>CM062935.1:24705000-26072083 GCA_031878705.1 Tapirus indicus | reverse complement strand
TACATGATCCACTGGTCCCACCATATATTACTTGATCTGAAAGCATAATGGAATGTTAGAATGGCCTATTAAAGATTGAAGTGCCAGTTTCAGGAAAACACTCTGGAGGTTTAGGGAACTGTCCTACAGCATGGAATATATACACCAGATGAATAGCCTATAGTCACGATAGTCAATGTTGTTTTCCCAGTGCTTAGAATGTTGATCCAGGAACCAGTGGTGGAAGTAGAATTGGCCAATCACACCACTACACTCTACAACCCACTTGCCGAATTTTCACTTTGTGTCCTCTCACACTTAGGCTTGGCAAGATTAAAAGCTGTGGTCTGGAGTGGGGTGGAAGGGGGCTTCTACCAGAGGCTACAGTAAGGCTTGCATTGAACCTGAAGCTATGACTCTTACATGGTCATACTGGTTTTATTATTTTGGCGGTTCAGAAGATAGCCAAAGAAGTTAATTATTGTTGGAGATTACTAGAGTTTCAGCAACACAATAGATTGGAAAGGAATGTATCTGGAACCTGGGAGATTCACTGGGGCAACTTTTGATAATCAAGCCCAGTGATAACTATATGCACAAGTGCAACAACCGTAACTTCTCAAGTTCAGAAACAGAAGGCTCTAATTCCTCAAGGATCAAGGTCTGGGTCTTCTCATCAGTCAAGAAACTGAGACCAGCTGAAGTACTTGCTGAGGATAAGAGTAATCTAGAATATATGGTACCAGAGGGAGATGATGAATATCAATTAAGGCCTAGGATCAGTTACAATTCTAGATATTTTAACTTATTCAGTTAACACTCTTCTATGAAGTTTTTTTGTAGAGTTTGATATTGGTCACTACTCTGTGGTGCCTTGAATTTAATGCAGGGCATAAGAGGTTTTGAGTGGTGCAAGGAGGGATGGTCTCTATCAGATACCTTTTATGTTTCCCTCACAAATTTACCATAGGTTTTTGTTCCAGCATGACAGCACCTTGCCATGGGTATACAACACATCTCTTGCTTTCTGAATGGAGTTTCTCTGCTACAGCTGCAGTGGCTGACTGTTGAAGTCTACAGAGCTAGGTTGATGCATGTGTACACATATAACCGTGGGGCAGTTGATACTCCCTAGGTAAACAGATACCACTCTCTTTCGTGTCTCAGGCTGATGCACATTTTACAGGGTTCCTCATAGAGTCCCTAGTGGGATGGAGTTCCAAGGGCCCATAGTAGAAACATCCCAAATAATGCTCCTCAAGACCACTTACCCTCTTTGTTTCAATTCTTCTGCTCCTTCCACATTGGTTCCTTAGTGTCCCTTCTCAAAATAAACACCTGCATAAGAGTCCTTGTCCCAAACCCTGCTTTTTATTGGGGGAATCCAAACAAGGACAGCAGAGTCCTGAAATATCCTGTATACAAGATGCCCAGTAAACGAAATATCCCTTTCTTTACTATGGACTGTTTGGTCAAGTTTCTACCCTGGTTAATTCATTAAGAAAGCGGTGGTCCTGACCATCAGCAGAAATCAGAGAAACAGAATGGAAGAAAAACCCAAAAAACAAACAAAGCATGAGGAAAATGCTACTCAAAGCTACAATGGTTACCTTGAAGCCTAATAGATAGATTTCAGGGTCAATACAAGTGTTTAGCTAATTTACAAAATCTCTTGCCATCAGACACAAGGAGTTTATGGTCCTTTCAATATGTCTAACTTTCTAGTTCAAAGTGTAATAATAATATAGCATGTGTGAAAAGTTATCTGAGTTATATACTTGACTTCTTCCTTTATGTGGATACCAGAGTCAGAACACTCAAGTAACAGTTTTTATTGACATCAGAATTTTAGATTAACTGTTTTTATTATTTTTTTGACATAAACAAATCTAAAGAACTTTATAAAGACGTAGTCTAAGAGCCTGACCAACTTCTTTCCCCACATTCCCAATTCTCTCTATCTGGACTTTCTCAGGAGAAAGCATGAAAAGATGCACCACAGTGATTCCAATAGCCACTCTATTTATAGGCTCACTCTCCCTTTGGGGGAAAAAAAGGAAAAGGGAATATTTTTAGGATGACAAAGTCCTTGAGATTTGAGTAAACTTTAACTATATGAGACTTTATGGGTATACACACTATCACAGCAATACATCTGCCAATGACTTTAAATGGATGTTAATGACAGAATATATGGCAACCAATGTATTTCTAGGTTTGTAAAATAGGTTGGTGGTGTTCTACTAGTTTCTTTTCAGACGTAACTGAGGAATAAGAATTAAGACATGATAAACATACACCTTAGAAAAAACTAGGTGTTACTCTCAGTAACAGCCTCAAAGCAATTCAAAATACTTTGATATCAATGTAATAATAATAATCTAAAATCTCACATTATATGTATTTTTCTTCTAGTATAGTTTCATGTGAATTTTATATAGAAATTTATGCTGATTATTTCTATATTATTTAGGAATTTTACTTAATTCTCTACTTTATCTGACACTTAGGACATTTGTTAGAATGAATAGAATTATTTATATCATTCCAGTTCAATCTCACCACCACAGCATGTTTTTATTATGGGTAAATCTATATTAATATTTTGGTATAACATCCCATTAGACATTTGAATAGAAGGCACTTAGCTGTATTCCACAATATTCAATGAAACATAATTTTAATGGAAACTGCTATAAGCATATTTCATCCCCAGAAAGTTAATTAATATCTTAGAAGCCTCCCCATTAACTTACATTGATCATAAAAAGGATATGGATATTTCTTAAGATAAAAATAAAATGAAACAAACTCATAATTCCCTCATATTTCCATTTCATTTTACTTATTTCACATTTTCTTTAATGGTCAAATTAATTCATAATTTTATGTACTTTATAAAATGTATAAGATGAATAACTAAAAAGAATTAACTTTAATGCTACATTTTGATTTTCTTTTTTCTCTAAAATAATACATTGTGCCTATTTGATCACATATTCAAACATAATAATTACTCAAATTCTTAAATATGGACTATATAATAAAAGTTGTATATATTCACATTTATGCATTAAAAAAGAAAAGTACTCAGGGAGCTATGAATAAATTATGATTCGTTACCTCATTGATCACAGATAAGAAAGCATGGCAACCTGGCATACTTTGTAAGAGTCATCTAAAGGACAGTCCTTTTTTGCAAAACTGTATAAAGTCGTGTTGGGAGGTCATCGAGAGGACATAACCGCAGGTTGACCAGGTAGCTGGATCCCAGCAATCAGATGCTCCTTGCCCACCTCCCTGTCCTTGGAATGTACTTCTGCTCCCCATTCTCATACAAGTTGCTACTTCAAGGACACAACTTTTAGAGAGTAAAGTATTATTGAGACTATCTGGACTCTATACGTGACTGAATCCCATTAAGGCCTCTATATAAACTCTAAGATTCTGGCGGGTGAGGGTGGAAATCTACTTGGCTTGTGGATGCCCAAGACAAGCCTCCTGTGTAAATTCCCTTGCTTATTAAAACCACCACCTACTAAGCTGGAGTGGTCTGCCTGTTTCGTCGGTCTCTCCTTGCCCTCTATGTTAGGAGGTTTGTTTTGAATTTCACCTGGGGAAATCCTGAGGAACTCCTGAGGTTGTGAACCAACAAGTGATAGATCACTTCACTTTTCACAGAAGAGAAACAGGAGATTCACCTCCAAAAACTGTAAGCTCATTGTCTCACTTTCAGCATTTGCACGGTGAAGGACTGACACATAAAACAGAGGAATGTCTCCTATTTCAAAATGAAGAGTTAGATTGAGCATTATTCCCATTGTTTTTCATTTTTTCTGGGGAGCAAATTTAGCACTGGCAAGATTTGAATCAAATACACGTTATTATATTAAGCTGCTTTCAGTGGACATTTTTTGAATATAAATATGAAGGAGATAGTATTTCCTAAATAAGATGTCTGGCATAAGTATTTTATACATTTAATTACTTATCAATATATTTAATTTTCAATTGTATTTCCCATCGAGAGCTAAAATGAACTTTTTAAAATAAGTATTATTAATTTCTTATTAATAATCATAGTAATTTTTAAAATAAACTCTACTCTTTGCTCCACTATTAACTATGGAGACTTCTAGTTGCTGCATTTCGCCAAATGGTCTGAAACACTTCTCTGAAAAATGTGTTTCTTACCTGAAAGTGAGGATTATAACTACATGGTCTTCCACAGACAAGAGAGTGTAATGGTTCAAGGCTCTGGCCCTACGTCTCACATCTACTGCTTGGTAAATGCAACGTGCTCCTCTTTGAGTTTTAATCTTTTCACCTGTAAAATGGGACAATATTACTAATGCCTAATTCCAAAATTGACAGGAATATTAAATGAGATATTCCATGTAAAGCACTTCACACTGTGTCTGGTTCATATTAAATGTCAACAAATCTTATTTTTATTATGGTAACCTGAACGGATTTTTTGTGTGTGAATGCTGGGTACTATAATGTTTTTTAAAATCAATTTGTATATTATTAATATCTGTTAATATTAACTATCATGTTATTAGTATCCAGATTAGAAAAGACCTCAGGAAATCAGTTTAGGGTAGTTGATCTTTACATATTATATCAGACAAAGATAATAGGGCAAGGACATCACATGGATCAAGAAAAACAATTTCTTCTCCAATGTTTTGGAAGCTATCAGATAACTACATAGTGTTATGTATTTTATGTATGAATTAATAGCATGTTGAATATACTGGTTCTCTTCTACTCTGGCCCTAACTCTTAAGAGTGGACACAGTTGGGATTTTCTTGCTACAAATGGAAGTAATCATATTAAACGAGGTAACCCTGTTCGAAGATTCTAAAATTTGCTACAAAATAGCCACATCAAGAATAGAATAAGGCATTCCAAAGGGGGAGAGTCTAAACTTTAATTCAAGTGCAGATTTCAACTTAGAGAACCTGACACAGTTAGATGGCAAGCTGTGGTAGACATGGATATGCATTGCCCAATTCCAGCTTCAAAGAAGGACTTCCTTGGACTGCCCACCAGCAGAGAGTGCAGTCAGCACGTGGCCTCCAGCTGTCAGCTCCTTCATGCCAGCCTCAGTTGCAGAAAGCCACCTTCCCCAGAGTCATGTCCCTGTGGCAACCTACCTACTGAGGCTAAGCGGGGAGTTACAGAGTCAAGTGGGGATATAAAGGTCCTGCCATTTCAACAGGGCATGAGCCATCCTAACAAGGCAATACATACTCCAGAACTCCCTACCATATTGGCTGAGGTTTTGTCAGTCCTGTATTGCAATTTGATTTCTTGTTTTGCCCAATCTAGCTTCTTCCATTCACAGGTGTTGATTCTCAATAAAGATCTTGCACCTTAAATTCCATCTCAGTATCTTTTTTTGGAGAATGTAGCTGTGACACTAAAGCAGAGTGAGGGCTTTTCTTAGCTTACGATTGGGAGAGCAAATCAACTCAAATTTTTTTTTGTCTAAAGTCATGAAATATGGGAATATGTATAATGATTAAAACAATTTGTTACCATTGACAATTTCTGGTAATAAAACCAAAGTAAGAAGTATGAAATACAAATAAAGATGACAATTATTTTCTTGATAAAATTAGGAAGATGTTAGTATAGGAATCCTAAATGTCGACATTATGGTGCATTAATATAATAGAACATTAAGCAGTAATTATTTCTCATGCAATAGTTATGTTTATTAAGTAGTTTTAATGTCAAAGTGTTTTTAATATTTTAGTAGATAAATTATATAAAAAATCCAATACAATGTTATTTATGCTAAAAGATATTATGCACAAGATAAAATATCCAGTGCTATTTTATTTATGTTAAAAAGCATTAAACATAGAGGGGGATATCCCAAAATTTAAAAATATATACTGGTGGTTATAATTTTTGTTTTCTTCATGGCATATTTTTATGTTTCTCTGTCCAAAAATGAGCATGTAAACATTAGGAGTTGACCATTAAATAACTAGATTACTGCTTTTATATTGCTTATTTTCTAGCCAGGGAGAAAGGGCATGTAATAAATTAATGCTATTTCTTACAAGTTACTCTGGATATTCTATTTCTAGTAATCCATACAACTTCAGATCTCATTTGTTATTTTGGCTGCTACATTAATTAAAAAGTCAACTCAACGTTTATTGCTACAAAGCCACAGTTCCTCTCTGGGCAATCTATTCAATGAGGTATTTGAAAATAAGGGCAGAATGTGCCATGTATTCCTATTAAGTTTCATCTTTTTAGATCCCCCACCAGTTTCCAGCCTGTTAAAATATTTTTGTGTCTAGTTTCTGTTTTCCATTCTTCAAAGATATATGTCATCTGAAAATTAAATCACTTTCTGTCAATACCCACTCTAAATTTTTGTCAAAAAAGTCTTACTGAGTAAGATTCAGAATTTGCCATAAATTTGCTTCAGCAGCCAATTAGTTAGTACTTTCTGAGCTGGGTTATTCAACATGATAGGTATCCATCCAGATGTGAAACTTTGTAGTTCTTAAACTCATCCCATAAATACAGTGAAAGACAACAGAACAAAAAGAGAAAAAGTTTATTGCATGATGGAATGGTCTGTCAAGGGATTCAGACAAGATGAATGACATTATTGTACCTTGACGTATGATATATGAGAGATTTATCAGTATTTGCAATATCTAAGTTATCACAAAAACAATGAACTGTAAACAATGGATGAATACATGAATGAATGAATAAATGAATGAACCTAATATTTGGTTGTTAACTAATTGATCCATGACAAATAAATGTAAAGATACACATACATACACACAAAAGGATATTTTTCTAAAGGGCTTATCCTCCATTTTTTCACCTCTAGATTTTGAGTCAGGTTTTTAGGGTAATAAAACCCAGTTTTCACTTTTACCTATGCAGATGTTTCTTGTCTCCTTTTTGGTTATTTCAGTTTTTGATTCCTAAGTGCTTCCATGCTTCCCAGTCTTTAAAAATTTTGATTACTAAAATCATCTAAGCATTTTCTTTTCTGAATTTAGAAACATAATCATATTATTGTTATTCTATGAGATCTCCCAGCAATGATTCATTTTAGAGGCAAATGCTTTCTTGTTTTCAAACTTACTCATAGATATTATGCATGGATAAGCACCAAAGCAACTTTATTTTATTGCTCTCATTTGAATTTCTTTTATTTTCCCCTACCTCCTAGGGCTCCTCATGGTCTCTGCTTTTAAGATAATCACGGAAGACAGTAGATCTTTTTTATCTATTGTCTAAAATAGTCTTCCCACTGTTCCATACTTATTGATTCTCATACTTTTAAAACTCTTTTAGAAATCAATGTTTTGACCTCGACATTTTCTTAATTTGTGTATTAAAAATACATCCCTTGCTTCAGTCTCACTTTCTTTGACTTGGTTTGCTTTATGGAACTAAAAGTTATGAAAAGAAAAAGTAAAACTTTTTCTCTGAGATATTTTCCTTGATGAAATTTTATTCTATTCAAATCATGACACAAAGATTAGAATAAAACCTGGGTTTTATGTTATCGAGTGTTTAATTTATTTGGAGTTGGACGGACATCTTTTAAACTCTCAGATTTGTTGTTCTATATTCTTTTTTTGTCTTTCTGCCCCACCGTTCCTAGTACACACGTTGTTGGTCACTCCTCTGTTTGTAATAAAAATTCCCCCTTCTCTGATATAACATTAAATGTTATCTCTTATAAGAAGCTTTCCTATTTCCACTGGGCAGGATTAATTATTAGATCTTTAGTGCCACTTAACGACTGTTTTATATGTATCTTGCATAATAGGCATTCTAAATGTTATTTAATAGTTTAATAAATAACTGCTAGTTTTTTAGTAAGGGATAAATATATATCTAAGCAATCATTGAAATTAAAGCCTTTCCTTCACCATTCTTTCACTACAGACTCTAGGAGAAGGAAGTGGTTAGAGTTAAGTTATTCACTTAAAATATGAACTATAGTCATCTTAAGATGTTTTGTTATAACTTCTAAAGATTGGTAAATTATTCACCAAATGGTAGTGTTCAATAATATTTGTTGAATTAATTTTGTCTAATAGAATTTAAATGCCATTGGTCACCAGAAAGTAGTTACAGAAAAAGTTATTTTAACTTTTGAGTAAAATGTATGAACACATTCTAAATGACTCGATCCTCATGAAATTATAAATGTGAAATAGAGAATTAGAACAACTTACTTACACTAAAGAAGTCATTTTAATCTGCCAGAGTATCACTTATTTTCTGTTTATGTGTGTGTGTGTTGTTTTATTCCATTGTTTTCTCTTTCCTGTATATTATTTGAACACTGTTTAGTAACAATTTTGATTTATCTGTATTTTTCAGTTTTTATTTTACTGTAGTAAGAACACTTAACATGAAATCTATCCTCTTAACAAATTTTTAAGTGTACAATGTATTATTGTCGACTATGGGTATAATGTTATACATCAGCTATTTAAAGCTTATTCATCTTGCTTAACTGAAACTTTATGCCCATTGATGAGTAACTCCTTATTTTCCCATTCTCCCAGCCCCTGACAACCATGATTCTGCTCTTTGATTCTGTGAATTTGACTATTTTAGATACCTCGAAAGTGGAATCATGCAGGATTTGTCTTTCTGTGATTGGCTTATTTCACCTAGCATAACGTCTTCCAGGTTCATCCATGTTGTCTCATATGGCAGAATTTCCTTCTTTTAAAGTCTGAATAGTATTCCATTGTATGTATACACCACATTTTCTCTATCTATTCATCCATCGGTAGACATGTAAGATGTTTGCACATCCTGGTTATTGTGAATAGTACTGCAATAAACCTGGAAGTACTAATATCTTTTCGAGATCCTCATTTCAATTCTTTGGGGTAAATACCCAGAAGTGGGGTTGCTGGGTCATATGCTAGTTGTATTTTTAATTTTTGGAGGAATCTCCATACTGCTTTCCATAGCAGTTGCACGATTCTACATTCCCCCCAACAGCGTGCAAGAGTTCTAACTTCTCCACATCTTTACCAACACTTGTCTTTTGTTGTTGCTGTTACTGTTGTTAATAGTCAGTCACCCTGAAAGGTGAGGTTATATCTCATTGTGGTTTTGATATGCATTTCCCTGATGATTAGTGATTTTGAGAATCTTTTCATATACCTGTTGGCCATTCGTCTGTCTTTGGAGAATTTCCTATTCAAGTCCTTAGCCCACTTTTTAATTTGGTTATTAGTTTTTTTGCTATTAAGTTGTTTGAGTTCCTTATATATTTGGGAGATTAACCCCTTAGCAGATATGTGGCTTATAAACATTTTCTCCCATTCTATAGGTTGCCTTTTCACTCTGTTGACTGTTTCCTTTGCTGACCAGAAGCTTTTTAGTTTGAGGTAGTCCCATTTGTTTATTTTTGGTTTTGTTGCCTGATTTCTCTATATATTTTATGATTATACATCTTTTTATAAGTTTTTAGTGGTTTCTTTAGCATTGGTAAATATTTTCTGTGAAGGATCAGATAATAAATAGTATAAGCTTTGTGAGACGTATGGTGACTGTTACACCTAATCAATTCTGAAAGAGTAACAAAAAATAGCCATAAACAATACATAAATGAATGGACATAATTGTGTAGCAGTCAAAATTTATGTGCAAAAACAGAGGAGGATGGGTTTTAGTCCAAGGGCAATAGTTTGCTAAGCACTGTCATTTTAGGGATCACAATCTATATATATGTATCTTATTACTGTCTACTAGTATCAATATTTACCAATTTTAAAGGAAAGTACGTATCTAACTACATTTTAGTCCCTTTACCATTCCCATTTTGTGATATAGTTGTATGAATTATTATGACTGCATATTTTGAGAATGACATCAGGCAATTTTTGATTTCAATCATAAAATGTAAGTTTAAAAAGGTAAGAGGAGTTATTGAATTCTAAAAGAGATTTTAAAACTATGAAAATCAATATGTACAGAACAAGGGGAAGACTATTTTAGAAAACAGATTAAAGAAAGATCTACTGTCTTTGGTAATTATGTTAAAAGCAGAGACCAAGAGGAGTAATAAGAAGTAGGAAAAAAAGGAATTAAAATAAGAGCAATAAAATAAAGTTACTTTTGTTTTTGCCCTAAAACTATCTCTGAAGCTCTCTTCATTCTCTCTGTGTTCCTCAGACTTAGTAATATCTATTGACCTATTTTTAAGTTCCCTAATTATTTTCTCTGCCAACTCCATTCTGCTATCATCTAGTGAGTTTTAAATTTTGGTTATTATATTTTTCAGTTCTAAATTTTCATTTACTTCTATGTTCTATTTCATTCCTGATGTTAAAAAAACTTATTTGTTTCAAGAGTATTTGTAATTGCTTGTCACAACATTTTGATAATAGACGCTTTAAGATTTTATTGGATAATTCCAACATCAGAGTCATCTCAGTATTGACATCTATTGATTGCCTTTTTTCATGAGAGTTTAGATTTTCCTGATTCTTGGAGTGATGAGTAATTTTGGATTGTATCTTGGACATTTTCAGTATTATGTTAAAAGGTCTGGTTACTTTTTAAGTCTTTACCTTTTTTTCAGGCACTCAATATGTTGAGGTTCAGAACATAAATCCTGACCCACTTTGTGGGATGTGGTTGAAATGTCAACTGTTTTCAAAGCCTTTGCAGTACTATTCTGGTGTGTCCTGCTTGTGCACTATCTAGAGGCCAATCTAGAACCTAGGTGGTATTCCATGTCAGAATTCAATTATCAAATCTTTTGCTGTTTTGTACCTGGTTTATTTCATGTGCGGACAACTCTGAGGTCTGCCCAGCACTTCATACACAGATTTAAAGTATCCTTGTCTCCAATTCCATCTCCTCTGAAAGTCTCCCTCTCCTCACTCTTTTTTTGGGGAAAAAAAGATGCACTGCCTTATTTTTTCAGGGAGGGAATGGTGGGCAGAGCTCTGTCTACCATCTCCATAGCTGCAATGTCTGATAGGGAGAGAAAAGAGTATTATCTTGTTATGGCAGGGTGTGAATAGATGATCTCTTCTCCCAGTCTCTGTCTTGTGAGAAGTGGTACTCCCACCTTATTGCAAGACAGAGATGAAAGGTCAGTCTCCATTCATAGTCACTGTGGTCAGGGTAGGCACGTCACATTTTTGTTGCGGGGCAGGGAGGGAAGACAGGGCTCTGTTCACACTCTCTGCACTTGATAAGAAGGGAGAGTGGTGTAACCTTTGTATCCCAGTATTCACCTGGAGAAAGGCAGATATCGTCAAAACATTTCTTATCTGCCGGCTCACTATTTAGCTTGTCCTCTCTCTAGAGAGATCAGACTCTACTTGTTTATTTGTCTGTGTCCATTGATGTTTCTGGGTAGTGGACTTCTCCAGTACACAAATTGGAATATATATAAGGCAAAAAATATCTAGGAAATTACTGGTGTGTCATTCTTAAGTCCCATGATTCATAGTAACTCCACCCTCTTTTCTTCACCTTTCAGTGTTGTTGGTTAATCACTCTATAAATTTACTCCAGGAATCTTTAGTTATTGGGAGGAATGGAATGGAATGTGTTTACTCTGTTGTTTCCAAAACAGAATCTGGAGGTTCTTTTTGATATTTGCAAGAATTATTTTAGTTGAATTGTCAAGATATAAGCCAACCCAAAATAGGTTGACATGAGAAAGGGGATAGAGAGTATGAATATAGACATATATTTAAGAAATTTGGTTATATGAGATGCAAAGAGACAAGATAGTAGTAGAGGAACACAAGACTTCATGAAAGGACTTTTTTCTCTCTGAAAAGTGAACATGAACATATTTAAATACAGATGGGAATTAGGCATGATAGAATAAGATGCAGCACACAGCCAGAAGGAGCTTCAGACAAGAAAAGGGTCACCTTTCCTATTTTAACATGAGAGCAGAGAAAAATATAACTGTCTTTGTAATTAAGTGTATTTGGTTATAAACAATTAAAATCTATAGCTCCTCTCAGGCGAGAAGAAATAAATTTGAACATTTAAAAATATAGAAAGGACTTTAAATATCTTACATAGGAACTGGAGAAAGATATAGAGCTGACTAGGGAAACTGAAACTTGATAAATTTGGAGATTTTTTTGAAGATTAGTTGATGTAATGGCACATGGAATCTAAGAAGAATAAAAAAGGAACTGTATAGAGAGTGACCAATAGATTTAAATTAGATAAATAGAGCGATAAAAATGTTGGAAGTCTCTGTGAGATTGAAAAACAAATGTAGGCAATGTAATGTAAATGCATCAGAGATTTGGGAGGATAGGGGATTGTAGTCAGATAATGATATAGTTAAATTTATGGATTTATAGTAAGTGCCTCTGAATGACAACAAGATATTCAGTTTGATCGTGGGAGTAAGTACCGAAATTGAAATGGAGTGGAATAGTGAGGCAGAAACCAATAACCAAGACCCTAAGGTGTTAGGCAAATTAATTTTTGTGAATATAGTTTTATCCAGGATGGTACCAAAAATTGGGATGGGAAAACTATGATTCTGATTTCAACATCCCTGGATGGGAAAGGAGATAAAGTAGAGGAAGGTATTTGGATGAAGTGCAGGTCAATAGATGACAGCAGTGAGGGAGCTTAAAAAGCAGTAGAACTGAAAATAATGGTCTTAAAAAAATACAAGGTTAAATAAGTAATTTTATGGAAGTGAAGTTGACTAGGAAATGATAAGGTCCCTGGATTAACGTGATTTGGGGCTATAAGAAAATAAGTAGCTCCAATAGATGTCTTCAGGAAAGTGTGAGTCTTTGAAGTATCTGAGCATGCAGGATATTTGTGATATACAGGTGGTGAAAGCAGTGGTTCAAGCACAGCCTTGGGAGCCAGACAGCATGGGCTCAATCAGGCTAGGTGTGTGACTTTAGGCAAGGTAAGTAACTTTATGACTTCCAGGTTACTCATCTGTAAAATGAAGGTATATCAGTGTCCATACTAGATAATTAAACAAGCTAATACATGTGTGCCCATTATTAAGCAATTGTCTCTCAGCTTTAAAGTCCCCTTCTATGATCTACAGCAGCAACTGGTTCCGGCAACAGCTATTGATTTCAGTTTACAGATTTTTTTGTCTTTCCTATAATCAACCTCATAGCACTCATCAGAGATAGCAGCACCAGCTGGCTGGCACCTCTTTCTTAGAAGTGTGATGCCCATCTCTGTGTGACCGTCTCCATTATCCAGAGGCAACACTCCCAGTCAGGCAATGAACTCTCTCCAGATGTCTGAGTCCCCACTTTACTGGTTCCCACTTCCAAGCTCTAAATTCTAACACATAGTCCCAAAATTTTGCTTTGTTTCCTTAAACCTTGGGTTAGAACTGCATTCTGTGATATCTCTGTATCGCCTTTTGGTCTTTTAATTTCTTCAACACTGAGTAAACACTTATTTATCGTCAATTATTTCTGTTAAAATAGCAGTGTGGTTTATATTCTGCTGTTTGCATGTTTATTGATACTACATAAAAATTATTTAGTGCAGAAACTTCTTAAACATGTTAGTTATTATTTTGCTTTTATTACAGGAGGAAGATTTTTAAAAATACGGGAAATATAGGTGATTGGATTAAGGAAGAAACAGCACAGGTCAGCATTGGAATGCATACATAGTTGGGAATATATATCCACTGGGACTTAATTCTTATATGTTGTCACTAAGAATACTATCAGGGATGAGAGAAGAGATACATTTCTACGTACCTATAACTACTTAATGAATCAGTCCCTGTACAGTCTTCCCTTTATTTATTTCTAAGCATAAGGATGGTTCAGGAAGAGGCTGTCATTGTTGGGGACCTGGTATCTTGGTGCTGAGGACATCTCCAGCTGTGACCTAAGTAATTAGTGGCTATGCTCTAGATCTCTGGACTCAGTATTAATTTAAAAAAATGCATATGAAAAGAATAAAGTGTTTTTCATCTGTAAAATTAGACCCCCAAGATTGATTATACTTAATCCCTGCTAAGTTGTAGCAATAGTAGTCATTTCATACATTGGAGGTAAAAATGTAAATTGGTACAACCTTTCCAGAAAGCAATGTGGAAATATGTATCAATAAGTCAAAAAATAAATGTTTCATATTAGTAATTCTAGAGATTACTATTAGAAATATATTATCAGGAGATAATCAGAGTTGTCAAAATTTTGCCTAAAAGGGTGTTCAAATAAGAATCATAACTGCAGCAGGGAAAAACTATAAAAATCGACATTCTGCCAATAGAGGAATATCTAAATAAATTATAAAGCACCAATGTGATAGAATACTATTCAGCTATTAAAAATGATGGCTCAGAAGATCATTTAATTTCATGAGAAGAAACTTAATTTCGTCACAAGAGTACCTGGAAATACACACACACACACACACACACACACACACATATATGTGTCCATCACACAAACATATCTCAACATATAAAAGAAAAAAGTTAAAAATAGTCATCTATGGTCCTTTAGTAAATGGAATTAAAGATTTGTTTCCATTTTATTGGTTTCTCTCTTTTGTAAATGTTATATATTGAGCCAATATTACTTTTATGATCACAAAAATAATAGTAAATAAAAATTAAATGTATGCATGAGTCACTACTTTTAAGAAAAACAGGTGAGAATTTTAACTGCAGATATTATAACTTATAGAAGTATTGTGAGCTTCTTATTAGAATAGTACAGAGTACCACCTTCCAATGCTGAACTTCTCAGTTTTCTCTACTATATAGAGATGATAGAATGAATTCGAAAATCTTATATCTGATTTACATGAATAGGATAAAGAGAGAAAGACACAAAGGCTATTTAGTTTGTTATTTTTTATCTTATCTTTTGTATTATAAAATTGATAAATAGCACTTAACCAAAATATTACCAGTTGTGATATGGCAACTATAGGAAACTGATTAAAAATGCAGAATATATGAATAAAAATGTAGAAACCAACAAACATATTTTAGCAGGATATTCCACTATTGAAAAATTCCCGCTTGAACTTAAGCACATATGTGACCTAAGATTGTTGATTGTGTCTTTGATTACAAAGGATAAGAGATCAAAAAAACACCTTTTGTCTGTCTCTTCTTGTTTAGGTCTAGTCAGTATACCTTTTCCTATGTCTGGATGGATTCTTCTTTTTTATGGGTAGAATACCACTGATATGAATCTGAAGACAATTTTCCCCTTGCAGAACTGTCAAATACAGTTTTTGCATGTCTCATTTCTTGACTGACTCATTTTCTATTGTTTTATTCCTTTTTCTTGCTTGTTCCTGAATACCTTCCAAAAATCACTGTATCTCGTTGTATTTGTTTTTGTTGTCTTAACTTTTTTTTAAAATTAAAAAATCAAATTTGGTTATTGTGTAACAATTCCAAAGTCTGAGATAATTTAAAAAATGAATTTAAAAAACTATGATGAAGAAACCAAAAACAATCATATAGATGTTTGTCTTTATTTATATGTTTTTTTTCTCTCAGAAATAATTTCAGGGTAATTAAAGGATACACAGAATAGTACACAGAAGCATGATTAGGAGAAGAAAATGTTGGCACACACAGATAGTTATATCTGAATCCTGTGGCTTGGAACTTTTAACTGAAATTCAGAAATAAACCTTATTCCTAAGGAACAAACTATGGAGAGAAGACATGAGTTTTATATGTGAGGATATTAAAACCTTGTGATGATATGACGTAATCTAAAAGGATGAGTACAGTGGAAAGCATCTTGTTATATTGCTGTATTATGTATGTTATTAAAAGTCCAGCTATATTAGGGAGATGAAATAATCACTACATTCCTAATGCAGACTGCAAATATATTAGTTATGGGAGACCAGACTTACCTGGAGATCTGTTCTGAGCTTCATTCAAATAAAAAGCGGATTATATACATTTGTTTCATACTTTATTGACAGTTTCATTTTTGTAAAGCTCAAGGCAATCAGAAGTAGAACAACCAATCTTTACCTAATTCTGACAAATAAGATCTTGGTTCATGAAGTAAAATAATGGGGAACTTAAAAAAGAAAATAATTTCATCATGAAAGATTCACCAAAGCAGGATGAGAGTATAAATCTTACTTGATGGCAAAAGCAGATGGTACAAAGACACATTTCTAAATACTGAAGAGTTGTTTCTCATGACGTGCATCTGAAAGACAAACAAATGAACACACTTTCAAACTTACACAATGAGTTGTGAAACCTTAAAGGATATCTAAAGAGACTCATGTGATTAAGTTGAAGTCCTTTGACTATTACAGATTTCAGAAATACATTTACAAATATGAATGAATGTCAGGAATTCTATCAGGAAGAATATAATAGAGACTCAGGGACACGTATAAGCGTAACCAAGAGGGCTCAGGTAAAAGGCAGATAAGGCTTGCAATTTTTTGTCAAGGCAACTCAAAGTTCTTTAAAGAACTTTTTGGTAAAAAAATATATAAAATAAGAAGTTATGAATTTGTTGATAACATGTGTGGAAAAACGTACTATTTATTTCTCCTCTTCTGTAATAAGATTAAGAAAATTATATATCTCCTCTCATTGTGATGTGACTTATAGTGCCTTCCTGTGGAAGGAGCATATTTCTCTTTCTCAATGATAACAGGGCAGAGTGTGTCACTTCTTTGGCCAATGCAACATAATTGGAAGTGACAAGACGGTGATTCTGAGCAGAAACTTTAAGAGCCATCACTTTTTTCCCCCAGCTCTCTTTTTATTTTTGCTCTGCTGTGAAAAGAGTTGGTTATATGTGGAGGCTTCTCCTTCAGTTTGGATCCTGGAATGAGGACAATACAGGACAGCCACACAACCAGAGCTACAGTTGACATGTAATGTAAAGAAGACTTAATCACTTGTTTGCAAAAACTGTCGTCATTACTGAGTTGCTGTTACCCAATTCTTATATAATTACATGTAATATATTTGTGTGCAAATATCCATATATTTGCACAAATAATAGAAATCAAAGAAGCCGTAAAAGGCAATATTGTGTCTATCTTTTGACTACCACAATGTTTAGATTGAGAAAAGATAGATTATATAATAATACAAGAACAAAGAGACTCGGTAAGTGAGGAGCTATTAAGAGAGCATGTAGTCATTTTACATACATCTGTATTTCTTAGCTTGTATAGGAGGCAGCCATTTTTAATGTCTTTGATAAAAGAGAAAAATAGGGGTGGAATCTAAAAGCTAGCATTAAAGATCTTTTGTCTGAATTTGTTTTTTAAAGGAGGAAGTGGGTTATCCTTTAAATACTACGAAAAAATTCTACATAAGCTTATTATAGATGTTTTGTGTATATTTAGTAAAGAAATACATAATTTAAAAAATGAGAGGGACAGGATAAATTCATAGAGAATTGTTAGGCCAGGCTGATGACAATTTTGTTGAGATAGAGCCATTCCATTTGTGAGTAAAAGAAACCTAAAGTGTATCTGAATTTCAACAAAGCAAATGGCAAAATTTTTAGATGTATAAATATGTTCAAGTATGAATTGACCATTAACATTATTTAGTGATTTCTTAACCACTTATTCATCACACTCAAAAGCTGAGTAGTGAATCTGTATATTATTTAGATCTTAGCACATCACTCACCTTCTTAGAGAGGGCTTCCATAACTGCCCAATCTAAACTTTCCTCCCTCATTAATTGACACATCGTGCTGTTCACATATTTATTTATTTTTCTTTTTTAAAAATATAGCTATATTGAGTTATAATCCACCTGCCATACAATTTATCCATTTAAACTCTACAAGTCAATTTTTTGTAGTATATTCACTGATATGTGTGACCATCATCAAATTTTAGACTATTTCATCACCTCCAAAGGAAACCTCTGCCCTATCCCTCCATCTGGGGGGATATAGAGATAGTTTTACTTCTTCTTTTCCCATCTGGGTGCGTTTTTTTCTTTTTCTTGCCAAATTTTCCTAATTAGGATCTCTAGTAATGTTAATAAAAGGGCAATGTTAGTGGAAATAGTAGACATCCCTACCTTGTTACTCATCTTAGGAGGAAAGGATCCAGTCTTGCACTATTAAAGTAAGATGTTAGCTACATCCCTACCTTGTTACTCATCTTAGGAGGAAAGGATCCAGTCTTGCACTATTAAAGTAAGATGTTAGCTGTCAGTTTTTTATAGACGTCCTTTATTAAGTTGAGGAAGTTCCCTTCTGTTCCTAGTTTTTTGAGTGTTTTTACCATGAAAGTATGTTGGTTTTTGTTAAATGCTTTTTCTGTCTGTATAGAGGTAACCGTTAGATTTTAAAAAATTATATTGATGTAATGTATTACGTTAATTGATTTTCAACTATTAAATCAACCTAGCATTCCTGGGACTAATCACTTGGTAATGGTGTATAGTTGTTTTTATATGTTAGTAGATTCACTTTGCTAGAATTTTGTTGTGGATTTTTGTGTCTGTGTTTATAAAATATATTGTTCACTGATTTTCTTTCTTTCTTTTTAAAATGGTGATAAGAACACTTAACATGAGATGTACTCTTTAACAAATTTTTAAGTGAACAATATATTATTGTTAACCAAAGACATCTTTTTGTACAGTATATCTATAGAGACACTTACTCATCTTGCATAACTGAAACTTTATACTCACTGAACAGCTATCCCTTATTTATCCCTTCCCCCTGCCCCTGACAACTATCATTCTACTCTTTGTTTATATGAATTTGATTATTTTAGATATGTCATATAAGTGGAATCCTGAAGCATTTGTCCTTCTATTGCTGGCTTATTTTCTTAGCATAATGTCCTCCAGACATCCATATTGTCGTATGTGGCAATCCTGTCATATATAATAGGATTTCCTTCTTTTTTAAGGCTTGATAGTATGTCCATTGAATATATATACCACATTTTCTTTATCCATTCATCTATTGATGCACATTTAGGTTGTTTCCATATCTTGGCTGTTGTGAATAGTACTGCAGTGAACGTAGGAATGCAGACATCTCTTTGAGATCCTGATTCAATTCTTTTGAATAAATACCCAGAAGTGGGATTGCTGGATCATATGGTAGTTCTATTTTTAATTTTTGAAGAACCTCCAGACTTTTTTCCATAGTGGGTGCACCATTCTACATTCCTACCTTCTGTGTACAAGGGTTCTAATTTCTCCATATCCTTGCCAACACTTGTCTTTTTTTTTTTTTTTTCGATATAATAGCCAGATATGAGGTTATATCTCATGGTGGTTGTAATTTGAATTTAATTTCCCTGATGATCAGTGATGTTGAACATCTTTTCATACACCTGTTGACATTTGTATATGTTCTTTGAAGAAATGTCCATTCAAGTCCTTAGCTTATTTTTTAAATTGTGCTATTTGGTTTTTGTTTGCTATTAAGTTGTTCGAGTTCCTTATATATTTTGGATATTAACTCCTTACAAAATATATGGTTGGGGAATATTTTCCCCTATTCCATAGGTTTCCTTTTTACTATGTTGCTTGTTTCCTCTGTTGTGTAGAAGATTTTTAGTTTGCTGTAATCTCACTTGACTATTTTTGCTTTTGTTGCTTGTGCTTTTGGTGTCACATCCAAGAAATCATTGCCAAGACAAATGTCCTGAAACTTTTCTTCTCTGTTTTCTTCTAGTAGTTTTACAGTCTCAGGTCTTATGTTTATATTTTTAATCCACTTTGAGTTGATTTTTGTGTATGGTGTAAGACAAGGGTCCAATTTCATTCTTTTGCATGTGGATATCCAGTTTTCCCAACACTGTTTGTTGAAGAGACTATCTTTTCACCATTGTGTATTCTTAACACTCTTGCTGAAGATCAGTTGACTGTATATGTTTGAATTTAATTCTGGGCTTTTGATTCTGTTCCATTGGTCTATATGTCTGTTTTCATGCCAGTACTGTACTGTTTTTATTACTGTAGCTTTGTAATATATTTTGAAATCAGGGAGTGTGATGCCTCCTGCTTTGTTCTTCTTTCTCAAGATTGTTTTCACTATTGGGGTCTTTTATGGTTCCATATGAATTTTAGGATTATTTTTCTATTTCTGTATGTTTATATATTTATTCCAGGCCTTTTCCTCTAGATAGTGAGCTACAATATGTAGAGATCTTGCTTATCTTGTTTTAACATTGTTGTCTCAGCACCAAGGATAGTGCTAGGAAAATGTGAGTTTCTCAAAAATATTTATTGAATAGAAGGAAGGGAAGAAGGAAGGAAGAGAGAGAGAGGATCAATATACAGAAAGCTTCTAGTTAGCCTCACTGGTGAAGATGGTGATGATGATGATAATGATGATGGTGATGGTGATGAAGACAATGGAGACAATGGCAAACAACAGTGATGATTAAATCTACATTGGAAAATGTTTAGGGCCATTAAAAAGAACTAAGGATGGTAACAAATTGTACAATGTCAAATGCCAAATTTAGCAATCACGTTATAAATGGTATTCTGATTCATTCACATGTTCGTTTAACTAATGTTTATTGAGCAGAGTGTATGTCGCAGGTGCAGGGATACAGAGGTAAACTGTGTTAATTGCTCCTAAGAAGTCTTCAAAAATCAGTCTGTGTTATTTTGGGGGAATAAATTAGGAAGGCTAGAGTCCAGTAACTGAATAAAAATAAGTGCAAATACAAATGACTTTTCTAAACTCAAAAAACTCAGAATGATGTGCCAATTGTCTATCTACCCTAGAGTTCAAACCATATTCCTTGTTTTTTCCTAAAACGTTTTGTTAACCATTAAAATTGATTTTATATTCTTTTTAACACTGAAGACATAAGTTCCATATAATGTTATTCATTTTATTTAAAAGTGACATTTAATAAGTTTGTCAATAGGCTAATTAGTCCATATTCTGAATGACTCCACATACGGCATTTGTGGCTACTATGTATATACGCCTAATAGCAAAAATTATTTTGATCACTACTAAATTAATCTTTGACCGAAGTATGGCATTAAAGTTAAAAAATTTTATGTTTAAATTTGTTTTAAAAATCAAATGTTTGTCTAATTTCCTCATTCAAAATATCCCATTATGCTCTAATAGTCAAATGTGTGTTCCATATGTAATATTTGGTATTTAATGAATTTTTATTTCTATTTAATTCAAAATACATGAAAGGTCAGTATATCCCATAAATCATCACTCTAGTATTATGAAAATTTATGCATTTCTCTATTTCAACTAATGAGTGGTTGGGTAAGGCAAAACAACTTCAGAGCTTGTTGATTGCATTTTAGAACCAGATCTAAATGGAAGAGCAAACCCAAACAAGCAAAATAAAGTCTCACGATGAATATAAACATGACCTATTTAGAATAAATCATTCAGCCCAAGATACAGATGCTTTATCAGTGGCTTCAATTGGAAGAAAGGAGGTTTGCAACCACTCAAAGTAAAATATAATGGCTTGTGTCAGAGTGTTATAAAACATCTTCTTCTTAAGAGCAAAGGGGGGAAAAGAATGAAAGACATGATGGACCTTGACTAACAGCTCAACAGTAATACTATCTAATTGCTTTTCATCCTTTCTATCAGCAGTGAAGCTTTAAAACATTGATCAAAGATGATGACTATCACAAAGTGCTTAAAGTGCAGCACATTGTTAAATTTCCTCAGCCTGTGAAATAATTCTAGCATGAGCAAGCATAAAGATGATTTCCCCACCTTCACCCGCCTTCCTCAAATGATTTTCCAGCCAAGATAGATGGGATTAAAAGAAATCTGACATGAATGAGCTATATTAGAACATCAATGTCAAAAGATATATCACAGGCACTTGCCTCAAAAGGATAAAAACACCGTAAATGTTTCACATTAATGCACACCAGAGTTCAGTCACTCTCCTTACTGACAAACACACTATCGAACTAAAGGACACAGGGCATACCCAGTGGATGAGAAAGTGCAATACAGAAATGAGAAGTGTTTATTGATGACTCTTGTCTGCCAAGACTTTACCGCTAAAGAAATAATTGAGGGAGAAAAGCTTTTCACCCATTTATGGGAATAATAGGTAAAGTACTTTTTTTCTTTTTTTTTTTACGAATTTGGTAGTTTACGCTAGATTAATATTTTAAGCTCATGGTCTTATCAGAATTTACCTATGTCAATTTAGTCATCATTTAAAAATTAAAAATAATCATTGAAATCCTACCTAGTGCCAGGCATTGTGTAGGAACACGGGTGCCATGGCATTATAATAGTTGCACATGAGGCTCCATACCACAATCTTTCAGCTTATCTGATTTCAGCACACACAGCTAGGATAGATTGTCCCACACCGTGACCAGTTTCCTACATCAAGCGCTCTGCTGTGGAATGCCACTCAATGACAATTAGAGGAATTAGTAAGTAAGGGAAATTTAATGCCCTTTAAGTGAGTCTCAGCCAACGGTATGTGGATCAATGTTTCATCCTTCCTGTTCTCTGGAAGGATAACAGGCAGATGCGTTCAGTGTAGTTTCTCAGATGATTCCCTGAGAGTGGGTTGATCCCTCATTGCTCACAAAAGTAACCAGCTCCTTAATGCTCAATCACTGGCCTTTCTTTTTCACCTGTCCCATTTTTCCATTCTCTCTGATTTGTTCCTCCACTCCCCGCCCCAAACCTACATGTTTCCCAATGCCTGTTTCAGGATCTGCTTCTAGGGAGGAACCTAAACCAAAATTGTTGGTACTGGAAGTAACAGTGGAACGTAGGCCTCAAGATGGGATTCTAAAATTGATTTTCTCATATGTCAAATGGCAACAAGGACCCCCTTGCTGGTGATAAATGAGGTGCTGAAAACTCCTGGTTTGCTTTACCACCACATTTGTTTGGTTTGTTTTTTTGCGAGGAAGACTGGCTCTGAGCTAACATCTGTTGCCAATCTTCCTTTTTTTGCTGAGGAAGATTGGCCCTGAGCGAACATCCTTGGCATCTTCCTCTCTATTTTGTATACGGGAGGCCACCACAACGTGATTTGACAAGCGGTAAATAAGTCCACACCCAGGACCCGAACCTCGAACCCCACCCCAGGGGCTGGGGAAGCTGAGCAGACGAACTTTATCACTAGCCACCAGGTTGGCCCCCATGGCCACATTTTTTTAAGACTCAGCTGTGAAGAGTTGAATGAGAATCAGGTGGAAAGAAATACGCAGGTTTATGTAACGGCTCTAGCACTTGAAAGCTATGAGGGCAAGGTATTTATAAGGCTTTCAGAGGTGGCTTAGCTTGTTTCAACTATTCCAGAAGTCTTGAGGTAAAGGAATGGTGGGCAGAGTTCAGCTGACTACCAGGTCAGGACATGCTAGAAAACCAAGAAGTCCTTCTTGCAGTGTTTACTACCCGCAACTGGAGGACAAAGAGCACCAAAAAAAGGAGGTCTAAGATTTAGTCATTAAGTGTTGAACAAATGCAAAAGATATGGAATGCTCAGCCTCTCGGGCTTTCCTGATGTCAGGGCTGTAGTGAATAAGTGGGACCCTCAGAACTTGGATGGATTGCTGGGAAAGATTGACCTGAGAATGTGGCACCTCCAGATTTTCCTGATTTCTATGGACTTTGAGAGCAGCATTGTCACTGTTACTGGACAGCAATCTCCCCTTAAGTGAGGACAACGTAAAGAAATTACCTGAGGTGAGTGCCTTGCAATATGATATTTTCCCCCTTAAAGTCATCCACATCCTCAGTAGTTGGCTCAAATTTATAAATATGCTCAACTCTCAATATAGTCCTGGAAGGGAAATATAGTCTCTGCTATGAGTAAGATACTTCATCAGAGGGCTAGTAGGTAAATATGTACTAGCAGAAACTCAGAAACAGGTATAGGAGTGGATGTTGAGAGTATTTCACTGCATAAGTACATAATATAAGGCTGGAGAAGTAGTTACCTGGAGGCACACTTCAGTGACATAAAATATAATACTCTATGTGAATACTTAGAGCTTGTTTTAATGTGATGCTGGGACGGCTACTTAAAGCTTGAATGCGGTAGTGGTTTATAGTAAATGATGTGGCAATGCCAGAATCTCCTTAGTAAGATATTAAGGAAGATGTCTCAGTGGTAGGCCTGGGAAAATAGGTTTATTACATCAGACTGGAGTACTCTTAACCTGACTATGTTCTTTGGAAGGCCCAGAGGACACTAAAGTGATAGGCAATGCACTAGAGAGAGGGTCATCAATGTATTTAAGAAATTAATGTTGGCTGTTCTCTATAGGTCAGAATTGACAGTGAGTGAGTCTTCCATGGAGCTTGTTCTGATAAATCCTGTCCTGGCAGAAGACAGGTTATGGCACTTCGAGGCAAGATGGACATAATGGCAATAATGGAACTAAAGCAGAGTTGAAGGGTATCTTTACTTAAAAACATCTGAGGCTATGGTTATTAGACCATGGTGATCTCAGAGAGGAGAGAGATGGGTAGTAACATAAATAAAGTATACTATCCCTTGACTTATTTAGCCAGAATAAGTTGATATTAGTTGTCTCTACGAGAAATTGTGATCTCTTGCACAATTACCAAATTTGATCCACTTAGACCCAGAACCCACTGATTAAAGAGAAGTCTAGATATTCCTGAGGAAGAACCTTGCAATGTCGCCACATGTATGTAAAGTGAATACTTCCCCAGTTCTTCCATAAAGGGCTTACACCTATTTAAAAGGGTAACTGTACCTCTGGGAAAGGGGAATTCCTTTGGATTATTAAATATAGGATCTGAACCTACACTGATATCAAAAAGACCTAAATGCAATCACAGCCCCTATTTAAAGTTGGGCTTTACGGAGACCAAGTGTTGTACGGAGTTCTAGTCCAGGTCCAAAGTATCCACAGACCCAACCTCTGGTTATTTTCTTGACTCTTAAGTGTATATTTATGTTAGAAACACTTAGCAACTGGCAGAACTTTTACACCGATTTCCTAAACTTAGAATAGAGCCAAGATGGTGGTTTCTATGGAAGGCCCATTTCTACCCATTCCCGGCTAAGAAAATAAATCAAAAGCAATTTGAAACCCTGAGTAGAATTGCAGATATTAATGCTGTTCTCAAAGACTGAAAGAAGAAAGAGGTGGTATGGTAGACCCTATCCCCTATTAATTCACCTTTTTAACCCCTCCAAAAATCAGATGAATTCTGGCTAATTACACTGGACTATGTAATCTTAGTACGTGATTGCCTCCATCATAGTCACTGTCCTTAATGTGATATCTTTATCCAAAGAAATCAATACAGTCTCTGGCATGTTGTATTTTTTATTGATTTAGAAAATATCTAGAAAAGAGAATCAAAAGTAGTTAGTTGTTACATGGAAAGAACAGCTGTAGGCTAAAGATATTTACTACTATCCTCAATAGGAGGGGTGAAGTGTATGGAACCCTAAGGTTGGGGAATATATCAATGACTTCTGGAAATCCACTCTCATTACTTCTATGTAACATTGTATTGGAGATCCTAGCCAGTCTAGAAGAGCATAAAAACTCAAAAGCTAACAGATTGGAAAGGAAGTAATAAAATCACCTTTATTAACAGAAAATATGATTGTGCATGTGGAAAATCCTAAGAAATCTATGGAAATATCTAGAAGAGCTAATAAGTGGATTTAGCAAGGTCAAAGGGTACAGGGACTATATTGAAAAATCATTTGTACATTTATATACTAGAAATAGACAATTAGATAATAAAGCAATATCAATGCATATAACACCAAAATTTGAATATATGAGAATATATTTAGCAAAATATGTGGACCATACAATGAAAACAACAAAACATTGCAAGGAGAAATTGAAGAGGAACTAAAGAGAGGAACTAAAATAATTTACATATTATGCATGTTAATTGGATAACAATAATTTTAAGTTTTTAATTCACCAAAAATTGATCTTAGATTCAACAAAACAATTAAAATGATAGTATTTTTTGGGTTGAAATTGACAGGTTGGTACAAAACTTATATGAAAGCGCAGTGGACCTAGAATAGCCAAAACAATTAGAACATAAGAACAAAGTTGGTACTTACACTACATTAATAAATGTTCCAACTCAAATTTTCAACAACAGGTGAACTGATAAGCATATTTAGACATATTGGTAAAATGGAATATTACTCAGCAATGACAGCCACAAAATACTGATACATACAACAAAGATGAATCTCAAATATTCCGAGCTAAAGAAGCCAAATACAAAATTGTACATACTATATTATTTCATTTAAATTAAATAGTTTGATATGGTTTCATATTAAATCTTAGAACAGGCAAAACTGAAATGTATGGGCAGAAACGATAAACGTGGTTTCCTGGGGATTGACTACCATGAGAAGCAAGAGAAATTTGGGGAGAATGGAAATGTGTACCTGAGTACACATTTATCAAAAATCCTTGAACTATACAATTAAAATTGCTGAATATTATTGTACGCAAATTATACTCAAAGTTTATTTAAAGTAAATGGTTGAACAAAATGATATTTTACTATAGTCAAGTAAGAAATAGAATCATTGGTTAATCGAGTTCCGTGAAGTAATAGAATTACTGGGTGAGCATTAATGAAAGCTGACAAGTTATGAAATGGGGGTTATTAAAGTCATTTGTGATGCTTGAAATCCATTTGAAATATTAACTAGTGTTAACTTTAACCGGAAATGTGATTTAGCACTTTCAAATTTCTTCCTCCCACTTTTGAAATCCCAACCATGCTGTGTGTCTTTACACAAAACCAAATTTTTTCCAGTCAATAATATTTTACAAAAATAGAAATACAGCAAAGTAGAATAAAGAAAGGATATATCTACTCTCCTTCAGCTCTGTATAAGTACACTTATTACTTTAATATATTTCCTTCCAATCATTGTAGGCATATATGTATATTCTTTTCCAAAGTTATAATTGTGCTCTATTTGCATTTTTAATATTTTTCAAAACTCGCATATCATGTAAATAAATATATCTTTTGGAATAACCCTTCACTGGATTAATAACATTTCATGGAATGGATATATCATTTTAAGATTTCCTTAATTTTTAACTTTTAGTTGTATTTAAAAAAAATTTGTTAGACTTCTTAATGGCTACAATAATGACATACTTCCCACATAACTTGGAAACAATTAAATTGAAATAAGCCTCTACTAGTTTACTCTCTACACAATGTATGAAAGTCATCAGATGGTGCAAACCAAATATCGTATGCCAAATATGTATCTGAAAATATGAGAAGTTACAAAATTCTAAACCTTGCAAATTGGGTGAAACCTAATTACAGTGTATGTATAATTTAAAAAGATAAAAAATAATACATTATGTTGCACCTTGCATAAAGAAAGTCTGTTTGAAGAGTAGTGTAGGATTGTCAGATTGCAATACAGAACATGTATTTGTCAGTCACGTCTGACTCCTGTCTCAGCTCTACTTCATCAAGGACAGTAGGTGTGGCAGGTGTCTTCTTACTAATCTGGCTCCATCCGCTGAGAGAAAATAATAAAGCCGTTCAAACATTAACACTGCTTAGAAGCTCTCACCCCACTATTTACAGTGATCTGTGCTCTTACCCAAAAGGATATTAAAAAAATTGTTGCTTCTCTACCTCTAGCCAATTAGGCCTAATAATAGTAACTATTGGCTTTAATCAACCATATTTAGCATTTCTTCATATCTGCATATGCATTCCTCAAAGCCACACTGCTCGTATGTTCTGGGTTCCTTATTCATAGTCTAAACAATGAACAAGACCTCTGAAAAATAGGTGGTTTATATAAAGCACTACACTTTACCACAACCTCACACATCGTTGGAAGGCCAGCATTAACAGGCACACCCTTCTTCAATCAGATTCTCTCCTCCAGGACTTTCAAACTTAAAGGAATATTAGAAAAATAAGGAGCTAGTTAGAGGTCACTTTTACCTCTGCCACAGCAGCAACAGGTGGACCAGACAAACCATTTGCTGTGGTTCGTGCTGCCTTGCCTTCAGAGGTTGCTTGGATCCTGCCTGTTTCCTAAGCCTCAGTTCAATCTGATATCCTGCAATAAATCCCTCTTTGGCTTAAACTGGTGAAACTAACTTTCTGGCAAGTACACTTAAATATCTCTTTGTTAGATTAGATCTTTAGGGAGTAGAAAACACATTTTATTCCCAGTGATACAGTATAGGCATAGTGCCTAAATGCTTGGCTTAAACCCAATAAAGTTCTGATAGATGTGCACATGAAAGAATATAAGAATGGTATGCATAGAAGGTTTTTGTGGAACTAAACGTTGTCCTGTTTGGTTGTGGTTCATTAAAAGGAATAATGGGATATAAAATTTTCAATTATTCATGATAATCATAATGGGGACAGATTTAAAAGCCAGACTGAGATGTTTGTGTTTAATTTGTTGGCGAGGTAATAGTTATAAAATGATTATTGTTATTTTTAAAGAAGCATGTCTGAAGTATTTAGGATGAATTTGAGAGATATTTTTCATGGGGAAAATAATACAGTTTCGGATCCTGTTTTTCAATTAGATATCTTAACATAACACACTGGTGAGAGTGATACATTTTTTTTTGTTTTAAAGAGACATGATTAGAACTAAGACACTTGGAAGTGCACACTCAACAACCTAACCTATAGTTTGGAATAAATAACTACCAAATCAGAATATCCATGGAAATTTCTTCCGTAATGTGTATCTAACCAAGGAGAAAAAATCCATTGTTTTTGTTGAGGAGTAATAAACAGAACTAGTATGGTCAAACTTGATGTTTGATCATGTTACTCCCTTGATAAGTATTATTTAGTGTTTTCATAACAGATGCATAATTAAATTCAATTGTCTTAACATTACCAATTGATTTCCTTAAATTCCCATATGCTTACCTATTTTCCAGTCCTACAAAACCCAGGAGCTTCCAGCAATCTGCTTTCTCTGTGTTCTTAAATTATTTTGATAGATAAGACTATTCAGAACATCTGTTTCTTAAGTGAAGTTCCTGGTCAATTGCATCTAAAATGTTAAATTTTGGGGAATAGACTTGTTCACAGTATTTCCTTACTATTCTTTAATGACTGTGGGATCAGTGGTGATGTTGCCTTTTTCGTTCCTGATATTTTAAATTTCCTTTGAGACTCCTCTCTGTGACCCATGTGTTATTTAGGGAATGTCGATATTTTGGTTTTTTCAGTTATCTTTTGTTAATGATTTCTAGTTGAAATCTGTTATGGTCTAGAACAAACCTTCTGTTATTTCTATTGTTTTCAGTTTCTTAGACTTCACTTTCTGCTTGCACTGAGCACAGAGTTCAGCCTAAAGTAAAAACAGAGTTTTCTCAGGTCTTTTCTGCTCACACCCTACCTTGGCCATGTGTGTGGGTTTCTAAATTCCCAAGTACATCCTGGAACCTTTGAATGCCCTAATGCCCTAAAGAAACTAACTTTCAAGCTTTTCCTTCCAGGCTTCAGGCTGTCTCTTGAATGTCACAACCATAATCTTTTGCCTCAGGTTACTGTGGGCATTTTGTTTGCCTTACAGTGTTTTTGAATGATTCCTGCTGCTTTTCTACCCTGGGTGAGTTCTGAGTTAGGCAAAACAGAGAGGAATATCTTGTAGCAGTCCTACAGGTAGCTTCCGGACAGTTTAGAGCAGACAAGCACAGAAATCTATATAAGTAAGGTCTGCTCTGCTCCCTCTGGAACCAGTTACCAGGGTCACACAGTTACTAGGGAACACAGAACACTGTCTTCAAGACTGTGGCCAAGCCGTGGAGAGGTAATGGGCGAGGAAAAGTAAGAATAGCCCAGTTTTTCTACCATTTTTAAGTTACATTTTTTTTGAATCATCATTTGCTTGGTGGCTGTAAACCCTTAAATGCTTTCCAGAGTTCTGAATAAGTTTGTTCATTAATGTGATTATTGCTATGATTGGATTAAAATCTAGACTTTCTCTAGCTGTTTTCTATTCCATTTTTTTTTTGTTTTTTAAAAAATATTCTTTAAGCCTTCTTCTAGTCTAATTTAGTATATTTCATAATTCACTTTTAATTTTTCTATTAACTATTTTTTTAAATTTTCTAACTTTTTAGTGTTTGCCCTAAGGTTAATAATACACATCTCAAAATAATCTCAGTATACCTTCAAAAAATGTTAAATCTCTTCACATGTAGTATAAGGACTTCTAACAGTATTTTCCCAATTCCTTCCACCTATCTCTGCTATCTTTGTTGTCATAAATTTCATTTTTGCATACGTAATAAAAACACAATGCATAATGCATTTTTACTATATTATGATTTAAACCATTATTTTGGAGGAATTAAGATAAAAATATTCTCTCTTTTTCTATTTCCAGTACTTTTCATTTCTTTCTATAGATCCAATTTTTGACCTGTATCATATTTCTTTTTCTTGAACATTTCTTGTAGAGTAGATCAACTGGCAATGAATTTTTTATTTTTGTCTGAGAAACTCTTTGTTTCTTCTTTAAATATTTTTTTCTTCTGAGTTTATTGAGTTATAATTGAAGTACACTAAACTGGACATATTTAAAGTGTAATTGGATCAATTTTCATATATGTCTGTTCTTAGGAAACCATCACCATATTCTTAAGTCATTTTAATTTATAGCTTTCATTTCCCTCTTTTTTATTTTTTTACTTGCAATGTATTTGTAGAAGAAACCAAACTGTTTACTCTGTAGAGTGGCCCACATTCTGTCTTTTGCAGATTGCAGTAATATTGCAGTATTTAACATAATCCTTTGTTTTCTGTATTTCCTTTAAATTGGTAGTTAAATCTACTCAAGTGGTCAGTCTTGATTTTTGGAGGAAGTGGACAAGGCTATTTCACAGACAGATTGTCTTCTTCCGTTAGTAAGCCCTTTCTTTTACGCAGTGAGGTTTCACCTTGGGTTGGCATTCTCCTTAATGTTTGATGAATGTTTATTCTAGGTATAGACTTCTGGGAAGATGGTATTTATCTTTCAGAATTTCATAGTTGTCACCCCATTTTCTACTTGTTTGCATAGTTTTTGAGAAGTCTGATGTAATTTTTATCATTCTTTTCTCTATAGGGAATATGTCAGTTTTCCTCTTATGGTTTCCAAGATTTTCTTTTTGTGCTTTTCAGTAGTTTGAATACAATATATATCTTTTGTTTGTTTTAGGGTGGTCTCTAATATACTATTTGGTGTTCTCTAATCTTGAATCTGTGGTTTAGTGCCTATCACAAATTTTGGAAAATTCACATTCTTCTTCAGATATTTTTCTGCCTTATTGTTCCTTTCTTCAGTTATGTATATGTTTGACCATTTAATATTATCCCACAGCAATTAGATGCTCTGTAATGTTTTAATTTTTTTTGTTTGCATCTCAGTTTGGGTAATTTCCATTGATTTGTCTTCAAGTACATTGATTCTTTCCTTATCTGTATCAGCTACTGATTCTTCATCTCTGTGACAGCATTGTCTTTATTTCTAACATCTCCATTTCATTCTTTCTCATAGTTTTTTTTTTCTTTTTTTCTCTCTGCTGAAACTACTTATCTGATCATTCATGTTACATATATTTTTTTTCAGCTAGATGTGGTGGTCTAGTGGTTAAGATTCAGCACACTCAGCACTGGGGCCTGGGTTTGTTTCCTGGTCAGGGAACCATACCACCCATCTGTCAGTTCTTATACTGTGGCAGCTGCATGTTGCTGTGATGCTGAAAGCTATGCCACTGGTATTTCAAATACCAGCAGAGTCACACATGGTGGACAGGTTTCAGCAAGTTTCCACACCCTATGAATAGCAACTGGGTATTTTCTGATATAGCACCAGAGGATGAGAGGATGACACAAAAGACTGGACAGGGTTCAGCTCTGCTGTACACAGGGTCACTAGCAGTCAGAACTGACTTGATGGCGCTAATAACAAAATTTTTTCATTTTAACATGTCAAACATAGTTATATGAAATTTCCCAATAGTAACAACATCTTGGTAATATTTGATGCTAGTTCCAATGATTGCTTTGTCTTCGAGATTGTGTAAAAAACATTTTATATGCCTCATTTTGTTGTTGAAAGTTGGAAAGTTTATATAAGACACTAGATACTGATGTAAATGATTTTTAAAATTTACTTCTTCAAAGTCTTCAATGTATGGGTTTCTGTTAATCTACTCAGGTGTTGGGTTGGTTTTGAAATTCTTATTTCTATGGTTACCCTCAGTGCACCAGGGGCTTCAAACTCTTCTAGTGATAACTTGTGTTCAAGGAGTAGGCTAATTTGCTAGAGGGTTTTTCTGAATGTCTGACTTCTGTTTGGCTTTGGGTCCATCTATCTGCTTGGTTTAAGATCTACCTTTCGTGCTGAACCCTTGAGAAAAATCTCTTGCAGCTTTCCCAGTAGTCTTATACTGTTATTTTTACTTGACACTTGTCACCACAATAGTGGGGGTTGGATTGGGGGTATTACTTGATTTTACTGATTAAGCCTCAGTCTTAGGCACTGTGAACCTGAGTCTTGGGAGTGTGGTGTTCACAAATGCTCCTCTCTCTCTTTCTAGATGTAATACTGAGCCTAGCATGTATTCCTGCCCATCCCTAAGGTGTAACGTTGTCTATTTGTTTTCCTTTCTATTTCCCCTCTCTTAGAAGTGGTAGATTTCCATCTGTGCCCTCCAGTTACAGTTGTTAACTCTTCTTCTTACAGGTTAAGGCTTTTTTGTTCCAGAGGGGAAATATGGAAGATGAGTCTGGGTGAGGTATCAGCAGTGACTGCTGTTGTCCTACCATCACAACAAGAAAGATTTGTCAGGATTTTTCTTGATATTGTTAGAGCCCGCTGGGGTTCCAGAAGAAAGAACCCACAAGAAATTATCAACCTCCATATTGATCTCCTATGGGCTTCACAAACTCATGTTAGCCCATACTTGACCCTTAGCAGTTTGTTAAAAATTTTTAAGCTGACTCTTTTTACTTATTTATATGGCATTTGGAAACTTCTATCCCAGGTAAGCAAATCCCTGGATCCTGTTTCTCCCTTCAGTCACCTGTTTCTCCCTTCAGTCACCTGTTTCTCTCCAGATCTGGGGTTAGTTGTTTGCCCTGCAATCTTAATTCCCTCGTGGAAACCAGTTAACTCATCATTTTCCAGCTTTTTTCTTGTTGTCAGTGTAGAAATGATACTCTCCAGATCCCTGAGCTGAAGGTGAAAGTCTCCTCTGGAGCTATTTTGAACATAAATGTTATGAAAAGCTGTGTGATAAAAGTTGAAAGTGCTTATATTTTAGAATCTACATAGTTGGTTCAAGTTCCAGCTCTTCCCTTTATGTATTCATGTATCTCTAGATGGACGACTTGACCTCTGATCAACACCAAAAGGGTAATGACACTAACCTTGTAGAACTAAATGACAACAAGGAATGTGAAGAATCTAGTGCAAAGAAAACACCCACTAAATATTTGTTTCTTCCTCTTCTCTTGCTATGGCAAAATTTTAACTTTGAATTGTTTGTGTCTGTATGTCCTAACTAAATACTGAATTCTTTGCAAGTAAAAACATTTTCTGGTTTATATTAGACTCATCAACTCTGCACAGAGCTTGGAATGTAATCATTTTTGCTGAAAATGTATTATATTCATCCAGATGTGTTTAAAGCTAAGCAGTAGGTGCGACATAGGAAAAGATTTACCAGATGTGTTTTAGGTGTAAAAAACTCCTGCAAGAAGGCCACAACATTAAATGGTCAGGAAAATCAAACACAGAAGGGTGAACCATCATCTCTCAGAAGTAACTTTTTCTATCTGGAGATCTTTAGGGAATGATGAGTAGAGAACACACGTTTTGCTATTAAATAGCCTTGGTCTTTATTCTGATTTCTCTAAGCTATGTGAATTTAGGCATATCAGTTAATCTCTGTATGGCTTCAGTTTTTCCTATCTGTACCTCATAAAATTTTGAGAATTAGAAATAATTTATGTAAAGTTCTGGCACACAGTAATGCTTAATAAATGTTATTCTTAGTTTTTACATGAAATCTCATCCTAAGGATATCATTTTCTTTTAGTAGAAAGAAATTTCCATGGTTTAAAGAAAAAAAAAAAGGGCACTCTATGCACAAAAGGAGCTCTCTATTTTCAGAAAGTAGTAAAAGATACATGTCTTGACCCGCAGAAAATTGGCTCTATGGAAAATGTGAATTCTTTTCAAATCACAATGTTTCCTGGTCCAAAAGTCAAGGTGCTAAAGCAATTATGCTGAAAAATTTATAATAGCCAATTTTGAAAACATAAGCAAATATGCTTGTGTTTATATCTGTAAAATTTAAATATAAATGTTAAAGTTAGAATTACTATATAGTATCTTTTCCAAGCAACTGCATTAGCATAGGTATTCACTATCTAGGAACTAGAAGTCTGCATCAAATAGTTTCTCAAGATTTGTTAGCTAAAGTTCTGCCACTTGAAAGACACGAAGAAAACTGTCAAAATATTCACTTTTTAAAAATGGTAGGAGAATGGGAAGGAGAAATCTTTTGATATTATGGAATCTTTGTAGCTATAGTCTATAAAGGAGACTCCAGAGAATATTCAGCTAGTCTATTCCATGCCCCTAGACAGAAAAATAATTAGCTGACACAAATGTATTTCTATTATTTAATAAAAGATATCCATTTATCTAATACCTGTCAGTTAAAATATTTGTTATTAAAAATTCTGTTGCTTTAATTTGACCATAAACTTCCTTTTGGATCCTTCACAGATAGTTTCTGCTCATCATTAAAATATTTTATTTCCTTAGATTTAATTATTTATGACAAACTCCAAAAGTCTCTTGTTTAAAATAATTTATTAAAGCTTTAAAAAAAACTTAAGCCTTTTAGTCATTGTTTTTGAGTAATTTCTACTTCCTAGCCATCTTTTTTTTGTTTGTATTTGAAAAGGAAATAAAAGCAGATATAAATCATAGAAAAGAAAAATGATTAGTAAACATTATTTGATTAAACATTTCTAGATTACAGATTGCTTTCTCTTCACTTATTCTAGGTGATTCTCAAGGTGTTTCTGGGGATGGATAAATAACTTATCCAAGACCACATAACTAATAAGTGGAAGAACTATGACTCATCCAGAGGTGGATTCCTAGCTTTATCCACTAAATACATCTACTTTGTCATTCATAACTCTTTACATTTTTCCATGTCATCTTGGATTCTACAATTTAATCAACTTTGCATTGATGATAAATATTGAACTTTTGGCTCAACTTTAACAGTCAAAGTTTTGGTCACTGTAGTTTTTCTTAGCTGCTAATACTGCTACATATTCTTCTGTAGTATTTTTTTTTTCCAAATCCTCAAGGTAATATAAATTAAAACTCTGACCTCCAAAATATTTGAACAGGATTTTTGTTGATAAAGCTCTTGGTTTTTTATTAGACACTGATTAACATAGAATGTAAGTCACTGTTTTACCAACTTTAACATGGAACTCCTGCTGTAAAAATCCTTTAGCCAGTTTTGTATCCACATAATTTGCCACATATAAATATGGTCCTTCCCTCCCTCCCTCCCTCCTCTCCTCCTTTTTCCTTTTCTTGTCAAACAACGTAATATCCATGCTATTCATTCTTTCATGCATGACTTCAGAATCCTATTCTCTAGAATAGACACCTAACGAATCAATCAAATAGGCTGTCACATTAGTTAAGTGAGAGAATGTGAAATTCCAATCTGTGATGATAAATAAATTCTGTGAGAAAAAAATGTAGTGTGTAAGTTATTATACGTCTTATACAAATATTCATTTTGAAAGCTACTGTTCCATTTATTTATTGTAAATATTGCTGAAATTCAAATTTGATTAGTTTCTGACTCACTTGGAAAATAATGCAGTATGGACAACTGGGTTTCTTTCACATACCTTTAAACATGAAGATGTTTATTACAGTTAAAGAACCAGCATTGAATCCAAGCAGACCACATTGACATTTATGTAACCCTAATCCCCTCTCCTTTTCTCTCCTTTTATATGATTACAGGAAAATATGTGACTTTATTTTGATTGGTAGTAATGATAACATGCATTTCATTAGGTTTCGGTAAAATTCACAATTTTACTTTATTATGTGTAATGCTATCATAGGCTTATCTTAAAATATATCTAGCATGGTTTTAGGATCTTATTTGGAAATCTAATGGCCTACTCTAATTTTACTCATGAGTGCATTGTTCTCATTATCAGAAATGAATCTTTAAAAGAAACATGTTCAACATTTCTCTTGGTAAATGATGACAGTCAAATGTCTGGAGGAAAGAGTGGATCAAAGTGGAGAGAAAATGGAGATGGATGTACTTAGTTGTGGAATAAGAGGCTCAGTCATGAAATTTATCTGGAAAGCTCTCAAGGATAGAAAGTCTAAAGAGGAGTTAATTAAAATAAATGTAAGCATCACTGCCTAATTGTGATCATTTTCCTCCTGTACCTACTTGATCTCACATTAATTCTCACAGTCTAAATATAAAATAATGGTCAGCTTTAGCAATTACTTTGCCAAAGCTAATCCATCAATGACATTTAGAGAAACCAAAGGATCTGGAAGGGATTTTGTTTTTGTAAAATAGAGATTCCTTCTTTATTTTTTAACCTTAAGCATAAATTGGACACTGACCCAACTTGTTTTCAAGTTGGGAGTTGAGTTTTCATATCCTTGCAGTCTTACCTGGGATACCAAGCCCTTCCTACATTTAGACACCTGCATAACTGCTCCATATACATTATATCAGGCCACTTGTGAGACAAATAATAGAAAATCATCTCACCAAGTAAAATTCTGATGAAGTCAAGATTGCAAAATAATATTTTGAGGTTTTTATGATTAAGTATTTTCAAATTACTCAGAAAAAGAAAAACTGTCTTTCTCCAGTATAATTTTGTAAATAAACCAGTGTTTCTGAAAGTAGTGCTTATAGCTACCAGTTTCTAACTTCACCCTATTACCAAAGCACTATGGCTGAAATTTGTGACTTTGTTATGTTGACTATGATGTTGATGTTGATGATAAAAAGACCAGTTCAGGGGGCCGCCCGGTGGCGCAGCGGTTTAGTCCGCGCTTGGCAGCCCGGGGTTCTCGGGTTCGGATCCTGGCCCCCGCCGACGCACCGCCTGTCAGCCACGCCTTGGTGGCATCCCATATAAAGTAGAGGAAGATGGGCACGGATGTTAGCCCAGGGCCAGTCTTCCTCAGCAAAAAGAGGAGGATTGGCAACAGATGTTAGCTCAGGGCTGGTCTTCCTCACACACACACACAAAAAAGACTAGTTCATTCTAATTTATGTGTTGAAGTCAATAGTAATTTTTAATGAAGCCTTTTGAATAAGATTTTGATAGTTTTTACATAATCAAGCCACTGAGCTAAATACCTCATTTTTAATTGTAAAAAGACCCATAAATTTTATGTCAGAAATAGTCATTGTATAAAATTTTCTAGAATTTTCTGATTTATTTTTTTAACCTGCTTGATCTCCAGGAAGCTTCATTTCAGTAAATCATACCATGATTCAATTAAATAGGATGTCTTTTCAATTCCACCCCAACGTATGCATACTTCTCCAATTCTACTAAAGCATCACATCCAAGTTACAGACAACTCCTTTTTTGAACTTATCCAACAGGCTTTTAAAGGGTATTCCTGCCTCCATTCTCCTATGAATGCATTTCCATATAGCAGCAAAAATGATCTATTCAAAATGAAAATTAGACGCCATAACTCACCTGGGTTGAGTTCTCTGCTTCGTACTGCACTTAATGTAAGATCCAAACTCCTTATATTGACTTACAGGTTCCTATGTGATCTGTTCCCGGCTATGTCTTCGAATGTATTTTTTACTATGTTCCATCTCACCCACCATACATCAGCCACACGGGCTATTGTGTAGTTCCCACAACAACCAATTTTCATCATAGGTTGGGTTGTTTTCAGCAACTATGTTGTCTGTCTGGATTGGAGATTATGCTTTAGGTCTGGTTATAGGAAAAAGATTGTGAGGTAAGAAAAAGATTGGACATAATTTACTAAGAGTCTGTGGAAAGGGTGATAAGGGTAAAAGAGAGCAGTTGCACTAGAGATCTCATGCAATTCCATGAGGAGTCTGAAGCTCAGATAGCCCTCTGACAATGTGTCTTATTAGTGCGAGGGAGTCAAGTCAGGCCTTTGTGCCCACCCTACACTAGTCACTGGGTACAGGACTCTTCCTGAGGACGGGCTGGAAACTTGAGCAAGTTAAGTCTGTTTGGTCAAGGGCCAAATATTGTTAGCAAGTAATATTTTGAGATGCTGGGAGACTGACCCTCTTTGTAAATTGAGTGTACGTGCTTTATGAAATTTCATATCTTTTGGGAATAGGTTCTCTGGGCTTCTGAATGGTCTTTTTTTTTTTTTTTTTTTTCTTGGAAAACTCATAAGAAGATAGTAGAACGAATTACAGCCCCTGACACTGCAGCTGGTCTCAGGGCTGCAACTTATTCATATCACCTTGCTCTTCTTCTACCTAATCTAGCTTTTCCTCACCTTTAGCTACCAACTCTGCATGCCTGGGTGGGTCTGATCGCCATATACTTCTTAGGCTATGGCTGCTACCCTTACCCATTTACCATCAAACATTTTTAGGGGAGTAATAGACAGCTCAGTGTATCATCTAGATTTCCTAAATACCAAATGTATTCTTTCCTGCCCCATTGTGTAATAGCTTCTTCCTGAAAATCAGGCAAGCATGGTGACTCCTTTTCTGGTCTCATAACACAAGAAGTGGATATTACCAGGTGGCAGTTGTGACTTTGCTTTTAATCAAACTCTTGCTATTTCCTCTGATAGAATTCCATCTCTGGTAACCATGAGCACTATACCTGTAAAACTGAGGGTTTTGGAGACAGAAAGCAAAAACCCTACGTGAGTAACTGGAAGTGGTGGTGAAAGAGGCCACTTCTATGGTTCTTGGTGCCCTGACCCATGTATTCTACATATTGTGTACATAGAACTATATGATTTTCATTGATATTGATTTAGAGTGTATATCGCATCCCAAAGGGTGGCTGTCCATCCTTGTGAATTACCATCTCTAAGCTGGAATCCTAGGTGAACTTTCACAAGTGTATTCCATTTTCTTATCAGGCTAGTGGTTTCTGAGTGTGTGGTAGGTGATGGAATAAATAGATGTTATGATCATGTGCTCTCTGGTGCACATCCTCTGCTTGGTCCCACGTGATGCAATAAAGGATCGTATATCAGTAGATCACTATATAAATATTTAGATAGTGATGCTGGCTGAGGTCCTATAAGAAAGAAAGGCAAATCCACGTCCAGAATGTGAGTCAGTTCTAATCATAATGAAAGAAGTCCAATGGTGAAAGGAATCCCATGTAATCACCTTGCCAACAAGTAGCTCACTGGTATCTTCTAGGGATGGTTCCATCACAGATCTTATGTACTGGATTCTGTTGGCTATTCAGAGGCATCAGTAGCTAGATTAGCCTTGGCAAGTGGGTGTAGCTCTCTTGCTATCTTCATGGGCCCATTAAACAGCCCTGGGGTTGCTGAAGGCAGGCTGACTGACCTGAATTTGTCAAGTCAAAGCTCTACCAATAGGGAGTTTTCACCTCGTTGCTGGCTTTCAAGATCTTACCTGAGTGTAGCTATAGCATAGAAGGAGTGCATCTTCAGTTTGTGTGCATATATGACCCATGCACAAGCCAAGCTCATCCTTGTTCTTCCTCTATCATCTGTTCTAAGTGCTTCCACCTGCCACCACCCAGGCACCCATAGGTGTGACCTGAGGGGAGGTATTGGGACAACACTGGAGGATATGGGAGTCTGGATCACTTACTTGTGCAGCATATTTCTGCCCTCTGGGCCTACCTGTACCCTGTACTTCATATAACACTTATGATGCATTGCTGCTGGGCCTCTCCAACCTTTTGACTCATTGATTGGTAGGTCTGACAGAACCCATTCATGATGGACATTTTATTCTTTGCTGAGGAAGATTCACCCTGAGCTGACATCTGTTGCCACTCTTCCTCTTTTTGCTTGAGGAAGACTTGCCCTGAACTAACATCTGTGCCAGTCTTCCTCTATTTTGTATGTGGGTCGCTGCCATGGTGTGGCCACCAATGAGTGGTGTAGGTCCACGCCCAGGAATGGAACCCAGGTTGCTGAAGCAGCGCACTGAACTTAACCAGTAGGCCGTGGGGCTGGCCCCAAGGATGGACATTCTTAATTAAAGGTCACTTTATATCTCTTAATCAGGTTTTCCAATTTGCCAGTGCACAGTAGCATGCCAGGTGCTGTTTTCACATGATGGCATGACCTTGCTATAGAAAATTAAGACTTTATTTGTCGATGCTCCTGCTGGGGCTTGCCATACATTCTAAGTGGTGTTATTCCTGCAGGGTCATATGGCCCAAGTAGAAGGGCTGCTTGAGTCACAACCTGTGTTGGCTGCTAGTAAAAGCTGTCAACCTTCCAAATCACCTGGTAAATGGGTCAGAGCAGTAATAGCCAGTGTGGAATGTGCTGTATCCAGAATACAAAATGTCTACCAGGTTCTGTGCTTCCTTTGCGGTTGTGAGTGGTGCAAGATGCAATCTATTGTACTTTACTTTTGAGAAGAATATACTCTGGGGCATTGGACAACTAAAAACTTCACTACTGTGGTAGGTCCCATAGCTTTTTAGTGTTTATCTCCCACCCTCTGGAACCCATAGATCTTACCAAGTCCTCAAACATACTTGCTCTTTTTGCTCAGTTGGTTTGATTATTATGCCATTGACACATGTACCAATTTGATATTTTGCAAAATATCCTGATGGTCTAGATTCCTTGGGAGTATTTTATGAGAGAGGGGGAGACAGTTAACATAGTCCTGGGGTATCCCATGTAAATGTGAACTGATTCTGGTCCTCTTTCACTGTAAGGTTTAAGAATAATACATCCACCAGGTCAATTACTACATACCTTGTACCCAAGACCATGTTAATATATTCCTGAAGCTCCTCTGGTATGGCAGCAATATGAATACTACTTTCTTAAATTTGAGGCAGTGGACTGTCAGTCTTTAGGATCCATCTTATTTTTTTAAGGGATGGCTTGATGAATAAATGAGGATGTAATAGAGACCACAATCCTGGAATTCTTTAGGTACTTAAAGGTAATACTGACCTCTCCTATTTCCTCTCGTATATGGTACTGTTTTCATTTAATAACTTGGCTGGGGGTATGGGTAGTTTTGTGGGATTTCCATGCAAAAGGCTCTTACTACACAGGCCAAGGAACTAACTTGGAATTAGTTTTCTGACAAGAATGTCCAGTTAAATTATACACTCAGAGATTGGGGAAATGAGAACTAGGTAATAGCGAGTCCGTGAACTTAGTGAACCCCCATGTAAGTGAGACCTGGACCACTTCTTTACTTAGTACTAGGTCCCCACATTCTGTGACTCTAGCAAGAGTTATGATGATTCAGGTACCATATATCAGCATCAGCTAGGACTCTGTCCCTCAATCCTCCAAATGTTTAAGTATTCCCAGTTCCCTAGCATATTGTTTCCTCAGTAAATGGTCCTGGATCTTTTGGGGAAGAGGCTTGGTGAAATATTACTATTTGCACATAACATAGTTTTTCTGTGTCCATCCTTCTGGGAACTTGGGTGCTCCTTCAGTCAAATATACTGTGTCTAAAAACTGGCCCCGGACCAGAAAGTGGGCACAGCATCATGACTTTTTGAGTGACTGTCCTGAACCTCCTGATCATGCATCCTTAATTCATCTTGATTGTTCAGAATGATTATTCGGATTGAGCCATCCATCTCACCCTATGTATCTTCTCCCCGAAAGACACCATATCCTATTAAAAATCTCCATGGCTGGATGTTAGCTTCCACCTGGTTTTACTATGACATTGTCGCCTATTACGATAATTCCATCCATCTTGTTTTCGACGGTTAAGAACCATCACATGGTCTTCTTTCTTTCAGGAAACTCATTGCCATTCTCATTGCTATCAAAGAACCCAGTCCTGTAAGTTTTTCCAACTGTCAGACTTGAACTACAGAGTCTTACAGAGAAACCACTGCTGAATTTCTCACAGTGCATGCCTTATTGACTGGGTAAATGGAGTGTCCTTCAGGCCTCCTTTAAAATATAGTTGACTAGGGGTTTCCAGCCTTACATAATAGACACCCATTCCAACATTCCATTTTGCTCTGCTTCTCAATGCCATTTTACACTGCCCGCTAAGGTAGGAATGGCTTTTATTTTTCACTTAGCGAGGGGCATTGCTTTCTCCAGGCTTTCACCTGCCATCCTGCCAGGTTAGCACTATCTCCTGTGTCCTTGTCAGAGATTTAGACCCAGTTTCATAGGAAATTTTTCCCAATTTTACAACCTCTCCCTCATCTAACTTTATGTCATGATACCCTTGATATCAGACTTTCTGCATCCAGTCCTTTACGTAGGTCCTGACTCCTGTTATTACATTTGGCAAGGCTATGTAGCTCTTTCAGTTAGAGTCCCTTACTCCCCTTAGTAGATTAAGTGCCATCCCAGTAGAGTTATGTTGTCACTTAACACTGGTTATTGCTTTCACGGACAAAACTGGAGAAGAGGTGGAGAGCCTGTGGGGGACATATGTTACCTTTTAAGGGAGCAACAGGTAGATTTTCTTCAAACAAGGTACATGAAAGGTGTTAACGTGGCAGTGCCCCAGAGAATTCTGGAGAGTACTAAAAGTTCCAAAGGATTTAGGAGATTCTGCAGTCTCAGAGAGTTCAGGAGAATATGCAGATTCCAGTTGTTCATGTGCATTGGCACACATGTTTCCATCCCAAGTATAAGGTCCTGCTTCTTCCCAGTTAGGGCTCAGATCATGCTATAATGGAACTGCCTTAGTGGAGGATCCAATCTTCTCTGGAGCTGTATTACCATTATAATTAAGTGCTGACCTTAAGCGTCAGCTTTCTGCCTTCCAGCTGTAGGAAATAAAAGTCTCCATTTATGTTGCCCAGAAGGCAGTTTGGCTTTTAAACACATGGTCTTAAATTGGTGATGAATCAACTCAGGCTTTTGCTGTCTTTCTCCAATTCATTGATCACCCCTAGCAATTATGTTTCTCCTAATTACTACTTCCCCTGAACTTCTCAAACACCTAAGATATTGATGCATTAGTGCGTTCCTTTCACTGATATACCATTCCAGTTCACCATTAGGGAGAATACTGACAATTACACTGCACCGCTATTTCATGCCAGAGGCTATCAGTACTCCAGCTAACCCAGTGAAGGGACCCGCATTGCCAACAGACCAATGAATAGTTTCCAAAGTCCCATTGTTATAAGCTGCTTCCTCCTCCTGACAGCATCTGTCATTAGCCTGATTCTGCAAGAAACTGAGTCTTAGGAATATTGGGGAATACTTTGGGGAACAAGACCTTTAAGAGGTTGGAAGAAACAGAATTGAGTAGAAGGAAAAATTGGTCTGTAATGCAGTTGCAATGAAACTGTCAGCCAATCACAGGGTTGATCTGAAGCTGGAGTAGCTCTTCAGAGACATCCTGTATTGAATCTGAGGGGTAGTGTGTGAGGGAGGCTTTGTACCCTTGCATCAAACAGTCATTGGAAGCAGGCCATCCCTGGGGAAGAAAAGTAACTTTGGGCAAGCAACTCCCTTTGCCTACGAAAAAGTTTTGCAGGAATTTAATAGGTAACACTTTCAGTCCTGAAGGGAGTATCTGACTGGTGCACCACAGTATTTGCTACAGGACACCTGGTGAAATAGTTCTACTACAACTTTGTCCAGTATATCCAGATCTATAGCCTTCCATTTTTTCTTCCTCTCTCCCATACATAGATCTCTTGCAGAATAAGGCCTGCCTGACAATTTTCCACATAGAACATCAGAGAACTTGTGAATTCTGAAAACAGGTTATTTAAAAGATGAGAAAATGTAGCAGGTGCTTCATTAAATTTCTTAATTCCCTCATTTTAGCTCCCCAATCGTGTGGGTCACACTTTCCCCATGAAGAGGGAGGAGTATGGTATTAATGAGTGGCCAAAAGTAGTGGAAATAGACTGCGAAAAATGAGGAAAGGAGAATGGAATTCCATTTTACTCCAGGTTTTTTTTTGTGTGTGATTACTCAGTGGTCTTCAAACATAGCAGCACATTAGAATCTTCTCTAGTGTATTTTAGAACATACCAGTACCTGGGTCCACCACTGGTCAATTAAATCAGAATCTCTGAGAGTGGTGTTCAGAGCCTTTAGGTTCTAAATGCTTACTAAGAGAAGAGACCAAGCAGTCATACATCCATGTTTATAATTCTACTCTGCCAATATCAACCAGTATTCCTTTGTGTATCTTTCTGGAACCACTGGAAGGTAGTTTTTTATTTTGTGTTTGGTAGGCTGTGACATGGATCAAGGATATATTATTCCGTGAGCAGAAAATGTACTCTCTGTTCTATATACTGTCTTGAATTAGTCCCAAACAGAAATTACACAAAGAATCTAAATGGCAGCATAAAAATTCTACAAATATTTTAAGATTATCAGTGTTAAAGAATAGTAAAATCATTGAGCCCTCTGAAAATATTAAGATCTCATTGAGAAATTAAAGTTCAAGAAATAAAATATCTTAAGTTAAAACAATAGAAGTCTACACATGTTAATCGAGCATTTAAAAAAAATTAAGATCTTTATTTTTTATCACGTTCAAAAGTGATAAAAGTGTCTCACTGAGATGTTTGGGTAGAACTGGTGTTTCTTTAGTCTCTCACTGCAATAAATACAACCTTGCAAGAGCTCTGAAGATGGTCTTATCTCCAAACTTCTAATGTATTCTACACTTTAAACCCTGAAGGGTTTATTAGATAATTTAAAGTTTTATACACTAGCCTTCAAACAGAAAGTCTTGAACATAGCTAACAATCTTCCCAGGCTCACTTTACTCTGTATTTCTGGTTAAAGACCATAGTAGAGAATTAGTCAGCCTAGACAGAATGAGGTGGAGAGAGAGAAGACACAGTTCTTGGTTTCAGCCTTGTCGGAATCAGTACAACTGGATAAGTTGTTCTGAATCCGCAAATCAGGAATTTAAACTAATTTGAGAGAGTTACCTATCAAGAGGTTAATTTAAACACCATATATACTATCTAAAGAGGAAATAATTGCCCAAACTTTCTTGCTTTCTTAGTAAATGAGATTTATACGTATTTTTTTCCTTACACAATTTAGAAAAACATTATAGTGATGCATATCTTATTTAAGGTATAATTTGTCCCATGTAGGATATTTAATATTTCTTGTTTAAATGCAGGTTTCGATTCAGGAGATCTAGGATGTGGAATGAGAAGATCATGTCTAACAAGCTCCCTGGTGATGGTGACGATGTCAATGTAAGGACAACACTTTGAGTGGCCGGGACTCAAAGCAGCGAGTCTCAAACCAGGGTCTCTAGGCCAGCAGTGTGAGCAATGCCTGGGAGCTTGTTAAAAATCCAAATTCTAGGGGCCAGCCCCATGGTTAAGTTTGGTGTGCTCCAATTTGGCTGCCCCGGTTCGGATCCTGGGCATGGACGTACACCACTCGTCCACAGACATGTGGCTGCAACCCACACACAAAATAGAGGAAGATTGGAGACAGATGTTAGCTCAGGGCGAATCTTCCTCGGCAAAAAAAAGAAAAAAAATCCAAATTCTTAAGTCTCATAGCAGACATTTTGAAGGTTGGGGCCTAGTTATCTGTCTTTTAATAAATTCTTCTGACTATTTTGCTGCATATTAGTTTGAAAATTACTACTTTAGAGTATTGGTTTTCTTTCTTCTTTATAACTTTATTGAGATATAATTGATATAAAATAAACTGCAGATACTTAAAGCGCACAACTGGATGGCTTTTAAAACTATCAGTACAATCAAGATAATGAATGTATCCATCACGCCCCAAAATTTCCTACTTCCCCTTTATAATCCCTTCCTCCCCACTCCCCAACCTTCACTCCTCCTCCTTCCCAAAATGAAACCTATCCTACTTTGGGTTACTATATATGTTACTTTGCATATGTAGAGTTTTATATAAATGGAGCCATAAAGAGTACATACTCTCCTTTTTGTCTGGCTTCTTTCACTCTGTATAATTATTTTGAGATTTATCCATGTTGTGATATGTATAAATAGCTATTTTTAAAAATTTATCCTATTGAACATGCATCTATTAAATACCTGGGTTGTTTTCAGTTATTACAAATAAAGCCATTATAAACATATATGTATAAGTCTTTCTGTGGACATACGCTTTATCTTCTCCTGGGTAAATACCTAAGTATGGAGTGGTTGGGTCATATGGCAGTTGCATGCTTAGCTTTTTAAGAAATTGACAAACTGTTTCTCAGAGTGGCTATACCATTTTACATTCCCACCAGCAACTTCTCCTCATCTTCTTCACTACTGAATGTAGTCATTCCTTTTATTTTTGGTTTTTTCCCCATCTTTATTGAGGTATCATTAACAAATAAAAATTGCTTATTTTTAATGTGTCCAATGTGATGTTTTGATATATGTATATATTATGAAACAATAAGCACAATCAAAATAATTAACATATCCATCACGTCATATAATTATCTTTTTTTCCTTTGGTGATAACAAGATCTACTCTCTTAGCAAATTTCAAGTATACAATACAGTACTATTAACTATAGTCACCACATGCATATTAGATCTCCAAACTTATTGATCTTATAACTGGAAGTTTGTGCCCTTTGACCAACATCTCCCCATTTTCCCCACCCCTCACCCCTGGTAACCACCATTCTACTCTTTCTATGAGTTTGACTTTATTAGATTCCACATGTGAGATCATGCAGTATTTTTATGTCTGGCTTATTTTACTTAGCATAATGTCCTCAAGATTCATCCATGTTGTTGCAGATGACAGGATTTCCTTTTCTATGGCTGAATTATATTTCTCTGTGTATAGTATATGTGGGTGTGTATCTCACACTTTTTTATCCATTCTTCTGTTGATGGACACTTACATGGTTTCCATATCTTGGCTATTGTGAATAATGCTGCAATGAACATAAAAGTGAAGATATCTCTTAAAGATAGTGATTTTATTTCCTTTGGATATATATACACAAGTGGATAACTGGATTATATAGTATAGTTTTCCATGATGGCTATACCAATTTACTTGCCCACAACAGTGGACAAAGTTTCCTTTTTCTCTATATCCTGGCCAACACTTATTTTTTGACTTTTTGATAATATCCATCCTAACAGGTGTGAGGTGGTACCTCATTCTGGTTTTGATTTTCATTTAGCTGGTGATTAATGATACTGAGTATCTTTTCCATGTACCTGTTGGCCATTTGTATGTCTTCTATGGAAAAATATCTTTTCAGTTCCTCTGTCCATATTTTAATTGAATTGTTCAGTTTTTTGCTACTGAGTTGTGTGAGTTTTTATATGTTTTGAACCCTCTATTGTATATATGGTTTGCAAATAGGTTTTCCCATTCTGTAAATTGCCTTTTCACTGTGTTGGTTGTGTCCTTTGCTATGCAGAAGCTTTTTTGTTTGATGTAGATCCATTTATTTATTTTTGCTTTTGTTGCCTGTGCTTTTGGTATCATGTCTATGTCAAGGAGAATTTCCCCTATGTTTTCTTCTAGGAGTTCTACAATTGCAGGTCTGATGTCTAAGTGTTTAATCCATTTTGAGTTGATCATTCCTTTTAATCTTAGATATTCCAACTAGTATCTTATTGTGATTTTAATTTGAATTTATCTGACTAATTTGAACATTTCTCTAGAGTTTATTTTTTATCCATGAATATATATTTTTTGTGAAGTATCTGTTTAAATTATTTTGAGTTGTTTGCTTACTTATAACTGAGGTTTGAGAGTTCTTTACATATTCTAGATACAAGTCCTTTGTCAGACATATGCCTTGCAATTATTTTCTCTCAGTCTGTAGTCTGTTTTGAATTGTAATATTCCTAATGGTGTTTTATGAAGAGTAGAAATTTTACAATTTGAAGTCCAATTGACCAATTTTTTGTAGATCATGAATTATGAGGAAGAAAAATTACAGATCCAAGTCCTTCAAACTAAAGCTAAAAATTATATATATCACATAGTATATATATATATATATATATATATATATATATATGTACATATATATCTCCATTATTAACAATAAAGATGCAAAAAAGATTCTAGATAATATGTCATGAAAAAGTGGAGATTAATTCCAGAAATTTGAAGTTTAAATGTTTTTTAGAAATCCATTATTGTAAATCATGGTGATTAAAGAGAAAAATCTTATGATTATCTCAATCCAGCTTTGAAATCTAGGAACAATAGGGAACTTTCTTCATCTTATCCTAGTATTTATTAAAAATAAACATCAAATATTACACAGATTGTCTCATAGCACTATTTGTATTCATTGTTGCACTAGAATCCCTAGAAGCGCAAAAGAGAAAATCAAATAGAATAGAGCACAGGTTATGTAGATATAAAAGAAGGAAATAAAACATTTATTTTGCATAGACACCATAGTTGTGTTCATTGAAAAGCCAAAAAATCTACCAAGAGCCTCTTAGAATTTAAAAGTGAATTAAGCAGATTTCTGAGGGGAAAAAAGGGAACAACCAAAATCAATTTTATTTTTATGGACTATTAATACACAATTAAAACTAAAATTTTAAGAAAGAATATCATTTACTGTGGCATTAAAAACAAAATACTTTGAGAATACATATTTTGAAATACAGAAGTCATCTCTACTGGAAACTGCAAAATATTACTGAGGTAAATTAATATAGAAAGCTAAAATGGAAAGCTAAACCTTGTTTATAGAGTAGAAAATGCAATTCTTATTTAATTTTCCCCAAATCAATTCATAGACATAATGCATTCCCAATCAGAACCACTTAAATTAATGATTTATTAATGATTATTCTAAATTTTCTTAAATTAACGATTATTCTAAATTTTATGGAAATGCCAAATGCCTAGGATAGCCGAGAAAATATTGAGTAAAGGAAGAATACTGGAAGAATTACACTACAAGATATCAAAATTAACTATGAAGTCAGAGTAATTGCTGATGGTGTAATAGTAGGACAAACACAAACAAGTAGACCAATAAGATGAAAAAGAGAATCCATAAATCATGCTATTCCAGCTGGATATTTAAGAGAAAAAAACAACATTGACCCCTACCACATACTGTAAACACAAATTAATTTGAAATAGACTATAGACATAACATAAAAATGAAAGTTAAAACAATAGTATATCTAGAAGAAAATGTAGAAGAATATTATTATACCCTTTAAGTTAGCAACATTTTCTGAGGCAGAACACTAAAAGTACTACTATCAAATAAAAGGGTAGTAAAGTGGGCTATATTGAAATTTAGAACTATATTGAAATTTACTGATGTCAAGTGTACCATTAAGAAAATGAACAGGCAAGCCACAGTCTGGGAGATTTTTGCAATACCACATCTGACAAAGGATTCGTTTCTCAAATATATAAAGACCTTTCATCGTTAATGCACAGAAACAACCCAATTTTTAAGAAATGGGCAAAAGATATGAGAAAGCATTTTGTGAAAAAGGATATCTAAATGACTAATTAATATAAAAAGCTGCTCCATATTTTCCAAGAGAAGAGGAAAAAAATATTAAAGTCAGAATAAGCTGCTAATATGTACCCACAAAAATATCTAAAGTTAAAGACTGACAATAGCAAGCAAGGTGGATGAAGTTGTGAAGCAATCAGAACGTTCATACATTGTTGGTGGGACTGTGAATAAGAACAAACACTTCAGAAAACTCTTAGGGAGTATCTATAGAAGCTAAGTATGTGATTGCACTAGGTCCCAGAAATTCCACACTTCAGTTTACATCCAAAGACAGAATTGCCTGATTCCACAAAAAGACATACAGATACATCTTCATGTAGTGTTACAATACCCCAAAACTTGAATTACACTAAATGTTTATCAACATGAGAATAGAAACTGAGAGCTATTTATAAAATTCAATACCACGAAACCAATGTAATAGCAAAGTAAAAAAAAATTTTAATTTCTAGCTTCTAAGTTTTTAAGGTTTGTTTGGTCATTATTGCTCTTTTTTTGTGTTAAATATTCATTTATATTTATTTATCTTATAAAAGATTATCTTAAAATTATAGGATATAGATTTCCTTCCTGCAGTATATATAATTATTTTGTTATAGATGTTTAATTAATTTGTAATTTTATGTTGATTTTTTTCAATCTTAAGTTATTTAAAAAGACTATTTTTATTTCAAGTGGAAATCTCTAATATTTTGGGGGTTTTTTGAGGAAGATTGGCCCTGAGCTAACATCAGTTGCCAATATTCCTCTTCTTTTTTTCCTCCCCAAAGCCCAGTACATAATTGTATATACTAGTTGTAGGTCCTTTTAGTTCTATTTGGAACCCAGCCAAGCAGTGAGTAGGTCTGCGCCCAGGATCCAAACCTGTGAACCCTTGGCCACCAAAGCAGAATGAGAGGACTTAACCACTACGCCACCAGGCCAGCCCCTTTATGTTTGTTTTAAGCTATCGTGGTTTGTTAATTTTTATTTATTGTGGTCAGTAGGTGTTGAAAATATTTTTTTTTAGGTTATAGAGGATTTTTTTTAGACTTAACGTGTGGTTAATTTTTAAAAATTATATCAAATATATAAAAATTATTTTATGGGTATAAAGTACTCTCAATAGATGGATGGGTATCTATGCAAATCTGTTATTTGTGTTATTCAAATCATCTTTTGATTATTTTATATTTTGTTATCTTGGTATGTAGTTTTTAATAAGTTGGATGAAATTTTCCAACTACAGTTAAACATTTTTATATTTCTCCTTGTATTGCTATTAGCTTTTGCTTTGTATCTATTTGAGGCTGTTTGATTAGGTACATACAATTTCACAGCTCTTCTATATTCTTGGTGGGCTGTACTTCTGTGAATATAAAATATTCCATTATTCTGTGTTCTTTTTTCTAGGTCTTTCGAGAAACAAACATCAAGATGGCATTAAATATAAAAGGATTATATTAGGGGAAATGCCTTTGTTATAGGAAATAGAGAGGAAGCTGGAAAAGGGTGGGTGAGGGGTCAGATAGTGATTCACTTCCAATTTTGAGTGAAGGAAAAAGGGAGAATGGTGGATGAAAACATCCTAAACTGCCAGGTAGCATAAGGAAAATTCTGCAAAACCATCAGAGTCCTTGAACAAAAGTCAGTTGAAAAAGTTGTCCTGTCTTTCCCAAGAACTAGTCTGCCTTAGTATCTCTGATGCTTCCAATATGACATAGTCTGTGCAAATGGGGTGATGGATTTCAAAGCTGGTATAAGCCTTGGTCATTTACACTCCCTACAAAAGAATGTCAGCAAGGCATATTCTCATGATTGACACATCCTAATGTAATAATACTGGCACAAAATTCTAATTTATATGATAATAATATTGAATATGATAATCAGATCACTTTGAACAGTTTCATTTTCCTTGTTTTGCTAACCCTCCATGTTAATTTCCAACCAATAATTTTTTTCTAGTGACGTTTAATAGTTGAGTAGGTATATTTACATTTATATCTTTAAATTAGTGATCTTTCTTTATTACCTCCAAAGAAACCTGAATGGCAAAATATTTTGTAGATCTTTACATTCAATAATTTGAATCTAACTTATAGAAATTATACAATTCAGGACCCTAACATAGGAATGAAATATTTCTGTAATCTGTGGATAGCTTTTTATTTTGTTTTAGTAAGAAGAGTTTAGAATCATTCATGTAATGTAGGTATATAATCTATGTGGCTTAGAAACAATAATTATTTTACACTGTCATAATTTAAATAGATTGGGAAGAAGAGATTCATTATCTTAATCTTCTCTAAAATTATCTATCTTCTGCCTAAAAAAGATGTTTCTCCAAAACTAACATAACTTTCTAAATATTTGCAGATTTAATGGTGTGTGCATTACATAAAATTGATTACTATTCTTAAAATATACTCACATACTCAAAACAATGAAAATAAAATAATCATTTGCATCCATCTGATGCATGACCCTTTGGTTCAGGATGTGACAAGGTATAAAGAATGTAGCTTTTCCTCTGTTCTAAGTAACTGGAAAATAATAATGTCAACTTGCCAAACTGAAAATTGCACTAAGAAAAACTACTGTCACAATGCAGTTAAAAAGATTGTTGTCATATTTTCCTGTCATACATTCTTTCTGTGTGGGTGGTCTCTAAGCATGAGAGATGTTTTTGACATTTTGTGCCAGGTAGCAACACTATTTTTGAATGTCATTTCCTAATCATTGAGGTATATTGTCAGTTCACTCCCTTTTTTATACCAAGTGATTTTTCTTATTTTCCATGTACTTCCATTTCCTCCTTGAAGTACAGGATGTACAACTCTATATATTCTATAGAGTCCTCAGATTTTATTTTCAAAATATCAGAGACTAGAATTAACAAATGGACTAAATATCTAGATATGCTCTTTAAAATGGTAGATGCCTTTCAATCTAACATAATTATATATATTCTGAAGACCAATATTATAGCATTTAGAAAGCAACAACATGAGGCCCACCTGGTGGCGTAGTGGTTAAGGTTGCACCCTCCACTGTGGCAGACCAGGGTTCGCAGGTTCAGATCCCGGGTGTGGACCTATGCACCACTTATCAAGCCATGCTCTGGCAGGCGTCCCACATAAAGAAGAGGAAGATGGGCACAGATGTTACCTCAGGGCCAGTCTTCCTCAGCAAAAAAAGAGGGGGATTGGGAGCAGATGTTAGCTAAGGGCTAATATTCCTCACACACACACACAAAGGCAACAACAATACAAAACTAGCTTTCACATGACATGGAGACAAATTCTCTATCCATTAACTCAACAGAATACATTAAGCACCTACTACATGCAATGTTCTATGTAATTATTTGAGGTACAAACTCAAATTGTTTGGGTTATTTGAGTCAAACTTTGATATACAGATGTAGTTGCAAAATATGATTTTTTACTACAGTTGCACATGTAATTGAAATCCCAAGGATTTAAAACAGAAAAAAATCAGTATACCAAAAAGGGCTACCATATTGAAGAAGATTTTAACAATCAGTAGAAAAATACTACTACATTCTACATCTGATTTCTAAGATTCCACATGCACCAAGGCCCTAGGCATAAGATGGTTAAATTCTGCATAAATATTTGGATGAAGTCAGTTGACAGTGTAAGTTTCCTATTGAAAGACTATACCTTCCTATCTATAATTAAAGAAACAGATAATTTGAGACCTATTGATTTATAATTAAATATTTTTGCTGTTAAATAATACTAAACACATGTAGAAACTGTAGTTTGTGTTGATGGTTTTCATTTTTGGATTTCTTTTTAAATTATAATTTCTATTCTCATAGTAGCCTTGAGTACTAGAAGTCTAATTTTTCCACTTGTAATATTTTAAGATATCAATAGGAGTAAGTGCAAAGAGAAAAAAGGAAACACACTGAATAACAATGTTTTTTAGTGATTCTAAAAAATAAATTGAGTATGAAATTTCCTTTTTTTGTATCCATTCAATTTTCTCAAATTAGTTTTACCTACATATATTTATTCAGTGATAATTCCATGGGTATGATTAGAGGATATACCTTACAATCTTTTAAGTTCCTAATCATTTTAGGACTGTTCTAAAAAATAAAAACTAATATTTTAGTTATAATAAATACAAACATTAATTTTTTTGCTTATGCTATCATTTGGTCACTTACTTATTTTTCATAATTTTAATAAATTTGAAAGAAAGTGGCCTGGAATCCCTTTCTAACCCATTCTCTACTCAGGCATGTGAAGCCATGTAATTTCACTATAATTCTTCTTAGTCAGAAATCCTGGGACAAATTGAATCAATGACTACCAATGGAATGGGTTGGCTACTGTCAGTTTTTTATTTGTATTATTTTGTTTTTAGCATTTGAAACACAGATAACTTAAATTGATCCCTCAAGGAGTCTTTGCTTTGTTCTAGCTCCCTTAAAATTAGAAAATAAAATGTAAACACATATACCTGTTGAAGAATTATTGGCAACAATGTCTTCATTTCATAGTTTCTAAGTGGCTTTTATAGAAAAAAATTTGATTTCTGATGATACTCTTTAACATAAATTTTACTTTCCTTTAGATATGATTCATATTTGTAGCAAGATTTTGATTAAACTCAGAAGTTCATTTTCCATAATTTCTTTCTTCAGTAATTTATTTGCTGAATAAATAGTAATATACTAAAATATACTAAATCTGAATATAGTGTCTTAATTCATGCTTAATTACTTGTCTAGATGACATTTCATAAATAATTTAAATCGTAAGCATAGCGTCCATATGTAGTACACTTCATATAACTCTTCTTTCATACATGTTGACAATACCAACTTTTTACATAATACTGAAGCAGTGTGACAGATTGGAAAAGGTGCTAGAGTCAGAAAACCCATGTTTAAGTCTTTGTCATAATTCTTGGAGTTGTTACTGTTAATATTGTCACTGGTATCTAAACAATGCTAATGATCCTTGTTTTAGTGGATTAAGTTTGACTTATGTTTATGTGCAAGTAAAATACTTGCACTTATTTGGTAAATTATAAACTAGTACACATTTGTTCATGTTATTATTATTATTACCACCAAAGAGATCTTCCTGTCAATATCATATATTCTAGAGTTATGGAAATGAGGTCTGACTGTAAGGACAGAGGAGCTTGGGAGTTAAATTACAAATAACTATTTGAAGCAGTTATTATTATAGAGTATTAAGTAATGGAGAGGACATGGAGAATGACTCATTCTAGAATTGTAACCTAGAAGGTATAAACGTTATTTGGTAGAAGAGTACATGGTAGAAGTAGTGAAGAATAAATCTTAAGACAATATTCTTAGGCTAGTTAAAGTATCTGTATTGAAACTAGTCAACAAACTGTGATTAGAGGAAAATTTCACAATGAAATATGATAAACATAATTCTTGATGTTCAATGTGTGGTTTGATTGGATTAGGTCATAGGAAATATGAGTCTTACACTTGTAAATTATAAACAGATAAATGAAAAGAGGCAACAGCTGAACCAGATACCTTCCATTAAAGCAAATATTGAAACAGGATGAACTAGGCTATTAGTGATCAGAATTTTAAACAAATTAAGATCTGACAATGTTAAGCAACATTATTTACTTGATTTTTAAAATTTCAGGTTTGTTATTGCCTTAATCTATGATTTGTCAAAATTTTAGTTACATATCATCAACTAATTACACATATCTCATAGACCCTGTAATTCTCCACTGCAGTAACCTTTTCTTTTCCTTTATATTTACATTTATTTATTTGTTTGTTCTGCCTTATTTTGTTCAACCAGGCTACATTTTTTAAGGATAGGGATTACATCTGTAGCGTGAATGCCTAACATAGTGCTTGACACTTTGTAGCTATTCGAATACTATTTGTGTGAATAAATTAAACTATTTATTATTTATTCTCTGCATATCACTTGTGTATTCTCCACCCAGCTAATATATTGTTGCAGAACTTATAATCAAAAAATATTTTTACAGCAATAAATTTGGTTTTCTTTTCTTCATAGAAACTAATAATGACAAAACTTTTCCTAGCTATATAACTGACAGGCATCTGACTAAAGATTTAAAAGCTATAGACATTTAATATTGCTTATGTACTATTTGGTGTACTATTTCAATTTTCCACTCTGCCAAGTATTAGTACAAACATAAATTATTGAAACTAACATCAACTGTAATGCTGCAGCTATTTTGGTACATGAAATGCCAAATGCCTATAGGTGACTCCATTAGAAAGGATGGATAGATTTTACTACAGTAGCAACAGCTAAATGAAATTAGCATTCTTACTACCTTTAATTAGCATAATTTCTATTCATTTATTATGCTAAATTTAACTACGACTGCTTCTTGGGTTGTTATTACTCTTATTTTCAGAAAATTAAATGAAAGTGACTCAGTGTGTATTATTTAAAAATTGTAAATGTTATTTGGAAATAGTCTGACTCACATAAAAGAGTGCTTTCTAAAATTAAAGATGTTTTCTTAGAAACTTGATTTTTAAAAAGTAACAGTTCTGATGCTAAAGTTTAGTCAATTTAGGAGTCTTATATCTTTGTGCGGCTTATAAATGTATGTACGTAATTAAAATTTTTCCCCCTCCTGTTAAAAAAAAGTCAATTTAGTCAATCTGATAATCACTTATAATGTTTTATCTTCTATTTTCAGTAAACTGATATGCAGTCAATATTTTAACTGTAAATTACCTCTATTTTGTTGAATTTGGATAATAGGATATACTTTTTGTATAGTCTGATCCTAAGCACGAATAAAGGGGAATCAAATTTTTACAGCCATCATTCAGTAAGTACAATATCTATCAATTAAATCCACGTCTGACATCTTTAGAATCAGAGAATACTCAGCTACATGAGTCTGAACTGATTTATTTGCCACTAAAAATCTACATACATTGTTAAATTATCTTTTTAAAAAATAACTCTATTTCCTCTAAATTTGCTTTACAATACTCTTTATAGCAGTTTCTCAAACTATTATGTTTATACAGGTTGTGTCATTGTCATCTTTTGACTGATAGGCAAACTAAAAATCACAGTATTTTATTCAAGTGATTTACTTTGATTTTACACAAAAGACATGAAAGGACTCTGGATAAGAACCATATCAACTTAGTCTTCATCCTCTAATTTCTCTTATTAAATAAACTTTGAAAGACTTCTTTTAAAAAACTAACTCAACTACTTTTCGGTGGTTTGTTTAAAATATAACATAACTGGTATATACAATAGTAATATTGTCACAATGCCTAATTTGACTTGGGCGTGCATGTGTAATAAAAGAGTCAAAGGTGAATAGATCAGACTGGATCTTGTAGCAGAAAAGGCAAGCAAGTTTGAGTTTTTGAATGACATTCTTGGGAATACGCTCTCTGATCTTGACAGCATCTTGCCAGGTGATTAAACTGAGAATCTAGCATGCTGGTTATAATTGCCAATACATTGTAGAAAGCTAATATGAAAAGATATTATTGGAAAATAAACAAAGAGAATGTTTCCAAGTCACTTGTTCCAGAACCCATTACCTCAAATCACCCAGAGAACTTGATGGGTAAACATATGAGAAACTTTCCAAAATGAGAAGATAGAGGACCCTGGAAGTAACTCCAAGACTTTCAGAGTCAGGTCCCCTCCTGCTTGCTAATCTAGCACCCTCATACTCCAACCTATCCTAATGGGAATGCCCCCTCTTAGGATCAGGTTAGACATTACCTCTTCCAAGAAAATTTTCTGACCCTACAGAATGTTTGGTTTTCCTTTGCGCTACCCTATCGAGCTATTTCTCTCTAGTATGGCTTTTATCACATTAAATTGGCATTTACAGTTTATTTATTTCCTTGACAGTGATAGCTGAGACCTATAACGTAGTTCATTTTCTGGCCTATGGTAGACATTCAATACACATTCCCTAAAAGAAATGAGTGAGCAAATAAATGAATTTTATTTATTTGTGAGAATTTTATTTATTTATTTATTTTATTTATTTATTTTTTATTTATTAGTGAGAGAATGAGTTACTTTACTGGGTCTATATTTGGGGAATATACATTTCAACTAGTTCAGAATTAAGATATGATCCAATGGCCTCAGATTCTAAATGAGAAAATAACTCAGAAGGTTCTAGAGACACTAAAAAAACAGAACCTTGATATTACAGTTATGAATGTTTCAAATTAGAATAAAAGGAAGGGATATCTAAAGGAAATCCAGTGGCATAGGGTGCTGAGGAATTCTGACTTAAAAAAAAAAAAAACTCAGATGAAAGATTTTTAAAAAAAAATGTATAGATATTCTTATAGAAAAAATATTCAGCTATGAATCTTTGTCATCAGATGATCCAGATGTGGCCATAAAAATAGATAGATTAGAGTAGGAGTGAAAACCTTTGGAATTCTCTTAGGTGTTGACTTGACTTCACCCTCAAAGAATAAAGGGCCTCCCCAAACTGACTATAGAGAAAGCTAGGATTCAGGCAAAGGGATAGCTCAACCCACAGAGAATTTTCTAATGAAAAATGATATACCGATAACTAAAATTGCTTCCTTAAGATTAAGCTCAATTTCAGACTTAATTTTCTCAGAGAAAACTACCTTGGAAACAGTCCAAGCATCTGAAAGTGACTATAGTTTCATGAGATTAAATACAAACAATATACTAACTATAATATACATTTTTAAATATATATCCTTATGTATATATTTATTATGAACTCATAGTGTTGGATTGATATTTTTTTTTAAAGTTTTTGTCTATAATATCAACACAGCACTGGAAAAGCAAAGGGAACTATTCAAACTGGTGACCTCTCTCCTAGAATTAGGATTAAATGTCCAAGGGTTTCTCTAAACCAAATGAAATCATTGTTTACATACTACTTATAGCTAGTTGCCAAAGAAAGCTACCAAGAATTACCGCTGTTATCCTAAAATTTCACTGGAAAACTATTTTAATAAATAAATATATATTTGTATAGATATCTAGTTCAATCCTGGAGGAAGTCTGAGGTTCATATTTGTTGTGATGTATCATTTCATATAATTAAAGTTCATAAATTTTCACTTTTAGTGCATTTTGAAACACTTTGGATACAATGTGCTTTGGCAATCAGGTCTTTATTTTCCTCTGAAGTGAACACAAAACATTGAGACAATGGCTTTGTTATTAAAAATTATATGCTATTCAGTTATGAAATTTAATATTTGAATTGTATTTTAGATCTCTTCTCCAAGTACAAGAATATGACACCACCACAATTATTTATGATAAAATGTGTAAGTCAGTGAAGTGGAAAAACACTCAACTAGGTTAACTAAAGTCATGCCATGGAAATAAGGCACCAAGCTGGAAAAATGATGCAAAATTAATATAACATATTTGAAAAATGGACCTTTGCTCAAGTACTAAAAGCAGTCATTTTAATTTTTTCAAAGAATATAAAACTGTGTTTAGATGGATCGGAATGTATTTACCCTATAATATACTTTATAGTTTAAAATCACTTAAGGGTGATTCACAAATCTATGATCCATAGAAAAATTAAAAATTTAAGATTTGGCTTTTCCCTGCTTAAATTCTTTCATACTAACAACTCACTTTTATTTAACACATGCTTATTGTCATATCGTATGCTGGGTTCATTTCACACATAATGCATAATGGGTAGGGATTGTTATCCCAATTTCATAGAAAAAAAATGAAGTTCAGAGAAATTGACTAACTTTCTCAAGGTAACATGTTTAATAAATGGCAGAGTTGGAATTTGCAGCAATTTTTGGCTTCTAACTAAGACCATTCTCTGTCTACAAAACTGCCTCTCTGTTCAGTATCATATCTATTTTCACTCCCAACTCACTGTTTACTAAAGCAATATAAAAATACACTATTTTTCTGAAAAGCCCATGATCTTTCATGCCTTACGCTCTTAATACTTTTTTCTTCTTTTAGTTTATGTTGAAGTTCTTTCTACTCTTAAATACCTGGTAAACTGCCATTTTCCTTAAAGAATATCATGATATTATAGATTCCCAGTAAGTCTCTTCCTGACTACCACCATTCTCCTCAAAATGGACATTTACTCTCTAACTTCTGTACCTTCTTTGTCTTCTGTACCTTGTATGTATGCATTCTATTTTTATAGACTTACATGCATATCTAAGTTTTCTAATAATGTGTTAGTTTCTTCAGAGATTATACCTTATACTTAGATCTGAATCCCTAGTGCCTAGAACATTGTCTGGTATATAAAAGGTGCTGAATAAGTGTTGAACTGAAACAAAAGGCATTCATTTTTTTCACAATCCTATTTATAAAGAAAAAGAGGCCAAATCTGGGTAAGATGATGGGGATATCATTGTTTTTGACCTTAGATGGACTGGAATTATGAGTAGAAATTTTAAAGGTTGAATATTTTATAAAAGTCTACAGAACTTAAAATCAAAAGACCTAAATTAATTCTTGCTTTTTAATATGCAATCAATAGGAACTTCGGCATTTCATTTCTCTCTAAGCTTGAATTCTTTCATCTATAAAATGCGGCTGATGCAACTCTTTTCAAATCATATGATTATTGTGGGGAATCAAATGAAAATGGAATAATGCATTTGAAAACACTTGTGACCTGCAAACCATTATATCTGACATTCCCATTATTATTTCAGAGAGAGAAAATGACCTAAGGAAGATTAGCAAAATATGATGGACTACCAGTCTAGTGATTTAGTAGAATTAGGTGCCATGGACTGTCTTAACTAAACTCTTGGGCAAGTCTTTCAAAGACTCAATGATGAAATTTGTCAATGAACTGTGTTTAACCTGAGATGTAATCGTTAGTGGCATGCCAAAGACTAAATTCAGTCCTCTTCTGTTTAGGAATCACATCTGAAGTTAAAATGAGATGTAGAAATCATGAATGTCAAAGTTATTGTTCTTTCATTTCCAAAAGTGTTCCACTGAAAGTTAATGAAATTTTTGAAAAAAGAAAAAAACAAAAAAAAGTAGTTAATTTAGGATCACCCCATACTGTGTCCTTTTGTGACAATTCAGAACGCACATATTCAAATTAAATATTTGTTTCTTTTTAAAGTTTAGCAATTTTCAGAAATTGAGTCTTTCTTTAAGCATTTCAACCTAAGTTACTATCTTACAAAAAGCAATTTGGGAAAAATCTGCCCTAGAGATTTTTAACAAATGAATAAGATAGTAAGGGAGGAGAGGGACCCAAGATTTGAAGATCAAGTGTAACTGCAAATTTATCCCCAGCTAGATATTCAAATTAAGAAGAATGAATAGTGAGATTCCTACTTAGCATTATTCCACTGTGGATGCTTCAATTTTTAGCAGTAGTAATGAAAGTAGCAAAGTGGTCTGTCAATCAAGCATATTCAGCAGAGTCACCTTAAGATGTAGGCAAGCCAACCACCATACATTTTGTGAATATCTACTTCTCTTGATTGCTGCTTTCCTAGTGGATGAAAACAAGCTGTACGTTGGGATATAATGGTAGTTTAAGGGGGTAAGAGGGACCACATTATTGCAGCCAGTATGTAAGGATATATACTCTTAGAAGTAACTGTTACATTTTAATCCAGAAGTAAGCAAGAACTGTCTTAATACCTTGTGTGTGTGTGTGTGTGTGTGTGTGAGGAAGATTAGCCCATAGCTAACATCTGTTGTCAATCTCCCCCTTTTTGCTGAGGAAGATTGGCCCTGAACTAACATCTGTGCCCACCTTTCTCTACTTTATATGGGACACCTGCCACAGCATGGACTGGCAAGCAGCACGTAGGTCTGCGCCCAGGATCTGAAACTGCAAACCCCAGGCCATCACAGCAGAGTGCAAGAACTTAACCACTACGCCAGGAGGCCGGCCACTTAATACCTTTTTAAAAGAATTAATTTGTAATTAGGAAATAATAGAATTCTTAATTGTCATGAATAAGAAAACCCATGAGCAAGCTCTACTCTTAGAGGAATTAAAAAAAAAAAAGTTGATATTAAAATAAAACAATTCATTAAATCTCACACGGGAACTTTCAGTATACAGATGTAGGCCAAACCATAAGGGTCCTTGAGTCAAATGTGAAATTATTTTAAATTAATTATTGTTACTAAACTAAAATGACTTTGTTTTTTCAATTGTGGTAACATTGGTTTATAACATTATATAAATTTCAGGTGTACATCATTATATTTCAATTTCTGTATATATTACATCGTGTTCACCACCCAAAGACTAATTACAATCCATCACCACACACATGTGCCTAATTGTCCCTTTTGCCCTCCTCCCTCTCCCCTTCCCCTCTGGTAATCACAGATCCAGTCTCTGTCTCTGTGTGATCATTTGTCGTTGTTTTTATCTTCTACTTATGAGTGAGATCATATGGTATTTGACTTTCTCCCTCTGACTTATTTAGCTTAGCATAATACCCTCAAGGTTCATTCATGTTGTCACAAATGGCTGGATTTCATTGTTTCTTATGGCTGAATAGTATTCCATTATGTATATATGCCATATCTTCTTTGTCCATTTGTCCCTTGATGGGTACCTAGGTTGTTTCCAAGTTTTGGCTACTGTGAATAATGCTGCAATGAGCACAGGGGTGCATGTATCTTTATGCATTGGTGTTTTCATGTTCTTTGGATAAATACCCAGCAGTGGAATAGTTGGATCATATGGTAGTTCTATTCTTAATTTTTTGAAGCATCTCTATACTGTTTTCCATAGTGACTGCACCGGTTTGCACTCCCACCAGCAGTGTATGAGAGTTTCCTTCTCTCCACATCCTCTCCAACACTTGTTTCCTGTCTTGTTGATTATAGCCATTCCGACGGGCATGAGGTGATATCTCATTGTAGCTTTGATTTGCGTTTCCCTGATAGTCAATGATGTTGAACATCTTTTCCTGTGCCTGTTGGCCATCTGTGTATCTTCTTTGGAGAAATGTGTGTTCAGGTCTTTTGCCCATTTTTTAGTTGGGCTGTCAGTGTTTTTTTGCTTTTGAGATGTATGAGTAATTTATATATTTTGGATATTAACCCTTATCAGATATATGGTTTGCAAATATCTTCTCCCAATTGTTAGGTTATCTTTTCATTCTGTTGATGGTTTCCTTTGCTGTGCAGAAGATTTGTAGTTTGATGTAGTCCCATTTGTTTATTTTTTCTATTGTTTCCCTTGCTTGGTCATACATGGTACTTGAAAATATGTTGCTAAGACCAATGTTGAAGAGGATACTGCCTATGTTTTCTTCTAGAAGTTTCATGGTTTCAGGTCTTACCTTCAAGTCTTTATTCTATTTTGAGTTAATTTTTGTGTATGGTGTAAGATAATGGTCTACTTTCATTTTTTTGCATGTGGCTGACCATTTTTCTCACCACCATTTATTGAAGAGACTTTCCTTTCTCCTTGTGTGTTCTTGTATCCTTTGTTGAAAATTAGCTGTTCAGAGATGTGTGGGTTTATTTCTGGGCTCTTGATTCTGTTCCATTGATTTCTGTGTCTGTTTTTGTGCCTGTACCATGCTGCTTTGGTTGCGATAGCTTTGTAGTATATTTTGAAATCAGGGAGTGGGATATCTCCAGATTTGTTCTATTTTTTTCAGTATTCCTTTAGTTATTTGGCATCTTTTGGTGTTTTATATAAATTTTAGGATTCTTTGTTCTATTTCTGTGAAAAATGTTGTTGGAACTTTGATAAGGATTGTGTTGAATCTATAGATTGCTTTACAAAATATGGACATTTTAACTATATTAATTCTTCCAATCCAAGAGCACAGAATATCTTTCCATTTCTTTGTATTTTCTTCAGTTTCTTTCAGCAACATTTTGTAGTTTTCAGTGTACAGGTCTTTCACCTCTTTGGTTAAGTTTAGTCCTAGATATTTTATTCTTTATGTTGCAATTGTAAATGGGATTGTATTATTAATTTCTCTTTCTGCTGCTTCATTGTTGGTGTATAGAAATGCAACTGAATTTTTTATGTTGATTTTGTATCCTGCAATTTGCCATATTCATTATTATTTCTAAAAGATTTTTGGTGGATTCTTTAGGGTTTTCTTTATATAAAATCATGTCATCTGCAAATAGTGACAGTCTTGCTTCTTCCTTTCCAATTTGGATCGCTTTTATTTCTTTTTCTTGCCAGATTGCTCTGGCTAGGACTTCCTATATGATGTTAAATGAGAGTGGTGAAAGTGGGCATCCTTATCTGGTTCCTGTTCTTAGGGGAATAGGTTTCAGTTTTTCACTATTGAGAATGACATTAGCTGTGGGTTTGTCATATATGGCCTTTATTATGTTGAGGTACTTTCCTTCCATACCTGTTTTCTTCAGAGTTTTTATCATAAATGGATGCTGTATCTTGTCAAATGCTTTCTCTGCATCTATTGAGATGATCATGTGATTTTTGTTCTTCATTTTGTTAATGTGGTGTATCACATTGATTATTTTGTGGATGTTAAACTATCCCTGCATCCCTGGAATAAATCCCATTTGATCATGATGGGTGATCTTTTTAATGTATTGTTGTATTTGATTTGCTAGCCATCAAGCCAAAAGGGAAGAGAGCAAGAGAAGAAAGGAACAGAGAACTACTAAAACACCAAGAAAAAAAGTTTAAAAATGGCAGTTGGTACATACTTATCAATAGCTACTTTAAATGTCAGTGGACTAAATGCTTCAATCAAAAGACATAAGGTGGATGATTGGATAAAAAAACAAGACCCATAAATATGCTGCATACAAGAGACACACTTCAGACCTAAAGACACTCACAAACTGAAAGTGAATGGATGGAAAAAGATACTCCATGCAAATGACAAGGAAAAGAAAGTAGGGGTAGCAATACTTATATCAGACAAAATAGACCTTAAAACAAAAACTGTAACAAAGGTCAAAGGAAGGAGCTACATAATGATCAAGGGAACAATCCAACAAGAGGATATAACACTTGCAAATATCTATGCACCCAACATAAGAGCACCAAAATATGCAAAGCAATTATTAACAGACAGAAAAGGAGAAATAGTAACACAATAATAGTAGGGGACTTTAACACTCCACTTACACCAATGGTTAGATCATCCAAACAGAAGATGAATAAGGAATAATTGGCCTTAAATGACACACTAGACCAGTTGGACTTAGTAGATATATACAGAATAGTCCGTCCAAAAACTGAGAAATAAACATTCTTTTCAAATGCACATGGAACATTGTCCAGGACTGATCACATTTCAGGCCACAAAACAAGTGTCAATAAATTTAAGAAGATTGAAATAATACCAAGCATCTTTTCTGACCACAATAGTATGAAACTAGAAATCAACTACAGGAAGAAAATCAGAAAAGCCACAAATATGTTGAAATTAAACAAAATGCAACCAAACAACAATTGGGTGAATAAAGAAATCAAAGGAGAAATCAAAAAAATACCTGGAGACAAATGAAAATGAAAATATGACATGCCAGAATTTATGGGATACAGCAAAAGTGGTTCTAAGAGGGAAGTTTATAGCAATACAGGCCTACTTCAACAAAGAAGAAAAATCTCAAATAACCAATCTACCAGTGTGCCTAAAGGAACTGGAAAAAGAAGAACAAGCAAAGCCTGAAATCAGTAGAAGGAGGGAAATAGTAAAAATCAGAGCAGAAATAAATGAAATAGAGACTAGAAAAACAATAGAAAAAATAAGTGAAACCAAAAGCTGTTTCTTTGAAAAGATAAAATTGACAAACCTTTGGCTAGACTCACCAAGAAAAGAAGAGAGAAGGCTCAAATAAAATCAGAAATGAAAGAGGAGAAATTACAGCAGACACCTCAGAAATACAAAAGATGATAAGAGAATACTATGAAAAGCTATATGCCAATAAATTAGATAATCTAGAAGAAATGGATAAATTATTAGAATCATACATCCTTCCAAAACTGAATCAAGAAGAAATAGAGAATTTGAATAGACCAATCACCTGTAAGGAGATTGAAACAGCAATAAAAAACCTCCCCCAAAATAAAATCCTAGGATCAGATGGCTTCCCTGGTGAATTCTACCAAACATTCAAAGAACACAATACCTATCCTTCTCAAACTCTTCCAAAAAATTGAAGAGAGGGGGAAACTTCCTAACTTATTCTACAAACCCAACATTACCCTGATACCAAAACAGGACAAGGACAACACACACAAAAAAGAAAATTACAGGCCAATATGACTGATGAACATTGATGCAAAAATGCTCAATAAAATGAGTTTGTACACTGATTAATTTTACTTTCATTAGCAATGGTTCTTGAACTTTAATTTCTAATGAGTGATACAGCAATGTTCTTAGTATGCATGTACAGTACATTCAGGCACTCTTCTAGCATTTTAAGTCTTAACAGGTCTTTCCTTTTTTGCAGAATTTCAGCAGCTGAATGTTAATATTATTCTTGGTTATGGAAAGGACTATATTAAAGTTTATTTGCCTATTAATGTCTTCTCAATAGAAGTTTAATATTTAGGAAAAGTATTCAGATTCTATGTCTACAATAACATTAGAAGCTTGAAAACTTAATAGACAAGGTAACATGACATAGAGCACTTTTGCAAAATCCAATTTGAGGATTATAAACTGTTTTGAGATTTACATTATTTATTATCAGTTGTATAAGTGAAAACATACTTTGACTTAGACTTTTATATAATTCTCTAAAGGAATTAAAAACCTGTTAAAGGATAAAAGAAAATAAAGGAAATGAAAACAATGAGAGAAAAACTGAGAATAGAAATCGCAAAAAATTTGAAGTGATTCTAAGCTTTGAGGAAAGTTCTAGAAGGAATAATTAACGACATGTCCTCTTGGAAAATAATGGTAATCAGTAAGCATAAACAGGATTTTATTAAACACATTATGGTAATATAATTTCTTTCTTTAGAATATTATGACTGATAAGAGTAATATACACATTTACTTACAAATATTCATTGATGTCTATTATTTCCAAGCTGTTTCTTAGATTCTGTGAACACAAGTATAAAACAAAACAAAAAAAATAGAAAATGAAATCCTTGTCCTCTTGGACCTTACATTCTACGGATGGGGAGTAATTTACAAACAAATAACTAAATGCATAAAATGTAAAAAGGAAGAAAGATAAAGGAGAAGGTACTAGGGAGAGCCTGGGGTGATGGGAGTTACGATTTTGGTGCGGTAACCGTGGAAGCCCTTATTGAAAAGAGGACGTTGGAGCAAAGAACTGAAAGAAGAGGGAGAGAAATTGACCTTGCTATTGAGGAGAAGACCATTAGAAGGACTTATACATATACTTTACCTTGATTTTAGTGATGTTTGCAATAAGGTCTCATATAAAATTTAGATGTGTAATATAATTAACTGGTTATAACTATACATGAAAAATATACCCTTAAAGTGTTTGTTAATAAACTGATGTCAGCTTGTAATGAAGTGTATACCAAAGATTCTGACCTCCAACTTGTACTCTTCAACATTTTAGTCAGTAATTGGAAATCAAAATCTAGAAGGCATGCTTTTCATGTTGGTAGACAAATCAAAAATGGTAAGGTTAGTTAATCCTGCATGGATAAATTACACCTCTGAAGAAAACTAGACTTACATTAACAAAAATAAACTTGGCAAACTTGAATATTGGATCTTATATTTGGTGAGAAAAATCAGTTTTATAAATGCGGGATTCCTGAGACCTGCTAAACAGAAACTTTATTTCAAATATTTGAAATTTTTGATTGACCACACGCTCAGCATGCTATAGACTTATGTCAAAGTAAAAAATAGCTATATTAAATTAGGCCTTACTATACTCAGGCAAACAATTCAGCCGTTGTCTTTTGTAGTGTTTATTATGTCAGAAACAATATGTTCAATATTAAGATTAAGGGGGCACTAAAATATTGATGTTAATCCAGAAAGAAACAATAACCCGAGAGGAAGATTTAAAACTAAATATGGTCTCCCAAATGCACTAAATACAGATAATTGCTTGAGTTAGAATTTCAGAGAAGTGTCCATTTCCTGGATGGTCTTCTTAGGCTGGAGGAGAGAGAGATTTATACCATTCACCTCTAGATGTTGCTTTTAATCAATGCGTTGGGGCTTGCTGGACAAGCCCAGTAAGAGAGGGGTTGTGAAAATTTATTTCTACAAATGAGGTATTGTTTTTTGGAAAGGTGTGAATGTAAGAAAAAGATCACTAAGAGGGCTTTGAAGTGAAAATTCGAAGAAAAATAAAGCAAACAAGTAAATCTGGGTGGAAAGTTGTATGAGAACACCTTGGAGACTATTTTTGATTTTTAAAGCAAAGATTTTAACTAAATGCATGTTAAAATGGGAAATTATTACAGAACTTTCAGGAATGGCACGAGTTCCAGCAATGAGTAGGAAACTGAAGAAAAAAGTCCCTTGCAGACTTTGAAGAAGTCTCTTGTGTCGATTTGCTTGGAACTCTGGGGACTATTATCTACGGCATGCACTAAAGGGATGGATAGTATCAGTTCAAGGCTCTACAGGGTGCTTGGCCACAAAAATGGATGCTGAAGTTGCAATATTATGAAGTAGTTTAGCTAAACTTTCAACACAGATGAAAACGCAGCCTGGCTGAATCCTGGATTTTAGCCTTGTGAGGTCCTGAGCAAAGGACCCAGCTCAACTATGGTTGTACTCCTGACCAAGGACACTGTGAGAGGATAACTGTGTGTTGTTTTAGGATTTTAAATTTGTGGTGATTTGTTATTCAGCAATAGAAAGCAAATACAAGCCATTTGAACAATTTTGATAGTAGGGTGGTGTGGTGGTGGTTATATACCCTAGGTCAAACCAAACCAAATGTGACTCCCTTCCCTTAGCTGGAAAAAATTGATTTAGAGATAGACATGTGAATCAAACTGAGTCCATCAAAATTCTCTCTAAGATATTTCTGCTAGAGCAGATAAAACGTTTTCTGCTAGAACTTTTTATGCCAGTAATCATGCTAACTGGAAAGATCAAAAACTTTTAACATATTGTTATGTTTCTTCTATCCAGCTGTATATAAACAGCCTCGAATCCGCTGCACATCCTGGAATTCCATAGTTGCATAAGAAATACGTGATTTGCCAATGAAAGAGTCGTGGCTAATATAGAGACTAAAGATTTGGGTGTATTAGTTTTTCCCAACATTTCCTTCATAATTATTAAATTCTGGCCAAATGTAACTGTATGCCATTTCCCAAACTCATCACTTATACTTGACTTCTGTATCTGCTCACAATGTTTCTTCCACTGCAGTACATTCCCCTGTGTATACTTTCCTTGACTTTTTATACTCAATCCTTATCCAGTCTTCAATAGGAGTTGAAGTCACCTGTCACCAGAATGTCTTGGCTCAAAAATTCAAAATAAATTCCTAGAATGATTTTACCTTAGTCATGCAAATTAATTCCTCTTTTGGAATTTAGTAAAAATATCTCTCTAGCTTAGTACATGATCATTTTTTATAATTCCTCAAAGCTTACTTGAAATGAATGTATATTCTGTTTCTTCTTTTTTTTTAAACACATTGAACTATCTTAAAAACTGTTTATAGGGTTTCAGTTCTTATGTAAACATATCTATTGTCATTTACATTTTTAAAACATCATTTCTAATGTTGACATTTTTTAAAAGATTAAATTTGAAATATAGAGAAATGTGTGATAATGAATATAGTTTTAATCAAACCAAATGCTACCATCTTGACTTTTGAGAATGAAGAGTCCACCATGCACTGTGAAACTGGAAACTTCTCTCACTTTGACTACTCCCTAAACTATTGACACAGGATGTTCTGATACTGACCACGATCCTGGGACACTAGTATTTAACTCTTAATGTAATATCAGAATTCTGAGTAAGACACTAAATTTGGCAGGTTTAGTATATAGCTAACAATCTATACACTTCATCCCATACTCTAATTAATAATTTCATATTTGTATAAATTTCTGCTTCATTCTTTAGACTGTAAAATCTTTCTGGGCCAGGAATATCATCTGATATACCTTGGTATACTTGTCTTCTCAGCCGTGCTCCAGGGATAAGCACTTAGTTTTTACTTAGCACATCTTTGGTACATAAAATTAAAACTAATTAAGCAGTATCGACAGCTCAGAACTGAAGCCTAGTAAAAATGCTTTCACTTGGTGGCAGCATATGGGGCTTGCCATGAAGTTAATAATAACAGTGAATTAATCTGCTGAGGAACAGGAGGGAAAAGAAAGTTATGTGATGACAGCTTTGCAATGCACGTGCACACTGATATTTTTAAATCAAACTTTAGGACTTTACTTAACTGACATATTTAACCCTACTATGATGTGTGCTTCATAAATGTAGGAACTTTGTAGATAGTGTTCACCCATCTATCCTCAGCATCTATTGCTGGCATGTATTAGGCCCTTAATATTGATTAAATGGATTAATGAATCAATGATTAGTAATATGAATTAGAAGATAATTTTCTAAAAATATGTTCCTTATTTGTTACATGAATTTCTGGGTGTCATTTAAAGCAACAAAACCCAGTAGTGAATTTGAAGAGCATCTACTTTTATTTATTTGTGCAAACTCTGGATTTATATAAAGAAAAGTTCATTCCTCACCAACGAATTCTGACATATTTATGTCTGTGTTCCACTTAGTCTTCAAACATCACATGTTCAATCCTAAGGTCATCATCTTTCACTCAAAATAGATTGTACCTCTTGTCTTCCTCATTCTATTAAGGCACTAGAATTTTTATAGCCATCAAATCCTGCAAACTTATAATTTTCAACTGTCTTCTTGCTCCATCATATCCAGTTAATTGTCTTAGACTTTGAGGACATCTGTTAACCACATTTATTTTTATAACAACCTAATTGGATGTGGGGAGATGGTGAGTCACTTCCCCAAGGAACGTATAACCAACTGTCATTCAGACCCATATCCATTTCCAATTTCTCCACTCACTCTCATATTTTACTTTTTTCTGATGTCCAATAATGCATATAATCTCCTGTATTTCAAATTTATAAATCTTGTGTTGTAGTTGAATTGTTAAACTTGTGCTTATCATATTTTCTCAGAGATAGAGTAAGCCCTTTGATGTCTCAGACTGTGGCTCTTTCTGGCCACCCCTGAAAGGTGGCTCTTGCTGGCCACCTCTGAATGGTGAACACCTGTTTACAACATTGCTTCTTGACACTTCCCCTCAGGGCAATTACCATTCTCATTTTGAAGCAGCCTTATGACCATAGGAAAATCCCTAGTAGGCATTTACCAGGTTCTAAGTTTTTCCAGGGCAGTGGATATGTACATCAAGCACAGTTCTAGCTGTTGGGCTGAGGTACATTATCACTAAACCCCGTGAACTCACAGTCAAGGTGAAAGGCATGCAAGGAAACAGCAATTTAAAGAGAATCTGATGGAGATATGTAATGAGTCCTAAGACACCTATAAGGAGTACCAAACCTAATGTGGAGAAGTTTTGAAAGCCTTTTTTGGGGGGAGGTGGGGAGAGAGGTACTCATTGTTATTGAGACAGATTCACATTACATAAAATTCACCACCTTAACAATTTTAAATTGTCCAGTTCGGTGGTATGTAGTATATGTTGTGTAACCATCAGCACTATCTAATTCCAGAAAATTTTAATCACCCCAAAAAGAAACTCCATACCCATTAAGGAGCCATTCCTCATTTTCCTCTGCCCCTATCCCCTGGAAAACACTAATCTGTTCTTTGTCTCGATGGATTTGCCTCCTCTGGACATTTCATATAAATAGAAACATACAAGTAGGTTAGTCTTTGTCTAGTAAGTTCAATGTTTGGGCTTCCTTAGGGGCAGTTTCTATGTATTGCTTTCTTCTCCTCCTGTTTATGGGCTATACTTTCTTATTTCTTTGTATGCCTCATATTTTTTTGTTGAAAACTGAACCTTTTTAATATGAAATTGTGGCAGCTGTGGGAATCAGACTATCCCCCCTCCCCAGGTTTTTTTGTTGCTCCTTGTTGTCATTTCTATTGTTTATTTTGTGACTTTTCTGAACTAATTTTGTAAAGTCTTTATTGTTTGTCATGTGTGGCCACTAATGTCTCTATTCTGTTAGTTTAGTGGTGAGATAGAGATTGGACTAAGATTTGACTAAACACCTGGAAACAATAAACTCCCGGTCTTTGCCGACGGCCTCTGTATACACGCTGGGCATACCTTCGATACTCAGCCAGGCACTTTGCAACTCTGCCTTAGCCTTTACTTCCTCCCTGTGTAGAGCCTGAAGGTCAGTCAGAGGTGAGAGATTAGGGCCTTCTTTGTTCTTTCTTGAGCAAGTGCTCTGCTCTGGGGATTCACATGGCCTTCAAGATTCCCAGGATTATGTTGGAGCTTCTAAAAACACTTATTACCTAAAGTATGTCATTCCCCAGCCTTTCCTCCCAAGCTTTTTGGTTAGTCAACGATTTGCTCCAAGTGCTATCCATTATCCCAGACAGCAATGGCTAATACATCTCCCTGTAAATGTTTTTGACAAATGTCCCCAGAGAGCTGCCTTAGCACTGGGAGAGTTCCAAGTTAGGCAAGATAAAGGCAAGTCCATTGAGCTGATCTTCCAGGGAGTCATTTGACAGGTCAAAACAAACAACACAATTCTTTGCAGAAGAGGTCTGTTCTGCTTCCTCTGGTACTGGTACCCATACAGGGATTGTGGGTTGTTATCTTGAGGCATTGCATAACTGGGGAATGTGAAATGGGAACAGGGGGACTTAAAATGCCACAAAGCTCTCTGTTCTTACTGACATTCAGGTGGCTTTTCTTACTTCAGCATTACACTCATTGTTGCAAGCTTTTAGTGAGTTTCCATAGTTCCAAAAAGGTTGATTCTGACAGTTTTTACAAGTTTTTCATTACCTTAATGGAAAGATAAACTTTTGGATTTTATTACTCTGCCATTTTCACTGACAATTCTAGAAAATGTTTAAATTGACTTTACAACTAAGCTGGGTTTGAAAGAACCAACAGGCATTAGGTAGAAAAGGTAAGAGAAAGAACCAGGTAGAGAGAGCATTGTGTCAAAAGGCCCAGAAGCACAAGGAGGAGACTGCTGTGTGCTGGCAAATGCACACAGTTCAGTGAGGCTGTATTACAGGGTGCAGTTAAAAGTAAAGAGACATGCATTTTACAGGAGGTAGGAAGGAGACTCAGAGCTCCTCTTGCCATAATACAATATTTGGACTTAATTTGTGCAATGTGGATTGAGTTATTTAAAGCAGATTTATTGAGTCATTTCTGTAAACATTATAGAAGATGGATAGTTTGAGAATGAATTTAGGCAAAGAGTGTAGTAAAGAGGCTAAGGTAAAAATCAAGAGCATAAGAGATAGTGAACCAAACTGAGAATGTGACTGTTGAAATGGAAAGAAGAGAGTACTTAGATACTTAACACTTAGAGAGGGAGCTACTTAGGAACTAACATTTATGAATATTGGTCTCCAGTTGTTTCGGTGTGTGGGGAGACGAGGCATGGCAATGAGGAGGAAGGGTGAGGAAAATGTCTGGAATGATGCTGATATCTTGGCTTCACAAAAGTGAGAGGACATGATGCTATCCACTGAAATTCAGAATACTGAACATAAAGTGAATTTGGAGAAGAAAAGGAAAACTAGGTAAATTCAGATTTGGGCCTTATGAGATTAAGCTGTCCCTAAAACATACAGGGGCAATATTCAACAGTCACTTGGAGACACAGGCCTGGTGCTCAAGAGGGAATTTGGAGCTGCTAATGTAGATTTTGGATAGCCAAATGTATATAAAAGTGATGAAAGAAACTATGGTATAAATGGGGTCCTTGGAAATAAAAATATAGTAAAAGAAGATGGTTAAGGCTACCCTGGGACTCTTTAACAATGGATAGACAATTTATTGTTAGTATTCCTAGTCAAATTACATCATATAATAAGAGTCAATGAAAAATATTATTCACACTAATGCATGAAGACTATTCTACTCTTTCTTAAATGTGTACCTTAAACTTAGAATTAGTGAAGTTTTCATATAATCAATCCAGAAAATTTTCTGATGTAAGACTAAGTCTGGAGAGAGAGCCTTGTTCCAATAGTATACAATTCAAAGTTATTATTTATATTGTAGAACAATAGCTTACTTGGGGATAACCATTATTTTTAATCTAGGTCATCAATATTAATTTAATTTTTAATATTGTCAGCTACAATAAAATTAAACTCTTCTAAGAAAACAAGTCAAGAGAATCTAAAATATGGTCGAGGAAAAAAAAACCTGCTTTGGGGAAATCTGAAGTATACTTAAATCATCCAACATTAGCCTTATTCCCTACTTTAATCTATCCCAACATTAGAGATTATAAAAGATAATTACATCCAAAGCCATAGCCTATGTTTGATAAGTAATTAATGATGTCTTCCTATTTAAGTGTTATTTTAACATTTGTGGATAGGGACTACACTTTAGATTTTTTAAATTAACATCATGATTAAATAAAGAGAGTAATATCACATATATAATACAAAATACTATATACTTGAAAACAAACACATTGCTTGTATTATTTTTGACTCAAGATTGCAATGATCGGCCACCACCACTGTTCACAATGGTCAACATCTGAATTTCTAATGAAGAGTTAACTGAGTTGTTCAGAAAAGGATTATTTCAATATGAGTAGCTCTGTTCACACTGTGAGATATTTTCCAGTCAATGTTTCTTACATGGGTAGTAAATGTTAGAGGCAACAAATCTTTCTATAAAGATACAGATAGCAAATATTTTAGGCTTTGCAGTCCATACCATCTTTCATAAATACTCATATCTGTTCTTGTAGCACAAAAACAGCCATAGACAATACATGAAGGAATGAGCATGTCTGTGTTAAAAAACAAAACAAAACAAAAAAACCCCTTATTTACAGACACTAAAATTTGATTTCCTACAATTTTCATGTGTCACACAATATTATATTTTTTATTTTTTTCCAGTGTTGAGGTAAAAAATAGTTTATTATCTCACTATGCACAACAAACAAAAACATTAGGTATTTGGGGTATAGATTTCTGACCCCTGGTCTGGAACCTAAAATCTATATAATTATTTTCTCAAACTGTATATATATAAGCAGCATAAATACAAGCTAAGATCAAGTTCTCTGGACATGATAAACCCTAAGACTGCAGAAGTGTGACTGTTTTTCCCCTTCATCTTTTTGTTCTTACTGTGTTTCATAGACTGAAAAAGAGCTTTTGGAATGACTGCATCCATGTACTACTGAATAAAAATATTAACTTCCATTTTCTAGAGCCTTGTCAGAATAGAAGAGCAAAAAATCAATGACTCAATTTTCTTTTTTCCCAACATTTTTATTTAGTTACATTATAAGAAGGCCAGTTTCTTCACTGGTGTTAACTTAACCCGTGATTTGTAAGAATAAACAATTTTTAAAATTCGATACCCATTTCAATGGTTCACGAAAGAGCATTATAACAGAGTTTTATCACAGGGTCAGAATAAATAAAGCACATCATTAGTTATATGCTTACAAAGCTTAGACATTTAAAGACTTGAGTGTTTTATAACTACAAAGCAGAATTATCTTAAATATGTCATTCTTTAAATGTATGTATATAAAAAATAATATTAATTTTAATTTTCAATGCATAATAGTATTTTAAACATTGAAAATTTGTTTTCTCTGCATTACATATTTAGTTGTGCTCACCTTTCCAGCTATTTAATTCTTCAGTTGGAAATAGTTTTTTGACAGACTTTGATGTATTATAGCATAATGATTAAGAGCATAGAGTCTATAATCAAACAAAATAACTACAGACCTTAGATTCATTCCTTACTAGGTATGTGACCTTGTACAATTTACTTATCTCCAATTGATTTTCCTCTTCTTTGCATGATAACAATTACTAGCTCATAGGATGTTGACATTTAAAAGACTTAATATATACAAATTGTTTATAACAGTTTCTGGTACATTTTAAGAACTTACTATGTGTGAACTTTTAATATATACTTAAAATAGTCAATAAAATATTGTCATAAGCATGCTTATTTTCAGTTATCTATTTCATCCCACCCAGCAAGTGTAATATGGGAGGAAATAATTTGGAGCCATTAAAGAAGATTCCAGACAAATTGGTGAATGCATTAAGAAGAATATTTTTTTTATCATACAAGTAAGCTACTTTGAAAATTAATCTGAAGGAAACTTCTTACCAGCAGAAAATAGCTAAAGGTGCTGTGGAATTTTACTCTAAATCACAGAAACAAAACTAGACAGATTCTTTTTTTTTTGGAAGGACATACTCATATTCATCCATAGACATGCATTTATTCGTATTGAGTTTCTTTTACCTCCAAATATTTTAAGTCAGAAGGCACATCTGGCCCCTTTTGGTGTGAATAAATCCCCTTTGGGTGAATGCTGCCTCTTCCTTGGCTGCAGAAGTATATTAATGAGAAGGTTATTTATAAACCTGTAAATTATCTTATATCATGATCAATATATAATGATTTCAAAAATGAGTAGAAATAATAAACTAAGATGTCAAAATGGAACTACAGGGGGAAAATATGAAGTTTTCATTAGGCATTATTGCATTATATAATATATTTAATTAACTGATGAAGAGTCATTGTAAAGAAATTTACAGTTTGTTTGGAACCTTCCAGAATAGGCATCTCCATAAAAAGCAAATGATCCCCGAGTATCTTCATATATAGCTGGATGGTTATTGTTGTTGTTTGACTGTTGCTGTAGTTGTTGCTGTTGTTCTTTTTAAGTGATTGTGTCTCTTAGTGGATACAACGTTTGGCATTGGCTGGTTTTCACAGTCTAAGGTAAATACTGTTACCGTCTCCAAGGGAATTCTCTCTCAACATCCTAAAATTGTTTTCTATTTTATAATTTTGAAACACCAAACCATTTATTACAAAATCAAACAATAATTTTTCATTAAAAGCACAATTGAATTGTATCAATTAATAACTATTTAATATCATTAGAGATAAATTTTGACAAAGTCATATTTTTAAGTGAGAGCATGTGAATCCATTTCCCAACCTAAGAATTATTAATTTATAATAGCTTATGTATATTTAGATGCTACAACCTTGTCACTGTCTTATCATTTGCCTGCCTCTTTCCAACACCTAAATAATCATTATTCTTATTTCATTGCTTCTTTTTACATTTTCATCAATTGATATATATACCTAAAATTATGTTATTAAGTGCTAGTCATTTCTGCAACTTAAAAAAATACCATAATGTAAATTGTCCTATTTTTTTCTTATTTTACTCATTATTATTTCACTAATCGCATCCATATTGTTACATGTGTCAAGTATATATATAGACAGAGAATGAGAGAATATTTACTTTTACTATTTTTGTTCTGAAAGTGTTAGCCTGTTTTGTTTATTTGGTCAGTTTTGTTAAGAGATACCACAGCTCAGCTTGATATAAGAACATTCAAATAAGATAAAATATGCATTTCATTTAGAGAGAATTTTTATTTAAAAATAACATCTTGCAATGCTCATTTACCCAGAATTTCTACCCAGAAAGCCTTATGTAGCTCAGCCTTTCTTTGACTATATGCTGCTAGATGCAGCAAAGTTCAGTGATTTCTAATTTTAGAGATGATATATTTATTACAAATAAATTTTAAAAATCCCAAGAACAATTTTATAAAGTTTCTCCTAAATCCATATTTCTTGCTTATTGAATTGGATAGAAATACCCATTGTCATAGACAACCACAATTTCTCTTGCTGGTTTTAGTTAATATTTTCAGTGGGAAGGGAATAATGCAAACCCAAATGTAAAAATGTGCTGTTGCTAAATCAAAAGGAAATTTAATAGTATTCACAATCCCTAATTTAATAGGTATTACATAAAAGGTTTAAAAATAACATAATTATTTCTCTTAATTTACATCTCTACCTTAATATAAGATAAGAAGACTTGGATTGTTGGCTCAGACACATGGTTCATTCAATCAATTAGGCTTTTGCCTACACGAGTCCAGTGACAGATGTTTATATAAAACTGTGTCTCAAATTTTAGGATGCATAAATAAAATTTAGGAGATTGTAAAAAAAAAAAAAAGTGAATGCTCATGGTCCTCATTCTCAGAGATTAATTTTCAGTAGTTCTGGATTAGGGCTGGAGTTTGGGATTTCGATTGTCAGTCTAGATGCTTTTAAAACAAATTGACCATCCATCATTTTAAAAACCACTGTGACTAGTCCCTTATCTGGACTTGCTTTAGTTTATTTATATCTTTGATGAAGAATGAAGTACATAGTTCAATATTGCAAATTATTTTCCTGATAAGAAAACAACATGATTTTATCAGTGGTCAGACAAAGGTTTATATTGTTTGTATTTTTTTCTTTGATGTTAATTAAATTTTATTTTGTAAGCAAATATTAGACACACTAATTTTTAAGGAATAATCTACCTTCCATCTTTCTTATATGTCAAATTATATTTAGAATTCTTCATTTATAGTTTATTTTTTCTTATGCTTATTACTTGTGTTTTTCTATATATCTACTATTTTATGTAAATCATTCACACTGATTCTTTTTTTAATTAATGAAAATAATAATTGAGTACCTACAATGTATCAAATACAGTCCTTGAGTTGCTGGGATTATGGCAATTAACAAAGTCCTCTCCCTGAGTAAAGTCTTTGATTGAGTACTATCTAGTAGGGAGAGAAGATAGGCTATAAACGTATAAATTACTACATATCAGTTAGTAAGAGGTGTTTTAAGGAAAAATAGAACAAAGTTGGTTAGATCACAAGTGGTGCATGGGTAGCTATTTTATTTAGAGTTATCAAGAAAAAACTCTTTGTGGAAGTGACATTTTATCAGATACCTGAATGAAGTGAGGGCAACCACTGTAGACATCTGGGGGAAAATATTTAGGTCAAAGGAATAGCAATTGATAGCCCCTAAAGTAGAAATGGTCTTAACAATAATGATAATGAGAGAATATTGTGAAAGTAGCATAGTTAGAAAAGGAGAAAGTTGTAGCAAATCAGGCCAGTGACATAGCTGGTGGCTAGTAGGTCATTTAAAAATTTGGGGAAGCTTACTTGATTGCTTTTAACAGAGATGCAATGTTATCTGATCTTTCTAGTTACTGGGTGGAGAATAGACCGCTGGGGGCAAGGGTGGAAGCAGGGGCACTGGTTTGGAAGTTATTGCAATGACCTACTTAAGAGTTGACAGTGTCTTAGACCAGTGGGGCTGTGGTAGTGATTATGAGAAATAGTTGGATTCTGGATTTATTTTCAAGGTAGATATGACAGAATTTGCTGGTGGATTGGATGGGAAATATGAAAGAGATGGGTCAAAAATAACTGAAGGTTTGGGCCTAAGAAACTGAAAGAATAGATTTCTATTTACTGAGAAATATAAGACTGAAATAGAAGCATGTTGAAGGTAGATGAAGAAATAAAACTCATTTTGTACATGTTGAGAAACCTGTTAGCCATCCAAGTGGACATGACTGAGAATTTCCTCTGGCCTGTCCATATTATGTTTATTATTTACCACCTAGAGTTTAGTGTCCTCTATAACCTTGAATATTTAAATGTGTAGTAGCTATTAATGGCAATTTATAAAACCATTAAATACTTGGTCTTAAGCCTGCATTCTGAAGTAATCATCTTATTAAATTCCATATCCAAATAAATCCGTATTAACTTCTACCTTTTGTTTTTGTTTCTAAATAATTTTTCTACCAATAAAAGAACAAAACTTCCATCCCTCTTTCTTCTCTTACCCTTTTTTTTCACTCCAATACACACACACCCTGCACACACACACCCCTACACATACACCTACCTACACCCCAACACACACTCTTCCTCATATATATTAAACTGTTTTTAATTATTTGCTGAGGAAGATTCACCCTGAGCTAACATCTGTTGCCAATCTTCCTCTTTTTGTATGTGAGCCATTGCCATAGCATGGCCACTGATGAGTGGTGTAGGTCCGCACCTCGGAATTGAATCCAGGCCACCGAAGCAGAGTGCACCTAACTTAACCACTAGGCCACTGAGGCCAGCCCAATATCAAACTTTTTTAGTAACAATTTCTTTTTGTTCATAAATAGATACAATAATTTCTTACAAAAATTTTTATTCAACTAAAGCTCAATTAACTAGATATGTAATCACAGAAAATAGGACTTCAAATTGTATTTGTATCTATATATAATTAGCATTGAAATAAAAAAGGTAAAGCAGGTATTAACCTGGAATTTGTGAATTTTTCTCTACAATATAGATTTATATTTCCCATTCCCATCTTTATAAAAGTGAAACAGTTTAGCCAAGTGTTCACAGATGTAAATGCCTTTTGCTTTAATGATGAAAGGGAATAGAGATAATTCTGTGCCAGTCAACGTAATATGGCTATAGAAATGTTTTGCTTGTAAGCGAGCAAAATCTTTTTTAACTAAGTGATAATAGTTAACACTTACTGAAACCTTCTACACATGAGGCATTTGCTCAGGGCTTTATGTGAATTATCTTATTAAATTCTCACAAAAATCCTGTGAGGCTGATTCCAATATCATTCATTTTCTAGATTATGAGGAAGTGGAGGAGCTGAGAAGTTAGGAAACTAAAATATGGTAACACAGCATTAATAGGTATGGCCTGAATATGATCTCACTTCATCATTTGTTTTTATAAGCATTAAACTATAAAAAAAGTTAAGCCAATAAAAATGTACTTCTGTACACGCAGTTTTGATATAAGGGCTTTATGTGAGAGAGTTCAATAGACTCACTTTGTTTAGATGGTTAGCAACTGGACAATAGTGGGGCTGACACCTCTGGGAGTATCACTTGCAAGGTGGACCAACAGCTGGCACATTTTGATTTCCAGGATAATGATTTGAGACCCAACTTAGTCCATTTCTTAATATACCATTAGAATAAGGCAGGAAAACTAACTGAGCTAGTAGTTTCTTAGGATTGATCTATAAAACAGCATCATTTATAAGCCACATTAGGCTTAAAATAGCATTCCCGCATTCTGACTGTCACTCAGTTGTGGAACATGCCAAGTTCTCCAACCTCAGCTCTTTGCACACGTTCTATTTTCTAAAGACACTCTTCCTTGGATTCTTTCAATTGTTTTTAAGTAGGCTTTTAAACTCAAATGTCATGTATTCAGAGAGGAATTTTCTGATCCCTGATCAAGAAACTTCCCCTTACCCACCATGTATGCAGGCATTAATATTTTTTTTTATCATGGTCTTGCATTCATGTCCTTCACATGAACTAGTGAAACTAGTCCTTCACGGGACTGCACATGTTATTTATAATTTATTTCCTTGTACACTTGTTGATTGCATTTCTCCCTCTCTAAAATGTAAGCTTATTTCACTTCTCAACATGTAACAATTGCCTATCACAGCATCCTAGACATCACAGATGATCAATAATTGCTTAATAAATTAATGAATCGATAGTGCCACTACTCTCCTGTAATCTTCCTAACTACGCACAATAAATAAGACTTTGCCTCACTTTCCAGTGCCTAGTGTTAAAGAATACTTAACTTTGACTGACAGATGTGGGACAGAATGTGAGAAGTTAAACAGGCTTTCTACAAATTAAGTTAGCCCAGTAACCATTTGCTGCAAACAGTTTTGGAGTTTGTACCAAAATTATCCCAAATTACCAGTTAAAAGTCTTTCCCAAAAGCCTCATCATCACCTGATACTTATAATAATTAAAACAAGACCTGCCATATGGAACCTAATTGGTTCCTCTACTCAATAAACCTGCTACTGTCACTCATTTACTGAGCCTAAAATCTCAATACCTGTTTCATTTCTGAGTCCTCATTATTTCTTTCCCTATAAACCTATGTGGTCACAAAAATCTTTACCCATCCATTTATCTGTAAATCTCTTATTGAGTAGCAAATATGTATAATGTCCTAGAATTAAAAAGAAATCAGATCTTATCGCTGAGCATGGACAAGTTTTAACATCTCCGAGGCTCAGATTTATCATCTGTATAATGAGAATGATATTGTCTGGTTCTTCTAATAGGGGTTATGAAATTTACACAGTGATGCAAACTAGAGCTTTGAAAGATTTTGGATAGAGTCCTGCCTCTTCTACTTAATAACTATAAGTCTTTGAGCAGTATTCCAACCTGTAAACTTGAAATAGGAATAATGTTTACTTCATATGCATCTATAGTGAAAGGTGTACTTCCTGGCACACAGTAGGGACTAAATAAATGGTAGCTACTAAAAAGCTTGGTGATTTGAAAGGAAAGTTGAACATACACATATAGGTACAATAGCAAGGTTATATGTAGAATAAGAGCCTTATATTCATAAAGTGGTCACAAAAGAAGGGAGTAGCCAGTTCTTGAGGGAGGGATTCTTTACAAGGCAAGATAATTCAACTGAATTTTGGAAGATCAATAGGTTTTCACCTGATGGAAATGGTTAGAAATGTATTCTATGAAGAGGAGGTGTAGTAGAGAATGAAAAGCAATGAGAAATGATGTGATGATCTTAGACTGAATAGCAGTCACAACCTGAATTGAACATTGGATGGAAGTGGAGAGGAGGAAAAAAGGAGAAGGGCATAAATATGTTTTTAGATGCAGGTAGGGACCAATCATGAAAGACCTTATGCAGCATAATAAGAAATATGATTTGACTTTTACTGAGATGCAAAACAGTTGGAAGATTTAAACAAGGGAATCATCTAATCTCTAAAAAACTGTTGTGGTATTGCAATTTATAATAAGAAGTATATGTTTGGTCTTCATCCCTTTTTCTGGCACATAGCTCCTAAAACCTTTGGAATTTCCTAGGTGAAAAAAAAGTCTTTTATTATGTTAATAAGGTGACTTTTGGACCCCACTTAAGGATGGAGACTGGTTGCCAGAAGAACCACCCATGTGATCAGAGGGTTGGAACTTTCAGTCCCATTCCTCTGACCTCTAGAGGAGGGGAGAGGGGCAGGAGGTTTAATCAATCACCAATGGCCAATGATTTAATCATTCATGCCCATTTAATGAAGCCTCCATAAAAACCCAAAAAGACTGTGTTCAAGAACTTCCTGGTTGGTGATCACTTGGAGATTTGAAGAGAGTGGTGCTTCTGGAGAGGGCATGGAAGCTCTGTGTCCTTTCCCTATACCTTGCCCCATGCATCTCTTCCATTGGGCTGTGGCTGAGTTATATCCTTTTATAACAAACCAATAATTAGTTTCTAGTAATAATCTAGTAAGTAAAATGTTTCTCTGAGTTCTGTGAGCTGCTCTACCAAATTAAACCCAAGGAAGGGGTCATTGGAGCATCCAATCTATAGCCTGTTGGTCAGAAACACAGGTGAGAACCTCAGCTTTTGACTGGCACCTGAAGGGGAGGAGGGAGGCAGTCTTGTGGGACTGAATCCCTAACCTGTGGAATCTGACGCCATCTCTGAGTAGACAGTGTCAGAATTGAGTTGAATTGTAGGATACCCAGCTGGTGTTTGAGAACTGTTGTTGGTGTGGGGAACCCCCACAGACACATTGAAATTGGGTGGTCAGAACTTTTAACTGTTAAGCAGCCAACTTGTTCCTAAGCAGTAGTGCCGTGGCAACATCTAGTTTCTAGGATAGCTCACTACACTTACATAAATTCAGCTGATGAGAAGACAATGAACTCAAGTGGATTTAGAAAGTGGATTACTCACAGTATAGCAGGTGGGATCAACTCCATGTTTGCATCACTACCTTACCCTCCCAAGTCATATGGGGTTGATGGCAGAAGTGGGCCTAAGTGGATGTTGTACATACAGTTGTCTGTGTTACAGCTGAAGAATGCTTAGGAAACTCCCAATCTTATAAAGTGACTACTACAAACCCTGCTCATCTTCCCCTCCAGAGAGAAACATTTTCTTTATTATCCTGGAACGTAAGCAAGTTTTCTCTGGAGAGAGAATTGAGGTCTCTGCCTTTGCAATTTTGATATATATTTGGGGAGAAAGACATTCTCTATCTTTACTATCCTGGAATGTAAATAAATTTGAGTAAACAAGCTCTGAATACCTACATAAGCATTGAAATATGCCTTGAAATAAGCATGGAGAAATGTGAGAGACTCATTGAAAGTTTTTTCTCCCAACTAAAAACTTTTGAGCAGACATTTGAGTGAAAGTGAGGAAGCAAGCATCAGAAGACCTGAAAAAAGTGCTCTAGGATGTGGGCACAATAAATTTAAAGCTTTAGAGTCACAAAAAATGGCACATTTGAGGAACAAAGAGATGTCATGTTTAACAAAAGCAGAGTAAATAAAGCCTATAGTGGTAGGAAATTAACTCAGGGAGCTAGGTATAGGCAAAATTATGTAGAATAGTTATTATCGGTTTTATTTGAACCTCATGCTGAGAGTCAAGGGAAACCCTATTTAAGGGTTTGAGCAATAGCATGGCAAGATTTAATTTAGATTTTTAGTAGCTTTGCCCTGAATGCCAGGTGGTTGTAAAACGTGAAGGAGTACCAGTTAAGGAAAATGAAAGTGTTACAAATCTGAAATGAGTGTGGCATGTAATACATTGGTTAGATTTAATATTTTGAAGTCAGAGACAACAGACATTTCTGGCAGATAGAATATAAGCAAACAAGAGTAGTAAAAAATAAGACATTTTGGATTGAGTGCTTAGGTGAATTGATTTGCCTTTATTACCAAGGATAAAACTTAACTGGGGAGTGGAATCAAGAGGGCTGTTTGGATAGAATGTCCATTCATCAAAACCACAATACCTTTGAGATTGAATGGGAACACATTAATACTTATGCAAAGACAATAAGACTATAAGTGTAAATGAAGATTGTTCTGGCTAAACTGGGACGCATGGTCACCCCGGTTTCAGATATTTGAGATGCTTATTAGATATTCAGTTGTAGACATCAAGTTAGGAGTTGGGTAAGGGAGTTCAGTGCTCCGTGGGGAGATCAGTTGGAGACAGGATTTTGGAAGTCATCAGTGAATGGATGATGTGTAAAACCAGGGGTATAAATATTATCACTAAGAGAACAAATGTAGATAGAAAAGAGATGCAAGAAAGAGCTCTGCATAAGTCCAACTTTTGGAGTTTCAGATGAAAAAGCAGTAGCATAGAGGAGACTAACTGTACTTAGCAGAGAAAATGGAAAACTGTGAGCTCCATGGAAGCAGAGAAATTTTTGTCTGTTTGGTTTATTGATATATCCTAGGCTGTTAAAGGCATGATGGCACATAGTAGGCACTCAATAAATATTTGTTGTATTAAACATTTTACACAAAAATTATTGGCTGCAAATAGATTATTTAATTTGATGTGAAAACCCATGAAATGGACAAAACATCAATAAATGCCCTTTTATAGCTTGCCTGATAATATATTATTATCAAGACTTCTTAAGTATGCATTAAGCACACTACAAACAAGACAGAAAATCATTAGTCAGTATCATGAGTCATGTTCGCACAAGGCCAGCAAAACCAAAGCTCATTTAATTGGCTAATTCAGAACCCAGCCATAAAAATAAAATATTATAAACAAATCTAATACTTTTTCTTTAACATTTATGGTATAATTGACATTAAAGACAATGGAGACTTCCTACATTTTTATTCTGATGAGTTTTGAAATTGTGTGTACCTGTCTACCACCATCCAAAATCAAATATAGAATAGTTTCATCATCATGGAAAGTTTCCAGATATTTCTTTCCAGTCAATTTCCAATTCTCTGCACCTCCACAATCTGAGAAAACCACTTTCTGATTTATAGTACCATGGGTTATTTTGCATAATTTGAGGTTTTGTACAAATAAAATAATAGATTATACAGTTTGAATTAAATTTCTTTTGCTCAACCTAATGCTTTTTCATGTGCTGATATTATAATTTTTTTCTTTCTTTTTTAAGATTCCCTTTATCAGACTGAGGAAGTATGCTCTTCTTCCTAAACTGATGAATCTTTATTGTAAATGTATGTTGAATATTTTCAAACGTTTTCTTCTGCATTTACTGAGATGATCATGTACTTTTCTCCCTTATATTGTTAAGCAGTAAATTGATTTTCAAATGTAAAATCAGTTTTTGATTATTGAGAACTCTAATTTGATCATGAGGCACTATCCCAGTTGTATGTCACTGGATACAATTTGCCAATATTTTGTTAAGGAATTTTGCATGTGTGATGATGAGAAATTATTCTGTGGTTTTATTTTTTATCATATTCTCATCAGATTTCCAAGTCAGATTATATTGGCCTCTTAAAATGAGTTGGAAATTGTTCCCATCTGCTGACTTTTCTAAAAGAGTTTGTATAAAATGTTTATTATTTTTTTAAAGTCTTAATGAAATTCACCAGTTAAGCCATCTGGGTCTAGAGTCTTTTTCATAGGTATTTTATTGTGCTTTCAACCATGTTGATCGATATAGAGCTATTTTCATTTCTTATTTTGTTTTGGGCTAGTTTAGGCAAACTGGGTTTTGTGTTATTTTTGTTTTTATTATAAAAATTTTTTGTTCAGTCTATGTTTTCAAATTTATTGGCATAATGTTCATTATATTTCCTTATTATCCTCTTAATTGCTATTATGTTTGTACTGGCATCTATTCTTTCATTGCTGATATTGTTAATCAAGAAGAGAGAAAACACTAATCTTTTTTTCAGTAAGGAAGATTGGCCCTAAGCTAACATCCGTGGCAATGTTCCTCTATTTTGTATGTGGGACACCACCACAGCATGGCTTGATGAGTGGTGCAGGTCCACGCCTGGAATCTGAAGCTGTGAACCCTTGGTCACCAAAGCAGAGCCTGTGAACTTAATCACTACACCATTGGGCTAGCCCCACAAATTAATCTTGAAAGGGGTTTATTAGTTATATTAACCTTAAATAAAAAGCAACAATATTTACTTTCTATCCCTGGATACAAACCTTCTGCAATGATGGCTCCTAGAATAAAAAAAGCAATGATCTATACTAAATGATATGGAGATGGCTGCAATGAGCGTGTTAAAATGAATGCACTATCCTCTCTCCAAAACCCACCAGATGATCACATTCCAGGGGAGGGTTTGGAGGTCACTTCATTTAGTACAGTGCTGAGGGATGCGCTGGTGAGTGGGGCATACACCAGCATTTTGGCAGTTCATTGATGGTTTTTCTCTGGAAGCAAGAGCTGGCAGTAGAAGATTCTTTTATAAAACTGGGCTCAATGATAACAATAGGGATATTAGAACTGCAAAAATATATGGACCAGGTGTCAATGCTTAGCCATCAGCTAATAATGTGTGTTCCATTATTGTAATGAACAACAATGTCAGAATGACAGTCAAGACCTAAAGAGAGTTATGGGATACTTAGTTGCACACAGTATTACTGGGGCAAAATATGTGGGCAGTCAATAAGGGCAATTCTAACTTTGCACTATCCAAAGAAATCAAGGATAGATAATCATGAGTCTGAGGGCAGTTGCCCCAGTAAAACATCATGATGCTTTGCTCAATTTCTAGACCTAAGTTGTTTTTTGAGCTCAGAGCAAAACGACTGAACTGAAGGTTAGGTAACCAGGAGGAAGGATTCCACATTGAAATTATGCACAGTGATGATTATCTCAGTCCTTTCCCAAAGGAACTGAAATACTCCAATAACTCTGTGCTGGTGGGAGGGGGAATTGGGGGAATACCTAAATACTTTGAGGACTGCTGGTCACAAGGTCCAATTTGGCATGTATATCTGGAGACCTGAAGAACATCGTTACTGTTCGTAGACAGTTCTCCATGGTCCTCTTTAATTTTTGCATATATTGAATCAACTTTTGTTCTGGAATGTTTTAAAGACAGAGATAGTATCCTGTTCCAGGGAAGAGGTCAGATTTGTTTGCTGACCATGATAATAAAGATAATGTCTCTCTCTGTGGAGGTATTTGAGCAAGTTTTTTAACAGCCACTTACCACAGATTTGGATTTTGAAAGCTTGAGGTCCCCAAGGTGTGATGCAAAGCCACTCTGTGCAGTATCCACTGGGATCACTCCATATGGACCCTAATGGGACTTGAAGAGCTGGGGGAATTAATGAAAAAATGAAACTAAAGATTCTTCCTGTGCCATGAATAATAAAATCCTTTGCTTGGTCTCTGACCCAGAAGACTCATGTCTTCTTCTATCTTCCATGAACTTGTGTTAAGTTGACATGTTAGCTTGCAAGCAGAGAAAATTCCAGATACTTCAGTTTTTGACAATTCTTTCCCATCTGCTTATACATTTTAGACAAAAAGGGAGCAGGTATTAAATTGAGTTTAGACCCAGTGGTCCCATAATGAGTCCACAGACCCACCTGGTGGTCATTTCTCTAACCACTATATGTATAATCAGATTCAATCTACTTGGCACAAGGCATAGCCACTACATTTGGTCCTTGGCCTGTGTGGTAGGAACTGTTGTAGTTTGGAAGTCTTTGTGGCTCCTCTGAAACTGTTCCTCCCCCACAGCCAGGACTTTAATTAAAAAAACAATCACATCTTTGAGAGAATATTAGAAATTAATAGCGTCTTAAAAAACTAATGGGTGCAGCAGTGGTAGTCCTACCATATCTCAATTTAATTCACAAGTCCAGACCCTTCAAAAGTCAAACAGAATATGGTGTATGAAAATTAAATGCCATTATCTCAAGCAAGTGGTGACTTTAATTTCAGACACTCTATCAGATGCAGTATCTGTGCTAGGGAAAATTAACATGATCACAGATACATGGCATGAGGCCATAGATTTATCAAAATCATTTGTTTATATCTCTATTAGGAGAGAGAATCAGAATGAGTTCACATTCACTTGGAAGAGATAATGGTATATAGTTATAGTCTTCCCAGGGCTATGTTAACTGCCTTGCTCCTTTCATATCATCCAAAGAGATCTAGACTGTTTGGACATCCCACAAAATATCTCTGGTACCCTCAATTGATAATGTCATACAAATAGGATTGAATGGGCAAAAAGTGTCTAATGCGTTGGAGGCCTTGGTAAGATGTGCACACCAGAGGGTGGGAACCAAAGATTCAGAGAGTTGCTACATTGCTAAAGTGTTGTGGGGCCAATGCTCTTGGCATGCAAATCCTCTCCAAGTAAAAGCAAATTATTTCATCTGACTGTCCCATAATAAGGGCTTCTTGGATGTACTTCTCTATCTTACTTTCTACTGGTTGTTCTAGAAATAACAATACCTATCTTGTGTTGTTAGATTTTATCTTCAGATAACATTTGACAGTCATGCGTTGCTTAACAGAGATATGTTCTGAGAAACGTGTAGTTAGGCAATTTCGTTGTTGTATGAACATCATAGAGTATACTTACACAAACCCAGATAGTATAGCCCATTACACACCTAGGCTATATGGTACTAATCTTATGAGACCACCATCACATATGCAGTCTGTTGTTGACTGAAATGTCATTATGTAGCACATGACTATACTATTTCATGAACAAAACAAGGAATTTATAACTATATAATTTAATTTACTCTTCGCTCATACTTTGTTCTCTTGATACCATGGATTTCATTTCCACATATACTATAAACTCCACAGACTGTCTAAATATGCTTTAAATAGTCAGTTAGGTAATTGTATGTCCTTTGACTATATAGTGACATTTCGGCCCCATAACCCTTTGCTTCTTGTTGTTATATCCAAGAATAAATTCCATTACATGAAAAAAGGAACTTTGCAGATATTACTAATCACTTGACTTTAAGATAAGATTATCTGAGTGGATTCAGTGTAATCACATGAGCCCATAAAACCAGAAGAGGAAGTCAGAGAAGTTAGAAGCACAGAAGAATTTGATCTGTGATCACTGGCTTGAAGACGGAGGGGCAATGTGGAAAGTTTAAGAAGAAAACGAAGTCTGGCAATAATTAGTGAATTGAGAAGTGGATCTCAACCATAGAAGATGACTGTAGCCCAAGCTGATAGCTTGGTTTTAGCTTAGTGATACTCTGAGCAGATCTATCTACTACATGCCAGGCTTCTAATCTTCAGAAATTGTGAGAAAATAAATTTTATTGCCTAAAGGTCGTGTAATTTGTTATACAATGGTAGAAAGCTAATTATGTATATTACTTATAATTATGTATATTATATACATTGTATATATGCATATATATGTAATACAAACATAATAACTAACATTTCCTTTTCTGTTGTCTTTTACTCCTTCCCTTCTGCTATGGTCTGAATATGGCCCCTCAAAATTCATATGTTGAACCCTAACCCCAAAGGTGATGACATTAGGAGGTGGGGCCTTTGGGCAGTGTCTAAGTCATGAGGATGGAGCCCTCATAAATAGGATCAGTGCTCTTATAAAAGAAGCTCCACAGAGATCCCTAGCCCCTTCTACCATGTGAGGACACGGAAGGTGCTGGTTATGAACCAGGAAGGGGGCCCTCACCAGAAGATGACAATGCCGGCACTTTTATTTTGGACTTCCCAGTCTCCAGAACTGTAAGAAATAAATTTCTGTTGTTTATAAGCTACCCAGTGTGTGGTATTTTGTTATAGCAGCGTGAACAGACTAAGACACACACCTTCTTGTGGAGGTAGGCTTCCATCTTTTATCATTTCCCATTAGGCTGAGGTATTAAAGTGCATATCTGTTAGAAATGAAATCTCTCATTCTGTCTATCAGAAAATGGTTTTCTTTCACCTTCAGCTTTGAAGGATGTTTTCACTGGGCATATAATACTAGGTTGAATTTTATTTTTATTCAGCATTTGAAAGATATCTCTCTACTGTCTTTTTAATTTGTCATGAGAAGTCAGCTGTCATTTGCATTTTTCTCTTTGTGGAATATGGCATTTCTTCTTGCTGCTTTTAAGAATTGTCCCTTAACTTTGATGTTTTTAACATTAATCTACAATATGCCTAGCTGTACTTTTCTTTTTATCTTCTTTGAAGTTCACTGTGTTTCTTGGCTCTGTGGTTACTCTCACTAATTTTTGCAAAATTCTCATACATTACATCTTCAAACATTTCTTCTGTCCTATTCTCTTTCTTCTCTTCATTGGAGACTCCAATTATACATATATTGAACAACTTGATTTTTGTCCCATACATCTCTGACCTTCTTTTATGTTTTTTTTTTTCACTTTTAATTTTGTACTTAAGTTTGGATAGTTTCTACTGACTTATCTTCAAGTTTACTGATCCTTTCTTCTGCTGATTCCATCATGTTGTTAGGTACCTCAAATTAATCCTTTATTTCTGATAATATATGTATATATATTTTCCATTTCTAGCATTTCCATTTTATTCTCTTCTTAAAATGATTTCTGCCTGTAGAAATTCCCCATTTGTTCATGTATATTCTCAACTTTTTCCAAAGTCATTTAACATATTTATATAGTTCTTTTTTTTGTGTGAGAAAGATTGGCCCTGAGCTAACATCTGTGCCAATCTTCCTCTATTTTGTATGTGGGTTGCCACCACTGCATGACTTGATGAGTGGTGTAGGTCTGTGCCCAGGATCTGAACCCATGAACCCAGGCCGCCAAAGTGGAGTGTGCTGAACTTAACCACTATGCCACCAGGCTGGCCCCTATCATAGTTCTTTTAATGCTCCTATTTGGTCATTAGACTATCAGGGCCATATCTTGGTCTGCTTCTCTTAACCTTAGGTCACATTTTCTTCCTTTTTTGTATGTTTCACAGTTTCTTAAAATTTTATTCTCAACATTATGTATAAAAGCCAAGTAGAGGCTGAAGCAAATAATATTTATCCCCAGAGAAGGACACATCCCTTCTTTTGACAGGCTACTAGAGACTGACTGAGTCAGTGGAATCTATAGTTCAGCTGGGCCTGAGATTTGTTCCAAATTCAGTTAGAAGCAGTTCAACACTGGCTCCAAATGTTTTGGTGGCAGGATCTTGGCCTGCTCTTCAGCAGGGCTTGGGGTCTGAGCACCAGAAAGGCTTTGGTGATCTTTTACACTTTCTATGAGGATAAAGCATTTACCTTCATAAAGAAGGTTCTAGTTCCTCCTACTTTAGAGTTAGGATGCCAACTTTTAGGTACCGTGGAAAATCTCTTTGCTCTCAAGCTCCATTCTCCCACCCCAGTCTTTCTGCTGTCAGACACTCTTTCTCTACTTGGTTGTTCAGCATCAAACCTTTGACCTATAGTGTCTTCAGTGGATTTTTCTTAGCTTTCCTATACAATACATTTCAACAGGCTTCTGCCATTTACTTGGTGTGGAAAACAGATTGTAAGGCAACACCCATTCCCTCCACCTCCTGTTATTCATACCTTTGTTTGATTCCTTCTGATTCACTGTGGACAGGACCTGTAATTTCTTCTAACCTATGGATGTGGCAAATGAGACAAGATGTACATGATTATGTGTACATGATTACATAAGAATATAGCACCTATCTCTGGAGTGATTTCCTCTCTCTTCCTATTCCCCAACCCTTCTCCTCTCCCCTTCACTTGCCACAGCTGGGTTTTGATGAACCATTTTCTATTAATCCTACAGGCACAAGGGAATGAAATATGCCAATGACTGGAGGGAGGTTGGAAGTAGATTCTCGGTCAAACCTCAAATGAGATTCCAGAAATGAGGTAAACCTTAACTGCAGCCTTGTGTGGCCCTCTGTAGAGGGCCAACATAGGCCATTCCTGGATTCTGGCACCACAGAAACCATAAGATAATAAATAGATGTTGTTTTAAGCCACCAAGTTTGAAGCAGTTTGTTATGCAGCATAGTCACTCTTGGAAGCCCAGTGTGTATTAAGGGTGATCTTCCTTAGTTCTTTTGCCCTCTCCTTGGCCTTCTATGCATTACCTCCATGCATTTGATAAAGACTTGTAAGATGCTGTATGGCAGGTGAAGACTTGCTGTGTCTCTTAGGGTCCTCAAAGTTTAAATTTAAGATTTTAGTGAATCATGCCAGCTGAAATATGACTGATAAACAATATTTAGAAATTTGGTAGTTTATTCCTTCCCATTCTCTTTGGCACATCCCTCTTCCTTCTGACAATTTATGAAAGTGAAAAGCAACATTGGTCTCTTCTCTACTAGGCAAGATTTGCTACATTCTGGAATTTAATTCATTTAGCATTGATACCATATCTGGCACAATAAGGGTAATGCTTTGTTGAACTAGTATCATTCTATACTAATTCTTCAAGATTTATGATTGGGACTACCACCCTTTGATCCTTTGGGTCTTTAGTGGGATCACTAATATCTGACACCTCTCTATCAAGCAGTATTATTTTTGATTTACTATCTTAACCAGGGTAGAAGGACAGTTTCACAGGCTTCAATTTTGCTTTCTACACTATGACAGCACTGAACCCATAAGCCAAGGTCCTAATGTTGGAGTTACTCCGACTGCCCAATATGCCAATCTCAATTAAAGTCACAGGGACTGGGGAAATGACCACTGGGTGGATCCATGGCTCAATGGGCCCATTATATGTTAAACTTTAACCAGGTATCCATTTACTACCTGGCCATTGTAAGGCCTTATTCTAACAGGAGATTCAGCAGATATCAATGTTAAGTCAAACTGTGTCCAATAGTCCTCAAAATGTCTGGATATTCTCCCTTCCTCAGTGTATTTTCACATGAGTAAATGGCAGTAGGTTTCTTTGGTGAAAGACTGGTAAAATTGTTATGGTATATACTTTTCATACATCTGCATGTTTCTTCCTATTAAATGCCTGGCCACCACCTCCATCAAAGGGTTCCAGATCAGAAAATAGGCTGAAGTCTTAATACCGAGCAAGGCATCATGACTTTTTCTTTGGATTACTGCCCTTAGCTTCCTTCTTCTCCATTCTTGCCATCTTCTGATTTACATTCCTGCATAGTAGAACCCTTGTGGGTTACTTGCCTGTTAGGATGCCATGTTCTATTAGTCATCTCCATAACTGCTTGTGGGTCGAGCCCTCTTGCTTCCTCTTCTAACCTGTTCTGATATTTTGGCATTTTTTGCATACTGCCTTCTAATGATTAAGTGCCTCAGTTAATTACATGCATCCATTACTTTGAGGCCACATCAGCACATGACTAATAATGAGCCCCGCTTTATGACTATCTCTGCCACCATCATCCCCGTTATGTAGTGAAATTTCCATGGAATACATACCATGCAATATTAAGGATATATTTATACTAAAAAAATTCATTGTTTATCTGAAATTCAAATTTAACTGGAATCCTATATGTTTTCTGGAAGCCTTAAATGGAGGGCCACTACCAAATAGTTTATTGATGTCTGTGTCACTCTCACCAGCTTATTCCTGATGACCTTGATAAGTGATGTCATTTGGCCATCCCAAGGAACATATCCTGTGCTGGGTCTTATGGCCTCATGAAACATATCCAGTCAGCAGGCCCCCCTCCCTGAGCTGTTTGATATCATCCTTACTATCTGTCAGAGCAACTTGGGCATTTATTTACACTTTATTTAACTCTGGCCATTATTTTCTCCAGGTTTCTAAGAGCCACCCTAGCAAAAAGTGTGCCCCATCCCTAGAGGTCCTTGCCAAGCTATTATTTCCTGTTCCAAGAAAATACCTCATGACAATTAATTCTTTCTTGTTCGATCTTATGTTCCAGTCTCCTCTAACTCTCAAATAGACTCTCAGGGACATTCTCTGGCTCATTATGGGATATACTGGCTAGATCTTGCATTTCCTTTGAGGTGTAATTACTTTTCACCCTCATCGATTCACCATGTTCCCAGGCAGCTTATGATGGTATAACCCTTGTTTTGAGTCTGGTAGTTAGGAAAATAGCTGCTGAGAAGATCACCCATTACCTTGTAAAGGTCTTAAGCATATTCCTGCATGGAGAAATGTTATGTCATACTACACAGAGACGGGTCACCTCTTCAACCTGTGGGTGGTCTGCAGACCCAACATCCTCAAGAGCCTCCATGGAGACAGCCTATCACACATTTCAGGGTCCCAGGCTTTACAAATTGTTTCTAACTTTAGCATACCAACCGGCCTTGACAAAATTTAAACATCTCTGGAGCTCTCTGACCGTGATGATCAGATCCTGAGTTTTATACTCATCTGAGTGGCTCTTCCACTGTAGGAGATAAGGGCCTTTTTACATGGAACCAAATAGGATTTTAGGCTCTTCCTTCGATCCTTTCACTGTTAACTGCCTTCAGTTTCTTCTTAATCATCCCACTGCAGGACATTAATGTAACTTAGTAGTAAACAGGCAATTTTACTGCCCTTGTAAGCACTATTTCCCCTATAACTTTCTACTGCCTACATCATCTTACCAACCAGTCAAGGCATCTCCCACCACTGGAATGTCTTCCTGGGTTACCACTGATAAAATCTTTCAGAAATAAGCCTGCCACCTTCTGCATAGTGCTCCATGTTCCACTCAGGATGGAGTCTTCCTTGCCAGGTAGATGATAAGAGATAGCCATAAAACTTCATCTTACTGTCTGTTTTCTCAGACCATTCAAAATACCACCTGTATTAGTTCAGATCCTTCAAGAAACACACTCCAAGAGTAAATTAGATGTATACAAGTATTTGGGGGAAACACCTGTGAAGGATAAAAGATGAGAAAGAGAAAACCAGCTCATAACATCCTGGAGCTGGCCTGATACTATCAGCCAGACCGTAGTGTTGCTATAAACTGGCCCGGCAGTGAGAAATAGGCTGGGGTGATCCCCTATTGAAATGAACGATTTCACAGAACATCAATATCAGTCATGTTCACTCTGTGACTGTGATTGATCAACATGAAAAAACGTGCCTCTATGTATTAGTCTGCTCAGGCTACCATGACATAATACCACAGACTAGATGGCTTAAACAACAGAAATTTGTTCTCACATCTCTGGAATCTAGAAATCCCAGATAAAGATGCTGGCAGGCTTGGTTTCTGGTGAGAACTCTCTTCCTGGCTTATAGACAGTGCCTTTTCACATGGCCTTTTCTCTGTGCACACTGGAGAGAGCGCTGTGATGTATTCTCTCTTAATATGAGAGCACCAGTCCCATCAGATTAGAACCCAACCCTTATGACCTCATTTGACCATGGTTACCTCCCTAAAGGCCCTACCTTTAAATACAGTAACATTTGGAGTTAGGGCTTCAACATAAGATTTCTGGGGGAACACAATGAAGTCCACAACATTCCATAAACATACACATAAAAAACAAGAAAATTGTCCAAGCCACAAATTACCAAACATCCCTGTGACATAATAAGCATATATATTTGGTCTCTGGCCCCAGTTCCTGATAATGTTTAGTCTCTGACCCTATTTAGGAGCTGACATACATCTCCTAAACCCTGGGAATCTCTATCATTTCTATGCTAATGAGATGACAGGGCATCCACGGGTTCCTGGATAGCCTAAGGATGAGGGGCTGGTTGCCGAGGGAACTAACCATGTTATCAGAGGGTTGGAACTTTCATTACCACCCCCTCAGGTTTAGTTAATCACCAATGACCAATGATGTAATCAATCATGCCTACTCAATGAAGCCTTTATTAAAAAACCTTATCTGAAGGGATTTGTGGGGCTTCCAGGATGGTGAGCACATAGAAAAGTGGCACACCTGGAGAGGGCATAGAAGCTCTGTGTCTCTTTCCCCACACCTTACCCTATGCATCTTTTCCATCTGACTGATCCTGAGTTGTATTCTTTTATGATACACTGGTAATCTAGTAAGTAAACTGTCTTCCTGAGTTCCAGCTGTTCTAGCAAATGTCGAACCTGAGGAAGGAGTTGTTGGAATCTCTGATTTATAGCCAGTTGACCAGAAGCACAGATGACAACCTAGACCTATAATTGGTGTCTAAAGTGAGGTAAAGCAGTCTTGTGGGACTGAGTCCTTAACCTATGAGGTCTGCACTAACTCTGGCTAGTGTGAGAATTAAGTTGTAGGACACCCATTTGGTGTCTGTAGAGTTGGAGAATTGGTTGGTGTAGGGAAAATGCCCAGACATGTGGTGTCAGAAGTGTTGTGGTGTGAGTGTATGGGAAACAGGTTTTTTTCTTTCAGTCCCCGTCTTTCAACGATTTGAGTGACTATTGCTCCTTTACCAATTAAAGCTTTACCCTCTCACTAGTCTGCCCTTCCTACAGATAGAATTTATTAAAATATACAGCCCTAAAATTACCTCCACTTCCTGACAACATCCAATACAGAACTAAGCCACACTTACTTCCTCCCCAGGTCACCTAACATAAGTCCAGATCCTATAACAAGTTCATTCTAATATGCTATAATTGAGACATTCCACAGTTTCTATGGTATACATTTTCTCTCAAGGAAATGAGTAATAACCCACATTTTCAACTGCAGATGTGTTCCTGGTGGTTTTTGATTATAGGATTTTGACAAGTGAGAGAGAATAGGAGTAGGCTGAGAGAGTCTTTGGTCCACAATGCATGTCTGATACTTGTGGAAGGAGAGAGGGAAGGAAGGAGAATCAGCTAGCAAGAGACTCAGAATCCAGCGCAGTTCTGAGGAAATTTGATCTAGGCAAATGGCCTAAGCAAATATTGCCCATTAGAGGAGTCTTTCTCTTTTTTATGGTGAGGAAGATTGGCCGCTGAACTAACATCAGTTGCCAGTCTTCCTCTTTTTGCTTGAGGAAGATTGTTGCTGAGCTAACATCTATGCAATTTCCCTCTAGTTTGTATGTGGGACACCTCCACAGCATGGCTTGATGAGGGGTATGTAGGTTCGTGCCTGGGATCCAAACCCCTCATACCCTGGGTCCCTAAGTGGAGTATACCAAGTTAACCACTACACCACTGGCCAGCCCCTAGAGGAATCTCTCATTTGGCGGGATGTGTCTCAGTCTTTGGTTGGAAGCAGTCTGGGGGATATGCAGCCACAGTGTGAATGTTGAAGTAAATCTAAAGGTAAGGCAGATGATGATCATCATTCAACTACACTCCTCACAAAACTTTCTCTTGAAGGGAGATCTGACTGATGCACTTCCATGGACAACTATGGAGAGAAAAGAGACAGGTAATAGTGATAAGAGTTACACAAGAGTAGGTGGATATGATGAGTTTATTTTGAGATTCTGGAGGGATTTATAAGTCAAAATTACAGCAGAATATTAGAACGTATAGCTGGAGTTCACAAGAGGTGGGATAAGATTTTTAAAGAAAAATAAAAGAGAAAAGGAAGATTTGGTATGAATTCAAGATTATAGTTGAAACAAGGGGAGGTTAAATAATTAAGATAGCTGGGAGAGAAAGAAAAAATATTACAAGGATTAGGGAAGAGAATGGAAAAACAGCAAAAGTAGAGATGGAGCAAGAGGAAGAGGTACTGACGGAAACCAAGAAGGAGTCTAAGAAGTTTGGAGAACAAGGGCTAATTCAGAATCCTACAAGGACAGGGAATGTATACAAAAATGAGGTGAAAGAAAAAAGTGTCAAATTCTTCAGGAAATCAAGAACAAGAATTATAATTTACTGATCAATCATTGGTATTCACTGAGCAGTGTAAATATGGAGATCAAGGCAGAGGATGACATTCTAGGGATAGAAAGTGTTGTCTGAAGTTCAGTCAGAGCCCACTTAGATTGGGAGTAAAAATTCCTGGATTCTCCTCATAATAGCTAAATTAGAGTTGGTGGTGAATAAGTTGGGTGGGGCAGCAAGTGAGTCATATAAATCAAAGTTTGAGACCACTAGTATTATCCACTTCCTAAAGAATTTTGGTAGTAAATAAACTACAGATAGGCAAATAAATAACAAAATATTTAATAAAATTAATAAAACATTAGGAAAAAGAAGTGTAAAGCCATTCCATGGAGAGAAACGTGAGACAGAAAATCTGATAACTAACCAATCAAGAACTCCAAGATGGCAGGAAAATAGGGAATGAAGAGTATATATTTATAGTTATTCTTACAATAGAGATGGGCCAATTCTTCTTTTGAAGGATGATATAGAAAGGGAAGAACAAAACTTGGTGAAGACAGATAACTTTTAAAAGGATAGAGAATTGAGATAACTCTTCCTCTCTACCAAATCACCAATATATCACTGACTAAAATGATAGAGATGCTTAATCTTTCTAACTTTTGGCAGTTTTTCTCCAGGCTGGGTAGGTAAGTATGTTAGGGAATTGAATACACTGGAAACTCCAAAAAAAAGCAGTATTTACATGTGGTGCGAATGAAAAAGTATGCCAGACTTGTGCTTATATCTCAAATAAGAGAAGTGTGTAACAAGGCCAAATCTATCTGCAGGGAGGCTGATAAAAAGTGTCTATTTCACTTTCAAGTCTCTTTATTAGGGCACGTGAAGACAAAAAAAGTTTTTTTGGAGCCAATCTCCAGCTTTTGTCACTTTAATAATCATAATATGTCTCCAGTCACAGACTAGTGTTTAAATGTTATAAGACTCATCAACAAAGGCCACAATTTATCATTTTTAATACAGTGAAATAATTTTATTATATTCTGTTTATTTTATAGGCTAAAGAGTAATAGTGATTTATTACAGTAGTTACATTTTGGATAAATGCTGTGTGTGTACATATCAATGCTATAGATTAGAGATAGAGATATGTATATAGCCACATTTTCAACCACTGGTAATTTAGGTTTGTATTTAGGCTGATATTTTGGAGTCATAGAAATCAATTTTTTTATCATGATTTTTACAAATCTGAAACTGATTTTTAGAACTAAAGAAAATATTTTCAATGGCTTTGGTCTCTAGAATCTGTGTTGTCTAATAAAGATCACCATTTACTGAAATAAACATGATTCTAAAATAAGTGGTGTCAGATAAGGTGACAACTAAAATAGTTGCTTTAGAGATGGCAATAAGGACATGGATAAAAACTTGAATAAGATTCAGTAGTAGAACTGTTCTCAAAGGTGTACACCTTGGGGTTTTACAAAGCTGGGTATTTAAATATGATGAATAAGTCAACATAAATCTGCTTTGATTCTATTTTTTGATGTAAATAATTTTGGTATTACTTATAGAAGAAATTAATTTGATTTGAATTGATATGAATAGTTTTATAACATGGAATTAAGATTCACTTCATTTTACCCTTTATTCAAGTTAAAATCTTTAGGTGATTATCTTGTTAGAAAACATAATTTTCTAATAAAAAATTCTTAGCTTAAATTTGAAACATGCTTCAGACATGTCTATGCTGAGATAGAAATCTAAATATATTTTACAAAGATTTATGTAACTTTTCTGGAAATGAAATGTTTAAGGAAATGGTAAGGGCTGAATTTATATATTACGTGGCCCAAATCTTCTTCAGTTTTTCCTGGTCTGTAGCAATGGAATATATGCAACATTTATCACAATCAGGACCATTAGTCTTCCCGACCTTACAAAATGCAATTTTTCTTCTAAAAGTTCCAAAACAGTAGAAAAATCAGGATACATTTGCAGGGGGAAAAAAATCTAATCTCTGAACCACTGGACAGAAACTAATAAAAATAATTTTAAACATGATATTTATACTAAAAAAGACAAGAATATGTTATTTTTCAAAAGGGGAAAAATTCACTTTTATGATAGAAGGAAATGTGAGACCCAGCTTACAAACTTAAAAAAAAAACTTTGAAAACAGCGAACGTTCACAATTCAAGATTTGCGTATTATTGCAATATTTTTTATATTTTATCTTCAGCTTAGGATAAACTTAAGTATTAATTACTTACTGACAAGCTATATAAAATTTGTTGAGAGCTAAAAATGATTGTACATTACTTTGTGAGAAAGAGTTTCATCTACCAAAATAATAATTGCTTTCCTTATATATTTAAACAGTGGCTTTTTTAAGAAATAATTTTTCTTTGAATCTCATCCTTTTACATGATAAAACTTTACAATTTCTAAACAGAGATAGACTTGAAAATATTGAAATGATTCAGAATCATCCTTCTTAGAAAATTATAACTGTGGAATTACCATTTATATACTGTTATACCAGCACTTCTTATTTTTACATAAACAGTGACTATTCATTACAACACTAATTAGTAAACTACAAATCTGACAGTTCTTCCTAAGATTATGTTCCATTCCTTGTATACATATAAATTTAAAAAATACATTCATATGAAAGAAGTGGAAGTAGATAAAATAGTTATGATTGTGGAAATTTATAAAGTGCGAGTACTAAAATAAGTTTCATGGGAGCCAGCCCTGATTGCCTAGTGGTTAAAGTTCTGTGCTCTCACCACTTTGGCAGCCCAGCTTCCGTTCTGGGTCATGGAACCACACCACTTGTCTGTCAGTTGCCATACTGTGGTGGCGGCTCATATAGAAGACCTAGAAGGACTCATATACAACAATGTAGTGGGGCTTCGGGGAGGAAAAAGAAAGGAAGATTAGCAATGGATGTGAGCTCAGGGCAAATCTTTCCCAGCCGGGGTTGGGGAGGAGGGGTTCATGGCATATTCAGTGTTAAAATATGTCTAAAAAGAAAAATAAAACGGCTAGTTCTATAGCTCTTTGTCTATTAAAGATTTTAAAAGAGGCTTTGAATTCCTAAATAATGTCTGGAAATACTGAGTATCTTATTATCTGTGGTTACTAAAGTTATTAAAGTGGTGTTTTCTTGCTTATGGCTGTGTATCTTCCTCTTCCTCTGCGTTATTCCTGAAAATATTTCTTCGGTTGGTTTGAGTAACTCCTTCTGTTTTAGTTTGGCAGCATTTTGCAGGGTGTCTAGGCAGACATTTCAGTTCTGTTGGCTGGAAACTTTCCAGGACACAGTCTTTTTTTAAAATTTTTAATTAAATATCAAAATTGTTTCTGCTTATATATTCACCAAATAGCAGTAAAACTATCATATAGCAAGAAATTTAAAATGAAGCTTTTAAAAGTACCAAATATCTATCTAGTGTCATAACAGATTTATACACCGAGATTTGTGTGCTAAGAGAAAAACAAAGGAGGTAAGTAAACCCTGCATGGATGAAGATAAAATACATGTAACACTAAATATTCAAAACATGTAAGGTTGCTTATACAGAAAATACAATCTGTAAATGATATGACTTGCTATTTAGGTTCTAAAAGGTTTTTTTTTTTTTTTTTTTTTTTACCATAACCCATGTAATAATCATAGATTTGAGGGAAATGATGAGAAAGATCAATAACCTCAAAATTGTAGATTATAGACAATTAGTAGATTATCTAATAAGATTTTCCTTTTTGTTTCTCTATGACTTCATGTACATTAAGTACAATTTTTGTTGGAAAATTATAGAACCCTTTATCTGCTTAAATATAATTGATTATACTGTTCTCCCATATATTTATGTAAAACAATAATGTAGCTATTTTCATGTAATTTGAATATTAAATACTTGACATTCATAGATTTTCCATCAAAACTGTTCTGTCTTAGATAGGAATTTACTTGCTGGAAATGCAGTATAAATGAAAAGAATGGACATTTTAAAAATAAGCCATGTTGCATTTTTAATGCTTTTACTAGTTTAAAAGAAAGAATGACTCAATATAAAATGAGTACTTTGTCCAAGGCATCAAAAAGAGTCCATAGCACCTTCTTGACAACATGAAACATACAAAGTTACTATTTCTAGCTATAATAAGTAGCTAACAACATAATGAGATAAAATTACATGAAATATGTCTCCCACTGGTCTGTATGGGGCTTGAAATTGACTTACTCACTCAGAATGTATTTGTAAACTGTTAACTATTGTCAGGAAATCTAAGGAAAAAGGGTGCGATGATAACCAGAAAAAAGAGTCTCTTCCCACACTATCCTTACAGACTAAGTTCCTTAAGTAGAGGACTCTTTGGTCCTTTTAAGCATACAATTTATTTGTTCAGGGCATGGATATTAATTCTGTAGCACAGAATCATCTCTCTTCTGTAGCAAAACACAGGGCTGAACAGAAATTGATATAAAAATAATTGATGCTTAATCAGTGTTATAATAGTGATTATAATAATATAAAATATTTCAAAATATATGAAATAAAGAATTATTTCACATATTAAAATTTTTAAATTTGCTCATGCTCAAATGCTGCAAAGATTGGGGTGTTGGAGCAAGTTTCTTAGCTAAATTTTGAACTTTACCAACAACTTTTATGAGGGAATCAAATATCTCAATATCATTCATGAATTTGGGGTTTCTTCCAAGGCACTAGAGTGTGTCTAAGATCTACTTTTTAAAATTTTTAATTTAAGTAAAACCACATAATTTAAATTTACCATCTTGACCATTTCTAAGTGTATAAGTGCCCCGTACTGTTAAATGTATTCACAATGTAGCACCACCAATTTCCAGAACTTTTTCATGTTGTTAAACTGAAACTCTATCCATTACACAATGATTCCCCTTTTCCCCCTCCTCCCAGTCTCTGATAAATACCATTCTACTTGCTGTTTCTATGAATTTGACTACTCCAGATCCCTAATATAAGTGGAATCATATAGTATTTGTCATTTTGTGACTGAGTTATTTCACTTAGCACCATGTCCTCCAAGTTCATTCGTGTTAAAGCACGTGTCAGAATTCTCTTCCTTTAAGGCTGAATAACAAATATCCCACTGTGTGTATGTACCACATTTTGTTTATCCGTTCATCTGTCAATGGATACTTGGGTTGCTTCTACCTCTTGGCTATTGTGAATAGTACTGCTACGAACGTGGGTGTGCAAATATCTCTTCCAGGTCCTGCTTTCAATTCTTTTGGATGTATACTCAGAAGTGGAATTGCTGGATCATATGTAACATCTAACTTTTAAACAAGCATCACAGAAGCTGCATAACAACCTTATTTCTTGTCATTGTCTTCCTATACTCATCTTGTTTCAATATCTTATGTATCCCAAGCTATTTTCCTGCTCCAGAGACTATGGAGTTTCTTATGATGTCTGCTGAAACATTTTTCCCCTCACCCTTCCTTTTTCTCATATTTGGGTTCTTCATTTAAAAGACATCTTTTCAGAGTCTGTTCCCCTCTATTTAAGAAGTTCCCTCTATCATCTTCCTATGATTATCCTCTGCCTCATAATAGTCTTTATTGTAGTCCTTCACTTCTTTGCTTCATTTCTTATTCAAAATTAATATATATTAAAATAATTTCCTTTCTTATTTATCTCCAGTGTGGGACTATAAGTACCATGAGACAAAGAACCATGTCTGTTTCATTCACTGCTATGCATCCATTTATGTTAACAACTGTGTACTGTTAATTTCCTACCTCATGAATGAATGAATATGATTGGACGTTAGACTTGAATAATTTTGAATTCCAGGGAGAATGATTTCAAGTCAATATTAAGGAAGGATTTTCTACATATAAGGAATGCCTTGAGCGAACTTTGAATTTCCTGGTGCTAGAGGGGTTCAATCAAAAGACAGAAATTCACTCCATGGCACTGTAAAGAAATATCAAATATGAAATAGGTGGTTGGCCTATTATACTATAATATCCCTTTTAAGATTGATTATTTTTTACCGTGTTCTTATAATGGTTGTTTTGTACCTTTATAAGTAAATATAACCAGGTCATTGAAACTCTGCCATTCAGATTGGTTATAATTCTATTCGTTGGTAGTATGCACTCAAAGGTATATAATCCTTGGTTGTTTGATTCTGTTAAAAATGAGGTATTTTCTATTAAATAATTAGTGTTTGTCTATCTGCTGGTGTGACACAATGAAAACTTCACGGAATCTTAAGATCTACAGAGCTCAGTTTATCAGCTAGTTCAGCCAGTTCCCAGCCCTCTGAGTTGAGTCTCAGTATCCTCATGTGTAAAAATAAAGCAAAAATAGTGACATCTCATCATTAGGTAGAATAGCACATGTCAAAGGTCTCGCACACACAAACCCTCAATAATCATCACTTTCTCTTCCTCTTCTCTTACTCTAACCAACCTGTTAGGTATTTCTATTTTCAGACATGTAGAAAAATTCTACAACATTTAGCCATTAGTTAATTTAAGAACTTATTTTTATAATTGGATTTCTTCCCAAAGGGATACAATATAGCTTGCAAGAAGAACATTTACAAGACATTAATGGGAAAATACAAATAAATGTCTGGATGAAAAAAAATACAGATACACAATACACAAACATTTGCACGGTTGATATAGAGGATTAATTTTAAGATTTTTGTCATTCAAAGTTGACAAAATAGATAAACAAAAAATGGTATACACGTATAAGGAAATATTATTCAACCTTAAAAAGGAAGGAAATTCCAACACATGTTACAACATGGATAAATGTTGCAGACATTATACTAAGTGAAATAAGTCAGTCACAGAAAAACAAATACTATATGATTCCACTCATATATTTGAGGTACCTAGAGTAGATAGGTTCATTCAGACAGAAAGTAGAATGGTAGTTTCCAGGGGCTGGGTAGAAAGGAAATGGGGAGAGTTTTAAATATTTACAAATTCTCCAAAAATATAAAAATTTTATGTGTAGGAGTTAATAATGTGTTTATAGCTAAAAATGTCCATAGTTTAGCTATTTATTATAAGTCCCTATGCTTTTGACTTCATATCTCAACACAACTAAATGATTGATTTGTGTCTATTTTATTGGCCTTGTCAACCCAAACAGAATTTCCACCAATGAATGATAAAGAAAATATGAAGACTATAGTTCTTGCCCTCTGAATTTGCTCTTCCAGTACATTAGTACAGTGTTCAAATATGCAGTAAGCCTAGAATCCCTTTGCTCTTTTCAGGTTCAATTACTTTGCTGAATCAAACGCTTCCTCCCAACCTCTCAACTTCTTAACTTCTTTTCTCCTCTGCAAAAACAATCTCTACTCCATTGGATAATGATCTGTTGTTTACATGCCAGATTTTTTTAAGCCACTGATTTATAGTCAGATGCTGCAGGGAAATTCCAATTTACAAGCTCTTGATCAGTAAAACAGGTGCTCATGCTTCAGTTGTGCTTTCCTCTTTTACTTGGTAACAGGCCAGATTGCAAAGCAGAAAGGACTGCAAAAATATAAATGATTGCCTAGGATAAGTTACATAGTACTTTGGGATACAGAGACTCCAGCAGTGTGCAATTTGAAATTCACAATAATGGACATTTCATTTTGGGAGACTTGGCCGCTGTGGATAGAATATGCTATAATAGAGAATAGAGGAGGAGAGCTGAAAATAACCCATTGTATTGTGCTCGTATCTATGTGGCAATTCTGCTGTTTAAAACTTCTGCCACTTTGTACCTGGAAACCAACTAGACATAGGAAGCTGCTTTTTGGGTAGTACACACAATCTAGCTAGCCCTATTTCTTTTAAAAAGGCATGACAAGTAGAAAAGAATGAAAAGACATTTGGACTTTTTGTGTGTAGGTGACAGGTAGCCCAGAGGCTAGGAAAAAATATCCAGTTTCCAGCAGTTACCCTTGTTGAAATGTAATGCACATAAGTACGATGCTAATATATTTATTTTAGTAGTTTTTGTATCTAACAACATCTTTTAAGGAGATGAACCAAAGCTACTGTGTCATATGAAAACAATCACTAAATTTCCCTACTCTTGAAAAAAAACACAAGTTTTATTAATGGAAATATATGTCTTCTCTGCTATTCAGACATCTGATAGTTTTTATAATTAAATGTTTGTTGAGCATTTTAATTGAAAACTCTATTTTTAAATGGTCTATGATTTGGCCATAAAAATCATCACCAAACTAGAATTTGGCATAGTGAATACTTAGTGCAGGGCAGTGACATTTCAAGTGCATTTTTCTTTAAAACATCATGGACTCTACTTCAAAGAGATTGACTAATTTAACTTCAAAACAATTCATTGCCTCCCCATATCTCCCTCCCAGCTGCCCTACATAAGTACACTCTAGTCTGTGTAGACTTTGCCAGAACAAGGTTTGGGGAACTCTGAGAAATCTCATCAGAGTGTGGAGAACAGAAGAGTAACTTATTCTGAAAAGTCGCTGGTTCAGTGAGCTAAATCATATTCTCATATTGGGAGTGTAGGATTCTGGAGGGAAAAAAAATTGGAAAGCTTTAGCAAGTTCCATTTTATGACGTGGACAAAATGTTACAGTTCATAATTTTCAAGTGAACTGATTTCAAATACACCAGTGCAAAATAAACAGGGAAAAATAGTGATCAGTGTATTGTGTTCAATGTTCTGTGTTTCAGTTGGAGGATAGATAATTAACAGCAGAAAGGAAAAAAGAATGTCAAAGAGGGTAAAGAACGCACCAGAGTTTTATAACAGGAATGTTGAATTAAGAATCGGAAGATGGGGATTTGAGTTTTTAATCTGTAACTTGTTGATTGTGACAACAAAGCAAATTATCTCCCTTCTTTAGGTCTTGGTGTCTTCAACTGTGAATTAAGGAATTTGGAACCCTTATTCCCACTACATCCCACCCAGAAATTTAATTATTTAATGCTAACAAATATCAATTTTTCTTTCCTTTTTCTTTATAAATTAAAATCCTTTAACCTTATGACTAACAGCTTTATATTTATGAAATAAACCCTTAGAAACTAAATTAAAAAGCCTGAGCTTATCAATTGTCCTTCAATTTCCTGTTTTTCAGTCATATACTTTACATTCTTTGAGATTGAGATGAATAGTGAGAATTTCATAATAATGAAGGATAATGGGGAAACACAAAAGTAAAAAAGTGGTATTTTTTAAATGAAAGCAAAAGTGTATAATTAAAATAAATTTTTTCCTTTTTCCTTCTGAAAGATATATAAAAGTTTCTGAAAAACTTTTTCTCACATAAAATGAGTGTGCTGGAGTCATGGGACACTTGAGATTTTTAAACCTAGGCAGCTGGGCCATTCACACCTGTAATCATTTTTGCCTGTACTTTTTTGCTTCATCCATAATGTTTTGCAGTTAATAATTATGAATGTTACTGCTGGGGTGATTAAATATATATATATATATATATATATATATATATATATATTTAGAATTTTATTTAACCATCTCAATTTTCTCTTTATTAAATATACTGTGTTTTTTCTAATAAGAATTTAATACACCTTTATGTGTCTGAACAGCATTTGGTCAATTTGTAGAGAACTAGCCTCATAAATCTCTTTTCCTCCCCATCACCACAAAATCCCCAAATGTCTGCCTCTTGCAGATGGAATCACTGGAGTAGAGAAAGGTGCAGTTTGGTTTTTTGCTGGGGTTGATGTGCTTCTTTCTTTTAGGGCAAACCATTTCCCCAAAAAGGGATTTTTTTATTGCTTTGCTAATATTTATTTTCCAAGTCTCTCCCTCTCTCTCTCTGTTTATATTCAAATAAAGTTTGATGGGTAACAATAACTTCTAAAGGCCCCCAAAAATCTGTAAACTTAATATCACAAGGCATATTTTTATTTTCCATGGGCACTAACTGGTTACTTAGTTGCAAATCTGTCAATCTGCTATTCCAAATAGTTTCTGCCTTTTCCAAAGTGGATTAAAGTCCCAGATCTTGATCACAGGTTATAGTCTCTTCTTTCTGTGCTGAAAGTGGGCCAACAGGTCAAAATGTAATAAAAGGAGAATATATACCTCATCATTGAAAACCAGAGAAAGTGTTAAAGAACAGATGGCAGAGGTTTAAAAACTTATTAAATTGATGTGCAAATTAATTTAAAAAGAAGTAGATGAATAGCTTTGGTGGACACTTGTATGCCAATTTGGCACTGTCTATTGAGTTATATTAATTTTGTGGCAAGTCGTGAATATGATAATGAAAAGAAGTTACAGGTAAGGGAATAGTACACAGGTCAAGAGAATGTGGCAAATAGAGATTTGCTGCTGAATTTAAAAGCCTGGAAATTTTCACAGCTATGCCATTTAATAAAAAGTGAAAAAATATAAGCCAGTATTTATTGAATACACTAATATGAAATGGTCAATTGTGATCTTGTGCTCTCCTATCATATACATATAAGATGTACAGTTAGGCAAGTCAATTTCATGATAAATTTTATGCTTTTTCACAATCTCATTAATTAAAAATATACAGGTCATATTTTAGTTCCATGAAGGAAAGAGCTTAGATGTTTTCACATCTTATGATAAAAAAAAAGCTAGACAAACTGAAAATCAGTGACTTTTCTTCAACCCGTCAGAGAACAAAGATTGCAGGGCAAACTGCCAATCCAAAATGTCAAGAGACAGATCTATTCAGAGAATTATATCTGAGATCTGATTGCATAGGATAATGTGTACTGGAATCATATACTAGTAGGACTACTTAGATAGTAATGTTGACGAACTGCTGGAGGATGAGTGTGAACTAGTATGAGTTTGAGAAACTCCTCAAGTCCCAGTCTTAGGGGAGTTCCCCCACTTTTGTGGGCTTACCTCCAGAAACACCACCAGATTCTCAGGTAAAGTTTGAGAAAGATGGCTTCGTGGCTCTGGCAGGAGGAGGGAAAGATTAATCCTTGAGAAGTAATCCCAGAACATTCTCCATTGCAAAGACCTACTGTCTAAGAGAAAAGGCTTTGCCAAAGCTTTACCTCAGCAAGGTAAAAGGAATTTCTCCCATCTAGCCTCTTCTGGCTTTCTTGTCTAATGCAAAGTTTGGAGGAAGAATATAGTCAATACAAGTTAAGGCTTCAAGAAAAGAGATTGGGAAGACTGCAGTCAGGAAAGGGAGTAGAGGACCAGGGTGGAGGTGGGGAACTATACCACTGGAGAAACGCTTGTGGGAGTCACAGTCCAAAGACTCAAAGACTGGATTCAAACATTAGATTATAGAACACTCTCTCCTTCATCCACCCCTCACTACTACACCAGCAGGGCTCTAGTATAAGAACAGTGGATTACAGCTGAAGGAGCTACAAGAGGCAGACTCTTTCTCATGAGGGATACTTAGAGAAGCCCAAAGTCAAGAATGGTGACAAAAACAATGATACTAGAGGAATTTGATCCTAGGGTACCTAAAACTACAGCAAACATTAAACGCAGCCCAACTCCTACCCAAATTAACATAAATCCTAACACTAAAGGACTATTTACCTCAGTTCATATTACCAGATACATGTCTGACTTTCAACAAAAATTAGAAGTCATGCCAAAAGCAAGAGAAAACATAGTCTGAAAAGACAAATCATACATCAGTACCAGTCTCCAATATGACAGAGATGTTGGATTTATCAGACAGGCAATTTATAATAACTATGCTTATTAATATGTGAAGGCTTCTAATGGAAACAGTAACAACATGCAAGAACAGATGGGTAACGTAAGCAGAGAGATGGAAACTCTAAGAAGGAATTAAAAGGGAATGCTAGAAATAAAAAACACTGTAACAAAAATTAATATTGACTTTGATGGGCTCATCATAAGACTCAACATGGCTGAGGAAAGAATCAGTTACCTTGAAGGTGGGTTAATAGAAACTTCCAAAACTGGAAATCAAAGAGAAAGAATACAGAGGAGAACATCTAAGAACAGTGGTACGATTTTAAAAGGTGCAACATGTGTAATTGGAATACCAGAAGGTGGAGAAAAAGAGCATCTAGCAGAAGAAATATTTGAAGAATTTCAAAACTAATGACAGAGAGCAAACCGCAGATCCAGGAAGCTTAGAAAATACATCACACACACACACACACACACACACACACAGACACACACACACACCCTTATGTGTATTAGATTCAAAAATGAAGGAGAAATAAATTATCAGTCAAACAAAAACTGAGGAAATTCATTGACAGCAGGCCTTCCCTGCATTAAATTTAAAAAAAAAAAGTACTTCAGGCAGAAGAAAAATGCTATAGGCCAGATACTGGGATCTATATATAGAAAAGAAGGCCAGAGAAGGAATAAATCAAGGTAAAATAATATCCTTTATTTTCTTATTCTTAATTGATCTAAAAGATAACTGTTTAGTTAAAGTAATAATTGTAAGAATGCATTGGATGATAACGTGTTCAGGTGAGATGAATGACAGCAGTGTCACAATATACAGGCAAGAGGAATGGGGGATATTCTATTATTAGGTACCTGTGATCTAGGTGAAGTGGCCTCGTGTTATTTGCAGGTGGATTTAGCATAGTTAAAACTATATATTGTAAACTCTAGGGCATATAGTAAAAAATTAAGAATAATTGGTATGCTGGGGCCGCCCGGTGGCGCAGCGGTTTAGTCCGCGCTTGGCAGCCCGGGGTTCACGAGTTCGGATCCTGGGCGCCCACCAACGCACTGCCTGTCAGCCATGCTGTGGCGGCGTCCCATATAAAAAAAAAAAGTAGAGGAAGATGGGCACGGATGTTAGCCCAGGGCCAGTCTTCCTCAGCAAAAAGGGGAGGAGTGGCAACAGATGTTAGCTCAGGGCTGGTCTTCCCCACAAAAAAAAAAAAAAAAAAAAAGAATAATTGGTATGCTGAGAAAGGACATACAATGAAATCATTTAAAATGCTCAATTTACACCAAAAAAGGCAGGTACAGTTGCAAACATAGTAGATATTAATACCATAATCACTACAAATGTGAATGGTGTAAATATAATTAAAACTAATTAGAAGACAGAGATTGTCAGGTTGGATTAAAAAAGAAAAATCAATTATACGTTGTCTACAAAAGATCAGTTTTAAATATAAAGGTTCACATAGGTTACAAGTAACCTATAAGTGCATCAGAACCTTTATCCAATTTGGGAAATGATTCCACCTTCCACCAGCTAGCCCTCTTTCTATTCCGTAAATTTGCCAAGTTCTCGCACACATTAAGGAGTTTTAATATATTGGTTCTTTTCCCTATAATGCTAATTCCCTTGCCTTTTTCAATGACCGTGTCCTTCTCATCTATCCTGTTATTCCTCTACACTATTCAATTATATATTTATGATTGTATTTTGTTTGTTAATTAAATTGGTTTGTCTTATCTCTTTCAATAGACATAACCACCATGAGAACAAGGATCAGGTTTGTCTTGCTCACTGAATTAACTCCAGAAATTAGATTAAGTGGCTGTCTACCATTTTAAGTTCAAGATAGATATGAACTGAATGAATGAATTGCTAAATGAATAAAAAACAACTTTTAGTACATTCCATGATTAACATGGCTTAATATGTTAATACTGTTATTTTGTCTTAACAAAAAGAACAGCAGCAAAAAGACAGAATGGGGAAGGGTGACAGGGCAGATATGTGGAGAAGGCTTTTCCTACAATCACAAAATAAAAAGGATTGCTTCCCTCTCCTAAAACAGGAACCTCAGGGTCCAGGTGCAATGCTGGTATGAATTAGGCCTCAATTATGTAAAGAAAGCTCTTTGATTCTTTGTTCTCAAAGGACCCTTAGCAAGGACACATATGGAACCAGAGCCCCCTAAATGTGACTGCTCTTAACCACAGAGTTATTGACTCACAGCAAAACCATTTCATAAACAGGAATGACATCAAATTCAGATTTCCAACTCTGTGGGGCACAAGCCAATGGATAAGAAATATGCCACTTTCACTTCCTTTGCATGCCACGGGAAATACAACTGATACTCGCCATGTGGTTATTGCCATGAAGAAGAAGACAAGGCCGCTCTCCCTCTACCATCACCACTTCAGGATCTAAGTAACCATGACTGCATTCATTCATCCTCAGAGCTTTTAAGAGGATTTGATGTAGGTTGAGGAGAAAACCCAGATGTTCTTCTAGAAGTTACAATTACGCAAGGAAGAAAAGAAGACCTATTCATAAGAGACGCTATGTCAAAATGCAACAAATTCCATATTTATGAGTTAATGCTTTAGTTAATATTGCTAGACAATTGTCAACAAAATCTCTTCTGCTCAAAACCAGTACTTTGGAAGTTACATAGAAATCAACGCTTGTTGACTGTCAGGAATCAGGGCTGCAATATTAAACTACATGACTGCGTGGGGGTGCTGAGGGAAACTTGTTTCAATAGTGAGCAAAATAATCACAGGGTTTAGGTAATGAGGAGAATACTTAAGTCTTTTTCATAGCCTGGACATACTAGAAATTTTAATAAGAGTTGCATTCAAATAAAATAATTTGATGGCTTAAAATTAACATTTCACCTTGTACAGTAGTTCCCCCTTATCCACAGTTTCGTTTTCCATGATTTCAGTTACCCACAGTCAACCAGGTAACTGAAACTGTGGAAAACAAAACCGCAAATAGGGAGGAAAGCAAAACCCCGGAAAAGAGGGGACTACTGTAGGGTTTAGTACTATCTGCAGTTTCAGGTATCCAGAGGGGCTTGGAATGTATCCCCCATGGATAAGGGAGGACTACTGTATGCTGGCTGTTTACTCCATGCATGATTTTTTAATATTTAAATTCAAGGAGTAAAAATGTTACATTTTTCCATCAAGAAGTATTAATCAGTGTGTCGTCTACTATGTTTTACTTCTTACAGTCTAAAGTATGGTCATAGAATACAGTGGCCAATAATCAATTAAAAAGCACAGTTGTGAGTTCATAGAAGAACACAGATACAGTATCATAGATATTCCATTCTGGGCTACTGACATTATGAAATTAGGCATAATTGTCATAGGAAATTTAAGATTGGTATATAAATTGATAATTGGTGAATTGCTCATTTTCAATTGATTACATTTCATTTACCCTGAGCAAAAGTGAGAGGGGAGTCATATTTTAAGGCAATTCTTATATAATTTCGATGAGTAAAACCTTCACATAGTTTTACTCCCAAAATTAATGTAGTACAATTTCATATTAAATGAGAAAAAATGTCCAACACCAATGAAATAGACAGAAGATTAATGTCCACATTTACAAAATCTATTACAGACATATATCTTCTATGGATTTCATGTTTATTGAGTCAAAAGAAGATCGTACATGCAAATCTAAAATGATTCGTGCACTTTCAAAGTTCTCAGATCTTTCACTAGTGGTTGCAATATATATACCTATATCTTACTTGCTTTAATAGAGTAAATTAGAAACAGTATTATTGTCTACACATGTAAAAACTGAAAGGTCAACTTTAAAAGCACATTCTGGAGTTAATATTTGAAAACGTAATAACTTTGTGTAGAGATAGTGATGATTTCCATCATTTACACATTTGGGGAGCCAGATACCTTATTTTCCTTATGATTTGTGTGAGGAATCTCAATCTCTCAGATCTTAAAAGTTAAAAACTATGAGAAATATAACTATACCTTCCCTCTATTGTAGATGTATAAAAGTGAATAAATTCACTTATAAAAAAGCTAGAGACTTACAGTTCAAAGTACTTTGTATATTAGCACTTTCTCTGCTGAGCGAATAATGCAACCTAGCAGAAAAATGAACCTGCACATCAGTACAATGTATTTTACCATACCACATTTAAATCTACTAATATTCTCCCTAGGAAGTACATCACAGTATAGATGGAATTATGTTCACACTAGGAAACGTAGGAACCCACTACCAATGGAACATGTAGAGTCTCTGAGTATCAATAACTAGCCATCTAGTTTGAAATCCTGCACCTAGACACTGACTTTGGGATACAGAAGTTCTTCTTAGAAGACACAGGTTGACATGTTTTGAATTGTTAGATATGCTAAGGTTGGACTATATTAGTCTGCCTAACTGGTTATCATATCAAAAAGCAATCTTTTCTCAGGTATATATATATATATATATATTTTCCCCCCCCAGGAAGATTCACCCTGAACTAACATCTACTGACAATCTTCCTCTATTTTCTGAGGAAGATTTACCCTGAGCTAACATCTGTTGCCAATCTTCCTCTGTTTTGCATGTGAGTCACTGACAGCATGACCACCAATAGACAAGTGGTGTAGGTCCGCGCCTAGGAACCAAACCTGTGCCACCAAAGCAGAGTATGCTAAACTTAACCACAAGGCCACTGGAGCTGGCCCTCTCAGGTATATTTTTAATTGAAAATTTCTCTAAAAGCTGATGGGAAAATAGTTTTTAAAACCATATACAACTATTATGGTATTTTCTAGCTTAAATCAACCATTTAAATAAATTGTACCATTTATGTTTCTCCCACTGGTAATTCTTCAGTTTTGATTCTATGGCAAACATTTCAAAATAAGTAATAAATGCAAAGAAATGTAAAACTTGATATACTGTCTTGACTTACTGTAAATAAGGTGAACTTTAATTATTACCAATATCTGCTCTATGATCAGCTAAAAATATTAAAAGTCAAGGTGGTGGATTGTGGTAACAAACACAAAAAATATAAATCACTCATTGATCCTTAATTCAGAAACATATTCAAATAAGAGAAAACCATAAGAATTTCAACAGAATACAAAGAGGACATTTTGCTGAAAGAAAACTAATAAGTTCTTTGTACAAGATTATTTTTTGAATATACTCACTCTCTCCCCACTACTTACATGGGCAAAGTAACTTTCCCTACTCTTTGATTCTGGGCTTCACCATGCGACTTGCTTTGGCTAATGGGATTTTGGCAGATGTGACACAAGCTGAGAGTGGCTCTCTTACAACTCTGCCATGACCATAAGAAAATCATGTCCAGGCTGACTACTGGTCCCAAGAGGAAGAAAGAAACCTATGGGGCAGAAATAATTGCTCCCATCTTTGCCCAGCCTAGATCTACTCTGTGACTAAATGACAGGGGTTTTAACACAATGACTTTTAAGATTTTTTGCAACCTTTTTGTAGCTGATTGCCCTGAACTCAAGACACACTGAAATATTCACCATTTTTACAATGTCTGGACACATTAGATTTCCTCAGCCTGGCATACTCATGCTCTTTTCAAAGTCTGTCTTTCATGGTCCTCTTCAAATGCCACATTTCTCTAAAAGCAGCCACCTACCAGAATTTATTTATCAACTTATATTTGTTTCCCAGAACACAGCTTTTGTATTGTTTTGCAACACCGACCGGTTATACCTTGTGTTATAACTATCTGTGTATTCTTCATATATCTACTACAGTAGTATACCTGTGAAGCATGGCTTGTGTCATTTTTATCTCACTAATATCAGTTTTTAGAATCTGGATATTGGTTATTATGCATATTTCATCAATAGTTTTACAATGAAGAAATATGTTTATTAACAATGTATTTGGGAGTTCTAATTAAAAATTAAAACCTGCTATTGCTTTATTAGAGGGATGGGGTGGGAAAATAAATCAATTATTGTTAGGACAAGTCTAAGCATAACTTACACGTACTAAAAACCAGTCCTGGAATCATTGGCTTACAGCGTTGAGGGCTCCTTGGTTGTTTTTGACTTGCCATCAATATCACGCATATTCCCTCCTTTAATATGACTAGAAAACCTCTGCTCTAATCCACTGATATTAAGAAGATGTCTTCTTCAATTTCTTTAAAATTAATATAAGGGCATTTGCTTGATATACTGATGCTCTTACCCTAGTGAACAAAACTGAGTATTTTTGAGCTAGAATATTAAAACGCTTTTAAGTATTTCTCCTGCCACAACCCTAGAATCCACAAGGAGTCTGGAGACATTCTAAATGTATCTAAATGGAGAATGGCATTTAGAATCCAAGATCTAGGCTCTGTGTATGCTCATTACTACTGGGCTGCCATTGCTTGTAAGTCTTCACAGTGTACAGAGCTAGAGAATATAAGTATTTATACTAACCCATGCAAATAAACATGTCTATATTTATGTGTGTGTTTATATGTATATAATGTATACATCTACACACACTGTATTTTATGAATGACATAAACTCATTATATATATGTGTGTGTGTGTGGGTATATATATATATATATGTATATATATATATATATATATATACACTATAATTATACTAATACATTGAATTCCAATTCAATACCTTGGAGTTAAATTTAACCTGCATCCTTTCCTTATTTGTAAATTCTTTCTCCAACAGTGAGAAACCTGGTTCTTATTAAGTACCATATATTTGTTTGACTAGCTAGAGTATATATACAAAGCATTTTCAGAATTGCTACCCATACCCCATGTGAAATATATTTACTACATTTATATATAGTTTTTTTTTTACAGTATTCAAAGTACTGTTTTCTGAAGTTACTTAAAATAGTTCTTTTCTTTGCACCCATCAACATAATAGAGTTAATTTGTTGATTTTATTAGTTTGTTAGGGTTTATATTCCATTTTTAGTTTCCCCACATCCTGTTTTATTTTAATTGTTCATTTATCTTTGGGGTATGTGAAGGGTATATGAGATATTACTATGGTTTTAACAGTCTGAACTATACAAAAGATTATGAGAAACGTCACTTCCTCCTGATTTCTGCTATCTTGTTACCAATACCTGCTTCTTTCCTTTCTTTTCCTACACACCCTTGATAGGAAACTGAACTCTTTAAGTTCCTGGTTTATCCTTTCTTCAACGACAAAAAATAAAGACATGCTCAAAAAACAATTCAGTCTTGTTGAAAAACACAGGCACCAAACTGAAGTAGTGACTAACACTTTAGCAACAAAATAGATATAACAATACTTGATTATAACCCATAAAACTGAAAAAAATAGTGAATTCATAAATATATAAATAAATATCACTATATATATACACACACACACACACACACACATATATATATATATATATATATATAATATTACCCACAGAGGAAAGGCAATGATTTTATAGTGGAGAAACCAGGAAGGTCAACCTCACCAGTAGTAAGACATAGCAGCATTATGAACCCCTGTGATATGATGCTTTAAGAACTCAATGTCAGTTCTGTGATATTCTTGGCAAAATTACATAACTTTAGTCTAGTCACGAAGAACCCTCAGATTCAACCAGGTTAACTGACATTAGACTAAAAATGTTATCAATATTCTTCAGAAGTGTCATGGTTATGAAAGACAAGTAAAGCTTCAGGAACTGTCACAGACTAAAAGAAACTAAGTCATAAATAATAACTAAATGCAATGTGGGATCCTGGATTTGATCCTAGATCAAAAAGAAAACAGTGGAAGAACTGGTGAAATCTGAATAAAATATTTAGTTCATAGTATTCTATCAGTGTTAATTTCCTGGTTCTAACAACTACAATATGGTTATATAAAATGGAAATATTTGAGAAAGGTGGAGGAGGATATATGAAAACTATTTGTAGAATTTTTCAACTATTCTCTCAATCTAAAGTTAGTTCAAAAAAGAAACTTTAAAAAGCTCTCCATTTTAGGATTCAAATGTTTTATTAATAATTATCAAAACCGTGGGTAGCTTTAAATATCTTTCATGCCAAATTTTGGAGTGGGATCCAACTCTCCTGACTTCAAGTTCAATAATTTTTCCAATACCCTGTGTTCTTCCAAATCTTCTGGGGGATATTTTTGCTCAGAGTACAATTGATTTGGTAATGCACTGAACCTGAATTCTATTGTTAGGCATTATAAAATATGAAACTCAGTTTTTAAAAAAGCTTCATGTACCTCTATTCTTGACTCCCCTAAACTTAATCCATAAACTCATCCACTTAATTTTGTGGTTACTTAATTAGTTATTCTCTGCAAAAGAGATGAGAAATCCAAGACTTATTTTTAAGAAGGCATTAGGGGGGGCTGGCCCAGTGCCATAGCGGTTAAGTTCACATGCTCTACTTCGGTGGCCCAGGGTTCGCAGATTCGGAACCTGGGCACAGACCTGTGGGGGCATCCCATATAAAGTAGACGATGATGGGCATGGATGTTAGCCAATCTTCCTTAGCAAAAAAATAAAAATAAAAAAGAGACTGGCAATGGATGTTAGCTCAGGGCTGGTCTTCCTCACACACACAAAAAGGAAGGCACTAGGTTGTCTATTTTTTTCATAGATTTTAGAATTGGAGAGCAGAGAAAAAGCATTTGGAATATTTTTATGTTTCTTTCCTATATAGGCTTGTTCTTAAAATTGGTTGCTTCAAATTATCCCTGCAGTTTTATAATACCCTTTCTGCTGCTTTGGTGACATTAAAAAATAATCCTTAATAAGGCAATATATCTTTTTTAAACATCATCAATAGAGAACAAGTAATTATCAGTTTATACGGTGATGATATTTTCTCCTGACCTCCAAAATCAGCATTGTCATTCTTTAAACCATAGTTTTAAAGTCATACTTCCTGATGCTAAATTATTAAATAATACTGTCAGGAATTACTGGATATTCTCATTGATTTTGCTTTTTGATTTGGTTGCATTTTCCAGTGCCACATTCTTATCTGACTGGTACGTTGTTACTGAAATGCCACCAGTGCCTGTTAAAATATGCAGAAAATTAAGCTCACAGAGTTATATGTTGAATTTTATAGATGGTTCTATAGTGATATTGTTACCAGTATTGAGCTATTGAAGTTTTATAGCAGTTAATGAAAATAATATTATATAGCTGGTATACTGAAATTAATCATTGGTTAAAAAAAGGAAAGTGTTATTTGGGGATCTATCAGTAAAATACAGATTTTATTACATTAAAATTCTAGGTTTGGAAACATTAAGCTAAAATTCCAAACTTACATCATTTTCCTGAATCTTGCACTATAGCATCTGTGATGTCATCATTTAAGTAACTGATTTTGCATGAGCTACATTCCCATTTTGATTAGCTAATTGAGTAAGATTTTCATTGTCATTTTAACTTAAAACTTAAGGTGAAGTTACTTCTAAGAAAGATCCTGGGCAGAAACACAGAGACAAATCCATTTAAACAGCACATTACTTTGAGGATCCCACAGAGCTGAATTCAATAGGAGCAGTTGGTAATGCAAACCCTGAGGACATCCTTATTAGTCAGCCCACCAAGTGGACTGTGTGTGTTGTGAACTCTGTGGGTTAGCAATAGCCAATAATTTAAAGCTGGTAGAAGAGTCACTTCAGACATCTAAAATACAATCACCTACCTTTTGTTGGCATTTAAAATAAAATGAGCCAGTGTAAAGTTGGTGAAGCAAACTTGAGACTCTCCAAAGGGATACGTGAAGTTGTTATGTGGTTCTGTATTGCCAAGTTTAAGTTGAATATGAACCTTTAGGCTGTCAAGGATTTCCTCTTTTTGGAGTAGTGGGGATGAGGGACATAATGTATCATCAAATGTTTATTGAGTGCTTATAGTTCTTGGTCTCCAGAGGTAGGAACGTAAAGAAGGATTTCCTGCCTAAACTAAAGTATGCTTCAATAGAATAATTACCAAAAGGATTATGTAGGTGATGACGAGGATAGAATGATGAAGATGATGATAAAATATTTTAAATTTAAATACCAAAAGAAATACAAATAACAGAAGGGATAAATTTAGACAGGGTATGGTTGTCAGAGTTCAGAATAGGTGTCCTCTGAAGACTCTAGCCTTCATTTATGTCCTCAACTTTGTCTTCATTCTCTCTTCCTCTGAGTTAGATAGTGTTATTGGTATGTTAACAAAACCACTTTCACTAACTTCTTATGCAGACTCAAGAGAGATGTAAACCAAGTCAAGCTTCCTTTCAGTCTGTTCCTACGTATACTATAGATAGCAGAATTTCTAAAATAGTCACATGGAATTTAAGTTTACAATATTTCAGAGACCAGTCCCAAACTCACTCCCTATTTTTATCTCTCGGTCAATTCATTAGGAATCTTAGAAGCCATAAGTAAACCTAGGTTTTTCAGGATACCATATTACTTGGAAACCTATACATTAAAGTTCCCCATCCTCCACCATGGAAAGTTACTATAATATATCAAATTTTATAAGATATAAATCACAGAGGGTGTTCTAGTGCAATTTACATAAAATCTACACGCCTTTTAATTAAAAACAATGAAAGAAAGTCTGACAACAGTGCCATTAGGAGAGGCATAAGGCTAAAGAACTCATTCATGGCCTAGCTTCATTTATAAGGTGGAAGCACAGGGACTACTGGAATCACATGAACTTTTTGTTCTATAATTGTTATAGTTAAATATAGTGTATAAACAAGATTAGTTACTGGTGAGTTATATGACACTTCCCTTTATCATCTCAGGAAACATGGCATGCATGTTTTTAAGCCTCACCTTCAAGTGAACTTTAATATTTTGGTGTTGATTTTATCTCCACTGGCATGCTAGTCTTTTCATTCTTCAGCCATAGTGTTTTTAAAAGTAAGAAAAAAACATCATCATCAAAAACTGTTTTGCTTTAGTTGGGCATTACTAGAAATACAATTCAATTTGTGTAGATTCATGTGTTCTTTCTGTAATAATCATGCATAATATTTTGGTGTTAATAGCTATACTTTTGAAGACTCACTACGCATAGGGAGTTGTGATAGATCCTTTATATTTCATTGAGTCCTCTCCATTGATCTTTTGATCACTTTTCTGTATAATGAAACACAAGATTTAAGATGTGATACCACACATCTAGTAAAGGATGGAAGATTTAAGCCCACATATGACTGATTGGTACCCCTGTGCCTTTCAACATTTCATCAGAGTGTATGAAATTATGAGAAATTGGATAAGCAATTAGATTAGCATTCACAGTTTTTAATTTTGCTTCTCAAAGACTCAAAGGAAACATTTGTTGGTAAAGTGTACATTTTTTTCTTCTCAGTTCTTAAGAAAACACTCAGCATTTTACTTGCAGTACTGCCTGCTGGACCCTTTATTCACAGCCTTGTGTTGCCCAGCATGTAGACAATTAAAGTGCTTTTTCTTTACAAGAAAATTGTGTTTTCTGAACTAGCATTTTGATAGCTCCACAGAAAGCTCTACTAACTTCTACCTGGGTGAGAGAGAAAGCTATCAGGAAAACTGGACTTAGATGACCATGGGGTTTAAAATACTGGCTCATAAAATACCTCTCTTCATTTTATCTCAATTTGAAGAATAGAACCTTCTTTGGGAAATTGATCTATGCCTATCATTTTATTATAATTCATCACTATTGTCACCCCTATCCATAAATAAACACGTGGTGGAATTTGAAAGATTATGTGATGTCCTACTTTGTCAAAAAGTCTACTTTATTTGATGATTTCTAAAGTGCCAATTAAGGGACTAAATTGTTTGAACTGTCTCCTACAAACAGTTCTCTTAAGGTTAAAATGTAATAAGATGCACAGTAAGGCTAATCTATTTATATTAGAGACAATTAAGGCAATAACATGGTTCTTTTACCACTTTATATAATGGACAGTTGCAGGCAATGGGTCCTAAATAAGTTGATTATCTAACAATACATTTTAAAGTCTTCAGAAATGTCTCAAACTTGATTATAGGACCCAGTCAGGGAAAAGTACTACCAATTTGGAAGGAGTATGTATTGAGGGAGGAAATCCTTGGAAACTCAGGTTATGATTTAGATAATACATATATTCTGATTAGCTCTTTGCAGATTAATACACTGGTGTTCAGGTACTTGGGGACTGGCCTAATTGACAGTTGAAAGTGATAATATTTCAGTATCCAGAGTTCAATCACTATCAGGAAGAGGATACATTGGAGAGGTTCCCTATATCAATTTAATTTTCAAGTAAGTTTGAACAGTTAGTTGAACACAGAAAATCTTCCCAAATGATTGGAGAGACTCAAAGAGAATGGTTCAGCTTGTGAATGTTGGGCTTACCATTTAGTGTCTTGTCTCATGTGGAAGAGGCATGCTGCAAATCCTTTTTGAATTGAAATGAATACCCTATTTGTCTCTCATCAAACCAGTTAATCTCTTCTGAATTTTCATCATTCTTCCTAGCTTTCCACTCAACACCTCCTTTTAGTAACAGCAGTTTCATTTTTCTTTGGGGAATTATCCATTCCCTGTAGAAAATTGTGTTTGTTTTTTTTTTGAAGCCATGATGTCCCTCTAAAAAGATCTTATACTCAGTCTCAGTTTCAAAGACTAGAAAGAATGACAAATAGAATTAGGTTTAAAGTTACTTTCATTTTGGCTTACTATTGGACCAGCAAAAATGCCATGCAACCATTGTCTAAAAGATCAAAGAGATAATTGAGTGGCCCACTTTCCATTTCTTACCACTTCTTCAGGTTTATCACAGTTTTGATCACAGACTACCATATCCATCTTCTTTTGAGTGAGGAATGAACATTTGGTCCAAGTGAGACCAATGCAGTTTTCTCCTTCTAGAATTTAAATATGAACTAACAGAAGCTGATTCATTCTGGAGCTAATACTCTGGTGTCCTGTAAAAACCGTCTTTTTGTTCCTATTACTTATATCCTCTATTCTGGGAACCATCTTATATTCTTCATATTCTTCTAATAAATTATTGGGCAATTTCTTTTTCCTTAATTAGAGTGTTCTGGTTGATTAAAACCCCCAAATCATTATCTGTTTAGTTATTTATACCTGGCCACCATTAATTTTGTGTTTTCATTTTAAAACTGGAACATCGTGATGTATTTAAATCTAAAAGTTCACTGGGAAAACATACTGCCTTGGGATTTGTCAGTTGTCCATTGTTTACATTACATCATAGTTTCTCTGAATCAGTGATTGTCCTTTTGAAAATAATATTTTACTATTCACAAAGCAAATTTTGGTATTAACTTGCATTTTAGTGTCCCTTTCCAACGTAAATAAAATTATATCACATTTCTGAAACTCAGTTGATTTTATATATTTACTATTCCTGGGCTGGACCCCTTGCCACAAAGGGCAGATCAGAATTTTTGTACATAACAGTGGGCTCTGGTCACTAACAATATTCCATTTCCACATCCAAATTTTAAAACTTCACCTGTAAATTTTAAAGGATCACATTTATAAAGGCAGTTCTGCTGACATATTATCTCTTTGTACATCAATAGACAGTTCCTCCATTCTTTTCATGCTGTAGTTTTGATGTTTTATTAAAAAAACTGATTTTTACCTGTTAGGAATAATGGTAAGTATGGCTTAATTATATTTCAGATTGCTTTGTAATAACTATACTTATTTAAAATTATTTGTAATTGCCTAGTACACAGAAAAATGCCTAGCACCACACAGTAGACAGTGTATAAATTGTTTGAAAGGATGAATGAATTAAAACAAAAATGAATTTGCCTTTCTGTTAAGTTAAACAAATGATGACAAACAAATAACAATCCTTTAATTGATAAGTTCATATGATATTAAAGATCACAATTCAACTATGGAAATGCTTAAAATACCAATGTAATATTTAAGTATATTACTTATACATGTGTATTTGCTTTCAGTGCAAACAAGGACATACATTTGAGACCAAATTTGTTATAAATATGCCTATAGCTTCATAAAATATATCTGTCTTCGGATATAATTTCAATTAAAAAAATCAAAATCTCCCATTCTGTGTTTCTGTAGCCTTTTTATCATATATCTTTTATATTTAGATTGTTTGGTTGTTGCTATCACTAGATTCTGAGACTTTAAAGATAGGGATTAAATTTTGAATTGTTCATGTTTAGAATGCTATAATGTAGGAAATTGGTATTCATTATATAGACTAAATTGATTAACTAAGAATTATAAGTGCTGCATCATAGTCCTTTCATAATGTAAAGCTGCACTGGTGTAATCTTGTTTTAAAAATATCTTTGTTAATGTGAACCCTAATAACAATTATATTATTTTTAAAGTATAGCATATATTATTTCTTAAATGCATTATATTATGGACTTTTCTTTCAGCTTTCTGCCCACTCATCTCAATATCTTCTTAGTATTCATACAATCCGATTGGCATCTTCCTAAAAGAGAGTACTAAATATCCTTTTCCATGTTGTCTGCATTCAAATTTTCTCTAAAGAGAAATATGACACCTGAAGGGCTCTCTACTCTACTTTCACACCTTTCTACGTTTATTACTTGACTTCAAAGTCAATTTCTAATCTATATAATCTTTATGTCAATACCAGAGATCTGTTTTCTACTCTAGGTAGTCTGTTGCTGAAGCATTTTGTTTTAAAATGTACGTTTTATCAATATTCAGGTGTGGCAAGGCTAGCATAGCAGGAGATGACTGTCATTGAGAAGAGAGTTGCTGTACCCACAGATTCCAAGAGAAGGGGGCACCCCACACCCTGGGAGGCCAAACTAGGAAGTCCCAGTTGGTTAGGAGACAGAGGGGTCAAAGGGAAAACTTGGGCAACAACCTTTGCTGTGGTTTCCATCGGAAGGAAGGGGTAGGACAGAGTAGGCCGATTTAGGATTGGCTGGTTTGAATAATTTCACAGGGCTCGGAGGCATAGGGTCTCTTCCTAGTTTTCTGGTACCTGGCCTTGCGGTGATTAGGGCAGAGGAATAGAGGCCCTGAGTGTAAGAGCCCTACAGAAGAGATGGTTGGGGATTGGTTGGTTTGCATAGGAAAGTCATGCTCACAGACACATCTTTTACTCTAAGAATTAGCTAATCGTGAGAGAGGCAGTTCCGGCAGTGTCAGCAAGTCCCCAGATGTCAAGGCAGCAAAAATACAGAAAATAAAAAGATAGGCTGAATACACTCTTTCATAATTCTTTTAAAATCTACAAATTTGTATTCATTATTTAGATCCCCTTACATTGTTATATATCATCTTAAGTACTCAAGTGGTGTTAGGCATGCTCTTCCTTTCAGAAATCCTGTTGACTTCTTCCTATTAGATTACACCAGTTTGAGAATTTGGTGAACCTGCTTTTTATTGATTCCATCGGGCTGCCAAGCATAGGCCTTCACATCTGTCTGTAGCTCCCTGGGTACTTTCTGCGCCCTGCGTAGTGACAAGTCTGGCGCAGTGGAAAATCATCTAATTATAACTTAGGAATAGCAAATTGTATATTTTAAACAATGTAGGGTTTTTACTTTTGGTGTGCTTCACATATAGAGGATGACAGCTTATTTTAATGGCTTATTCAAATTCAGCCGTTTTTGTCTGTTGGTTACTTTGCATGTCTTAAACTATGTTGGGGTTTTAGAATCTTTTCAAACATTTTAAAATTGTGTTTTAACTGAAGTTAAGTTTGTTTCCTGTTTTTCCTTTTTTTTTTTTTTTCAATGAAACCATTATAACTTAAGGAAGTAAATACCTCATTTATCACATTTTTTGAAAATATTTCCCCTAGTTTTTTTTTCCTTCGTGGTATTTTTATAGACTATTTTTTTATGAAAAAATTTTGGTCTAATGGAATCTAATTTGTCAGCCTTTTACTTTATAGGCTTCTCATCTTAGATGAAGCTTAAAAAGCCCTTCTATACTTCAGAATTATAAAATTATTTAACCAAAGTTTCTTCTAATAGTTTGTTTCCCTGTCATATTTTCAATGGAGATCTTTGAGCCCTTTGGAATTTATGTTTGTATTAAAATGTCATCCTAATCATGTAATAAAACTTAATATATATTTGGGACCGTTCACAGATTTTCCATTTTCTCTCTAGTGACAAACTGTTTTTTGTCAATAATAATAAATGTTTTAGTAACTTGCTGTCCCCCCAGTGATCTCCATCTTCTGGTATTTGCATTCTTTTGCAATTCTCTCTCCCTTAGAGGGTCGTGGGTGGGACCCACTACTTGCTTCTAACCTGTAGAATATTTCCAAGGTGATGGGATGGTACTTTCATGATTATGCTTCATAAAATTGCAGTTTCCATCATGCTAGAAATTACGATCTTACTGGCTTAGATAAAGCATATTGTCACGTGCAATACCCTATGTGGAGGCCCATAAGACAAGGAACAGAGTGTGACCTCTGGCTGATAGCCAGGAAGAAACCGAGGACCTTAGCCCAATAGCCCAAAGGAACTGAATTCTGCCAACACCAAGTGATCTTCAAAAAGGATCCTTCCCCAGATAGGCCTTGAGATGAGACTGCAACCCAAGCCAGCATATCGGTTGCAGTCTTGTGAAACAGAAGTTCCAGCTAAGCCACGCCCAGACTCTTGACCAACAGAAACTGTGAAATAATAGATGTGTGTACTTTTGAATGATAAAGTTTGTGGTCATTTGTTTTGTAGCAATAGATAAATAACACTGCAACTTAATAACATTGAAAGGTGTCTTTTTGCATACACTAAACACATCACGTTTTCTTTTAGTTTTAAAATTAATTTATTAATCTACTTTAAATGGTATATGTACTTTATTGTATTTTCTTTTTTTTTGTCTTTTCAAAATCTGTGGAGAAATTATAAGATTGTTTTCCTTAGATCTATTAATATGATGAATTACAATAATTTTTCTCAGTATTGAATCATCTTAACATTGCTGAAATTAATGACTAGATAATAGTGTATGATCCTTTTAATGAGCTGTTGGAGTCTGTTAATTAATATTTCTTTGGTATTTGCATCAATAGTCATTAGTAAGATTGGTTTATAGATAATTTTGTGCGATCATTGTCAAGTTTTGTTATCAGTTTTATGCTTGATGCATAAAAAGGTGGGAGCTTTCTTTTTTCTGTGCTTTGAAACAGTTGAACTAGCTACGGAATTATCTTTTTTTTTTTTTAAATATGTTTAGGACAGGTAAAGTCTCCTCATATAACCATCTAGGCCTGGTGATTTTGAGGGAATATAGCTCTTTATTGGCTTCCTCCGTTTCTTCTACAGTAATTGATTTATTCAGATTGCTTCTCCCTTCTCTAGTCAGTTAGCTTGGTAAATTTTATTTCCTCGGAAATTATCCATTTCATCAAGGTTTCCTAACATTCTGTATTATATAATATGTATATATATTATTTTCTTAATGAATCTTTTTATGTAGAAATATTACTGATTTCTTTTATACGTTATGTTAGTATTCCTCTTACTGAAACATATTAATGTTTCTAATATTGTTTCAGTTAAGTCAATTGGACTTTCATTAAAATGCCTTTTGCAAATTATAACAATTTTTGCCTTCTTTTAGTATTCATAACAATCTTATTTTTAATCTAGTCACATTACCTAGTACCAGAACAATGTTAAATAAACGTCATTTTTTTCCTATTGTAAGGCAAGTAGCTTTCTTTTCCTGATTCAAAAAGATTTTTATCAGGCTTGAATATTTGTTTTTGTCTTCTGCCTAATCAACTTGGGAAAATATGAATTTTCTTTTTTGATTTATTAACATGGTGAATTATATTAATCAACTTAACTTTGAAATATACCTTTATCCCAGAGAGAAACCTCATTTACATGAAATATACAGATATTCAATACACTGATGAATTTAATAAGCTAATACTTTCAGTTTTTGTATTGGCATTTTTCAGTTAAATTGATGGGCATTTTTCACTCTTCCTTCTGTCTTTCTCAGATTTGATATCAATGCTAGATTGCCTAACAAGATAAATGGCAAAATTTTCTTCTTTTTTTGTAATCTTAAAAAATCGCATTGTACATTATTTCCTTTGTTACGGCTTTAAAAAAATCATGCAACTTCCTTGTAGAAACCCCATTAGAAGGAAATGCAATAAGCTGTGTAAACCTTGTTAGTCAGAGCTTGGAATATTTGGCATTCAATTAACTAGTTTTATTAATGATACGACTATGATAGTTTTACCAGTTTCTTCCAACGTATTTAACTGTTGAGGTTTTCTATCTCACAGTGATTTTTAAAAATTTGTACTTTATATTTTATCAAATGCTTCAAATTATTTGCATATTAATTGCATATTAAGAGTTTTACAGAGTACTATTTGACTCTCAATTTACTCTGCATATGTTGTGACTTCTCCTTCTTGTTTCAGTGCATGTGTGGCTTCTCCCATCTTCTTTTTTTTGGATAGGATTACTTCTTGTATATATTTATTATTCTACCATTCTCCATTTCCTAATTCCCTTTTTTCTGCTTTTATCTTGTGTCTAAGTTCTTAACATAGATGATTAATTCAATTTTATTTTCTCATTTAGCATGGAAACAGGTTAAAACTGCTTTTTCAAATTTAAATATCCTTAAGTTTGGATATGTAATTTTTGTGTTAAAACTTTTTTTAGATATTTAGCAATTTTTGTTGGAATTTCCATTTTTGACACCAACATTTTCAATCAATTTTCTTCTAGTTTTTTGTTTTGCTTTTCTTTTTCTGTCTATTATTATTTTTACTACATTTATTTATATTGATCAAAGTACGTGGCCTGTGTTATTTGGTACTTTTAACAATTTTATTGAGATTTTCTTTTCAGAATAATATACAGCCAACATTTTTAAAGTTCCATGGGGACTTGATAAGGAGATGTTTTTTTAGGGCATAGAATTCAATATATTTTAAAATCTACCCTCTTAGTTAAATATCATTTCAATTCTTCAACATCTTTTCTTACTTTCAGATACATTCTCTAACATGAACTGATAGAGGAAAGTTAGTTTTCTGTTTCCGTGGACTTCATTTTTGTATTTTCTATATTTTATTACAGTAATTTAGTTTTTAAAGATTCATGATATTTCAATCCTCACTGTGGATGTTATCATTTGTCACTTTATAGTACTCTCTCTTGGTCTAATTTAATGAATTTATGTTACATACAAACTTACTTGATGTTAATATCTTAAATTAGGCTTTATTTTGCTAATGCTTATGCAGCAATTTTTAGCCATCTTCTGCTGGCCTCACTATATTTTTAAACCTGATTCAAAATATAGAGTGGTGAAGAACATCTAAGTAACTGATTACACAGGCCCTTTCGGCATTGAGGCCAACATGTTCTGAAGCTATCCTCTCAATGTTCCAAGCACGGCAGTTCTTATGGCAATTACATCAAGGAGACAAACAATTATGCATCTCCCTGTGGCATAATTCTATCAGGACAAGTACTTATGGGAATGGGAAGCACGTTGTAGTGGTGAGATCAGCATTATTTTAAGCACTAAAATGTAACTTACTGAGGCTAAATAACCCAAGTAATAGCATTCACAGAACGCTATTGGGTTTGAGGTTAGCAAATGTTATCAGTGCCATATAACTTATTCTGTAGAATCACAAACCGAAATGTATTACCAAAAAGAAGGTCTCAAAAGACAGAAGTTAAAAAAATCAGTTTTAAACACTATGCATTTTGCATAATATTTTATTAGATCTCTGACTTTTTGATGTAGTGTGGTTAAATACAAGAGACCCTAATAAAAGTAGTTGTTTCCTAAAAAATATTAAAGACTGTAAACAGACTTTTCTTTTCCCCTCTCCTATTTTATTAAAACTTTGTAGAAGAAGTGTAATGTTGCTTAGATCATAGATGAACCTCAGGTAGAAACTGCTTTTATTATCAAGAGCTCATGGTAATTTCATCCCAGCTTTACTTACACATTCATGAATGCAGTAACCAAGTCTCCAGTAATTCTCTTCCCTGTATTCTCATTGGCTAATGCTTTGCTTGGTATATAATAGGTGCATTGCTGTTGCTCAGTAAGTGTATTTCTCTTTGACCAAATAAGTGAATGAACGAGGTTGACTGCTACCACCCAGCCTAAACTAGAAGCTTGTCATCCCTGAATAGTGAGACAATGTCCAACAGGAATGGTTTCTAAATTAAAATTTAAAAAGTGTAGTCAGTGACAATTATGTGCTTATATGTGCCAGGACCTGTGCTGGGCACTGAAGATACATTCATAAACAAAGCAGGCAAAATGGTTTACCTTCATAAATTGTTGTGTTTTGTTTTTGAAAGGAAGCATTGTGTGAAGTTTTAGCCACTCTATTCAAAAATAGAATTTACGTATTCACTTTGTTCTGTTAGAAGACAGAAAGTTACAAGATTTCAGAGTGTACATTTAGAGGCAGGTAAAACATTAGGAGTTGTGATTCATTGAGAAGAGCTATTTACCAGTGAGTTGCTGTACCTGAGAGCTAACTAAGAATTGTCCCTTAAGAGAAGAGGGATATTCAGATATGCTACCATTTTGTTAAAGGTGTAGGCATTCTGTACAAATTATACTCACAGGATATAGTAGGCAAAGTCTTAGCCCTCCTTGATGCTATTTAGAAAGAAAGCCCAGAGAAATTGTGGGTAACTTGAATAGCCAAGAATAGACTCTTGCTGGGAGAATATTTTCCTTGAATCAGTCATGTTTAACTTTATTAAATTTATCAAAGTCATATTAAAATATATAGTTTTAAGTTTTTCTTAATTATACTAGAAACGAGAGTATAAGTGAAAAATTTATTTACTTACTTATTTGCATAGAAGTCTGAAGTGTTAATTTTAAAAAGTGTGCAAGTTAACAACTATTTCAAAGAAATTATTGGTTGACTTTTATGCACGTATTGGGAAAACTAATAACAACAATCAGTTATAAAGATCTTTGGTGGAGATAATGATTGTTGAAGGTTGAACCAGACAGGTTAAGTCTATAAGATGTCAATAAGATCTGCTTCTTCCATAAACAAGATATGGAGGCTAAATAACTAGAGATGAGAAGTCAGAAAAGGACACTTGTTTTAAGTGTGATGTGAATGGTGAAACAATGATATCATTACCATCCATAGATTTTAAGATGACATCTTTACACTTACATAGTTTAAACAAGCAAATGTTTTAATGAATATAAATCAAAGGTATATACCTCTACCAGATCATACAATAACCCAGCTTCTCCTACTGTTGTCCCTGTTTATAGTTGAGGCTTTTGGCCCAACTCTTTAGTTCAAACAATAATTGGTAAACTATCTTAGAATAATGGTCTTTACTTTGATAAACATTAGTAAGATTAACTATTTTTATTCTAGTAAGAATAATAGCAAAATTGGCCATTTTACCACACATAGGATGCTCCTTCTAATTATGTTTCCAAATATCCTACATATGTCTTTTAAAATGACTTCCAATCTTGGCTCTGACCTGAGGATCTTCTATGAATGTCAGTTGTTTTATATACATATTCTAATTCTTGGCAATGATTATGAATTTTGAAAGGGATAATGTTCCTAAAGGTATATTGTTAGGAAGGAAAATTAGAACCAAATATTTGGGATTTTGGAATTTGATCTGATATAATTTAGTTAATTCAAAGAATTTTATTGTACTTAAGGTCCTGTGCAAAATTATATAATAGACATAAGTTGATATGACAACATATCTCTGCCCCTAGAGATTCCAAACTAGAAAGGTATATTAAACTACAAGGCATGTAAGCATGTTACAAGTATTTAGTAATAGACTGCTACTGAAATGCACAAGTGGCTGAATTTTTTTTTTTTTTTTTTTGATAGAAGGAATCACAGATTTCTGGGAGTGGAAACCATGGTTAGGTCCTAAAAAAATGGGTAAGACTTTAACTAAATCAGATGAGAATAAGAAGGACTGCTAAAGAGAGAAAAAAATAATATAAACAAAGCAGAACATTTTGACAGTGCAAATGTGTTCACTGAGCATCAAGATGTGCCACAAACAGATCACGGGGGCCGAGAGAGGGCAGTGAGGGTAGGGCCATATCCTCAAGGTTGCAGACATTAATTTGGAATTTGGAGGGCTTATCTGAAAGGAACAAGGGTGCAAATTAACATTACTTTCACTATGATAATCATATGATAATATTCTACTTGGAAAAGTTTTCCTGTTAAAGTATCTAGATGGATTGAAGAAGAAAAAATGCTGAAATTAAAAATGTCAATTAGACTGATATTTCTCCAGAAATCTCTCCTAAGTTAATGATAAGAAATGTTTTATACATATATACACACAATAATACTCTCAGGAGGATATTAATAAATACGTAGCTTGGGAAAATGGTTTTAATGTGTTTTATGATAGAATATTAATACAGCTATTTAAATTTTTTAAATGTTGAAAATTTTAATGATCATAAAGAAATGATCAGGCTTAATTATTACAATATATATTTTGTTTTTTATCTGATTTTATTAGTAATACATAGGCTTTTAGAATACTTAGAAAATAGAAAGAGCCCAATAAAATGGCCAACTATTCCACATTCCTTAGATTCAACCACTATTAACATTTTGTTATCTTTGTTTCTAAATTTAATTTTTGTGAATGTGTGCATGTTGCCTTTTTTCCCTTCTTTCTTTTTTTTTTTTTTTTTTACCAAATTAGGGGTCATTCTAAATGTGGATTTTTTATCATAAATTATTTTTATAGTCTTTTTATGTCAAATGATACATTCTAAACATAATATTTAAGGTCTGTTAAATTTTTTGTCATATAAATTGACTTTCATCTGTTCAATTATTAATCTAATATAATGTATGGACACTTTTTAATTTTTATTGCAAAATGTACTAGGTTCTTTATATACATTTATGATTATATCCCTGAGATGAATTATCAAATGTGAAATGCATCTCAAAAATGAAAACGATGTAAATAAATTATATATATATATATATATACACATATACATATATACATATATAAATTGTCCTCTGTCAATTTATACAGGCAAAACCAATAAATAAAGAACTCTTTATACTCCACCATTACCAACAACATTTTCAAGTATTTTACATTTTGATTGACACTGTAGGTAAAATTTTTCAATGACCCAGATTAAGTTAAAATGTACATAAAAAGAAATGTATACAACTGTAAATAGCAACTTGATATTTTATAAGAATCCTCCTTCAGAAGACAAGTAAAAATGTATCTACAATAATGGAGATAGGTAAATATGGTTTCCTTTTTTATTTTTATAAGCCACATGGAAAGTGTTCAGACCTCTGGAGATCCTTGAATGTGAATAATATTAATAGTAATATAATGAATTGGCTTCCAAAGTATTTAATTTTAAAATTGTGTGGCTCTTTACAGGTTCAGGCATAAGGGGTCTCAATAGAGAATATTATTTATTGTTGTTATTATTATCATTATTATTGGATCCAATGCAATTGTGATATATTATTTGGGAATAAAACCATAGAAATTGGACAGTGTGGGTAAATGAGATTGTGTTTTCACATGGTGAAAGTAGACATTTTTTTTTTAGAGGAATTACTCCAGAAGATTGGAGGAATCTATTGTTTTTGAGGAAGATTGGCCAAAGCTAACATCTATTGCCAATCTTCCTCTTTTTCTTTTTTCTTCCCAAAGCTGCAGTACGTAGTTGTGGATCCTTCTAGTTCTTCTATGTGGGACACTGCCTCAGCATGGCTTGATGAGTGGTGAGTAGGTCTGCGCCCAGGATCTGAAATGATGAACCCAGGGCCACTGAAGGAGAACATGTGAACTTAACCACTATGCCACCAGGCAGGCCCCCCAAATAAACATTTTAATATCACAACAAATGGGCTAGTAAGTCATTATCTCTTTTTTTTCCCCTCCGATGAAGAAGATTAGCCCTGAGCTAACATCTGTTACCAATCCTCCTCTTTTTGCTGAGGAAGATTGGCCCTGGGCTAACGTCTGTGCCCATCGAACATCCGTGCCCATCTTCTTCTACTTTATATGTGAGACACCTGCCACAGCATGGCTTGATAAGCAGTGCACCATAAGTCCGTGCCCAGGATCCGAACCTGCGAACCCCAGGCCACCTGAAGCAGAGTGAATGAATTTAACTACTATGCCACCAGGCTGGCCCCGCATCATCATGTATTTTGAACCTAGATTTTTTTTCATTTTCACTCCTTTGAGGAAACTGAACTATCAGGTGGTTAAAAATATATATTTCAAGCTTAAACTAGTATATTATTCTTTTGACAGATTGACTGCCTTCTTACTGCTAATGTACTCATTTGTTTTGAATTACAGTTGGGATTGAGTGATTCACAATGTCCACTGTTTTAGACTCTTCCATCAAACCATGTTTATAAAAGTAATGAACAAAAGGGGGTTCTTTTTATTAGCAGGAAGTTAAAAAAAATCAAAGTGTCAATGCAACTCTGAATCTTGAGGCCCTAATAAAAATGGTGTACTTGTTCTTTAAGTTAATGGAATTTCTAAATGATGTGGAAAATAATAGACACCCAACACACTCATGGATCTAAGTCAGTCATATTGTTAGCGGTATACCATTTTTTGAGCAACTTTCATTGCCTTCATTGCTAAATGCTATATAGAAATATTTGTAGCTCTGAAGTTCTTCTAATCCATCCTAATAGATTTATGTGTTTGTGTATCTCCTCCACTGTCAAAGAACAAATTGAGGGTAAAGCCTAGGTCTTTCATCTCAGTAATGATAATAACAATAATTATAACAAAACTTATAAACACTATGTTGCATGCATATGTTCCAGTACTTTACAAACAATAATTCACTTAATACTCATAACCATCACAAGAGGTAGGATCTCATAAAACCTGACTTCAAGTCCAGTATCTGCTTTTAAAGACCATGCTCTCACCCACAGTATTATGCAGTATCCACTAGCAAATTATAGCCAGTTAACAGTTGTCTCTTTCAAATGACTTTTGAAAAAAGGAATATATTTTTTAAAACCAGTGACTGACAATGCATAGATATGAAAAATACAAACACAATTTCTCTTCTCCAGGGTCTCACAATGTAGAATTAGGAATATATGTACATACACACTTGGGTATGTTCATATCTTTTTGTGCTGTATTTTTTCACCTTTTCTGTTTTCTAACCAAAGTCTTGTGTTGATTTTTTTTCTGTGCACAGTAGATAGCACATCTCTAAGACTGATAAATTATGAGTATCTTCTGAGGCCTTTTCCCCTATAGGGAGAAATTTCTTTTATTCAAAGAGGCCCCTGTTGGGCTATAAGCCTCCAGTAACACTATTAAGCATAATATTCTTCTTGAATTAAGAAAACCTTTCATCTGGATGCTACACAATAATAGTACTTCTTTTGAAATAATGAAAGCGAGAGAATTTAAAACTTCCTCTATGAAAATATAGATACAATATTGTATTAAAATGTTTGTGATTTAACTTTTAAATTCATTAAATTACTATTAAATATAGCATGATATCCTTTACTGGGAGGTTTTCATTGTCTTCCAAAGATTGTGCAACGCAGTAACAAGCATTTAAATCTAGATATAATGTATATCATATCTTTAAGATCACAATATTTTATAGATAATCGTTATTCTGTCTATACATTTAGTTTGCATTTGTGGAATCCTTGTCTCTTTTCCCCTTCTCCTTCTCATAAAGGAGTTATTGTACTATGGTCTATTCATGATGAATTTAGTTATTCCTGTACTTACTCAAAGAAAGATGTCCTGAGCTTCTAGTTCAGTCATATGTGGTAGGGTGACTACATAATTTTTGTCTAACTGAGTCATTCTTGAGAATCAAAAGAGTGCTTTTAATAATTAAGCAAAGACAGCAAGTATAAACCAGGGCTGTCCTGAGTAAACTGGGACATATGTTGACCCTATACGTAAGTTTTCCAACTCTGTGTAAGGTTATCTGCCTTACAGGAAAGAGGAAATGTTTATAGCTGTCTCACTTTCCTAATCGTGGGATTTTACTTATCTAATGTCCCATCTTTTCTGGATATCCAGTGAAGGACAATTCACAAAAACCCAAATTTGGGCTCTAGAGGCATACTGATGTAACTAGCTGCCTAGAGGACAAGTATTGTATGTACTATTAAGGAAAAAACATTTGCCAATTAAACAATGATTCAATGCCAATTTATTGGATTCCTTTTTCATACTTATTATATTAGTGAAAATATTTTATTATATGTTATACTTGTCATACATAAAAAAGAAAATATAAGGGGTATAAACTAGTTGACTTATTCTTAAAGTTGTTTTTGTATTTAGAGTACAACTCTTCTGAGTATTTTTATCTTTTTTTTTTTTTTTTTTTTGTGAGGAAGACCAGCCCTGGGCTAACATCCGTTACCAATCCTCCTCTTTTTGCTGAGGAAGACTGGCCCTGAGCTAACATCGTGCCCATCTTCCTCCACTTTATATGGGACACCGCCACGGCATGGCTGACAAGCGGTGTGTCGGCGGGCGCCCGGGATCCGAACCCGCGAACCCCGGGCTGCCAAGCGCGAGCTAAACCGCTGCGCCACCGGGCGGTCCCTCTTCTGAGTATTTTTAAATTAGTTATTGATGCCTGTGCCTTTCCACAGGATATCATTCTGTGTCCATCTTGAATATAGTTGATATAATTCACTGTAAAAATAAAAATTAAACAAAAACGTTTATAACATAACTAAGAGTCAATGGACCTGGGTTCTTAGGACAGCTTTGCAACTAAGTAGAGTTAGCTATATTTTTAAACTATTTTTCATTGATACCCATCATTAATATGAAGCTCAAGGCATGTAAAAGTACAAAAATGAATGCACTTTTATAACTACATCCTAGACCAAGATCTAGAGTATTACGAGCATGCAGAATCCACTTTCATGTTCCTTCTAAGTCACTACCTCCCAAAGTGACGATTAGTCTGACTGACTTCTGTTGCCTGTTTGTGTATGTATACATATACGTGGAATTAACCAGTGACATAGTATCATCCCTTCTTTTGTGTAATTATTTTGTTTAATATTTTGTCCACAGGATTCATCCATTCATGTGCATGAAACAAAAGTTTCTTCTTTTTCATTACTGCTTGGTGTTCTTTACATGAGTTTATTTTAATTTATTTGGGTGTTCTGCTGAAGACATTAGCAAGCTTGAAGAAAGATAATTACTGGATCCTTTGTTAAAATTAGAAAATAAGTCATCCTTGTAGATGCTCTGGTCACGCCTTTTATTGAAAGTTTGAAATAGATAATCCTCTGTTGTAGAGGCTAAACTGGGCCTTGAAGGACATTTAGCGGCATCCTTGGCCTCTACCACCAGGTGCCAGTAGCCCCCAGGACTGATGACCCCAAATCTCCAGAGACTGCCAGATGTCCCCTGGGAGGCAAAATTACCCAAAGTTATGAACAACTGATACAAAAGAGGGATCAAATCAACTTTGTATTCCTTATCATTTCAAATCCTTTGAAATTTTATCTAGACACAATATCCTGCCTCAGGCACATTCTAAAAGAGGAAGTATGGGATACTCACCGGAGTCTTATACCCTATTTATCAAGAGGAAGTATGTCTTAAAGATTTTAACCATGGCAAATATCTTGAATATAAGTGATTTCACCAATGAGAATATGTTTCTAATATACATTTTGTGAATAAACAAACCACTAAATTTCAGCCATGTGAGACAATTTCTATTGTAAATGCAACTGTATATTTCTTGAAGGTGAAGGACACTAAATCAATTTGTACTAAGCACTTCTGGAGTATACCTTTTCTAATTTAATACTAAATAACCATTCTTGAAATACGCATTAATTGTTAATATAGATTAATTATAAATTATTAGGACAAATAACTGCCACATAAAGTAGCCTAAACTAAGTCATACATAATATCCCAGTTTTTATGTAAAAGTAAATGACAGATGTCATAGTAATTGGTTGTAATTATACCTCTCAAAGTCTGTGAAAAGATCATATTTAAAAGTTGTAGACTATGCCAGACATAGTTTACTTAACCAATTAGCTAAGTTGGATATTAAATTTTTTAATGCTTTAATATTATTTAATGGCACCCCATTAAACATCTTGGCATCTTAACCTTATCTTTAGTCTAAATTTTACTAGTATAGAATACTCAATTTTGTGATCTATCATGATTTTATGTTTTTATAGAATAGTGTTACATGTCCTTTCCTACTTTTCACTCTATTTGTGATTTCATTCTTTTATGCCTGACTAAATTCATCAGAGATTTGTTTAAAATTTTTGATGGATAAACTACTTTGCTGCCAAAAGGAGATATTTGCAGTATAAATTTGTAATCGCCTAAAAATTAGATTTTAAGTAATAGTGTTTTCATTAAAATATCTCTAGGGAATATTTGCCTTTCCCCAATTCAAAGAAAATTGTTTTCCAAAAATTATCTACTTTAATTCCTTCTTTTCCTTTTAGTAGAATCTTGTATGATGTGTCTTTTTGAATTCTTTCTCCTCTTAATGTTTTCCTGGTGATTCTAAGATGGGAGAATTATTTTTTCCCTCACCGATTTTGGAGAAAACGGTAACGTCTAGAATGACTTTTGCTAAGAATTGGTCTTGTACCTATTAGAACCATGGAATTCATAAAACTTTCTCAGTAACAAGTTCAATGAGCTTCTCTACCTGAACAACTCAAGAGTTTCAACATGATACAATTTCGTCTTAACAATTCTACAGCTATAATTTTTTAGAGCTAGATTCTCACATACTAGGGATTTGTTTTTATGCCAGTGGAGTTCATAAGCTAATTTTCAGTGACGATCTCATAAAGCTATACCAAATATATTTTGAATAGTGTTAGTGCTGAAATGATGACACTCATTTGAAGAACACTCTTTTTTTGTGTGTGTGTGTGAGCAAGTTTAGCCTTGAGCTAACATCCGTTGCCAATCCTCCTCTTTTTGCTGAGGAAGACCAGCCCTGGGCTAACATCCATGCCCATCTTCCTCCACTTTATATGGGATGCCACCACAGCATGGCTTGATAAGCAGTGCATCAGTCCGCACCCAGGATCCGAACCTGCAAACCCGAGGCTGCCAGAAGAGGAGTGCACGAACTTAACCACTATGCCACTGGGCCGGCCCACAGAACACTCTTTTTTTAAAATATTGAATTTGCCATATTATGCTTATGTACTGTATCAGAATCACATTTTTCCTATCTAAGAACCAAGTACATTCCAACTATAAAACTTTTCAAGCTGGTATATTTTTCACCACTATACTTCCTCTACTATATTTGGCATATATATTTGTTTTTTCTTTCAATATTGTTCTTGAAATTTTTAAATAAATGATGTCCTCTTCCATCTGTAATGTTTCATTTAGAAGACTATAATTACATAAACATAGTAGTCGGAGGATGTTCTATTTAGAAGATAATAATTACCTTTTCTTTAAGGTACCATGGATGCAAAAATGAGGTATAGAAGGAAAACTTTTATACAGGAAAGGAAATGCCAATCTTTCCTCCAAATTAAGAAGTTGTTGTGATAGCTTAATTTTAACCATAGAAGATATTTTATACCTAAAACTTGAGAAAAACATGTTTTGAAGAGGACATCCTTAAAGTCATGTCTCGTCTGTTGCCATAAAAAGGAATGATATTTTTATGGACTTAATAAAGGCTCATAGACTTAACAAAAGTTCAACTTCCAAAACTTGTAGAATTCATTCTTAGGCAGAGTCTGTGCTGCAGTTAAACCAAGTACTTAAAAGGATTTTGATAACTTTTTCCTTTGGATTATACTATAGTCAGCTCAACTGAATCATTATCTTTGTGCCATAAGAAAAATGAGAAACTTTAATTCTGTGCATACCAATACCACAACAAACAAATCATAAAAATGATGGCCTCTTAATTCTATATTTTAATTTGTATTTTTTTTAATTGGGTCAATAATACCCTTATACTCCCTCGATATCCATAAATATCAGATAACAATAGCCAACTGAGGTTATGCAGCAAAATATCTCTTTTAGTCTTTCCAGCTACCTGACCAAGTGCTTACAATTGCCCATTACTTACCCACTTACTTGTCTTGACCAGATTATAGTCAGGCTTCTCTCCTCCCAAGAGCCTTGGACTTTGGCTTGCCCCTAAGCTTAAATAAGCACTAAGGTATCTAGCATTCCCTCTTAAAGATTCCTTCCGAGAATTAGCTGACCACAGAGAGAAACATGTCCTATTAAGACACCCGGTCATGCTTTCTGTTCACCCCCGCTGGTTACTTCCTCTCCAACAAAGTTTCTGTTAGTACTACTTACTTCTCCTTATATAAAAAAAGACTTTTTTCTGTTTAATTTTGAGATGATTGCAGATCTTGTGGTCAGAGGGTTCTCCCTGTTACAGCAGTCTTTAAAAAATGAATCTCTCCTTACCTAAGTCCAGGTTTGTTTTTATTTGACATACCCAATGTTGTTATTATCATTATCCTCCTTTTACCAATTAGGAAACTGCATATAAAAGAAATAAAGTGTAATTTAGCAAAGATTACACATATGATAACATTCATGCGAGAATTTTAACATAGGTCTGTATTATACACAGTTCTCACTGCATAGCCTCCTACTGCCTCAAATGTGATACTATTTATTAGAAAGATCTGTACATTTTAAAACATAAGGCAGAGTTTTCTTTTAAGCTTCCAATCTGTTTACCACCCTTCCTCAATTCTGGGAATGGATCTTACCAAGCCGCCTCTAAGGAGAATTATCAAGGACATATGCTCTCCTGGCACTTGGCCACACGTTCTGTCCTCATGATCAGGCGATAGAGACCACATGTCCCTGGCACTCTGTGCACTGATACTGTCTTGTGGCCGCCTGGCGGACTCCTCTGTGATACCCCATCCTCAGCTGGTGGGACCGAGCCCTTCGTGCGGGCTCTCCTGCCATCTCATCCCTTTGAGCCCTGAACTATGATCTAATACTCACACTCCAGTGGATTAAAACTTACCAGGAGACTCTAAGAGACACAACTCTTAAACCCAAATGAGTCAATTTATATCTTGCTGGATAAAATTTCAGGAATTTCAGCAAAGTGAGACTTTTTAGAAATGGGAGTCATTAATTTGCTCTGTTCAAATCATACTACAGAGAATAAAAAGAAAACAATTATCTGTAGTCTCTGCTGAAGCATCTATCCCCAAATACCATCACTTTGCATTTTCATTGTAAAATAAATGAATTAGTGCCACCCAGTTTTTTAGGCTTTAGTTTTTTTAGAAACCAACAAAGGTGAATTTTCTGACTTCCCACTTCCTTGTATAATTTGGGATAAGTTGTGGTTACCATTCCAGGGGTTCATTTTTTTTTTAAATATTTTTTCCTACAAATGGACTTAGAATAAGTCATCAAAAGTTTTGTAGAACAGTTCAAAATATGCTGAGTGATGGAATGGTTTATCAGCTCCATACAATATGGTTCTCTATAAATGTTATTTCCCTAATATAACCCATACAACTTGTGGGTTGAACTTCTTTTAGAATAAATAGGAGGTTTGGGCACAAAAGGAGGGAAATGTGTCCTGACAACAAACATTAAAAATAATTCTGGGATTCTAAGTTTAAGGTGTTAACTTTGATTATTGTGCCTTGCCACTAATAATAAGAGAAGTGAGTGCCTACATATACTGTGGGAAGAAGAGACAATCATTGACACAAGGCTATGTATAAAGATTAGCCATGGGAAATTACCTTTTTGGGTTATGTAGAAAAAAATATCAAGCATAAGTTTATATACATTCAAGCTGAAATCTAAAAGCTGAATCGTGTACTTAGGTGCGTGCACATTGTACTGTGAAATATTTTATTGGTATCCTCCAGAAGTTGTATATGGTCAATAAAATATGGAATTATAAAGGATCTTCAGTAAGAGTAAGGCCAAAATTAATATAAAGAAAAGAAGTGCAAAAAACCACATTAAATGAAGAGAAACGGAAAAAAGAGAGCAATGAAGCATTTGATGGTGAGATTCCAGCTAATTAATAACTTTTAGACTGATGTTATCATCTATTTAAACAGACAATTTAACTTTGCTAATTTGAGATAAACTTAGGGTTTAAATTCTATATTAAAAATAGAAAAATATTAAAATATATAAAAACAATTTCTTTTGCTTCAAAGAACACATACCTATTATAAATATATATCTATAAATCTTTCTATATAGATGTAATACATATTATTTTATAAGTTAAAAGTAATATATGTCTATATGTTGTTGAGAATCCAGCTTTGATACTCTAGGAAATTGCTTTAATTTGTAAAAGTCATGGCTATATGTTGAATATTGAAAAAATAATGTATATCTTTTGTAATTTTATTTCTAATTTCCCTTCCCTATTTTTAATATCTCTACCTTCCCTAGGTTCTTCTTCTCTTTACCCACCCAATTTGGAAGCTATTATTTGACTAGAATTCTAGAATTGGAAAACATTTATAAAATCATCAAATCCTATTCCATAAGCATAACTAGAATAAGATTTTTTTTACAGTAATCACATACATAGGCTGTCTTCAAGTTTTCTATGGAGCTCCTATTTTGAATGAGTGATACTTATTTTAAACATTTTGGAACTAACACAAGAGGTAATGTGTAGTGACAGTTGTCCAAGGTCAAGTATTTCATAGTTTTTTTAAATTAGAAAACTCGGTATTTATGGAAAGAGAGGCCTTATGTTAAGAGGTTAAATATATTTTTAATTGGCCATAGATTATTCTTGTTGTCCCCTCCACCCCCCATTCTCATGCCATTAACTAAAGTAGGTAATTTAGGTAGAAGTGAAAGTATTGGAGCTGTATACAGTGAGTTTTATTCTGACAGATTAGATTTGAGGTTGATGGAGAATACAAAGGTAGATCTGTCCAAGCAGTAGCTGAAAACATTGGCTTGCAGTTCAGGAGAGAAATTTCTCTTGTAGATATTAAATTTGGGAATTGCATATTTGATTAATAAGGCTTTATTGGATGTTTATTGCCATTCTATAAGCTAGGGATAAACGTCTTTGAAGTTTGATAAGAATTTTCCTCTAATTCTAGTGAATTGAAACTGATAAATAGACAAATGAAAACAAAAAAACATGAGAAAATCTGAAGTAATTAAAATTCTGTGACTAAAATAAAGTAGACAATTTGTGAAAAAGTGACTGGATAGGGAGAAAGTTTAGACTGAATGGTTAAAGAAATCTACCTGAGGAGGTAACACTTAAAAAGATTCCAGCCATGTGAAGAACTGGGGGTAAATCAATAAGATAAAGAAAACAGTATGGTAGAACAAAAGCAGATTATCCAGGTGGGCCCAGCCTAATCATTTGAGCATTTTAAACCTAGATCTAGAGGTCAGGGATGAAGGAAGTCAGAGATTGAAGCAAGAGAAGGATTCAGTGCACCACTGTGGGTCTTGAAGATGGAGAGGGTCACATGGAAAAAAATGAGAATAGTCTAGGAGTTGAGAGTGGAGCAGGCTGACAGCCAACAGCGAAAATATCTAAATGAGAGCACAACCCACCAATAACTTCATAAACTAAACAGAGAAGCTAGCCACATTTTGTTGGACTTCTGATCTATAGAATTGTGAGTGAATGAATGGGTGTTATTATAAGCTGCTATGTGTGATGTAACTTGTTATGCAGCACTAGGACACTATTACAGACAGCTACTAGAAAGGCCCTGTGGTAGAACCTGATCCCAGTACATTCCGATACGGAAGAAGAGCCAGTTTGGCTGGAGCATAAGAGTGCCAGGAGGAGTGATAGGAGGAGAAATTGGAGTCATAAATACGAAGGTGCTACGTAAAGACTGGTTGATGGATAAGATTCCTGCGGGTGTTCTGTAGAGTGAGCAAAGAATAAAAGAACAAGATGTGGTAGAGAATAGCATCCCATTAGGAACAGACAGAAGGGGAGTAACCGATGAAGGAGTCCGAGGAAGTTTGCTAAAAAGATTTCAAAGGAAAGTGTCTCAAAGTCACTGAATATCAGGGAAGGCATTTTCAAGAATGCCCAAGTGGTCAGCGACGTTGAACACCTTAGAGACAAAAAGTAGGATAATATTCGATTTAATCATTTGAAGGCTCTGAAACATCAGTTTTTATGTCATTTCCTCTGCTTATCTATTTGTTCCTTTTTTATTTTTATCCCAGCGGGGAAGCAGCAAGCAATATCGTTCTTCACAAATTTAGAGAGCATGTTTAGAATAGTCTAACTTAAAATGTTTGAAATATACTATCTTTACGTTTTATTTTTAGAGGTGTGTATAGGTGTGTGTGTGTGTGTGTATAGAAACACTTCAAGGAAGTCAGAAAAGCCCCTGCAACTAAGGTAAAACCATAGACCTAGAAAGATATTCCATATGTGTTAAGAATTCATAAAGAAAAGTTTTTAAACAACAAACTCTGACTTCAGATATGGAATCCAAATTGTAAGTTACTAAGGCAGACATTCTGAATTTAGCAGTTTATTATTGAATAATTATGTCACATGCTCCAGAGTTAGCTACATCAGAGATTTATTCATTATAATTACTGATATGCCTGAAATTGTTAGTAGGTGCTTAATAATCTCAATGGAGGCTGGTAATTGAGATGAAGGAGGATGTTAGTGGAGACATCAAAGAGCCTAAGGACTTTGTGTTTGCAACACAGAAGAACAACCACTGGGAAAAATGTTTTGCTAGAATAGCACACATTCACACAAACACACACAAATCTAGAACAGATATCACAGCTGATTTTACATTTGTTATGGACTGAATGTATGTGTCCCCTCAAAATTCATATGTTGAAATCCTAACCCCCAATATGATGGTATTAGGAGTTAGGGAGTTTGAGAGGTTATTGGGTGGAGCCCTCATGAATGGGATTAGTGCCTTCTATAAAAGGGACGCCAGAGAGCTCCCTAGTCCTCTTTCAGCCATGTGAGGATACAACGAGCAGATGGCAGTCTGCAACCCAGAACAGGGCTCTCATCAGAACCCAACCACACTGGCGCCCTCATCTTCGACTTCTAACCTCCGGAACTGTGAAAAATAAATTTCTGTTGTTTACAAGCCACTCAGTCTATGTTAGATCATTGTAGCAGCCCCAAACTAGGACCACATTTTTGTAAGTAGAATAAATAACTTATTAAAATGTCAACTATATTGATATTTTATAACTATAATTATCACTCTCACCACTTACTAGCCTTATGACCTTGGCCAAGTTATTCAATTTTTCTACATCTCAATGTCCTGATTTGTTAAATGGGGATATTAATATTTAGTATTGCATGAAAGATTAAAACATATATAGAAAACAACCTGTGGCCTAATATACAATGTTTAATCAATAAATCTTAGTTATTAATAATAGTATACAATAGCTCACTTCTAAACTTCTTTAAGCCTCAAAACTCTGTCTTCAAGTGAAGTGGTTAAATGCCTGATAGGTAAAATTAATAAATTTGAAGTTATTCTTGTATAATAGAGGTCAATTAGGGTGAGGGCATGGAGCCATGTCAGCATCTTTCTTCTTCCTTACATGGCCCAACAGTGCTCTAAGGAGCACAGATAGAAAATCATTTTCCTGGGAAAGCAGATGGTTAGCAAGTTAACTTTTCAAAGCAAGACAGTAGAAATATTAAGCACAAGCCCATATCAGAGTTTCAAGTCTATTACGAAAATGGAGATAATTATTACCAGTCTTTTCACCATTTAATCTATCTCTTTCCTCCATGGTCTAAAGACTGGCACTTATACTCCTTCCAAAATTGTATACAAGATTTTAAAAAACCTACCAAAATGACTTCTGGGTTTTAAAGTAGTAAATTATAATCTCTTTGGACTTAGATCCATGGCATAATTCTGAGATAGCTGCATGTTTGCTCAAAGGCCTTTGAATTTACCTGAGCTGTTTTCTTTGGGAGTCAAGGCTTGACGTAGACATACACCCTAACGATACAGCCTAGAGCTTGTTACAGGCAGTGTTCTCTATTAAATGCAGCACAGAGGATGATAAGGTGTCTTAGGTGAATTCCTGTTAGACTTTGTCTTTTCTTCTAAGGAGCAAGAGGAAAGATTGCCAAAAACTGTTTCTGTATGAGCTTTGTCTCACCCCATGGTATTTCTGGTCCAATAAGGGATTGGTTGTCTACCCGAATGATTAAGTTACTAATTTGGCAAGTCAGATTCTTTTCTTCTGTGCTTTTTATTCTCTGTTATGTTCCCTAGGCCTTTCTTAGGAATAGCTTCATTAACATAGAATTGGCTTTCTTTACGGAGGTTGGAGCTCCGAGTAGTTTAAAAATATTTTACAAGCTGTGCAGCCCTCTGCTAACTGATGCTTTGACCTTTTTCTAAGCACCCTTAAATATGTGGATCAAGCAAAAGCTAAAATATTTTTAATCTAATATTGAATAATTATACAGGACTGACTCCTTAATACTGTTTTTATATGTTTATTAAAATAAGCTTACTATACGCAATATTCAAAATTTAACATGGAAGTTACAGTTTATAAAATGCAAAATGTGACTAATTGTTTTCAAGCATGTTTGGAATAAGCTATTATTTCCTCAAATGCTTTAACTAATTGGTCAATTAATGTCTATTGGATACTACCATATCAACATTGAGACTTGCCGAATGCACATTGGATAGGACTATAACAGGCTGTGTGTGAGCATTAAGCCATGAACCTTCCTTTTAAGAAATTGAGCTTTCCACTGTAGAGACAAAAACTAATGCTTATTAAACTATAGTTGAACCAATTCAGAATTACCTGATTAATTTAAGTGATTAAATATGTTTCAAAAACCATCTGAAAGTATCTGCTATTTGTCAACCACTTGGATAAACTCTGGATATTTAAGAATCACTTGAAAGTTTTTGAATTTCTGTATTCTGTAGTTAGCATTGGCATTTAACTACATGAATGATTTTGTTTTGTTTAATTATATTTTATTTGTTAAGTAAGTATAACGAGAGATGTGAGGGAATTGAGAATATGGGTAAGAGAGAACAGATCAACAAGGCAATAGAGCAGACTTGTCTTATTGTCTTTCCACTTCAAATTCCTAAAAATCACATGCACATATGTTTTATATGTGCACAAACATGCATACACACACACACATCTTTATATTCTACAATCACATATGTATACTACATATTAATATATGTATAACATACATATTAAAAAAATCTATAACTGGCTTGAGACACAAAAAATAGTCATCAGGAGAAAAAATATTGAAATAAATCCCAGAAACACTGACTGTGGAATGTGGCCTTATTTGGAAATAGGGTCATTGTGACTGCAGTTAGTTAAGATGGAGTAGGGTGGACCCCTAATCTGACTGGTGTCCTTATAAAGAGGGAAAGTTGGACACAGACACACTCACTCACACAGAATGCCATGTCGATACTGGAGTTATGCTGATATAAACCAAAGAACTACCAGAAGCTAGGAGACAGGTCTGAACATATCCTTCTCTAGTACCTTCAGGGAGAACATGGCCCTGCTGATACCTTGATCTCAGACTTTAAGCCTCCAGGACTGTGACACAATAAATATCTATTGGCTAAGCCATTCAGCTTATGGTACTTGGTTATGGCAGCCCTATCAAACTAATACGACTCTACAGACAAATATGCTCAGTGGACAGCTGTATAATTATTACAAATACAACCATAGATAAATATCTGAAGACTGTCCCTCAAAATTTTAACACTGTTCAGAGTTAGATTGGCTAACATAGGTGATTTTTCTTCTTTCTGTATTTTTGTATTTTCATGCTTCTCAAATGAGTATTATCTCTTTGATTGGGAAATAATGTTATTTCGTTATCATATATGAGGAGATGTTACCTGACTATTTTAGAATTATCAGGATAAGTAAGCAACATGACATTTATTTTCAGGCGGTGAGGATGGAATGCAGATAGCCTGAATAAAGCCTTAGCTCACCATTATTAACTAGGTTATCACGGTCATATTAGTTAACTAAGCCTTTGTTTTTTAATTTATGAAATGTGTATAAGAATGGCTACCTTTTATGATTGTCATTAATACTAAATTTAAAAATCTATGTAAAATATAAAAACAGTATAACTGATAAGTATGAAGCACTCAATAAAATCAGATATAATTTGCTGTAGTATCATTATCATTGTTAAACAACCTTTACATAATATTGCCCCGATTTGCTTTCTTTTGGTCTAAATATATTGTTCATATTATGACAAATCTATAGAAACACTGTATTAGTGGCCATATGACCCCACATAAGGAAAAGCAAATGCACAATTTCTAGCTCATTTGAAACATATTCATTACAAAATTTACAGAAATCTAAACTTAAAAAAATTTCATTGGTACTCACAATGATATTACTGACAGATGTATTTATCATTTTGAATAGTTCCTGATTTTTTAAGCAATGTCTAATTATGTAAGCCCAGAGTGACAAAATATGAGAAGTTCATTAAATTTGAATCAAGGATTATTTGTTTGGAATATAATAAAGTAATATGTACGAAATACATATATTTTATTTTAAGATTAAGTAAAATTAATCACTTATGAATATTTGATAGACCAAATAAAAGTATATAAAATACTTCTAAATATAAAGCATTTCTTACAGCATCAACCTGTGAGTAGACTTTGCCATCTATCCTATGTATACTTCACAGCTTCACTTAAATTAAAAAAAGATTTTTAATAAATACACAACTCCTGGAGTCTTAAAGAAAGATTGGTACTAAAGCTAAAGTAAATACATTTTCAATAAAAACAGTGAATACTGTTATTTCAGTGAATTTGAAAACTGCATGACTAAGAATACATTTTGTAGCATTACTGGATGTTACCTCTGATTTGTAAACTCTTAAAAAAGAACAACTAGACAAAGAACAAAGAACTCCATTGAGTTGAGCCAACAGCTATGTTTTATGCCAAAATGAAATACATATATTTCATTTATAATATCTCTTTCCTTATGGAGTCATTTAAATTGTGAAATATACAGAAATTGAAATATGATGATGTATACCTGAAATTTATATAATGTTACCATAATATAAATAAATAAAGAGATAGAAAAATGTGAAATATAGTAACAAGGTAGAGTTTTGTTTTATTACTAACAAAGAGAAGGAACGTTAAATTTACATTTATTCTATCCCCAGGAACCTGTACTTACTACCAATTTTCTCCTAAAATAAAATTCAAAGCATTGACTTTCACATTTAAATCCCCAGGGTTTTAGCCCTTAATCTCTATATGTCACAAAAATACAGACCAACCATCTGCAATGGAATGGGAATTGAGTGTTCCATGAAATCTCACAGAACTGCCACTCTATGTTTGCTTCAGTCTCGTCCTTTGAGGTATTTTGTCCAAATAAATGTGTACCTATTTTGTAATAACTAAGAATTAAGGATTTTTATTGATATTTAGATTTTACACTTTATATCTTATTAACTAGTGCACAAACAAGAACCTATACCATACACAAATGAACAAAGAAATATCTTTAAAATTACTTGATTGATATTCTCCATTGATTAGCATGTGACATATAGACACCTAATTGAAAAGGAGAAAGTGTATTTCTTTATAAAAGGACAAATAAATCATTTGACTGATTCTGGCAGCTACTGCTCATGTACCAATTCACTAAATTGGAAGTTTTTGTAGGAATCATGATATTGGTTCCATACAGAAGAAACTAGAATGGATGGAGAAGAGCTCCCACCACAGCCCTCCCCATTCCTGGCACAATGTTACATGATTCATTTAAGGAAGGCTTTTAGTTATGTCTAAATCCTTAAATGCATTTGAAACATCAAAGAGTAAATTATACTCAGCTAAGTTTTGATTTTAAACACATTTTGTCATGCAAACAGCTCTTATTTGGAAAATAAGTTTAAAAAATAATATTGAGGAAATGCAATGAGCTTCCTTTTAGTTACATCTGAGATCAGTTACCCACATCGAGAAAAATTGTGTTTATTCTTTTTATTTATTTATTTATTTTTGCTGAGGAAGATTCACCCTGAGCTAACATCTGTGGCCAGTCCTCCTCTATTTTGTATGTGGGTCACTGCTACAGCATGACCAGTGCTGACCTTAACCACTAGGCCACAGGGCCAGCCCCAAAACATTGTGCTTATTCTTTAAATGCCTTTCGCCAGGTTCCTTGAGTTAAGATTTTTTTTCTTTGACATTTCCACCATTTCCTCTACTCTTTTGAATTAATGCCCCTCAACTAAAATAGTTTCAACCTATAACTTCCTCACTGTTTCTAAAAATGAGTTCCGATGTTGTTTGTCCTGTGATACCAATTAATAAGGGAAATAGGGCTTATTAAAAACCAAATATGGAGAATTTATTTGGGTTGCAAGAAACCTCCATATTTCACACAGTCCTAATTCCTTGTTAAATAGCTCTTACTTCTTTGCAACATAGTTCTTACTCTAGGTTAGACACTGAAGAAATACAAATTTAATAGTGGTCCACAGACCCCAACTTACACTTGCAAAGATACTTCTTCACAACCTTGTGACACAACACTGCATAATTTACTGTACAAAGAGGCAGGTCAGTTCAAACAAGAAAACATTCAATAGAACTTATTATCAATAAATTATCAATGTAGCTGATTATCCAGACTAATCTAATCAATTCAATGCCCATACCTCTTTAACCTAGTTGGACATGTCCTTTAATTCCTCTATTTTAGCATTCACCTAACTGTACTTCTCTCCACTAGATTTCCAGTTATTGTAAAGAGTATGATCAATATCCACAGAGATAACTCATCTAGTACCTTCTAGAAGATACTAGAAGTTACCACCTTCTAGAAGGTAGAGCTTCTGTCTTCTCTGAGCTTTCCCCTAAGATCTTGTTTTCCACCCAACTTCACCCACCCACTTCTGTGACCACGCTCTACAATTTGTCCTTACCTATTACTGGACTATTAATACATTCATTTCAGTAGCCTCCTCATCTGACAACCACCTCTTAAAGTCTAGCAGTTATTTCCTCTTAGTACTATTCCATCTGATATGACTTCAAATAACTGGGATAGCTAGTTCATTAACTTTACACCCTTTTTACTGTGTATCAACCTTCTCTAAGCCCTTATTTCCCATTCATCTGTGTTAGATCTCGTGATCCATCCTCTTATCCATAGGCATGGCCCCATAATTTCATTCTCCTCTCTTAATTTCTTTCAAAGAACTTACTTTAAAAAATGTAAACCAGTAAAATGATGCCTTCTAATTTTTTGATATATTGAAAGAACTGAATAAGCCTGGAAAAGGGAAGAAGGAGATCTCATGCAAATCACTTTACCATGCATTTATGACCTCAAAAGACCCCTTGCAAATTCTCAGCAATCCTACCATATTTTCGTAGTCAAGGAGAGACAAGGAGGCAATACAACTATGCCTTTTGTTGTCTGTGTGTGAACTAAATAACAGATGGACAGTAACCAATCACTGGCAGACTTCGAAAGAAACGATGTACTTGGTAACTGATCATGACGCATGTCACTTATATACACAGTGATTTGTGGACAGAAGAGCTAGCAGCAAAGTTTCTCTTTGTGTAATTACTCACAAAGTCCAGTAACTGAAATTTAAAGAGGATTGTTATTTAACTAAACTGTGGTAACATGCAAAGACAGATGCCTTATTCAGTTGTGTTCTTTTATACCTTAGAAGGTGTTTTGATATAGGGACAATACTGAAAATGTTTCAGTTACTTGATTTCATAATTAACCTGAGTCATGTTGTACTTTTCCAAAACTTCGACTAGTTGAAAGAGGCAATGTTGCATTTATGGCCAAGACATCTTAATATCCATTCTGAGTTGCAAAAGCGTGTTCTTCTACCAAGGTGTGTGTGTCTCCCTTTTCTACTCTCCTGCATAAAAGCAAGAGTTGTAAAGTACAATATGTTGTATAGTCTCCATGTTTCTACGCAACCCTATCACTCATTGTTCTTCATAAAGGAAATAAATGGCCACTAAAGGTGGCTGAAATTTAAGACTAAGAGATGATTCTAAAAAGAGAGTTTAAGCCTTAGGTTCACATTGAGAGATACAGTAAAAACTCTACAGTTCACTTTACAAATGCTGGATTTTAATAAATAGGCACTTGATAGATAACCATAACTTTATCATAGCATGCAGACCTTTGCCATTATTGTTTTCTTTTAAAATGTTCTAAGTGATCATAATTGTAAATTCAAAAATGTACAGAAGGTAATCAGAATATATAGCTTAGTTATAAAATATCAACATTTAGAATGTTATTTATTCCCATTGTCCCATTAATTTGTTTCCTTATTTGTTTTCATTGGTAATAGATGGCTTTGGGTAGTTTATTATTTTTCCTCTTAGATTAGAGCTTCCATAGTTTTGAAAGAAATCAATTAGGCTGAATCCTCAGTACGCTATTTAAATCTATTATCTTATATTTTATGCATTTTAATCTTCCTCAGGTAGTAGGAAGAATAAGAGTTTCTTTATTCTTTGCCATTATTTCACCAGACTCTCTCATACAAACATATTAAATTATCTAAATTTAATAAGCATATACTTACCATTAGCTGCTGATTTGAAAAGATTGTTTGTAGGAATCCTTTGGAGGAAAAGGAGCAATAGAAAAGGGAAATGATAAGACATAGAAGAAAATAAAACAAAAAAGAGAGAGGGATGTAGTATGGTCAATCTCAAATTGATGCAATTATTTTTAGGAACAGGAAGACCAAATTGAATCTGCCAACTGGAGAAGCTGAGGCCCCTTCCCTCTGTATCCACTACTTTCTAGATTGGAAATTTTGGCTACAGTAATGTAAACTGTGAGGCATTTGTAAAGGGGTAAACAAATAGACAATGGAATATAATGGAAACTCAGAAAACACAACCATCCTTGATTTATCGTGACAATTCCACTGTGGAATAAGAGAAAAAAAGTTAGTCTTTCCAAAACATGGTGCTGAGTCCACTGGCTATGCCACAGAAAAAGTGAAATGAAACTTGACCATTTTCTCTAAGCATCCACAAATAGTTTGTGATAGATTGTAGGTGTGAAGTATTTAACATTATAGCTTATAGAAGAAGTATAGAAAAAACCTTGAGATATGGAAATATTTCTTAAACAGAACATAGAAATGGCTAAGTTAAAAAATTTAAAGATTTATCAAAAGACATCATTGATATAGGAACTGTCAAGCCACAGACTGGGATAAGATATTTTCAACACATAAGATGACTTTTATCAAGAATATGAAAATAGCTCCTACATATCAATAAAAAAAAGACAAATTAAAAAAATGAAGAAGAGGCTTGAACAAAAGGTGCTCCACAGAAGACCAACAAATATATAAAATATTGGTCAATCTCATGGGTCATCAAGGGAATACAAATTAAACCCACAAGGAGATATCACTACATACCCACAAAAATAATTAAATTAAAAAACACTGACAATTCCAATTCCAATTGCCTGGTCTGATGTGAAGCAATTGCTTCTATAGTTAAAAACAAATGGCGGGTAAATTAGAAACTAAGCACAGGAAAAGACCCTCAACACCATTAGTCATCAGGGAAACAGCAAAGAAAACCACAATGATAGTTATACAGTATGGTAGCAGCATAAAAAGAGTCACATAAACCAATGGAACAGAATACAAAGCACAGAAATAAACTCACACATATACAGTCAACTAATCTTTGACAAAGGTGCCAAGAACTCACAATGGGAAAAGAATAGTTTCTTCAGTAAATGGTGTTGGGAAAACTGGATATCCACGTGCAAAAAAATTAAACTGTACCCCAACCATACACCACTCACAAAAATGAACTCAAAATGGATTAAAGACTTAAATGTAAGTCCTGAAACCATAAAACTCCTAAAAGAAAACAAGGGAAAAGACCCTTGACATTAGTCTTGGCAATGATTTTTTGGATAAGATGCCAAAAGCACAGTAACAAAAGCTAAAATAACAAGTGACACTACATTAAATTAAAAAGCTTCTACAAGGAAACAGTTAGTAAATTGAAAAGACAACCTACAGAATGGGAGAATATATTTGTAAACCATATATCTCGTAAGGATTAACATCCAAAATATACAATAAACTCATACAACCCAATAGCAAAAAACCTCCCAAATAATCCAATTAAAACATTGGCAAAGGTCCTGAATAGACATTTTTCCAAAGAAAACATTCAAATGGCCAAACATTCAAAAGGTACTTAAAAAAGGTGCTAAACATCGCTAATCATCAGGGAAATGCAAATCAAAAGCACAATAAGATATCACCTCACACCTGTTAGAATGGCTGTTATCAAAAAGATAAAGATAGCAAATGTTGGTGAGGATGTGGAGAAATTAGAATTCTTGTATACTGTATGTGGGAATGCAAATTGGTACAGCCATTATGAAAAACTGCATGGAGGTTCCTCAAAAAATTAAAAATAGAATTACCATATGATCCAGCAATCCCACTCTTGGGTATAGGAAATTGACTCAGTATTTCAAAGAGATGTCTGGACTCTCGTGTTCATTGCAGCGTTATTCACAATAGCCAAGATATGGAAGCAACCTAAGTGTCCTTTGATGGGTGAATGGATAAAGAAAATGTGGTACACACCTACAATGGAATATAATTCAGCCATAAAAAGCAAGGAAATCCTGCCATTTGTGACAACATGGATGAATCTGGAGGACATTATGCTAAGTGAAATAAGCCAGACAAAGACAAAAACTGTATGATATCACTTATATGTGGAATATTAAAAAAAGAGAAAAAAGCCCGTCATGTAGAAACAGAGAATAGAATGGTGGTTGCCAGGGCCTGGGGGAAGGGAGACATGGGGAGATGTAGGTCAAAGAGTATAAACTTTCACTTATAAGATGAATAAGTTCTGAAACTCTAATGTACAGCGTGGAGACTATAGTTAACAATATGGTACTGTATGCTTGAAATTTTCTAAGAGTAGATCTTAAAAGTTCTTACCACAAAACATAAAGATTTAACTAAGTGAGATAATGGATGTGTTATCTTGATCTTGATGACCATTTCACAATTTATGTGTATATCAAATCATCACGTTGTATGCTTTAAATATATACAATTATGTTTGTCAATTGTTCCTCAACAAATCTGAGGAAAAATATAAATAAATAAATTAATTAAATAAATAAAAATGTTTCAGTTATGCAAGTTGAATTAGTTTTAGAGATTTGCTGTACAGCATATTGCCTATAGTCAATACTATGTTGTGTACTTAAAAACTTGTTAAAAGGGTAAATCTCATGTTAAGTGTTCTTACGACAATAAACAGGGAAATTTAGAGGTGATGGATATGTCTTACTACCTTCATTGTGGTGATGGCTTTAGGGGTGTATGCATATGTCCAAACTCATCAAATTATATATGTTAAATATGTGCAGGTTTTTTTGTATATCAGTTATACCTCAAAAAAACTCTTAAAAATGAATAGAAAAAGTTTGACAATACCAAGTGTTGGTGAGGGGAGGAAACACATGGGACTTTTTATATTGCTGGTGGGAATGCAAAATAATAGAGTCACATTCAAAATCTCTGTGTTAGAGTCTTATAAAATTAAACATACACTGACCATACCACCCAGTATAATTTTACTCCTAGGTGTTTACTTAAGAGGAATGAATGTATATGTCTCATGAAGACTTTTGAGTTAATCTCTATAGCAGCTTTATTCGTAATAGCCCCAAACTAGAAACCATCCAAATGCCTATCAACTAGTAAGTCAAAAATATATAATACATGTTCATGCAGTGCAATACTACTTGCCAGCAGAAATTAATACTTCCAACAACATGGATCAATTTAAAAAGCATGCTAAGCCAAAGAAGTGTAGGGTTATTATTATTTCCATTTTTATGAGCTTCTAGAAAGAGCAAACTATGGTGACAAGAAGCGATCACTGACATGCCACGTGCGAGGAATAATTGACTTCCCCCAAAAACAAAATATATTAAGATGTATTATAATATATCTTAATAAATGTGTTAATCTTCTAGTTAAAAGAAAAATCATTGGGCATTCAGATGAAATGATTAATTTATTTCTTAGAGAAAGAAAGTGAGAGTAGGCTCAGAATTTCTACATCAATATTCAGCACATGAAAACAGTGGTTAACTTTCAGGTTAAGAAAGAATATGCTAAATATTTTATTTCTAGCCAAACTGTCCATAATTATTAAATAGCTACAAAGACTTGAACAAAAGAATTAATTTTTCCTACAGGCCTTCTTAGGTAACAACTAGAATGTACCATTGAACCAATCAAGAGATGACTGAGGAAACTACAGTAAAAGGACTAAGAATCAACATGAAATATAATTAGAGTTAAATATGAAGCAAATATTGGAATAGGGTGACAGAAGAGGATATAAGCAATTTATGCTATGAAACTGTAGAAATGAACTAACAAAATAATAGGAAAAGAAGGAGAGGAGAAAGAAAGAAGTTCTGAGATATTCATAAATCCATCTTATGTGAGAAGCTTTCAATGAGTGTTTAGTATTAGGGACAAGGAGAACACAGGAAGGAGAAGCAAACAATGGAAAAGATCTTCAAGGGGTGTATGAAAAGTTCACAAAGTACGCTATGATCCCAATGAAACATCTCAAGAAGATGATATTTATATTTTATGAAATATTTTTTATTACAAATTAGAAAATAAAACAGTTTTTAATATCTTACTGAATTATGAATTTCTGAAGATCAAAAATATGTCACTTAATATTCATTTATATTTTCCCTTTTTAACTTTCTGATTTATATGATAATTCCTTATATATATATTATCAAACAGTTGGAAATTTTAGAGTGTAATAATTCAAAGTCAATTCCTATGCTTTAAGTTTTATTAGTTGAAAAAAAAATTTTGTCAGTGTTTCTCAAATCAAATTGACTTGAGAGAAGAAAATGTGTCTGCTCATATCAGTGTTCATTTATATTAATGTTATAGTATTACTTAAAGCAAAGTGCATATATATATAATTCAATTATGAAATCAAACATGCACAAATTAAATACCAACAATGTTACAAAGACAAATAAAATTCCAATTAATAACATTTTAGTAGGATAAATTACATTGTTTTGAAAAAGGTAAACCATTAGTTATTTTAAACATTGGCTCATTTTTAATGGACCAAAGAAATAAGTGAACACCAAGATGAAATATATATTTATTTGAGCAATATATTAACTGTTGAATGGATATTTAATAATTGAATATTAAATTAAATATATTAAATTTTAATATTTTCATAATTAATTACAATGGATTATAATTAAATAATCATGTTATATCATTAATTACCCCTTAGTAATTTTCCACTATGTTTACTATAAACTAATTGTTATAACTTGATATGTCCAAAACTGGATTTAGTAATATATTAACTTTCAATCTGAATATCAGGTAAATTGAAGGTTCTTTTGCACTTAGCAAAAATATTCTACCAAGGGTAGTGTGTAATTCTATTACACTTTTTCATTACAACTTTATTCATCAAGTATTACATGATGTCATGGATTTTCACCTGGTGTGAATATATCACTTTCTATTGAGTCAACATAAGTCTCAGGTTTAATAACAGGCAATTGTTTTTATTTTCACATTAGGACAATCCAAAATCAGTTTAATGAGATGTACTTATCAAAAGAGTATAAATTAAATGTTGTCACTTTAAATACTCACTAACGATGGTATAAATCGAAGCTCAAACTTTGGCTCTGAGATTGAATTGCACTGAAAAATTAAGAAGCTGCCATCAAGGGGACTGAGAATAAATGACATTTAGCAAATTATTATAAAGTGATCAAAAATATATGGCTCCTTGAAAATGTATCCTAGATTGAGTGACATTGAACAAGATCTTATCTAAGGTTGATCCTCAAAGCAATGATTTACAATTATTTTTATCATTAGTTTTTAATGCACATAGACTATTTTTAAAAATAATAGTCAAAATTCCCAAAACAATTTGGTTGCATTTAGAGTCTCTGAATATTTTTAAAATATTTAATGATATCTCTTTATTTTCTAGGCTAGATCTTTAAAATCCAGGTTCCATGGGCCCTAAAACTACTCTCAGAAAAGAAGAGTAAGTTATATTTATTCCTGGGTCTTTGGTGTCACTATTGTATGTCTTCTGAAAATTCACTCTTTGAAGTAGCCTTATATTTTTCCCCCGGGGACTCATTTCTAAGCAACTAATTATTCACCCTCAATAGTTTGTATGTAGAATTATTGTAATTAAAATGCTGAAATATTTGCAGAGGTTTATTATGCTTTCTTGGACAGGTCTATATCACAGTGGATATGCAAAACTATATTAAAATATATGACCAGCTTTTCTATGTGGAGGAACAGTAGTGAAAACACATCACTGGGATCTGAAAACTTTACTTTTCACATAACATTAAGATAACTCCAGGGAGATTAAACCAAATAAATTGTGTAGTTCATTCTCTTAGTATCTACTTCCAGGGATGCTGTTAAATATTTGAAAGTAATAAATCTCTTTGACTTTTCACAGAGGTTAGAGAAAACACTATATTTAGATTTTGCCCCTTATACACATAACGAAATGTTGAGAAATGTGTCGTGATTTAACAATACTACACGGTTGCTTAATATACATTGTTGTTGCTTCATAAAAGCACATTTCAAGAAGCTAAAAATTAATTCAGCCTGAACTCAATGTTTATTGGTGGAATGTTCCCTCTTATAACTTCAATAGATGTTCCACGAAGAGGAAAAAAAAAGACAATTAATTAAAGAAAATAGACAATGCACTAGGAAAAGAAGTATATCTTGTGAAAAATACCACCGATTTGAAATCTTCATAACCGTTCAAATTCATTTTTCTTCTCACTACAATCTGAGAATACATAAAACAGTAGGTAATAACACGAGGGAGGTCTTTTCTGTTTCTTTCCTCATTTTTCAAGGACATTATGATGTTAGAACTTCAAAAGACTTTTTGACTTTCCAGGAAACTTATGAATGGCAGGCTTATAAGGATTAGGATACAGAGTTGAATAGCTAAAGTTGAAAGAATGGCTTTGATATTTCTCTGTACTTCTATTAAAGCAAGGGGTGAGCTCCTCAGTGAGGAAGAATGAAGGTCAACAGACAGGAGGTGTTTTTGGCGGCCTTAATTTAACTAATATGCAAATGATTTAAAACATTCTTATTATAGTACTTGGGTCAATGACTAAATCTGACATGAAAGGTCTAACTTTCAAGGAAACTAAACTTAGGATTCAGTATGCAGCATTATGGAACCAAAAGAGTAGCCAGAACTCAGCATGGAGCGTGATGTTGCATAAGTAAGAAAATGGAATCACTCTCCAGTACAGGGATTTACGGTCTGTGAGGAAATGACTTTCAATGTGGAAATTTTCAAAGTTGAGTGGTGCCCACTGCAAGGAATAGCAAATTGAAAGGAAAAAAAAAATCCTCTGACTGTTATTTTTGATTTATAAGATTATTATATTTTGTAATTTTAGACATTTTTTGTTTTCATATAGAGAACAGACAATTTTGAAAAGAGTCTCAATTAATTTAGAGATTACTTATGTGCAGGAAAGCACATTATTGTCTCTTTTTATTTTATGAAATACAATCTTCAATTACTAACCAAGAAGCCAGATGTTTTGGAGTGTCAATAAGGTGTAAAATGAACATAAATTTTGTGGTCATACAAACAACTTAGAGAGCAAATAAGGCTTTGCCTTTGGGGAAGAATTTTTGGGCAAGTGACTTAGCCTTTCCAGGTCTCAGGTTGCTTATTTTTTTATAGTGGTATAATGACACCCAGGTCACTGTATTGCTGTCATGATTTATTGAGATGATTTGTAAGTATCCTGGCACTTTGCAAACACTCAATAAACATTTGTTTCCTTTTCTTTTAAAACAGCAGTTCAGTGTGTTGAATTATACATGCAATTGGATGTCAGAAAACTTTGCTGAATATTGCCATTTTCTAAACTGTGTTTTCGCTATCTAAAAAATAGGTAGTAAAGATGCCTGACTGACTGATCATGCAAAGATTTATGTGGTTAAATAAGGTAGTGAATTTTAAAGTTTTTCAAAACCTATCAAGGATAAATGCATTGCAAATTATTCTCTTAAAAATAATGGTATATTGCAGATATAAAAATACGTAAAGTGTACCATTTTATTAAAACTAAAGTATCTATGTGCCAAAAATTCATCTTCAGAAATAAAAAAAATAATAATAATATAATGAAAACCACGTGTCTCTTTCTTGTCTCCATCCCTATCACTCACAACACCCCTCGCCCATAAACAGGTAACTACTGGCCCAATTTGATATTCATCATTATCATGAATTTCTCTATACTTGTAGTGCATATACATTTTCTCATAAATATTTTCTTGTATGTTTTTAATTTTTTTTAATGGAACATATTATATTACCTGTATTCTTCTATAACTTGATATTTTATTCAACACTACATTGTGAGATTCATTTTGTTGAAATACAGATTTCAAATTCATTCATTTTCAAAGTTCAATATTCCATTTGAAAATAAACTGGCCTTTATTTTTGCTAACGTTGATGGTCATTTAATTAATTTTCAATTTTTTATTATTATAAACAACGCTGCTGTAAATGTTTGTGTATATCCATGTTTACCTCTTGGAGAAGTTCTCTAGAACATACATCTAGGAGTAGTTCGCTAGATATTACATGCCCATATTTTCTACGTTCCTAGATCATAACAAAATGCTCTCTAATTTGTGTTAACTTGAGTTTTTAGTCTTCTGCCTTGCAAATAAATTGTCCAAGTATCTGGCTTTTTCCACTTTGTAATTTTTTTCTTTATTGTTTACACTCTTCATATCTTAAGAAATCTATTCATTCCTAGGACATAAAACTACTGCTTCTATACTTCTAAAATCTTAAAGTTTGCTTTCCATATTTAAATTGTTAATCTAGAATATGTTTGTAAGTGTGGTGTAAGAGAGGGATTCAGTACCTTTTTTCTTTTTTTACTCAGATTACTGATTAGTTCAAAATCATTTACTGAATAATTCATTATTTCTCCACTGATCTTGCTTGCCACTTCAGTCAAACACCAAATTTCCATAATGCACAGGTTTTCTTAGGGAATGCTATTCTGTTCCAGTAGACTCTTTTTCTTTTCTGACACAAATTCCACTCTGTTTATTCCAATAGCTTTATACTTCAATATCTGATAAAACAAAGTCCTCTGTCTTGTTTTTGTTGGTTTCCCATTGCTGTAAAAAAAAAAAAATTCACCACAAATTTAACAGCTCAAATACCCATTTATTATCTCAGAGTTTGCTAGATTAGCGGTCTAGGCATGGTATCACTTGATTCTCTTCTCAGGGTCTCCCAAGATAAAATCCAGATGTAGGCTGGGCTGCCTTCTCATTTGGAGCTTGAGTCTTCTTCCAAGTTCCTGGTGTGTCTGGAATCAGTTCCTTGAATTTGTAGGATTCAAATTCCTGATTCCTTGCTGGCTGTCCTTTGGAGTCCATTCTCAACTCCTAGAGGGCACCTACATTCTTATAACATAGCTCTCTTCATCTTGAAAGACAGCAATGGAGTATCTCCCTTGCAATAAATTCCTCTCATAGTTTAAATATCTTCTTCAGGAAATGTCCAGTCCCTTTTAAGGGCTGACTTGGTTAGGTCAAGCCCACTCCAGACAATCTTCCTTTCTTGAAGGAAACTGGGCTGTATAACATTATAACATAGCTTAAACACAGAAATGACTAGATAATCACAGTCACAAATTCCAGGGAACATATAGGACAGGTACATCAGAGGCTTTGAGGGCCATCTTAGAATTCTGCTTGCTGTATTGTTCTGATTCAAGAGTCCCTTGATTGTTTGTAATACATTATTTTCGTAGAAATTTTAGAATTGTCATAAAAGTTAACAAAAACTCTGATGATTTTCATTGGGTTTATATTTAATATATCAGTATAGGAGAAATTGACCTTTTCATGATGTCATATTCTCCCACTCCTAAACATGAAATACAACTCCATTCATTTTAGTATTCATTTATGTATTTCATTATTTTATTTTCTCTCTCTTGGTCTTGAACGTTTTTTGTTGTACTTATTCCTGAGTAACTTTTCCTTTTTATTGAAATTGTGAATGACATCTTATAAAATTGCATTTAAAACTGTTTTGGTTGAGTTTGAGAATTCAATTACATTTTTGTTAATTTCATTGAAGTGCAAAATATGTATTTATGTAAATGCAAAATAAAAAGCATACAGCCTGACAATTTTCACGCAGTGAACCACCTTTGAAACCAGTGCTCAACTCAAGAAATGAAACAGTAACAGTATTATCCAAAAACACCACTAGTTGTTGTCACTACCATTGGGCTCCTACCTCCCTGTGTTGACACTATTCTGATTTTTTCTTCCTTTTTTTATAATTGAGGTGAAATTCACATACAATTGACCAATTAACCATTTTAAAGTGTACAAGTCAGTGGAATTTAGTGCATTCATAATGTTGTACAAACACTACCTCTCTCTATTTTCAAAACTTTTCATCATCCCCAAAGAACACCCTGTACCCTTTACATAATTTATTTCAGTAATGTTTTGTAGTTTTCTGTGTACAGGTCTTTCACCGCCATGGTTAAATTTATTCCAAGATATTTTATTTTTTGGATGCTACTGTAACTGGAATTGTTTTATTAATTTCCTTTTTGGATTTTTCACTGCAGTTGTATAAGGACACAACAAATTTTTATGTGTTGATCTTGTACCAAATCATGTCATCTGCAAATAGAGATAATTTCCTTTTTCCTTTCCAATTTGAATGTTTTAAATCTTTTTCTTGCCTAATTACTCTGGCTAGAACTTCCAGTACAACGTTGAATGGCAGTAGTGGAAAACAGACATCCTTGCCTTTTTTCTTGATCTTGGGGAAAAGCTTTCAGTTTTTCACTATTGAGTAGGATGTCAGCTTTAATTAATGCTGTTAAAGAAGTTCTAAGTTCTTATGGATCTGTAGTGTGTCTTTTAATGAGAAGATGTTCTTAATGTTAGTGTAGTCCAATTTTCAATTTTTTTCTTTCCCTTCATTGTCATTAATTTCTGTGTCCTAAACTAAAAACCTTTATATAAAATAAGGTTGTGAAGATAGTATTCTGTTTTCTCCCCAAAAAAACCATTCTATTGCTTTACTTTTCACATTTCAATCAACAATCACATAGAATATATGTGTGTGTGTGTGTGTCTGTGTGTATATATGTGTATGCACATAGAATATGTATATATGGATATATATGTATCCCTATGTTATCCAATTGACCCAAGGGATTATTGAAAAGTCCGTCTTTTTCCTTACTGCACTGCGGTTTCACCTTGTCATAAATCAGGTGACTTTATGTATCTATGTCTATGTAATTTTTTATTCTGTTCAACTGAACTTTTCTTTTCTCTTGGTACCCAAATGAGACATACTATTTGAAATGTAAGTTCTCCTATTTTTGTTCTTTTCCAAAATTTCCTTGGCTTTTATTTGCTTCTGCATTTTCACATGAATTTTAAAATAAGCTTGTCAATTCCATACACACAAAATAAATCTGCTGGGATTTTGGTTTGATTTACATTGGATCATTAATTCATAATAAACTTAATTTACTCCTCACTGTTTGCTTTATTGTTGCCACGCATTTCAATTATATATACCCTTTAAACTTCAAAGACATTACAATAATTGTTTTGCTCAGTCACTATCTAGTCCGTATTCACTTATAATTTATTCTTTTCTAAAATTTGTTGCTAAATTTCCTGCCTCTAGAGTCATTTGCTCTGCCTTTAGCAGTCTTCTAAGTATTGCTTTTACTGGAGAATTGTCAGTGAAAAATTCTGTGTGTTTTTCTGAAAACACCTTTAGTTTACATTCATTTTTGGACAATATTTTTACTGGATATAAAATTTGGAGTTGACAATACAGTCCCTTCAGAATTTTAAAGTTATTATTTCCTTATATGCTGACTTCCTTTATTTCTGGTGAAAAGTTAGTTGTATGTCTTGTGTTGCTCCTTTGAAGGGAATGTGTCTTATATTTCCCCCCAAGGTAGTTCACAATTTTCTCTGGATCTTGGTTTTCATAAGTCTTATAATAATATCCCTCATTTCATTGTATCAATCTTGTTTAGGTTTTAATGGAGATTCTTGAATGTGTGGGATTGTATCTTTCATCAGTGTTGGACAACTCTGAGCCAGTATCTCTTCAAGTATTGTTTCTGTCCCATTCTTTCTGCCTTCTCTTTCTTGGATGCCAATAGTGTGTATGTCTGACCTTTTCAATAACATGCAGATTAAACCTGTGCACTGACTCCCATGATTCTCCAACTTTCTTTAAATATTATTTTCCCTCTCTGTACTTCAGTTTTCATATTTTTTTCTAGTGCACTAATGCTATCTACTGGCACATCTACTCTGCTGTTAAAGCTATGACATGAGTCTTTAAGTTGATATATTGTATTTTTCACTACTTCTTAACACAATTTAATTCTTAATACAAATTAATGCAAATTAATGCAAATTCAATTCACTGTAGAAAATCTTCATCTTTTCAGCTATTTTGAACTTTTTACTCTCTGCATTCTAGAACATATTTAGCATAGTTGTTTAAAGTTCTTGTCATCAAAATCCAATATCTGAACCACCTGTGTGTCTGTTTCCATTGTCATTTTTCCCCTTGATGCACAGTAATATAATCCTGTTATTTAGTCTACCTAATAATTTTTATTTAATGACAGACATTGTATAAAAAATATATAGACACCTCAGATGAGGTTATCTTTCTCTAAAGAGAGTTCATACTTTCCTCATCTGTGCATAAATAGGGCTCACTAATTGATTTCTTCTAATCAAGATCTATTTTATTTGAGGCTAGATTGTACCTCTAGTGAGGTTCAGTTAACCTCTAGTTCATCAATATCCCTCCAGTGTTTTCATATGTTGAGCCTATTGTATTCTGTAAGTGTCTCTGTCTTCAGGACAATACCGACATCATCTGACTGTGTACTAGGCTTTGCACCGGATTCTCAGCCTCTTGCCAGCATTTCTGAACCTCCTGGGTCTTCAACAAGCACCTATTTTGATATTTCCTCTAATGCAGGGTTTGGCAAACTCCTGCCTATAGGCCAAATCCACCATCCTTCTTCACTTCCCCATTAGTGTTTGGTGGCTTGAGGATTAAGAATTGTTCTTATATATTGTAATGTTGAAAAAAAATCAAAGTAAGAATAATATATTAGGATACATGAAAAATATATTAAAGGGTTGCTATCCATAAACATAATTTTATTGAATCCAGACACGCTTAATCATTTAAGTCTTGTCTAAGGCTTCTTTCCCACTCTACCAGAAGAACTGAATAGTTGAGACAGAGACCATATATGGTATTTTCTTTGTACTGTTGCTCACAGCACTACAAATTGTACTGATGATGCTATGACATGACAGTGTTGTGAGTGCCACGTGTATCACCTGTCTGTGTTGAAAAGACATTTTCAAAGACGAAATACGTAAAATCACTTTACAGATCAGCATTAGCAGATGAGCATTTGCAATCAATTTTGAAGGCAGAGAAAACAGATTTTGAACCCCAATTAGGAAAAATGTTTTCCCTTTAAAAAAGAATTTCATTCTAATCTTTAATATATTTGTAATTTTTTTTGCTGAGGAAGACTCACCCTAAGCTAACATCTGTCACCAATCTTCCTCTTTTTGCTTGAGGAAGATTCACCCTGAGATAACATCTGTCACCAATCTCCCTCTTTTTGCTTGAGGAAGATTCGCCCTGAGGTAACTTCTGTGCCAATCTTCCTCTATTTTGTATGTGAGCCACCACAGCATGGCCACTGATGAGTGGTGTAGGTCTGCACCCAGGAACTGAACCCAGGCCACTGAATCAGAATGCACTGAACTTAACCACTAGGCCACAGGGCCAGCCCAATATATTTGTATTTTTAAAAACTTTTATTATTTTTTTTATATTTTAAATTTCATCAGTAATATTTTTAGATATTTATTTCTCATGATATATAAATCTCCATATAATGTCTTCTATTTTGCTTCTTGGTCCATAAAGACTAAAATATTCATTATCTGACCCTTTACAGAAAAAGTTTGTCAAACCCTGCTCTAATGGGTCCTAAATACTAATTGCTGTTTTTCAAGGATGCTAACAATTTCTTCACTGCCTTTCAGAGATTTTTCCATTTAGGATTTTAGATTTCTCATTAAAGCCCCATTGCTTAGCAAATATCTTGAAGCTCTGAGGGCAAAAAAGGAAAAACCATACCCCAAAGAGGGTCTGCTTCTGTGAGAACAAATTGATTCTACAAGAGAGGAGTACCCATTAGTAAACTTGCCACTAAGTGGTCAAACTATAGTTCAGAATTGGTGTCTATTGCTGGAAGGTTGGATGTAAGTGTGTCTGTGCCACTGGGCCCAGGAATAATCTCCATCTCTATCACCTTGGCAATGCCTTTCAGACCCATCATACCAATTCTGAGGTGGTCAATAAAAAGGCTGGCTCAGAGGAAATGGTCAAAGCATTTTTGCCTACTCAGTTGTTTACTTCACCTTCTGTGGGAGATTATTTCTGGTGGGAATTAATACGTGATGAAAAATCTTTACAGGTTGTGCCCACTCCCAAATATCTGTGCACATGCCTTACCCCAGAACTCCTTGTATCTAATATTCCACTTCTTTGTTTTCCAGGCCTCTGAGAAGCCAGCGAGGCTATGTAGCACTGCCAATACCGTGTATATATACATATATATTTTTTTTCACCTCTGGCAACGTCTTCTTCTATTCAAAATAAATTAAGACTCTGACCCTCTGATCCAGCACAACCACTCTTGTATGAGCCACTTTCATCTCTCACCTGTAATACTGCACTTATCGGTTTTCCAAATCCTTTTTCCATTCTGCAATCTCATGCTCATTCAGAGTACTTTACATTACTAGTTTTATTTCCAAACACTTTTTAGTCAATTTACATCTTGCTCTGCAAAGTAGGATAATGCAAAGTACAGTGGTGATTCTGAAAACCTGCCACAACAGAGTTTAATGGGAGAAAACTCTTGGCTAATTTTCTAGGCTAAAATTAGATAACCTATAAAATAGTTGAATTACACCATTATATTTAAATATTTAATTTATCTAGAATTTATTTTGCTTTAAGGTGTAAATAATGGGTATAACAATATTTTTAATTATTAGTTGTTAATGAGTAGAACTGAATGTTAAGGGCCAAGTCTTTGGAGTTGAGCTTCTTGGGTTTAAACTGAGGTCTCCCAGGGACTAGCTATTTAACTTTGGATACATTATATAACCTCCTTTAAGTTTCAGTTTAATAATCTGTAAAAGGGGAAAATTACTAGATCAGATACTTAATAATTAAGTGGTATTTTATATGTACAGTATTATCATAGTACCTGGCACATAAAAAGTCCTCAATAATTTTTACACAGATAGATTTTTTTTTAATTGGCTATTTTTCACTTTTTTTTTTTAGTGAAGAGAAAATGTAGCCTTTTTTTTAGCATGAGGAATTTTAAATTATGGGTTTACAATGTTATCTATTTGACTAACAGGACCTAATAAATCTTCACATTAAAAATATATGTAATTTTAAGTAATAGCGTAAATCAAGAGAGAAACCATATTAGCTGTAAGTCACTGGATGATGAGTGCTTCCTAAGATAATATTAATCTCATTACATTGTGAGGTTTATTAAATGTTTTGTGAAAGTATTAAGAGTGGTTAATAGTAATATGAGGCCACAAAAGCAATGCATCCAGAGATATTTAGAAGAATTGCCATCACATTTAATCATATTTTCTGTCTATTCAGTCTTTCTGTAGAGAGAATAAATTCATTTTGTATTTCTGATAAAGGCTAAATCCTTCGATTCAATTCTCTAACCATGACCGTCTTCCTTTAAATTCCTTCTTTCTCTCTGGGAAGTTCAGCTAGAATCTTCCTGGTGATTATGAAGGCCGGAATTACTTTTCTCTTTTTCATTATTTTTAACTTGAAAATGCTTGAGTACAAAAGCATTTAAAACTCAACTGTACTTTAATAAGTAACTAATTAATCTGAGTTAACAAAGTCTTCCTCCCATTATTCTTGGTCAGGGATTAGCAAACTTTTTCTGTAAAGGGCCAGATAGTACAACATTTCAATTTTGCAGGGCATCATTTCTCTGTAAAAACTACTTAATTCTGCCTTTGTAGTGTGAAAACAGCCCCAAATGATATGTAAATGAATTAATGTGGCTGTTTTCCAATAAAACTTTATTTACAAAAATAGGCAACATGCCAGATTTGACCTATACGCCATAATTTGCCAACCTCTGGTTTAAATCAAGCATGAACTGGAGATCACAGAAGTGTCAAATTTCTTGTGGGAAACAATTTCTACTTAAATAGGCAGAATTATTAGGGTCAACCCTATCTGACTTCTACTCAAACGTATACAATATTCTCTAAAACTGAAAGCTAAAGGACAAAAGCCTAATCCAGGACTTGTCATACCTTGTACTGGTCCTTGTAACACTCTTATTCTCCTAGTCAGGACATAGGTCTGTTTGGAATTTCAGAGTGATAGACAGAACAATCATTTCTAGTTTCCCAGTTTCCCCATGGTATCAAACCCAAATACGTTTTTGTATTGGAAGCCTCTGGAGGCTACATATTTTCTTTTCCAGTTGTAGATCTGTCTTCTGCTTCCCATAGTGTCCCTTTACATCATAATAGTTAATACTTGTTTGCTTTCTCCTGGGAAAATTAACAATATACCTGCCATTATTATCCCAGGGATTACTAAGGCAATCTACTCTTCGCGTCCTTAACCAAGTCCACAAGAACCTTAAATTTCCCTCTGATTCTACTTTTACTCAATATATGGATGATCTTGTGTTAATTTCTAAAGAGGAGGGATATCTAAGATTGATCTCATCTATCTACTTAGTCAAAAAGGGCATAAGTTTGCCAAAGGAAAGTAACAACTTTGTCAAAGCCAGATATGTTATCTGGGACATGATTTATCCAGTGCAGTTAAATCTCTTGCTCGTGACACACTACAAACCTATTTTCCTAGGATAGTAATTATGAGTAATTCAGAGGACTTCAGGGTCTCCCTGGGGACTGTAGGCAATAGGTTCTCAACTTTTTTGAAATCCCAGCACCATTATATGACTTAACCCAAGTCCTCTATAACCTAATCTCCTCCTTGAATGTGTAAGCATTAACTAGTCCTTTGTGATTCCAGATCAACTCTTCAACAGCCTCCTAGTCTAGCCAAATTGATTATCATAAACTTTTCTACCATTTTATGTATGACGAGTCTGGACAAGCCCTGAAGTTCCTACTGAGTTAAATGGGGATTATCATATGCCAATAGCACACTACAGCCTTTCTTTAATGCAGTGACAAAAGACTACCCATCTTATCCAGAAGAAATAGATCACAGTGGCTAAACAAGTGGAGACCTCTGTCATATTGCTGTAGGGTCTTCTTTAAATGTGATAGTTATCATTCTGTAAAATCTTTTTCATTCAGTAAAAATACACAGCTTTCTTTGTAAGTAGCCTTACCCCCTATAAAATCCTACTACTTTTCCCCTCAGGCATTTCCATTCATTATTGTAATACTGCTGCTCTTTTCCATTATCTGAAGAGAAGGGAACCCATGGCCCTCTAACTTCTATTTACAAGCTATCTCTGCTTCAGAAAGTTATATTAGAGTCTTCTCTAGAAAAGCTGAGTTATTCTTTGGTTGATGGCTCATATCATAAAACTTAAACAGGAAAATATAGTAGTTCCCCCTTATCCATGGGGATACATTCCAAGACCCCCAGTGGATGCCTGAAACCACAGATAGTACTGAACCCTATATATACTATATTTTATAACTATGATAAAGTTTAATTTTTAATTTAGACACAGTAAGAAATTAACAACAATATCTAGTAATAAAATGGAACAATTATAATAATATACTATGATAAAAGTTACCATAGATCTTAGCAACTTCAGAATATGATTTTTTTTCTGTCATGAAGTCTAGAACTTTCACCTTTTCACTTAAAGGAAGCACTTTTACTGCTTCTCTTTGTCATATGTGAATTGCCAGCATCACTACACTTGTGCTTTGGGGCCATTATTAAGATAAAGGTTACTTGAACATAAGCACTGCGACACCACAACAGTAGATCTGATAACCAAGATGGCTACTAAGTGACTAACAGGCGGATAGCGTATACAACGTGGATATGCTAGGCAAAGCAATGATACATGTCCCTGGTGGAATGGAGCAAGGTTTCATCATGCTACTCAGAACAGCACACAATTTAAAACTTATGAATTGTTTATTTCTGGAACTTTCCATATAATATTTTCAGACCACGGTTAACCACAGGTAACTGAAACCGCAGAAAGCAAAACCATGGATTAGGGGGGACTACTGTATCAGAATGGATAAATGGTATTTAACTCACCCATACGATATGACCTGTCACTAAAGCAAAATCTGCCCAAATGATGGACATCATTGCACTGACAAAAATCTCTCAGTTAGGTAGAAACAGGAGGGTTAATACATATACTGATAGTAGATATATCTTGGGGAAGCCCATGCTTTTAAAATGCTTTGGAGACAACCAAGAGTTCTTCCCCTCAGCAAGAACTCCAACTAAGGATGGTCAGCAAAGTAACGAATATTCAAATTCTCTAATTCTTAATGACATGGAAATTTTAAAAGTAGGAATATACATAAAAAGGGATAAGACAGAATCTAAAAATAAATTTCCTGGCTGAAAATTATACTAGACAGGCAGATGTCCCTTCACTAAGGTCTTAGTACTTATGAAACCCAAAGAGATCAAATCTGTGAAGAATTTCAATGAGGCTATTGTGCAGTGCCAGTGACTGAGTCAGAAAATGAGTTCTGGGAAAAATCTAGGTACAAGTTTCATAAGAATAACCTCTTGTGTTCTCAGAATGGCTACTTAATATTACCAGAGGAACTCACATGAAATGTTGCGATAATTTTACAAGAAATTAGACTCAAGGAAGGACAAGTTGCCCAACAAACCTCGGCGAGGAAAATTTACTAAAATTGCTGATGTGTGGTGGTAACAAATTCTCCCAGTTTCTGTTTATCTGAAAATTTTAAAATTTTTTCTCTATTTGGGAATTATTTTTTGCTGGGTACAGAATTTTCAGTTAGTAGTTATTTCATAACTTGGAAGATGTCACCACGTTGTCAGTCTTACTGTTGCTCCTTTAAAGTACTGTGTCTGTTTTTCTCTGACTGCTTTTAAGATCATATCCAACTTTGATTTTCAACAATCATATTAATGTACATAGGTGGTTTTTAAGATTCTTCTTTTAGCTTTCATAAAACTTCTTTAATATGTAACTTGAATATGTATCAGTTTTTGTAAATTCTCAAATACTGCTTTCCCCCTCACCCTCTACACCACCACCATTCTCTCTTCCTTCCATTTTTAGGACTTTAATTTCACATATGTTATGACTTTTCATCTAGCTTCATATTTTTCTTATAGTTTCTTATAGCTTTTAAGTTCTTTTCACTTTCCACTAGTTAGCCTTGCTATTTTCTAATAAACTTCTTCCCAGTTTACAAAGTCTCTTCTCTGCAGTATCCATTCTACTGTTAGACTTTCAAAGAGTTCAATAATTTTAATTATTGCATTTTGTGGTTTAAATTTCACTTGATTCTTTTTCATGGATTCTAGTTATGTAATAAAATTCTTCATCTTTGATCTAATTTCCTCAGTGTATTATTCATAAAGACTTTTTCTGTCAATTTTAATTATAAGGTCATCTGTGGTCCAATTGCTCTTGTTTGTTTCTTTCTTGTCTCTATTTTTTTGGTTAGCCTAATATTTTAAATTAATTTTTGACATCATAAATGAAAATTTTTAGAGAATCAGATATTGTCATTAATCTTCCTCTAATGAGATTTCAGCCTATCCTTTTGCAGTTCGAAAGACAGGAGATTACTTTAATCCAATAACGATCTGAACTGAGTCAAGGCTGGTTTTCATTTTATTAAGGCTCTGTCTACTTCTCTTTCACATGCTGTGCTAGGATATAGCTCTCCAGGCATCACAAATGAGAGTGTTTTGCAGTTAATAGAACCACCATCTCCTTCTTAGTACCGTGAGTCTACCTCAAATTCCACTGTGCTTCTAAGAAACTTTTGTTTAGCTTTTTAGCTTCTTGCTCTTTGCAACTTAAGAATTTATAAAATGCCAGGAGGGGAAACCACAAACTGTAAGAATTACTTCTTCATGGTTCTCTTCTTTTCTGATAGCCTTGGGAGCTTAAATCCCAATATTTTTTCTTGCTGGTCCCATGAGTCTACCAAAAGCAATACTAGATTTTTTATGTTTAGTCATAGTCATTTCTCTTAATTCTTGGCTTCTTGCCCTGTGTCAAAAATCATCAAAACCCTAAAAGGAAAGGTGGCTTGAATGAAGTCTTACTCTCCCAGATGTTAGACTCTGAAATCTTAGTTTCCTTGGCCACTCTGATATTTTCAAGCCAGATTTCCACACTTGGCCTTGGCTACTCCATCTTAGTTGGAAGAAGAAACTGAGGCTGCACTAAGTCTCAAAAAAGAACAAAAAAGAACCTCTCAAAAAGAACGTGTCCTTCTTAAATATTTTTTAAGAACTCATTTTATTTCCTCTCAAAGATCTGACAATTAACTGCAAAATATAACAAGCCACTGGTTCTTTATATAGCAGTACATTATCAACAACATGTATACAAGTATGAGTGTAACTATAGAAAGAGACTCTAAAATTATCATTAAACTAAAGGTTGTACCTCTAAATTATAAAACAGTAATTTGTATACATTTTTATGCTAAGTTAACGCCATTTAAACAAGGCACTCCATGTAAACTCAGCTAATGTAAGTCATGGGCCCTAATATAAATGTCCTTTTACTTTCTGCTTATGGTTTCCCAAATAAAATCGCTTATTCAATTGTGAGAAAAACTCGTGTAGTTATCCAATTTAGGTATGTAATTTTGAATTCTGCTTGTTGCATTATCAAATCAGTTATGTTTTTAAAACTGACTTTTTCCTCTAAAATTTTTTTGGTGGAGGCCAATTACAAAACATTGACAATTACAAAAATAAAATTTCAGATATTTTGAGAGAAAAGGGATAAAAAGTCAAATTTGACAATCCCTACCGTGGACAAAAGAAGTAACAGAACCAAGCGTGATGTAATGAGCTGGCCATTCTCATTGACTCTCCACCATCCTCACACTGTTCTTGTCAAAACATCAAGATCAAACAGATGTTACAGGAACTGACTCTTAAGTGTTAGCTGCATTCTATTGAGACAGGAAAACTAGCACTCTTGTTAGTAAGTGAAGTTTCTCTAATGATGCAACCAAACTATGGCAGAACAAGAAAGAACCAATTTTTCTCAGCATAAAACAGAAGTTCTTTTAGTCAATGTGGTCAAGACCTATAATAAGTTATTGAAGCAAAAATTGGGTTAGAGATAAATCAAAAAACAATAGTTACATGAAACGAAAATTTTGTTTCATCTTTAAACATGAAATTATATTTATACGTGAATCTGTTGCTGAATAGTCAACTAGCTCCCTTTTTATGTATGGCTGTGCCATCATTCTAAAATAATCCAAGTCTATGATATATTGCCTATAATTTTTCAATTTCAGTTTCTTTAAAGTAGAGGAAGTGTATAAAGACGTTTCCAAAACAGTCTATGTAGAATCCTTGTAAATGCATACATTTTTCTCAGATTAGTTGAGATCAATTTTTTCCCTAATTTGATGGCACTCTTTTAGTGATATGAATGTATTATGATTTTTTAACAGGACTCAATTTAGTTTTCCTTTAAAAATGGCAAAAGCTTTTTAACATTAAGTTCTATTTGTTTATGTAATATTTTATTAAAATGTGCCTTAGTCCCTTTGGACCTTGCTATAAGTCACCCATAGACTCGGTGGCTTATAGCAACAGAAATTTATTTCTCACAGTTCTTGGGACCAGATAGTCTAAAATGAAGCTCCTGGCAGACTCAGTATCCAGTGAGAGCCTGTTTCTCCTGGTTCATCATCAGCAGTCTTTGCTGTGTCCTCACGTGGCAGAAGGGGTGAGGGAGCTCTCTGGGGTCTCTTTTGTAAGGGCACTAAAGGCCCCACCTCCAAATACCCTCACATGGGGGATTAGGTTTCAATATATGAATTTGGGAAAACACAAACATTTAGTCTAGAGCAACGTGCATGATTCCAAAATAAAATATAATTTACAAAATTTACTTCAGAAATAAAAACAAATGACTTTGGGGAGTATTCACTCAACTTGTGCGAGTGTGCACGCCATCACAAAAGCTCTGTTATTTCCATGCTCCATGTGTGCTATACATCAATCAGTGGTTTTCTGTAATTCAACCAAATCCTGAAGTGTTTCTTGATGTAACAAGATAAAGAATGGGCCGCTGTGTTGAGAAGAGCAATTTTTTGAGGAGGGAGTGCAGTTACTGGACCAGGTAGCTTGCAGAGGATGCTACCCAGGGGTAGGAAGAACAAGGAGCAGAAGCTGTTCAGGAAAGCAGGGACGATCATTAACACGTGTGCCATCTTGCAAAAGCTTAAGTGTTCATAAGCCTCCCTTTGTTCAGTACTGTGGAATATTTAATACAACTCCAATTTCTTCTTTTGTTTATCCATGTTATATAAATGGATTATGGATGGCACCTGTGTATTGGTCTTATGTCATTTACTTCTTCACGGTAGACTAGAACCCATTAGCTTGGCCAAACTCAAATTTTTACACATGCAATTATTTTAGATATAGCCCCAATAAACTGATTCTTAGCAATTTAGAGACTGTTGGCTTTATATAGCTAGCAAAAATGCATCCAACATCTACTAGCTGTAAATAAGAATAACCATTGGGTTATAACTGACCCCAAGTCTCTGCTGCCCTTTGGAGCTCTCTGACCCAGAGACTACTCATCATGTCACTGAGTGACATTATCTAGATACATAAGCCCCTTCTCTGATTCTTCCTCTCTTTTGGCCATTCCTTTGCCCTCTTGCCTTTCTGGGTAGTGGCTACCTGCTGGCCATTCCTCTGGAGGATCTCATGCTGTGAGGGACTTCCCCACAGGCAAATTTGTTAAAGCACTGCCCAAATAAAGCTCTTTGTATGCTATTGCCACTTGTCAGGAGAACTTTTGCCTAGATCAGTCCCTAATTCTCTTCAAACTCATGGCTTTCCATTACAGAAATACCATTCTAAGTTTTGAACACCATTCCATACTCACCAATGAGGAGTGTTTGGTTTGATAAAGAATGAGGTCAGTAGCATGATTCTAAGAGAGAGAAACTTCATCTATTTCATATGCTATGAGATTCACCCTGAATCTTCTGAGCAAATTATATCACAAAATCACTGATTATTAGCAGCAACCAAGAGTGCCAGAACACGAGAAACACAAAGCAATAAAAAAAGAACCATTTTAATTATTACACGTAAAGGAGCAATCCTCTTTGAGATTTGTAGCCACTAGAACCATTGGCTTCTTCAAAGTGTATCTAGAAACCGAATTCTAGTTTAGTAATGACAAAATAGCTTATACCAAACTAACTCCACACAGGAAAACTTGGAACCAAATAAGAGGAAACTACCAACAAATAACAAAACAACTATGTTACCAGCACAGAACTGGAGGTGATTTGACCCTTTAAATAGCGTACCACTGGGTGAAGTCCACATTTATAAGGCTTCTTTCATGATGTCATACCCTATCCCCATAGTGAAGGGAGATTTGAACACATACAGAAATCTCTAGTCATGGTAGGAGGAAGAGTCAGACAAGAAGGTTAGGAATGTCAGAGCATCTGGAAATTGAGGGAGGAAAAAATTCTGGAAAAGAAAGCCACATAGAGTGGGATCCAAAATATGAATGTAACACCCTAAAATTCCAAATACTGAAAACCAAAGGTTAACAAAATCTTAAAAGCAAAGAAGGAAAAAAAAGCTTTATTGCATACAAGGAAAAAGCAACAAGAATGACAGCTGGCTTACCAGAAACAGTGGAGGCAAGGATATAGTGAAATACAATCATTAAAGAGGCAAAATTTAAAAAAAGGAAAAGACATTGTCAACTTAGAATGCCATATTCAGTGAAAATGTCTTTCAAACATGAAAGTGTAATAAAGCATTTCAGATTAAAGAAAGCTGAGAGAATTTGTCTCCAGGAAACCAAAAGAAATGCTACAGAATATCTTTAGAATGAAAAGGAATGAGAAGAGATGAAATTTCAAATCTCCAGGTAGGAAAAGAAGTAGGAGAAATGAGTAAACATGAAACATTATTTTTCTTAAATTCTTTAAAAGTCAATTGCTGGCTAAAAATGAAAATAATAATGGAATTTAGGTTGTACAGGATATGTAGAAAAATGTATTTCACAAAATATGGTAAGGATGCTATTGGAATAATATTGTTATATATATGTGTACATATTCATATTATTATATATAAAGGAATATAATACTAATTCAAGGTAAATAGTGATAAAGAGATGTATTTTTATCTCTAGAGCAAATACTAAAAATATACAAAGAGTAGAGCTGAAAATCTGAAAGAAGAGATATAAAAGAATAATTAAAACATATGCATTTAATCCAAAAGAATAACAGAAAAAAGGAACAAATTAATAAAAAATAAAAAGGACAAATCAAAAACTAATAGCAAGATAGTAGACATAGAACTATCCTATTACTAACTACATTAAATGAAGATGGATTAAATTTCAATAATTGTATAACAATAAAAATCAAAACTAAACCATATGCTGTCTAAAAGGGATGAAAAAAGTATGTTAAAAGATATGCTATGCAAATAATAATCATAAGAAAGCTGCAGCCTACAAAACAAGAAATAATACCAGAGATAAAGGGGGAGATTCCAATGCCTGAGAGTCAATTAGCATACTAATAGTCTTAACAATATATGAAGTAAAAATTGACCAAAGTAAAGGGAGAATTAGGCAGTCCTACAACTTTATGGAAATATTTCAATTCTCTTCTTCCAATAATTTTTACATCTTTTAAATTATTTATTTATTTTTTGAGGAAGACTAGCCCTTAGCTAACATCTGCTGCCAATTCCCCTCTTTTTTTTGCTGAGGAAGATTGGCCCTGAGCTAACATCTGTGCCCATCTTCCTCTACTTTGTGTGGGACGCCCACCACAGCATGGCTTGGTAAGTGGTGCATAGGTCCATGCCTGGAATCCAAACCTGTGAACCCTGGGCCACTGCAGTGGAGTACATGAACTTAACCACTACCCCATCAGGCGGGCCCCTTCTTCCAGTATTTTTAAAACCTAAATCATAAAAATTTACTCCCCCTCTCAAATCTCTCTAATGCTATATGTCTCACTCAGAATAAAAGCTAATATCTTCACTGTGTCCCCAATATCCTATATAACACCCCATCACTTAACCTTCCTTTACTTTCCCTTTCCCTCAAAATACTCCAGATACCCTGTCCATCTTGCTGTACCACAAAACCTTCAGCATACTCCTTTTTCGGAGTTTTAGTATTTTCCATTTTCTCTTTCTGGAGCAACCTTCCTCCAGGTATGTGCATGGTTTGTGAACTCATCTCTCTCAGGTCTTTGTTTGAACATCATATTCTTATTGTGGTTTCCTCTTTCCAGCAAATTTAAAACATCAACCACTTCCCTCGGTACTCTCCGTTCTCCTTTCATTCTGAATTTTACTCAGTTGTGCCTATCATCATCCGACACCTTCCCTGTGTATTTTACTGTCTATTTGTTTATATTTGTTTCTATACACTGGGATATAAATTCTATGGGGAGGAGTTCATAAATTTTGTTTCCAACCATACTCTCAATGTTTTAAACAGCACTTTGCCATGTTGTTGATATATACATATCAACAACAATCAATGTACATATAATTTCACAATATTTCTCTAATCTGGTAGTGGATCCAATATCTACATACCCTATGACCAAAAAAATGCACATTAAAGGTACTTAGGAAATAAAGTACAAAGAATTAAAGGTTCGAAGGGGAGTATTTTTCTCTAGTAGAATCTCTTCATTTTACCATCGAGAAAACTGAGACCTAGAGAGATTTGCCTAATGTACAACAGGAGTGGGTGGCAGAACACACCAGTCTGTACATTTTCTTCATTACAGTGGCCATCCCAGGATTTGGATTCATTGAAGCTTTCCATTTGTCTCACATAGAATTTTTTTTTTAATGAATTAGTTGTCAATGTTTAAACATTGGCATATTTCTCGTAAGGGTCTAAATATTGGCTTCTCTTGAAAAATTGGAACCTTGGCAACACAGCGTCCATATTTCCATTTGGCCATAATTTCCACTGCTTAGATGGGGCATATGTTCTCAATCTGCTTCCCTTTTTTTTAACCATATCTTCTTGGTCCTTGAGGACTTCTGATTTTGCAACTTCAGATTCATCCCTTACTTTCGTATTTTGTTTTATATATGCATCCATAAAAATCATTGATTCTGGTAATTATGGCATAATAGTGGACTAAGGAGAAAGTAAACATGTTACTGAAAAGAAATTTTAGTGACACTATGATTCAAAATCTTTGCCCCAAACATTTTACCAGTTAAATATTCATCCACCTCTACTCTAATGTACTCTTCAGGATTTCTATCTCCAGTTGAAGTTATCCTACCTCAAAAAGTCACCTGGGAAAAAATCCATCAGTCATTCACTCTTTATCATAAATTACTTTAATAAAATCATAGATTTTATAATCTGAAGTAGATAAGCTTAAGTAAGTATATGCGTCTTGTTTGAGAGATGGGAAAATTTTTGTTTGTTTTAAAATTTGGGATCCTGTGAAGGAAGCTAAAGCCAGGTTAACTGTGTGGGGTAGCTTTTCATAGTCAAAGAGAAGTATATGTCTATTGAGCGTCAGGACAATTATAAGAGGAGTATTGGGAGGCAACGAAGATATATAAGGAGAAATATGAGGAGATATTTGTGTTAAATTTCACCTAACCATAGAGTTTTGCTGCTTCTTCTTGGTATATATATTGCTAACACCAAACTACCAAATTAACCTTGCCTGATACGAGGTTGCATTCCTATTTCAAGTGCTATAGGCAGAGTCGCAAGGGAAACAAGTCTTATATTTTCTGGAGTATCTACATTTCCCATATTAATCTTGTCCACTATTGAGTTGTTGATAATATCAACAATACGTCCAGGCTGTTTGGCTCTTGGTTCTACAGTAAACTTATATATATTCTTAGGGAGCATGCAAACTGAAGAAAATCCGAATCATTATCTTATTTCCCTCTGTTTTAATGATATTGTAAATAATTTTCTCTGGTTGTTTTATTTTTCTTTGTTGCCCACACAGCATCCTACGTGTCCAAATTCATGTCTTGATTGCCTGTTGGTGCCTGAGCACGTAGGTGCTTACTAAAATAAATGTGCCAATAAGACATATGGGCACAGATTTTTCCAGCGAATTTAACATTTTTCCCTTATTGTCTACATAATATTTTGATTTCTGAAACAGTATACCTGGCATTGATATTTACCAATTTTTCAGGATTATGTTCTCAATACTAAATACTCCTGTTATCATCTGTCTTGTGGGATGACTTTTTTTTCCCCTTGTGTTCCGAAGATTTAATATGACATTCTTATTCAGGCCATTGCTGCTTAAATTCTGAAGTATTCTCCTTTTTATATTCTTCTCTCTGTTCCTTTCTTTTTCCGAGAGGAAATCCCCTACCTCGGGGCATAACAGACTTGTCTTCTAGAGGCAGGGGGTCTTTCAGCTGCAGGTGGCAGGCATTGCCATCGTGATGGTGTGATACACTTCGCCTGAGGAGAGATGCTGCTCTCAGCTTTTTCTAAAATTTTGTTTGCATCAACACAACATTGTCATTGCACTACTAAACAATACGGTTATTTATGTTCTTTCTGAAATTGTGGTGATTGGATTTTGGAAAAGATAAATAGGTTTGAGTTATGATGATTCTGTCATTTGTTTCCCATATCACGTCTTAGTGTAAAAATGTGGCTACTCACTCTGTTCTTGCTCTAACACTGGAGAAAATGTTCTATGTTTTATTCTGGAAAAGAGTGCATTTATGTACAACGGCTGAAATGATAATTCCTCCAAACTAATGTGCATTATATTTTTATTGCTGCTCTGTTTTGTCCAACTATTTTTTTTAGCTTTTGAATTTGATGTTAGAAATTTGCATCAGTACAGGTAATAATTTGGGCTGGAAATACTAGGAACAAATTCATACTCTGTGTAGATCTATTGTGGTGCTTCCCTGTATGATTGTTTGAAATGCAGAATGTACTGGCAAGAGAAAGACATGGCTGACGCTACATAAGGCCCTTGTTGTCTTTCTTCTCTCACAGAATTCTCTTTTGTGCTCTTGTTGATAATTACACAAAAGTACTCTGATTTCAGGTAAATATTTCTGATTTAATTATAAAGCTATCTTTATTGAAAACATGGGAAATCACATAACAAATCGGGACTGATTGAAAAATCCTGGTTGCGATATTAAAAAGAAAAGAAACAACCTGAAGCATTTGTGTCAAACTTACGTTCTTATTCACTCATTCATTAATTCACTCATTTGTTCATTACACAAATATATATTGGGTGTTAAGAAAGAGGCTCGAGAACCAGAAAGCTGGAGTTCAAATCCCATATTTGACACTTACTAGCCATTTAAACTTGAACAGGTTAAATTCTTTGTAGGAGGTGACTTCTAAATCATAGGTCTTCTTAAGAACTCTTAAAAATGTTGTAAGAATATATTTGCAATACATGCAAAGAATTATTACTCAGTAAATATTAGTCACCATTAGTAGTTTTATTACATGCCAGGCACTGTGGATACAAAAATGGAAATGACAAAATATTTGACATCGAGTAGAACCCAATAGAGATGCAAATCATGGAATTAGAGGGTAGAGGTAGAATCAATCTTAACATATCGTGATGTGTGTAGATAGGTGTAGATGACATAGATATCAATGATATGCATATCAACAATGTAAATGTTAGTGATTATATATACAAAATATATTAAGAAAATTGGGGAATAAAAAACAAACTTACTTTGTTGTAAGAGTTTAGGAAGATTTCAGATGAATCCTGCATATTTGGGAGTCTCTAGGTGAAAAAAGAAGTGAAGGGTATTCCAGGCAGAAGGAAAAGAATATGCAAAGTCTTATGAGGTAGTGGAGTAGAATCAAGGGCAGCTAAAGGATAGGTTTGACTAGAAAGAAAGTGGACTGAGAAGGGGTAGGAAAGAAATGAAGATAAGGTCAGGAAGACATAAAGGTTGCTACAGCTCTGCAAAGGGTGGTTAATTGAGTCCTTAAAAGATTTTAAGCGGGACAATGATATGATGTGCTTTGCTTTTTAGGAAATGGTAGAAGTACCTAGAGTGGATGTGGGTGTGAAAAACAAGAGGTAAACAGACTTCTTGGGTGGATTTTGCACTGACCCTGGTGAGATATGTTGCTGACCTGTACTAAACAAAGCAGTGAGAAGAGAGAATAAATATATGCATATTTATGAAACAGAATCTAATCCAAATACCACGTAGTGAGAGAGAAGTGAACCGAGTTGGGTATGACACCCAAAAGTGTGGCCTGATCTTCTCAGGAAAGCATTTGTATAAGTAAAATGGTGGATCTGGTTTTTCTTAGATTGAGTCTCAGTTGCCCGCTTTGTTAGGCATTTAGATACATACTTAGATTCACACACACATGCGCGATCAGTGATCGAGGGAAGATGGATCAGAGATCCACTCTGGGAGAAATCACTTAAAATGGTAACTGTAACCGTGAATGTGGATGGGATCATCCAGCTATGCAGGGAGGACACAGAACGGCCAGGGAGGTATACAGAACCCAGAAGAGAGACAGTGCAGTAGGAAAGAGGAAGGTCAGAACCATGAGTGATAAAAACTAGCCACTGATAGAAATTCTTAAAAGTACCCCTTCCCCTGGGATATTAGAAAAGCAGTGGTGACATTGCGAGAAGTTTCGCCGGCATGTTGCTGACAGAACCCAGACTGCAGTGTATACACTAGAAATTTTCTGCTGTTGTCAAAGAATATTTAATGTTATATGATATATGAACCGTTTTAAACAGCCTGTGTGGCATGGTCCCGTTTCTGTTAAAATATGTATTTACTTATGCACAGAGGCAGGGGTATATGATTTTTATATGCAAATATTAAGAATGGCTATTCTTGGTGGAACTATAAGTATTTAGAGTTTTCTTCTTTGAGCTTTTCTGAGATGTTTATTTTTTTTAACAATGCACATGCATTTTTGTAGAAATTAGGTACTATTATTTAAAGGTTGGCTGTAAGTAAAGAGAGAAAAAAGTAGAAGTAAAGAGAAATTCAGAATGTGAGGAATTTTATAAGATGGTGGACATATAATTATGTTTATGTTCTGAAAACAGGGAGTCAATGGAGAGAGAAACCTGAATGTGTAAGAAGAAAGGGCAATGATGGAGAGAGAGAGCCCTGGAGAAGAGAGAGAGGAAGGATACAGGGACAGGCTGACAGCATGGAGAGAAAGGCAGCCTTGGAAACGAGGACACTTTTTCCTTATAAGTCATAGGAGGAGATTCAGAATAGATGTGGACTAAAGAAGCTGTTGCTTATGGAGATGTAGCCAATTTGCCACTGATTAAAAAATAATAGTCACCTAAAATGCATGGTAAATCAAAATACTAATGCACAAATTCTTACCTATATTGTGTTGATAAAATTTATTTTAAATTGATTTGGTTTATATATGTAAGGACCAGGTCGATAAAGTTAATATGTGACTCAGGCTGGGTGTTAAACAATAAGGAATAGTAGAGATTATTATTAAAATTTATTTAAAAAACCAACTGTGTATGAACATAGGAAAAATCAAATCCACAAAAACATGGGTTTGGCTGCAACCAACAGGCGTCCACTTTCCTATTTATTAAAAACAACTACTAAATTAACTGAATATATTCAAATAAATATTTTCAGTAGTGTTCACTTATACTGGATATATCAACTCTACTTAATAGAAGTACAACTATCCAGATCTCTTCATTTACATCCATGTAGATGAAATCCCCTAATAGAAAAAATATGTTGCATTCTATTTTTTAAATAATTTCACTTTGATAGCTTTCTGAATAAAAATTCATGAATAAAATTATGATGATCCTTTCCAAATTATACATGAATTCTTTGCATAGTGACTTGTTTTTTCTGTGCTGGCTTTTAGCTAAATATGATTTCAAACAATAAGAATGAGAAACCAACACAAATTACAACAGAATTCATTTTGAACAAAATGAAGTGGAATACAAAATATAGAACTAATTTCTAAAAGTGGGATTTTTGACAATGCATGAGATTTTGACATTGTTATTATTTTTTTGTAATATTAGAATAAGTTGTTCCCTACCTTTATGTTTTGAGGCAAAGATTGTGGGTTATAATATTTTACAGAGAGTATGATATAAGATTGCAGATATCAGAACATTGAAAGGAAGTAATTTCTGCCAACTTATTTTTGTTATTGTCTTCTACAGGGAAAGAGTTGGCCAAGTATTTTCTCAGTTTTCCATCATATTAAGAAACTGTTTACACTTTTATATTTGCAATCCCATTCAAAGGTACAGTGTATAATAACCTAGAAACATTCTTATCTTGGGGATGGGGAAACAAGATAAACACTCATTAATAGTGTTAGATTATTTTAAACAAGTTAAGATTTTGAAATTCCTTGAAAATTAGGAAAACAATGCTTGAAAATAGTTCTTTGAATGTCTTATAAGAGTCCATGGATAACATCTATATATTTCTATTTCACTAATGAATTTTTAATTAGCTATCATTTCAATACTTTGCCTGAAAAGAGCATTTATTTCCTGACATTTATTCTCTGAGATGAGCTAGTCACAAACTTCCAAATAGTTTGTGGTAACAAGTTGGCCATTTACTCTCCCCTATATTAGAACCAAACTCTGGAAATAGAAAGAAGTTTGTATGAAATAATTTTATCTTATGGACTTCTTAATGAAATTGCATGCTATTAACAATGTGGTACTTTCTTTTCTATTCTACAATAACAAAATGGACTCCCGAAGTAGCAAATAATATCTTTAATCCAATTTGTAGGCAATGCTGTATACTAGCTGTAGATCAGTTAAAATAATAGCAATTGACATCATGAGATGTTTATTTTGTATTTATGAATACTATTATTGCTATTACATCTTAGTTTAGTGAACAAATTTTGGAAGAAAAGCTTTTTAAAGGATTTATCAAAAGATTTGTAAGCTGTAAAACATATAAGATAGATAATTTTATTGATTTTAATTATCATACTTTTTACTAATGTTAGTTTTACCCCTGCTGCTACTATTACTATTTGTATTTGTGCATGTTTTAGTTGTTTCCAAATGTTTAAAATACATTGGGTGACAAATTACTAATTCGGGGTTCTATTTATTAATTAAATTAAGCCAAACAGTTCTTTAGGACAGCTCATTTTGAGAATGAACATTAGAAAACTGTGTGATTATATGTCACAGTCATAACTTATTTTCACTGGCAACAGATTGCTGGGTGGAAAATTTATTTATTCATTTAACAGAGTTTTTCATATTACAAGACAGTGGAATTAGAAAAGTGTTGATATATATATGTGAAATTCTAAAAAACAATTTTGATTTGCCCTGAGAAATCTAGCGAGCATAAATAAATATAACCTCAAAATATTATCCTAAATTTTGGGAAATATTCAAGTAGCAAATACAATGTTTATTATAAACAATAACCTAAATTATTGATATTCATTATATTCTAAGCACTAAGCTAAGTAAACAATTACGTTGACTATCTAATTGAATCTTCATTGCACCAGTAAGATAGGTAATATTCCCATTTTCCATATGATGATGCTGAACCATCCCCAAGACCACGGAGCCAGGAAGTGCTGATTCTAGTATTTGAATTTTTCAGTCTGTTTTCAGAGCCTACATTCTTACCCATTATGTTTACTGTCAAAGAATGACTTTTTCTACCATATATTAAATATTATATCTAGTAATTGGATGGAAGTGAGATTTCTCCTCATTCTGTTCCTTTGGGATTGTGGTTATAGTTATATTTGTTTCTGCTAATCTTTTAGCAATTGCTTCTTTTCAGACATTGGCATGTATGTTTTCTGTCTCTATTCTGTTCATCATATTCTAATATAGTTGGTTTTCAGAAATAGCAGGTAAATTTGAAGTAAGGATAATACCTAATAATATATGAACATACATATTATATTATATGTTGCATACTAATTATATATATACATTATATATAATGTGCATATTCATACACATCTTTTATTCTTTTTTGTTCTGGAACTATCTCTAATGCTCGCCAGAATTTTAATTTTTTTAAGCTTCTCTGGAGGCAGGTTAAGCATTAGTATCTAACATTTATTTATAGCAATTGTGAAACTGTTAATTTCAGAATTTATGTCCTTTTCTATAAAAGTTAATTGTTGTGTAATAAATACATAGAAATGTCTATTATGCTATAGATAAAATGGCAAATGAATTGGGAAATTTTTATATGCATGACAAAACTTAATTTTCCATTGATTTCTGAATTAAAAATTTACCAAGTTAAAATTTTAAAAATCCATGGAACAGACAAATAGAATTGATTTCAAAAGTCTGCTGAACTAAATTCAGCTTGGGGCATGGGATATTAAAGGATGTGAGAGAATCAACAAGATATCTGTTTTAAGCATTGGGACATTGTGGGAGCAGTCCTGAGACAGTATTGGTAGTAGGTCAACAGAAAAATAGTCCAAGTTGTTCAAGGGAGATCCCTGTAATGAAGCTAAGAGTGAGGAATAAAGTTCAATATCAGAGAAATCTGTTGAAGTATGGGGATAATAGTACTGTAGTCCTCCCTCATCAGTGGTTTCAGTTACCAGTGGTCAACTGAGGCCCAAAAACATTAAATGGAAAATTCCAGAAATAAAAAATTCATAATTTCTAAATTGCTTGCAATTCTGAGTAATGTGATAAAATCTCTCACCATCCTGGGCCGTCCTACCCTGGACATGAATCATCCCTTTGTCCACCATATCCACGCTGTATATACTACCTGCCCATTAGTCACTTAATAGCCACCTCCACTGGTTATCAGATCAACAGTCAAGGTATCGCAGTTCTTGTGTTCCAGTAACCCTTATTTTACTAATAATGGCCCCAAAGTGCAAGAGTAGTGATGCCGGCAATTGGGATATGCCAAAGGAAGCCATAAGGTGCTTCCTTTAAGCAAAAAGTTGAAAGAAAAAAATCATATGTTGAATGGTAATTTTTTTTACAGTATATTGTTATAATTGTTCCATTTTATTATTAGTTATTTTTGTTAATCTCTTACTGTGCCTAATTTATAAATTAAACTTTATCATAGGTAGTATGTATAGGAAAAAACTGTATATGTGGGGCTCTGTACTATTCGCAGTTTCAGGCATCCACTGGGGTGTTGGAACGTATCTCCCCTGGATAAGGAGGGACTACTACAACAGACAAAGTAATTAGGACAATGCAATAAGTTCTCCTAAAAAGCATGTGTTTGTTTTGGTAGGTCATTTAACAAGCCAGGTGAGCACTGGCTACGAGGCACCCCTAAGGCAGTAAGTGATCCTTGGGAGACAGAGCTTGGTAAAGGAGCAGCACATTGCAAATATTTATGTTGTTGCTCAGAAGCATGTAACAATGATCATAGACCAGGTTTTGTCACTTACAATCAGAGAGTAAAATAACTCTATTTGGGCTTGCTTTTAATTGATCATTTCTATAAAAATAATAGATCCTTTTAACTAGGGAGAGATTTTATTTAAGTATGTTGATTACATGATAACTATAATCTAATTTATATATTGATATAACTTAATTACTTATGCACCCAGATCAGTAAATTTAAAATATGTTCTTATATTTTTAATCCAAAAACAAAAAGAAAGAAAACAGTGGCTACAGCAATAAAATTCCTGGAGTTTGTTAAGAACTTTGTTAATTGACAAAGTTAGTCCTATTTTCATTTGTGGAGGTCCCCTAGTACAAAACAAACTTATAGACATTAGTTAATACTTGGTAATGTGTCCATTTGTAGATATATATTTTCATATATGCTAAAAACATTCTTTACCTGTGGATACATTTTCAAAAATACGCCAAATTTCTTAACTTCACAAATACCTAATTTAGAATAAATGATTGCTAAAGCAGAAAATGGCTTTACAGTTCCTGTGGTCAAATCTCACTTGTAAAACTGAAGAACCTGGATTCTCCAAACTGTGAGATGACTTGCTCTGAATTCTAATTCAAAGATCTTATCACAGAATTCTTATCTCTATTACAAAATATCTTTGAATAGCTTTAATGATGACATTGTGAGTGCCCCCATCTAGATATTTTAACCACTTTAGTTAAGAAGTACATAATATTCTGGGTTGATAATTCTGTTCACTGACCATTGTTATTTAGAGAATAAACCTAGACAATATTTTCTACTGGAAAGAAGCAAATAATAATAATCAACTAGGATGTTAGTTTAACTTTCTCACCTGATCTGCAGGCCTGGATATAATAGATTCTGTTCCTTTTTCTTCTCCTGAGCTGCTTTTTCTTTTCAGAATGCCCCTTTCCCCTCCACCACAGAAGTGGATTTGTGAGGTCTTTTAAGGAATTGGTAATGATGCTGGGACAGATAGAACTTGTCTTGTCAGTGGGATTTTAATCTCTAAAAGATGATTTAGACCTGACTCTGCCTGAGGGTAGTTTGATGCATATGGAGAGAGTTTTTATGACAATAAACAAAGATAGGGATAGAAATAGAAAGTAAAACGAAGAGTTTTTGACAGTTTTGAAACTCCTGATGCAGAATGCCTGAATCCAATTCTGCTCTTTGGACTACCCAGTCAATTAATAATACACTGAATATTTGTGAGCACCTATTATGTGACAGGCATATTCAAAACACTGGGATACAGGAATGAACAAAAAAAGCCCTTATGGACTCACATTCTAAGTGAGAGAAACCATAAACACTATTATGCAAGATTACAACAGGGTCATGTTGAAAATAAGTAGGGAAAGTGAATTGGAAATGCTGACAGTGGGTGTGGGGTGGGATTTTAATTAGGGTCATCAGGGAAGGCTTAATTGAACAGGGTATTATTTGAGAAATGATTTAAAGGTTTTAATGGGGCCAGACATGTGGAGGGTGAACAAGTCAGTCAGTGTGTTTGCAGCAAAATGAGACAGGTGAGCAGGAATTTTATTTATTTTCTGTCACTCCTCATGAGCATGTAAACTCCATGAGGGCATTTGTTTCATTTCTTTGGTTCACTCCTATATTCCCAGCCACTGGAATAATGCCTAGCACTTAACTGATACTCAATAAGAATGACCATTGTGCTGAGACAGCCAATTGCCATATTGCTGTCACACACAACACACACACACACACACACACACACATACACACATGATCTTAACTGACAATGAAATCAAGTAAAGGCAAGCAGAACTAACAGAAATTGATTGAAAAATAGTTCTAGATCTAGGTATATCCGAGAGCAACATAATCTCTTGACCTCTTTGTTACATGAATACATGAATTATTTTTAGTTTGTTTTCTTCTTTAACCAGTTTGGGCTGGGTTTCTGTGGCATGTTGCCAAATGAGTCCTGACAAATATACCGGGTATATTTATTTTTAAATATGCCACTTTCCTTTCAGCTGGACATTACCATTTTGGGGGGTATTTTAGAAGCCTGATAAGTTCTAAAATTTATAATTTCCCAATTGTATCTTTTTCAGAGAAAAGCTTCTTACAGACTATAACTAGAGATAGAGCTCATTTGCCTTAGCTAGTAGAAACTACTGCTTGAATAAATTTACAAAAAGAAATATGCTTTTTGATACTTGAAACTATCATAAAACATTTTTGTTAAGTGATAATTTTATAAATCTTTCCTCTTCTTTTTCTTTTTAGAAGTCATGGGTGTGACGTGAATACAAGACTCCAATAACAGAAGTTCTTCTGCTATTTATTTATAACTATAATAGTTTCAAATAGGACCATTTGAAATTTTAAATCTTTGGCAGGAAAATGGAAAAAAACTTAGCAGAAACAAGACTTCCAGTTCTCTCCGTTTTATAAAGTCCTTAAGTTAAGCTACATCAGGCATATAAAATTGATTATTTTTAAAGCAGTGGAACATATCTAAACTTTTAAAACAAATTAGTTATTGAATCTTTTTATTTTTGCAATAAAGCTCAAATTGCTTAATAATTCAGATTGCCCTATATTTTCTTAGAAATATAGATTAAATGTCTCAATAAAAATTGTATGGAAATAATTTGCATTTATATATTTTTCAGATTCTGATGACCTTATTTAATTTAGGGGGAAAAAGGCATATTACTTTAGACTTGTAAGTTTTTGCATCCCAATAATGATAAGGCAGCTCTTTATGTTTAAACTGGAAAGTTATCACAAATATACACTCCACCATTACTAAGAAAATAATGTAATTAAATATTGAATGAAGTGAAAAGAAAGTGACGCAAACAGGGTAGCTTAGGTAGAATTGGACTAAAATGTTTAGAGAGTCTAAGGGCATAACAGAGTAATAACCAAAGGCACTGATCTAAAATAGAAGGATAATGCAAAGTGATAAAAACTAAGTCTAAGAATTGAAAATATGGAAGGCCAGCAAACTGTAGGTGTTAGAAAAACATGATAACTAATCATCTCACTAAGTACAATTACTTATAATTTGTACTCCCAGAAAAGTGCAGCCCCACTGAAATGTAACATTCACAATTGCAGTATGCAGCTGTTTCCTGCCCACAGGCTGGTTTTTCCCCCAGAGATATTGTAGTTATGGGTCTTTAAAATTAGGTTCCTGGGGCCGCCCGGTGGCGCAGCGGTTTAGTCCGCGCTTGGCAGCCCAGGGTTCGCGGGTTCGGATCCCGGGCGCCCGCCGACGCACTGCCTGCCAGCCATGCCGTGGCGGCGTCCCATATAAAGTGGAGGAAGATGGGCACGATGTTAGCCCAGGGCCGGTCTTCCTCAGCAGAAAGAGGAGGAGTGGCAACAGATGTTAGCTCAGGGCTGGTCTTCCCCACAAAAAAAATAAATAAATAAAATTAGGTTCCTACTTCAAAATCTAGAAGCTCTAATCATTTCAGACATGGGGGAAAAAAATCTTCCAATGTCCACTTCTTTTGATTTAAGTTCTAGAAAATTGTGACTCATTAATAATATGTTGTTTCTTCTTTTATTTATCTTATCACTTTGTGCCTTGCTGAAGTATCTGCTCTGTGATATATATACCATGCTTTTTTACTCTGTTATGTATTTTATTAATTTGCCTGGACAGCCAAATGTTGACAACGGGGAGAATGTGATCTCTGAATTCTAGTGGCTTGCATTGATTATAAGACCAAATATACAGGATAAAGGAGAATGTTGTTCTGATTTTAGGGCTAAACATAAGAGACAGAAGAAGTAGTCTTTCGTTTTTATTATTTCAGAGAGCAATGGTTCTCTTATTCTTAAAATAACTATTTAATAAAAACAGTGGGGGGCAGGTGAAACTCCAAGTAACTAAGGAATTTTCTGTGTCCTGAGTTAAATGTGTGCTGGGATTGAGCTACTGGTTTCTGGGTAACTGAAGTGAGGCATCTATTAGTAGAAACCTGGAAGAATGCTCCAGGGAACAGCAGAGAGCAAGAGTCTCAGGCTTGAGAAATGTTAAAGACACAAGAAACAGAAGATATTTTAAGCATTTGATAGGTCTCAAATTCTAGGAAATATTTGTCCAAACTGGAGTAATTAGACCTGTAAGTAACAAACTTGTAATTAATGGCTTATAGGTGAGAGAGAGGTTATTTAAAGGATTTTAAATCTCCAGGCTTCCATATGTAAACTTCAACAATAATACTTGTGAAATTATTTTTCTTAATGGTTGTCTTACGCAACTAAGACTGCCATAACAAAGTACTATAGACTGGGTGACTTGAACAACAGAAATTTCTTTTCTCACAGATCTGGAGGCTGGAAGTTCAAGATCAGAGTGCCAGCATGGTTGGGTCCTGGCTTGCAGATGGCCTCCATCTCCCTCTGTGCTCACAGCCTCCATCTCCTTCTGTGCTCACATGACCTCTTCATTGTGTGTGCAAAAGGAGAAAGAGAACTAGCTCTCTGGTGTCTCTTCTGGTAAGGGCACTGATCCTATCATGAGAGCCCCATGCTCATGACCTCATCTAATCCTAATTACCTTGCAGCCCCATCTCCACATAACACCGCATTGGGAGTTAGGGTTTCAACCTATGTATTTTGAGGGGACTCAATTCAGTCCATAGCAATGGTTTATATGAGATATTTTGTACTCTAGACCCCCAAATCTTTTGATAAGACCTCAATTATTGCATTGCAAGTGTTTGTACACAATTCTCTGTCCTCTATTGATCTCTCAGTATTTTGAGCCTAGAGACGTTACCTTATTTATCCCTGTAGCTAAGAATTTATTAGCCCATGTATATTTCTACATGAAGTACTAAAAAAAAGAAGAAAAATAAATTAACAATAAACATTCTGTTAAGAGCAACTAGAGAGGATGGTAGCATACACACACTGATTTTAGGCATTTTCCCAGAGCTATAATGGGTTATACATATAGAGGAAACTTAATAAATAATAGCTTTGATTATTCATGTTAAGATAGAAGCAGAGAGGCTGGCCCGATGACATAGTGGTTAAGTTTGCGTGCTCCACTTTGGCCGTGGCCCAGAGTTCGCAGGTTCGGATCCAGGGACAGATGCACTGCTTGTCAAGCCATGCTGTCATGGTGTCCCATATAAAGTGGAGGAGGATGGGCACAGATGTTAGCCTAGGGCCAGTCTTCCTCAGCAAAAAAGAGGAGGATTGGCAATGGATGTTAGCTCAGCGCTAGTCTTCTTCACCAAAAAAAAAAAAAGATGGAAGCAGAACTACAACCAAAGATTCAGATAATATTTTAAAAATTCTGAACATAAGTTTTAAAATTTATCAAATAAAGTCACGGTTACTGTTTACATGACTGAACATGATTTCTTGTGCTACTATTAATATAAGTATATGTGAAGTAGACTAAAACTAAGGGATGTTAATAAAAGATGGCTCGGAATATGTTTAATGTATTGTGACCCCAAACAGTAGTTTAGGGTCACAATATATTACTTTATAATACATAAAAAGGAGATGATTAGCATACCATGCTGCTATTAAAAGATTAAAAGATCTTGTCCAAATGCTAACAAACATCAGACATTCACTTTTTTCCCTGTGTATTTTCCTCTTGAGGCTGCTATTCCTGCTAGTCCACTGGATTCTCCCTAGTTTGAAAGAATTAGCTCTCATTCTGGTCCTTTTTTGACACTTTTCTGTATAAGATTACACATCTTTCTCTTTTCTCTTGGATTATTCCTTTAATTTTCTGGAGAAAAACCTTCCAGTAGTTTTCTAAAAAAGGAAAAATATATATATGGGAAGTATACTATTGAACTCTTGTATGATTCAAAACACTTGATTCTTCCCTTTTACGCTTAATTGACATAAATCCCTAGAATTTGAGAGTGTTTTATTCTGTCATCAAATGTTGCTATTGAAAAATTGATACTGTTTTTAGTCTAATTTCTGTGTGGGTGATCTATTATGGTTCTGTTTATGTGTTTATTTCTCTTTCTTTATGGCAGATTTAAGATCTGATTTTTACCTGGTAGTCTAAAATTCCATAATGATGTGCCTTGGTTTGAATCTATTTCCTTTATGATAGTGGGCACCCAGTGTGTCCTTTCAATCAGAAAATTCATGTCTTCAGGAATAGGCAATTTTTGATCATTCACTTGTTTTGGTTCCCCACTTTCGTGTTAGAGGCTAGATGAGGTTTGATGATCCGTGATTGAACATTAATAATTAATAATGAGAATTTTAAACAGCTGGTAAAGTATCCAGTATGCATGGAGGAGGCTTATCAGCTGATCGATGATCTAATGGTGGTCTGACCTACTATTCATGATGGAAAACACAAATGACAGTGTCTGGAGCTTTTTTTTCTTCTACGCTTGTTCAGTTTTCCACTGATAAATAGTTGAATCATCTGTGAGGAAGGGTAGGGTTGGGGAGAGAAGCATGGTTTCAGAAATCCGTGACCAACCTGACTGAAGATTGCTGGGAGTGCTTTTCTGTAGTCACTTAAGTTATATATTCATTTTCTGCTAAGTTAGGTATTAATCTTTTTTCCACTTCCTTTAAAAAAAATTTTTTTTCTCAACCATTATTGTTGCCTTTCCTGTTCTCTTTGTCCCTATGAGTTTGGAACTTTTTTTGTGTCTTTTCTATCATTACAACCAAAAAAAGATAAGTACAAATGATCAGTTGATGATATTTCACTATCTAGTAGGCATAAAAGTGTGACCAGTGTCTCTTTTTTTTTAAGATGGCTATATAAGGTTAGTAAGTTTAGACAACTGACATCTAAAAAGTCTTTTGAACTCGTTAAATTATTTGATCAGGCATGTTCTATTGTTCCCTTTCAGGATTCATGCATATGTGTTAGACGAATTGTGGCACAGTTAGGATTTACATCGAAAGAATGGTGATTGACAGGTCAATTTCAACCTAGGGGGCTAGTGTTATGGAAATGTTTTCAGTTGAACTTTGTCTTTGGCTCTGTCCTTTTCACATCTTATTAGTACATGGATAAAGATAAAAACGCACAATAATAAAAAATATTTAGTGTGAGCCCAAATTTATAATGAAAATTCATATATCAGCTGAACAGATCAGGTTTCAAAAGAATACATCATAAACTAGAACAATTGTTTCAAACCATAAGTATAAAATTTAATGAGTTTAAAGTATTTCTCAATTTCAGTTAAATAATTGAAGAAGTAAAGCAGTTAAGATCAATAGATTCATAAGTTTATGGAAAATGCCCAAGGATTTTAAATAGTTTTTTAAAAGAAAATAAAAGAATATTTCCATTCCATAATAATGATAGAAGCAAATATATATTGTCCATCATGATAAAGTAATTTGTACCAGACTTGCCATTCCACAGGAAACAACTATAAAGCTAGGTAAAATAAATCAGACACTTGTCTTCAGGCATCAGGCAATAGATAGTATAAGACTGTTTTTTGAAAGAAGAGAGTACAGAGGGTAAGTTTCACATTTGACTTGGCTTTCTACTTGGGACATTTTCAGGACCATAACACAGGAAACTGGCGCTAAGGCAGAGTACAGCAGTCTTTTTGAGCTGACTAGGGAGAGATTTTGAGGCTACAAAAGCATCTGAAAATTTGGGATAAGTATGGGATAGAAAGAAGTTATGCAGGGTGGTTTGGATATAGTTCTTTGGCTAAGAACTTGACTATGCATGTACAGGGTGAGATTCTACAAAATCTGAAAAGTGTTATGGGCCTTAGAACTGATCAGACATAGAAGATCAAGACCCAACCAAAATAGACAAACTCTAACAAAGGATAGACCCATCATTAGTGGGATTCTGCTAATAGTTAGCTACCTGCCAGAACAAAATTCATCCAGACTCCTTACAAGGCATAATCTATAATATCCAGCATACTATAAAAATATTATTAGATGTAAAGAAGCAAAACAATATAACTCATAATCAAGATTTAAAAAGCTAACATGAGAAGAAAGATGACCTAGAGATTGGAATTAATAGGCAAAATTATATTACAGTCAATATAGATATTGAAAGATATAACAGACAAGATGGGAAGAATGAATTGCCATATTGGAAATTCCAATCTCAACAGAGAAACTTTAAAAAATAATGAGAAATCTAAAATAGAAAACTAAAATATCTGAAATGGATATTATTTTAAGATGGACTTGATAGGAGTTTGGAGAGGACAGAAGAAAAGATTAATAAATTTGAAGACAGATTAATAGAACTTTCAAATCTGAAGAGCCAAAAGAAATGATGTGAATTAAAAAATTTAAAAAGAGAGGGGTAGTCTCAATGACATGTGTGATAGCATAAAGCATTTCTCACATACATATAATTGATCTTACAAAAGAAAAAAGAAGAGAGAATGGTACACACAATATCTTTGAAAAAATCATGCTGAAAATTCCTAAATGTGGTAAGACATCAACCTACATATAAGTAGTGTAGTTAAATTCAAAGAAGAATGAAAAACAAACTAAATCACAAACAAAACCTTGACATATTAAAGTAAAATTGCTATATACCGAAGTTCAAGTAAAGACTATTAAATTCAGCCAGAGAATAAGGACACATTATGTCTAGAGTCTGTCAGCCATTTAAACACACCACTCAGATCTCCCTTCAAGGGATCCTGCTGCAGTGAGCAGTTACTAACAGCCTCTAGCTACTATACTTTCGGATCCACAATGTCATTGACTCTAAGGCTATACTTCCTCCGGGCTCCTCCCTCCTGACACAGATGAGATGATAGTGCTGGGCTACTCTTGCCAGATGAGGGATTTCTCCACTGGTCACACTTTGCTCAGAGACTGCTTATCTGTCAGGTCAAGACTTTCTCAGAAATCTCCCGATAACACTCTTCTTACTCAATTCCTCTTTCCCTCTCTCTTTTCACAGATGTCAAACCTGCATTTCTCCCAAAGAATCTTTTAAATGTTTCTTCCCTCTTGGCATCTGCTTCTCTGGGACCCAAACTGACACAGGAGACAAGCTCAGTTCTCATCGGAAACGATGGAAAATAGAGGATAATTGAATGATATCCCTAAAGTGCTAAAATCTAACAAATCAATTAATCCAGAATACAGTATCCAATGAAATATTATTTAAAAATTAAAATGAATAGACTTTTACAGATTAAAAGCAAAACACATTACCAAAAGTTGAGAATCAGCAGAATTACACAAGAACTATTAAAACAACATCCTTTAGTTAGAATGGAAATGATACTAGATGGAAGCTCATACACACAAGGATTGAAAAGCATCATAAATTGTAAATATGGTAATAAATACTAAAAAATACTTTAAAATATTGTTTTATCTTAATTTCTTTAAAAGAGAGTAAAAATTTTAAAAAGCATAGAAATCAGTGAAATAGAAACGACACCAAAAATAAAAAATATCAAAGACAAGTTAGTTCTTTGAAAGATTACTAAAATTGTTAAGCCCCTAGCAAATGTGATCAAGAAAAAAGAAATTAAATAACAAATCTCAGCAATGAAAAGGGGACATTAATATGGATTATATGGATATTAAAAAATAATGAGAATATCATTGACTAATTTATACTAATAAATTTTAAGATTTAGATGAAATGGACAAATTACTTGAAAAAGAAAAGTTATAAAACTTGCAACAGAAATAGAAAATTTGTGGTTTTTTTTGTGGGGAAGACCAGCCCTGAGCTAACATCTGTTGCCAATCCTCCCCTTTTTGCTGAGGAAGACTAGCCCTGGGCTAACATCGTGCCCATCTTCCTCTATATGGGACGCCAGCATGGCGTGGCTGACAGGCAGTGTGTTGGCGGGCGCCCGGGCTCCGAACTCGCGAACCCCGGGCTGCCAAGCGTGGACTAAACCACTGTGCCACCAGGCGGCCCCAGAAATAGAAAATTTGAATAGCCTTATATCTACTGAACGAATTGAGTCTATAACCAAAAACTTTCTCCAGAAGTTCATACCCAAATTGTTTCATGGATGATTTCTATCAAACAATACTCATGAACATACACAGACTAAAAATTCTTAACACAATGCAAGCAGATTGAATCTAATACTATATCAAACAGATAATATATTATAACTAAGTGAGGTTTATTCAAGTCCTATCATGTTGGTTGAATTGAACTTGAAAATGTTTATTACTGTTACAGAATAAGGATATTATTTCAATAAATTTATGCAGAAAAATTTATGGCAAAATTCAATACTTAATGGTTAAAATGCTCAACTAGGAATTGAAGGAAATTTCTTTACTCTGATAAAAAAAATCTGATAAAACTCTTTAGCTATCATCATATATTTAGCTAACGTTATGTATAATGGTAAGATATTTAATTTATTGCTCTGAAGACTGTGACCAGAGAAAGATATCCACTCTCCATTTCCATTCAACACTGTCCTCAAAGTCCTAGTCAGCGCAAAAAAAAAGAGACAATCAATCAATCAATGCAAGACAAAGGATGTAAATGAAGTAAAAGTATATTTAGTCAAGAGCATAAAATTGCTTATCTAGAATATTCAAATGAATATTAAAACCCGACTAAAACTGATACATGAATTTAGCAACATTGTAGTATAGAAGGTCGTTATACAGAAATAAATTACAATTTAATATATTGACAGTGAGCAGGGGAAAATTGCATTATAAAATGCTATTTACAATTGCATAAAAACGTAACAGAAATAAAATTAGCCAAACTGGAGTAAAAACTTTGCTGAAAATTATAAGACATTGCAGAGAGAAAATAAAAGAAACATAAAATAAATAGAAAGCTCTATCATAATCATATTTTGGAAGTTACAATTTTGTTAAGATATCAGTTCTTCCCAAATTGTTCTGTAGTTTCAATGCAATACCAGTAAAAATTATAAGACATTATTGTTTTAATAGAAGTTGAAAAGTTGACTCCAAAATTTATGTGGAAATACAAGGGATCTATGATAGCAAACGCAACCTTAAAAATGAAAAAGAAAATTTGAGGACGTACACTACCTGATTTCAAGGTCAGTATAAAATCACAGTAGTCAACAATGTATAGCATTGCATTAGGATGGACAAATCTATAAATGAGAATTTGACCCACAAAATAAATTGATCTTTCTCAATGGAGAAGGAAAAATTTCTTCATCAAGTAAGCTGCGAAAATTGAATAAATATTTGGAAAAATATGACCCTAAACTCCTATACCATACAATACATTAGAAGTAATTTGAGATGGGTCATGGACATAAATGTAGGAACTAAAGCTGTAACGCTTCTGGAAGAAAATATAAGAGAAAAATCTTTGCACCTATAGTTTCTCAGAGAGGATCTCAAAAACAGTTTCGATGAAAGAAAAAAAATAGAGAACTTGGCCTTCATCAAAATTAAAATGTCCTCTGGTTAAGAGATACTGTTAAGTAAACAAAAAGATAAGCCACAGGGTGGGTGACCATGTTTGCAATGCATATATCTAACAAAAGACTGTATCCAGAATATATCAAATTCATACAACTCAAAAATAAAAGACTGACAGCTCAATAGAACTTTGCAAAAGCCTTCAATAGATTTTTTCAATGAAAAGAACCTAGAAATGACCAATTAGCCCATGAAAAACAATTCAGCACTATTAGTTAACAGGGAAATGCAAATTGAAATCACAAAAAGATACCCCTTTACATGCATTCAAATGGCAAATTAAAAAGACCAATCACCACCAAATTTTGGTAGTGGAGGTATAAAATGGCACAACCAATTTGGAAATATGTATTTATGGCAGTGTCTTAAGAAGTTAAACATGCGACTACCTATAACACAGGATTTCCATTCCTAGCTTTCAATCCAAGAGAAATGAAAACTTATAACCATGAAAAATCTTGTACAAGGATGTTTCTGGCACCTCCATTGAGAAAAGCCTCAAACTAGAAACAACCCAAATGTCCCAAGGAGAGAGTGATTTAATTGTATATATTTATATAATGGAATAATAATCAGCAATAAAAGAATAAACTACTGATAATACACAAAAACATGGAAAAATCTGCAAAACATCATGTAGGACAAATTAAGCCAGACACACAAAAAATGCATAGTGTATGCCTTTAATTATATGAATCTCTGGAGAAATAATTAACCTGTGATGGTCAGAAGGTGGTTGAATGAGGTGGTTTCTTCCTAGTGGGGAGAAGTGATTGGAAAGGAACAAGAGGTAACTGTCTGGGGTGATGAAGTGATGGAAAGTTTATATCTTGACTTACATGTTAATTCCAGGTGATTTTGCGTTTGTCCAAATACATCAGATGATACACTTGATATCTGTGCATTTCATTATATATAACTTTTACCTGAAAACAAACAAACAAAAAATAATGCAAATATACAACTAGAAACTGACATGGTTGAAAGGTCCTAAACCAAAAGTTTCAATAAAAATATTTTCCCCTAAAATGCAGGGCTCAGTCGCTGACTCTCTCTCTCTTTCAAGTAAACATTCAATAAATTACACAGAACACAACTTGATGCTTTTAGTGGGCATAGTCATGTTCTAGGAGCAACAACTTCCATATTCTTGTATTTCTGTCTGAACACACTGTGTCTCACTAGCTGTAGGACACCAGGAGGTGTTACTGTACTGATTAGGGTTAGGGGCACAACATGATACAGTTGATACTGTTTTGTATACTGATTCTGGGGTACACCTCCCTTCGGTTTCCTTAATAGACAAAGTCCAATTTCAATGAAAACTGCAGATTTCATGACAGCAGAGTTATATTATGATACCAAGTACCTACTATATGTCAGGACCTATGCTAAATGCTTTACATGCATCAATTTTCTCACTCTTCACAGCAACCCAATAGCTAAAATAGTACAATTATCCTTATTTTAGGTAAGTGAGAACTGCCCCCTAGAATTTTTAGGCAAAGTGCCAATGACTATAGTAATCATGTATGGCAGAGCCAATCTAATTAAAATAATCTAATTTGAGAGTTTTCTCTTATTTCTGTGACATTCTCTCTCAATTAAACATAGAGATGCTCTCCATTAGCTTAAAACTACATTTTACATTCTCAAGACATCATGTGTCTATATTTGCTAGTGTTTCTAATCAGTTTTGTAAACAACTTTAGCTCTTGAAATTGAGCCTATCTTAAACAGTATTCAAGGTTTTCAAGAGTAAAGACTCTGAAATTTGTCTTCACTGACAGTGAGAAAGGTCAATATTATTCACTGACGTTAGAATACTGCTAACAAGAAGTAATATTGGAACCTGTTTTGAGTTTATAGTGACAATGGATTTCTCTGGCATATAGCTAGCTAGAAAAATCCATCCTAACAGCAGATCGCATTTTCAATCCAGGAGTTAAAATATCAATAGCAGTTTCAAGTAAATGTCTCATAGTTTTCTATGGTATATTCTTCTAAGTCATAAGGCTGGACATTGCAATCTCAGCCTCACAATAAATTTCTCAGCTGTGGTGAACTTGGAAAAATGTATCATAATTTGCAGTGTTATCAAATTTAAGAAGTTGAGAATACAGTCTGAAAATGATTGCTGGCAAATCCTATCCAGTTTCTTCTGACTATTCTTTGCTGAATATAATAACTGAAAAATGAAAGACATTCTTTAGTTACAATAAGCACCATCTTTCTTGTAGATTAGATAAAAACACAGGAAACAGCATGAACAATTATGCTTTGTTTACTAGTCTAATGAATACAAATAATTAATGTGGATCTCCATTCTGGCAGCTAGTAGCTTGGCAGTCTTAAAAAGTTACCAAAACTCGGACTCTTCAAAATTTTACAAGTCATATACTTTGAGTTATTTCTTATGAACCGCATAGTAAGATGAGACTACATACTAGGTCTGGATTTATTCATCCTTGTTTCCCATTTCTGCTTGGAATATAAGATTTATGAAAATTGATGTCAGGAGATGCCATTGGGGTTTAGTTGCAGATGCTTTTAAGTCAAAATGTCCAGCATCTGAATCTCTTTCCTAGGCTGGGGAAATCCATATTTGTGTGATTCATAGGGAGGCAAGATTTTTCCTTCAGAGAGAAGTTGAGTGAGCAGAGTCTATCCTTATCCTTTGGCAGCAAGGGTGAGAACATGTTATCTAGGTTTGGTCAATGAGTTGCACCCACCAAGGATTTTGAATCTCCAACATATGACTCAAGATCAAGGGAAAGTGAAATTGGAATCTTGGTGGTGATGTGTGCAAAGGACAGTGCTGTCCTTATCAGCATGTGTATGTCCAGACAAAGACAGGGGAACTTGTTAGAAACAGCACTGTCTGTATTCATAAGTATAGTTCTCCAATTATCTTGTGAAACTTGTAAGTTAAATTTATTTTCCTGCTAAGGTTGGAGTCTGTTTCTAAGACCCTGGCTGAATGACTGGAACACCTATTGAACAACCACTCTTGACACAATTTTAAGTCATCGAGACAATCGTATGAAACTTTAAATGCTAATAACCATGCTCTTGAAGTGTGGAAAAAATAAGACATGGCCCTTTTGGCAAAACAAATACAGTATGTGGTGGAATGCTAGAAAACCAATAATGTGCCAACCAAAGAGAGAGATAAAATTAGAAAATGGATCTGAAGCCTGACACTGAAGACGTTCCTAGTCGATTTTTTGTCTAATGATGTGCTTGTCTGTTTGTTAAGGAAGGAACAATGGGTAAATAAAGTCAGTCTACTCCTGGAAAGGCTGACAGAGACGTCAGACTATTGTGGTTCTTAGATAGAATGAAAAATCACAGAGGGTAGCAGCACAATGATGTGATTTTAAGGGCAAATCAGATCTGAAACTTACAAGTAAGACCAACTATCATGCAATTTCTAAGTACTGAGAATATCTTATCTTCTAAATGCTTTACACATTTACAAAATGTTTTTCCTCATTTGAATGATCAAGCAACTTTAAATTTAAGTTCTCTACATGTCTGGGTATGTGTCTGGACGGGAAGGAGGGATTTATATATGAAACCCCTATCCCACTGCTTGACACATCAATAAATATTTATTGATTTGAATGAAAACTATGTCTTCTTGGGGCTGGCCTGGTAGTGTAGTGGTTAAGTTCACATGCTCCACTTCGGTGGCCCAGGGTTCACTGGTTCAGATCTCGGGCGTGAACTTACACACTGCTCATCAAGCCATGCTGTGGCAGTGTCCCATACACAAAGTAGATGAAGGTGGGCACAGATGTTAGATCAGGGCCAATCTTCCTCACAAAAAAAAAAAAAGGAGTCTTCTTTATTCTGAATTATCTTTGCTTAGAAAGATGAACATATGAAGACAATATCAGGAAATAATAGCAGCTGTGTAAGAGTTGAATTTTTGAGAGAAATAAATCATGACAATGCTTTGAAGAAAACCACAATGAGCAATGAAGCTAATATTTTACAGAAAGTATAATTAGATTTGAAAGTATTTGTAGAAAACATATAAGCCAGATCTGGTAAATATCCTTAAGGAATGAGGAAAGTCACATCAAATTTATATCTCATTGAATAAAAAAGAGTTTAGCATATTCATCTTTGAAAAACTCCCAAGACTTTTTAGTAATTTCAACAGTATAATCCCCTAAAATCAATTATTGAAACACTGAATTAAGATGTCTCATCATTTATGTTACTAAGTCAATTGACTTTACCAAATATTTTATTGGAAGTGACACCAGTAAATCTCTGGACCAATATTAAAAGATGTCAATATGTTTCATAACTAATGAAAACTTCTATGACTGTCAAATGTCTCACTGCAATTCACAAGCTTTTTGTATTAAGATGAAGTCCCCTAGCTATCTGTGCAACACCTGTTAAGTTAATGCATGATACACAAATAAAGAGTCCAGGTATTCCTCCTCTAGTACAACGAAATTATATTTCTTGCCTTTACCTGAGCTCTGTAAAACGTTCACAATTATTTTATGATATTAAGACATTTTAATGACAGAGCTATAGCACAAAATTATCAACCTTTGCTAGGAAATTCTACACTGAAATTATAATATTTCTACCAGGACAGAGCTATGGCACATAATGTAAAGGGCTGTAGATGGAATTGTTGATGTTATTGCATTTTGAAAAAGGGAACAATTTAACTGTATTCCTAGGTCTTGAAGTTTATGACAAATGCTGTAGTAAATACTATTTATGTACCATTTTCATGTACAAAACAAAAATCAGTTAATAACCATACACACATTTGGTTGTGAGTTATTCACTGCTGATAATTCTCCTTTTTTGTTTAGTGGAACATGATTTTAGTTATTTATGTACTTGGATCAATTTGATTTGCTTGAGGAAAATTAGTGCCTATACATATTTTCACTCTTTCCATGATTTCTCTGACAGTCCTTTGAAAGTAAGTTATGATATTTAAAAATGAAAATCTATAACTATTTTAAAATAATTATTTCTGGAATTATTTTAAGAATCTGAAGAATTAATTAAATTCGATATTTTAATGATTTTAATATATTCAGGAACGGAAATTGCTAAAGCATTGATCTTTGCTCAGTTACTAAAAATCCTGATTTAGAAGATATTTTCAGAGGTCACCCGTTATGTTCAAGCTCCTATCTTCATGAACTAGCAAATAGCCCATTCAAGAAATTCAGTCTCTACTAGAGCTAGCCCATTCTTAATAAACAAAAATCAAAAACAAAACAAAACAGAAAAAAAAAAAAATCCACTCCAGAACACTGATTTGATTCTCTCCTGCTGAGGGAGCCCATAAGATGGGAGTTGACACACATTTTTCACAGGAAAGTCACTAGATTCTTCCCTAAAATGTCATTCTTGCTCCTTCATTAAACTTCTGTGTCCCCTCACTGTGTGAGTCACTTGAATGTAAAGATGAATAGGAATATTTCATGCCCTGCATGAGTTTATTAACCGGTCAGCAACCTCCAAATCTGCATTTCTGCATCCATGGGTTCAACCAAACACAGATCAAAAAGACCTACGATGGTTGTTTCTGAACAGGAACAGACTTTTTTTTTCTTGTCATTATTCCCTAAACAATATAGTGTAACAACTATCTACATAGTGTTTACACTGTATTAGGTATTATAAGTAATCTTGAGATGATTTAAAGGATACAAGAGGATGTGGATATGCTATATGTAAATACTACACCATTTTAGATAAGGAACTCGAGCATCCTCAGATTTTAGTATTCACAGCGTTCCTGGAACCAACCCCCCATGAATACCGAGGGATGACTGTATAAGAAAAAAATGGAATAAGTAGAATAAATAAAGCTTTAAGTAAAACAAGTTGGATTACAAAAAAAGAGTTATTAATTATGCTTGGGGGAATTAAGATAAAGCTTCACAAAGAAGGTGGATTTGAACAAGACCTTGAAAGGTGAGTAAGATTTAACAAGACAGAAAATGGAAGGTTACCCTAGAAGGAAAGAAGTCATACTGCAAAAGTTTATGCAAGTGAAACAGTAAGAATCACTGGCGCACTTGATCACGGATCCAAACAATTTATGCTACTAGATTTTCTTTATTTAAAGGTTTTAGTATTTAGCATTTGTAAAATCTTCTTAATTTAGACAACTGACCAAAAGATTGACATTCTCTCGAGAATATAATTTATAAGAACATACATTAAATGTGGACAAATAACTTGCAGAAAATTAAAGTTGTTCGCTAAAACATTAAAATATATATACTAAATTTGATATGATGGCTCCCAGGCAAAATTTGTGAGCGGTTTATTAAGCATAAATTGAGAGGACTGAGAAAAGGAAGAGTCCACCACTAGGAAGATGTCTAATAAGTTTCACTAAGAACTGCTCTCCCACCCCTCTCTATTTATTTGTTTGTTTATTTACAGTAACATTTACATAGTTGCATGCAGTTGGGGGGAGTAGTGTTAAATATATAGTGATTTTAAAACTTGGGTGTAGAATTTGACAGCCTCTTATTAACAAGTTTCTGAATTGTTTTTCCAGACAGGTAAATTGGAGAGGAAGAGACTAAAAAGGAGGAGGCAGGAGGGGAGAGAGGGAGAGAGAGAGAGAGAGAGAGAGAGAGGGAGGACATGGAGAGAAGGACAAGGAAGGAAAATAAAGAAAAAGGAAAAATGGCTGAATTTTGCAGAGAGGCAAATTCTGGATTGATAGAATACGTATTTCTAACACTTGAGTCATATTAAAAGTGTATTCATCACAAAAGGATGTGACTAAGTCAAAGCTGTTGAAACAGAAATACACATATCTGGAGAAAAGATGGACAGAGTGACCTTGTACATTCTAGTTTTTTTCTAAGGTTGTATTGTTCCAAAAGATCTGTTTCAAAACTGTAACATGTATAGATGTATAGTGGGTATGATGTACACACTTTTGCTGATTATGATTCCCAAGAAAGTTTGAGAAAATGTCTCCCTAAAAGAAAAAAAAAAGAGGAAAACTGATCAGTGTGTTTGTTTTCACCCTTAAAGACTCTGTTCTTTGGAAATCTTAATTCCCTGCTCCCTGTGTCTGCTTGTGACCGAAGACTGAATTCTCACAAGTGGTTTCTCTCACTACCTGGTTCCTGTTAGTAGTAACTGGAGGAAGAATTGTACCACGTGTTAAATGCCAGTTTTGTAAACTAGAGCACTTTAAGCCTCAAACTTCTCATCTCAAAAGATGCAACATCAACAGCTTTTACTTCATAGGATTGAGGATTAGATATGGAAATGCAAGTTTTAAGTTCTTAGGTATGCTAAAGTAAATTAAGCACATATAGCAAGGACTCAATAGCATTAGCAAATATCGTCTTTATTGTATTATTATTATCATTACTCATCATCCCTTAATATGCTTTGATTATACTCTCTATATATGTATGTTTTTATATATACACAAATATATGGAGATATATATATATATATGTATATGTTGCACATGTCTTCTAACCTCACTGGCGTATGCACTAACGACTATTGAAGGAAGAAAGAATTGGTGATGAGCAAAGAGTGAAAATGTTCTCTAACCTTGTATCTATTTCCCATGATGGAATTAGAGAAAAAGAATGTTCGTGAAAAGTCAATCAGTTAGGAAAGATATATTCATGCTGTACTGAACAGATGTACGAGAGCAAAATAGCATCGAACCCAACAACAATTCTGTGCTATTTTAGTGCCATAATGCCAAATGTAACCCATATTTATATTAACTCAAAACAATATTATTTATGACTTCTGCCACATTTCATAGCCAGCCTCAAACTTTATCCGCTGTTCATTCTAGTTATTCCAACCTCAAAACAATTTTTCCCTTTCTTTATGACACTGCTGCCAGATCATCACCATCACTATGGGTTTCCAAAGCATTTTTCAGAGAATTACGTTTCTCAAAACCTGTGAGAAAGGTGAGTGGAATCATTTTGCAGGTGAATGAAATAAAGACATTGAAGCATTAAATAACAATGAGGTTTCACAGCTGTGACTTCTGAGAAATTGTGTAGATTCTAGGTGACTTTTTAAAATCCCATTTTGGTATTGCCGTCTTAATAATTTTCTCTGCAGTATTGGGTCCCCTGGGCACTTGATACACTTTTGTTTCCTTCCTTTAACCACTTGTGAAATACTTGGCTAGCTCCACACGGCTTGCAGATTACATTCAGCACACACGGAGATATACCATTAACTTCTGTTTTATTTGGCTATATTAAAGCCAACACCTGCACCTTGTTTAGCAAGTCACCTGCAGAGTAGGATAAATTAAAGTGATTAAAGAGATGTGTGAGTTTCACTCCATATTGTTTTAGCATTTTCATCTTCCTACTATCTCAAATCAATCAATTTTTTTAGCATTACTGATATTTGAGAGTAATGCATGCAAAAAACTTTCCTGTTTTGGTGATTGGTTTTTCTGCTCAGTTCAACAACATGAATGTAGTGCGCACTAGGTGTTAGAGGTTTTCTATTGCAAGTCTTGAGAGATAAATAACAGGATTCCATTTTACCGATGAGTAAACTGAAGTTGGTTGACATAGAATGCTTTGATTGAGGCCATGCAGGCACAAAGTGGTCAAGTTCAGTTCTGTTTGAATTTCAATATCATGCTCTTTCCATTAGAGCTAAATTTGGTGATTGGAACACTATGTTTCCATTTGCAGAAGTGTGTGAAGAGGTTGCTCATCACAAATCCATTAATATTTCCGTTTCCTGGAATTACTTTTATTTTGTGTCCCGAAGAAGGAAAACTGAAATATGACTGAAGAGATCTGGGTCTGTGCCTGTCAGCCTTCTACTGTCAAGTAACCTGAGCAGGTCACTTTGATTTATCTGCATTTCAGTTATCTGTAAATATGGAATCAATTACAGTTAGATCATAATTTTGATGATCAAGTGAAATAAGGTATATAAAAGTACACAGTGAATGGTAAAATAATCTATAGTTTTAAGGTATTTGAGTGATATTCAGCTCCCTCTGCTGTTTTTCAAGTCTGTGTTCTAAAAAGAGACTCAAACACACAAGTAATAATGTTTGTTGTAGTCTCCTTATCAGCTAATTACTCTTGACCAGGGGCACTATTTTTCTTGCCCCCACCCAGTTAAGAGAGTTCAGTTGTGAAAAATATGAATATTGCTAAACTCTCAATATATAGACTTTTTTTAAACTGCCACAATTCTCGACACTGTGTTCTATTCACTGCTTCTACTTCCAACTCTGACATTCCCCTCCTAAATCGTATCAATCTAACTGTCCCCACCCCATTCCACTGGAACTGTGATCACTAACTTTGCTAATGCTGGCTGTTTGCTGATCTCTATTTTCATTTTAGACTGATATTATTGTTGTCACTTTTACCCTTTGAAAACTATCTCCTCATTGGTTTTCCTGTTGCTCTTTCTTGGTTCTGTCTTTTCGGTCATTCTGTTTTTGTTTTCATTTCTGCATATCCTTATTGTCACCTCTTAAACATGAAGGTTTCCAAGCGTTCATTCTGAGTGCTCTTAACAGTCTTTCTCAGCATGCTCTTTTTCAGTGATTATATTTGTCCTCATTGGAATAGAGAATCCAACCAACACCTCTGATACCTTCTCAGCTTGAAATCTGCTTCTCCCTCCCCTACTGTCATCAAAAAGAGCTGTGGCCTGGGGTAGTCCTCTTTTGCTATGTCTAATTAAACCGAAAGTGTACACCATCCAAGCTGGAAAAAACTCTCTCTCTCTTCGCAGAATTGAAACTGAGAGATGAGAGTCAATAAATTAGTTTCATTTTTGCCAGAACAGTAACAGACACATTCTGATAATGAAGGTTACCAAATCTTGACAGGAGGATAGAGAGGCAGAAAAAGCTGGTGAACAGAGCTAGAAGCAGTTTAGCAGATGCCAAGAAAGAACTGAAGATGAGATACAGAAATTTAGACAGTGCTTTCTAAGCTTCTGACGTCTCATCAAGTCCTGATTCCTTTCTTTGAGTTTTGTGATAAACGCTTTTTTTTCTTATAATGCTTTCACTTTATTTTCTTAAACAGAATATTTGTTTCTATTAATTGCAACTTGTCAGTCTTAACTAATATTCTAATGTATTCAGCTAAAATTGATGTGCTTTTGGATCTGAAATGTATACCCACAACCTGGACTATAGGTTATTTCAAATGGAAATACAAAAAACTCAAACTTAATATGTCCATTATATCTCTCTCATCTTTATCTTTCCCTTATTTTCTCTCTGTAACCACTGTACCCCCTAAAACTAAAATTGCCAAACATTCTATATTTTGTACGTCAAAAAATGAGAAAACGTGGATCAAGTGTTAGGCACAGACATAAAACCTTTCATAGAGTAAACACTCAATAAAAGTTAACTATTATCAGTTTATCATTGTTGTGGCCTATGTGTTATTACACATAAAGTTATTAAATTGAAAACCTGGGGACGCTGCCGTAAGATGAAATGCTTACTAGTTTTTCATAAGTAGACTCATTATTTTTGCTGAACAGGAGAAATTTTATCAGAGTAAACCAATGTGAAAACTCTTTTTCCATCCAACAGAAGAAAAAAACATTACAATTTTCATAATAAGATAGTGGTCAGAGTGTGTTCGGAGAGGGTCAGAGAGAGATGACGAAGCTGAAGAGCTGTGTCAGAAGAAAGAGAATCCACTATGGGATTGATAGCAACTGGATGCCTGAATCTTGCAAATGATATTTGTGGAAATATATCGTCTCCAATGTAAAACTTATAAAGACTGGGCTTAAAGTGAACTTGCAGCAAGAAAGAACAACGACAGAGTTTAGTATTTTCTGCAGTTAACAGAAGAAAAACATAATCCATCTGTCCTCCGCCCTTCTATAACCACGTCACTTAAGGACAGATGGAAGAGACTTTTAGGATGGGTTCACCTAAAACACGGCTCCTATGTGCAGTATCCAAAACTGATATGCGTGCCCTGATAGAGGAGACTTCCCAACAAGATAGGTGCTAGTATTTTTACTAATACTTGAACTGTTTAGTACCGCTAATACTAAAATTTAGCACTACCAATACTAATAATATTTAGTACTGATACGGTTACTAAATAATTCGAATTCAGCTCAGACTCCCTATGAGGACTGTCCAGAACTAGCCTACTTAGTTATATTTCTGTCTATATAGCTACACATCTACTTATTTTCTTAATCCTTCCTCATTACAAATGGCTTTTAAGACATCTGTGACTAAACTAGGATAAAGACAAAGTTTTCACAAATTTGTGGCAATGGGAAACCTATTACATATCATTCAGTATTTGTTAGTGTGCCCACGCTGACTACTTGTACATTACTCTATTCTATTTTTTATATAAAATACGTTTCTCAATACTTTTTTGTTGATTGATGAACATACATATTATGGTGCCCTCCAGATATTAACAGTGATTACAACTTACAGAGAAAACTGAACTGTGTGGAACATGCTGGAATAGCCATACTATAAAATAATTCTTTTTCCTCAGTGTTGTATTTAGGTTATATGTGTCTGTTCATACTAATCATTTTGAGTTATGATAATTTGCTAATGGGATGAGAGCTCATAGAACTTGTTATGAAATTTAGATATTAGCAAAAAAATATTGGAAGGCAGAGATTGAAGCTAGTTTAGGGAAGAGTTATTTTAGAAAATTTGTTTAAACATTTTGAAGTGTTTACGGCTAAAATACTTCTAAAACTTTGCTTTTCAATTAATATTTATTAAATACCTAACTTACATTGGCTTTTAAAAACTTTTTTAAATAAACAATAGAAATCCCTAGAAATCTCTCTATTATGAAGCTATTTAGCTGCTTAGAGATCTAATGATGTTAGATAGAGCAGGTCATCTAGAGGATGTGACCGCTGGTTCACCTGGGATCTGGACCCACAACTGGAGGTTCCTTATGCCCCTCCCCTGTGCTTGGAATGTACGTTTCTCCTTCCATTCCCATACTAGCAGCCGTTTCAAGGATGTAGACTTGAGAGAGCAAGGATGTAGACTTGTTGAGACCTTCTGAACTTAATAGGTGACTGAACCCAGTTAAGGCCTCCATATAAACTTTAAGATTCTGGCAGGCAGGTGTGGAGATCTACTTGTCTTAAGGCACCCCAAGACAAGCCTCTTACGTAAGTTCCCTTGCTTGTTAAAACCTCCACCTACCATCTGGAGTGGTCTGGCTCTTTCTTTGGTCTCTCCTTGCTCTCCACGTCTGGGGGCCAGTTTCAGATTTCCCTTGGGGAACTCCTGAGGTTGCAAATAGATGAATGGTGTTAAGTATAAAGACATATGGATACCTAATTCTAAGTCCCTATTTTTTTCTGTATTTTAAATATCTTTGTATCCATCATTTCTTTCTTTATCTAAAATATCAGCAACCAAGGGTGATGAGATGCATGTTCTACATTTATAGTGAATCTTAAATTTAGGGATATACTCTAATGTTTTGAAAAAATAATATTCTTGAGTTATATTGATAGTAAAAAAAAGTTTGCTTATGTGCACATACATGGCTATTATTAGATAAGTATAAACAATATTTTCAAGAAATGTATAGGATTACTATGTTTTCTAAATATTGTTGGTCTTTCCTATGTCCTTTATATTACAGATAAGGCTTAGGCATGTGATGTTATTTTAACTACTTCATGTAGCTATCAGTAATATACGTGAAATAAGAGTTCATTTTTTGTTATAAGTTATTGATAACATCAGCAATAATAATACTCTGTGGGGGGAATAAAGCTTTCTCAAAGTGTTGAATGATATTTGTTATTTACCTTTCTGGCTATGTAGATGTGTGGAATATATATTTTTTAATTTCCAGTACCCCTAACTAGAGTCTTCATCAAATGATAAAATTCAGTGAGAGCCCTGACCTCCATCATAGCCAACCTTTGTCCCTCTCCTTGATTCAGAGATGGCTTTTTCTATTGAAAATCCTAATTGCCTAATTAAACACTGCAACAACAAAATTTGTTGGAGCAAAATTGCATAGGACTTAGAACTTCAATGTCAGAATTACAACTTAGTTTTATGATTTTTCGTATAGAATCCAAGATTCTAACATCTATCTTACCTGTTTTCTTTGAGTCTCCAATGAGATATAATCAATTCACAAATTCATTTATTTTAAATTATTTTATTCAATTCATATTTATTGAATACCTACATTATGTCAAGCACTATATTAAGTACTGGGAAAACTAAGATAAGATATCTCTCATTGAAAGGACAGAATATGAATGAATATTATAAATTCTTAACCATATTAGTCATATATTCAAAGGCCTAAATCCTTTCCACTTAGGGGAGTAGAGAGCAAACCAGGTATTATTAGATAAATAAGCATACAGTACATATAATATGACCTAAAATCTTGACCTAATGATATATCTCTTGCTCTAAACCATTTAGCAAATAAAATCACCTGAATATTCCATGCAATATCTCATGCTATTTTATAATGTGCCAAAGAGTTTAGTGAAAGATCTGTAATGTACTTGAGATTTTCTTAAACAAATTTCTAACAATCGGGCAGCCATCCCACAAAAAGAAATTGGTATTAATATATAAAAATGATATTCAACCTTTTTATGGTTTTCTAGATGAGGTTTGCATATAATTCTTATTAAAATTTGACACCTATTCATTTCAAAGCTAATATTCTAAAAGGTTCTGTGGTATATTAGAAATAATAAGTATGGTATATTATAGCATTATAATGATGGAGACAGAACATGTCTTATTTATTATGGTAATAAGTCAAGCAATAAAATATAACCTATGTTGGAGGAGAGGATTAAAATATATTTAAATCAATTTAAAACAGTAAAACCCAGACATTTAAAGTTCATGTTAAACTGGGATAGAGAATTAACTTGACTGGAATAAAGTGAAATAGTCCTGTCAGGAGCTCAGCTGAGCAGTAGCCAATTGAAACAAGCCAAATGAAAGTAAGAGTCAAGCGTTAAATAACTTACTGTGATAGTGTAAGCAAGAGACTAAGCTCCTCCCCTGCTCCATTTCCTCCCATGGAACAGCATCCTACAGCATTCCATGGGGGAAAATGGAACCAGGGAGAGTTTAGGTTCAGGGTCAGGTACATCAACACAGTGGGAATGTATTAAGTATATTGAGTCAGAGTGCAGAGATGTGACTTCATGGTTCCCCTTTCTCCCAATAAGAAAGTCTCCATGAAGGTCCTGAGGAAGGCTTTGGCAGAAGGATCCAGATAAAGAGGTCTCTGAATGAAGATGCATGGGTTAGGAGTACAGACATTCATAAGAGCATGGCTGGCCAAGGGGAACAGAGTCCACGATTACAACTGCCTTCACAGACTGCAATGCACTGTCTGTGCTTCAAGTCTGGTGTGGGGAGGGCAGCTTTGCTTTAAACTGCCTATGATTGGGCCTGAAAAAAATCACACATAGGTTTTTTTGGCCAGGAACTAGACTCCTCAATTCTATTTTAATCACTGGAGTCCTCAAGATACATGTATGTTATTGAAACTCTTTTCCCATATGTATACATACCTAATTACCCTGTCATCTTTCTTGCTTCCAGAACACATTTGTTGCCCAAAAGGGATATATCTGCATGTTTTCCCACTGAGACCGTGATCCCTCCTCCTGCCCTTGCAGACTTCAGAGAGAAGGTCAGTTCCATGAGGTAAAATCATCTCACATTTTCACTTTCCTTCTCACCGTTATTCCACTGATTGTTTACAATTTATCTCTTCCTTTTCTAACTGACCAAGCAACTCATTAAATTTAGTGTCAAGGCCTTAGTAAGGTACCATGAGCCTAGGATTGGCATATTTAGGTTATGATGTGGTCTTCAACAAGATTATAAATCAGACATAATTTAGTTTAAGCCTCTGTATTCATCATGCATTTTAGTTCCTCTCAGGGAAACAATCAAATAGTTTCACATATGAAAAAGTCTGCCTTCTCATATAGACCTTAAAATCTTATGACTCATCAGTGACATTCCTTTGTATTTAAAACAGGCTCCAATGAATAAGTTCCGGAGACCTAATGTACAGCATGGTGACTATAGTTAATAGTGTATTATATATTTAAAATTTGCTAATAGAAGAGATCTCTTGTATTCTCACCACAAAAAAGATAACTATGTGAGGTGATAGACATGTTAATTAGCTTGATTGTGGTATTCATTACACAGTGTATACATATAGCAAAACATCACATTGTACACCTTTAATATATATAATTTTTGTCAATCATATCTCAGTACAGTTGGGAAAAAAGTAATTGGTTTGTAAGAAGAGAGAAGAAATGAAAAAAAAATCCAAAATACTTAATAGGGCTTACAATGTAAGATATAATCAGATTCTGGTCAATCGTCTAGTTGACCACTAATATGGTCTCCATTTCTAATAATTTGTAATTTTAAGAAAGACACATAAATGAAACTATACAATATGTAACCTTTTGAGATTTTCTCTTTTCAGTAGGTATAATTCTATGGAGATTAATTCAGATGGTTGTGTGCATCAATAGTTTGTTCGTTTTTATTACTGAGTAGTGCTCCATGGTTTGGACGTACTACAGTTTTTTTAACCATTCACCCCCCGAATGACATCCGGGTTATTTCCAGTTTTTGGCTATTATGAATAGAGCTGCTATAAATATTCACAAACAGGTTTTTTTGCATATGTAATTCTTCATTTCCCTGGGATAAATGCACAAGAGTGCAGTTGCTGAATTGCATGGTAGGTGCATGTTTAGTTTTTTTTGTTGTTTAGTTTGGTTTTCTTGGCTTTGTTTTGTTTTTAAGAAAGTGCCATACTCTTTTTCCATAGTAGCTGTAGTATTTTTACCTTCCCACCAGAAATGTGTGAGTGATCCAGTTTCTCTACACCATCTCCAACATTTAATGTTGTCACTACTTTTTATTTTAGTAATTCTGATACGTATGTAGTGATATCTCATGTGTGACTTTCTTTACATTTCCCTCATGGCTCCTGAACTTGAACATCTTTTCACATGTTTACTTGCCATCACCTGTATATCTTCTTTCTTGAACTATTTCTTCATGTCTTTTACTCATATTTAAACTGATTTGTTTGCTCTTATGGTTTAGTTTTGAGAGTTCTTTATATATTCCAAATCCTAGTCTTTTGTTGGGTATGTGAGTGAATGTAAATGTTATTGTGCTCTTAGTTTTGGTTTTCATGTACTCATTGTTAATATATAGAATACAATTGTTTTTGTATGCTTGTCTTGTATCCTGTGATCTTACTGAACTAATTTATTAGTCCTAGGAAAGTTTTTTTTTCCTCTCTCCTTCATAAGCTCCTTATGTCATTTGCAAATAGAGAGTTTTATTTTTCCCTCCTGATTAATGTGCCTTTTATTTTATTTTCTTGCCTGTTTGAACTGGCTAGAATTCTAGCACTGTACTGAATTGAATAGTGAGAGTGCATACACCTGTTTTGTTGATCTTGAACATTTATTTTTCCACCATTGACAACTTAAAAAGGAAACTCACCTGTTATTTTATCTTCCAATTTAGTTTATTTGGGAATAGCCAAAAGAATTGCAATTTGGGGTCTGCATGCTATGTCAAACCATAGGAAAATCCAGAAAACACAGGAAGAGAGCTGCTTTTATAGAGAAAAAGAGGGAGCAGGGAGAGACTGTTCTAACCAAAATTCCATTGGGGGAAAGTAATAGTTCAGGGTGGCAACAACTTCTTATTGGCTGAGCTGTGGCATTTCTCATTGGCTGGGCAGTTGCCAGGTGTGGAGAGAAATCTTCCTTCTGTAGTAAAGTAGTTTTACTTCCTATTAAAGATGCAAAGGTTGGTCTCTTCCCGTTTGGTGTAATTGATGATGCATGATAGGATGGGAGAGCTCCCCCTACAGACCTTCCTGACTACAATCTAGTTAAGGTTTATTTTATTAATTTCCACACCATTAAGTAAAATATTAGCTGTAGTATTTTGTAGATGTTCTTTATCAAGTTCAGAAAGTCACCTCTATTCCTAGTTTGCTGGAGATCTTTTTTTTTAGATTATGAATGGGTGCTGAATTTTGTCAAATGCTTTTTCAGTATGAATTGATTATAATCATGTGATTTTTTTCTTCCTTATCATGTTAATATGATGATTATGTTGATTGATTTTTGAATATTGATCCAATCTTGCATCTCTGGAATACACCTCAGTTGGTTATGGTGTATGGCTTTTTATATATTGCTGTTTGCTAATATTTTGTTAAGGATTTCTGCATCTATATTCATGCTGGATGTTGGTCTGTAGGCTTTTTTTCTTCTTTTGTACCATCTTGGTCTTTTTTAGGTATCAGGGTAATGCTCGCTTCATAAAATAAATTGAGAATGGTTCCCTATTCTGAAGATTTATTTTTGTTAATAGTTTTAGGGCTATCCAAATTACCTATTTTGTGCTAGGTGAATTGTGGTAGTTTGTGTTTTTCAAGGAAGTAACCTATTTTGTCTAGATTGTCTAATTTATGTGTATAGAATTGTTTGCTTTATTCCCTTATTATCCTTTTGACGTCTGTAGGGTCCTTAGTGATAGCCGCTTTTTAAAAATTTCTAAATTGGTAATTTGTGTCTTTTTTTTTTCGGTGAGGAAGATTGGCCCTGAGCTAACCTCTGTCAATCTTCCTATTTTTGCTGAGGAAGATTAGCCATTAGCTAACATCTGTGCCCATCTTCCTTAGTTTTATATATAGGATGCTGCCACGGACTGGTTTGACGAGCGGTGTGCGGCTCTGTGCCTGGGATCTGAACTCATGAACCCTAGGTTGTGGAAGCAGAGTGCATGAACCTAACCATTATGCCACCAGGCCAGCCCCTCTTTTTTTCTAATAATGGAAAATTATAATCTTTGGTAAATATTTCCTAGAAAAAAAATGTAACTGATTAGGTATGTTTCCTTTTGGTATTAAAGTAATTTACTATAAAGATAAAGAACTAAATAGGACTTTATTATCATTTACAAGACACAAAGTCAGAGTGAATTCACCTCAACCAGTAGCTGTTCTTTAGATATTTACAGAAAAATGTAAGCAAAATTGACCGGGGATAAAAGAAAGAAAGCTATTACCCAGGGGAGCAAACCTACAATTAAATCTACTAAAGAATTTCAAGAGAAACAAAATGGAAAATCGCATTTAAACTCACAGTGTGGTAGTTGGACTGATGTACCTTTTTGTGCAAAATATGAGAGTTTATATAGTTATTTACCATTATAACCCTGTTTTGTTATAGACTTCAGGTTTTTCCTACTACTAAAGAAATACTTAACTATTCACTTGAGCTTCCATTCCATCTTGGTGGTTATGTTTCAGTTTTGAAAGGAACAACAATATGTTAGTATCTGTTCATATCCATCCAAAGTGGCTTTTTCTGCATATAGTCACATTTCTTTATGCCTTTCTATATCTTTCAACCGAGGCATTTATACATTTCTGGTAGTAGTTTTAGTTATTAGCAAAATGTCCACAGGTGTTTGTTTTTAAAATCACTTGCCTTTGTGCCCATATTATTCTTATTAACTGTTCTAAAACAAGGTATAGAAGACATGTATCAATATCCGTACTATTTGCTGAAAAGCAACATGTTACACAGCATATACATAGCTAAAGCATATATAACAACTGAATTAAAATCATATATTTGTGCATCTATATCTATGTACAGATTTAAATATTCTACTTGAATCACAGTAAGCTTTGTGAGCTGATCTAACTCAAAATTCTCTCAAAAGCCTCTCAACTGTTCTTGGCTTCATCTCAGAAAATTGCATCTTGAGAATAATATTAAAGTGGCAACAAGTCAGACCCTTCCCTGCCACCCACCCCAAAAGAAATCAGCAACGGTGTGGGACTAGAGATGAAATGCAATTTTCATTTTTAGAATAATGTCCTCTGTTTAGTTATAATATCACATGAATTTTGACTGAGTGGGATTTTTTAAATTACAATTCATATTGGCAAGTGTTTTTGAAAGATCTTATAATTGAAATTTCTCTCCTTATTATGCAATCATATTACTGGATAAAAATATGTATGAAATACAATGGAAAGATGCTAAATACTTGTTATTCTATATGGGGAAGGTGATAGGCAAGGTAAATTTAAGAGTTCGAAAGACTGCCTGTCATTAGATAATTTCAGCTGGGAATAGAACCACTGAATTCCGTAGGTCACAAGAAGTAGCCTGCCAATGGCCAACTCCGAATGACGGTAGTGTTGCACTAGAATTCGTATATCCACCCATGCTTGTCCTTGTTTATTCACTTTCTCACTCAGTACACTTTAAATATCTGTATACACAGGGGATATTTTTAGATGCTTTAGATATAAGGAAAAACATAGATTTTTGTCTACCATCAGATATCTTAGAAACTTTCGGGGCTTTGACTGTATGCCATTTATAAATACATACAGAAAGATACCTAAGAGTAAAGGAAAACATAGGAATGATGTGAGCAAATAAAATTCTGAAAGGGAAACAAGATCTTATTGGAGCCAGTGATATTTAAGACAAATGGCAAACAACAGTGCACAGAAATCAGATGTACAGAAAGGAACAGGAAAGCAGCCCAGATCATAGGGTATTGCAATCTCAGCATTATTGACACTGTGAGCTGATTAATTCTTTGTGTGTGTGTATGGTCATATGTCTCCAGACATTGACCAATGGCACCTGGGAGTAGGGGTGCCAGATTTAGCCAATAAAGATAAATACTATAGCAAATAAAAATACAAGACACCAGTTTAATTTGAATTTCAGACAAAAAAAAATGAAAATTTTTTAGTTTAAATGTCTCATGTTGTTTGTTGTGTGCCTGAAACTTAAATTGGGCATCCTGTATTTTATCTGGCAACCCTAACTGGGTGAAATTGCTAGCATCTGAAAACCTTTTGATTTAAAGAAAATGCATGACTGAATTTCATGTGCGGACTTCATCAATTGTGTTTGAGGGACAGTGAGTTGACTAGGCTTCATCCTAACTTTTTAAACAGGTGTGAATGCCCTGTATACCTTGGACTGTTCTAGGGAGAGGGCATAGATTAGGGGATAGAAAAGCAAAATTCCCTTCCTCATGGAGCTTACGTTATGATGAGGTGGAGACCGATAGTAAACACATAGCTAAGCAAATTGTAAGATCCATCAGTCAGTATAGACTGGGTTTTGCTGCTTTGTTATCAAATGACGTAAAAAAATCTCTACAACTAAGAACAGTAAATGATTTTTTTTTCATGTTACATGTCCATCGTGGTTGGCTGCAACCATGCTTCACGTGGCCTTCACTCTACTTCCCAGATGGGCAGGGCAGCCTCTTTCTGCAATATTTCTACTTGTCTTCTGTGAAGAAAATGAGAGTGTGGCGAAACATATGCTGACTCTTGAAGCTTTTCTTTAGCCAAAGCAACCACATTGTTCTGCTCACTTAGTAGAGTGGGAATGTATAAAACTCCCCCTGGTAGGTTGTAAAAACCATAAAGCATTAAAGAAGTTAATATAAAATTAAGGATCATGATATCTTAGATTGGTTTCCCACCAAAGCAGAACCTGAGATAAAGACTTGGTTTCAGGTAATTTATCTTGGATGTCACTCTAGAAAGCCAGAATAAAGCGTTGGGGAGAGTTAGTCAGGGAAGGAGGAAAAATTCAATATGGAAGCGTCCTATAGAGGTGGCTGCTCTGGGCAACGGGGATTTGCATTGCCTCTGCTGGCACCTCCTGAGAAACATCCAGAATATCTATTGGGATTGGCTACTTGCAAGAACAGCATGCTGGAGCATTTATTCACTAGCTCCGTTCTGCAGTAACACCAAATATAGGTGAACAGTAATACACTTTACCATATATGTGATGTCAGATGCTGATAAGTGCTATAGAGAAAAGGCAAAAAAAAAGAAAAAAGAAGCATGGGAGGAAATACGTAATAAAGCGAATGAAGAGTTGATTATTTTAATTATTGATAGAATGGTTAAAGAAAGATAATGTTTGAGCAAAGTTCTAAAGGCAGTATGAGAGGTCCTCATGGATATCTAGGGAAAAAGAATTTCAAGGAGAGGAATAGTGACTATAAAAACCTATCACAGCATACCTGGAACATTCAGGGAACTGGAGCTATAATGCTGCCAGCAAGGACTTTTGTAGAATATAAGTTCAGAGATATTTTAGAGATCAGGATCTCATGTAGATCCATGTAGGCTGTTGTAGAGATTTAGGATTTATTCCAAGTGAAATTGGGAGTCATTGAAGCATTTAAAGCAGAGAACTGACATGATCTGAGTTAGTGTTTAAAAATATTACTCTTGGGCCGCCCGGGGGCGCAGCGGTTTAGTCCGCGCTTGGCAGCCCGGGGTTCGCTGGTTCGGATCCCGGGCGCCCGCCGACGCACTGCCTGTCAGCCATGCTGTGGCGGCGTCCCATATAAAGTGGAGGAAGATGGGCACGGATGTTAGCCCAGGGCCAGTCTTCCTCAGCAAAAAGAGGAGGATTAGCAACGGATGTTAGCTCAGGGCTGGTCTTCCTCACAAAAATAAATAAATAAATAAATAAAAATATTATTCTTGTTGCTGTGTTGAAATAGACTATAAGAAGGTGAGATCAAAGTCAGAGAGACCAGTTCAAGGCTGTTATAATAACAGAAGTGAGAAAACACAAACATCTAAACAAGACAGAAACAGTAGAGACAGTTAGTTGTTCAAAATCTGAACATATTATGAGAGTATAACATTTGGTTTTGCTGATAGATCAATGTGTGATGCGAGAGGAAAAAATAATCAACCTAAGCAAACCACAAGATGAAGTTACTGTTTACTGAATTGGAGACAACAGCAGAAGGTTTATGGGTTGAGAAAAAGAGGTATTTTGCCTTGGTCATGTTAAATTTGAGATGCTCACTAGGCATCTAAATGGAGATGTTCAATAAGCAGTTGGAAATGAAGAGAGATTCAGGCAGGAAATATATAATGAGAATTCTTAGTGCATAAATTAGGTTTTAAATCATGAGATTCAATTAAATGGTAAGTGACTAAGGTATACAAGGCTTCAATAATTATTTCTCTTTCAATTCCTCTGGAGAATCAAACATAAAAATCTAGAATGAGGAATAAAAGCTGAAGACTCACTTTATCTTGACTACAATGTGTGTCCAAAAAGGGCTAAACATGACTATTTCTGTAAACATAAACAATTGGTCTGTGCCTATAGTAGTGTAATTCTTTATCACAATAGTTGCTTCAGAGGAGGATAAGGAAAGCTAGCCAGTGTGAATTATGCCAGATGACAGGTTTGTTCACAGAAATCACATGATTGATATTTTAAAAAATTATTAATTTAGCTCAAATTCAGAATCCTCAGTTATACTGTGGGGGGACAATTCTCCAGAGATCTCTTGAATTTTGGTACATATTTTGAATAGACCAACTTTATTCTGGGCTATCTTTTTGATTATGGCTGTACAGGAAATAATCTTGGAATTTGGGTATACTGCCTCCCTCCTGAGCAAAGGGCATGCATGCTTACTGCTTATTACAAAAGTTTCAGTTTCCCTAAGCTCTGAGTTCCTCTCCTGTAATGCAACCTACTCTGAAGCCAGATTGTAGCTGGCTCCTTCTGCATTGCCCTGCATAATTTAGTGCTCTGGAAACTGGTAGAAGAATATGCTGATACATTGGCTACTTCTATTGCTGAGTAATGAAGTCCCTTGTCTCTGACCCAAAATACTTGTGTCTTTTGCTAGCATTCATAAAACCATGGCGGGATACCTTGGTAGGTTGCATTCTGAGTAAATATCTAGGACCTTTCACAGTTCTTGACAATTACCTACCTTGCTGCTCAGCTTTCTGATGGGTCTCTAAGAAGCTGCAGCTGTATGTCATATCTTCTTCACCCACCCTCAGAGATTCAGACGCCTTGGAGAGCGCTTCTGCCAAGAATATATACCCTTCTCTTGTTACATGAGGTGGGTTCTTGAGCCAGCACTATTCGTCCAGTCCACAAAGGTGTCCATCCCTCGCTGGACAACATAGCCCATCAAGATAGAGATCTTTATCATCATCACTTTCCTCATCTGTCTGATGCTCTTTTATATTTGAGACCTAGTCCAAGGCATCGGAAGTGACCACTGGGGTCCCAGAACTGAAGCGCTCAATAAAGATGAGGAATTTTCAGATCTCCCCAATCCCAGCCCTACACCCCTCCCCCAAGGGCCAGGTCCTCTGACCTGACCTCTGCCACCATACAACAAAATTATTCCGAAGCCCAACAATGTTTTCCCTGCTCCCCTGCAGAGTACTTCTTACTTGCAACCCCAAGAGTAAAGAAGATCTTGGGATCCAGAAAAGCATCCATAACTCAATCTTCTGAGCAGTTTTCTGCAGTAGAACTCCCTTTAGCTACTTCATTCCCATTATTATCTGAATCAAGCTAGAAACTTCCTAAGATCCTTGAATGGCGCCTGCTGTCTGCCATATCTCTAAGCAGCCCAAGCTTTAACTTATTTCTATCCCTTCCAGCTAAGGCTCTAGCAGCCTCTCTCATCCTCAAGGGCTAGGCTGAGGAGAGAGTGAATGTTTCCAAGGAAGAGGCTGCCAGGAAGATACTGACAGTAGGGGTTTTTCTGAAATGGAAGGGGCTATTCCGATGGGCTAGTGAGTGACCTCACTCCCTGCAGTGCACCAGCCAAATGACCATCTCCATGATATTATGCAGAAGAATCCTGCTTTGGTGGGAGATTTGACTAGAGGGTACCTGAGGCTTCTTCCAATGGTCCTGGATCCTGAAGGCACTCATATGCATTCTCTCCCACACACAATGCATACACATGAACACACACATTCACAAAATCCAAGCTGATTGTGTTTTTACAAATAATGTACATGCACGTGTGTATGTGTGCATCTGTGTGTTGATATTCTAAGCCCAATCACTTGAGATTTGAGTCTTAGAATATTCTAGCAATTTTTGAAAATTGCAACCTTAAACACTAGCCCTGGCATTGTTTATTAATAGCGTTGATATAAATGCCTCACTTAACCAAACAGTTTACTAAAACTGTTTTGTGTAAGATAAGTAGTTTTTATTTTGGTTGACATAGAAAATGATGTCATCCTTATAGTAAAAATCTTAAAAGCAATAAACTGTATCTAATGTATATCTATGTTTCAAAACATCTAAAAATATGAATGGAACATAATAGGCTTGTTAATGTCTACTCAATTAACAGAACTTAGTTTTACCAAAAAGAAAAATAAATTTGTGTTCAAAAATAAAACAAAGCAACAATAATAAAACAATCAAAATAAATACATTCTTTCAGCTCTTTCATATAATACTATAAAATTAATGGAGTATAGGTGTTATAGGTTAGAACATTGAGAGTTATAACTAAATATCCTTATTTTTAAAAAATAGTTATTAATAACTAGGTAGTCTCTTCAGAGGGGAGATTTAAGGGATCTAAGGATCTAGAAGTCAACTGTATTGGGTTCAATAGATCCCCCAAAAATTCATGTCCACCAGGAATCTCAGAGTATGCTCTTATCTGGAAGTAGGGTCTTTGCAGATGTAGTTAGCTAAGATGAGGTCATACTGGATTGGGGTGGGCACTAAACCCAATGACTGGTGTTCTTTGCAGGAAACTATGTGAAGACACAGAAAGACCCACCGGGGGAAGGCCATGTGATGATGGAGGCAGAGATTTCTGTGATGAGTCTACAATTCAAGGAAAGCCAAGGATTGCTGGCAACCACCAGAATCTAGGAGAGACACACAGAACAGATTCTCCCTAGAACCTGCAGAAAGAATCAACCCTGCTGGTACCTTGATTTCAGACTTTTGGCCTCTTGAACTGTGAGAGAATAAGTTTCTGTCTTTGTAAGTTATCTAGTTTGTTGTACTTTGTTCAACCAGCTTTAAGAAACTCATACACAAATTAAGGAAATTATAATTGGCATTTTGGAAAAAATAGTCATTATAATTGATAAAATGACACAAACTCTAATTAGTAAGCAATCTACACAGAGAATCTGGGTTTTCAAATCTAGACAGATCCATATAGTGTCGTTATGTTTTTTGTTCATTAAAAGCTGGTCATTAAGGAAAGAGTTCTCCATCCCATGTTTGAGTCTGCCATTTATTTCTCTTTGTTATCATCATCATCATTATCACTGTTATCATTATATCCATTATCATTATCTTCAACAACACTATAAACAAATATCAACTATTTAAGTATTTCATTTAGCTTAGCATTATTTTAGATGTATGATCCCTGTCATAAAGGACATCAAGAGCAACCACACATTGAACAAGCACATAAATAATTAAGAGTGCACTTCCCTCCCTTAAACCCATTTGTGGCAAACATCATTACAAAGAAATGTTCTTTTTAACCAAGTTATTTCTACCATGGGCAGGTGGCCAATTCTGAGTGAACTCCAATAATGTGATTGAATTGAACCCTCTACAATGAATCAAATTATCTTGGGGATGATTCCTATGGTCTCTACCCCAGCAACAGCCATTTTCAAAACCAAATGTAAGTGTAATTTGCATTACCAGAGTGAGTCATTGGATCCAAGCTCAGAAAAGTTGAGAAAAAAGAAGTCGAGGCAAAGATTTCATGAACTTTTTCTTAATTCTCTGTTAAGTTACATATACCTGAATCTCAAATATTTCCATCTCATCCCCCAAAGGCCTCCTACAACCTTAAACCACTCATTCAAACTAAAAATATAGGATGTTGCCAAAAGAGAGAGGGAGAGAAAGCAGTAAGGAGAGAGAGGAGGAAATAGAAAAAGGTGGAAGGAGAAGGAGAGGGAAACTGATGAGAAGAGAATTTTCTCTCCAGTTCTCTGCACAGGGATGACTGTAACCTTTTTCCTTTCAGCTTTGCTGAATTCAAAGCTTTTCTCTTTTTTTTCACTCTAATGAATTAGAGAAACTGGGCATCAATTCAAATTTTACTCTAATTCTGCTGACCAGAAATTTGATATCAAATAAAAGATTCATTATAAGATAAGCCTATAACAACAAAACAGTGTGGAAGTATTGCATTTCATCATAATGGAATTTTGCCTCTATAGGCTTCCTCAATATATTAATGAATTGTAGAAGTACAAGTATTTGAAATTCAGAGAGAATTTTTGTTTAAAAATTATGAGTGATGATTACACATTTGGACTAGACAGTGGGCACTTATTTTATTCATTAAATGATTAAACTGCATTACCATTATATATAATGTAATTGTCATGAATTATTTTTTAATGTGAAACATACAATCAGTGATCTAAGGTAAGATAATTAATGCATTAGTTGTAAGAAACAATGAGCGTGAATTTAGTTTTCTTCAAGATAAAAAATGAGAAACTTTCAGAACACATAAGGTCTGAAAGACCATTTAAAGGGTAATTTTATTGTCTCCTTGTGTATTACATAAAATTTACATTTTATGAGTTTTTGAAATTATTCTCCTTTTTTTTTTAGATTTCTTTTCTTCTCCTTGGATGTCTTGATCACTCACATTTGCAGACCCCGAGAGAGTCACTGAACATTGAATGTTAAAAAAATGACCTGCCATTGTGGTGGGATTTCAAAGAAAAATCCCTTCATGGTTTTTTCTTCCTCGCTCATACTGAAGACAAGACTCTTAACCACTGATCTTGCAATTGCTCAGAGATTTAAAAGCAATGTCATTGATGTGAAACCCTGCATTTATATAAAGCTTCTTGGGCAAACCTTCTTCAAAATCCTGTTTCCTCTCCCTTCATTCTCTAGTTCACTTGTGTACACATTTCCTTTTCTAATCAGATAAGCCCTGATGGCAGAGTCTATTTTATTATTCTTATATACATGCATTAATGCTTAGAGCAATATAAATTTTTAGGAAGTCTTCTGAGAACAGTATGGGGTCTTTCTCTAAGGGGTTGTTCCCTCTTTGTCATGGTCAGCTCAGGCTGCTATAACAAAATCCCACAGACTGGGTGACTTAAACAGTAGACATTTATTTTCTCACAGTTCTGGAACCTGGGAAGTCTAAGATCAAGGTACCAGTCGATTTGGTCCTGATGAGGGCACTCTTCCTGGCTTGCAGATGGCTACCTTTTTGCTGTGTTTTCACATTGCAGATATATTTAGAGAGAGCTCTTGTGTCTCTTCCTCTTCTTATAATGGCACTAATACCATTATAGAGGCCCCACCCACATGACCTCGTCTAAACTTAATTACCTCCCAAAGGCCCTACCACCAAATACCATCAACTTGGAGATTAAGACTTCAACATATGAATTTTGGGAGGACACAAACATTCAGTCTGTAACATGCTTCTACCTAAGTCTCCACATTTTGGACAGTAAGACTTATAATTTTTTTTCTGTACAACATTTTGGTAGTGGCTCCTTGGACAATGATCAGGGATTTCTAACAGAGTAGATTTCTGTCTGGTGAGCATGGAAGTAGAAAGGTTACTGATCATGAAGAAAGAGAACTTCTATTTACTGAGCACTTCCAGGAACATATGAATATGATATGGCATATGATATGATATATGCTATGGCAGACATATGATAGACATGCTACATTCTTCATCTTATTTAATCCTCACAGCAGTTCTGTAAAGTATATTCTCTTACCTCGATTTTGCATATGAAAGTTTCAGTGTTGATAAAGTTTGAGTAGCTTTTTCAAATTACTTACCTTTTAAATAACAAAGACAGACAAGAAATATATTTTTTTTACTTAAAATATCTGCTTTAACCCATTGTAGTATAGTATATAAGTCAGGCCTCAGTGCAGGGACTTCTGGCTTCCATGAGTGTAGACTTTTCAGGTCCCGTCAATCTCTTTAAAGCAGCCATGTCTTTGTGGCAATAGGAATTTGTATGAGGTAGAAAGGGACAGAAGTGGAACTGGTGAGTTAACAGAGAAGGCCTTATGGAGAAGGCTGACTCTGAAATGGGATTTAAGGTTAAAAGTGATTCTAAGGAGCATACATGGAGGGTCTTTTAATCCAGGTAGAGGCACAGAACTTTCAAGCATGTGTTGTAACAAAACCAAACCAAAATCGCAAATTTCTCATAGTGCTGATGGTGGTACTCGCAAAGAAAAATTTCAGAAAATTACCAAGGTCTAGCAAGCATAATTCTGTTGCAAAAGGGGGAGTATATATCTGGGGAGAAAAAAAAGACAGCAGAAAGAGATGGAACGAAGCCTGGAGATGCTGCCATGGCACTTGTGTCAGGCTAGTAACTTAGTAGTGGTATCCCAGGAAGAAGCAATAATCACAGGAAGAGTGTTTTATATTATTAAGTAAAATAAGATGAATAAAATATTAAGAGTTAAAATGATTAACTCCTAAGTGTTAATAGGTTTTTAAGATATTTTTTCTTAGAATTTTATAAATTTAAATACATAGTACAAGTTTAACAACAATGCAGAAATAGATTTTGCTTTTGTAATTTTAAAAAGTTTAGAAAATAAAGGTATAAAATGCATAAAGACATAAAAAGTAATTTACTAATAGTTCACCATCTAGAATGACCAAATACTTATTTGGTCATTTTACTTTAGATTGCTTTTTTTTTTAATAAAAGAAAAGTTGTAACAGATAAACTTATTGTTCCTTTGTTCTACTTTTTCATACCATTTCTCCTTGGTCCTTAGAGATAGCTCTCCAACTTATACAGATGGACTTTTTCAGTCTTTGTTTTTTAACTTCATAATCTTACTTAATACATGTATGCATTAATAAAAGTATATATTATTGCTAAGAACTTGTGTAGGTGACAAACACAGGAAATTTACTTCCTCTCTCTTTCACCTATTTTCTTTTCTACTCAAAGCTGTAGAACCAAACCTCTCCTTTGACTTATTTTGGAATAAGAAGAGAAATGAGAGTCAAGGAGGTTTTCCAGCAGCAAAGAGATCTACTCTAATGAAAGATTAAAATATTTCAAAAAAGACACTGTACAGGAAAATATCTTGTATTTACATGACTTAGTCAAAACTATTCAGATGACCAGCCAACCATATGTAAGTTAGGTAAAGACCAACTTATGAGACACACATGACGAGTCAGGGTGAACTGAGCAGTAATGAATGGATCAAGGCCAAAATGAGATAACTCTTTGGAAGTCTAATCAGAGAGTTAATTTATTCATATGTATTAGCAGGCACTTTATTAATACCCAAATCGCATTCTTTTGAATTTAGAAAATTGCATGTTTTATTGAAGTGCTTGGGCTCTGTGGGCACACGCTGCCGTTGTTAAGAGGCTATAAAATTGAGACATGTTTTTATAACCCAGCTATGACTTACTCAAATTGATATTCCTTTGTTCAAAACAAAGCATTTAGTTTTTCCGTTGTTCCTTCAAAGAGTTCTATATTGTTGTTTAAACCCCACAGTAAATACAATTTGAGGAGAATTAAGAGGATAAAATTCCTGGAGGTCTGGATATCTGAGCCATAGCAACTCAGAGATGCAATTCAGTAAACCTTGTGTGGATACACATTTGTTCTGACATATTGAAACACCATTTTCAATTAAGAAAGAAATTATTAACACCCATTAGTGTGTTATGGTATGTCTTTTAGAACTAATTCCTGTGGAATTAATTTACTTCACAAATATTTATCGATTGCTTCCAAAGTACTGGGCACCATTCAAGGTGTTGGTGATACCTCAGAAAATAATAATAATGATAACACAACAATGATAATAAATATATTTCTATCCTTGTTGAAGTCTAGTAGTGCATGATATGTTTGCAAACTCAAATATTTTCATACTGCTATAAAGATTAATGCATTTATTCAAATTCCAACTAATCAAAATGTGATGCTGGATGATTGGAAGGGCAGTATATCCACCATGTGTACAGTATTAAGATGTGATGTAAATACAGGAAGAAGTTATTGTCATTCAGACATCATTAAAATACAATATATTTTATTGTAATATTTCTCAGTATGCTTTTTCCAAAATACTATCTTTGTTCAATGCTCCTCCAAAAAATTTTCTCAAGAAAATATTGCTCACAATATCACTCTCTAGAAAGGTTATAATGCACAATAGCAGATTAAGTTTTTTAAAGAATCATGCAGAAAAGATGTACATTTTTTCCTTTACACAAGTATTTCCCAAATATCTCACCATGGGATCCTTTACCCATGTATCAGCAATTAATTTCCCAGGAAACTACTACCCAGCAGAACATTTTGAGGACTGTTTCTCCAAACTGAACCAAACTTTGGAATCATTATAGCTTTAGCGACAGATATCATTTTCATGGACACTAATGTCCACAGTGTTCATTTTGCCATTACAAAAAAAAAAAAATCCTTGAGTTTTGCCTGGAAGCTTGAATGCTCAGCCAGTGAGCACAGTTCTCAGAGTCCCTTGCAGCATTTTATGGCCACATAACTAAATCTGGGCCACGTGAGGTTGGGCCAATGGCATTTATAGAAAAGTAATGGGTACAGTTTTATGTCATGTTTAAAGAAAATCTGTTCATCCTGGACATTCTCCTTTGTTTCCTGCTGTTTGTGAAGTGGTAGGAAGAATGGCCACCTTAGGTCCAGAAAGGATGACAGAGTTGTCTAAATAGACTGAGTCCACTGATGGATTTATGGAAGAGCTTGCATTTGATGAACTGTTATGGAAGGGAGAAGTAAACATCAATGTTACGTGAGCGATTATATTTTTGTATATCTTTATTATGGAGATTTTCTATTTAACCTAAATATTATAGTAATAATCTTTGATTCTTAAGTTTCAGATTTTTTTTTTCACTTTCACATTAAAACCAGTCTTCCATTCCCATGTGGGGTAGCTAGTTTGAAAAATTGGTTATGATTGTTTCCCTCCCTATAGTCACACTCCTCTGCAATTTGACTTTGTAGTTATTCCCATTAACGTTTGAACACAGCTATCTTGTGTTTACTGATTCAAATATTACCCCTGTTTTAAGTAAACGTGTATGAGGACCAGTAAAACATTGTTTTTATCCTCCATGCCATCATATAACTTTAAAAGAATTGGTAAAATTAGTATTTAAATAGTACTAGTCCTTTATATCATGTGACTTTTTGTGATCAATAATCATAAAATGAGCATTGCTCTAGTCTTTTTGGGGTGGTAAGGAAGATTGGCCCTGAGCTAACACCTGTTGCCAATCTTCCTCTTTTTGCTTGAGGAAAATTGTCCCTGAGCTAACATCCCTGCCCATCCTCCTCTATTTTGTATGTGGGATGCCTCCACAGGATGGCTTGATGAGCAGTGTGTTATGTCTGCATCTGAGATCCAAACTTGTGACCCCTGGGCTGCCAAATGGGAGCGTGTGAATTTAACCACTATGCCACCAGGCTGGCCCCTCTAGTCTTCTTTTTAGATACAAATTTTCATCAACTTCAAATATTTCAAATTCCAACAAAACAATCTGACCAATAGACTGACAATCACTAGTGTCCTGCATCCTCCTAGATCTCCTAATTGGTTACTGTTGTTATACGTGGTCCCTAATCCTTTGGGTGGTATTCTAAAAGAGAAAGGCAGTAAACATTATAACAGAACCCTTCTTTAAATGTTCAAAGGTTGCACTCTTTGCAGTCACTATCACCAACTCCTTTTTTTATATTTCTATTCCTCCTGGTGTAAATTTTGTGTCACTTCAGGGAAAATGATAATGAAATCCTCCTCATACAAAGTTCAGCTAGAGCTTGTCTGCTACACTGAGGTGAAGTCCCATTCAGTAGGGAGTACGCTACTCTGCAAAATGGTACATACTTATTTTGATGATTAAATGAGATAATTACATGAAGTATTTACTGAATGTTAAACTAAATATTCTTATAAATATTAGTTAATACTATCATCATCATCATCACTTATAACTGACTTTTGAGATCCGGGTCCTCACTTTTAGCCCAGCCCAAGGTTCTTGTCACATATTTTTAAGTCCTTCCATAACTTTCCTCTGCTTTCTTCCTATGTAATCCTACAACTTTTTTCAAGCACAGGACAACTCTTGTCTTTTCCATCAACAGTGTGCCAATGAGTTTTTTTCCTTCTTTTCTCATTTTGTACAGCTAATTTAGTACATGTTACTACTATCACTACTTTTTGCTCTTCTTTGCATTGTTTATGTATCTGCTTTTAATCACATCACTTTAATTAGACAAATAGTTTGTTTTATGTTTGTTGGGATAACATACACACAGAAAAGTGAATGAAGTATATTAGTCTTAAATGTACAGCTTGATGAATTTTTACCTAGCTTACACCAATAAAACCACCCCTCATATCAAGATATAAATCACTTCCAGCCCCCATAAGGTTTGCTTGTACACCTCATTAGTCTATATTACTTCCCCTCCCACAGGAACATCCACTTTTCTGATTTATATAAACATAGATTAGTTTTGCCTGTTCTTGAACTAATGCATGGAATCTTATCATTCTAGTATTTTTCAAATGTTTGTTTTGAAATAATTATAATCACAGGAAGTTGCAGATAAGTGTACAGGGAGGTCCTGTGCACTGTTTTCCTAGCCTTTTCCAATTTTAACATCTTGCCTAACTATAGTATAGCATCATAACCATAAAATTGGTATTGATACCTTCTACAGAGTTCACCAATTAGTTATATATGCGCTTGATTGTGTGTGTGTGGTTCTCTGCAATAAAATTACATGTAGATGTAAATAACTAAAGCACAACAAGACACAGAAGTGTACCATTACCACAAGGCCTGCTAGTGCTACCCCTTTATAGCCACACCCATGCACAATCACCACTTGCATCTACCCTCAATCCTTAAACCCCGGCAAAAAACAATGTTTATCACCTCTATAAATGTGTTATTTTAAGAGTATTGTATAAATTGAATTATACAGTATATATCCTTTTGAGATTGTTTCTTTTTTCATGTAGCATAATTTCCTTGATATTGATCTAAGCTGTATGTGTACCGTTCGTTTGTTCTTTTTTATTGTTGAGTAGATTCCATGGTATGGGTGTACCACAGTTTGTTTAACCATTCACCCATTGAAAAACATTTGAGTAGTTTCCAGTTTTGTGCTGTTACAGATCAAGCTTCTATAAGCATCCATGTACAAATATGTGTGAACATAAGTTTTCATTTCTCTGGAATAAATTCCCAAGAGTTCAATGACTGGGTCCTATGGTAAATTTATTTTTGGATTTTTTTTCTTTTAGGAAACTACCAAATTCTTTTCCAGTGTGTCTGTAACATTTTACATTCCCAGCAATTAGGAATACATTCTCAGCAATGTCTGAGTAATCAAGTTTGTCTGCATCCTTGCCGTCATTGGAGTCATCCCTATTTTTCTTAAATTTTAGCCATTCTGATGCGTGTGGTTTTAATTTGCATGGGATCCAGGTTTTAATTAGCATTTTCATGATGACTAATGGTGTTGAACATCTTTTCAAGTGGTTATTTATCATCGGTATATTCTCTTTGATGGAATTTATGTTTCCATAGTTTTCTCATTTTTTAATTGAATTATTGTTTTTATTGAATTTGGGGTTTGGGAAGTTCTTTAAATATTCCAGAGACAAGTCAAGACAATGTGGTAGTTACAGAGTGTTGGATACATAGATCAACGGAACAGAATAGAAAACTCAGAAGTAGTCTCACAAAACTATGCCCAACTGACAAAGGTGCAAAAACAATTTAATGGAGAAGGGATGGACTTATCAGCAAGTTGTGCTGGAGCAATTAGACATCTATAGGTAAAAAATGGACCTCAACCTAAATCTCATACTTTATACCAAAATTAATTCAAAATGACTCATGGAGTGAAATCTAAGTCTAAGTCTAATGTTTAGAAAAGAAAAACATGGGAGAAAATCTTCAAGACTTGAGTAGACAAAACATTCTTAGACTTGACACCAAAAGTGAATTCATGCAAGTCAAAGTTCATAAATCAAATCTCATGACAATTACAAACTTTTGCTCCATGAAAAAGTTGGTTAAGAGAGTGAACAGACAAGTGAGAGACTACAAGAAAATACTTGCAAATGATTCTAACATTTTTAAGGGCAAAAATTATATTTGTGTCTCTTCCTCACACTTTATCTGCAAAAAGTGCTTGAATATAAATAGTACATGATAAGTTTACAAAGACCTGTTGAGATAAAGCTTGAAAGTTGCCTGATAGAGTTATTCCCTTTCTACTTTGGTGTCAAGGAGGGCAGATTGTTCTAGAATGCAAAGAGAAAATTCTGATTTGGTATTACATAATTCATGAAAGAAAATGCAAAACTTTTTGAGCTCCAGTTTTCCATGGACCCTGTTTAACACAATGTTTCTGTGAAAATGATGTGCATTGTTTACCATGCATGGGTCATACTCTAATGTCCTTGTTGACAAGTGTAATTGATTGCAGTGTAACTACTCTTGACGGGGTTCGGTCTGCTTGCTTAGCAGAATTTGAGTGTCCTACCACAGCGTTGCTTCCAGTCAATGGGAAAAGTACCAGTCTCCCTGAAAAGTCCTTTTAGGTATATCCTGGCTTTCAAATGTCAATAAAGCTGACAAAGTGGCCAGCCAACTGCAAGTACTAGGTATCAAATGATGATTATAAAAATTTACAGCTGTCAGCTGAAATGAGAATGTCTCCCATGGGTGTGAAAGTAAAATGTGAGGATTAGCTGATAAAGCATTTTGCTCTGACTTTTTCTTTCATGAACTAAGATCACAGAGATGTGAGAATGTCATCCACAAGGTTCAACAAAGTGTCCACCAAGATTTAGAACATATTAGATTTCTTGAAAACATCTTTCTTATATAAGACAGAATTTTAAAAATATTTTTAAAGATAGGGTGAAGTTGTTAGTTGGCAAGATAAATTCAGAAAAGATTAAAATGCACCTCAATTAGCATCATGCATTTTTTTGTCTGTTAGTGTGAGGAAGTTTAGCCCTGAGCTAACATCTGTTGCCAATCCTCCTCTTTTTTTGCTGAGGAAGATTGGCTCTCGGCTAACATCCGTGCCCATCTTCCTCTATTTTATATGGGATGCCGCCACAGCATGGCTTGATAAGCAGTGTGTTGATCCGTGCCCAGGATCTGAACCTGCAAACCCTGGGCTACCAGAAGCCGAGTGCATGCTAATTTAACCACTATGTCACCGGGCCATCCCCAGCATCATACATTTTAAGCAATGAATTGTATTCCAAAGTAATCATTAATTGTGGCATGGGTATGTGTTGCTGTCATATTAGGATTACTGCTAATTTAAAGATAAGAGTAGAATCATCAGTTTTTCAATCATGTCTAGAGAGATTTAGAGCTTTTGACAAAAGTAGGGCCATGACTAAATTTTTATTCAATGCTTGCACTTCTCTTAAAAGGAAATTTTCTTCTGAGTCAATGTATTCATAAAATTGTTTGGGAACATGCCTTTATCAAGAAATCTAGATGAATTCAATACTTTGCTATTGGAATTTTGTCTGAATATGGATGGATTCATGTTTAATATAGGGAAGTGGCTAATTTAGTATGTTATGTGGGTCAGCAGAAAGTACAGCAACTTCCTAGAGGGGAAGCAAAGATAAAGAATGAACAAGACACATAAAACATGTTTCCTATAGTTCACAAATCACTCTCTCAAGCCATCCTATTGCCACTTTTATGAGTTCAGTCTACCTTCTTAGTACACAACTCTCTAATCAATCACTACCTCTCTGATTCAACACTCTATTATCTTCCTTGGACATGCACTTCCTGGATTTCTTTATCCTCAGTTTCTCTCCATCACATCTGTATTACCAGGTTAACTTTTCTAAAGCACAGTTCTTATCGCGATATTTATATACTCACAAATTTGACTATCAAGTAAAGCCAAACCAATTTAGTATGACATTCAAAGTCATTGGCTCTTTGGCCAATTTATCATTGCAAGAATACGTATTTCCCACCACTTATCCAAATGAATTAGATATGCCATACGTGGTACCCACTCCTATCGCAGCCTCTTTTGAATGAAATTTTCACTAGCATGTGTGATTTTATTTCCAGCATATTAAACTTGGAATCAGCGTAAAACATTGGAGAAGCCACTTCTTACAATATACCAGGAAAATTTGCAATATACTGGGATACATATAATGACTCTTTGAGAAAAGAGAATCGGGTAAAAATAAATTTTCTTTCTCAAAAATTTGAATGGGAAAACATCAATTGGATGAGTTAATTAGCAGTGGGTATTGATGCTAAAAAATGCACACATAGAAGCCTTGAAGTTGATCTGAGGCCATGAGTGGTGAAGGTTAGCTAAAGTTATAAAGAGATAGACTATAAAAATAATTAGAAGCCATAAGAATGCATCATTGTACAACAGTCATGAGGAAACAGTTGTGAGAGGGATGACAGCAGGCATGATCAGAGGATGCTAATCTCTGTACTGGAGGTCAACCATCTAAGAATTCAACAACATGAAGATGGCTCTACAGAACAGGAACTACAACAGCATAGTCAGCCAGGGGGAATCTTCCTTGACTCCAGTCCCCATAATATCCATCCAGCTGATTGTTGAATAATTATCTTTTCTATTCCCATGGAATTTACAAGTCCCTCCTGATCCTTCAATATGGTTCTAGAGATTCTGGCTAGATTCCTATTTCCCATCGGGTGCACATAAATGGTAACAACCCCAGAGTATGCCTAAGTGCTTGCTTGGAGACCATTTCCAAGGTCAGTATATCACTAGCAGTCACAGAAGTTAAGCCATTCTAAGTTTATTCCTAATTAAGTCTTAGTATTATTGTAGTTTCCATTTAGCATGTTTAAAGCAGATACCATTTAGTAGGTTAGGCTGTTTGTTTGTTCTGTAAAAAGTAACTTTTATAAATCAGGCACAAACTAAACATCATAACTACTACAATTATTTCTTGAATTAGTCAGTTAAGAAAATGTAGTATATCAAGTAAACCAAAGTTTGTGTATTATTTTTCCCTTTTTGGTCCTTGGTTCAAGAATCTTGAGATGGCTTCAAAATGTACAGAGCTTGATAATACCCCTCATTAGCATCATATCAGCATCAGTTACCTACCTAGATAAACAAAATTCTCTATAAAAGAATGAGAAATCCTAACAAGGATACACAATTAATAGAAAATAACAATGGGTAGGACAACATATACAAATACAAACATTTGATGCTTATCTAAATTAAATTCTTCTTTTATTTATGTGTATTTATCTCTTTGTTTTTAAATACTGACAACAAAGTTTTTTTTTAAATTAGTTTTTAAAATCCATTGGATAAATACAATATTAATATCTCAATATTACACCATTCCAAATTTCTGAAAGTTAATTGAGAAGACAGCAGAGTGCAACAAAATTAATGTTAGGAATCATCATAGCTTTTAAAGACAATCTCTAAGTTTCAAGTAGAATATTTTCAGGGTATGTTTTCAGAATATTTTCTGTGATTGTACACGCACCAAGGCTCAAAATCCAAGTTTCAGGTTGGTTTATGACAAGTTCCATTTGCACATTTTATTTTTCTTACAATTATATAGTGCCCCATACTTTTGGAATGAACATCTAGCTATATCATATCCATTTTCACAAGATTTGTTCTAACATAAAACAAATAATTCAGCAAGTAATAGCTATAAAATATTTCAGAGTAAGCAAGTCTTGGAGTTGATTAAAGGTAAGCAATCGATTCTTTGAATTTTCTGTCATTAAGATTTGGAGGACGGGGAGCAAAACCTTCCTCTCTATCTCTTCTCTTTCCTATCTCAGAAACCATGGTTTCACATCAGCATGCTTCTATTCCTTAAGGCTGAGACATGTTATGTTGGAGGAGCTAAATTGGACAATCTGTTTCTCTCAATTATTTCAGTTGGCTTTAGCTCAGTAAGGAAAAAAGATAATCTCCATGAAAAAGTAATGACTGTTATAGATAATCTGCACAGTTGTGAGGATGATGGTGAGGGGATGATAAATATGTTTGGTGAAAAGAGATCAATAGTGACAGTCAAAGACACATGTTCCTTTCCTGTAATAAAAGGATAAGAGGAACTTAATTGTATGAAAATTGTTCTTCAGCTAAGTCAGTGCTCAAGGATAAATTCCAATAAAATTTTTTTCCTTTTTTTTTTTTTTTTAGATAAAATGATCAATAACCACAAAGGAAAAGCTTACCTCAATAAAGAAATTGAGATACAAAATTTTACATCTGCCTGTGTGAAACAGTAAGAAATTTCTCATAAAATGCAGATGAAATCCAATAGAAGGGGATATTTAAAGCTGACACCATATTATTCCTTCAACTAAAAGATGAGTGTACCTCAGTGATAAATAGAGGACACATTTGCAACATGCCATTAATACTTCTAACATCAGAAGCTAATATGGTAGGGGACTTGTTCCAGGAAAAACCTATGCCACAAGCAGAATCTTCCTGAAAAGACAGTCTCAATATTTGCATAAAGTTTTCTTGGAATAGAGTATCTTAAGTTTTAAAGGGAAAAAAACCTTCAATATCTTTCATCTGAACCATTGTGTCTGGCATAATGTAGATACTCAAGAAATACCCACTGAGTATATTTATTGAATAGAATCTGTTTAAAACTGTATGCCAACATAATTTGAATCCCATATTGTAGAATATTTTTCAACATTGTAATAAGAGAATGTAAACTAAACTATCATAATTTTAAAAGAAAATAGTGTGGTTAGGAAAAATTCCAAAGTATGAAATGAAAAACAAGATTTTTGTTTTAAACACTGAAATAAACAAGTTCCACAGACCAAAACATAAAATCTGATAGGAAATAACTCTAAAAATCTCATGGTAAATTAGAAAGTACTGCAATCATCCACCATCTGATGATTGTTTATAAGATAAATGTACAGGGACCTAGGCATTTCTATTGGGATTTAATGAGTCAAGGAGCAAGATGCACAAAATATTCTCTACAAGTATTATAAATAGGTAGTGTTCCAATTTCATGCAATAAAGGTTACTATGTGGATACAATTATACAATACTATTCAATTCTTCCTTCAACTGTGTAATATAATATGTATGCCTGCTATGTCATTCATGTTTCAGGTCCAATGTTTTTACAGAGGTTTGTGTGTGAGAGAAACTTGTGTGGGTGGTGTATTCAGGGGAATATTTAAGGCCTATGAGATTCCACTTTGAAAAATCCTGGTCGAGATTAAGTGATAATCATGATCTAAATTTAAATACATTCGTTTTGGCAAAATTTTGAAGATGGGTTTTCAGTGTTGAAAAATTCCTCTATGTTAACACAGTAATCATTTAAGCAAACATTAATTTATGGAAATTTACATTTTGTTCATTTTTCCTTTTCTGTGCTAGAAAACAATTCTCCATTTTCTGTAATTAAATCATTAACAAGATAGCAGTAAATTTGACTGCTTCTTTGAATAACTTCAACCTCTTTAATTTTATGTTTTTCAATTAATATTAGAATGAGAAATTATGCTTACCCAGAGGATAACTGAGAAAATTAACACTGTTCTCTTACACTACCATTGTGAGTTTATCAGTGATTATAGAATTTAAAAAAATGAATATATGAACTTTCTGGCAAATGTCTCAAGACATCTTACAATAACTGGCATAAGATGTATTGAGTTTTCTCTCCAATCTATTAGTCAAATCATGCTAACTTCAGAATTCTTTATTAATTTCTCTGAGCAATCAAAAATAGCCTAAGAATGTGGTTATACATGAGGTAAAAATTGTTCCAGTTTAAAATTATTTGCTTCTTTTACAAACTTAGCTATTTTTACAATCATAGCTAGTTTTACAGGAAAATGAGGAAACGTGTACAGGTCACAAGAGGAAAATAATTAGTATTAAAAATAATAGTATAGTGGAATTGAGATTTGTGTATAGAAAGAATAAATCTATTATGAACTACTTGGCAAGGTGAAAATATTAAATATCAATGTGTGTGTTTATTTTATTCTGTCTACCTCATGATCATTTGCTAATTACATCTTAAAATATAGCATAGGGAAGGTTCTCTTCCATACAGGAATTCTTCCACTTGAATGAGTATGAATTACAATGGAACTGCCTGAGTACCATTGAGGCAAAATATTGCATTGTGGGGCATTTGGGGATCTGGAATTAAGGTCTGAATTGAGACCGAGAGAGTGAAAATGTAAAGACTACTCGTCTGATGATGGAAGATATTATTAACTGAATTTCATTACCTTAGGTGTTTCATGGTCCAGTTAAAAGAATTTAGTAGAGAATTTTCCTCTGTACTATTTTCTAAGCCATTGTTGTCCTAAGTCCATGTTCAAAGATGTTGATAATGATGTCATATATTTTTAATTATAACTAACAACTTCAATAGTCTTATATTTAAACGAGGGAATAAAGCTATTTCAATTTGTTCCCTTTTGGAGTTACACTGGGAAGGAATAATCACATTGCATTTTAGATAAATGTTTTGCCTTACTGAGCATCTATATTTCCAGTAAGCCACACATGTGCAAAGCAAACAAATCTATGTGCGTGGTTACATTTGTCTGATTTCAGAATTAAAGTAAACAGAGTCAGCCTAAGGCAAATTTGAGATAAAAGAGAGGAAACTACATCAACTCATTTCTTTCTTTCTGTTTGCTTCCAGAATGAAACATCTCTTTTTCTAAGCTTTGACAGCCCTCTTTCTCCTCTCCATGCTCCCTGTCATGGGATTGACTGATATATTTGTTGTAGATCTGGTAGTTTAATATTTGAAATGAAAGAACATAAATAGAATAATTAATAGAGTACTCTTGTGCTTTATTCTGAAGCCTAAGTTGTACTTTAATTATGCAATTAATAAAACTGAGAAATACTATATTAAAACCTGTCTTGGAGATGAGAGGTTAAGAAAGTGGGCTCATGGAGCCCTAAGTAGTTGTAAAGTTTGCATGTGTGTGTGAGAAATAGTGATAAGGACTTCACAGACCTGAAATTTTACTTCTCCTAGCTTCTTAAAAATTGCCCTATGTTATGAAGAATAGTAACACTAAAACTTTACGACTGTTAGTGCACAAACAAAGTCCCTGGTATAACGCCTTTCTTTACTAAAAAGACTTTTAAAGTGTTGTCTGCCTATGACTGATGATCTTAGAGATCAAGATGTCAAGATGTCCACAAGCTCAAAACTGTTTTCATAATAATACTAAGTGGTTATTTGCCTTTTCCTCTATGTTGAGAGCTGCACTGATGGTACAAAAACAATGATGAATAAAACTGCTGGTGGCTTAATAAAAATCAAAGTAGTGGCCCCAAACTGTACTAGTTGTCATTGTGTTCTTCATTCTCAGCAAATGGTTGTTAAAAAAAAAAGTTCCATTTAAGATTATCCTTGTTGAAACAGAAAAATAAATAATTGTAATTATCCTGAACCCTTGAGTAAATGTTTTCCCATATTCTGTGTGACAAAAGGTCAAGTACACCTAAAGCACTTCTGATGCATGTATAAGGGTAATGGTTGTTCTGAAGAAAAGTGCTTGTGTGATTGTGAGACTTGTGAGCTGAATTAGCCCTTTTTTAATGGAACACCATTCTTATTTGAGAAAACAACTGGCAGACAAACTTTGATTATTCAGACTTGGGTATTAGACTGATGTTTCCTGAAAATAAATAAAAGAAATGAGTCTGTTTATTGTGAACTATATATATATATAATATTTATTGCCAACAAGATTCAAGCTTTCAAGGGAAAATTAGATTTTGGGGAAACTTGTGTCACTGTGAGATTGACAGCTTATAGTCTCAATCCTTATAGTCTCTTTTGATAAGAGCAGTGGTGATAATGATTGTGATATTTTTTGATACCATATAATGAATTGTGTCAAAATACAGAAGATCTGCATAACTCAATGAAGCAATAGTTTCCAAATGACCAACTCATGATATTGCATTGCATGAAGTTAAAAAAAATGAAATGGCAACACAAAATGTTACAAAATTATGGATGAGTAAATGATCCAGTCAAAGTGTAAGATACAATGTAGAGGAATACAAAACTTTTTATGGTATTATGATTTGGGATTCCACATTGCAATAAACCTTTAAGAAATCTCTGCTTGTTAAGTGTTGCTACAGTATCAAAGAGAATTTTTGATAATTATTTTTTAAAAATATTAAATACACCTCCTTTTTCCTACTATACATCTATGTGAAACCAGATTATCTTCATATATTTCAACCAAAAAATACAAAACCACATATTGAAATGCAGACATAGATATGGAAACCAGCTACCTTCTATTAAGCCAGACATCTAAAAAATTGCAAAAATATTTAAACAATGCTCACTGGTTTCTTTTGTTTTAGAAATTATCATTATTTTTTCATAAAAATTGGTTGTCTATGTTAAAATATAATGAGTTTATTATTGTTATATTTAATAAGTTATAAATCAATATTTTAAAATAATAATTTTTGGTTTATAATACAATAAATATTGATAGATGTAATCCACAGACACTAAAGCTCTTTGAGGCCCTCAGAAAATTTCAAGAGTATAAAGGGTTCCCAAGAACAAAAATTTTGAGAACCTCTGCTTTATTACACATTACAGAACCTATAAATGTCTCCATAATTGACCTACAGCTGAGCTAGTTTGCACAAAAATTCTACAATAAGACATGACTTGATTGTCATCCTTCATGTGTGAATTTTATACTAACAAATATGGAATTTTAAGTGGAGGCAAAATGTCACGTGATAATTATATCTTATGATTTTGGTAGATACTAAAATTTGATGTTAGATAGCTATAAGACTTTGATAAGTTTTGTTAACAATTTTTTTTAACTCTGGGTAAATCACTTAAGCTTCTTACATTTCAGTTTCCCAGTATAAAAACAGCCTCCACTAGTCTTATTAAATTACAATGTGTCAGGAGAATTAATTAACACATAATTGTCAAATTTTCCTCTGTAGGTTCCACAAAAATCCTAAAGGATAACAACAAAATTCTATACAAGTGACACATGAAAAATGGATAATGAAAATAATAAGAGGATATGGAAAAGCAGATAAATTATTAAAATTTATAATGTTCACTATTGCTTTATTAATTTAAGGATAAGAGAGAAGATATAATGATGGTCAAAAATGAGTATTGTAGGGGCTGCCGGGTGGCGCAGCGGTTTAGTCCGCGCTTGGCAGCCCGGGGTTCACAGGTTCGGATCCCGGGCGCCCGTCGACGCACTGCTTCTCTGCCACACCGTGGCGGCGTCCCATATAAAGTAGAGGAAGATGGGCACAGATGTTAGCCCAGGGCCAGTCTTCCTCAGCAAAAAGAGGAGGATTAGCAACGGATGTTAGCTCAGGGCTGGTCTTCCTCACAAAAAAAAAAAAAAATGAGTATTGTAAAAAAATTTCTTATAGGAAAAAGATTGTTCTGGAGAGTCATGATATTGGGATAAAATTAAGTAATAAAATAGTATTGCATTTAAAATTTTCCAGTTTGCAAGAACCATGGTACGTAAATTACTTTTCAAGAAAAAGTAGAAAGGAGGCTCATTACGTAAACAATAAGAATTAAACCATCCGTAAAAATACTGAAATATCTGGCAAGAAACTTTCCCAAAGTATATTGCAAACCTTTTAAAATTTTCATATCTCAAATCTACATTGCAATTGAATATAGCATATTTTATCTTAAGAGTTCTAATCTAATACAATAATCTATCTTATATTTGTTGAGTTTTATTATTTTAAAATTTACTTCACATTTACAGTCATTTTAAGTGTCACGTGTAAACCCAACACTATTTCAAAGACTTCTTAGGGCACTCTGCAATATAAGTATATTTATCTATGTTATTATATATTTTTCTACAACTGACCAATTAAATCTTGGGAGTAAAGATAATGATGGTAACGCCACCTAACAATTCTTGAGGATCTAGTCCACACAGGCATGGTGCCAAGTATTATCTATTATTTCCAAACTTACAACTACTCTGCGCCATAATGATTGAAATAACTAACCAGGACACATTCTCCTCTGCAGTTGTGGTCCCTGGAATAAAGAATATGAGGCTATAGTAGGAAGAAACTCTTCACCCAGCAGATTATTAACTGCATAGTGTTCAAGTCAATAACATAGGGTGTCAAACTATGTCCCATGCCCAGATTGAGTCATACAATTTAATAAAATTTATACAAGTTCTAAATTTGTAATAATTTAACCAGTTGTCTCTCAACAATTGTATCCCTGTCTGAAAATAGCCTCTTAACTATTCACAGACTGATAAAAGGACTGGAAAAAAAATCACCTTATCAGGTCACTCAGCTGGCTGCTGCCTTGTAAAATCCTAATGGACTAATCTTATCGTCTAATAACTGAAATATTTTATACCTTCCTTCCTCCTACCTAAAGTAAGAAAAAAAAATTATTTTCAAAATTTTGCATAACAAGGGAAAATGTACATTCTTACTCTTTCCCACCTTTATTTACTTGGGTTTGGATGCAAAGGCGAGTTTATATAGAGGAAACTAAGTGGGAAGAATGAAAAGTTTAAAAAGTTCCATGCAAATGATGACAATTTAAGACAAGAACATGTTTTAAAGCACAGAAAAAGAATGAGGGAGGTGGATTTTATTTTATATAATTTTTTTGTCTGAGCTCATTCCCAATTAACTCACAAGTTTAGGCTTCTCATACTTGCAAGAGCAATGATTTCAACAATTCTTGTTTGGAAGGGACTTTTTTGATTACACCAAACAGCCTTATCTAAATTATCCTTTTTGTTTGTTTTTTTTGTTTGTCTAATGAGATTTTCTCACAAACAAATTCAAGAAAAAATAACTATTTCACCCATTTTCTTTACCCTATGCCACTAAACAGAAAGTAGGTAGGAAAATTAACATAGATTGTGTCTTTTGAGCACTTGAAATTTGGCTAGTGAACTGGGAAGTGAATTTTTAATTTTATTTACTTTCAATTTAAATTTAAGTAACCACATGTAACTTGTGGCTACCCTATTGGACTGTGCAACTCTTTGTTGTACAAAACTTTGTTCCTGCAAATAACTTTCTCCACTTTACTAAATCTTTTTACTGGCTCATTATCATCAAATAAATATACTATAATATCACCCATATTAAAAAAGAAAATCTTTCTTCAACTCCAAAGCTGTTTTAGTTTGGCTCTAATTTTTCTTAAAGGATAATCCAGTTTGAGGTTGTTCTACTTTATTTTTATTTTTGTCTGTGCTTTTAGTATCATATCTGTGAAATCATTGTCAAGACCCATGTCATGAAGCTTTCCTCTATGTTTTCTTCTAGAGTTTTACAGTTTCGGATCTTACTTTTAAGTCTTTAAACAATTTTGAGTCACTTTTTTGTGTATGGTGAAAGATAAGCGTCCGATTTCATTTTCTTTGCAGGTGGATATCCAGTTTTCCTACTACCATTTGTTGAAGAAATTATCCTTTCCCCATTGTGTATTTTTGGCACCCATTAAACTAAAAAGCTTCTACACAGCAAAGGTAGCAATCAAGAGTGAAAGGCAACTACAGAATGGGAGAAGATATTGCAAACTTTATATCGGATAAGAAGTTAATCTCCATATTATATAAGGAACTCCTACAACTTGATAGTAAAAAAAAAAAAAAAAACCCTAATAAAAAATTAACCCAATTAAAAAATTGGCTGAGGACTTAAATGGACATTTCTCCAAAGAAGACATATAAATGGCCGAAAGCTATATGAAAAATACTCAGTAATCATCAGGGATATGCAAATCAAAACCACAATGAGATATTACCTCGCACCAATCAGAATGACTGTTATCAAAAAAATGAAAGAAAACAAGTGTTGTGGAAGATCTAGTGAAATCAGAACACTTGCACACTTTCAGTGGGAGTGCAAAAAGGTACAGCCACTGTGGAATACAGTATGGAAGCTTCTGAAAACATTAAAAATAGAAGTACCATATGATCCAGCAATCCCGCTTCTCAGTATTTATCAAGAAAGAGTTGAAAACAGGATCTCAAACTGATATTAACACTCCTCTATTCATTACAGCACTACTGACAGTAGCCAAGTTGTGTAAACAACCTAAACATCCATCAGCACGAAAATAATAAAGAAAATGTGGCATATACATACAGTGGAATACCATTCAGCCTTATAAAGAAGAAAATTCCTCAATATGCAACAATATGGATGAACCTTAAGGACATTATGCTAACTGAAATAAGCCAGTCACTGAAAGACAAATACTACACGATTCTACTTATATGAGGAATCCAAAAGTCAAATTTACAGAATCAAAGAGTGGAATGGTGGTTGCCAGGGACTGGAGGAAGGGGGAAATGGGTGTTACTGATAAACGGGCATGAAGTTTCATTTAAACAAGATGAATAATCTCTAGACATCCGCTGTACAACTTTGTATCTGTAGTCAACAATAATGCATTATACACTTACAAATTTGTTAAGATGGTAGATCTCGTGTTAAATGTGCTTACCACAATAAAATAAGATAAAAAGAATCATCCATGGTTGCTGTTTCAACCTCCTCATATCTTATTTTTTCTACAACCCATTCCAATCGATCTTCAATCCTCACTACTCCACAAAATTGTCTCTTAAAAAGGTCAGCATGACTGCTAGTTTGTAAAGATCAAAGGCCTTTTTTTCCTTTTCTCATCTTAACTCCTCAGCAACATTCAGCAAAAACTACTCCCTCCTTGAAATGCTCTCTTCACCTAACATCTGTGACTCAATTTCTTGGTTTTCTTTTGTAGGAGAGGAAATATTTTCTCCTTTACCCTTTTAAGTTCTTCTGGCTGGTCTAAGAATTAAATTGATATGAGACAGATTAACACGAGAAAAACTAATAGAAATTTAATAACATGTATACCGCCTGTGTTCATGGGAGAGACCCAGAAAAACAGAGTAACTCCCCAAAATGACCTGTGGGGACCATAATCGGCCACCTCAAGCACTGAAGGAGGCTTTGAACTTCCCTGCCCCCACTAACTGTCTGAAGGGGTTTGGGATGGAAGGCCTGTCCCACTATGAATAACTCTGGTATGGATAGACTGGGAGGGCCTTTGCTGGGCCCATTCTTATCAAAGTTCTGTTTACCAGACATTTACATTTGTAAGGGAAATCTCCATTTGTAAAGGTATCTCCTTCTCTGTACTGGGAAGAAGGGAGATGACTTTATCCCTAGGGATCTTGTCGTGTGGAAAGCGAAAATCTTAAATCTACATGCTCTTGTTTACTGTGCTTTTCTTGTAATCCCTCATGGCTGACATTCCCAACCCCCCAAAAATCCTCATTTGTCTATATAAGAGGAGAATCTCAGCCATTTTGTCAGGAGATTTCATTTTCCCCGAGTCCCTCCCATGTATACATGTTTTATAAAGCTTTGTTTGATTTTCTCCTGCTATTCAGCCTCATGTCAATTTAATTTGGAGCCCAGCCAGAAAGGACCCAGAGTGGGTAGAGAATGCTCTTTCTCCCCTTCAGACCAAAGCCATCAACTTAAATAACCCTCTTCAGCTCAAGACAAAATAATATGTTGGGGGTAGGGAATCAGTTATGGGAGGTTACCAGGAAAAGAACAGTAAATAAGAATAAGGTTGTTACCAAATTTAAGTTATTGCCTTCTCCATTGATAAGAGTTTCTGGAGATTTGGTCATCCCCTCTTCCTGGTACAGCAAGGGAGACGCCCTTACAAATGGAGATTTCCCTCTTACATGTAAATGTCTCTTACAAAGGGTAACTTCTACTTGGTTTTCAGAGTTTTTCCCATGTCTGCTGTTTCTTAAAAATAATCAGCCTAAAATAATCTTTATACTAAAGAGACATATTTTGAGGTGACAAATTCTGCTCCCCTATATTTTCTACATCACTGTGTCCTCTTTTAAAATTCCCTGTATCTGATTCCTCTTCCTCTCCCCAGTTCTAATGTAAGTGTCCTGCAAATCTCAGTCTTCTACTTAGATGTTCTCTCAAACCATCTCATTCATTTCCATGGGTTTACCTATGAAACACCATCTATATCTGGGTGACTGCAAAATTTACACCTGCTTGCACTTTCCTTCACTCTATATTTGTTTCTTTCCAGATAACCTTTTAAAAAATTAAAGAATATTTATTAATTCAGTTCCTAAAATCATTCAATGGCTTTCCATTGCAACTAGAATCAGAAAATCCAAACACCTTCTATCACCTGACACTGTCTACACCTCTCTGAGTTTACCATTCACCTTTCTTTTCACTTTCTCACATTTGGGGAACTCTGTTCCACTATAGAGTTTGCTGTTGCTGGGATACTCTTCCCACACATAGCTTGGAACAGCTGGCTTCTTCATTTATTCATGTCTTTTTGCGATGGTCACCTCAGCAGTGAAGCATCCCCAGGTCAGCCAGTCTAGAAGAGCCCCCACTTCAACTCCTGTTTTGTTTTCTTCATAACTCTTACTGTCTGCAATTACCATATCTGTTTATTGTCTGTCTTCACTACACATCCAAAAATGAGGATGACAATAATAACATCAACCCCGTGTTGGGGAAGAGGGGGAATTTCCCCCTGCTCTTTCCCTTAAGGTTCTTATGGCTGGCCAAATAATTTAAAAGGCATGTTAGCAGGAGAAAATAAAACAAAGTTTAATAAAATGTATACATGGGAGAGGCCCAGGGAAAATGAGTATCTCAACAAAATGGAGGAAGTTCTCCCCTAAAATAGAATACCCAGATAAAGACAAAGAAGGATGTTGGGAGTGGGGGGAGTCAGCTATGGGAGATTACCAGAAAAGCACAGTAAACAAGAGTAGGTTATGCAGATTTAAGGCCTCGCCTTCTGCGTTGACAAGTTTCTAGAGATGAGGTCATCTCCCTCCTCTTCCCAATACCTAGAGGGAGACACCTTTACAAATGGAGATTTCCCTTACAAATGTAAATGTTTGGTAAACAGAACCTTGATAAGAATGGGGCATAGCTTAAACCCTCCCAGTCCTTTGATACCCAGAGTTATCTATGGTGATGGCCTGTTCTGGAGACAGGCCTCTTATCTTAAATTCCTTTAGGCAGTTTGGTGGAAGGTCAAATGTCCTGCATGATTCTTCTGAGCCTTTACTGTCTTCAGCTCAAAATAATCTGCATACCAGACTGGTGCATCTTGGGGTGGTCTGCCCTGAACTCCATCACCCATAAGGTTGTTGTGAGGAATAAATGAGTTAATATGTATTACATGCTTAGAACAGCAATAGCATTTAGTAAATGCTTAATACATTCAAATATTACTTTTAATGTTTTTCCCTCAATAGAATGCAAACATCTCAAGACTAGAAAATTTGTCTTATTTTGGCTCAGCAATTTATTCTACAAATTCAGAATACCTAGCTCATGGTAGTCACTAAATAAACCTTTGTTGGATGAATTAATATAATTGCAAGTAACAAGGGGATTTTTCTTTCTTTTAGTTTAGAGACCATTCACAGGGATGATTCAGAGGTCTGGAAAATAAAATCTCTATGAAAAATAAAAAGTTAATGGAATTTTAATTGCTCAGCCTAGAATAAAGAAGGCCAAGGATTGTTGTGAATAATTAAATAACTATATAAAAGCAATCACATCACTGAATTCATCCACATAATTTCTACTGATTTAAGTTGTGAAAAAAGACAAACTGGCCATTAAACATTGTCAAAATTGACTACAGTGGAGCCATTTTAAAATGCAGTCTAAGCTGCCTTTCCAGAGAAGCTGCAATGGGGGATCAGAATTGGCCACCTCAAGATGTGTCTCTTTACCTTGCTCTGAAGGAGGCTTTGACCTTCACCCCCCCAACTGTCTGAAGGGATTTGGGATGGAAGTCTTGTCCCTGGGACGGGCCATCACCTTGGATAACTCTGGGTATCAAATGACTGGGAGGGTCTTTGCTAGGTCCATTCTTATCAAAGTTCTGTTTACCAGACATTTACATTTGTAAGGGAAATTTCCATTTGTAAAGGTATCTCCTTCTCTGTACTGGGAAGAGGGGTGGATGACCTCATCTCTAGAAACTTGTCAATGTGGAAGGCGAGGCCTTAAATCTACTTAGTAACCTTAATGTGCCTTTCTGATAATCTCCCATAGCTGACCTAACTCCCAATATCTTCGTTTGTCTATTTATGAGGAGAACCTCCGCATTTTGTTGAGAGATACTGTTTCCCTGTGTCTCTCCCATATATGCATGTTATAAAGCTTTGTTTGATTTTTCTCTTGCTATTTGGCTTCATGTCAGCTTAATTTGTAGCCCAGTCAGAAAGGACCCAGAGTGGGTAGAGAAAGCTCTTTCTCTCCTTCACTGCCTTGCTATCTTAAACCTTGGACTGGGCCAAAATGGCCATTGTTTTACAAACAATTATTTGAGAAGTCAGCAGGAGAACAGACATCCTGATCAGGCTGAGGGCTGTGGACTTTCTGATGACAGAATCAGAAGTCAATCAATGTTGAGCCAAGACTAGCTCTCTGCTTCCAACTCTAATTAAAATTCTTTGTAACACAACCTCGCTTCTTTGCCTTTAAAAATCCATGACTTTTACTCCCCAAGGGGACACTATTTGTGTTTCTACCTGAATCTGTGCTTCCCTAATTACAATTTTTGAGACCTCAAATACACTTTTTGCTTCACTTGCTGTTTATGCCTCTTATTCATTGACAGCATCAAGAGACAAAAATAATAGTTGTTTTCTTGAGTTTTCATTTTTTAGCAGTACGAGTTGATGTGGATAAAATTGGAGTTGATGGAGGTGACCAGCTGTTTTCCATTTCTACTGAGGATAAAAATAATAAAACCAAACTCTAAATAAGTCAGAAAAGGTAGCTAAAATGAAGACATTCCTTACTGTGAAAGTCCCTGCAACTCATTCCAATGAGTTGTAAAAAGGGAGTCATGAAAACTTTCTTTATTTTCTCATTTCTGGGAAAATCTAGCATATACATTATTTAGGTGGGAAGATCAAGCATTTTGATCTCTACAATATTTTATATTACTTTGATTCTTTGTCAGAATTTTAAAGATTTAATGTAACATTTACAAATATCTAAGTAATTAAAATAAAGATGTAACAAAATATTTCTGTGCAGTCTGGAGTGTTTGTAGAGAAAGCATACCTGATGTTTCTACAGGCAAATAAAAATTGATTACTCCTGGAACAATTTTTATTTTTCAGAGCAACAGATCAAACCATACAAACATTCTTATAAGTTCAGTCCAGTTTGGTCCTAACAATTGACTATATTAAGGAATTTGTTAAATTGTTTATAACAAAGTAGGTTTTATTGAAATTCATTGTATTTGCTGATCTTAAAATTCACCAAATATTTAATATCTTCATTGACCAGTTAAGCTGAAAAGACTCACCCATTTTATTTCTTAAATTAAGCTAAAAGAAGCAGGCTTTCAGCGTATTTTAACAATATCCAAAGTTCTTATTATCAAACTATATTTGAGGATTTTATAATGACGTTAAATATAAACTTAGATTCTCACAGGAATATATCCATGTTTTTCTTTAGTGTAGGAAATTTAATTATTAACTAAAATAAGTTTCGTTTTTCACAGGATACACATAGTGAATATTTTATGGATTACTCAGCATTGCCAAGTGATAGGAAGGCAACTGTAGGGAAGGAAGAAATTTTCCTCTACTCTTCTAGGTTCATCTAGCTGGTCTACAAGTTAACTTGACATGAGACAGATTAACAAGAAGAAATAAAAAAAAGTTTAGTAACATGTATACATGGGACAGACCCAGAAATACTGAGTAACTCACCAAATGGCTGAAGCCACCTCTTTAAATACCATCTTCAGCTAAAGACCAAAGAGAATGTTGGGGTAGTGGTTTGGGACTTCAGCAGGGAGGAAGGCAATTCACATGGAGATGAAAAAACAAATATTTGATAAACAAAATGTGTGCTGCCATGCAGAGATAATGGGACATGCAGAGGTCTCTGAACTCTAGGCCCTGCCAGGTCTCCTCTGCCACAGTTAGCCCATAGTCTTTGTAGATGTCTCTGGTGATAGCTCTGTTCCCATTTCAGGCCATTTATCTAAATTCTTTTAGGCAGTTGATGGGATGTAACAAGAAAAACTTTCTGAGTCTTTTGTTTCTTAAAAAATAATCAACCTAAAATAATCCTCATGTTAAAGAGACACATTTTAGGGTAACAAATTTTGTTCCCCTTCACAATTTAACTGAAGGCAATAAAATATTGCTTCAAATATTTTTGAAAAAAGATATTTTTCAGGTATATTTTGTCTGAATATGGAATTATATATTGTGGTAGGCATTTGTGTTCATCAATTACAGTGTTTTCAATTGTCTAAATAATTTGTTATTTTTAAAATGATTAAATAGTACCATAAATAATAAGAAATTGTAGTAATCCCTTGGTTATTCAAGAGAAAGAAGAAGAAATCTTAGTGCCTCCAAAACAATGGATAATATATAAACTGAAATGTGCAATGTATCCCTCTTATATGGTGAAGAGAATGAAGAACTCTTACTATAAATGCTCTTCTTATTCCCCATTACCCCAGGCTGCCCCTCCATAAAAGGTATAAAAGATCATTTTAGCTCAAACTGAAATATAGCAGAAGTTTTAATTTACAGTAGTTTTTGTTCTACATCTTTGGTTCCTTCTTCTTGTACAGGGCACAAAATAGGCTTTGTATGAGGCCACATTATAGTAAAAATGAGAGAAGTGATGGTAACAACAATAATTGTTCATGTGTCTCTTTAACATGAGGATTATTTTATGCTCAATTAGATCTACTTCCACCATGTAGTACATGTTAAATCTGTCAATCAATTATGCAGCCAACTAGGTGAAGTACATTCTATTCAGGCCCCCCCTACAGGGACGCAGCATTAGTCCCTCCAATTATACAATCATGGAGAACCTAATACCTCCTTTTTAATCATACTCCTCCAGGGTGTAATTATTTGTCTTTTTAAAGTACAGTGTTTCTCAACTGGGGAGATTTTGCTTAAATAATGCCTGTGGACATTTTTGGATATCACAATTGAAGGTGGGGGTATTGCTACCAGCATCTAATGGATAGAGGCCAAGGATGCTGCTAAATATTCAATAGTGCACAAGACAGCCCCTCATAGCAAAGAATTACCTGGCCCACAATGTCAACAGTGCCAACGGTTAAGAAACACTGCTCTAGTAGTCTGTGAGTTCTCCGTAGGAAATTGAGATGTTTCCTGTTGCATCTATAGAAGCTAGTGCAGTATCTGTTATGTCTAACACATTGAAAAACATCTGTTGGTCTTGCTGTTTCTCTGCAGACAGTTTAAGAAGAGGCCTTCTGGTGCATATGAAACTAAAGGGATTAGTCCCATTACACTCTCAAAGCTCTTCTCTAGAGAGATTGCTTTATTCAAAATCCCAATCCCTACAAAACCCTAATTAAAATTGTTCAATAGTTTCCTTTTGCCTCAGGATAAAGAATATTCCAATCTATACATCCCCTCCCACCTCATCTTGTACTACTCTCTGCTATTGTGTCGACACTTCATGTACACCAGCCTTTTCTCAATTCCTCAAGCACTTGAAATGAATCTAAAAGGACTAACATAAGTTGTCCATGTATAATTAATAATGTACAATTTTTAATTAATCCTATGTGTTAGGCAGTGCTTTAATCACACTTACACAATTATGTAAAATCGTATTTAATAAACACAATGATCTTACATGATAGTACTGTTAGTATCTCCATGCCCAAAATAAATAATCAAGAGTACAGAAAGTTTAAAAGTAACTTGTCTTGGGATACTCACAAGATGTAAAGCAAGAAGCTCTTAAAGCACAAGGTGGAGATCAGTGCATTCCAGTTTGAGGAATAGCACAGAAAAAGACAAAATGACACAGGGAACATAGTCAATTTGAGAAACTGCATGTTTAATCATGATTGAAGTAATATAGGACCCACTGGAGCATGCCTCACAAATGTTAGAATGATACACACACTCACTTCATTGTAGATTGTCTTTCAAATATCTACTCTCTTCTCTATCAAGACCCAAATGTCCAAAGCAACAGCCATAATATATATATATTTTTTAAGTCAAGTTCAGGAACCTCTCACCATTTAGAAATATATGCCCCAAAGTGTGTAAAGACTGAAGTAAAAACTTTTGTGAAAATTTGCTTAAACACAATCAGTGGCCAACTAACTGAAATTCTCAGTCATCACGACTATCCCTATATTTTGTAATGTCTTTTTAAACTCTGAACAGTAATGCCAATTTTTCTATGTTGGGTCCATTTGTTTTACGAATGAGGTAATATCAATAAATAAAAGCAACACGGATAGCCATTTCAAGTCTTGTGAGGAATGAGGTAATTTATGCATAAATGAATGCGTTAATAAATGAAATCCAAGCAGTATACAACTTTATTATTTAGTCCTGATGATAACACATTCTAAGAATTGACTAAAAATGGTTAGGCTGAAAAGATGGATTGTTTACGGATGAGAAATGTTATTAAGTTTCTAATGTAATGAAATTTAGAATGTCTTTTAGTGTATGCCTATAATGATACACTGGGAAAATTAATTGTGTACCTGAAATGGAGAATGATTCCCAACTAGTTTATTAAGTTAGAAATATATAAACAAATAAAATCTTAGAATAGCAACATAAATTTGTTTCAGGTTATTTTTCTGTATTTTCCCTGAATGAATGTTCACTTTGAGTATAATGATTTCCCAGAACAAGGTAAATAAGATAGCAAAGAGGAGAAAAATCAGTGAGAGTAAGTTTTATAGCTGTTTTCTTTTGAACTATATTTACTGTTCACATACAGTAAGTTTGCACTTAATGTGATTAACTGGCTAAACTACTTTGGATATAAACATCACAATTGTGAAAATGTTAAAATGAGTAATATTCTGAGGAGAGGAATACTAAAGAAAAGTTATTCAGAAAATACCAGGATACTATTTGCAAATAATATATTTTCTCAGACTTATCTGTTTCATGCTACATGTGGTGAAAATTTGCTGAGTACCTACCTAGCATCCATTTCTTCTTTCCACATACACCTAAAAGTATCCAGGTATTTCCTTGGGTTGCCAGTACTTCCAATAATGACCTGCTGACTGACTCCAGTTCTGGAGACAGGCCCTGATTAGTTTATGCCAATTGATGATTCAACCTTAAATGTTTCAATCAGTGTGATGTCAAGACTCTAGCTCAGATGATATTTCTTCCTCAGCATTTTATGTGTGTTGATGAGAAGGTGAATGAGACTATTTTGCAATATGAAGGGCAGGAAGCTTAAAACAAGTTGACACCAAGTGCGGCCAAGAAGGCAGATGAAAAGAAACTGGACCCTTGATGACACACTGAACTGCTGAAACAAATCAAATTAATTTCTGGACTTTTCAGTTCTGTTAGACAATAACCACTCCCTATAAATTTTGTGTTTCTTGAAGCAGAGCTTCCTGATTGATATATAATAATAAAATGATGCTTGTGTTATTAGGATTTTAGAAATGGATTTGTGCATATGCAAATGATGAGAGGATAGCATTAAGCTGTGAGAATCGATTGCATGATCAAGAAACAGAGGATGCAAGTTTCTCAAACACAGGTGTTGGTTCTCTAACAATCTGGAAAGAGCCCACCTGTACAGCATAATTTTACTCATCAGGTCTCTGCAAGTTATGTAAGAATCAAGATATGATAAAATTATGGAATCAAAATCCAAAGAGATAAATGCAACTTTCCCAATGAGAGATACTAATATGTAATGTAAAAAATAGAATAAAATACAATGAATTTCTTCTGTTGTCATGGAATAGTGATTAAGTAAGTGGTGTATCCCTGGTGGTACACACACAGATAAAGTAAGGTTACCTGCATAGGAAGTTACTAAATACATCTGGTGTGCTTTGAATTGATCCTGTTCTATTTTCAATTAATCTGAGAAACTCAGGTAACCAACCAGGATTTATTTGGCAAATCAAAGAGATGAGAATGTAGAGCACATGTTTACTAAAACATTTACTTTTATTGTATGTGAGAATGCACACAACTGATTTTAGGAGTATTCTGACTTTATACTCGGTAGAACATGTATAGAGCACGACAGTGTGCTTTATTTTCCAATCATCATTATTAGTTTACTACGTATGTTTTCTGATAAATGGCACTGAAAAGATTGAGAATAGCTTGGTACTTGGCACAATAATGCTAGAACTCAAACTGTCCTTAGGAAGTGGGAAAATCTAATGGCAATTTAACAGGTTAAAATCTGAAGGTAAAGCATGTGAGATCATTTCCTTAGGGAAGAAAAGCATCATCTAAAAATAAATCAGACATTATCTATGCTAGGATTTCTTGTGATTTTCTTATCTCTTTCAAGTACTCATACTTTATGCTGCGGTGACTTAAAGAAAAGCCAGTCCAGTGTTGCTTTTATTTGTGTTTTCCTTTTCTGAATAGAGAGCAAATTCACTAAAGTGCTTCTTTTATTTTTTTATTGTCAAATAAAAAAGGAGTAAAGAAGAATTTGTATGTATGGCTCAATATATTTGGAAAGGTGAGCTGTAAATACATATTTCAGTGGAAATTTCATTTTTATATCAGAATCATAAATTCAATTACTAAAAATCTTTCAGCAGAGAGAAGCACAGAAGAATAGTATTAATTCTTGTCATTGCACATTTCTGCATGGGACGTTGTACAAGAAGGCTTTCATGAGGATGGAGATATCTATATATTGCATTTAAAAACTTATTCTATTGAAAGACCTGCAGTCAGGTTGTGATACTGCTACTCACTGATAGTATAATTGTATTAAGTTATTTAATCTCCCCTGAACAAGGATCCAATGGGATGTCAAATGCGACTTTTCTTTTCCTGAGCTTTTGACCATAAATGATAGGTTCAAGACCATATGTATAAGACAACCGAAGAATTTGTGAAGCCTACTGTATGACTCTCAATTCATCACCTATTTCTAGAGTTTACAAGAAAAGTCAAGGAGATTGATCAAGAGATGACAGTAGTGAGGATTCCTTACAGAGAATCTACAGTGTATAGTCCGTATCCAATGCATATATCTGTGGGGGAAGAAGTGAGCCTCTTCTGTGCTCCACTGTGCTCCAAATAACTCCAGAGAACTAAGGTGGGCTTCAGAGAAACATTAAGGCAACTTGACACTAGTTTTCTTGGATTTGCACATGTCATATAAACTGGTTCTTACTCATACTTTAAAAAAATCGAAAGACCAAGGCTAGAGCCTTTCAGAGAGAATGGGAGTGCATCCATCATGAATAGCATGACAAAGGTTCCTATTTCCCATTGGCCACATATGGGCACCAAGGATGAATGCTAAAATGAGTTGTCTTGAAAAGGGCTTTCATCCAAGGGTATAAAGGAGGTAGAAGTGGCAGTAAAGTAAAAGTTTGTGTGGAGTGGTTGGCCAGATACCTGGGGAGAGGGGAAAGGAGTAAATAGTCAGCAGTGAGAATACTCAATTCCATGATCAAGAAACAGAAAATGAGAGTTTGCCAAAGACTGGGTTTCTTAATAATCCACAAAAGCTTTTTGGGTGAGGAAAGGCCTTCGTTTGGAAAGCTACCACGTCTGAAGGTGTCTGACTCCCAAGAGAGAACTTCTGATATGTTACAGTGTACTTTTTTTGTTCTTCCCCCCACTTCATACCTCTCCATTCTCTGACAGCACAGAGAATAAAGGAAAATGCATGGCAAAGCCAAAATAAATAATGAAAAAGAGCATGCCCATTTCCTGTCTATTCCCTGTAGCCTTTGGAGACTGAGTTAGGCATGATCTTGAAGGAAGAAAAATTTTAAAATAGTTAGTTTATTAAAATTTTAGAAACTGAAAAGAAAAAAGTTAATATCTTGAAGTTATTGGAAAATCTTACTTAGATACAACTATCAGCAGTGATGAGAAAGACTAATATTGCTATGTTATATATAATAAAATAGTAAAATATTTTTCCCACACACACTCTGATGATGAAAGTTTCAGTCAGTTGGATTTGATAAAATAATAATAACAAAACAGCCATTTATTAATTGCATTCTGTTGCTTATTGTACATGCTTTATTATATGTACATTTATCTTTCAACAATCGTTAAGAGGTGGATATGATTAATGTCCCATTTGACAGATGTAGCAACTGAAACTTACAGCGATTAAGCAATGCTTCTGAAGACGTACAGCCAATAATAGGGAATGCCTGCGTTTTAACCAAAGTCCATCTGACTCCAAAGTATTAATGATTATGCTCTATTAGGTCATTTCTGTCTGACTGAACATACTCTTTCTAAATACACTGTTAGCCAAACTTTACAACCAGAATAATTTATACTATTCTGACCTGACTCCAGGATAAAATAAAAAAGGAGCAAAATCTTCCTGGCATCACTTTTACACATTTCTTTCTCCAGGGCTATTTTACAAGCTTATTAGGTGGAAGAGATACAGGGTGGGATGTGATAAATGTCTGTACCTCCATATCAGGGCAACATAAAAATTCTACTGAGGAACTTGTTTTAAAAGCTGAGCCAAGAGGACAACTGTGTAAACATTTATATTAATGAATCAAGGTTTAGTAAAAAATCAATCCATGTGGCAGGTTTGGACAATTGTGTTAGAGTCTATGTTTCCACTTGATCCAATATTGCTCTAAATGAAATCTCAGACTTTATCAATGAAACTAAGTAAATGATAATTAGGTTTTGAAGCAATTTTCTCAGTTTACTCTTTTAAGGTTGGTAACACCCAACACTGATATAAAACTAATATGGCGTGGTGAGTATTTCACCTTTCTAATGCATTTTTGCCCAAAATGACTTCAGATGGAACCAAGTTTTCATTTCAATATTAAAGGGAATATTTTAATTGAAGTAATCAGACAGTCTTTCCCTAATTGTTATAGTAGGCATCCATCAAAGTATTGTGCAATCAAGACACGTTATTATAATGTAAATTGCGCCCCCCCAAAATCACTGCAAATGTAATTTGCAAAACCTGCATGATGCTTTTAAAATTTTCTTTTTAAGGAATTCAGGTGCACAGAATTGGCTTAATTAAAATTCTTTCTTCTTGAAAGATATCTTCATTTTCCATGAATGGTGTTATTTTATTTCATTGTGTTTTACTTCACTTTATGCTTTAATAAGAGAATGAACATCTGTGTACTCCAAACCAGAGCATTACCAATAATTTATGTATACTTGTGTGCTCACTTTTACCATCTCCTGCATCCCTCTCATAGTAACCACTCTTCTAAATTTTGCCTTTATCATTTTCTTGCTTTGTTTCTTTTTCAGATTTAGCTCATACATGTGCATGATTACATGGTATATGTATTTATTGTTTAATTTGTTTTGTTTGCAATATATAAAGTCTCTAAACCTGGATCTTGTCCCCTGGAAATCTTTTTTTCTAAATATTATGCTACAAGTTTGATAAATGCCATTGTGTGTAGTTTATTATCATTGATTTTCACAGCTGTATAATTGTCTATTATGTACATATGATGATTTATTAATCAAATCTCCTGTCTGTCAGCAAGCACTTGTGTTTTTTTCTAGATTTTTTTTATTATTGCAAAACTAATTATAGGAATGTTAAAATATATGTCCCCCGATATATATGTGCAAGGAGTTTGTATCTAAAAGTAGAATTTCTGAGAGGTATCATAAGCAATATTACAGGAAATGTTTTCCAAAGGTTGTATCAACTTTCACCCCATAGCAGCAATCTGTAAGAGACCCAGCTGGCCAATGGCCTCTGAACATTTGATATAATAAGATTTCTGAATTTTTTACCAACTGACTAGATGTAAAATATCATCTTATTATAATCTTGATTTGCATTTCCCTGATGACTATGAAGGCTTAGCATCTCTTCATATATTGATTGACCATGTGTACTTTTTCAGTTTTATTCACTTCATTTTAAAAACACATATTAAGTATTTGGATTGAGATACTTTTGAAAACAACTAAATATAAAATAGGCTTCAGATAAAATGAAAAAAAAAATTTTACTTTTCTCCTTCTTCCTGGGCCAGCAAAATATTCCCATTATCTTCTACACACTCACTTGTTATTTAAGGTAATATATACCCTCATTATAAAAGTTGTTTATAATAATCCAAATATATATATGTGAATCAGTAGAATAGAAAACTAAGTCTAGAAACAAATTATATGATAACATTTAGCTTCAGATAAAGAAAACATTGCAAACACATGGGTAAGTGAAGATGTGTTAAGTAGAGGGTGTTGAGAGGTCTTGCTTGAAATCTGAAAAAATGAGTTAGATAATCCATATTTTAGACCTAACGAAAGAGATTAAATACATTAACTATTTGAAAACTAGCAAACTGTAAGTAAAAGAAGGAAATAATTTAATAATCTTAGATATGAGTGTGACTATTTTAAAACCTGAATTTATGGGAAATTACAATTGAATTGTTAATAAAATGTATTAATAGTTATTATCTGTATATAATAAAAACTCATATATTTTTAAAAAACATAATACATGCCTAGTAGAGAAGTAGGCAAAAGAGATAAATAAGCAATTTGCAAAGAGAAAAACAAAACAAAACTAACAAAAAGAAGTGAGTGATTAGTGTTTATAGTCATCAAATAAAATGCAAACTAAACACACTAAAATTTTATAAAAAATTAAAAACTAAAATTTTATAGAAAAATGGATCATAATACTCAATGTAGGCAGCTCTTAGTCAAGCAGGTGATTCATATATTGTTATTGCTGCTTCATATCGAGGAAAGCAGATTATGAAGATGAATTAGGAACCATAAATGTTTCATAACCTTGACATAGGAGCTGGTTTCCTGGAAACTGTCTTAAAATAATTTAAAGAAAGAGAAAAACTATTCATTGGGAGAATTTATCATGGTATTATGTTAATTATGAACAACTGTAAATAGCTTAGATACCAAAAAATATATATGTGAGATTAAATAAATTAAATTATCCCTTTAGGCAGGAAGTCCTTCTGTTTAATCTCCAACAATGTAATTTCAGTCATCTCTAGCATCATTTAATTCAGTAATTGGTTTCTGACACTCTCAGTCCATTCCAACCCTTTGCCCCAAACCTGGTTTATCTGTCTTTTCTATATGGCCTCATGGTATCTTGTTGATGACTTGTTTTCATTAGAGCCTTCATGGAATTTTCTTGAAAGTAATGCAGATGTCTGCTGGGCCATTCTTGCTCTTTTAGATCTAGGTAGGATTATCATTGCTTCAATTTCTCTATTTGGAAAGGCAAGGCCATTCTCAAGATTTATGGAGAAGCTTATAATCTCCTGGTTAGCTCTGGGCTCCTGCTCCATGTTAGCTGTATCTGGCCAGACAAAAACTAAGGGAAAATCCTTGATTCCACAAATGCCCACTAACCATCTAGCACATTTTTCAGAAGAGTTGTGAGTTTAAGTTCCAAGGAAGCAAATATTTCAAATAGTATACAAGAAATTCCTATTCTGCCTTTCTGCCATTCCATTAGGGAGTTCCACCACTTCTTCCTTCACTCAACCTAGTGATCTGACTTTTAAGCTAAGTAGCCTTCTCTGCACAACTTATCATTCCTCTTTTCTTCTCAGGATGAAAACCATATTTCTCTCATTATTCTATTTTCTCAGGCCAAGTAATTTTTCCATCTCTTTTTTTGCCTTAGGTACTCCATACATCCATATCCTAGGAGTCTCAGTTTATGCCCCAATTAGCTTATAAAGTTGTTTTTCTAAGCAGACAACTGTTAAAAAGTAACATTTTGTACTCCCATGTTTATAAATATATGTTTACCTGTCAGTTTCTCTTATTCATTATGAATTCTGTGAAGTGATAGCACTATTCTTTTAAGTTGATACTCATGACATCTGAAAAACTCCTTTTTATATAATAGGTGCTCAATCTTCATAAGTGATGAATAAATGAGCAATGCTTTGGTGATTTTTTTCCATTTTTATTTATTTTTATTCTCTTTCATTTTAAATTTATTGATCTCCAGGCTGATATCATGTATTCTTTGTTATATAAAATAACTTATTATTAACATGTAATGATTGATTAAATATACATGTCATAGAAGAAGCTATGGAGAATCCACAGAGAAGCAAATTTCAAAGGAAACTGACATCTTCTGGTAGAAGACATATATAGCATTGCGTAATGATTCTCTACTCTGTTTAAAAACAAGTGATCTTATAAATATTAAATAATAAGTGTGGTATCATTGATATATATGCATGCTAAATTCAACTGAAAAAGTAGTTAGATTTTTAAACCTATTAAGTGAAACCCATTTTTATTGAAATTTAGTGTGATGGAGGGAAAAGAACATTAACCTGAGAAAAACCTGGATTTTATGTCTGATTAAAAGATATTATAAATTAGTGTAATTCAGACCTTTCTATTTTGGCCTGGAATTCTATATTAGAAGAGCACAGAATTAGGATCATGAACAGATTGAAACAGAAACTGTGGTTCAAGAAGGTCTCATGGAGAATGCATGTTACTAAAGTAGAGCATAGAAAGCTTCAATTTCTTCCAAAGAGATATATTTGTTCTAAGAACAAAAGGAGGAGTAGTTTACATAAAAACATTGTATAGAATCAGGAAAACCTACAGGTTTAAAGGAAGAGGCATTCTAAGGAGCATGTAAGTAAGGACAAAGGAGGTGGAGAGAAGTATAAATGACATGGTGGCAGGAGAGTAATATGGAGGTACTGGCCAGCTGGAAAAACAGGCTCATATTCACTTAGCATAATGTCTTCCAGGTTCATCCATGTTGTTGTAAATGGCAAGATTTCCTATTTTTATGGCTGAATAGCATTCCATTGTACCGAAAGACAAATACTATATGACCGCACTTATATGTAGAATCTAAAAAAGTCAAACTCCTAGAACCAGAGAGTAGAATGGTGGTTGCCAGGGGTTAGAGGGTGGTGGAAATGGGGAAATGTGGGTGCAAGGGTACAAACCTTCAGTTATAAGATGAATAAGTTCTGGGGATCTAATGTAGAATGGTGACTATAGTTAATAATATTGTATCGTGTATTGAAATTTGGTAAGAGAGTAAATCTCACCGCACATACACACAAATGGTAACTATGTGAGGTGATGGATGTATTAACTAGATTGTGGTAGTCATTTCACAATGTATACATATATTGAATCATCTCGTTGTATACCTTAAAATATCATATAGTACAATCTAAGTATGTACAATTTTTATATGTGAATCATGCCTCAATGAAGCTGGAAAAAAAAGAAAAAGGCTTACATTTCCCAAAACAGAGCACTCAACTACCATGGAAGCAAAGGAATAGTTGTGGGGTTTCCAACTTGCTGTACATTGCTCTTATGATTTATTTTACTAAAAGCAGAGAATTTAGAAGATTGATGAATTGCCTTTTTTGAAAATTTTATTTATCATCAAACAACAGTTATAACTGTGAGATTGCTGTTTTAGGTTTCATTCTAACTAACAAGGAAGAAAACTTCAGGGAGATTGAAGAATACCAGAGAGTTTTATTTCCAGGCTAGGTTCTGACACTAAATAATTGACCTCGATCAAAGGATTAAGCCTTTCTGGGCCTAAGTCTCTTCATTGTAAAATGAAAATGTTGGATTATTTTATTTTCAATGCGCTTTTTACCTCTCATAATTCCTAGAAAATTATGCTTGGTATGTATATGCATCTTTCTCTGTTTTTCTCTCCTTTATTAAAACTTTGAAAAATGATGATGTTTGGCATTTATTTGCCTGATGAATGAAATTTTGTAGGATTGATAATAAGAAATAACAATTGAACTATTGGATTATTACTGATTTATATAGATAAAAATATATATGTGCAAAGAGTATTTTAAATTGAGAATTTTACCCACAGTTGCATCACGTTTTAATTATGTTTGTCTATTGAATTTGATCTAATTCACTTATTTATGTGTCCTCTACAATATTTTACATACCTATGAATTCTATTTTGAAGAAACATTCCAGAACATATTCTAGGCAAAGGTCTTTGTTAGTTTTCTGTTTTTTTCCATATCCAAATATTTAAGGGTGTTTCTCATATAAAAATTTACATAGGGGAGCTTGAATGACACAACGAACAATGTCCTGAGCAACAGTTGTAAAATAGGTGCTGAAGTAGGGCTGTTTCCCGGACAACCGTTAATAAAAGCAGAATGTATAAACACTATAATACAATTTAGTAAAGTGATTCTGATGTGGAAGAAAATAGCATTTGTTGAATGGCCATTATATGCCAGGCATTCTACATTATCTCAATTATTTCAATATCATTGAGAGATGGGTAGGACATCCCAAGAGAGCAGTGGAGAAAATGCCAAGGGTAACAGATCTAATACTGGCCAGGTTGGGACTTGAATCCAGGTCTATCTGACTCCAAAGTCTGCACTCTTTCCACCCAGTCAAAGTATGTCTACTGCCCTTCTGAGATCCTAGTTGGTTAAAGATTATACTTAGAATTTCTGGAGGGGTGGATGACTTTATTCCATTAATATCAAATTTTAGTATCCATCAGGGCTTCTTGAAACAAAGATTGCTGGACTTCACTGCCAAAGGTTCTGATTCAGTAAGCGGATGGTTGGGTCCTTGAATCTTCCATTTTAACAAGTTCCCAGGGGTTGGACTGCTGTTGTTATGGGGACTATGTTTTCAGGACTACTTGTCTAAATTAATGCACTCCACTGTATAGCAGCTGGTTCCAAAGAAAGCAACTTACAATGCTTAAAAGATTTGATAATCTTTTATAGAAATAGAGAACTCAAATCAATAGAATAATAATGATGATAAACAGCAAGGGAATTATTATGTCCTTTATTGTAATACATAGAGCAAAGATTAGTTACTTTTGAGCACTTACTGGGTAACAGGTATTAAGCTAAATGCTTTACATGGAAGATGATGTCCTTGAGATATCTACAAAGTAAGCAAGCGTAGAGAGAGTGAAAGTTATGGCATGAGTGTAAGCTTTGCAAAATGGGGAGTCTGTTAGCTGAGTCCATTTGCATAAAGGAATTGGGCCATGCTCTGTGGAAGAGCCAGAAGCACAGCCATTGACCTTTGTCTCACTATCCAAGTGAGAAGGCTTATTTTGATAAATATTTGACTGCAATTATTCAGATTCATCTTCTGGTCCAGTAAGTTTTTTTTTTTTTTTCTAGAGAAAAGAGCGAAAATGTTTTAAAATAGCTTTTCTCCCTAAAAATATATATTCTTACTTTTCTCTTACATTTCTGTATAACTCTCCTCTTCTATCTCACCTCTTATTCTCAAAATGCTTTTCATCTCTCTTGTCTTCCTAAACCTTAAATTAGTGGTGTTCTCTAGAGTTTTATGTTCAACTCCTTTCTATTTTCTCTATAAACCTCTCACATCTCTAACAGTTCTAAAATATAACCTTTTCATGATTGGTCATGTATTTATGCTTTTGAACTTTCTGATTAATGTTCCTAGGTTGTCCTTTATCCTTCTATCATCCAGCATGTTACTCTTCAGCTGAATTGTCACTCCTACAACTCCTTTAAAAATTTTCCTCTGTAATCTAAACACATTTGAATATATCTTGAATATTGATCTGCATTGATTTGTATTATGCTTATTTATTTATGTTTCTGCCTCTTCCAAATGAAAGCAGCTCTCATGCCTTCTTAATCTTTGTGCCCTTCCCTTCGTGGCCTTGGAGAATATCTGCTCCATCCAAGCAATGTAATGAATAAATGGTTGATTGTGTCAGCAAATTACAAATAAATGTAAACATGCTCTCACTACAACATAAATAAAGCCGTTTAATAGGAATAAGAGCATATTGGAGGTGGTCACTTATTTTGCCATCTATACTGGTTGGTGCTAGACTGACTGCTGTCTAGAATATCCCTTTACATTACTCTGAATCTCTCTAGACTATGTTTGTTTTCTGTTTCCTTGTCAAATTTGTTCTGTTGGTGCAAAAGCCTTGAGAAGAACCCTATCTTGCAGAGGATTACACTAGTAAGTAAATATAGTCAGAACCGAGGTGCAAGGAGATCTAGATAGATAGGGAAACTGTTAATGAAAACCCAACAGGTCTAATGTAGGGCTAAGTTCATGAAGGTGCACCAAGTATATACTTATACATAGATGAGTTAGAAGCAAGGGGTATAGCAATGGTAGCAGAGTCTCAAACATGGTGGTAGGGATTTGGAACCAGATATTCTAGACCAAAGTTAAGAGTATAGACTTTTGAGTAGAGGAACAAAAAGAGTGTGATCAAATGCTAGCTTGTCTTGTTCTGTGACTCACAAGTGAATCTCCCCTACCTATTGTCAGCATTTGTCCTAGATTTGTGTGCAGAAGTCAAATGAGATAAAACTCCTAAATAATGACCGGGGAGAAGAAATGCCAATTATTTGCAGACATATTTTGGGACCCTTTCTCTAGTTGTTATGTGTATAACATAAGAAGGATCTAAGCTAGAAGGTTTTAAGCTAAGGATCTATACCTTCCTACTCATTTTTATGGCCTAGTACACAGCACATGGAAGATTCTCAATAAATGTTGTATGAAAGAATAAATAAGTAAATGAATAAAATGATAAAAATACTTGGCTTCTCACTCCTATACATTCACCTCAGTTTTCTTATACAAAGGTCCAGCAATCCCAACCCAGAATTTTGTTTGTTTTTAATTTTGCACTTTCATGCTGACAGCACTGCCTTAGGAAATTGTTGCACTATTTTCTGGTGAATTATAGACTTGGGACAACTTTATCAGTTCCTCTGATCCATTATTTTGCCTCAAGGCAGCACTAACACTAAATAGACTAAAAGAAAGTATGGAACATTTTCAGTTTTCTGTAAAAACTTACTTGTTTTACTCCTCAAAATACCATATTTCATATCTTCTTTTCTGGTAACAATTTTAAAAAGAGTTAAGAATTATGTAAATAAATATGTCTTTTCTTTTTGATTGATTAATTATTTCATGAAAAATAGTGCAAAATATTATGCAGATACATATATATATATAATAGTGTATAAATTTTATACCCAAAGAACATATTTGTGACATATATCAATTATTTATACATTAAATATATTAATTACAGCTATCATAAAATTAACTAAAATGTTTAAGCATTTTAGAAGAATATCAGTTTTTTCAGTTACTAAATTTTTGCTTAGTTCCAAGTACTGTGTTTGACTCCAGTACAAATTCAGGCAGGATCAAATTCTTGCTTTCAGTGATCATGAACTTTATTGTGGAGTCAAACCCATAAATAATTTTAATATAATATCATAAATAAATAAATTATACATATATGTATAAATTCCTAAGCTAGCACAGAAATTCTTAAATTATGCTGGCTTGGGGTAGGTTTGTTGAAAAGGTCAGAGTAGATTTCAAGGAAAATGACGATCCAGAGTTGAATGTTGAATGATCAATAAGTTAGCCAAATAAAGATCACGCTCATCTATCCATTTTTCTATATTTCCATGTTTACTGCCACCATCGTAGCCCACATCCTCATGTACCTATATTAATTAAAAAGCTTTTTAATCTCTTGCCTCCCTACAAACCATTATCTCTAAGGCTGCCCAAAAAAATGATATTGTTAAAATGTAAATAAGACAATATCACTACCCTATATGTTCTCCAGTAACTTCCGGGAAATTAAAATAGGATCCAAATGCTTTACAGCTTACATAATGGGCTAAAATATTCTAAACAAATATGGCCTCTGCCTCACTTCTCACTATACTTAGGCAATCTGAATTTTTTTCTCATTCTCAAAAAGTCAAAACTTGTTCTCTATTTAGAGATTTTAGATTTATTTCTCCCTCTGCATTAATTAATAAGTTTCTCAAGGATGACTTTTGGAGGCTTTAAAATATGACCTCATTTATTTTGGCATTCTTATAGATAGTTCTATGTCTTAGCTTTCTGAATCAAGGGACTAGTTTGACCTATAGAGTGTGATGGAAGTGATGCTGTGTAATATCTGCGGTTGCATCATAAATTATGATACAACTTCCATATTTTTGGCCAGAACATTCATGCTTGGTCTTGAGCTGTCACGTAAGAAGTCCAACTTTTATGAGGCTGCCTTGCAGGGAGGAAGCTAAGACATATGAAGAGTCCACTTTTATATATTGACATCAGCAGTAGAGGTCTTCGAGTCCTTCCAGCCCAGGCACCATAAATGTGTGAGTGATTGAACCTTTAAACCATTGCAGCTCTCAGCCATTCAGTTATCTCTAACCTTCCAGTCTTTCAAGTTGAAGTCGCAGATAATATGAAGCACATGACAAAAAATCCCACTGTGCCATGTCTAAATTTTCCACAAAATTTATTTGCATAAAAAATTGGTTGTTTAAGGTATTACATTTTGGGGTAATTTGCTATGCAATGACAGTAACTGATACATCATACAAATTCAAAATTGGCCCCCACTGCAAATTTCATTAAACATAATAACCATACTATTTATTATAGCCCAAATCTAGAAATAACTCAAATGTTTATCTACAATTGAATGAACAAATAAAGGTTGATATATTTACTCAGTGGAATATTATACAATAATTAGAATGGAGGATCTATATGTGCATGCAACATCATCAATGAATCCTCCAAACAAAATATTGAACAAAAATAATCAATGCAGAAGAGTACATTCTATGTGAATTCTATTAAATAAAGTAAAAAACACGTGAAACACCCCATTGGATAGCTATTTATTGAAAAAATGACCAGAGGGCGGTTTCTGGCGGGTTCGTAATGTGATCCAAGTGCTGGTTGCAATCTGTATACCATATACATAGTATATAGCAAGTCTAATATAGGCCTTCAGTTACTTCCCACATTTATAACACATTTTTTTGTTATAATTTAAATTACTGAGAATTATCTTGGATCATCAATAGATTATTCCTTTACGACTTTGTTGTCACCATACTAGAATGCACTGAGAGCAGGACTTTGTCCTGTTAACTTTTATGTCTTTTGTCAGTTGAATTATTATCAAACTATATAATATTAATATTATGTAGTCCTTTGTAAATTATATTTTAAGATTCCACTATATAATTTTATATCAGTTTTGCAACATTTAAAAGAAAGAGCTATTTGGGATGGATCACAGTAGATTTTGCAATTGAATCCAAGAGTTATTTAACCTTTAAAATCAGAAAAACGTATAGGTAGAAACTACTGTGAAAATATTGTGTCATATCCTAGTTAAACAAAGATTTGAGAGGAATATAATAAACTAGGACATCTTCAGAGGAAAATAACTGGAAAATTAACAACTCAAAAACCTATACTGCTATGTAAAAATATTGAAGGTGGCCAACTCTGACTTGAAAGTCTATCTCCTATTTTATGCCTCTATGGATCCTACTTCATTTAAAAAGCATGGCAGAGTTTTCAGTTTCTTCTCTTAAACAGAGAAACCCATAGTGAGTTATTGATTTAAATATTCATTAAAGAGTAAATCTTTGCTAGACACTCAGCACCTGAACTTTGATCTCTGTCTCCTCATCTTAGCGAGCATTTCAGAGAGAATGCTGGACTCGGCTAGGTTTCTGTCTCTCTCCTCCAGGTTCTCGAGACTGCCCCCCAGCTATAAACTGGAGCACTGGTAGGACTCACTTTGTTTATTTCCCCTTTTTCAGGGACCAAAATCCTGTGGTGTCTTTCCAAAATGCAAAAACACTTTTTCAATTGTTTACAACGGGAGGACAATCTAGTACCCATTACTCTATCACAGGTGGATACAGAATCATAACTATAGTGTTCAATTAAAAGTTTATTTTTGCATTTACTTAATGTCTGCCTCTATCCTTAGATTGCAATGTCCAGAAGACTATAGTCTTACCCATCTTTAAAAATAAAAACAAATAATCAGACAAAAAACACTTTTTAGCCTATACTTAGCACATTGCCTAATGTTTAGTAGGTGCAAAGTAAACATATGCTGAGTGATGACCCAAGTGCTAAAATATATACATACACACAAAAAAGGATGCCCTTTGACACCATTATTCATTTGGTCATCATAGGCACTTACAATTAAAGAGGATAAATAATACATGTAGGTATTCTATATTTTTATTAGGTACCAAGATTCACATTCCTATAAAGCAAAAGAAATGACTATATTTCCTGTCACATTTACTACTTTATTTAATTCCACAGTAAGAAAAGTGAAAGTCAGAGAATTTAAGTCATTTGTCAAAATTTGTGCAGTTAATAATTGTCAAAACTTCAATATGAGCCCATTTCTTTTTGCTTCACCACACTACTAAACTTACCTCTTATGGCATTAGCATGATTTCATGTATGAAATATACCATTTACTGCTTTGTACTCTTAAATTAACTTTTCATACATTCATTAGTCCTCAGGAGTGGTATAGGTACACATATTCATTGGATACATTTATAATTATTTTTTCCAGCCATATTGTAACTTTTTCAATAACTAGAATCATTTCATAATATTTATACACCTGTATAATATGTGTGTGACATGTAAGTAGTTAATACATATTTATTGTTTAACTGATCAAGTAACATTAGATTAGAACTGATACACTAGTCATTCCTTGATGCTATATATACTTATGCAATAAACTATACAGCTTTAACTCTCACATCCACCCACAACTGATGAAATTCTATCCACTTCCCCTTCAAAAAGAGAAATTGAAATGTCTCACGTGCTTGAAGCAGGAAGACTTGGGGGTACACCATGTGTGAATACAATATACACTCTTTTGGCTTTGACGTAGCATCTGTCCTTTCTTCCTCTCCTGATGTAGACTTCTTTTATGTCGTATCTACCACCACCTCATCTACTGACAGGAGGCCTTTTTACACTAGTGACCACTGTCATTGCATGCCATAAGGATGCTAGTGTCCAAGATAGAGGTCCTATCTCCCAATGCCCCAAATGCTACCTATTTTGCCTTCCTTCTTTGGCACTGGTCATTATTGATGCAAAATTCATGCTGAATTAGGATATTTTCTTTACCCATATGATGGTTTTCTCCTAAATGTCTGTCCAAGCCCTTATTCATTTAGACACTGGCCTTCTCACCATTGAACCAGACATGTGGGAATTACAACAGTATGTAGTTTAGACAGAAAATCTAAGTGCCTTTCATATAAACAGAATGATAGCTACCAATGTGCCATCTTCTGTTATGCCTTTGTCTAGACTCATTTTCTTGTACTAGTTTTTATAACTGACATAGCCAAAATAGAGCAGCATGATAAAGATAATTAAAAAGTGACAAAGAGGTGAGTGGGATTCAGTGTCAATTTCTTCTCTTATTCAAATATTTCCTTATCTTCAAAGCAGAATTGGAAATATCATCCATCAGATTATCTCAAACTTGCCATATGATTTAATTAGTTCATGTGGACTTCTAAATGTGCGTACTTCTATTTTTACAGGAAGGGTTTATATAAAATAGAAGCTCTCTGTTTAAATTGACTAAAGTCTTTCATCAATCTCTGCCCAAATGTGCACAGGAGAACACTAAAACAAATAGCCTTTATGTGATAGTGCCATGAATTCTGGGGAGAATCAATAAATATTCATTGCAATATTAATTGAGTCATTTGAAGTGAACACACATAGGGCACTTCCTGGGTGTCACTTGCTTAAACTATTCATTTATTATCAACCCAGGATAAAAAAAAAAAGTAGGCTTACAAGACAACTGCAAAACAGAAGCACAGGACATGGCATAAATACTTGGAGGCTGTTCTAGGCAAAATAAGGGTAGATTCTTGTGGATACTAAGTATATGTTAACTGACTTCAAGAAGTCCTTGAACTCCCTAAAACTGCATGTAAATTTTCAGGTATAAGTAAATTCTTATGTGCATTTTTTCTGAAGAGAGATTCTATCGCTTTTAACAAGTTCTTAAAACAGATCATGGGTCATGATTCTACTTCTTCAATATTACCATGATCCCATCTAGGTCTGTTTTAGCAACTCATACATACGCCCTATATGTAATAATAGATCAAAAATAGGATACGTGCATTGTTAATTCTCATTTAGAAAGAGGAGAATGGAGAAAGTCCTATTTCCACCCGACTTTTTGTTTCTCAAACCCATGTTTTCTAGTTATTGGAAAGTCCTCATGTAGAGATTGTTGATTTAGTGCATATTCCATGACCGATAGGATAGGCAATATACTTTGGAATTATGGAACCCCAGCAGTACGAGGGAGAGTAAATGAAGAAAAAAATAATGAATACTTAAGCCACCTTTGGAGTAAGTAAATAAATATAGAGAGTGAAAAATCATTAGAGATGTTATAGACAGGCTTAAGGAGTGGAATAAAGCAAATAGATAAAATCAATTTTGGCAAAATGATATTTATTGAAAACAGAAGAAGATCTCATGTAAGGAATACCTCGTATAACTGTAATTGATAATAATAAAGAAATAGTGAATAAATGGAACCAAAAAATATATAAACATGTAATAATAATCTGAATAAACTCTTGAATTACTAATATGTGGAAGGAATGCAACAACACAGCCATGCATAAGCCTTCCTTGAGAGTGCTGCAGTGTGGGAACTCTGAAGGAGTGTTCTACCTTGGGTAAGAAAACAGGGACTTTTATAAAGCTTTAGCAAGAGTTTAGCTAGTGTCAGGAATAGTTGGTCAAAATGGTTTTTGGAAGAGGAGGAATTGTTCTTGTGATTTAGCCATGATTGTGCAATTTGATTTTAGTGAGATTGGGGCAGAGTAGTTGCAAGAGTTATGGTCCTGTGCAAGTAGGATGGGGAGGAGCAGATGCAGAGACCAAAGGAATGGAAGGGCCACAGTAGATACCTCTTTTGATTAACAGGAAGATGGAGTCTTATCACTCAACTGCAACTAGGTTTCTTCAGAACTCCAGATCTGCTGCTGATGACAGTCTAGAACTCATTGGTGATTACTATCATCTTGGCTTCTTGTGACTTTTGTCTCTGCCGTTGCATTTCAATCATGTATCAGTGAGTGGCTAGAAGCATAAAGACTCTGGAGAAAACCCAACAATGGACAGTAGAGAAAACAACTATTACCTTGAGAATTACCAGCAAGTCTCAGACAGTACCTCTTAGCCAAGATCCGAGTATTGTTGATATAAGGTAGCAGAACAGTTCTTGTCACCACCTTCACTCAGTGGACAAGGGAATTTTAATATCTATAGATTTGCAAAAACCTTGTTTATGCTCTTCATTTACCCAGAGAATCAAGATTAGAGGAAAAAACTTTAAGAATCTCATTTTAGCAATAAAAATTCTTAAGGCAACCCAGTGTGAAATCACATTCTCAAAAAGCAAGCAAAAAAAGAAAAACAATGTAGAATCAGTGATTTCTGTCATTTGAAGATCTTAACCCAATATCTTGGGCAGAGTTGCAAAATCAATCATCTGTTGCTTGATCTAAGGTTTGGGAAAGCCTTTTCCTTCCTGATGCTGACTTCTCCTCGAGAATCTTGAAATATTGCCAGTTTTAGATCTCTTATTGGCATAGAAGTCCAGGAGGTGTATGATATCTATTTAACTGGAAAACATGAATACAAAGGTTGATTTCCTGGAGTTTCAATGCACTGTTTGTGGTTCATGGCACATAATGAAGTATCTTCCTATAAGGTTAATATTAGTCTTACTTTGGTGTTATTTCCAGTAAACCAGGTCTCTGAATCAAACGTTATGTAGGAAATCCTGTGATTTATCCTAGGGAAGAGCCACTGTGACATGTTGATGATATGCTTGTGGATACTTCATTAAACTCCTACAAATTTAGCTCTATTGGCCTATGAAACAGCAGAGTGAAAGACAGAGTGAGGTACAATATTGCATGATCAACCTTTGGAAGGCTTGATTTGAGCAACTTGAGTGGGTTGTGCTTGCAAATCCAGCTTAAAAACCTTGCTCAATTTTCAAATAGAAACCATCAAAAAGCAATTCTAAGTCTGGATTGTCAAAAGAGATTTCAAGGAGATTAGAAACAGGAAAATTCCTGAGAAGTGCATGACTGTCTCAACGTGTACTATCCACTGGAAGGAGGAAATGGTTGGTGGAGTTTAGAATCTTACAGCAATGGATAGAAGTGTGTAAGAGACAGAAGGATTTTGTAGGAGTTCAGTCTAGTAGTATGAAATGTCTGAATAGAATGAGAGACTAAGAGGTTATGTGGCAATTTTAATATTTAGATTGGCAGAAGTCTCAGTTAACTTGGAGGTTGCTGCAATTATGCATAAATAGGAGGGTATGCTTTTTCTACAGAGTCAATAAACAATGAATCTCTGACTTTTATTGTCCTGTTGAAATAGAACCCCAAATCTTATTAGGACTTTTCATATACAAATAGAAAGAAAGGTTCATGGCACTAGGGAAGTTCAAGAGTAATGGAGTTTTAAAAGGGAATCTTTTTTTGTTACAGAACACAATCTTTAATAAGTCCGTCCAGGGCAAAAACTTAGGTGTGACAGTTTTTGTCAAATCATATATACGGCTAGCCTGTTCAGAAGTTAGGAATCCAGTGTCAACAGTATCCTATGAGACTGACCAATCCTTTAAGCACCTTTTGGTAATTAGCCAAGAAAAGTCAAGGATAGCATCCAATCTTTGAACAAAAAGAAACACTCCGATACATATGACAGATGGAGGCATAGACAATGGGCTACAGTCCTTCAATAACCTTGTTTTTAAATGAGCATTGAGCCAACTTCAGCAAAAGAATAGCCAAATCAGTGAGATTCTTAAGGATCCACTGTCCCTGTTATGTCCCGTACCTTCTTTCTTTGGCCCAGATGCTACCATAGTCAGATTTAAGTTCTGAGATATTGTTAAGGGAGGCATCAGATAGTAAACAATCAGTCTGTGGCATTGATACTGGCTCAACACAAGGTTGACATAAGGGAAGCCGTATTGTAGAAAAGAAACCATATTGTAACATTGAATGACCTCTGATTAACTAGCCCAGACATGCTCTGTGGGTTTTATGGCACCTCCCAACTGCTATAAGTTTATAACTTTGTTCTTTTGAGTTTGTTAGGAATGTGATGACCCCCAGGCAGAGAGTCTATGCTGCCAGCCATCATCAATGACAACCAAAAGATCAGGGTATAGGGCATTGCTCCATGCATATCCTGTAAAAAAAAAAAGACTATAAGGAAATAAGACCAGGTGTCTGCCCCACCAGGAGACCAGCCCCCTATATAACTGGCCTGTAATCTTTGTTCTGTAAGATGGTTCTTTTGGACATGAGTAGGCCATCTTCCCTCTTGCTAGCAAGCTCTAATAAAAACTCCTTTCTTTCCTACCTCCTTGCCTCTTGACTATTGGCATGTCTTGTGGTGGGCAGATGAACCCCCTTTTTAGGGAATAACAACATTATTAAATTATAGTCTAGGGATTCTTTTCCTGGATGTTCCAGAAAGAAGTGTTCTGGTCCATATTTAGTAGTAGTATACTGTATAGAAAACAGGCCTATTCTAAAATGATTCAGCAGACAGTAAAGCATATCTACTAGTAAGAAAACCCAAAGAGGCAGGAAATGGTTGAGACAAATATAGAATCTGCAGGTCACTTGAGATTCTTACCTCTAAAGCCTGTTTGCTACTCCAAGGATGAATGAAGGAAAAGTAATAAGGTTTCTTGTAGAGAGGGTAGGTCCAGTATCATATGGAAATAGAACGTTTTATATCTGCAATTACATGGAGATGTCTCTCTTTATTATTAACAGAAATTTTGGGCTGACCAGAGCAGCTAATTCCTCAGAGGGGTGTCATTCTGTCAGACAAAGTTTGTCCCTTGTCTCTTTAGATTTTGTCTTTCAAGTGGAGGCAGGGTAGTTATTCTTTCCGTGACGGTTTTCTTTACAATAACTACAGGTATATTTGTCTATAGTGATTTAGACATGTACTTGTATGTGAGTTTATTTAAATGTGCAATCAGAAGAGCTATGAATTAGAGCTTAATTTTCCTCTCTTTCTAAATGAAAGTATTTTCAAAGTGTTCAGCAATCTTTTGTAATTCAGATAGAGGAGTAGTCTGCCTCCTAGCTTCTGTTTTCTAAATAAATCTGTCATTTCAGGATTAAGACCAACAATAAAGAAAGTAGATAGAAGAGTTGCAATATTTTCTCCCTGAATGAGAGTGAAATATTCTCTGAAGGTAGAAGTGAGATGGCCTCTAAAATCTGGGAGCTACTTTTTCCCCCTTTACAGCATTGGATATTGATCAATCAATATTGACAGCTGGAGGGGAGGAAGATATATGCTCTACTCACTCTGGGTCCTTCTGGCTGGGCTATAAATTAAATTGACATGAGACAGAATAACAGGAGAAAATCAAACAAAGTTTTATAACGTGTATACATGAGAGAGACTCGGGAAAACTGAGCAACTCACCAAAATGGTGGAGGCTTTCATCTTAAATACCATCTTCAGCTAAAGACAAAGGAGGATGTTGGGGGTGGGGGGTGGGGGGGTCAGTTATGGGAGATTACCAGAAAAGCACTGTCAAAAGTGTAAGGTATTTATGCAGATTTAAGTCCTTGCCTTCCACATTGATGAGTTTCTAGAGATAAGGTCATCCCTTCTTCTTCCTGGTACCTGGTACCTTTTTCCTGGTAAAGGGAGATACCTTTACAGATGGAGATGTCCCTTATAAATGTAAATATCTCTTACAAAGGGTAAATTCTACTTGATTTTCAGAGCTTTTCCTATGTCTACAGTTTTTAAAAGTAACTAGCCCAAAATAATCCTTATGTCAAAGAGACACATTTTGGGGTGGCTAATTCTGATCCCCCACACAGCAAAGATCTCAGTATCAGGTACTAGAAAGTCTTCTCCTACTTTTATATTCTTTTTATATCTACTCATGGTCAAATTTTGAGACATATATTTGATGTCATTTTGGTTATCAATACATCCTGCCTTCTCTAACCAGGTTTTTAAAAATATCCCTTGTGCCTGTAAAATGATGGATTCAATTCTAGACTTTCTACAAGCTACTAGAACAATCCTATATTCTCCTGTGAACTTTTATCCTTCCTCATGAGAGGTTGGAAAGTTCTTAACTAAATTTTACAAATCTAACTAACTTTAACCAAGATTTTATGTTATAAGATAAGCAAATTAGGCCATCATCTTTGACTACATTATAAGACAATGAGAGAGGATATTGTCCAATGAGAGGGCATGATGTAGGAAGGGGAAGAGAGTCTAGTGAAGGTGCTGAAGGAGCACAAGTTACAAAGTAATAGTATAGGAGACAGAATTCTAGATGACCCACATGACCTCCTGATGTTAATTCTGTGATTACATTATTTTACATGACAGAAGGGACTTTGCAGATATAATTAATGTTGCTAATCAGGTGATTTTAGATAGGGAGAGTATTAGGGTGGGCCTATTCTAATTACCTGAGACCTTGAAAAATAGATAATTTTCTTTGGCTAGTGACAGAAGGGGAAGTCATGAGAGAGAATGAATGTACCATTGCTGGGTTGGAGATGGAAGGCGCCTTGAGATAGGAAGGTAGTTGGCCTCTAGAAGCTGAGAACAACACCCAGTTGACAGTCAGCAAGAAAATGGGGACCTCATTCTTCCAATAATTTCTCAATCATTCCAGAATTCAGTAAAGAACTGAATCCTGCCAATAGCCTGAGGGAGATTGGGACTGGATTCTTCTCCAGATCTTCCAAATACATTGCAGCCTGGCAGACAACTTGACTTTGGCCTTGTGAGACCTTGAACAGAGGACTCAGTTAAGCCCACCTGGACTTCTTACCTACAGACCAGTGAGATAATAAATGGATATTATTTTAAGCTGATAAGTTTGTGGTAGGTAATTTGTTACACAGTGATGGAAAACTAATATACGTGGGGAAGAAGTGGAGGTATGGGGGTGCGGTAGGTGGCCAGTCTGGAGTTGAATCAGAAGAGGGAAAGGAGAGTTTGAGTTTTGGTTTTACATTATCCATATTTTTATTAGCCTTTTATAAAGAGTCCTTCAGGAAAGCAATTTTAGAATTTTTCTATCTTTTAGAGGCCTTTTCATATCAAAAAATAGTTATGCCGTCCACGGAATATTTTGAGTCTTTGAACCCTTTGTGAAAATTAATAAACAGAAATCTCACTTAAAATGGAGTTTAGAGGCCAGAAGGGGGAGCTTTCACACCCTATGACAAAGGCAGAGCACGACAGGAAGAAGAAAGACTTCCTCTTCTTGCCAGCAGGAGCTCAGCCAATGAGAAACTGTCACAACTCAGCCAATGAAAAGCCACTATACTTTCAACTCTCAATTCCTTCAATGGACTCTGTTTACAATAGCCCTCCTAACTTCCTCTTCCTCTCTATAAAAGAGTTTCTCCTCCCTTTGTTGCCTGGTTCCTCCATGGTTGCAGATCCCAAATTTCAATTCTTTGTTGATGCCAAATAAATCCATTTTTGCTGAAGAAATAACTGGCTCTCTATTTGTTTAAGGTCAACACCTTTAAACCTAAGATGTGACATAGATGAATTACTTTATTCATATCTGAAGTTCCCCAAAGTGGACACTGAAATTCTAAATTATCATTGGTAAAATCCTGTAAGAGCTTCAACATTTAGTGCTATGGCACCATAACATTTGTACATATAAGATGCTGGGCAACGAATGGGAATTTCATCAAATAACTGTTGATGGCCCATATTAAAACAAAGAGAACAAAAAAGAGATAGATAAGAAGATCCCATTAACCTCAGTTCAACATCTCACTTGATTCATGGGAGTCATAAATAGTGAAAATGATTCAAATCAAGGGCTCTATACCAAGAACTCTAAAGAGAAAGAGAGGTCTAGGTGATGCTCAACAGAAAGAGGTGGAACACTAGTCAGAAGCAAAATCTGAGGAAGATAACAAGGGTATATATCCTGTGCACTCTAGCTTTGAAGAAGTGGCCTTGGTTTAGAAGCAGCAGATCATGTCCCCTCCCAGTCACACCAAAAGCTGTAGAAGCATATTAACTAGAGCACCTCTATGCATATGATTTTATCCAGAATGCCATAGCCTTACAACAACCTATAAAGATTGGCCTACCTTGGGGAAGAGAGGTAGACTTTAGCCAGAGGGGTCAGCTGAAGTTTAGCCAATTTCCATAATAGTTGCTCAAAAATAGTTCTCAGAAGAGGGATGAATTGTTCTTGCAGTTTAGCAGCTGTTCATTGGGCAATTTGGATTTAACAAAAAAGGTGGCAGGTGGGGAAGAATAGCTGTGGGGCCTAAAGTTACCCAAGGGTCATGCTTGAAATTTTTCAGTCTGTAAGGATATGTCACAAATAAAAAGTTCATAACGTATCTGAGGGAGAAAATTATATGAATAATTTACAAAGAATGTACATCACAAGGACAGTCACAAATACCAAACCTATCTTCTTCTGTCTTTTGGAATATGTGAATAAACTGATAAAACTGGAATAAAGTTCACTATATATTGAGGTTAATTATTTTGGCTTAGGTTATTATGAGACCAATTTGTCATTTTTTTTTTAGTTTCTATGTGATCGAGGGTTTTTTTATTACTAAGTATGCATCACTATTAAGGCAATAATGTTTCATTAAAATTACATTGGGAGATATAACATTCTATTAAAATAATTAAAACTTACAACTGTTTAGTAGTACCATGGGGCCTTCTTTGGGATGGAACTGTTGATAAATGATGCCTAATTATGTTGCTTTGATTTTTATTTTCCTTGTTAATTTTGTCACTTTTATGAATTTTAAAATATTTTTTCTGTTTAAACTTTTGGTTTTCTCTTCTACATTCTTTTAATGAAATCTTTTACATCTATGCTGTTTACAATAACAGAAAGTTAGAATTTTAGTTCTCCTTAAAAAGGGATTGTGTGGGAACATGTAGATCTTCTAAAATTGGTGTATATCTTACATATATTATAGTACCACACATAACAGTATAATTCTATAATCCATTCTGGGAGAAAATAGTAACATATACACAGGCCTCCCTGCAATAACAATAGGACTTCTCAGGTCCACAGGTGTACGGAATTAAAATGCCTAACTAGAAACACCATTTTTACCTTTAAAGTTAGATTTCCTCTAGTGAATCCTGATCCAATCTTAAGAATGCATCTCTCTTTCTCTCTCTCATATATATATATATATATATGCATATATATAATCTGTGTGTTGAATGCTATTTAATGACAATGAATGATGAATGATTATTTATAATAAGATTTTTAGAAGCTATATGTCAATGTTATGAGTAGTTCTTTCTGAAAGAGTAGGATTATTGATTTTCAAAAATCTTTTAAATTAAATTTTACAATTTTATATAAAAGAAGGCACTTTTTTGTAAAAGTGGTAAAGGAAAAAATAATAAAACAGAAATGAGGATTTCAATTTTTTAAATCTTTTTTTTTCTGAATACACGTGAAGCCAACTGTGCCTTCTCACCATTTTTGTAGAAATTTTTTGCTTTGATATCATTTCCCTTTCACTTTCAGTAAATTATCCAAACTACTTGTTCCCATACAGTGTGTAACTTGTATTAGATTCTCCATTTGTGAAGTCTCAATTTATATAATAAGACACTTTCAGATTTCTCTATTAATATCTTTGGGATTTTTAAATGTGTATTGGAAGTTACCTCTCTTAGTTTTCTTTTTTAGGCTTAAAAAGTTTCATTTTAGTGAGCTCTATTCTTAAACTAATTAATGTCAAAATAAAGGTTTTAATGAATGATTATATAACATTTTGGAAAAAAAGAAACAGTGAGTTATGGGATCATTTTTTTTCCATTATAAAAGAGCCCTTATCATCTCTGTTACATGAGACGGTGACTACCTTGGATAATCAAAAACTTACTTAGTAAGAAGTGACTGGGCTGCTTATTCTCTAGAAGCAGAAGATCCATGATGACAACTGGCATCAGGGATCCTTCACAGAATATTTTAGTTTAAATGGGTTACTGACATGCTATCAAACCTGAAGGAGGCACATACAACTTGTCTTTGTTGGTACCAACTTTCAGAAATGTGAACTATACAAATACAAAACTTTTTCAGACAAATTATTTGTAGCATTTTTTTATCACTAATACATTTTTGTGTCTATATAGTCCTTAATGGAACTTCACATATTTTCACATACATTATTATCATCACAAACACCTACTTCTGATGTGACCACAGGTGTCCTCAGCATAAAGCTGGGAACATGAACCAGAGAGGCAAATTGCTGCAGTATCACTCCACCCACCAAAACAAACAAACCAAAAGCTTGACTTTGAAAGAATGCTTTTTGCTTCTAGGTCTAATAATCTTGAACCGAACTTGTATGCCTCTTAGTATTTCTCTAATTTTCTCATGACCCAGATCTCTTCATTTCTTTTAATCTGGCCCTGAGTCATACTGTGGCTGGCATCACCATCAGTAAGGAATTGCAAGTTCTTTTTTTTCCTTTTTTGTCTTCCTTTTCTCTTTTTGAAAGCACTGCTCATTAGCCACTTATCCCTACTTAAGGATCTTAATTACGGTTATTTATGTAAAGCAACTTATGCAAGTATACACAGTCAAATAAGACATTTAAAAGCATTCTCATAGGCAAATTGATATGCCATTCACACAAGCTTCTGTATTATCTTTTGAATAGCCAGAATCTTTGTAAGAGTATTTATAGTGTTGGCCTTAATGGTTCTAGGGAGTAAAAATGTAAACTATAGATGGTTCATTTGCAGCTGAAAATACCCACCCACCCACTAATCACTGCCACCTCCACAAAAAGACTAATCACTTGCTATGCCAGGTTTCCCTAGAGAAGTGCTTTTAAAAATGGTCTTTAGTTCTCTTACAACTGTTTAGTAGTACCATGGGGCCTTCTTTGGGGTGGAACTGTTACCACACAAAGGGCACAACTGCTCACTGAGTGACACCATCAAGAGGCAAGATGGTGGAAAGGAAGTGGTTTATTACAGCTTGCTAGCAAGGGGGAAGATGGCCAACTAATGTCTCAAAGAGCCATCTTACAGAATAAAGACTACAGGCCAGTTATATAGGGGGCTGGTCTCCTGGTGGAGGGGCATCTGGTCTCAGAGTGGGGTGTCCATCTAGTCTTAGTTCCTGTCAGTCTTTTCTTTTAGTTGTTATGAGTCAGAGACCAAAGCAACACCCTATACCCTGATCTTTTGGTCGACATTGATGATGGCTATCAGCATTCATTCTCTGCCTGGCGGTTATCACATTCCTAAGGAACTCAAGAGAACAAAGTTATCGACTTATGACAATTGGGAGGGGCCACAAAACCCACAGAGCATGTCTGGGCTAGTTAATCAGAGGTCATTCAATGTTACAAAGTGCTTTCCTTTCTACAGTATGGCTTCCCTTATGTCACCCCTGTGTTGAGCTGATATCAGAACATTGAACAAAATTCTGGGAACCCTTTTTCTTCAACAGAGAATCTTCACTTTAATCTATTTAAATTAATGAATTAATTCACGAGTTCTGAATGTGATTTTGTTGTGAGAAGAGGAAAAATTCTACTGCTAAAATATAAAGTTTGGAAAATAATGTTTTACACCGTAGACTGAAAAGGAAGACAGGATGATGAATCAAACTTTATGTTAATTTTCCAAAACATGCAGATGCCATTTCTTCCTCTTTTTATTTTTACTTTAGCCTTCATCAGTTTATTCCTATAATCAATGTGGGACCAATATAAAAACGTATTATTTTAGATATTTTTAAAAAGCAATATTTTACAAATATAAATATTTAATTTTTATTTGAGTCCAACAGAAGTAAATTTTAAAGAACATTATCTCCTTAATAACTGAAGAAATAGAAATATGATATTACCTTCCTCAAAAATCATGTGCTTTAAGTTTGCCAATGTGAAATTAAAGCTAGCTGAATATTTTTAAAAATTTGTTTTAATAAAATTAACTGTTTGCATGCTATTTGCAAGACAGTGAGGTAGAGTCCCTATTGTATATAAAGACCAATGGTCACAAGCTGGGTTTCCACCTTTGAGGGCCAGTATTTTAATGGAAAACACGATCATTTACTAAAATACAAAATCAGATTAAGAGTATTTGAAGAAAAACGTGATATAATCTAATTTGATTAAAATCCATGAAGACGGGGAGCATGCGACGCATTTATTCATACTACTGTGTGATTGGCAACTAGGAAAGCACTCAAAAATGCTATTTAAATAAAACAAACAAAAAAAATTGAGAGAGAGAGAGGGAGAGAGAGAAGGAAGAAAGAACATGGGCAAATTATTTCTTTGTCTTTTATGGACTTTTCCAAAATATTGAAGGAATTATTCAACGATAATTATCAAGTGAGCAAATCTGATAAGAGAATATACAGTCATGCACTGCTTAAAATTTCTCAAAAAATTTTAGAAATAAAACATTAATAGCAACTTAGAAGAAAGGCTAATTTTAGGAGTTTGTTGTAGTTGCCTAAGTGAGTAAAAATGATATCTGTTGTAGGAAAATAGTAGACGGAAGAAAAAGAGAGAAGGAATTTGATAATATTTCTAGATGCAAAGCCAACCACATTTAGCAAGTTATTGGCTGTGTGTTTAGTCAAGTTTACTCTGAGTTGGGTTCCAAAAAAACCAACTAAAAGTGTCAACTATTATTTATACTATATTATGTAAGTTTGAGTTTGCTGCTAGATGGAGAAGGAGTCAAAGGAGGAAAGGCTAAATGTCCTATGGGCAGAATAAGGCTGTGGAGGAAATGAAAGCTGGATAATATCAAGACAGAAAATGTGGGATTATCCAAGGAAACCGGTTGAGAAACTCCTTAAGTCAGTTATCCAACCAGAAGGGAAGGGAAGAGTAAAATTGAAGAAATAAATTATAGAATGCTTCAGACCTCTTATAAATATGAAAGTAGACATTTTAAATTATATTTGGAATGGTTCTATGAAGATTGTTATAACATGGATGAAACAAACGAAGGCACACTGGCTGCAGTCATACGCTGCACAATGATGTTTCAGTCAACAATAGATCGCATATATGACAGTGGCCCCATAAGATTAGCACCATATAGCCTAGGTGTGTAGTAGGCTATACCATCTAGGTTTGTGTAAGTGCACTCTATGATGTTCACACAATGACAACATTGGCTAACAATGCATTTATCAGAATGTATTTGGGTTGTTAAGCAGCACATGACTGTATATTCTCTTATCAGATTCGCTCATTTGACAATTATCATTGAATAATTACTTCAATATTTTGGAAAACTCCATAAATGACAAAGAAATAGTTTGTCCATGTTCTTTCTTCCCTCTCTCTCTCTTTGTCACTGTCTGTTTTTTTTTGTTTTTGTTTTATGTAGAGATCTCAGAAATCTAGTCAACACTAGTATTTCCCATAAAAGGAAATAATTTCCAAGACATTTTGGTTTTTTTGTGTGTGTTTTACAAAGATTATTATTTTATTTTTATTATTATTTTTATTATTATATTATTATTATTTTATTATTCTTGTACCATCCATGTCTTCCTCTAATTTCAAAATCTGTAATAAGATCAAATGTTTCTACAATATACTGCATTTTCTTAAACCACGTCCAATATTGGACGTACTCCAGGAGGATGACATACGTAAAGCAAATGGGACTCAATCACAGAAATCTGTTTTTGAAACACTTAAAAATCATTTTACTTTTTAAAAATTTTAAAATAATTTTTATTACTGTAGAACTTTGGATAAAAGAAGAGATAAAATGAGCTATAAAACAGATTAGGATGAAATAGAGAAGAAATGGTAGAATGAGAAATAAATCGCCAAACAATAAACAAAGGAAATGTTACAAATGAGTGCTAAAAAGGAGCATAATATCCATCAATTATGGCATGAATATTAGATAAGAAAGGAACTACAATATTACATTTGCAGATTCTGGTTTGCTTTTATTTTTAATTTTGGATAGAAAAGAATGAGGAGTATACGACTAATATTCTTCACAAAAGGGAAATAGAATAATATTTAAAAGTAAAACTGGCATAAAATAAGCATTTTAAAATTCAAATCCCTATATAGACTTGTGTTATTGCTTGTATCCCTCTCTCTTTATTGGTATTGTGCTGTCAATATGAATTTTTGTTTGTTTGCTTTTATTTTGTTTTGTTTGAAAATGTTATTAAAATATGGGTAAGGACTGAAGGGTTTTAAACAAAGAAAACTAATATTTAACTCTTTTGGTGAATTCCCAAACAGTTTTAATCATCTAATGTGAAGTTACAACATGGATGGGGTCTGAATAAATGACAATTATGTGCTCTTGTGCAAGTTGAGGAAAAGACTACTTTAAAAGGTTGCCTTATTCTCTGTGCTCACTCTCTTCAGCTCTTCAGTTTCTCTTACTCTTTTAATTATTTTTCGCATCTATACTTTCCCTGTTTTCACTCTATTTGAATTATTCTGCTTTACAGTACTATTGTTGCCTTTATTCCTTAACCTCTAGGATCCTCTTTTTTCCTATATTATCAGTTCAAATATTCCTCATTATATTTGATTACTTTTCAGGAAACGACTATATGTTTTTATGGAAAATTCTCCTTCACATCACTGTGCATCTGAACCACGTCTTGAAGAACTTGGATCTTTTTAAACTGGGTAGGTCCCTTGGGAATGTGTATGGCACATCACTACCTGGAATCAAATGGTCCTCTGAGAACACTGCCATCTTGTGGTTGGTCTCTTAAAAGGATTCCCACATGTCTTCATAAGCTGCAAAACTCTTAGGTAGGTCATTACCCGTGAACACCAACTTCCATTTAAATAACCAAGCATATTAGAATTTTCCAGTGAATTAGCTCATTACTCATTAGAAATTTTAAAATGTCAATGCTAAAGAGAGTAACAAAGGCTGACAAAATACATTTTCTTCAGGAGAAAGCTAGTTATTTAAATATGATGAAAAGGAGTAGAATCCAGCCAGAATATGTATCTAAATATGAAGACACTAGGAGATTTCTACCATCTGTGTAATGACAATAACAGCTAATATTTATTTAGTTCTTGCTGTTTAGGCTATTTATGAAACTCTGTTCTAAGTTTGTTATAGCCATTAATTCATGTAATCCTCAAACCCCTTAGTAAGGTAGTTACCTCTCTCTCCCTTTCTCTCTCTCTCTCACACACACATACACACACACACACAATTTGCTATATGTTAATATAGCATTATATATTTTATATATAATATTTAATGTATATTTATCAGTAGAACGTATTATTAGTCTTTCTTAAAAATACACATATGTATGAAAATAATTGGATCTATTTGCATGTACCTGGTGGCAATTTTAATTAATACCAAAATGGATAATGTTTCTCCCATTGTTGCTCTTCAGTGTCCTTTCTCAAAAATGACCACTTGTACAATTTCTTGGTATATTTATTCTAAATAAATTAATATATACTCATGTATGTGTTTATATATAATATGTGTGTGCGCACACATGGATGCATATGCGTGTGCATAATATCTGGGAAAATACACACATATATTTCCTTTTTTTATATACTGAACTTCACTTTCTAGCTATATGATCTTGAGCTATATACCTAATATTTCTATGCCTCATCTTCCTTTTCTGCAATAATCTTCATGGGAGTATTAGGAAAATTAAATAATAAAATTCATATAAAATAAAGGTCTCAGCCTATTTCCTGGCATTTAAGTCCTTAAATTAATAGATATATTTTTGCTGCTATTGTCATTATTATTATCATTACTAATTATTATCACCTGAACCACTATTATGAAAATAGAAAAGGAATTTAAAGTAATTTTCTCACATTAATCCCACTATAGGAAACACATCATAAAACTATCAATTTTATGAAAAGGACTTTCCATGTAGATGCACAAGACAGACTACCATTCCATATGTGAATTTCTTATAGTTCATGGTGGTTGTTAGCACATTAACTCTAGAAATTGAGACACACCAATGTTTGAAAACCCTTGTAAATATTCTCTTCAGTTATATAGAGTTAAAAACACTTTTATTATCTGTCAATGATATAACAAAGATTTTTTTCAAAAATTATTATTTATGTTTAAACCATAAAATAATATTGATTTTAAATTATCGTTATTTTAAAGTGTCACATTTCTAATTATGACTATAGCTTTTTAAGACTCGTTCTTAACAAACATAGCAAAAGATTTTGAAGTTACTATAATGCTCTACTCTTTATAAATGTATAATGTGTTAATGGTAAATTACTAATTCTAGAAAATCATGAAATAATTTTCTGACAGTATCCTTTACCATAGTCTTAACTATCTCTAATTTTTATGAGGTGTTTTTATTTCTGATGTCAGCAAATGTGTCATTGCACCTTCCCTAAAGTCTCACCAGGGATGCCAGAGCCTGCCAACAGGACACATTAATTTCTGGGAATCAAATCAAGGTCTTCCTAAGGTTATTAGGAATTGCTAACAACGAGAAAATGGCGCAGTGTCTGTGCTTCTGACTTTAAATAGTCCCTAATTAAATCTTATTCGTCAGTCTTATTTAAACACCATGATAACCCTTGTGTAATTGACCAATCATAAACAGACTTCCAATTCCATAATCTACCATTTTTTCACTACACAAGTTTCTAAAATGTACAGTTATTTTGCCATTTGGGCATAGATTGGAACATTCAAAGCATAAAATTTCAACATGCGTTTGAATTGTTAATATTAAATGTTTAATAATATCCCTCGGGGTAGGAAAAAGTAAAAACAAAACAAGAAAGGGTTTATTCTTTTCACAAAATTGAAAGACGATCCTAGAATTAATTTATTTCCCTGGGCATTGGCTTTCCCATCTGTGCCCTGTGCAGTGATGTCACCTTAACACAAATATCAAAGCAATTCTGGAAAATAAAATACAAATTTTTGTTTTATTTATAAAGGCAAAATACAATTTTCAAATACAGTTTGTGATATATTATTTTTACCATTCCAAAAAGCAGGGACCTCCATGGTTACACATATTTGTATTTCCAAAGAAAAATATTTTGTGGGTAATTAAGGATCAAGAAGTTTTTTATTCCAATTGTAAAAATTATCCAGCTACTGTGGAAATTAATCTAGTTGTCAATCTTCCCCATCCTACCCACTTGTGGATATTTTCAATGTAAAATTAATATAAAATATACTGTCTTCTAATTTGGCCTGATATATATTTTTTTAATGTATGATTTTTTTTCTCCCCAAAGCTTCAGTAGATAGTTGTATGTCATAGTTGTGCATCCTTTTAGTTGCTGTATGTGGGATGCTGCCTCAGCATGGCTTGACAAGGGGTGCATCAGTCTGCACCTAGGATCCCAACCGGCAAGCCCGGGGCCACCGAAGCAGAACACGTGAACTTAACCGCTATACCACCGGGCCGGCCCCTATATTCATATTTATTATTAGATGCTATTTCAATAGACTATACTAAACTGGAAGTGGATTGTTCCCCAGAATATTTACAAACATAATGAATGACGATGCACAAACCATATATTCTTTAGAGTTGAGATAGACCTCACCCCTAGTTCATGCAGATCTTGTTGAAATCCTTCAGCAGCTGTGTTAGAAGTTGTCTCTCAAGTGGCCCTGGCTGATTATCAGACTTTCCACTGAACACTATGCAGAGTGTCAGTCATTTCATTTACTCTGAAAGAATTCAAGGTGAAAAGCAAAAAGTTAGATATGTCTGCTCATACAGTTATGAAGTTCTGACATATTGAAAGAAAAATCGAACCAATATGTGGGAAAAATTAAATATAGCAGAGGTGTTTGTGCTGTTGTATACATAATTTTTTCTCCTTTAATTCCCAATGACAATATTTTCTGGTCATTTAATTATCATATTTCAAGTGATTGAAAGTCATGAATATTAAAACTAGAATAACTTTCCTTAAACTCTTAGATTTCTTTGGAAATAACTTTCAACAGCACTTTTCCAGGTGAATGTTTTGGGACTCTAAAGTTACTTGTAAAGGGATCTATAAAAAGATCTATACTTTCTGAAAAATATTTGGCATCTTAATTCCATTAGTCATCTGATCTATTCAGTCAGCAAGAGCTATCCAAGATTATTTTTTCTGGAGGGAATTGTATGGCACAAATAATTACATAAAGTTTAAGTGATTAAAAATCTTCTTTTTCATCACTGATCTATACATGCAGGCTATATAATAAAGCCATTTGAATGGCACCATCTGTGCTCCATATCTGTCTGAAGGGGGTTGTCTTTTGATAACATTAACAAATGAGTTATTAGACAAAGAAGAAAAAGAAGAGAAGAGGAAAAGTTGAAGGAAATATCTCAAAGCCGAGATCCAAATAACTTTCTCCAAACCATGTCCCTTAGCATACTGCCTTGTCTATTAGAGCATATCAGACTTTAGCTGTGACTTTCCAATCAAAATGAGAATATCACATTTCTTTGGATAGATAAAGTCTTACATATCTCTGTAAAAGAATAATCTGATTCTCACTTCTTCAGTGAAAAAGAGGTCTGAAATATACAACCATAAGAGTGTAAGTGTTTTAACTTAAAGGTGAGTAAGATTAAACTTCAAAATCAACTGTTTTCGAAGATTTATCAAAAACTCTAAGACCCTCCTATCTCAGTTGTCTCTTCCTCTTATCTTCTGTACCCCAGTATTTCCTTTCTGCCCACCCAAAATGACTGCATTCATAGGCGTGTCATAGCACAAGGAAGGCTCACTGCCGGAAGTGCATTTTTTTAAATTTAAATGGTGTCTTGATTATCAGAGAAGAAATATTGGTCAAGAATATGAGGTCTATTCACTCTTTGGAAGATTTTAACTTTTATTTACTTACCAGCTCACAATATGTACCAGCTTTTCCCATACCTGCAACTAGCAGGATCCTCAAATGCCATGCTCATGGGCAATGTCAATACATAATGTTGAACAGTTTGCTGGTGGCAGGATTTATTTTAAGTATAAAAGGAATAGGATCCTGTTGATTCACCCGAAAGCAAAATAACTCATATAAACACTAGTTTCAAACTGAATAACAGGTTTCAGACTAATATCTTCAAATACACACAATTTAAAATAGGAAAATATTTGGTAAAGATATACCTCACATTATGAGCAGAAATTTCTATTTTTTTTTAGCTAATTCATGTACTCTTTATTATAAGAAACTAATACTATGCTTTTCAGAAAGATTTTTATCAAATCATATAACATTAATTTTTTATTTTATATTTAATTTAGGATTTTTTTTTCTGTTGTTGCTGTTGTCTAACAATTAGGCTTTTTGGTGAAAAGACAAGAATACTACTTATTTTTAAAAGTAAAATTATCTATAATTCTCACTGTGTCAAAAATCTCAGCTACTTACAATTGGTGATTTATGGATTTAAACATTGTACATGTTCTACATCTTCTCTCTTTGCTTTGGTAACCAGGTTTTCAATTATCACACACTCCAATTTAGAACTATCTGGTGATACAAAAATTAAGAGCAGTTGTTAAAATTATGTATAAATGTCCCATGCTTGATACAGATATATTTGGAAGCAAAACTAAACTGTTGAAACATTAAAACAATTGAATTAATATGGAAATAAAGTATTTCGGGTAACAACTCAACTTTTTATACATATGTTGTCACCAGAACTCTACTAGTATATAAATAACTCTTTGAGAAGTACAGGGAAAGTGATCTGATTTCTCTCTTTCGAGATTTGGTTCACCATATATTATGGAGCAGGAAAAATGTGTCCAAGGATATTCAATAGCTTGAAAATACAGTGTACAAAGCACCCTTCTGGCAGTGTTATTTAAGATATTAATAATGGTGGGATTAGAAAATAAATACAACATTTCCAAATTTTAGCAACTAATATAAAATATTTACCCTTCTTTTGTAGAAATCTAAATATATTAGCTAAAAGAGAAACCACTTTGTTTAATTGGGTAATAAAATAAAGAACCTCAACAAATTTATGCTGTACTATATGAATATCATTCAAAATATCCTATATTTCACTCCTCTATTATTATTTTGCTAGATTTATTCTAGTTATATATAGAATGATGAACTTATGCCCTATATGTGCTTGCGTACAAGGTAGACTAATAGGCAAAATATAGAAAATATATTTTATGCAATATGCAGATGCACATTTTTATAACCTTTTGCTTCTCTGATTTAAACTATTCTAGAACTTACATGAGAGATCCTTTGTAAATGAAGGGTGGAGGAATTTAGAGGTGGAGGCATTCGCTCACATGCAGTTTGTCAATATGAAAGGGTACTGTAGTAAAACCATTAGTAAATATTCCTGTAGTCCTTATTATGTGCAAGGCCCATGACTCAGTGCTCCAAATCGTTTAGTTCATTCATTGTTCACAGCAAAACTATGAGTTATGGATATTTTACCAATCAAAGTAGTGCAGGTAAGTTAAAGCGCTTGCCCACTTACTTGGCTTGTAAGTGGCAGAATTTGTGTTTACTACGTTCTATCATCACTGATAAAGCACAACTTTAAACGAAAGTAAAAATAAATATTTCCCCTCATCTATGTAGATTTAAGAACAATAGCAACAATAAAAAGGAGAGTGTAGTGAAGTACAATTATGGTTATTGGGTATTAAAATGTGTAGAATTCAATCAAGGAAAAAACTTCATAAGTGAAAATAAGAAATAAAGACAAAAATGAAAGGGTGTAGGGTTGAATTTATAATTTTGTCAACGTAAATGAATTTAATTTCATTTTGCTACTTGATTTAGACTAAAATCCTGTCATTACAGCACATTATTGTAGCAGTATTCTTTGGGTATAGTGGATGTTAGAAAATGATTCAAATCACTACAAATTCAACAATATGTTTGACTAATTAAATGCCATAGAATTGAGAACAATAATGGTATGGAACACAATTTGTTTCCTATAAGAATCACATTAAAAAATACTTTTGGAAAAAAAAATCATTGGTTTTTGGGGGGGGCGGGGCTAGTGTTAGAAAATTCAGAAAACATTCAGCTAAATAGAAGGGCTGTATTACTAAAATGTATGTAATAAGGCAGCAACTTAAGAATCATTTATCTGAATTGTATTTCCTGTCAAGCCTCTGGTTTATTTTATAATGTGAAAAGAGCACCTGTTTTCCCAGTCCAGTTGAAAGTCATCAGGTTGCTTATATTGTAGCGTCTCAAACAGAAGTGGTAATTTAAATATGAACCTTGTTCAGAAACGTTATTTACCCTTTGTCCACTAATATTAACATATATTGTATTAGGTGCCCAGGATTCTTCTTAAGCCTAAGGATACAGTGATAAAGAAGATATATTCTATGTGCTCAGAGAGCTCACTCTCCTCCGGAAGAGAACAGCCATGCACAACATAAAACAATATGGGCTCTATAAGAGTTGTGTGAGGGATGTTATGGAAGCAAGGGAGGGAATAGACTGACATTCTCTTGATAAGAGGAATGTGGAAAAGTTAGGACACATATCTTCACTTGATCATAAAGTATAAACGTAACGTGTACTTTGCATTCAAGGAGGTGGATGGCTTTTAGAGGCCACAGCGTGTTCAAAGGCAGATCGATATAAAGGGGTATTGTAGGTTTGGGGAAGAGCAAGATATTTTGTGTGACAGAGCACAGTGTTTTATGGTTCATTTCAAATTGTTTAAGTCCTCCCAGTCTTTGTTTCCTCAGTTATATAAATTAGAATAATTCCTGAACTCATATCTTATTTTTGGTGGATAGTAATGAGCTATGTACCTGTAGCATAAGACCTGGCTCAATAATGTCAGCTATCCTTATTACCATTATATAAATGCAGAGTAATAATTTTCTCTGAAGAGGAAAATGCAAAAAGAGATATAATCCTTACACTTCATACATTTAAAATTCTATCCTAGTCATCTTGATTATTTTTACATTCACAAATACATTGAAAGAAAAGTTGTAATATAAGTTGATAAGTTGACCAAGGCAGACTTAATGATTCTCTAAGCCTGATGAAACTTTAGACAGGCTTCTTTCTGACTCTAGAACATGAGCTCCCTTTTTTTAGAGCATGTACTTTAGAAAACTTTTAATTGTAAATTGTTTCTCTGCCTCTTTGAGATGTAAACCTTTTTAAAAGCTTCTTGCCTGTTTTACAACCCAGATGCCTTTGCCAAGGACCTGGAAGCCATCTCTTTGAAATGTCATCCTCAGTGGAGATGGCACCCCCTATCTCCCAGTTTCTGTGAGAGGGTAGGAGAATAACTTCTGCAGGTGCCTTGCTCCAAGTTGTAAAACTACTTCTGTTGTGAAAATAAGAGACACTTACTTTTCCTTGGATAAAACCAATTCGTAAACACAGATGGCCCAGGAAACCCCACCCCAGCTTTTAAAAACTCTCCAGCTCACTGTTTCAGGAAAGTTGAATACAAACCAAGTTCTGGTCTCTCTGCCTTACTGCAATTGCCTTGAATAAATTCATCCTTGCTTGTTTAACAACTTCTGGTGCAACTTTGCCTTTGACAGAGTGAACGGAGCATCGTCATTTATAATCGAAATCAACAGACGACTAATACAATTAGCAAACAGAAATAGATGAAGATGCACGTTGCTGATTGTACAGGAATAAATGCTGGGAGAAACAGCTAGAAGTTGTGAAAGTGGTTGTCATTAGGAGGCAGAATTAAAAAGTGGGCAAATTGGGAACAGGAGACAGGAATTTTTATTATAAGCCTTGTAGTACTATTTTATTTATAAATTATGAACATATATTACATGTTGAAACATTTTTTAAATTAAACTTTAAAAACACCAAGCATTCGGGAAATTAGGTTAAAATAATCTCATAAAATTTAACATATATTAAACATAGTTAAATGTGCAGTAATACTTTTCTTGCTTACTAATGCTTCCCTATAATACATACTTTCTAATTTATGCTTCTTTTTAAAAAAAATTCTCAATAATAACAATGTCAATTATAATTTTGTGCATTTTGTAGTGCTTTTGTTTTTCAATGTACTTTCATATAAATTTTCATTATAGTCGTACTGATTATCTCCTTCACTAAGCTATCAAAATAGAAACATTTTCAAGAAAGAGAGAGGAAAGGAGAGAGAGAAAGGCAGACACTTAAGCACCATATACTAAGGCCACTTTTCTTTCAATGCACTGTAGGGTAAATGGTGAAAAACTCAAATGCCTTTTATATATATCTGTGTGTTTTATCCTGTTTCACTGGTCTATCTTGGCAGTGATTCCACATCACCTTAATCAATGTAGCTTTATAATAATGCTTGCTATCTTGAATAGCCAACTTTATTTTTTAAGGTTGTCTATGTTATTCTTGTTCCTTTTATTACAATATGTAATTTAAATTAAATTTGTCAGTTTCAGAAAAAAAGTCTTCTGAGATTTTGCTTGGGATTGCACTTCATTTATAATCAATTTGGGACAATTAACATCTTTAAAATACTGAGTTTACCAATCCATGATTGTTACATTTTTTTTGTTTGCTTATGGTATCTTTAATTTGTTTCAATGGTTGGTAGTTTAACTATAAATAAAATATTGTAAATTTTTAAAGAAAATCTGCTTTTAGTATTATATAAACTCTAAGATTTTTAGCCACTGTCTTCTTAACACCCCTATGTCTTTCCTCTGCAGCTTAGTTTTCCAGTATGCTTGAAGACATTTGGTATGGTCTGCACAGTCCAAGAGAAAGCCCTTGCCTTTGTTTTCCCCCACATAATCACCACTCAGCTATGGAGATCTCAAATGAATAATCATTGTTACTTGTCTGACATCCATCTACTCACCTAACAAAACAAATCAAAAGCTAAGTAATGTATTGCTTTTTAGAATGAAGGGAAAGTAAGTGATAGCACATGTGCAAATTATATAATTAGTTTGCTATTAGAAGAACAACTTAGAAGAATCTGATGTTTCTTTTTCAAATAATAAACTACAAAGATAAATATTCTGTATGTTTTATATATCGAATTAATATGGTTAAATGGTGTGTGTTCTGTATGGACTTGACCATGATGCTATATTTCCCCAAGTTTCCTCAATTTTCCTATATTTAAAGCTAACACTAGGAAAACAGTTTATAAGACTTTCAGATAAGTAAAACTGCCACATATTGGGTTTTCTCAACTCTAAGTACACTACATTTAGCAAAATCTACTCTTGCCTTACTTTCTTAATTTGAAATACAACAAAAAAAATACATATCTTATGGGGCTATTTTGAAATTTGGATTAAGTTATGTCTTAAATGCACATTTATAACTTACCAACCACAAAAATGTTACTGTACTATTGTGGAGGATCTTTCAGTGGAATTCATGTTGGCGCACCTCAACTGAACACTGCTGTGGAGAAAATAGTATGGAAAATGACAAGGGTAAAATAATAAACATAGCCTTTGGAAAACAAAATGTCAATTTATATCTTTTGTTCTTTATTTTTTTATTTTTATTTTTTTTGCGAGGAAGACCAGCCCTGAGCTAACATCCGTTGCCAATCCTCCTCTTTTTGCTGAGGAAGACTGGCCCTGGGCTAACATCCGTGCCCATCTTCCTCCACTTTATATGGGACGCCACCACGGCGTGGCTGACAAGCAGTGCATCGGTGGGCGCCCGGGATCCGAACCCGCGAACCCCGGGCTGCCAAGCGCAAACTAAACTGCTGCACCACTGGGGGGCCCCATATCTTTTGTTCTTTAAACCAAAGAAATTAATACATTCACTTATTGACTCAGAAGTAAAAACTGTAAGTGGCCTCCACAGTTTGAAACACTTGCCACGAACACATCCTCTTCTAAACTTCTTAATCCCCATATCTTGAAGCTCTGCATCTGCATGTTTCTTCATTCTGCCTCAGACCAAAGCCTTGACGTTTGGACTTAGTCTGTCTAAATTGGCCTCAACAGATCTATAATTCATCATGTATACCTGAACTCTTGGCTAATTAACAGGGAAAAAAAAAATGGAGATTACTTTTAAAGCTACTATAATGACAGAAAGATACTATGTATATATTGTTTTTCCTCTTAGAATTTGTATCTGCCTGTTTGTGTGTGTGTGTATATGTCTGTGTACAGCAAGGAAAATCAAAAGGCATTGTGTATAACCAGAACTAAGGCATATATTACATATATTACACGTACACATGTTCCTGTATACACACGTGAGTTGTATATACACATCGATTCACGTTCAACCAAAGATTGAATACAAGAATTGCTTCTACAGGCCTTTGCTCAGGAGCTTTCTGTTTCTTGAATAATTCTCCACATTTGAGATTTCTTTTCCATGATACCCCACCAAAAATTCTGGTAAATATTTCCCTAGAAAACAAACCCTTTATTGGAAGTTACCTAGCAGCTTTTTGGTTTTCTTGCTTCAGGTATTTACCTTTATGCTATGCAAATGCTGGCAAGCCTTTCTATCTTTTCATTGTGTGGACTCCTACATGGATTACCTGTAAGTAAATAGAGTTCCCAACTTTCTCTAAAGCTCAACAAAAGCTTAGAATTGATTAGAAACTATAAGCAAGAAATCAGCCAACATTCAAAATAAGGAAATAAAGAAAATATTATTGTATATTGTAGATTTGAATATTTGTTTGATATCTCCATAAAAAATCTAAAATAAAATATTCAATAATTCTGAACTTTATAACCATAAAAAAACCTTAATCTACTCTTTGACGTCTGCCATTCTTGAGTATAGAACTTTTATACAATCTCACGTAAGTATTGTAGAATGAATTCTATGTACAAACATCTTAATTTACAAATAAAAATGAACTTTGGGGGCCAGCCCCATGGCCTAGTATTTAAGTTTGGCATGCTCTGCTTCACCAGCCTGGGTTTGGTTCCTGGGTGCAGACCTATACCACTTATCAGTTGTCATGCTGTGGCAGCAACCCACGTACAAAATAGAGGAAGATTGGCACAGATGTTAGCTCAGGGTGAATCTTCCTCAGAAAAAAAAAAAAAGAACCTCAAAGATGAATAGTAATATGTCCAAGATCAAATAGTCAATTAGGAAGCAAAGCTAAAATTAGAATGTATTTTTCCTGACTTACATTCTTTTCTCTTTTTGATATGAGTGGAATATTACAGCGGAGTCTTAGCAGCATAAGTAGTACTATAATTGTTCTTAAATGAATGAACCTCAGGATTTAGAAAGCTCATAGACCATGTGTAGGCTTTGACACTCACCTTGAAATCCACTCATAATAAACTTTATGAAACTCTGTGATAGACAATATGTTTATAGCTGTCATTCACTCAGCAAGTAGTTACTAGGCCTGGAGGGTGTATCTCTACGTATAATACATGAACTCTCAGGCTGTCGAAACTGTACATGTCAGAAATGCAGTCATACAATGTTGTGTGCTTTCAGAATATACTGCACAACTCACCTTCACCTTCAGGCATCCTTTAGATGGATTCACAATGCTGGAAGAGGAGTTTGCTCATTCTAATAGTCAGCCATCCCACAAGTAATGTGCATCAGGAGATGAAGTTAAGTAGAAAGAGCTTATTCTCCTCTAGGCATATAACAGAACTGCTTTCTCCTTACTTCAGCCACTGTTAAAGAGATGATGACATAAGCTATGTTGTATGCAGTCATGGAGAATTTAAGAAGCATGCCACTTTGTCACAATGTAAAGAACAAATAAAAGTTTCCAAAGTAAGATAATTCATGCTTATTCCCTGCCTAACAACAACAGATTTTAGAGTTCATCAAAGCATTGACTGTTTGGTTTAACAAAATGGGATCTAGAATCAGAGGGGCTAGTTCTGATCTTGCTTCTGCAAGTTAAAATTTTGTAGCTTTGGGGAAGTTCCTTAAAACTACTGTATGGTTCAGTTTTTTCTTCAGGAAAATAGAGGTGATCATATCTACCTCATAAGGTTGTTTTCAGGATTGAGTTGCTACCTTCGCAATACTTAGAACATGCCAGACATGAAATAAATGTTCAGAAAATTTTAGCTTTTTCCAGGAATATTTAGTGAGTCACTAACTCAAAAATGTAAGGGAACATAAACTAACCCATAGCATTTATGCTCAAGGCAGAGCTGTCATTTCCCACTTTAGTACACTGTTTGCTCAAAACCAAAGCAATGTCAAAAGAAATATAAATACAGAAAATCAAAAAAGACCTTTATGTGCTCAAAAGCAGGATAAACATCTCCATGAACCAGAAATAAAACAGAAACTAGAGAAAGTGAGTGGGTCTGAAACCAGTGCTCTGCAGGACTCCGAACTAGAGACCTGCAGTAGATTCCAGGAAATTATGCAGACTAAACTATACATAAGATATGGGGTACTGGAGCCAGACTCACTGCTTTAGGCAAATGGCTGTAAGAAGGCCTCATGGATAATAGTGAGAAGTAACATGACCACCCGTCTAGGGCTTTGATTTTATCAGAAGCTGTGGATACAAGATAATCTAGGACCAGCAAGAAAAGGCAAAACACAGACTTGAAAGGAGAATTTAGCCAACTCCTAATAGTTTTATGATGATCTGCAATAACTACAAGTATATGACACTTCATTCTAGATTGGGGACTTGTCAGATACAAGAATGCAAAATTGCTATCAGGAAGGAAAGAGAGAAAATAAATATAAATAATAATAATAATCAAAGCAAAACAGAATAAAAATACTTCCCACTCAAAATGAGTCTGCAAATCAAAATTACAAAACACATGATGGAATAAAGTGCTACAAATATATCCTACAAAAATCAACACTTGAGATGTGAATTCGTTTAAGATGTATTTAATTTGTAGGAAGCAATCTGACAAAGATTTAAAATACACATATTTAGGAAGCTCAAACTGATAAAGAAAACCATTAAAAGTAAATGGTGAAACTACTACAGATAGATGTAAAAGAACAGATAGGAAAGAAAAATAGAAACAATGATATCAACATTTAGTAGAAAAGATCGTTTTAATTCTGGTTGCTCGGGAAGAGGTTATTAGTGAATTGAAATATAATATTTAGTAATTTACTCAGAATTTATTACAGAGAGAAAAAGATACAAAATATATTAAAGAAAAGATAACAGAAAATAGGAGAGACTGGGCTATGCCTGCATTCTTAAATAAGAGTTACAAAGAATGTAAGAAATGTGAGAGGTACAGTGTTAAATAATTACCAAAAGTTTAGCAGAATTTTTAAAAAAAGGATGAGAAATAAATTTCAAGTGCAGGATAAATATAAATATAAATTCACAGCAGCACACATTGTGGAAACACTGAAGAAAAAACACATATAAAAGAAGAAAATCTTTAAAAACTACTTGAGAGAAAACAGTTTATTTGTGAAGGAATTGCAGGTAGACTGCAGCAGATGCATGAACAGAGATAGGTTTAATTTATCTATTATTCAAATATTTATCGAGTTCCTACTGTTGCCTGACACTGGTATCCATGCCCTGGAGAGAGCTACGAACAACAGAGAGAGAAATCCCTCCCCTCATGGGACATGTTACATTCTAGTTTGAGAACAAGAAAATAATAGAATATATTAACATTCTAGGGCAAACAACTGTGAATCTAGTATGTCAAAAATAAGCCGTTATAAAATGATAAGGAAAATAAAGATATTTTAAAGCATATGAAACTGATGAGAGTTAAATTTTAAAGTTACAAAATAAGGAATTACCACAGTATACAAGAATGATTCTACATTTGTAAAATCTATCGAGCACAATATTGAGATAAAGAAAAAATATTCGGTCACTTCCACAAACAGAAAAAATCATTAAAATACAATGCTTTTTATGATTTTTTAAAAAAGGTAATTACATGGAATCAGTTACACAAGAGGGAAGAGGTTGAGAAGCTAATTAGGAGACACTGTGGCAATCTGAAAAAAAGCAGGAAGCCAAGATGTCCTTAGACCTGAGAGTCAGATGGAGGAGACTGGATTACCTGAGCAGAGCAGCTAGCATCAACTTGCAGGAGTGAAACATTCTAGACCTGTCTGGCAGGAATTGGCCCCATGGAAGAGATGCAGCTGCTGCCAGAGACATCGCCCAAGTGGAGGAAGAAGGGTAAACACTGGTCCCCTCCCCTTCAACCTCCTATTCATGTTTCCACCCAGACAGTAACAGGCTGTCACCAGGACTCACAGGAGTCAGCCCTCTTTCAAATAAAACTGAGGATGAAGAGAGGTCAGAAATGTGTCTCGGAGCAAAGAGTGCTAAAAGAGAAAGAAAAGAAAAAAAGATCTTTAACTTATATGACACGCACAAGAATCAAGCCCACGTTACTAAAAACCTAAATGTGAATAGTAAAACTTCCAAAATATTAGATAAAACGGTATCAATATAATCTTTGCTGGGAAAAGTTTCTTAAATGAAATACAAGCATGCAAACTATAAAGAAAATATTGATGCATTTTGCTGCATTACAATTAAAATTTACTCTTTAACGTGACAAAAAATCTGTCAATTAGAAGTAACCTTTTCAATGTATCTAACTTCTAATGAATTATTCTCCAGAATATAGAAAACCCTAAAAATTAATAAAAAGATAAATGGTAAATATATAAATGGGCAAAAGATATGAAAGGAAATCAAACTGGCCAATAAAATACAAAAAACATATCCATACTACAATACACAACTATTTCACACTCATCATATTGGCGTCAATTTAAAAGCCTGAGAACATAATTGTTGATGAAAAGACAGAGCAAAGGAAATGCTCATGAAGTGCTGTTAGGAATGTCAGTTAGAACAACTCTTATGAACAATTTGGTAGTACTTAGTGAAGTGAAAAATATGTTGAATTGAGGCTTAGCAAGGTTATATAAATTGCCTAACTTTTACAGTCAGTAAATGGGGAATTTGGATTTGAATTCCATTTGTGATCTTAAATTTCCTTAGCTGTACTGTATAGAACTACGATAAATTAAGAATATTTATTGTGAAGGATAGTGAATCCCACAATGATCAATGTTTGAATTGGTCAGTAAATTTTGTTTACCAAGGTAAGAGATTGTGTAAGCACAGGTAGATTATTCTGAACAAGGTTTGAACTGAGGCACCTCTGTTAACCAGAAAATACTCCAGTCTGAGACAGACAAGCATTTCCCTTTCTTAGTGAAATTTCCTTTAATAGAGTTCCTTAGAAGTCTTAACATTCCTCCTAATCCAATTTCCGAGTGTATATTTCACGTGTCACACATTCTCTAATCAGATGTTATTACTCCCTATTCTATCCTTTTATGAAGCTACACTTCTTGACCCATTCTTCTCAAGTCTGAGACTAGGTTTCTTAGAATTACATGATTCTGATGGTGGTCAGCTTTTTTTTTCTCCCATAACTTAAGTCTCCCTTATCTTATCTACTATGTTGCCAGCCACATAAACATTTTCTTCTTCACAATGCACTTGTTTCTGGTAGAAATTCTTTCCTACCTAGAGATACTAACATACTCTAACAGACTAAGAAAACATGTGACCCTTAGTACTCAGTTCCCGTTAGATTTTATGAGATTATTTTTTCAGTGCATTATTTCTGCCTTCTACCATGTCCTGTTCCAATGGAATTGTCTTAAAATCAAAATTAAGCAGAAATAATTAACAAAGAAGACTCTAACAGTCCTACTTTCTATCAAGAAACGATCATTAATTCACATTGACCTCAAGTTCTGTAACCTCACCTGGATCCCTAAATCCTATGGATTGCAATAAAATGTGTGTAAAAAATCTTGTCTTATATAAGGATAAGAACTGGACCAAATGTATTTGCTAAGGAATTTTTCAGCTCTGAGATCTGTCATTCTTTTGCTTAACTGTAATCATTTGTTGCTACTAATTGTACTATGCAGTGGCTTCAGAAAAATATTAAGGACGCTGACAGTAGACCACACTCACTGATTCTGCTACAATACAAGTTTTTAGGTCACCTACATGCATGGCACTAATCCACTTATCCAGGACATTTTATAGATTAATTTTTACAGTAAAAAAAAAAATCTTAAAAATTGCTAATATTTAATGTTAGATTGTTAAATATCTGGATAAATTATAACATTCATTTCAGAAAAATCTGCAAAACACAATTAAAAAATATTCACACATGCTGTGATAAGGTGGAAAAATGTACAAAATTACTAATTATGATCTATTGATTTGTAATTAAGTCATTCAGGAATGTGTAATTCTACTTTAGAAAATGAGCCAAAAGTCAACTCATTCTAAAGCAAATGCTTTGCCAAAAACAAAAAAGTACACACTAAGATGATTTGTATTTAAATATTTCTCCATGTATAAGCAAACTATTCCTTTAATATTAAGTAGTCCATTCTAAAGATAATTTGTTTTCAGATTAAGGGTTACCACACTACATGTTATTTTAACCGTAAACTAGAGTATTCCAATAAGTGTTGTTGTATCATCTTATCTTCATGTCATGAATTTGAAGGTAACTGGCCTCCTCTAATATGAGATTACTTCAGTGCCAGCAGGAAGGAGTTCCCTGTGGTGAGCATTTGGCTCATGACAGACTTGTTTTCTGTGGATTCTGTGGATTCTTAGCAGGGTGGGAAGCAATGGGAACAGACAGTACCATCCTAGCTGACAAGAAACACACTTTATATAATTTGGTGTTCAGTAGAAAGATGAACTTTAGTCATTTTTTTCCCCACATAGAATATAATTGCTTTATATAATTAGAGAATGTTTACTTCAATCATCCCATGATGATTAGTAATAATGGCTTTTGAAGTGGGTAAATGAAGAAAGAATAAATAAATGATTGGCCTATATGGTCACTTTTTTAAAGAAAAAGTTCTGATTTAAATATGCATCTCCACTGCAAAGATTCAATACACACTAAAAATGAATATATATTATAATGTCCATTTTAGTGGAAAACTACTGGGTGTCTGTTAAATTTTATTTATGGTACTATGTGTGGTACTTTTTGAAAGTAGTGTTCATTAATATTGAAGAGGGATAAAAGCTCAAGTTTTGGAATCAAACTGAATTAAATTTAAATCTTAGCTCTGCCACTTAACTTCTCTGAGGCAGACATTTCTTCATATGAAAAAAGAATCAACATTGTTAATATTGGCACATTGTGGTGTTGTGAGATTTAAATGGGAGGATATAGATTCAGCACTTAACACAGTGAGTGGTATCCAATAAATACAAGCTGTTAGTGGTGATTATATTTCCTCTTCTATAATAGCAGATTTAGAGTAAAAATTGTACACTTATTTATAGTGGACCTTTAATGTCTATCTGACATTCAAGCCATATTTTAAATACAAATGAGTGCGCACATGATTCCATTCACATATGGTTTTTAAATTTTAATAGAGGTGATGAGAATGACACAGGTTAATTTACTTCATCAAAAAGTGAAGCAAGATACACATAAAACTTAAAATATAATTGTAGATCTCCAGATTCATGTACAGATATTTTACTCATTAGGCCATTTGACCTTTAGATAGCATTAAAAGCATGAATATGTTGTATTAAATATTATTTGAACTGATCTTCTTTGTTCTGGCCTACTGAGGAGCTTTTTTAGGTTTACTTATAGCTTACTTGTACAGCCAGTTTTGACTTGAAAGTGTACCTACTTCTCTAAATTAATTTCGTAGAATTTGGGATATTTTCCCATAGAAATAACGTTGTAAATATATATTGTTATTTTCCAAAACTAACCCTCAAAAGCCAATATATTCAGTGATATCACTGAATTATCATAACAGTAATATTAATCTCAGTTCTCATTTCTGTACAGATGTGATATAAAAGAGAAGGGGAGATGCAAGAGACTTTTGGTCCTTCTTCCCCACCCCTCCCATAGAGCAGCATCAACACTAGAAAACTTCTACTTCTCCTTTCCCTTCTCCTCCTCCTTTTTTTTTTTTTTTATTGTGTTGTTTTTGTTGTTGTTATTTTAATACGACTCTAGTCTTTGGCTCATTTTCCTCTCCCACTTCTTGTGATATCTTTTGCCAAACCGCATAGGAACCAATATCCGGGTAGTTCCCCCTAGCACAGTACCAAACCTGTATACCCCATAGCTCTCTAGTCTCCAAAATCATGTTCCTCTTCTCTCTCTCAGACCAAAAACCCCATTTCTACTCGGCAGACCTGGAATTAGAAAACTATCTGCCTGAAATTAATTCACGGTATAAGAAGGAAGACTTTTAATCTCTTAAACCTTCTAGGGGTATTTTCTCTCTAAAAAAGAACCCTTATCCAGCCAGTTGATTCTCTAAATATTAATATTTCAGTGCCTCTAAAATAAATGATGTGACTTTGACCAAAGAGTCTTGAGAGAGTCATTTTTTGGCACCAAGATCATCAGAAAACAGCCCAGGCTCTTTGAATGTCTGTTCTTGGGGGCCCTCCCTAAGCTCTTCCTGGTTTTCATAAATTTGTCTACTGTGCTTGGCATAGGAAACAAGAGATGTTGATTATACAGGGGCACAGGGATTCTTTTGGGAGAAAACAGATATTTAGGGCAGTCAATCTGGGAAAATAACTGCAGGGACCCAAGGGCAAGAGGTCATGGGAGAACAAGAGGCAGATGGCATTAATTTGCATCCAGACTGGTGGTTTGAAGAAATACTATTTACATATATAAATATGAGTTTCTTCAGGGAATTAAGGTTCTTTCATAGCCAGTTATTAAATGTTTATTTCGCTCATTCATTCGATCGTTCGTTCAACAATTATTTATCAAGCTCCTTTTGTGTGCTGTGCACTGAGGAGCTAGAGGTGAGTAAAACAGACACAGTGTGACTTTCAGAGATCAGAGTCTAACAGGGAAGACAGATAACTAAACAGTTCTTTTTTTAATGAACATTTTTATTTTGAATAGTCTTAGATTTACAGAAAAAATGCAACCAAGTACAGAGAGTTCCCATGTACTCCACACACCATTTCTCCTATTATTAATATCGTACATTAGTATGGTGCATTTGTCACAACTAATGAACCAATATTGACAAATTGTTATTAGGTAAGGTCCATAATTTATTTGTATTTTCTTAGATTTTACCTAATGTCTTCTTTCTGGTCCAGGATACCACATTACATTTTCTCATCAGGTGTCCTTGGGCTTCTCTTGGCTGTGAGAATTTCTCAGACTTTTCTTGTTTTGATGACCTTGACTATTTTGAGGAGTAATAGTCAGATATTATGTATAATTCTCTTTATTGGGATTTGTCCTATGCTTTCTTTTTTTTTTTTTTTCATAATTATCCAAGGGTTATGGGTTTTTGGAAACAAGACCACAGAGGCAAAGTGGCATTTTTATCACATCATATGAAGGGAACATGCTATCAATATGATTTGTTACTGTTGATGTTAACCTTAATCACTTGGCTGAGATAGTGTTTGTCAGATTTCTCCACTATAAAGTGAATCTTTTTTTTTTTAATTATTTTTTTTATTGATGTCTTAGTTTATAACACTGTGGGGTTTTAGTTGTACATTTTTGTTTGTCCGTCACCTTGTGGATGTAACCCTTCACCCCTTGTGCCCCCCCACCCCCCTTCCCCTTGGTAACCACCAATCAGTTCTCTCTGTCCATGTGTTCACTTATATTCCATATATGAGTGAGTTCATGCAGTGTCTGTCCTTCTCTCTCTGGCTTATTTCACTTAACATAATACCCTCTAGGTCCTTCCATGTTGTTGCAAATGGGACAATTGTGTCTTTTCTTATGGCTGAGTAGTATTCCATTGTATGTATATACCACATCTTCTTTAACTAATCTTCAGTTGAGGGACACTTGGGTTGCTTCCACTTCTTGGCTATAGTGAATAATGCTGCAATGAACATAGGGGTGCATACGCCTCTTGTGATGGTTGATTTCACATCCATTGGGTAGATGCCCAAGAGTGGGATTGCTGGATCATACGGTATTTCTATTTTTAATTTTTTGAGGACTCTCCATACTGTTTTCCATAGAGGCTGCACCAGTTTGCATTCCCACCAGCAGTGAATGAGGGTCCCCGTTTCTCCACAACCTCTCCAGCATTTGTTGTTATTTGTCTTTGTGATTATAGCCATTCTAACCGGTGTAAGGTGATATCTCAGTGTAGTTTTGATTTGCATTTCCCTGATGATTAGTGATGTTGAACATCTTTTCATGTGTCTATTGGCCATCTGTATCTCTTCCTTGGAAAAATGTCTGTTCATATCCTCTGCCCATTTTTTGATCAGGTTGTTTGTTTTTTTGTTGCTCAGTTGTATGAGATCTTTGTATATTATTGAGATTAATCCCTTGTCAGACAAACGATTTGCAAATATTTTCTCCCAGCTGGTGGGTTGTTTATTCATTTTGATCCTGGTTTCATTTGCCTTGTAGAAGCTCTTTAGTCTGATGAGGTCCCACTTGTTTATTTTTTTAAAGTGAATCTTTTTTCACTTTTCCATATTGTACTCTTTTGAGGGAAGTGACTATAAACGGGCTTTTAACTTTAAAGTGAGAAGAGTGCTCAGATAGAAAGGTACAGGGAGTTGTGAAAATGCATAGAAGGATGAAATAACATAACCAATGGTAGGAAGAAACTGCCTCCTTAAGAAAGTTATATCCGAAGGATGGAAATTAATTAGTCAAAAGAAGTATGAGATGGAGGGGGCAGAATAGGTATGCAACTACATTTGCATTTTTAATATTTCCTGTGCCCCTCGTGTAGGTGAATAATCTCTGCAATTTATAAAAGTTTTATCATCTAAGGTAAACTTAAGCCCCAAATTTATCTGAATAGTTTTATCTTCCAAATAATTTGCATGCTGAGTTTTCTATCTAAATAGAATATTATATCAAATGGATGAAGATAAACTTATGAAATGTATGTAGGTTTGGCCTATACATTATATCTCACTTCATAGCAAAATGTATTTTTCTTTTATTTATGACAGCCTTTGGGAACTCAGGCAAGTTAATATGCACTATTGGCAAGTGTTTCTACTCACTTCTATCTCTTCTTCATAATCTCTTAGAGGCAGGTGTTAACCCTGGTGTTTTGATAGAAAAGCTGATAATTACTAGGAAGGGAAAATGATAGATGCTGTACAAATGGGGTGGGTGGTAGAGGTGGGGGTGGCCTACGTCCATTGTTCTAATTTATCCTTATTTAACCTCTATAAATCAGACAAAGATGAATACCGTGGGCACAATACAAACAAGAGAAATGAGTAATTGCAAAAATTTGCAATTGTTCTATCATTCAGTAGATGTTATTCAGAGCCTACTATAGAGTAGGCACAGTCTTATTTATGGGAATTGATATGATGAGCACAATCAGACACAGCCCAAGAAGCTTTATAATAAAATACAAACATACCTCAAGGAATTGGTTTTCACATTCTACTACTACTCAACTCTCTATGCAGACTTAAGTCAATAAGGCTAAACAGGATCACTTCTCACATATCTTAGAAAGCTACATTCTATGAGACTATAAGGAAGGATTTGTGCAGAACAGAAATTCTAATAGGAAATTACAGGGTTTCTTAAAATATCATCCTCTAAAACCTGCTTCAGAAATAATTGGGCTGGCAGGGGGTGTGGAAGACAAAAAGAGAGATAGAATCCACAACAGACATAAAGAATAATAATTTCTGAGGGATAAGGCTGAGAAATTGGCATTTTGAACAAGTTCACCAGGTGATCACAAAAGCACTAAATCTTGAGACCCCTACATTGGATCCCCAAATATAGCAGAGGCAAGAAAGAAGAAAGAAAAGAGAAAAGAGACAGGAGAGTGGAAACAGAGAGAAAAGGGGAAAGAATATACTTTATTCATTATTAATAGGCACATTCAGAGCTCCCAAATATTTAAGAAGAAAATATTAAGTCAGAAATACATTTTATCTAATAGTAAATGTATTTATGTCTCCTAAAGTGGTATAAATACATGTTGAGTCATGGCTTTTCTTTAATCACCAGAAGAATGGAGATATATAAATTCAGCGGGCAAGAGCATAGGTGTGCTCTGGGAAACGGCGAAGAAACAATTAGAAGAGACTGAAATGTTAATAAATATAGCAGCTTTATTCTCTGAAATGTTAGTGGAAATTCAAGTATGTGCAATTCATTATAGAAACAAAAAATAATGCTTTCAAGGCTTTTGTCAGTATCAAATCCTGAGGGAGCTAACAGTTTATGTGTGATTTTTCAAAGAAACTTCCATGTATCCACACAATTTATCTCTTCTTGATGCTCAGTTCTTCACCTTTAGCAAAGTCTTTTCCTTCAAACTCATGATATCTGTTTTAAAATTCAGACTTAGGGGAGAGAGCTGGTTAAGCCTTTTTAAACTCCACATACCTACCTACTCCCACAGGTGAGCCTGTTGTCCTGACTTGTTTGGCTCTCCTCTTTCACTTTATTTCTCCCTTCGGATGATCTGATCCGTGACTTCCTTTCTGTCTTCCAAATGAGAGCTCTTGCCCCTGGCCCTGGAGGCTTGACAGCTGTTCCTTTAAGACCATCCTTAACTTATGTCAGAAGCATTTACGGGGTTCTGGTTCTGAATCAGTTCCATTCTGCTGTACTCTGATGTTCTCATTCTTTCAACGAGAAATTATTGAGTATTAACTGTGGCAGATTCTGAGCTCAGACTAGAAATGAAGATATCTAAGTACCAGTTGTATCTAGAAGAATAGTTTAACTCTGATAAACCTCATATTCCTCATCAGAAAAACAGAGATAATAATGGTACACTGTAGGATTTAGTGCATAAAATAATAAATGTAATGTAGGTAGCTCAGTGTGACACTAATAGGAGATCAAGAAGCAGTGGAGACTCTTATTATCAGCACAAAGTAAAAATATTAGAGATTTGCAGTTCTAGTCTTTCTGTTTTATTACTGCATCTCTGAATCAATTTGTACTATAATACCTATGTTTCCTATCTTTAAAACACTTTCAGAGCCACAGTCTCTCTGGGACTTGAGTCTAGCTTGACCATTTAATCTCATCAGGGACTCCAATCAAACTCAGGTTATATTTATATGATCAAAATTATGATAATTTCAACCAGTGCACCCCACAAAGCTACATGGTCCCAGGACCATTTATATTAGAATTATTTGAAGGTAGAGGTAGATGTAAACAATGCAGAGTCTTGTACCACATCCTAGAATTACTGATTCAAAGTCTGTCAAATTAGAACGTGAGATTGTGAATTTATAAAAATTAACCAGCTGAAGGTTAATGCACTGCTGTATACTGACGTTTTGGGGTTTTTTTTGCTGGTAAAGATTCACCCTGAGCTAACATCTGTTGCCAATCTTCCTCTCTCTTTTTTTTTGCCCCTCCCCAAAGCCCCAGTACAGAGCTGTAAATCCTTCTACTTCTATGTGAGCCGCCGCCACAGCATGGCTACTGACAGACGAGTGGTGTGGTCCCACACCTGGGAACTGAACCCAGTCCACCAAACCAGAGCACGCCAAACTTGAACCGCTAGGCCATCAGGGCTGGCTCTGTTATGTATTCCATTTTGTATACCCAACTCTTGTGTCCAGGCATCACCTATAGCAAAATTGGACTCTAGAACCAGCAAATAATTGGCAGACAAAACTAATTGCAGGCAAAAATAATTGGCAGGTTTCTAACTTCTAAAGGAGTGCTATTTTCCCTACTGCATGCTACTTTTCAAAAGATAAAATACTCCTGATACTGAATTTTCTAAAGATAGTCACATTGTGACTTTTTAGGGGTACTATCACATAGATCCTGAGAACTTTATCTTGTAAATTTCATCATTTTAGACAGGGTCAAGAGTAGGATGAAAGGAGTGAGACATCTCAGGTGCAAAATTTAAAGAGACGTTAAAATAACTCAGCAATTCAGATAAATAACATTTTAATGCAATACTTTAAAAATCAAAATTAATACAAAAAATCCATGATGAACAAAATATCAAAACTATGGGTGAAGGCATGACCACTATCACTGATTTTTCTTTTTGACTCATGTTCTAATATGGCTTGACATCACACTGGTTCTAGAAGCACATGTTTATTAAAATTGTTCCTTTACTTTGGGAATATGTTTATAAAAAGACATAGCCTTCTGTCTATGAGCATTTAAAAATTTGTTGAAAAACAGACAGACAATTAATTCAACACAACAAAACAGAAAAGGTTTTTATCATATCTTAAGTACTTAATGCCTGTTATGGACTGAGTTGCGTTTCTTCAAATTCTTATGTTGAAGCTCTAACTCCCAGTACCTTAGACTGTGACTGTATTTGGAAACATGGGCTTTAAAAGTGTGGCTAAGTTAAAATGAGGCCCTTAGAGTGGACCCTAATCCAATATGACTGGTGTCCTTGTAAGAAGATGAGATTGGGACACACAGAGACACCGGGGATGTGCGCACACAAAGGAAAGCCCATGTGAGGACACAGCAAAAATTGGCCATCCACAAGCCAAGTAGAGAGGCTTCAGGAGGAGCCAAACCTCCCAAAACCTTGATCCTGGACGTCTAGCTTCCTGGAACGTGAGAAAAACATTTCTGTGGTTTAAGCCCCTCAGTTTATGTTATTTTGTTATGGCAGCCTGAGCAGACTAATCAAATGCCTATTTGTGTGGTGGTGGTAGTGCTGGTACTCCTTTCAGGAAATGGTAACATTAGAACCTTTTGAAAGAGTAGTCATAGTTGGTCAGAGGGAAGGTACAGGAAAGAGAATTTGCCAAATAGACAAATATTTGTATGTTAGAATGAATGAATGAAATTAATAAATGAACAAAATTAATGAATGCATTCCAGGCAAAGAAAATCACATAGGTGTATATATTTGTATTTCATGACATCACTCTGTCATTAAAGTACACTGAATATCATCAATGAGTTTATGATGAGAAATTCCAACATGACATATATCAAATTCAGTGCAATTCTAGGTCAAAGAATTCTGTATTGGGGGTGAGATCTTTGTGGTTCCCCTGAGTCTGTGGGGTTTTGCTCTATAAAGAGGGTCCCATGAAAATTGGCATATTTTATTCACATTTATTCATTAGGACCCACCCCTGACAGAAAAAGGAATGAGACTCTTTCACAATTTGCACTTCTTTATTAATACAATTCAATATTATGTATCCAGAGGAAGAATAAGAACAATCTATTCCAAAACTCAAATCCCCAGAACTATTGGAGATGGAGAAACATTTTATTAGTTTTTATTAATCTATAAGAAAAAAAAGCACATGGGAGATTCATTATCTTTTCCCAACCAAAAAAATCACATTTTCAAGAAACAAGAAATTCCAGTGTTAAACAAACATTTCCATGGAATAAAGGCTAGGATAAATTTTGTACTAAATATAGGTAAAGACATTACCACGTCATTAATTAAGTGTATTCAAAGATTATAAATAAAATAGTAGTAAACTGAATTCAGCAGTGTGTAAATATGATAATACATTATGACCAAGTCAGATTCATAGCAGGCATGCAAGGTTGGTTGAAAACTAGAAATTTACATTATCTAGGTTTTGATATTAACAAAATAAGGGAGAAAATAATATGGTCGTAAGTGCACGAAAAGTGCTAACTAAAATTCAACATGCAGTTATAACTTTTAAAAACCACAATAGAAATAGAGGACAATTTCTTGAGCTAATAAAGGGCCTCTAAAGGAAACAAAACTAGAAAAAGTTCATTTTTGAAGGATATATTTTGAAAGTTGTTGCTGTAAGATGGAGAAAGAGAAAAGATGCTGACATCAATTCTTCTTAAGGCAAAAAATGATGTCAAATTGTAAGAAAGGAAGAAACAAAACTTAATTATTTACACATGAAGTGATTGAGGAGAAAACCATAAAAATAATCCACAAGTGCATAAGGAAAATATAAGAGGATTTTCTGATTGCAAAATCATTATATAAATGTCATATCAGTAATTATCAGTTAGCAATGCAATCTAAAGGTAAAACAAAATTAAAAGGGCAAATAAAATACAAATTCTTTCGAATAAATCAAGGTAAAAATGATGTTTTTAAACAGAAGATTACAAAATTGTGTTAAAAATGTAACCGGGATTTACACAAATGGAGAGATGTGTTATATCATGGATTCGAAGACTATCATGTAGATGTCAATTCTCCACATATTAATCTATAGATTAAATGCAATCTCAAATAATCCAAACAGGTACTTTTTTGTATGCATGTCTGTGTATTTGCGTGCATGTGTGAGTGTGTGTGAGAGAGAGAAACAGATAGATAGCTAAATGGCTAAATGGCTAAACTGACTTCTCAGGCTCGTTCTCAAATATAATGGAAGAACAAGGGCTGAGAAAAGCCAAGACACTCTCAAAGAAGTAAAATATTGAACTACATTTTCCTGACAATAATTAAAATACAACATAAAGCTTTAATGAGCAATACAGAATGATATCAGCATAGGGACAGAAAAATGTAACAAAGAATATGTAGCATAGGAACAATTTGTTGTGTATATAGAACTTGCTTTATGACAGAATGAGTCTTGAAAATCGGAGCAAAAATGGTGACAATCAATACATTCTGTAGCAAATATTGGCTATTCAAAGAGATCCATATGCTATCCCATAAGCAAAAATAAACTTCAAAAAGACTAGAGAATTCAGTTGGAATGTAAGACTAACAAATATACCATAAAGAAGTACAAGAAATATTTTTTTAAGGAACCAGGTGAAGGTAAAGATTACTTAAACAATGTGGAAATAAACTTACAAACTACTCAGAGTGAAATAGATAAATTCAATAAAATCAAAATTAAGAACTTTTATTTTTCAAATAATCCTATACAGGCAGTGAAAGAAAAACCACAGAGAAAGATAGTTGCAATAATACAAGCAACAAAGTACAATTGATTATCATTATTTGCTGTGGTTATGGTTTATAAAGTCACCCCAACACAGAATTAGCAAATGTTAAAATTTTGTTCCTAGGGAAGATACAGGATTAGGTAGTTGTGAGCCTCTAGTCACAACATTTTCATCAACCAATCAGTATATAACCTTGTTTTATGTGTTTTTCTGTTTATTGAAACCTTATTTATCACATATTATTGATTCATTAACATTAACTCATGATCAGTAGTGCTGTAACTAATGCCTGACCCAAGCTTACGTAATACACTTATTTTCTTGTAAAGCACATCATAGTCTTCTCACACTTAGGAACACTAGTCAACACTTCAGCACTATGCCTGAGGGCCATATAAAATAGTGAAATCACCAAGAAAAAACACAAAAATGTGACAAAGGTGGCACTAAATAGATTGCAAAAAGAACAGAGCTGAAAAAAGCAGCCAGAGCATCTCCTTTTTCTACCCCAGCTCCAACCGTGCATGTGCATAGGGCAACTTGAATTTTTTGCTGCTCTATATCTTCAAATGACCAGGAAAGCACCACTAGTATTGATTTTAGGATTACAAATTAATTTTAGTGAGTAGGCAATTTCAAAAATATGAAGTCTGCAAATAACGAAGATCAATTGGATTGGTATTCGGAATATATAAAGTATTCTCTACAAATTAATATAAAAAAAGTAATATAGTCCTGTAGAAAATGGACAAAAACATGTACCAAAATTTGACAAAAGAGAAAGGCCAAAAAAAACCCATGAAATATGACCAACCTCATTAATGATCAGGGAAATGCTAATTAAAAGCATTAAAGCATTATTAGATATCCCTTCACAATGATCAGATTTGAAATGTTACATAGCCTAATAACAACAATTACTGGTTAGAATGTAATACAATGGGAACTTAGTATAATACTGTTGGTAGTATACATTAAAATAATCACTTTGAAAACAATTTAATATTTTACATAGTAATGTTGAATGTTCATTTTCCATACAGGGCATCTCCAAACCAAGATATATGCCAATGAGAAAGTCTTTGAACGTGTGCACCAAGGGTCAGGTGTGAACATTCAGACCAGTATTTTCATAATAACAAACATCTGGAACCATCCCAATTGTCCATCAGCAGGAGAATGGCTAAATAAATTATGCCATCTTGGGGGCCGGCCCGGTGGCACAGCGGTTTAGTTCACGCTTGGCAGCCCAGGGTTCGTGGGTTCGGATCCTGGTCATCGCCGACTCACTGCTTGTCAGCCGTGCTGTGGTGGCATCCCATATAAAGTAGAGGAAGATGGGCACGGATGTTAGCCCAGGGCCAGTCTTCCTCAGCAAAAAGAGGAGGATTAGCAACGGATGTTAGCTCAGGGCTGGTCTTCCTCAAAAAAAAAAAAAAAAAATTATGCCATCTTCATATCGGGGAATACAGGAGAATTTGCAGCAATAATAATGATTGAACTGACTCATCAACATGAGAGCATCAACTCAAGTGGATTTCAATAATATAATGCGGAGAGACAGAAGCAAGCAACAGAAGAATACATAAAATTTAATCCAGTTAAGCAAATTTATAAAATAGATAAATTTAACAAACATTTGGAAATGAATAATATAAAATTCAGATGTGAATGATGCAGTGAAATGTAAATAGTACAAGATCCCCAAGGGGGATCACTCTATTTCTTAACTTGGCTAGTGAGTCTATAGGTTTAAAGGTATTCATGTCACTATTATTCAATGCTTTAATAGAAGCTTCATACTTTCACATGTTTGTACAATGCAGATTGAAATAAAAATAATAAAAATGAAATTATCTGAGAAACAAAGACACGGCTCACTTCTTAAATTTGTGGAAAGTTCTAAGACTTATGAATCATTTTACCTAGCAAAATTTTATTAAGGAGAGTAAACGCTGTGTATCAGAAAAAGTTGGATCTGATTTAGATAAGCTCTGTATAGAAATACAGTAGTCGGTTCCCCATGAGAAAAGAAACTGCTTTGTGGTGGTGTTTTTTCTAACAGAGGGAACATCATTCTCAGTCACTTCTCCAAAAAAGTTAAAATATAAGAAATGCTTCCATATTATTGTTATCTGTTAAAATGTAAAACAGAAGGAAATGGGGTGCCTTGGATAACAAGACACCAAAGAAAGTTTAGCTGCGTAAATTCAGTCTAACTCCTGTTTCGTTTCTTCCATACTTTTCTCTCCCAGCTTGCTCTGAATATCTTTTAAGTTCCATTCTCTTTGCAAAATCTACCCTTGTTTAGAGTTAGATTAAAATCCTTGCAGTCAGTGCAAGAAACAAAGGAGAGGAAATATGTTTGTAACTTCAGAAGAATCAATTCATTTGCCTCTTTGTTAAATAATTTTTTTAATTGGTGTGTACTTCATCGGGTTAATATGATGATTAAATATGTGTTCATATGTAAAACCCAATACAACTCCAGTCAAACGATGAGTGTTCAAAAAATAGTAGATATTACCATTATTAGTGGTAGTAGTAGTATCTGCAATACAAAGAGTCAGTAATCAAGGATATTTCTCCAAATTTTGGTAATGATAAAATAGTAAATAAATGCTAGACAGTTTGGGTATTATTGGGTCTATAATAGTTCCTTAGAGGAAAATTGTGTGCATTTGCTTATATTGCTGCCTCTTTTGTGTAGACACCTTCTTTCATTAATTTGTTTGTATGTTTCTCAAGGGCAGTTACCATAACTTCTATTTCCTAGCTTCCTCTCCTAAGCTCGTAGCATATTAGTGACTAGATGAGAAGGATTGAACAAATGGAATTACCTATAATAAAACGTATTAAGTCCAGTTTGAAAGGATTTAAATATTTATGTATCAAGCATATTTCTTGAGTACTTATTATACTAAAGAAAGCTTAGAATTATGAACAGTATTTTCAATGTTTGCAAAATCTATACTTATACATGGAAATTGCCTTAAAATACATATATGTTCTCTAAAAATTGATTTTAGACTTCATTAGTACATTTAATTAGGAATGATATGAACAAAGTGATTGATAACATTGATTTTGTCTACATAGACCTGTAAAAATACTGAACAATAAATAATTTTTAAATTTAATCATACATATGTATTCTAATGAGAAACAGCTCATTGCATAATGTCTTAATTTTTATTTGATGAGTCATGGTGTGTAATGATTCAAAGGGTAACCTTAGATTATTTGGAGAGCAAAAAGTCATTTATCATTGTAATAAGTATGATTCTTTGACTCATAAGTGTTCACTATTCTTGTATTCCCTTTACTTGACTGAAGCCCTTGAATTGTAGTTGATGCTCTAATACAGTCAATAACACTGTCAACTTTACCCAGAGTGCCATCTAATGGCACTACTGTCTCAAATTAAACCAATCTAGATATGCTGCTTTGCATAACTAATATCAACTTAAAACAAATATATCAAACATTAGATATCCTTTTGGTTTCCTAGAATTGGTCTTTCCAATTTCTCTTTAGAGAAAGATGATGTCGAGCAACTATAATAAGGCTAAGTAAATAAAAAACTATAAAATAAAGGCAAGGCACACTATATAGTAGAAAGTTGCAAAGCTGTGGATTTCTGTGACGGTGCACACCAAGCTTACTTGTGTGCACAAATCATGAAAAAAATTGCAAGTTGAGGGACACAGAAGCAGAGTTAGTGATAGACAAGCTTTTTTGGCACAGGAATTTGAAAGGAGATATGAAAGACAAAAATACTCCACCAAAACTCTGGCAGTGTTTATTATTTAGCCTTTATCACTAATTTGCTACAAAACCTTGGGGAAATGCCCAACCTGGCTTATCTGTGTCCTTATGTGTACAATTACAATAATGATATTTTCTCTAACCTAGTTTTGGGGCTATTATAATGAAAGAATAAACGAGAAACACTTTGCAAAACTTAAAGTGTTATATAAATATAAGAGATTATTGTCAGAGCAAAACAGAGTTTATAAGGAAGTAATGTGGAAAGTACAGTAGGTGGCTGATTATACAATTGTCTTTAAACAATTTGTGTATATGTATGTTAAGCCACAACAAATTATCTTACAATAACAGTCATGTATTGGACTACAGATGCCTCCTTTTTTGCATTTTTTGTGTATTTATTTATCTAGCTTTAATATTCTTACGAATAATACTGATGAATACCACTATTAATTGTCATGTCTTTTAACTTTATGTGGTTTGGAGAGAAATAAACTATCCTTATCTTCAGCAATGTAACCTGCAATGATGTCTCATACAGACATCCAACTTTTGCTTTTTCTCTTTTCTCTTTTACTCTCCATGAGGGTTTGTATGAGAAATCAAGCAATTATATCATTTAATATATCAATCATTTGTAGACATGGCTTAGCATGGATGGATTTTAATACTTTGAAATTAAAACATTTGTGTATGTACATCATTTCGATAAGTACTTATTTTTCTCTGGCATCTCACTTTTTTATTTAAATCAGTATTTGGAACTGTTCACAGGCAGTCATTGCTTAAAACCAATAAATCTAATCATGGGTCATCTTCATCTTCCCTCTTTTTAAATTCTGATGTAAGACTCAAGAGCTATTTTTAGTTTTCCAAAATTTTATACTTGACTCTTCAAAGTATCGATATTTTCCTATCTCCCTGAGTCTACAAAGATCTCAGTCCTACTGGCCTGAAGAGAAAGGTAGAAGAGGATTTTTTTTTACTGGTATTTAATACAACTTTAATTATATTTTAAACTGGATTTTAAGTAAACTTTTAGGCATTTTAACTTGTTAATTATTTAACATTTTTACTTTAGAATTTTTGCTCTTATTTAATAAAGAATTGAAAATAAGGAATCATCCTCTGAGCATAGTAAAATATACAAATGCTCTCATTTTAATTTGAAAAGGTTTATTTATATCTATACATCTAATTTCTTGAATCAAAAATTTGTACACATATTCTGAGAGGACTTATTCTTGATGAGGAAAAATACAAACTGAAGAACAATTCAATAATCCTATCTTGATTTTCCAGGTCAGATTTTCCGAATAAATAAATTAATGATCATGGAGTTGCTGAAGTGAAGGATAGGTTTTAAAGATTTTCTAAAATATAACTTTTACAAAAAGTAAATCTATAATCTCACTCTTCTCTTAACCAATTACATATCACTTCTTTTTGAAGTTAATAAGATACTAATTTAAAATAACTCCAAAGAGATCTGATAGCAAAAGAAAGTATACATTTATGCACAGTGCATAATAGTAATAAAGCATCTACTTACATACATAATGGTAACACAAAATTTTAAGACATTTTTCTGAGCACTTTTCTAAGATTGAAAGGGAATAACAGATGGTAGCCAGCATGTAAAAATGTTTCACCACTTTGAAAAGTATGTCTGTGAAAAAGGAAATTACTGGATAACAGAAATTCCTATAGATATATATGTGTAGGGAAAATTTATAAGAATTTTAAAAAAAAGGAAAAGTCCAATATATATGCAGAGATACAGTTTTAAAGTGAGGCAAAATCAATTGAAATGCAGGTAGTGAGTGAATGGCTTGCAGATCAGGCCTCATTATATAAGGTAGCTAAGACACAGTGTGTTCGGGATACATAAATTCCGAGAACTCTACTTTTATGATGCTGGGTAATGGAAAGGCCACTGTTTTATGATGATTCATAGAACCTTTTACAATGATAAAGTGGAAGAGTGGCTTAGCAATCCACCAATCTTTTCACTAAGGAATCGACAAAGGAGAAATGACACGGAAAAGTCATCTGTTCTCTTTCCCTCACCACCTGGCAGGACCACACATAAACTATTCGAGACAGGATTATTTGATTCTGAAAATGGAAGTAAAAAATATGTGGTTTGATAAATATGGGGCAATCTCATCTGACTTTTGGAGAGGAAACTTTTTTTTCCCCTTTTACCCTTCCCCAAGTTTCAATGGCAGAAAAAGTTAACATTACAATCAAAAGTAGAATGGAATGTAGGTACTTTACAATGTAATTTAAAAATGAAGAAAGATAAAAAAAACCCTTCGTCTAATTTACATTAACTTATTCTTTGAATAAATAAATGCTATCAATATCTACAGGGTACAGTGAACCAGGAATTATTTAAAAAAAGGTTAGAGCATCATAGAATAATTGTTATATAACCCTTTCCAATTGTTCCTCAAAACTGAAATGTGTATCAGCAGACTGAGAAATAAGAGAAGGAATTAAATAATTCAGTATATTGGCAAATTAAAATTAACACACAACTATTCAAAAACAATAGGTATAGTTGAAAAACTACTTGTCTCAGAGTTGGTGGGTCTAAAATATTGTAGTAGCTCTTCCAATTAGAAGATTGGCATGGTATATATCAGTTCCTTTTGTTGGATTAGCCTTCTCAACAAATAAGTGGAATAGACTGGGTATTCTCTAAGACCAGTTTCTAATATAAGTTGTACATATATCAAGGATTAGTAGACATAAATCAGATGATCAAAATTCCACTGAAATAATCAGAAAAGAGTTAAAAGGGTAAATCCAAGTTTTTTTTTTTTTTAACTTATTGGACTCTTTGATGTGGCCTAATAATACACATCTGCTTAACCTGAATTTTGAAGCAGAATACAGTAGCATGTGGATAATAAATACATCATCTTTAACATTTATAAAGTCTAAGTTGAAGGATGTATCTTGATGTGAGAACAAAACTGTGTTTGGTAACTACCCATCCTCCCTCAAATTTGAAATACTTTATTGAAGTGAAACTTAAGAATGAAGAACAAAGGCACTTGCGCAGGTAGCTGACTGCCATTGGTCATGGTGAAGAGGGAGGAGGAAAAATAACGTTATCTCCTGCACTAAATTCCTTTAGTAGGTGATTTACACTCAATTGAGACACCAGGACGAATGTCTATTGTTGACCAATCAGATAAGTAGTTCTCTCAGTGGTGGGAATAAGTGATGAGATAAACCAAAAGTGTATCTTCAACTCACTTAAACAAAAATATGGGGATGAGGTAGTCCTTCCAGCTTGACTCAAACACCATACATGTTTGCCCTACTCCATCGAACATAATGAGTGCTTTGTGAAACAACATATGAAACACTGATGTAAGAAAATATATTTCAAATATCAAATAATTTTGGTGATGTTTTTGAAATTTCAAAGAACAATAGCAGATAATTGAATAAGTAGAAAATAAGAACTAAAAGAAAAGTTAAAGTATTTGGAATAAAGCATCTTGAAGAGGAAAAGATAAATATGGTGTGGAAGATTGGTAATAGAATATAGGTTATTTTATGGCTTTAGATCCTGCTTAATAGTGGCGTTAATATTCATATTTAATAATACTATGAAAAGTGCATGAAATGATTTTCTTCTTCTGGCCAAGATGAATTAATAGGGATATGATTTATATTCCTGTTGCAAATATATATATATATCTCAAATTCGATAATAAGAAAGCACACAACCCATTAAAAAATTGGCAAAATACTTGAACAAAACTTAACTAAAGAAGATATACGTACAGAATATAAGCATATGAATCTCAACATCTTTATTCTATAGGTAAATGCAAATTAAACCATAATGAGACAACACTACACACTGATGAGAATAGATACAATCAAAAAACCTTTTCATATGAAGTGTAAGTGGGCATGTAAAATAGTGTAATGACTTTGGCAATTTCTTAAAACATTAAGCATATAGAAATAAATGTTTAAACTATTTTTAGAAAGTTAAAGACAATACAAAAATATAATCCAGTCTTACCACTCCTAAGCATTTACTCAAGACAAGTTATATGTCCATGTTAGGATGTGTACACGAATGTTCATAGCAGCTTTATCTGGAATAGCCCCAAACTGAAAATAACCCAAATACCCATCAACAGGTGAATGGATCAAAAATATGGTATATCCATAAGTGTATTAGCACTCTACATTAAAAAAAAATACTACTGTTACTGTGCTCAGGATGGGTGGATGTCAAAATAATTATGTTGAATGAAAGAGGCCAGACAAAAATAATGCATGTTATAAGATTTCACTTATATAAAAATCCCAGAAAATGCAAACTAATCTTCAGTGACAGGAAGCAAGCCAGTGGTATCCTGAGGACTTGGAAGGTCAAGTGGGAGGGGCAAAAGGGAAGGATAACATAGGAAATTTAGGGTGTGTTTAATATTTGATACGCTCACTATATTGATTGTACTATTATTTCAGAGGTATATAAATATGTGAAAACTTATCAAATTGTATGTTTTAATAATGTGCAGTTTATGTATTTCAATTATACCTCAATAAAACTCTTAAAAATGAAATGGCATTGTGCTATTTAAGCTTTGTTACACAAGAAAGAATTGACTAGCTGTACATATTTAAGAACCACTATGCATTAACACCCTCATAATAAACTACTTATATTTATAGTATGCTCAGCAATTTATAATTAATCTCAGCATAATTATTTTATTAATGCCAACAAAATCCCTATGAGTTTGATATTATCTTGATTTTATAGATGAGAAAACAGGCTTAAAGAATTTCAATTGCTTATTTGAGACTGCAGCATTTAAAGATTGGCATTAAGTTCCTATGTATGGCTGTCAGATAAGAACCTTGTTCGTTACATCTAACTTGCCTACTCTTTTATAATAACTTATGTGAAGTCCACTACCTGAAAACTCCCTTTGAATGTTTATAGCATCCTCTATGCTAGCTGGTTTAAATCATCAACCATATTATATTTCATTTTATACATCCACAGCACTGGGCACAATGCATGATGAATGCTGTGATTGAATTAAACTTAATCCTTTCATTTTCCTAAATCTCCTACAATCTCTGCAAATTACTGTGTGCGACACAGCCTTCACGTAAAGAATAACCATGGAATTTCAAATCCATTAAACCTAATGGTCTTAAATATCAAGGAGTTCAAAATGAACAAACAAACAAGTGATTAGGTTCCTCTTCTCAGTTCTCTCCAAATATGTGTGATCAGTTTGGAAAGTACATAATTACTAGGAATTAGTACATGTACTGTCTTCAACACATTTGTCTGTATCTACTTTTTAAAAACTAAATGAACTTCTTCCATCTTTATTTGTTCAGAAATGATGTCTCTGTACAACGACTTATTAAATCATGTTAATGTGCTTACCAACAGTGTGATGATTTCTAAATAAGGTAGTCTAGGGCATTTGAAGTCCCCAGCCTGAGTCATAGAAGTTCATTACAGGTAGTAAAAAATCATTACTAATGTCACTAATTAGGAGTAATTTCACTAATTTGGCAATTTTGTGGTTTTAAAACATGTGGAAGCAGAGTTCCTTCACAGACTTCTTTCACAGTTTACCATTAGGAACTAAAGTAGCAGTCATTTTACCTTATTTCATTATGAGATATAACATTCTTTTCCTAGAGGAACAATCAACAAATATTGAGGAACAATTGACAAATATAATTGTGTATATTTAAAGTGTACGACACGATGATTTAATATACATATACATTGTGGAATAATTACCAAGATCAAGATAATTAAAACATCCATAGACTGACATAGTTAACTTTTCTTTGTGGTCTCAGCAGTTTGCAAGTATGCAGTACCATATTATTAACTATCATCACCACGCTGTACATTAGATCCTCTAAGCTTATTCTTATAACTGAAAGTTTGTGCTCTTTGATGTACATCTACTTATTCCCCTTTCCTCAGCTCCTGGGGAACAGCATTTTATTCTCGGGTTCTATGAAATCGGCTTTTTGTGTTTTTTTGTTTTTTAGATTCCACATATAAGTGATATCATACAGTATTTGTCTTCTGTATCTGGCTTATTACACTGGCATAATGCCCTCCAGATTCATCCATCTTGTCACAAATAGTAGGATTTCTTTCTTTTTTTTAAATTGCTGAATAATGTTCCATTGTGTGTGTGGGGGGGTGCATGTGTATGTATAAAAAAAGATATCTCGTGTTCTTGGGTAACATTTTTTCTTAGCGTATGGAGATCAGTTAGACCCACATATCAATTTATTAGACATTTAATGGATCTAATATTTTTTGAAGTTTCTAGGGTTATAACTAAAAATGGAGGAAGAGCATGCATCCCTTCAATGAGGTACAGTTCTTGGATGAATGTACCAAAAGTAAATAGAAAAAAATAAGAGATAATAATATTCAGACTTTTATCAGTTTTAGTAACTTGGATTTTGGAATCATGTAAAATATAGAAGTATGGAGTATTGCTCCAATCTACATGTGAATATAATAACTTTTGTGATTATTATATTAGGTGCTGCATCTTTGAATAAACACAGAAATTTATAAATATAAACATATACACATTTAAGATATATACCTTACATATATTAAATGTATGTATATGTTTGAAAAATAATAATTTAAGTTATAGATGAGTTACAATTTTATGATGAAACAATGGACTCAATATTTACTACATATAATAATGAGTAGTTCTAAGCAGAAGATTTGAGTTATCTTATAAAAGAAAGAAAAGTAGAGGAATGGGTAGTGAGGACTATGTTAACATATGTCAGTGGAGAGATAGGGATCCTATAAACCCCAGATAAAGAATGAAAACAAACCTACTCTGTAATGTTTTATAGTGATAAAATTGATACATTGCAGTCCCAGTGAAAGCTTTATGTTTTTTTCTCAATTAAAAGCATATTGGAGCATACAATACAATTCACCATATGGATGAATCTGAATTCTGTGAACAGAGACAGATTTGCTAGATGATATATTTCTGGATTTCTTCTAAACTTTATATTCTTTCATGAAGCTCTTTTTAAAGTAGTGAGTTTTGGAGAATTAGAATGATACTTCTAATAAAGGACTACAGAATAGAGGATTTAAAATTCTGATGAGGCTGTACTTTGGTAGCATTTTTATGATTAAATTCAATGATATATTAAGTATCTATATCTTGGCATTCAAAACTTAAATAGTATGAAAAAATAAAATTTACAAATCTATGATTGTTAGTGGATTTACTTTATCTGTATTAAACTTTGTGAAAAACGGAGACTTTATACTTTATGCCTCTCCCTCATAAGTCATATTCCAAGTGATGTCAACTATATTTCAGTTGAAATGATGGTGTCAGCTCTTATATTTACTTTCATTGCTAATTATGGTTTTTTTGAAACAAAATATAAGGCATAAAAAGGAGCATAAAAGTATAATCTAGGAATGACAGGTAAGCAATAACATATCACCAAATAAGATAGTTTTATTCCAAAGCTAGTCTAAAAATTATGATGGTCTCTAGAGTTCAATAAGAAGACAATCACTGTCTAAAACTCTCTGAAATTTTATCTGTTGGACACTGGGATTTGAAAACCTTGCTCTGAAGAGCATGTCTAAAAATAGAAGGCCCACCAAGTCCCAGGGTTATGGTTTTCATAGTCTTCTTGTACCAATAACATCCAAAATGTTACATATAACCATTTAGTACAGTTTGATTCAATCATCAGCTAATTTGATAAAAATATGATTTCATTAGAAAGACTATTTCAAAGCCTAAGCTTTTTGTACAGGGCAATGAAGTTAGCATACTTTGTAAAATGTATTTTGGTTATGACCAAATTTGACTGATTCGTAGTAAAGTTAATTACATCGTCCATTCTTGTGGAACTGATGCTACTCATTTTATTTTCAACATCTGAATTTTAAAGCATCTCTTTTTGTGTGTGCGGGTGGGGGGCTGAGGTCATTGTAAAATTGGAAGCCTAATTAGCAAAACTAAACCGTTAAAAGCACTTTTGAAGCTGTTGCACGTGACCCATAGCTGTCATCATTTAGAAGTAATTGCAATATAAAATTAATTATGTTGTCTTGGCCGAACATTAAATCCTCTCCCTTTAAAATGCAAGGAAGAAAGAGAAATATAGTACATTTGTAAATGTGGCCCCTCTTCAAACCAGGGTGGAGCTCAAAATGAACTTCAGTTTTCATAGTAGGATTGAGGAGCTAATTCATTTTATATTTTCAATAAAGTTACTGTACCATTCATTTTCCAACGTTTGCCATCTATTTTCTCTCATAATTACTGCTTAAATAAAAGAGTTGGGATGGTAGAGAGCCATCAATAATGTGACAGGTTGCACTGGTATGTATACTAGGCTTCTACCATAATATGAGAAGTCTACACTAAATAAAAATATTAAATTTGTGGTGTTTTAATGCAGCTTAAACAAAGTAAAACAATAACAGTGCATTTCCAAAGTGGTTAAAGGACATTTTACCTCCAGCCCTATCATCAGCCCCCAGTTCTGTCTGTGGGCTAAATGTGAGGCCAAATTAAATATAGCCTCAGGTGGTTTTGATTAAAATTACCGTACTCCTGGATGCAAATAAAAAAGTCAAGGTGGAAGAAAATTGGACTATATTTTTAATTCCTTGGTGACTAATAGAAAACTGATTCCATCAGAAACAAAATTTTAATTTCATATGAAATATATATATATATAAATGTTTGTGGTCACTAAATAAAAAATTAGTGACTAATGATCTGATCTCAGAAATCTTATTGCATGCTTCTCTGTCTTCCTTCAAGTTTAGACCATTTTTTTTTTAAGTGATGTTTTCATACCTGAAGGCTATCTCTTAAGGGAGAGATTTTTTCTTTAATATTAAGAGAACATTACCAATTAATTATGCTTGTCTATTAATTATCATTGTCATTTCTTTCCTTTGTTACCTGTATTTAGTTAGATTTGGGTCTGCAAATATTCTGGCCTAGCAATTTTTTGAGGGTGTGTACCCAATCATTAATGGAACTCAAGAGTTGATTGCATTTTTAATTTTCAGTTGTTTTTTTAAAGTCATAGGGAGCCTGAAAAAGAAGACTATTGCCATTTAAAAGAATATTTAAATATCTAGAACACAGAGGTGCATTTTAAGGTCCAACTTAATCAGATATAAACATTTTTAAAGAAAATAAGATTGAATTGTTATTTTCATTATTTTAAAAGAAATTTATCTTCTCTACCAGTAGTTCTTTACAACATGAGATGATTTATTTTTCCAATTTTGGGGTACTTTTCAAAATAGAAATTTTATTCAGCATTTTTATTTGAGAAGATGAATAAAAAATTCCATCAAATTGTCCATATTTTTAAGTGGGAATGAGGCAAACTTCAAAATGTGTATTTTGTGAAATTCTCGATGTATCTATCATGTAATAGAGATAGATTTTGATTGGAAATCTTATTACATACATATTATATATAAAACATATGCAATTATACTCAAATGCTAAGATAATAGCTATATAATATGAATTTTATATTCTTAAGCATAAAACTTAATTGGCTTTGTATCTTTATTATATTTTACATGGATATTCAGAATGAAAAATAAAGCATGTTACATTCTAGAACCTGGGCAGCAAATATATGAACCGAGCTTAGATCATCTTATAATACCAGAGAGGAAGAAAGTCCACCCTCCAAAAAAACCACAATGATGGAAGTATGTCAAAGAGACCCAGAAGCCAGCTAAAAGAGCTCTCAATGGCCCAAGCTCTAAAATTTGAACAAGAAAATAAAGTAGTACTGGATGATAATACAAAGTATACAATAAATATCCACACATCCACACAGATACAAATAGACAAATGGGAGATAATAGGCAAATCTCCCATACAGAAGAATTTATATAAGCACTCCGCCCTCAAGAAGGTGGAGCCTAACTCCATACTTCTTAAGTGTGGGCTATGCATAATCACTTCATTCCAAAAAGCACAATGTGGAAAGAGGGAAAAAAGAGTAATTTTACAGTGGAGAAAACTGACGAACACTATTTCAGCCAGGTGATCAAGGTCAACATCAACACTGATAAGTCATGTTGATAGCATGTACCTTTGATATGATGCAATGAGAGTGGCACTTTACCACTGTGGTTATGCTCCAAATAATCCATGACTTCAGGAAAATCTTGATAAAAATACCAGGCAAATCCCAACTGTAGTCATTCTATAAAATTCCTGACTAGTAGACCTCAAAATTGTCAAGGTCATCAAAAACATGCAACTGAGCAAATGTCACAGCCAAGACTCTAAGGGCACATGAAGACTAAATAAAATGTATCTTGGATGGGATCCTCGAGCAAAAAAAGGACATTAGGTAAAAATTAACAAAATCTGAAAAAGATATGGGCTTTAGTTGATAATAATGTATCAATACTGGTTCATTAACTGTGACAAATGTAGCATACTAATATGTAAAATGTTAATAATAGAGGACACTGGATAATATTTATATGAGAATTCTCTGGAATACCTTCACAATTTTTCTGTAAATCTAAAACTCTTCTAAATAAAGTTTATTAAAATATGTTTTTGATCATAATTGTGGGATTAACAAGAATTGACTTTCTTTCAATGTTTAAATATTAAAATGGAACAATACTCCAAGTGCTGGAATTAGAGGAGAAAAAAGGTCAGTCACACAATATTTTTGACTCTTCTCATAGACAAAGATCACAAACAATTTAAAGCATATATTCTGCAGAAATAATTTATAAATTTCTATTATGAGAATATTACTTTCCCATCTAACTCCAGGAAAAATAGTTGTTTTAATTAGACATTTTGACTAAGGTAGGAGAAGTCATTATAGCATGAAAAAAGGGCAGGACAAACTATGGTAATTTACAGTGAGTCACTCAAAATCTAGAGCACCAAAGTATTTTCTTATTCTATTGTTTTTGTTTGTCTTTGAGCTAAATTGCTTCCACTTTGAGACAGATAAATAGTTTCTTCATACAGATATTATTAAAGATAAGATGGTATTTACCTCTGATCTGGTAGAATATGAATGATCCCCAATGATCAACAAACAAAGATGAAAGAATTTATTTTAAGACACAAGTTGATATTCTCAAGATTTTTACTTTCCCCAGTAGCCCGAATATCCAGAACAAAATACTTTTATATTGGCCCACTTGAAATGTAACAATGCAAACTGATTATGATCTAAAATATAAACAGAACAGGAAGTGTGACTACTATTTTAATCCAATACACAATTCAACCAGAGTTCATCCTTATGGTTCTACAGCAATAGTCCCAGAAATCTGCACATCTCTCTTTATCTTGTAAACTTACTTCTTGCCTGTGCCACATTTCCCTCCCACATTTGACTTCAAATTCTTTCTGCTTTGTCTCCAAAACATGTTTTGAGAATTTTGTTTTTGTGTTTGTATGAAGTCCTCTTCTTAAATTTCATATACAAATGTATTTTCCTCAATGCGGTTTTCAGAAAATACTCACTGGGAAATCTAAGAAGTGCTTACTCCCACTCACTGTGCAGCTATGTGCTGCAAGCCAAACATAATTAAATTATTGCAGTCATCTGAATACTAGACTCTTTCTAACAAATTAGCATTAAAATGCCAGGAAAAAAATAAGCCAAGCTGACACTGCTAGATAAAAACCATTGGTAAGCTTTCTTTGTTTTTGCCTTACAAGACCCTTTCAATACCGAACTCACAACAGTTCATCAAAGTCTGTACATAAATATCAACAAATTAGAATGGACCACAAAATTTGGGTACTTTTTGTTTTATGTTTTCCAGCTAATTATGCACTTGTACCACCAGACCAGAAGCTTAATATCTCCTATCCTGTTCTTAGCACAGATAATTTCTTATTTTGCAATCTCATACTCTTTTTAGTTTTATAGTTTTTTTATTTCTCCTTATGGCGTTTTACTAAGATGACACTTTGGTTTATTTATTCATTCAGCATATTTTTGTTAAATTCAGATTATATGACAGATGTGGTACAAAGTGCTAAGAGTATAAAATACAAAGAAAACACAATCCTGTGTGGCAAGGAGCTCACAGTCAAATGAGGCAGACAGAGAACTAAGTCGGTAATTAGAGTACCATGTGATACTCAAATAACTAATTGAAAACAAGCAACATACTTGCAATTCTTCTCTTCATCTTTCCTCTATCTACTGTCTGATATTTTTTTGACTTCTTGAAATTTTCTCTTACCCTTTCCAAGATTATCGACACTATCTGGCTCAAAGAAAAAAAAGCAGTGGTAGCAATCAGGACAGGCAGATCAATAGGTAGGGATTTTCGTGAAATGATGAGTTCCAAGGGAGATCTTCATCAATCTTAATTTCAGAAATTAGGACTACCAGGAGCCTGCGCGGTGGTGTAATGGTTAGGTTCGGGGGCTCCGCGTCAGTGGCCCGGGGTTCGCAGGTTCAGATCCTGGGAGATGACTGACGCACCGCTTGTCAGCCATGCCGTGGCAGCATCCCATATAAAGTAGAGGAAGATGGGCACGGATGTTAGCCCAGGGCCAGTCTTCCTCAGCAAAAAGAGGAGGATTGGCAATGGATGTTAGCTCAGGGCTGGTCTTCCTCACACACGCACAAAAAGTTAGAACTACCGGTATTGTTTACCTGGATCCTCAGTAGTGCTTTATGAATAGTGCTTCTGAATCAGAGTAGATGTTCACAAGATTTCATTTCATTTCAGTCCTGTTCATTCACCCTTGGGCCCCATTCTAACTATGCTTCCTCCTTCACTTGTAGGCCTATCAACAGTAATAGGTTTCATTGAAAAATACATTACTTTTGGAGTCAGATGAACCTGGGTTTTAGTCCTAGCTTCATCATGTAGTTTAATAAGATATTGGTTGAAGAAAAATATGAAAACTCCCTGAGTTTCCACACAATCTGTGTGGTTTCTTTGTTTAGAGCGGTGGTTCCCAACCAGTCACCATTTTACATCTCAAAGACATTTGGTAATATCTAGACATTTTTGATCGTCACAACTGAAGAATTGCTACTGATATCTAGTAGATAGAGGCGACATATACTGCTAAACATTCCGCAATGAACAGCATAGCCCTCCTCGACAAAGAATTATCTGCCCCAAATGTCAATAGGGCCACTGTTGAGAAACTCTTTGTATTGGTTTGCTAGGGTTGCCATAACAAAATCACATAGACGGGGTGGTCTTAACAACAGAAGTTTATTTTCTCACAGTTCTGGAGGCTGGAAGTCCAAAATCAAGGTGGCAGCAGGGTTGAGTTCTTCTCAGCCCCTCTTGGCTTGCAGATGGCCACCCTCTTGCTGTGTCTTCACATGTTCGTTCCTCTGTGTACATGCATCCCTGGTGTCTCTTCCATTTCTTGTAAGGACACCAGTCATATTGGCTTAGGGCCTCACCCTAATGGCTTCTTTTTAGCTTAATCATCTCTTTAAAGGCTTTATCTCCTAATACAGTTACATTCTGAAGTTCTGAGGTTGGGACTTCAATATATGAATTTTGAAGGAACACAATTCAGCCCATAATACTTATTTAGAGCATTGGCTGGTTTCAAATCCCAAATCGACCATATAATGCCTATAAGCCCTTAGAATATGTATTCAAACTTTGGGGTGTCACAATTTCCTCATCTGTAAAACAATAGTACTTATTTCATTGATATGATTTAAGGATTAAATAATTAATATATGCAAAGTTCTTTAAAAGATGCCTACAACATAATGAGTACTTTTGAAGGAACAGCTATTTGTCATAGGATGTATGATCTGTGAAATAGAAAATTCCACTATATAACTATTCCATGATTAAATTAAGTGTGTATGCAAAGTATTTATCATTATTCTCTTCTAGCATATAGAAGGTACTTAACAAATATTGATTCCCTTTCCTTTTTCTTACTGATTCTGCGTACACAGAAGCTAGGAAGAATATTAGACAGTGAAAGAAAGCACCTATATCAGGATCAGCATCAGAAGAGCCAAATTTAAATTTCTTACCCATGAGATTTTCTTGATACATAAGTAAAGGCATGACTATTCTATCTTTTGAATTTGTCTTAAGGTATTGGTTTTTATTTTTTCCATATCTCTCTTCCTACTAAATTGTCTTTCTTGATAAGACATCATATTTTACCTGTCTTTGTATTTCTAATTGTCATCATAGCTCTGGCACATAATAATAGAATTAATAATCCTCATAAAATAAACAAATTTTGAATATTTGTAATAAGCCATAAACTATGATAATCATTTAAGATGCATTAGTTCAAGAATAGAATGATTATATAAGGTAAGTATGAATATTGTCCCTATCATATTTATGGACTTTAAAAGGTACAATCTTGAAGAGTAGAACTAAAGTTCAAAGTCAAGCAATTTGACTTTATATTCTATGTTCTTAACTACTACAGTATAAAATAAACTCAAATGGATGAATAAAGTGAATTAAAAATTTTAAAAAAATCCCACCCTCACATTCAGAAAACTAAGAGATATGGTAGTCATAGGTACTGATACCAAAGTGCTTTGAGAGATAAAGCATAATGAACTTTTGTATGGTTTTTAAAACAAAAGAAAATGAGAAATAATGGAAAACTCAACCAATCAGACATCTTCTCTTGTTTCTGAGGATAGTTTGGCTATCATGACCACATTAAACATTAAAAATAAAAATTCCATTTTTGTTGGAGAGAAGTATTTACACTGATCAGTTAAGTGGATATATATTTATTTAAAATTAAATAAAAATTATTTAAGCATAGATTATAGCTGCTCCAAACAAATTTTAATGCTGAGCAATCCATCTATACATTTAGCATATATGTGTGTATATATTTGGTGACATATATATATTTGGTGTTATTAATTAATAACATAAAATAATGTTTAAAATGATTGTTAGATGAATTCTTAAAATTTGCTCTTCCCTCCCAATTACAGTAAGTAAAACCAATAAAATCTTCCAAGTTGTTAAATGTAAGGTCAATTCACAATTATCATCCTACTTGCCCCATGAACCACATTGAAAACAGTTGTTACTCTTTTTCCTTGACATAATTCTTTTGGCTTCCGGGAAACCAACCTCTCCTGATTTTCTTCCTAGTTCATTGGTTGCTCTTGTGATCACTATTATTTTTCTATTTCAAAACTGTTCATTTTAGAGACTTTGGTTTTCTCCCTATTCTCCATCTAATAATCACTCCTTTGGTGATCTCATCCAGTATTATGATTTTAACACCAACTATCTGTCCATGAATCAAAAAAGTTATGTTTCCCATGACACCACTATCTTGAATTCCAAACTCATATAGTAATTTAAGTTATAAAAACATTGTTCCTAATTTTTTATCCCAAAATATGCTCTACGCTTAACCTTCAGCTACTGTCTCAGTAAACTGGAACTCTTTCCTTTCAAATATTCGAAAGCTTTGGAGTTATCCTTTTCATTTGTATCTCACATATATTTTTTCTGGTTAGAGTTTTGATAGCTTATTCAAAATCTGACCACAAGTTTTTCTCTACCACTGTTACCTTTCTTGTCTGAACTCCTACGTCAGTTAGCTATTGTTAGTAAACCACCAACCACAAAACTTCAGTAGCATACAAAAATAAACATTTATTTTTATAAAGATGCTGGTTGGTGGGTGTGATTCTGCTCGAGGCTTTGGTGGCTGGACATTGGTGATCAAGTAGTGCTCAGCTCTGTGGCTCTCCACCATCCTCTTCCTCCTGAGACCTGTGCATCAACTGAGGCATGTTTTTTTGTTTTTAATGGAAATTGCAGAAGCATAAGGAAACAAAGAGGAACATACAAGATCTCTTAAGGCTTACAATCAGAATTGGCTAAGCCCCACTTTAAGAAGTGTTACAATACACTCCACTCATGATGACACTGCAGCAACGGTTTTGATGTGGAGAGGAATGAAGTATTCTGGCTAAACATTCAGTTTATCATAGCAGTGGGAGGAGAATCATGTTTGTGGTATCCCTGACCAAAACATCAAGAGGAGAATTTTTATTGGCCAGTTTTGGATAACAACCAACTCTGATGATATCGATACTACTAGCAGGACGGGGGAAATCTGTTTAGTCAGCCCTTGGCCACAGACATGACTCCATGGCTAAGAAAGGATAGTCAGCCAAACCCCCTAAAATGAAATATGTTGCATAAAGGAAGGAAGATTTCTTACACTACCAACTCAAAAGCAACTTGGTTTTCTTAGGAACCTTCCTCTCTGGGTATACAAAAACTAGGAGACGAGCATAATTCAAGTCCAAAAATACACTGATGAAGATGTTAATAGTTTCCTTTATTGTGTTCTTCCAATAAATCTGTAGAAAAATAAAGCTTATAAATATGATATATATATAATATAGATGTGTATTTATATTAAATAATTTCAATTATACATATATTATTTCTCCAATCTCCTTCAATATATTCACTAGAAAAGAATATGATCAGCTTTAAATGAAAGCTCTTTGTTTTCAAAAATATTTTATTATCTTCTCTATCATTAAAAATTTTAATTCCCAGTATATTTATCTTAAATCCTTGACACTTATTTTAGGCACTTATTTTAAATCTCAAGTTTAAAAACCTTATGCGTCTATTGCTTCACCCTAATTCCAGGAATATTTTCTAGAGATTTAAATAGCGACTCCCTTCTGAAAGAAGAAAAGGAGTGTTTTATTATTGTTTTGATTCCAATGGCTTGTATACTATTTTGGAGAACATACTGCTGACAGTCTTAATTTTCAACTCATTATCAGTTTTGCACAGCCCAGCGTGTCAGAGTCCAGTGACTACTTTCTAAAAATATGCCTCTTTTCTTAAGAAGAAATGATAATTATAAATTCTTACAACGTAAAGGGCTCCATAACCATTTTATCCCTGGTGTAACATTAGTAGAGTTTGTTTAATAAATCAGATTTATTGCCCATTATAAACCAATAGTGCTGGGTTGCCCTGTAGTTGCAGTCATATCTGCATGGTGCAGTTTACCCCTTGAAAGCTGCCGGTTGCAAAGACATAAATAAAGATTAGGTAACAACGAAAGCTGGAATGGATGCCAGTTGCTTTAAAATTGCAATTTTATTACCAGTTAATCAGCAATTTTTTGGCATGTTATTTGTGGCAAGGAAAATCCAATGGTTTGCAAAATATAAAACTTATCTATGTGATAAACTATAATGATAGTTTGTTTTAGAGAGATAGTTTGCATTAGAAAGGTGCAATATTACTCAGTTACAGTCATTATGAAAATTGAGTTTAAACATTTTACTGAGTGCGTCATGGCTCCAGAAGCCACATGTACATCATGTCTTCTCTACATATGCAGTAAGATATCCTGGAGAGGGTTTCCATAAAGATGGTTTGAATTCTTCTTAAGTCAGATTCAGGTTAGAATAGCTTATTAGGCATTTATCTGTTATGTCTGCTCTGGAGGAAACACCACCTCCTGCTCCCCCACTCTCCTGCTCCCCCAGGCTTAGGAATGCTTAGCATTGCAGGACATACACTTACCACGGGCCCTTCAAAATCCCAATAACAAACTTGGTTTTTGTGTTTGTGTTTGTTTTATTCATTTCTCCTCACTGAAATAGATGAGAGGTTGGAAAATGAATAGACACTTGACTTTGTTCTATTCTAAATTAAAGAAAGGGACAAATATGCACACATACATACACACAGACAGCAACATAGAACAAGATTCTTCTTTTATGTCTGTTGAATATTCACAAAAGTGACGTGAGCTAGAAAACATTTGGCATGGATGAGTGTTACAAATACACTCTGTTTCATACCCTCAACCCTTGATTCCATGACTCATATAATATTTATTTGGCACCAATTCAGTGTCAGGTGCATTAATCTGGTTGAGTAGCTATAACTCTAAAAGTCAGTTCATTTTAGATCTATATCAGAGAAACAGTAGGTGATGCTGACATTTAAAGTTCCTGTCTCATGATATGGCAGAGCACAGACAGCACTGACTGTGAAATGGAAGGAGACAGTATTAATGCCTCTGGAGGAATTATCAGTTCATCTGGTATAAAACTCATAAGTACACCAGCACGTACTCTCCAAACTCCCTCTTCTGCAGGCCTGGGTTGGATATTGAAACACTGGCATTCATTTACACATGCTTTCTGGATTTATCTCTGTTTTCTGGTACGTAAAATAGTCGCAGGTTCCATTGGCTATGAAAGGCTGTCTAGAGAAGCTCCCTGACAAATGAGTCACACAGTTGGAGTGATCTGATGAAAGGACAGGAGGAGGGAGGAGACAGAAGAACAGTGATTACTCAACACCATCTATGCACCAGGCACTTTGCTTGTTTACATTATATGTACCCTATTATTTAACAATTATCTCAAACCTATGAAAAGAATTTGAATCTTATTTGACAGATAAGTAAACTAAGACAGATTAACTTGTTTTTTCATGTATCTTTTAAAAGTTGCATCTAAATCAAATAAATTTGATCAGATCCTAAAAGCAGGACTCCCAGGAAAAGGAGAGACACTATAAAGACTAAAATAAGGAAATGCTATAGTACACTCAGCAAAAGTCAATGCTCTGTGTGTCCTCAAGGCAAAGACCTTCAGATTGTCTCCCCAAACCTCACAAGGTGGCCGTCATTACCTTGGTAGATTTGCCAGAGTCCTGGGTCTTGCCCTCTGGCTTAGAAACTGATTTTGTCAGCACACAGAAAGCAAATTCATCTCTCAGGAGTGGATTTACATTAAATAAGCATAAAAGCCTGATGCCAATATATTAATTTACAATGAGATCTAGAAGTATCACAGCCGCTGGGATATTTAAGTCTGCATAAGCAGCCCATTCATTCCCTCAAACTGGTCCAATATGGAAGGGAGATAATCCAAATTTTGCTTTGTTAGCACAGATTCAAGATGAAAACGGTTAGTGTTAATGAAATTATTATGAATGCAAGATCTACATATAAATCATTTCAAAGATCCTTTAGAGCTGTTTTTGGACCCCACCTGACTGCAGATCTACTACATCAAAATACACTTTTGTCAGAGCTTGGGTGATCATCCTTTCTTGTAATTATTTAACTGGGTGATATTTCTCTGTTATGTATATTCTTTATATAAATTGACACATTCTCCACTAATATTTAAGTTCTTTTAGGCCTACTAGCCATTTTGTCCCTTCAAGATGGTTTGCCTAACTTTGATTTAATCAGTTGGGTTGTTTTGTTATTTTTTTCCTCTCTAACATTTATATTATTAACAACATCCCTAAATCCTTCAGGAAAGACTGTGTGAAAACTACACACTTTTGTTAAAAAGTTTAATTTTCATACAATCCTACGATTACTAAATATTTGTGAATCCTTTAAAAAAAGATTTCTAGAATACTTTAGGGATTCATATTCTGAGATGCAAATTTATAGAGACTCACCCAAATTATTTTTCCAACTTTTTAAACTTTATGGAATATATTAATTTCATAGATATTTTATAATGAATATCATTGTCATTTGCTAATAATCTGTGGCCTCCATAAAAAAATTTATCTACTGTTCTAGATGCTGTTTATGCCATGGAAAACAAGTAAGGGTTTTTTTCATGAAGCTTACATTCTATTGGGAGAAGACAGAAAATAAATATAAGCAAATAAACAGGATAAAAATGTCATGAAGAAGCAATTTGATTGAGAATGATCATAAGAAAGTTGTTTTAGGTGTTCACTTGGCAAAGGATGCTCTGAGGAGGTAAGGCTTCATCCAGAATATAAGTGATGAGACAGTAGCAGCCATGTGGCCATTAGGACTCAGAAAAGAGAATAACAAAAGCCCAAAATGTAACAAATCTAGAAGGCATAAGACACCCAGGAAGATTAGTGAGCAAGAAAGAAGATTTTGAGAGAGAAGATAAGAAAGGTAATCAAGAAATACATCCCATCAGGCCTTGCAGGTCACAGTCAAGACTTTGGCTTTTAATCTTGACATCATGGAAAGTCACAGGAAGCCTTTAGAATGAAGAGTGAGATGATCTGATTTGCATTTTTAAAAGATAGCTTTGCCTGATCTCTGGAGAATGGGTTATATGAGGCAAGAGCTAGACTGAGTCCAACTGGGAAGTTACAGCCACAGTACAGATGACAGAAGATGAGAGCTAGAACCATTGTTGTAGTAGCAGAAGTGGTGACAAGCGGTCAGGTTTGAAATATATTTTGGAGCTAGAATCAACAGGATCATTGGTTAGCTTGCTGTGGAGCCTGAAAGCAAGAACTGGGGCAGTACTGCTTTGTCAATGGTGTCAAGACAGCATCACTCTCCTTCACGCCCCCAAGACTTGAGTGCAGTCAGTCTGACATCTGAGAAGCTGAACAATCTAACCTTCTGAGAATCTAACACGACTTCTGTTCGCATCCTAATATTTCATCAAATTGAGATAATCATTGTTCCCTCAAAATGGTTTGTACCTTGGCATTTCTATTTATTTCCAATGCACTTCACTCTGCCTAGAATTGTCTTGATATTCATCTCTGCCTCTCAAAACTCTATTCATTCTTTAAGAATTCAAACAAATGCTAACTCTTATCAAAACTTTTCTGAACCATATAAATAGATGTCTTTCTCTTTAGAATACCCAACTACTTGATTTATAACAACTCTTAAATTATTAATAGTACAATGCATTGCAGTTATTTGAACAATCATCTCTTCTAATAACTACTCAAGAGCATGAGTATTGCTTTGCATTTTTTATACTTTGTGCTTTATATTTTTGTACTTTATAATACCATCCTTTACATATAGTAGATGCTCAGAAAAAGGTAGGATAAGAAAAATAAAAATCTACAATCAGTTCAAAGTTAATCCCACTATTTTAGCAAAATCTATATTTTAAACTTGCTTGAAAGTGAATTGTAATTCATGTTTTTCTAATGAGATAAAATATAAAACAGATTTTTTTTGTTTTTAACTCAGCTATAATTAAGGGAGCCATCAAAAGAATTTACCTTTCCTCAGGAGTAGCCGACACCTAGTTAAATTTAAATAAGAGGAACAGGGCAGGCCACAGTGGGGTAAGAAAGCCTGGCCCTCATACCTGAATTAGAGCCAACTCTGAAAGGTCATCACACCTCCAGAGCTTTCTGTAGGACTGGCTTTTTTGCAACGTAACGCCTGTTTAATTTCTCTGTCTGCCCAGCCTGTTTCTCCTGCTCTCTTACAGGTATTGTTACTAAGTTTTCCCCTCATAAAACTTCTGCATATGAATCTCTGTCTCAGAGTCTGTTCTCCAGGGAGCATGACCTCAGGTACAAATAAATCTAAGTAAAATGAAAGAAGCAAAATCCTTTAAGCAAAATACTTATCACAAAATTAAAACATGCAGTTTCATATACTTTATATATGGGAACATAAAAAATGTCCACTCAGACAAAATGACTTCAGAGCAGTATTTTGGTCAACTTTTTGTGTTGTTTTTAGATTTTCAAAAATTATATATACATAATTTGTCCTATTCTTTATCCCACTGAATTAGAAAAATCTAACTCATGTTTATACGGCATTACGAACAGTAGCAAAAAAGCATATGTGGATATTGATATTCTGATAAATTATAGATGAAGATTTAGTTATTTTTTTTAAGCAAGCAAAGAACAAACAAGCAAGCAAATCTGGAAAAGTGGATACTTCAAATATTAGTAGTCAAAAAAATCACTAATTTAAACTTTGGTTGTATTAGCATTTTTCTTGTTAAATTTGTCCAATCATGTCATCAATTTCTCTCTGTAGTGAATGAAGAAAACTCTCAAATATTGGAAAACTTTCAAGTTCTTGAACAATTTCATAAAATATCCTGATTTTATGCTTAAAATTAAATGAACTTTCAGCCATCAAGTGAAATGTTAAAACTATTTGAGATCTTGAATCTTTTATTAAGATGCACCACTTGAGCAAGACACTTTAAATAGAGAAATTGTCTTGACTGTCATCAGCATCACAAAAAAATGTGTTTTTTAAATCTCATCCCTCTTATCAAAATTTTGTGTGAGTAATTTCCACTCAACAGAGGACAAATTGAATATGATAAAGCAGGATCTTGAATTCCCTGCCCATTTTTTTCCTCATGAACCAGAGATCAGCCTGTCTCAATGCTTTAATCATATTCACAATGTCCACTAGATCCTTCAGAGTTGTTGATCACCTTCTATTCTCTCTGAATAAAGTGTTTTTTTGCATTAACAGGAAAATTCCAGGAATTTCAGGAACATTCCATTTCATCTCTAGCAAGTCCTTTATAGTGAGGGATATATAGTGGTGCTGTAACCTCTTTAGTAAATTAGTCAAACTGAAGTGAACAACAAAGTCGTCAGTGCATGTGCAACTTTTAAGATGGTGACAATCATTATTTACAGTGACTTCTGAAACCGTAGATTATTATAGTGACTTTATCTTATTATATTTATATATATAATTATAAACCTACAAGTAGATAAAGATAAGTATATATAAATATAATAAGATGCTTTTATCATATTTATATTATTACGTAGAGTGAATCCTCAAACTTCTACATTATTGGTAGAAATATAAAAGTTTAGTGCCTTTCTGAAAATTAACTTAAAAGTATTTTTTAAACCCCCAAAATATTTATTCTAGTTGAGCAGCAATTTTATCTAAGAATTTAATCAAAGGAGATATCAGACATGGAAATAAAGATTTATGAACAAGCATTGATTTAATAATACTAGGATGAGGTTAAATAAAATATAATATGTCAATGTGATAAAATATTCAAGCTATTCTACAGGAATAAGTTATAAGGACATGAGATAAAGGTTCATAAAACAGTTAAGAGGAAAACCAAGATACAGAATTATGCATACTTGTATGCAGTGTAATTGAAACGGATATACGCATGTTTGTGTGTGTGTGCATCTGCGTGTGTGAGAGTTTACTCGTCTTTCTTGTTTCCACTGTTATATAACATTTCACAGGGAATATGACTTACATTTATTAGATAAAACAGTAACACTAGAAGTTCTGCTATCTCAAGAGAAAGACTTATTGGTTTCAAAGCACATTAAAGATAAGGGAAAAAAATTTGAAAACTGGAGAGTGCGTGGTATGGGGATAAACTAGGAATGGGAGAGGGAAACATTCTCCAAAACAGACACACACTAAAAGCACTTTACTGACAGAGCTAGACTAACAAACAGTATTATTGCTTTTTGCTTTTTTTTCCTAAAGGCCTCTATATCACAAACAAAAGGATTCAAAAACATTGTAATTTGGGCATTATTTATTTTATATAAACTCAAGTTACCCAAATTACTTTCAGAGTTAGAGAAATTATCATTTGAACAATCAAACCAAAGTTTAAATAACTAATGAACAAACGTTTGAGAGTAAATAATTATTGTTGGTGCATAAAATGTATTGCAATGACAGCTTATTGTACTCACCAAGGGAGGAAGGAAAAATGCCATTGTGTGTATTAGTTGAAAGTAGAAGGATGTAAGGGAGCTGTTATTTGGAAGATAATGAGAGTCAGATAATCAACTTCTAGATTGGCATTCAATTTTAGAATCAGATGTTCTTGATGATATTTTTTTCTTGATACTTGGACAAAATATAAACAAAATCCAAGACCACTGCATCAATCAAGGCTCCACTATGTATGTGATTTGTTGCAAGGCATTAGCTTAAGCGATTGTGGGGCTAACTAGGTAAGCTGGAAACTCTCAGTAGGAGATGAAGCTTCAGTCCACAGGCAGACTGTCTTCGTCAGGAAAACCTTGTTTCTGTTTTTAAAGGTTTTCAAATGCCTAGATCACTCCTAGATCAGTCCTGCCCAGATTATGGAGGACTTGGTGATCGTGGATGTTAATCAGTCCTGCAGAATACCTTCATAACAACACCTGGGTTAGTGTTTCATTAAATAACTGAGAGCTAAAGACTAGCCAAGTTGATGCCTAAATCTGACCATCATGAGCACTGTAAAACGTGAAATCGTGCACTTGAAAAGCATGAAGAAGAGTAGTAGAAAATGCTAATATTGACCTCCCTTGCTTGATGAAAATACACAAACCAAAACATTCTGGGTATATCCAAACATGTTGGAAAATTTGCATTACAACATGATAGGCTACGATTACAAACTATTGTCTCTAATAAATTGATGAGTCTGTCTTTGTCCAAAACCATAACTTCAAAATATCACTTTTTGGAAAATCATCTGTTTAGTTTGTTTCTGGGTAGAAAAGTCATTATGCTTGGAGAAAAAGACATCACCACCAACAACAAAATCTGGAGTCAACCAAAAAGTACGATAACTTGAGTAGCTCTGTTACAAATAATTTGTGAATCCAACAGTTGTTAGGTGAAGTGAGTCTAGACATTTAATTATTTATAAATTTGAATAAAACTGAACCTCTGAAATGGTTTACGTTATTAACCCAAGCACAGATTCCTGAAAGACCGACCAATTTATTTATTATTCCAAATCGCAGAAGGAAACAGTGAATTTCTGGTCCAATTTAATACATCTTTAAATAATTGCATTCTGGTCTTGATAGCTAGTAATCTGAACTCAGCTGATTTGGGAGTTAGTAAGTCTTTTGTGGTTTTCTTTACTTTTGATAGTATAGAGTCCTTTTGAGCATATATTGTAATGTGAAGTTATTGCGGTCAAGACTATTACTAATTCATCTCAAGAAATTTTATAAGAAAAAACATAAGTGGCTACTTTAACATGGTTATTATTGTTAGGGAAGGTACTCCACTGGGGTCTGTATACTCAGCACATATGTCTCATTTTATTAAAACTCACAGAGGCAACATCATAGTGTAACATTGACATGAATATAGTTCATTGATTTCAACTATTTTGGTAGCATTATCTTGAAAATATATATAGTGCGGCTTTTTAAAAATGGGGTTAAGAGTAGACTACATATCATAAGTCTGAGATAGAATGCCCAGATATATGCATAAACAAATATTCATGAATGTCCCAGGATTCAATTTAAACTCCAAAAACATCAACCTGTGATTTCTGAAGCACACTAATAAGGCTGTGGGGGCAAGCACACCCGAAGGCACACATACGTGTCATATTTATATAACATTTTACTCCTTGAGTAAAACCGAAGACAAACTTTTGCATTAATCAAAATAATTAAGTCTTAAAATGTAATTAATTTTGCAATTTTATTTCCTCTTAGACTATGACAGACACCAGGTCAAATAAATGTGAAAAAATAACGAGTAGTGTCTGTTACATGAAATTCTGCAAAGGAGATAGCGGCTAGGAAGTGGAAAGTAGATGCAGCATAGTAACTAATTAGACAGCCATCTGGCACCATTTAGATCAGGGCAAGAAGGTCTCCACCTCTTAATAGTCCTTTAAGGCATCATTCTCTTACTGCAGTGTGCTAATTGATAGTCATATGAAGGCCCTGAGATAGAAGAGAAAAATTAAATTATGTTCTGCATACTCTGATTAAGATGATTAGCAGAATACATTATAGGAAGCCGTCAAACAAAATGGTTGTTTCCTGAAATTTCAGTAAATAATTATAAAAGTGAGACTATAAATACAAAAATGCCTTTCAAAAAGATTATTTTAGTCAAAAATATTATCACCTCCTCCTCCTTTCCATCCCACTTCTTTGTCTTGAAAAATTCAAGAACTTAAGAAATGTCAAGCCATATCACATGTAATTATCAGGGAGAATTGTAGAAGACAAATGATTTTTATTTTTTAATGCCTGGAGTTGTGGAGAAGCCACCAAGGTAAAACAAAAGTGACAACAGGACTGAAATGCCCTTCCCGTCTTGAACTAACTCTGGACTTTTGGCACAGCCTGCCAAGATTCATGTATTATATTTACAGTGTGAAACCTACCTTCCTTCTCAAACACGATTGCCCAGCAAACCCCAGTTATCTCATGGATTTTGCTATTCTCTCCTCTCTTCATCTGTCAATCATTGCTTCCTTACTGATTTTTCCATCTTCTCTGCCTTCTGCTGTAATTGATTCCATAAGCAGGAGAGACAAGGGACTTTTTTCTTTTAAGGGTCGTCATTAGAAGAGCTTTAAAAAAATGTTGGAGGAGTATCAGAAGATAAAATATGTACTTTTAAAACACAAGAAAATTGTTCAGGCAATTATGTATCCAATTATTAAATAGACAGAAAACTCTAAAATATCTAAAATTTCCAGTCATTGTGAGGCAAAATATGCTTCTCTCTATAAAATGTAGACTGACTTTCCTTTTCCTCAAAGTCCTCTGGGGACTATTTATCTATGGCATTTGTCTGGCAGGCAGTTCTTTTGCTAGGCTGTGTGACTAACTTGTGCATTCTCCCCTGAGGATTACACAGAGAGACATTCCTATCAGGTTGGCTTTCAATGGATTTAGTTGCTTTAAAATGACTTGTGACCAGCAAAGTGTAGAGGTGGTCACTCCACAAGTTCTAGATCTTTGGAAGATTATTTTTAAGGCAAATCTTTAAAAATTGCTATAGAATGAACTCTTTTATTTAAAATAATGGGAGAGAACAGCAGAGAGAACCATAAGCATCACCTTTCTGATAAACTAATGGAATATGGCTTATTCCCAAGCTGTGGATAATGCGCTAATTTTGTTAAGGAAAAAGCTTTAATCTAAGAAATAAAGTACTAAATGTATTCATTCAAAACATCTGAAAAACAAAACAAGAATTCAATCTCTAAAGCATGTATTATTTAGATATAATGTATGAATTACTAGGTTTTTACATCAAAACTCTTAATTCTTAAACTGTGTCTTTAGGTTTGTGTATCTCTATTACATTTTTCTTTGAAAATAGAGAAAAATAACCATCTATCTACATGACTGGTATAGGCAATAAATTATTCTTACACCAAGATTTAATTTATTTTTTATATTTTTAAAATAGAATATTTTACCTCAAATTATTTTTGTTTTGGAAAGGTGAAACACCTTTTCTAACTAGTTATGTAGGAGATATTGCTATCTTAATTAATTCTCTATATGACTGACTATTGGAAAAATAAAAAATAATCCCTCCAGTTTATGAATTAGCCTATCTTAATATTTTGTAGTTTTCCCATTCCTATTTGTTTTTTGTCTAATAAAAATGTTGCCACTTATACATTGGCACACAATAGAGTTAGAGTTTTTAACTCAGGGTACACTGACTCATTTTAAGGTATATAATGTCTTTTAAACTCTATGGAATATTTAGTGCCTTTTGTTTCTGAGAATATGGCCCATAGCTTCCCTCGAATTATTCATATCACAAAACATATTAATTCCTGCCATATAAGCATCCATGATATGTTTAACATCCTTCAGTCACATGTATAATACCCTTACACAGAAAAAAGTAATTAACCAGTAGAGATATCTATTCAAAGAATTCTAGAACAAAAAATATGACAGTCTGAATTATTTCAGTATTTTGTTGACATCTCTTCATGAATACCATTATACTTTGCTGATAAATAACAATAAGTAGAAGAACACTTATTCAGCCTGTGTTATGAACTGAATTGTGCCCCCCAGAATTCATGTTGTGAAGTCCTAATCTCCAGTAACTCAGAATGTGGCTGTATTTGGCGATAGGGACTTTGCAGAGGTAAATAAGGTAAAATGAGTTCGTATGGGTGGGCCTAATCCCGTACAACTGATGTCCTTATAAGAAGAGAAGATTAAGACACAGATACGTACAGAGTGAAGACCATGTGAAGACACTGGAGGAAGATGGTCATCTACAAACCAAGGAGAGAAATTTCTTAGAAGAAACCAACCCTGATGACATCTTTTTTTTCTTGTGTGTGTATGTGTGTGTGTGTGTGTGTGTGTGTGTGTGTGTGAGGAAGATTAGCCCTGAGCTAACATCTGTTGCCAATCCTCTTCTTTTTGCTGAGGAAGATTGGCCCTGGGCTAACATCCATGCCCATCTCCCTCTACTTTATATGAGACACCGCCACAGATGGTTTTGACAAGCCGAGTGTCAGTCCGCACCCAGGATCCAAACTCGTGAACCCTGGGCCACCAAAGCAGAGCAGGCGAACTTAATCACTACATCACCAGGCCGGCCCCAGCCTGGTGACATCTTAATCTAGGACTTTCAGCCTCCAGAAATGTGAGAAAATAAATATCCGTTGTTATGGCAACCCTAGCAAATTAATACAGCCTGCATTTACAAAATACTGTTTTCTAATAAGTGCTGTGGAGAATAATCCGTCCACACTCTAACAATGCATTTTGCCCATCCACTAAACTTCAAAAAAGGTGCCAAAGCATACTGGCAGTACAATGGTGAGCTAGAAACATAAGTAAATTGATTACTTACTCCTTTGAAATATTGTATTGTACCTTTGAGATTTAAAATGTTCTGCCTCAGATTATTGATTTATGCTTTTATGAGTCTATGCTTTATCTCTTCACCACCGCCAAGCACCCTTGTGTTAAATATTGTGTCTTAAATATTGTGTACTACCTCCTTCATTCCAGTTTCTTGGGCTCAATAGTTCACCTGCACAATCTTATAGGGCATTTACTTTTCAATACACACAGATCTCTGTCACACACACACACACACACACACACACACACATACACACACATCTTAATGATCTTATTCTTCCTATTTGTTTCTCTTTACCTTTTGGCTATTCCTATTAAGCATTTCTAATTCTAAAACTCATATTCATGTTTGTTTGCTTTCTTGATGCTTTCTTATTGTCTCTCTTACACAATGACTCAGTTTTAATGGCTGTTGTGCACTCTTAAACGTCATTAATATCCCCAAGAGCTGGATGAGTTTATCTGTTGTACTGCTTTATATTATTTTAATTTTCCTGAATGGAGACTATTATTGTAATTTATGAACTTTGTACATAAGATTTCATAAAATGATGAAATATATAAAAACTCAATCCTTTTAGTGGGAAAGTAACTTTGCCTTCTAAGAAAATTTCACCAATTAATATCTTTTCTAGAGAACTCTGTGTTAAAAATTCATAAAACATTTATTAAGCAACCATCACCACCGGAAAGTAAGATATACACTGAGAAAATGATGAGTAAAATCTGACGTGCCCTTCACAAAGCCCATTGTCCAATATAAAAGAATGATAGTAACCAATTAACAAATAAATTAGCAAATAAGTTGGATTTTACTGAAAGATAAAACAGAAATAATAGAGTAATATATTTTTACACAGGAGGGAAAATTATTTTCTAATGTTCAAGGGGCTTATTAAAATATATAAAATACCAAGTCACAAAGAAAATCATAAAACAAATCAAAAGTTTTACAAATCATATTTCTAACCATTGTTTAATAATTACAAATTTATTGATTTACTTGTTAATTTCTCAGTGGTTACTATGTGTAAGCCCTTAAATCAGGAACTTTACAGATGTTTGTCTACCATCAATCAATCTACCTTTCCTCTTTTTTTGTACTCTTAATTATGGAAAAATTCAAACTTATTTCATAGTAAAGAGAATAGTATAATTTCATAGTAAAGAAAATAAAATAATTAATGTTTAAGCTCAATTCTTTCCATAATTCTATCAACTCAGTTATGTTAACATAGCCTAATTAATTCCTTGGTCAAATATGAAATTGAATACTTTATTCAACACAGTGCCTGTGAGATGGGGACCTCTAAGTACCCATCAATTTGTGGAAAAATCTATCCCACCAAAGACTTTCCCAAATGTCTTTACTATCTTGAAGTGAATTCCAGGTATTATGTTATTTCATGCATAACTATTTCAGTATATGTCTCTAATTGAGAAGCTTTTTAAAACATAACAATGTCATTATCACATTTTAAGAATCAACAATAGTCCCTTAATATCATCGTATGTCTAATATCATTTATATCATATCAAGTATCAAGTGATAAATGTCCCTAATCCTCTCATTCTTCCCTTTATACTTTGTTTGAATCAAAATCCAAATTAGATGATATGTCTCTTGTCTCTTTTAATGTACAAATTCTCCTTTCTTCTCTCTAAATATGTTGTCTGTTTTTATTCTTAAAATTTATTTGTTGAAAATTTATAGGTCATTTTCTAATAGAGTTTCCTATAATCTGGTTTCTGTTTATTGTATTCATTTGGTATCCTTTAATACATTTTCCCCTTGTGTTACCTGTAATTGTGAAACTTCATCAAAATTATATTTATTACTTGGCAAGAATAAGTCATAGGTGGTGATGTGTACTTCCATCCAGAACCATATAATGTCTGGAGGTGTCTTTGTAATATTAGGAGACACTGATAATTATTCTCTAGATTCACTTATCAAAAGGATTGTGAATCAAGGATATATGAATTCTAAATTTTTGTCTTTTAATTTCGTTAATTAGAATACTCCTATAATGAGAAATATTTTTCTCATTATTTGATTAATGTCATAATTCCTCTAGGGAAGGGAGGGTAAATTCTTAATTCTTTCTTTTTATTTACCATCTTTAAATATACAAATAAATATTAGTTATCAAATAGTCTTCAAAGATAACTAATGAGGTTTATCTATTTTTCAAACTAAATTTTGTATGTGAGGTATTCATTTAGTAGGTTAAATAATGTTTAAGCTCAATTCTCTCCATAATTCCATCGACTCAGTTATTTTAACACTATACTAATTAATTCCTTGGTCGAATATGAAATTGAATACTTCATTCAACACAGTGCCAATGAGACCACCATAAGTAAAAATTTCAGCATTCAATGAAGTGCTTTCCTCAGAAGAAATCCCTGACCTCAAGTACATTTATCTTGGGGAAACAAAAAGGTAACTAGGTACAGCTCAATAACCTATATAATTCTAACACAAAATGAATATAAATAAACTAATAAGAAATAATTGCTCAAAGTTCAATAAAAAACAGAAAAAATAAAGATGTCAAAAATGAGTATTTCAAAAATACTAAGAACATGTTCAACCATCTGACAATATTAATAAAGATATGAAGATAGATAATAAAATACACATTGTAATTTAGAATAGGTATAAAATTCAAGATCCAGAATAAGTTAATCACTATACAGGGTATCACCTTTGAAGACTTTATGGGATAGAAGTTTATTCATTTATGCATATATGATTAAAGTTATTAGAAAACTTGAATGAACATCATCTTTAGAAACTATCAAATATTTTGAAAGTGTAAATGCTTTCTGTTGGAGGAGGTCATGGAGATGATGTGACTGCTGGTTGACCTGACAACTCCACCCCACAATTAGAGGCTCCTTACCCTCTCTCTTGTCCTTGGAATGTAAATTCTGCCCACCATTCCCACAGTGGGAGCCATTTTCAAGGAAGTACCCTTGAGAGAGTAAAGTGTTGTTGAGACCATCTGGACCGAATATGTGACTGAACACAGATAAGGCCTATGTATAAACTCTTAAGATTCTGGCAGGCAAGTGTGGAGATCTACTCACCTTCCAACCTCTCAAGACAAGCCTTTTATGTAAGTTCGCTTGCATGGTGAAACCTGCCACCTACCAATCTGGAGTGGTCTGCCTCTTTCTTTGGTCTCCCCTAGCCCTCCATGTATGGGGACCAGTTTTGGATTTCACCTGGGGAACTCTTGAGTTTGTGAATCAACATCCTTTCCCTCAAATTACATCTTGGAAGGTTTTTGCAACTTATCAAGGGTTCATTCCATATCATACTACGTAATTACTGAAGAGTTTAAGAGTGGAAGGTTTATAAATTTAAGTGTTTTTTTAAGACAAAGTTCTCATAATTTAAATTTAGACCATTTTATTCTTTGTATTAAAAAGTGGAGGGGTCAGCCTGGTGATGTGGTGGTTATGTTTGCACGCTCCACTTCAGTGGCCTGGGGATTGCAGATCCAGGGCATGACAAGCACTGCTTATCAAGCCATGCTGTGGCAGGCATTCCACATAAAACGTAGAGGAAGTTGGGCACGGATGTTAGCCCAGGGCCAATCTTTCTCAGCAAAAAAAGGAAGATTGGCAACAGATGTTAGTTCAGGGCTAATCTTCCTCACCAAAAAAAAAATAAATAGATAAAATAAAATAAGTGCAGGCAACATAAAAATTTTTAAAATCTACAAATCATTCAAAATTACACCATCCAAAAAATGTTGCTTTTACTATTCAGTGAATATATTTCAGGTTTCACTACAAAGATGGGATAGGATAAGTGAATTAATGATGAGAAAATCAATTATAAGATTACAATCAAATTATATTAGACATGCTATTTTAAATAAAACATTGAATTTATTTTTCTCAAATTAAGAAAAAAGAAAATGGAAGTAAAATAACAGTTTACTGACATTAAAATAAAAGTGTATCAAAAAAGATATTAGTCTTAAAAATTCATTTAAAATTATAAGGGAATCTTATTTGGAACTATTATATTGCTTTATTTTGTATGAAGTCTGTGTTCCTTTAATAGATACTCCAATTACTCTACTGTAAATGAGATTATCCTTCTTATACACGTTCACACCTCTCTCACCTCACTTCACAATATTCCATAGTTATATCACTTTACTTTAAAATAGTCCATAGAGTTTCCACTTAGTTTCCCAGCCATAACTGCATAACTGCCCAAGTTGTTTGGTCAAATTTCAATATTTAGATTAATTGCTTGCTTACCATAATTTACTGTGACATAGTTTAACTATAGCTGTGGCATTTGTTTTGTTTTGTTTTTGTTTGTATTAATTCATCCCTTGCTTGGCTGGATTTTAGGATTCAGTAGTTTCTTTTAAAAAGTTCTCAAGGTGACTATCCTGGGTGTTCTGTGATGTTTGAAAATGTCTTAAAGTTGCCTTATACTTGAATGACAATTTGACTAGGTATAATTTCCTGGATCACATTATTCTTTCAATGTCAGACAGATATTGTTCCATTTTCTTTCAACTTTGACTGCTGCCTTGAAGAAGTCAGAGTTGACTTGATATTTTCCCCTTTTCACTGGTAAGTTTCACTGGAATGTTTCCTTAATATTTGATGTTCAATAATTTATAAGATTGTATTAATCAGGATCTTTTTATTTTATGTGTTATAATATATATTTATTATATAGTCAATATGTCTATAAATATGTTGATAACGCCTGAGAAAAAATGCTAAGTAGCTTTCTTTCTTACACCTTACGTTAAATAAACTTCAGTGGAATAAAAATTGTATGTATTAGAAGGCAACCTTGGAAGGAAAAAGTCCTAGTTCCCTAACCTATAACACATTCTTAACTCTTACAAACGTTCTCCATCCCACACCTTGCCCCAGAATCCAAATTTGTGTCCCCGAGAATAATTTTCAACCGGACTCTAGAACCTCGTTTAGCTTTAGAAGCCTATGAAAATTTGTCACATACAGATAGAAAAAAAATAACATATTTAACTGATACTTTATTACTAAGGGCGTGGATATTAGTCAATCATTTACTAATTTTTGTGTGTGTGTGTGTGAGGAAGATTAGCCATGAGCTAATGTCCATTGCCAATCCTCCTCTTTTTGCTGAGGAAGACTGGCCCTAGGCTAACATCCATGCCCACCTTCCTCTACTTTATATGGGATGCCACCACAGCATGGCTTGACAAGTGGTGTATTGGTCTGCACCTGGGATCTGAACCTGTGAATCCTGGGCCTCCAAAGAGGAGTGCATGAACTTAACCACTATGCCACCGGGCCGGCCCCAATCATTTACTAATTTTTTAGATTTTTGTTTTCTATACATAATAACCTGAAAAGTGAAAGTGATAAAGAATTGAAATTAAGATAAATTGAAAAATTAAACAATGAAAATTGAAGAAAGCACACAAAAGTAGTTTCAAACTAACATGCCTTTTGAAATTAATTAAATTTTATATTTTTATAAAAGTATATATGTCATAATCTTAAAATTGTAGAGCATTAAATGTTACACTTCTGTTTTTATTAATAATAGTTATAATTTCTGTATTTTAAATTTCATTCCCATTTTCCCATAAAATTGCAAGAGAAAAACATAAATGTAGATATATTTTGAATTCCATTTTAAAGCAAAGCATGCTGTATTTTGCTTTACGATCTCACTGAATTAGAATCTAATAAAACCAATATTTTCTTCAACCACCTCCAAATACATGTCTTTTTGTCCTTTGTACTAAAGCTTTTAAATGAATTGATTACTTTCCTCTAAGTTTTAACCGAAAAGTTAAACTCAAGTTTGAACTTTTTCCAGAAATATGAGCTTTAAAGATATGCTTTTATTTAATCTGGGACAGATTGAGATGTAATTAAAAAAATAATAAATGAAAGAGCAGTAGATTTTGATGTAAAGAAAATGAATTGTTCATTTAGAGGCCTGAAAGAACTAATTCTCTTTTCTAAGTGAAAACTAATATTGAACACGAGAATAGATTTTGGGTAGTGCTTGAGTTAGTCACTTGGCAAAAAACAAAATAATATAGCATCCTAAGACTGGGCAAGCTTTAGAAATATGTTACAATCCTAGAAGAGATCATTCACATCCTAGCGGTGATTGTTTCCTCCTGATTTTTTTCAGTCAGTGGTAAAACAAGAGAATTAATAATAGGATATGGGCATAAGGTGCAATATTCAATACAATGAAACTTTCTACTAAAATTACTCTATTCTTATGCTTCAACTTGACCACATGCATCAAATGCCAAACTTGATTTCTAATATACACAAACCTTTAGCACCTATCTATTTAAGTATTTCTTTGTTAACATCTAAAATCTATTTGTTTTGAATGCAAAGGATCATTTTGCAACATAAGTACTTTTATAATTTCTGCTTGGGGAAAATTTGAGAAAGAGCATATTTGCATAGTCTAAGAGGAGTGTGCATCTGTAAGAAGGTCACACATTGAGTTATATATTGCTTCACTACTTATTCAAAGGGAACTTTCTAGAAGTTTAAGTAAATGCACAATATTAATGATGAGAGGGGAAAAAATGAAGTACAAATGATCAGATATGTGGAAAAGTAAATTAGTCAGCTCCTAGAGGGAGTGAACCCCTTCACTTCATGTTTCTAAGCTGTGCTCGAATCACCATCTTTCAGGTGTTATGAACAGAATCCCTTACTAAATGGGTAGTCCTGCTATCTGTGGAAACCTGCCTCCCTTTAAAAAAATTAATAGACTTTATTTCTTAGAGCAACTTTAAGTTTACAGAAACATTGAACAGAAAGTACAGAGAGTTCTTATATCCAATCTCACCCACACTCGTCACAGTTTTCCCTACTATTGACATCTTGCATTGGTATGCTACATTTGTTACAATTGATGAAATGATATTGATATGTTATTCTTAACTAAAGTCCATAGTCTACATTAGAATTCACTTTCTGTGTTGTATATTTCTATGGGTTTTATCATTTATCTACCATCATAGTGTCATATAAATAGTTTCACTGCCCCAAAAATCTCCCCTGCTCCATCGATCCATCCCTCCCCTCTTCTACCCCAACCCCAACCCATGATAATCACTAATCTTTTCACTCTCTCCATAGTTTTGCCAAAAGTGTTCCTTTTATGATTCAATGCTATTTTGCTTTTCAGTTTAAACACTATAGCGATAATACATATTTAGTCATTTTAAGCAGGAAAGCATACATGGAAGTGGAACCTACATGTTTTCCAAACAAGACTCTACCCACAGTGTGAAAATTTTTAAAAATGGATTCAGGGCATAATATATGGAGCAGGAGTTGTGAAAGAAAAATTCCCATAGATGGGAAATTTTGAGGTATTCAGAATTAAAGGTAAAGAGAGATTTCCTATAATTCCATGAAATTTTTATGACAGGTAGCAGGTAACCTACCTAAATGAAAAAGAAGCCTTGTTAAAATAACTTTCTGAACTGCAGAGGGAGGTCACCAGTGCTGATTTTTCTGCTCTAGATACCACAATCGTGATCATCAGATATATATTAACAAAAATTTTTCAAGGTATTACTTAAATTGGAATGTTATTGAGACAAAAGAATGTCTCATTGAAGATGACTAAACCTATACTACTGGATAAAAACTTTAAGCATTTACCTGTGTCGCCAATTTAAACATGATTATGTGCAATGAATTATATTTTGTAAATAATAGATTTCTAACATATATTTGCATTTCTGCTCTCACTAGGATAACATTGAAAATTTTAAAGTAGATGATGACTAAGAGAAGCATTGCTGTACTGGTGAGGAATAGATTCTACTACTTGTATTTTCCAAATTCTCAGATGCTTTTCTACATTTGCTCTGCAGTTCTTTTATCCATCTTGGTCAGAGCCAGAATGTTGTTTCCTTGTACCAGGGACTTTATTACCAGAATATACATCATTGAGAGCAGTGGATGTGTTTTTGGAGATGAGTGCTCACATTGATTCTGTGGGTCATAATGATTTTTTTCCACCTCTTCAATGTTTTTAAAGCCACAGTGAGCTTCTGGAAATTGTTTCTTCCAGCTAGTTGTGATACACATTTTAGTCATCTCAGGAAACTTTGTTGTTTCTTATGATCTTCACATTTCCAAAGGATTTCCACCAATCAATCCCGAATTGCCAGCTGATGTTTACCCTCAGATTACTAGACCAGTTCCCCGATAGGTGACTTTATCAGCCAAAAACCTTGCACTTCAGCTAACAGCGTGATACTTTCCCTTGTGTCTGCATGGAAGATCCAGTGGTAACATATTTGCCCCTATTTGACACTGTGGCTAATACTATCGACTAGAGTACAAGTTAAATGGAGATAGAGAAGCTGTGGGAAAGTAAACAATACACAATCAACTCAGGATAGCACATTGGCTCAGAGCATTTACATATGGAACATTCCAACTCATGAGGTGGCAGTGTTACCTGCCGTACATTCTGGCATACCAAGTCTCACTGCCTCTGAGGATACAATAAAATAGGGAGTGTGAACAAAATATAAATTCTAATATACTGTAGTTATTTTTAGGAAAATATTTTAGAAAAGTGTCATTTAAAAATACTTCTTTGCTTTGTTGGATGACATTAAGTGAGGTATATGTAAATGTGATCTCAATCTTGCTCAAAAAAATCTGAAGTATAGAAATTTAGTAAGTCATAATGCTAAATTTGCTTCCCTCCAAAATACTCAGCAAAAGGCCTGCCACTTACTACACTGCATTCAGCCTCTTTCTTTCTGGGAGGTGTTATAGATAGCCGCCAATCTCTCTTGCCATAGCATTCAGGAACTTACAGTGGAACTGTGGTACATATAAATAACAAAACATTAGATGAATTCTTGTTTTCATTCTATTCCTGTTTAGGAGAATAGGAATTCTCATTTGTTCATCCAGATCTTTAAAGTTACTTGATCCAATTGAATGGTGAGGGAAAAAGTGAATCAACAGAGATCAGCATTCCCCTAAAAAAAAAGCAATGGTAGTGATAATAATAATTATAATAATAACAACAATAAAATAATAGTTACACATAACAAAAATAATAAACCAACTTTTACTGAGTACCAGGCTCTTCCTTTCAGCTTCATTTAGTTCTCATAGTATTCCACAGTAACATGACATATTTATCCTTATTATAAAACAGAGGATCTTGAGACTTTGAAGTGTTAAATCTTTTGTCCAAGAACAACTGGCAATAAAATAGTAGAGCCAAACAAAAACTGAAGTCCATGTTACTCTAAATGCCACGCTCTTAATCTCTTTATTAAACTGGATATAATGATATTATTTTTATTTTATTTTGTCATTTATTTATTTTTTGCTGAGGAAGATTCACCCTGAGCTAATATCTGTGCCAATCTTCCTCTATTTTGTATATGGGTAGTCACCACAGCGTGGCCATTAATGGCTGATACATGTCTGAGCCCAGGAACTGAACCCAGGCTACTGAAGCGAAGCACACCAAACCTAACCACTAGGCCACAGGTCCAGCCCCTCACGATATCTTTAAATGCCAAATTCATAGAAGAAATTTATGTGGGTGACTTGGGATAGTTATTTAGCAAAGAAATATGCTTTATGTCATTTCCATGTACTCTTAAAGATACGAAATATATATGTGAAAATATATATTTAAAATTTATTGTATAGGGGCCAGCCCTGTATAATAGCTGTTATTATACAGCTTCAGCGGCCCAGGGTTCACAGGTTTGGATCCCAGGTGCAGACCAACACACCGCTTGTCAAGCCATGCTGTAGCAGCATCTCATATAAAGTAGAGGAAGATGGGCACGGATGTTAGCCCAGGGCTAGTCTTCCTCAGCAAAAAGAGGAGGATTGGCAATGGATGTTAGCTCAGGGCTAATTTTCCTCACACACACACACAAATATGTATGTATATAATATATAAATAATATTAATCTATAATACTTGGACATTTCTATTACCTCTATTCTATAATTAATAATAAAGAAAACATTATCTTCTCTCCTTTTTATTGTAAAATCATACATAGTCATTTCAGAAGATGTCAAGAGATAGAATTCCAATAAGAAGAAAATTTTAATCATTCAACCTAATAGTTTCCAGTAATATTTTGCTGAATTTCTTTCCAAGTTTGTACTCATACACAGGTGCACACTCCCACACAAATATATAATCATTCCATTTAATATATTTTATAGAAGTGGTATCATACCTGTATTTTTCATTGATTTCATGAGACTTACATAAACATTACAAGATGAATCAAAATTGTAATTATTTATGTCATAATTGATTAAATATTTTCCTGCCCTGCTAGATTATGTTTCCAAACACAACATACTTAATTGTTAAATATTAGAAGACTCTCTTCTAAAATCAAAGCAAGATAAAGATAGAATCGCTCACTGATAATATAAAACACATTTTGGAAAAGAAGAAATTAAATAGCCATTATTAATAGTTAATATGACACTATACCTAGAATATCCAAGGGAAGACACTGGAAAGATACTAGAATTAATGAAGAGTCAGCAGTATATTATGTTAAAAATTTAAATGAAAGATTTTTTTAAAAAAATAATAGGAAACATACTGGAGCAACTTATTTTTTAACTACTATAAAATCTGCAAAATACCAACGTGTAAATCTGAGAGGAACTGAATTGGATTTCTAAAATTATGCACTTTAGTAGGGCAAAAAAGTCGAAGTAAAAAAGAAAAGAAAATCGGGGCACAATCTCAGGTTAGTGAATGGGAATATTCGATATTGTAAAATGTCAATTCTAGCAAATATAATCTCTACATTTCACAAAATCGCAATCAAAATGCAAAAGAAATCTTTAAGGAATTTGATTAATGAAATTGCAATTTCAAATGTAAGAGAAGTGGTGATCTCTTCAATAAACCGTGTTGGCAAAAATTGTATATTTGAAAAATATGTTCCTACGTCACAGTACATTAACCAAGAATTTAAGATGAAGAATGCTTTTTCTAAACTTAAGAAAAGAATAATTAATTTTTATAATTTTTAACCAGGAGGGATAAAATACACAGGAGCCATAAAGAAAATAGCTAGAAAAAAAGGTCCATATTACAAAATAAACTAAAAACGTGTTTATAAAGCAAATGGCAGATCCAGGCATATATTTGCAGCACATGCATAAGGCAGAGAGTTTGTATTCAGAATAAAGAGCTCCTCAAACCTGTCAGGAAAACACAAACTAAAAAAATAGAATAATAGACAAATGATATTAATTGGCAATTCACAATATTTTAAAAGTGTTTAGCCTTACTACTAATAATGAAAATTTAAAAAAAAGTATGGATTTTTACCCACCAATTAAGAACTATTAAAATAACTGATAACATCAAATGTTGATGAAGGTGTGAAATAGTATATACTCTCACACACTTTGTAGATGTATAAATTTGTTAAACCTTTTGCGAAGGCAGTGGATTATTAAGTATCAATGCCATGTTTGTACACTCTGACTCATCATCTCTATTTCTATGAATCTATTTTGCAACAATAACTGCATGTGAGCATAAAAATGCATGCACGCAATTGAGCTTTGCTTCATTCTTTTAAAAATAAAGTAAGGAAACAAATATCCACCAATAGGGGAAGGGTTAAATAAATTTAGTATAATCATAGTATGCAGTACTATGTAGTTAAGAAAAAATGAAATCAAGCCAAACGTATTGACGTGGAAAAATCTTGAAGACATATTGTTAAATATTAATAGTAAGTATAGGACAATACACAATACGGTGCCATTCGTTTTAAAAAGGTGTGTATGTATATCTATCTATTCCTAATCCACAGGAAAGAGGACTGTAGTGGCATAATGTATAATGTATACTGGCAGGTTGACTTTCTACCATTCTTCCAAATTTCCTAGTCCTACTCGTCTTGGTTTTGTTTTGTTTTTGTTCCAAGGGTGAGCCTTTTATGATTTAAATCGCATGTCCATGTAATTTATGATCCAAACCTGGACATGTTTCAGAGTAAGAAGGGGCACTATTAATAATTATGCATAAGAAAAGGCACAAACCATCTCTCTCCCAGCAAATCTCAAGACTGTCCCAGCCTATCATGACGTACAGTCTCCATACTTACGCCAGTCAGTGAAGTCTATCCCCTCTCCACCATTTTTTGGATACATGTACCTTATCTAAACAGAGTCAACTGGAAAAACAAGACTTTTGCAGATACCACTACTTAATAAACAAAAAACTTTCACTTTCTTTTCTGGACCTAGAAAAGACGTTTCCCCTTATGTATGAAGTCACAAAGTTTGGAGGTGAGGTCTGCAATTGAAACAGTGATTTTGAGAGCAATAAAGAAAAGCCTAGAGCTGCTCACGGACCCTGTGTGTTCCTTGAATTTTGCTGATACAGTAAAAGAGCATAGAGACAAATTAAGTGGTTAGTGACATTTTTTTGGAGGCACTTAATCAAACCTCATTTGAAGTTCCAGAATGTAGTCTGGATTTTTCAGTTACATGAGTCAAAAGTTCTCTCTTCTTGTTTAGATCAGTTAGAGTTGAGTTTTCTGTCCTAACACATAGTACTAAAGAATACACACTCAGGATTATCGTTAATGATGGTTGTCTCTCATATGGAGTCTGGGAATGGGGGATACGTGGAGCCCATGTTGAAAAATTTCACACTTTGCTGTGTTCCTTCTGTATTTTTTGTACTTTTTACATTATGTACCATTTATGAAATATATGTCAAATAAAAACTCTTTTAAAAATTTTTTGTATGATAATTAGCTTGAAGAATAAAATTATCTATTTTGATCTTAATCTTTTGTAAGAATAATCTACTATTTCCCCTTGGAGAATCTCCCCTCTATTTTGAAATATCCTTAATAGAATCTGCTAATTTTCTTTCCTTGCCTTACAGTTGTTTTAGGCTGTATTATTACTTTAAGAAATATTTTTAACATTTCCATTTTTTGTAGCCAATTGTGTTCATGCTCAGTAATGTTTGACTGATATTAATGCTCACTATCATTTTTAATTGTATTTTATATTGGAAAATACGCTTCATTTCTCATTGGCTACAGTGCATCTTCAAATAATTTTTTCAAAAGTAGCTCATCTATTCTCTTGAAGCCTACCCCATTTCAACCTCTCATCTTTACACCAAACGGAAAACTTGAATTAGTACAGTTATTTTAGTCATGGATTTTTACTAGATCTTATGCCATTTATTGTTGAAGAAAAAAAGGGAGGTAGTTTCTAAATGCTTATTTGAAGCTTAAAGTATTTTTTCTGGCTGTATGTTTGAATTATGTTTTACTTTTAAATTTATAAATTAAAAATTATAGGATAATACAAGGTAACGTTTATTTTATGCTGTATCCTGGAAAATGGATGTGTAAGTGAGAATCATTATAAATTCCTCTAGGCATTCTACGAATTAAGTATTATTATGAATGAATGCATTTTAATTTCTTTCCTTTTGTCTTTTTTTTTTTTGCTGAGGAAGACTGGCCCTGGGCTAACATCCGTGCCCATCTTCCTCTACTTTATATGGGACGCCGCCACGGCGTGGCTGACAGGCAGTGTGTCGGCGGGCGCCCGGGATCCGAACCAGCGAACCCCGGGCTTCCAAGCGCGGACGAAACCGCTACGCCACCGGGCAGCCCCTAATTTCTTTCCTTTTGAACATAGTAAACCTTTAAGTGTAAATACTCATACTTTAAGTTCAAATAATTCTTCTGACCATTGTTTTGAATATTGTTAATATCCCAGTTTTTAAAATGTATTTCTCCAGAGCAACTTAATTTCACGAGGTTGAGCATCCATTCTCTGTTCTTATCTTTCATCTTTTTTCACATCCTTTGTGGCTCCTCTGTTCTACACTTTAGAACATCTTATTAAATTTGTTCCACACATCCCTGATTGGATTTTCTACAAAAAAAACCTCTTTCTTATTTTCTTAATTGTGTATTGAAAATATGCTATTACTTTATAAGTTTTTTTTTCAATCCTTCTTCATCACGTTTATCTCTCATTGCTTTCACCCTGTGTTGTTTTGTGCGTGTGTGTGAGGAAGACCAGCCCTGAGCTAACATCCGTCTCCAATCCTCCTCTTTTAGCTGAGGAAGACTGGCCCTGGGCTAACATCCGTGCCCATCTTCCTCTACTTTATATGGGACACCGCCACAGCATGGCTGACAAGCAGTGCATCAGCGGGCGCCCGGGATCCGAACCGGCGAACCCCGGGCTGCCAAGCGTGAACTAAGCAGCTGCGCCACTGGGCCGGCCCACCCTGTGGTATTTTTTAATTCACTTTCTCCCTTATATCTTTTCCATTCCATTCTACTGCAGTTTCATTAAAATATATATATATTTTTAATATATATATTTTTTCTTCTGTTTAATTTGAGAAAAACTTTAAGGATTGCTGCTCTAAATTTGAGGCTTTAGTGTAAATTTTCCTTCCTTGTGTTGTATGGTATTTTTGTTTGGTTCCCTTTGTTTCTGTTATGGCATCATAAAATGAGTAGAATTCTGATGTGTTTTAGTGACTGCTAGTAGACAGGTGGGAATTTCCTTTGGCTCTGCCCTGTCTACTCAGTGCACATTGACCTCTCCCTCTTAATAGTATTATCTATAGTTGTCAACCCAATGTTCAATGTTTGAATTTATTTACTTCGACTCTGTTAACTTTAGATGAGAATGTCTCCTAACGTCGCTTGATTTTGGTGTTTGAAAAAATCAAGAACATAAACCATTGCGATCCCCAGTTTTCTCTACCCTCAGAACTCTTTTACCAAGTTTGTGCTTTAATTATGGGAATTTTACTACCCATGTGAAATATTTTATTGTTAGTTCCCTACCTCCACATTTCTACTAAACCTCATATTAATTTTATACCAAATACAATCTAGATGTTTTCTTCTCCAGCCTATTATAGCTGAAGTTCTGATAGCAAGTAGGGTACATCTTGCTATGGCTATTTGAAAATGTAGTGCCCATACTGGAAAAAGGGCACTATAAGATTTTTCCCACAGGGCAGTAGAAAGTGAGGCTAGACAACTGGTTCTCCTATTCCACTTTCATGCCAGAATGTTTTCTTTATGCCATGCCACGCTGCTTCTTTCAGTCAAGTTACACTGCCCTTGTATTAAGTAAATTTGCTCCCTCCAGATGGATGCAAAGACTTGATATGTTTCAACCAAAGATTGTATTATGTGCTTTTTTCTTTTCATCTGACTTCATAGATTCTGTTGGAAGTTAGAGAGGCTGTATTAGATACTATTTTTAAAACAAATTATTACTTTCTAAGCATAATTTTAATGTTACTGGAAAGGCTTGCTCTTTGAGAAAAGATCTAAGAGAAATATATGTTGTCAGCCTATTTGCAAATGATGGAATTGTGATAGACATGCATTTAAAATGCCACGATTTCTATTTTGGATTTAAAAATAAAAGTCAGTTGTTGTCTTTCTATTTTTTTTGTGATTTTTATGTGTATTTTAAAGAAAAGCATGGTATAAATATGAAAGTGAATTCAGTTTTGCAAATGGTATCCATGAAAGGTGAAACAAATATTATTATATACTTGTGTTTTCTTTGCTTACATGACAGTCATTGACAGAGGAGGAAGTTCTGCATTATAGAACTTGAAAATGATTCCTCTGGTGGCAACTCCACATGCATAATCTTGACCTGCACTTCTGTCCTGACTTTCAGAGATATGACCCCTGACATGGAGGATAATGCTTACCATCGCTGCTGCTGTGGGGTAATATATAAAGATTTGTAAAGTGCTTCACGTGAAGAGTGGAAATTGAGGCATTCTGTAATGATCTAAGGAAGGCAGCCAAGTGGAATAGCAATGCCATGTAAATGTGAAGTGATATTTATGAATGCAACAATGTAAATGCATGAAAGGGTAAAATTAACCACCGTTTTTTTTTTAAGGATTTCAGGAATATAAGGTTGTTTAACAATGGAACAGTAATCTGTAGTGTTAGTGGACAAGATTTCATTTACAGTCAATTTCAATCATGTCTAGTCACAGAACTTATAATTCTACGTCACTTCACTTAGGAATGCTCCAGACCATATTGGTAGTTTTGATACCTACAGGCCAGAGCTCTTCTTGCACAGTCTTAGGTTATTTAAAGCTGCTTATATAATAGAAAAAAGAAAGCCTGTACAGTTTACATCTTAAGTCTAAGAATATCACAAAATACCACTTTTCATCAGTTGTAAGAATATCGTCATTTCACTCCCAGTCTGAGTTCTCCACTTTTAAAATGGGAAGGAGCCAGGCTTCTTGAATGAAGCCAAGACACTAGCCTGAGCTTCTAACTCATTAACAGAGACCCAAATTATTGGACCATTAACCTGGGGCAGGAGTAGAATAGACCTGCTTGCTCTAGGTTGAGAGAAAAAGCATATATATCAATACAATAAAATATTTGTGAGGCACATTTTCTGACACTTTGTTGTAATACTCACTTCTGAGCTGAGAATGCTAGGTGGCTATACACAATAAAATAGGAAACCGCCCTTTAGGGAGGAGTGCATAAAAGGAGAAGCAAGCTTGTGGAACAAGATAGATAGATAGATAGATAGATAGAGATAAAGATAGAGCTATATATTGAGTATTTGTGAAGGAGATGAAATTGGTAAAAGAAATTAAAAAGGGACCCTTAGAGATAAAGGAACAATATCAGGATGCTGGTGTCAGAGAAGCCATCATGAGTACAATAAACAGAAAAATATGTCCCTTTGATTTATCTACTTGGAGGTCATCAATAATCATGGTAGTAGAAGCTTTACTGAAATGTAGGTTCAGAAATCATGACATGATTAAAGAGTGCATGGAAGGTAAAGATATAAAAAAATTAAGAATATAAAACATTTCGGAAGAGGAGAATAGGAAGTTCAATATGTAAATATGTAACCTGTATATCTACCAAATACATAATAATTGTTAAAACAATTGAGAAACAAAGAATTTTTTTATGATGCAAGATATTCCATAAAATATTACACTCTGTTTATAAGCTAACTGGAAGGATTCAGAAAAGAAAAATCTATTGATAGTGCAAGAGAAAAACAGAATAACGAAAGGACTCTATTTCTTGAGAAAGATCCCAAGAGTGTACAGAATATGCTCTTTGACAAGAGAAAGGCCTATTCCTAGCTCATATACAAAAAATGAAAAAAAAATAGGTATTTTTAGAGAACTCAATAGATATATCTAACCTAGTCTGGTGATTCAGAAAGAACTAATTATTCTGTTTTGCAATGAGATATTTGATAAACTTTAAAGGAATTAGGAAGCATGGGAAAACGGAAGAGTATAAGCATAGGACTATTAATAACCACCATTATGATTACAGATTTGGGAGTGATAATAACGATGAATGTTAGAAAGTGGTGGATAAGGAAGAGTAAGACATTTGTATTATGAAATCTAGAATTTATTGTCGTTGATAAGTAGCCCATTATTGGATTTTTCTCAGAAACTGTGAAAGAGAGCACAAGAGTTAGGTGATCCTATATAAGAAAATCTCTTCCTTTAAATAACTGGCTGAAAGCCTGTCACCAGCACAGGGTAACTACAATCCTCCCCCAATCCAGGCCTCAATAAGAGCAAAGGGGCTCATCAACTACAGATTTTGTGAATAAATAGAATTGTAAGCAAGTTGAACAAATGTACACATTGGAATAAAAAAAAAAGATTGCCTTAGTAAATGTGCCACCATTAATTGAAACACTTTTACTAGTAAATAGCCACATTCTATATGAGTATACAAATATTTTTCATTACTATAGTTGTTTTACTTAGTTGAAATATAATTTTTCTTTTAAAAAGGAGATATTAACAGAACAAAATTGCTAAGAATTTAGAAGATAGTCCTTGCAAAAACATTGGAAATAAAGCCTGAATTGTTCATCTTTGTAAATTTCATATTAACTGATAAAATATTTCACTTTCAGAGTCTCGGGAATATGAAACTGCTTCCCTAAGCCACTCTAACTTATTCATGGGTTTTATTTTGAAAATTAATTTAAATTCATCAATTTTCATGTTTGTTACATAAGAAACAATAAGAAGCACATTATTAGTGCTTCCAAATATTAGGGCAAATTATCTGTAATTTCTTTTACTTTGACTCTTCCAGAAGCGTATCCATCGGTCATTGGTTTCTTTTTCCAAGTGCTCACAGAGGCAATCACCTATGAGTGAAACAAACACACACACGTGCAAACATACCACACACTCATGATCACACTGCACACACACATACACACACTTATTACTAGCTGGATAAACAACATACAGACATTTTAAGCTCAGTTGCCAAATGCATTCCATACGCGTTATTTCTCTCCATATTTTTTTCTTATTTTACTATTTCAAAAGCAAAGGGTCAGGGTTATATCATCTTTAATTGTATTTCCTTCCACCTAATATGAATTTAAAAGTTTTAGACTTATTTCAATGATTTAAAAACTACTGAACTTTATAATTCCTCTATCACAATAGAGTACTTGCATAAGAATTGACCAAAATATATCTCATAATAACACATAAAATAATGCAAAATAGTACATTAGTATTCCATTTTTCATCAAAGGCTAATATAGGCAACTCAAAGAATAATATGAATTTAGTATTTTAGTTCTACAGAAAAATAAATGATTTAGTTCAAATACTCAAAATACTTAGGTCTTTTAAAGAAGAAATTTCAGCAGATTGTCATGAAGACTGTCAGATGCATTTTCTGTGTCTTAGAGTTGTTGCAGTAAGATGGATGGCTCATAAAAATCAATGCTTGCACTTTTTACTAAATATTGCTTGGGAAGCAATATGGAGCAGTGAAATGACAATAAAAAAATCTGATCCTCTAGGGTCCTATATTGGCCCTATATTGGTATAAACCAACTTGTGACATTGGACAAAATAGTTCAAACACTTTGCTTCAGTGTTCATATCTTTAAAATAGAGACAACACTCCTCCTTCAGTTTTTTTATGAGAAAAAAATATCAAAATCCAAACAATATTATAAAGTATAAAATGTCATAATAAACAGTTTTATTTTATGTGACATATATGTGTTTGTTTATTCCTTCTACACCTATTTTTGTTACCATTTTATATAAGCCTCTTAAATCCTTCCATCTTGCACAATATTTAATGAGTGAATAGGACTTTACCAGTTTAGTAATTAAATCAGTCTACCTTACCTATGTAAGCCACTACAGTTGTCAACTGTATTGTTTTCATGTATTAGGATGATGATTTTCCCCCTAAAACTGTTATTTAAAATTTTTACTTGTAAATAATAGAGGAACTATATACCTAAAAATGACTTGTATTCATTTCTGTGATATATCACTTAAAATAATTGTTGTTAAGGAAATATAAAATTAGAGAAGCACAGAAAATTATAATTAAAAAATTAAAATTACAACTAGCACAGAAGTAAATTCTTAAAAATGGAAAACTATGAAAACTGTCAAATATTAAATTCTGGACTCTAAAGATAAGAGAGACAGTCTTATTCCTGTTATTTACAATTCAATACTAGAGGTATATGATTGATTTTTTTCTTCCATTAAGCTATAGTTTTGAGGAAATAAGAGGGGATTCATATGTTTGACATTATGGGAGGAAAAAAAATACAACCACATTGCAGCCATTAAATTGTAGCTTTATTTTCCTTCCAAGTAAAATATGGATAATTAGATTACATATATCATCATTCCACACAGAATTCTGCTTGGAAAATCCATCTCCTTCAAAATCTGTTATACTTTTTCTTGCATTGATTAGCATGGGTTGAGTTAAGATACAAGATGTCACTAATGGGCGTGAAAACATGATTTGAAAGTTTATGCAAAAAATTTTTTAAAGTTGCATCACCAAGTCCAATCTAATTTAAATGGTAATAACATTTTCAAGGTCTTCTCTGTGCCTCCTGCACATTTTATCTCATGTTATCAGAGAAATCCCCAATATTTTGAGTATATACTATACAGTGTACTTAATTCTGATGTGTCTCTGCCAAAACTTTCCATGTCAAAATTGATTTTGGATTTGTAAGAGCCATATTTTTATAGGATTAATTTTGTTCTTGGGAAAGAGCATTAAATTTATTAGGCCAGTTAAGAAATGCTAAATAGTACCACTCATAAAGTATTGTGTACTGCCATTGAGGCATTTATTTAGTGTAGCAACTTACTAAACAGGGTTATAATAATATAAAATAGCTAATGTTGTTTTTAAGTAGCTTGCCTAACCACTTACATCTAAATCAGATGTATAGAAGATATAGTTTAAAAAAATCCTTAAATATATTTCATACAGCAGTGTTATCTCAGAAGATAACATTCACGATGACCTGGACATAATAGAAAAATTGATTCATATTCTAAAAGTGTAGCATTCCCGTGACACTTCATTTTCTCTTCCCATGTGGAGAATATAGTTCAACTAACTTTGGAAAGTGTGAAAATACTTTGTGGCTAATCTATTAGCTTGAATATATGTCATCAGAGACCTCCATAAATCCTCCAAGAGTTCCTATCGAGGGACAGTCAGAGTTGGGGTTTCCAATATACCTAACCCATAAACTTTCTCTAAACTTCTGTGGTTTATACAGCCTTAATTCCTATAGATATCAATAGTTATCATGGCCTTTAATCATGACATCCTTCAGATGGTTTTTGGCAGTAAAATTCTTCTGGTCACCATTTTTTCCTCTTCCAGATCTTCAAAGAATCACACATCGTAAAGCAGTATCCAAGTAGGTAATGCAGTGTTTCATGACTGGGGAAGAATCTGACAACTCCTAAATCATGGATTCTCTGGTAAAATAGATTTTGAAAATGAGATTTAAGTTGAAGATTAAAGTGGGGTGGCGTGGGAGTGTGAGGAGCTTGGCATGCCTGCTTCTTAGTGAAACTGGTGAAAATTTTAAAAAAGCAAAACAAAACAAAAACAGTCATTTAAAGTCTCTAGAAATGGCCCTAAAAATGTATAGCCAATGAAGAAACATTTATTCAATAAAATCTAATAAAATTTGTAAGAACTAAGAGCCTGTGGAATTTGCATCAATACTTGTATCCTCCATCCCTGTCCCAGTGAGATGGATCTTTGACTCTAGAGAGATACAGCTTAGGACACAGGCCTCCCTCCTTCTGACCCAGTTCCCAGTTGCAGTCTGTCTCACTGGGAGGGGCAGAACACAAGCATAGCTCACCCTGCCCACAGCTTCCTGTTGTTGAGCCCACACAAGTGCAACAGAGACATGGGGGCTCCGTTCTTCCTCATAGCCCTCATCATGGGACAGAGACTCTACCTTAAGTGCAGAGTCACTGAGAATATTGGGGACCCATTTGCCTTGGCCTTGGCTTGTGAGTGGGGGGGGGGTCACGCCAAGAGAGGTAAGCAGGAGAGACCTGGAGCTGTTGCACCACCAACCACTGAGCACTCAGCTTCTAAAACAGAGGTGTCACTCTAATAGAAGCAAATCATTGTACCTACCACCACACCAGAGCTGTGTCTCAGAGACTTTTCCCCAGAGGAGAAGCAGGCTGTGTAACAGAGAGAGCCAATCTCTGCCCCAAGGAACTGACTTCATTTGCAGCACAGTCTGGAAAGTTCAACCTAAGGATGCTCTCAAATACAATAAAAGCTGTGGTGAAATAATAATTAGGAAATGATTGGTAGCTTCATTGGTGTTATAAGCTAAACTGTAGGCTTTTCACCAACTTAAAATTATATGAATCCAGCTTCCTATATGTCATCCCACTTTTTCAAAAGGCCAGTTGAATGCATAATAATATCACAAACCCTTCCCTACACACAAAAAAATGTTTAACCCACTCTGACTCCTGTAGTAATATAATTTCCAAAGCATATGAGATACTTTCGGATGAGAGGCCATATTTCTGCTGCTAAAAATCGACCATCAGAAAATGAAGCTATAATAATAGCATATTCAGTGCCTAAAATATCTTATACACTGTGCTAGGAGAATATATGTGCATATACTATATGCCACTGTCAGGAGAGAATGTGGAGAGACAGAATGGTTTCCTACAGGCAAAAGAGTCAGACCAGGGTGCATTTCATCTCCCTATCTCTTTAATCTGTTTTCAGAACATATCATACAAAAAACTGGTCTGGACTCAGATGAAGGAGGAGTGAAAATTGGTGGGAGAAATATCAACAATCTAAGATATACAGATGACATTATCTTACTGGCAGAAAGCAGCAATGACTTGAAACAACTTCTGACAAAAGTGAAAGAAGAAAGTGCTGAAGCAGGACTGTATTTGAACATCAAGAAGACAAAAATCATGACTACAGAAGAATTACACAACTTTACCATAAAAAATGAAGGCATGGAAATTGTTAAAGATTTGCTTTACCTTGGTTCAGTCATCAGTTTTAATGGAGACTGCAGCCAAGAAATCAAGAGAAGACTGAGACATGGAAGGGCAGCAATGAAAGAATTAGGAAAGATGATCAAGTGTAAGGAAGTGTCATTGGAGGCTAAGACCAAGATTATCCACACCCTTGTATTCCTAATTACGATGTAAGAATGTGAAAGCTGAAAGAATGTGAAGAAGGCTGACAGGAAAAATGGATTCCTTTGGAAATATGGTGTTGGAGGAGAGCTTTATGGATACCCAGGACTGCCAGAAACATGAACAAGTGGGTCCTAGAGCAAATCAAGCCTAAACTATTGCTGGAGGGAATAATGATAAAACAGACTATATTATTTTGGACACATCATGAGAGGACAGTATTCTTTGGAAAAGATGATAATGCTGGGAAAAGTAGAAGGCAGTAGGAAAAGAAGAGGACCAAATATGAGATGGATTGAGTCTATAAAAGAAGGCATAGTCATGAGTCCACAGAAAATGAGTAGGGCTGTTGAGGACGGGACATTGTGCACATCACTCATTCATAGGGTCACCAGGAGTCAGAACCAACTTGAGGGTACGAAACAACAACAACATACTATATTTATACCCACATAAAATAAGTGTGTGTAATTCATATCATAAGAAGGTTCTGAGACAAGTACTATTATTACCAATGAAAAAATTGAGTCATGGAGAGGTGAACTGAATTATTCTACTTCACATTACTAGCAAGTGGCATAGTTCAATGTCAAGCAGTCTAGCTACAGAAAACTCCTTTAGCAAATTGTAAAAACAAATAAAACTACAGCACTGTGGTTAGGAGCTATTATTTGAAGGAAGATATATAGCAGAGAACTCCTCTGGACATAATCACAAATGGGTATAAACATAAATGTAAGAACAGGTAGAGAAATCCACTTATATTCATCTTTAACTCGGTAAATCTCCAGCTTCATCTCCAGCTGAATATTTTCCTTGTGTGTCAAATGCAAAATATCCCAAACTGAGCTGATTAATTTTACCTCTAAGCATGCATGCTCTTCTGTTATATTCTTTTCTCTCTGTGAAGGACATCATCATCCAACTGACTGCCCAAGTCAAAATCCTTAGTGTTTTTGTTGTATATCTCATCTCTACTTCAAAAGACACACCCAGCAGCCAAAGGTCCTGCCACTAAAATTTATCTTATATATAATCCTTTTCTAAATCCATTGCCAGTATCAGTTACTCATTTTCTTTTATCTAAGAAATTACAAATCTCTCCTGCCCAATCTTCTTATGACTCTATAATTCATTCTTCAACCTGCTTCAAAATTTTCTGCTTAAAATCCAATTCTGTTTAGGTTATTAGCTTGTCAGTAGACAGGACACAACAAAATATAAAATATTTATTACCATATACTGCATAATTCTGTAAATGATTCTGACCTAATACAGAGGATTGACTTGTTAAATCAGACTAACATAAATCACAGGTCTTACTCAGAATTATTTTTTAGCAGTATTTTCACCATCATGAGAATCCCAAGAATTTCCCAGAAATGTCTCTCCAGTACAGGTAGAAAACAGATTGAAATCTAGCTGCTAAATATGTTTCCTCTCAGCTTCCAAGCTACCTTTCTAGCCTTATCTCAACACATTCTCCTCAAACATGTATTCACTTTAGCCTATACTTCATAACATACCCTCAAGTGCCATGTCCTTTTTAATGAATTACTACATGGGTATCTCTCACTTTTAAATACTATTTCTGCTTCCCTAACATATTTTCAAATTTAATGCCAAATTCAAAACCCATCTCCTTTTCTAAAGATGTCTCAATGTTCCTTGGTAATGAACTATTCTCTCCCACTTTACACCCAACATACTTTGCATATGATATTGTCTGATTGATTACTTGATTACACAATCCTCTAAATTTTAAGTTCTTCATATGCTTGGACCATTTAATGTAATTTCAATATTCGAAGCCTACTCAGATGTATGACACATAGGAGAGTCTATTTTTTAAATGAATGTAGCTATCCATTGGGAAATTTTCAAGTGTCAATAGTTTCAATAAGTTCTTATAAAGTCTGTTATGGTAATTGTTTTCTCTTATTCAAAAAAGATTAGGTAAAAATGAAGTTTAGTCTTCTTTGAACTGTTAGGTCCATTTCATTCTAAATTATAAATTAGAGAAGTTAGCTATCATTAGAAATTATGACATTCTTGAACTGTAGGGTAATATTCTACTTATCTTAATTTTCATTTTTTCAGTTTGACTTAATAGTGCTTTCTTCAAATTTTCTTAGAAAGTCAAGAAATATGATTTGGACAAGCTCATGCATTTCCTATTTCCATGATTGGTGAGATTTATTTTTTAAATTCTCAACTGAAATGCAGTATCTATTGATACCAATATGTAATATCATTTCCTCTAATCTGGGCCAGAAGCCAGCACTTACAGTTTTTTAAAATTCTACAGAAGGTGTCCCTCAACTGAAGTTTTAACTACCATTTTCTCTTTATCATCATTATTATAAATTAATGGATATTGATAGCGTTGGACTTTAAGGTCTTTCTGTCAGAAAAAAATAAATTATTCTGTCACTAATGTCCAAAGTACTTTTATCTTTCTTATATCACAGAAAAATGACTGTATTTCTTTATAACACCAATTGAGAAATCTTTCATCAGATTGAAAACCAGTCATGATTTTAATGCATAGCTGATAATATTTCCTTGAACAAAAGTTATGTATGACAAGATAAAAATGTTCCCTACCAATTATTGTACTAGAAATTTCTCCCCTCTGTCTCTCTTTTCTCTTTCTCTCTACATTTATTCTATAACAATTTCTGAGGACAGGATCATATTAGGATGATCTTCCAGTTCATTGAACAGTTTGTAAAGATTATTTTTCTAACTAATATTACTGTCTTACATATTTTTATATTAGAGTCACTTTATCAATTGATGTGCAGCTCATACAAAAATACACTTGAGTGTTAAGTCTGTAGAGTTGTCACATGGCTTAATTTACACACGTATAATTTGTTTATATCTACTCTGTTGTTTTTCTAAGTATGAGATCAACAAATTATCAAGAGAACATACATCATAAGTATTGCACTTGAGATGAATTTAGCTAAGGACAGAAATATATTAATCATGGCATTTATTTTAGGATTGGTTTTCTTTTAATGCTTTTATGAATAGGGATTGTTTTTGAATGGTGTTACTCTTCTTTTATACCTAAGAATTTTCAAAGAAAGTGTTTGTATTAAAATATCATTTGAGATTGACAGATGGTTTGTTATATTGCAAAAAAAGATGATGACAAGTAAGGGAATGAAAAGAAGTATTATGTTAAAAGGAAACTTTTGTGTTGTTTTAATTTATAATTTAGAGAGTCTTTGAGGAACTAATTGTAACTTTATTTTTATTAGTAGGTAAAAACCCTTAGATAATAGGCAAACTAATAAAAAGTGATTTATTAGATAAAAATTATCTTTGTTGCCATTTTAAGTGGATAAAAAGTATTCTATAACAATGCTCTTAATATACATGTTCAACAATCATTAGGCTGAGAATGTTCAATTTTCTAAATTATTGTGAGTCTCATCCTGCCATTCTTTCATTTTTTTCTTCTGCTACTTCCTTTATCATGATAATGGTACACAACCACAAGCAAATATAAATAGCAAGTTAAATAACTATAATCAGAATTCTGTCTAGAACATATAGCTTCTGAATAACCTTTTGTTATGCCAAAATTTGACTTGAAATGCTCACACCAAATAAAATCTGTCTCTATTTTTGGCATATCCATTGCTTTTAAACAGGAATCAGGCAATCATTTTTGGTGTAGTATTTAAAAAAATCATGCCGGGTCTGAAAAAATAGGTGAACAGGAAGAAGGAAAAACTTGGTGAATCCACATATAAGAAGAGAAAAAATGCTCAGTCAAGAGTGAACCAATAGAACTGGGCTTCCCTGTAGCAATAGGAAATTGCAAAGCAAAGTGAGAAATAAAGCAAGTACAAGGGAGGGAGATTCAGAAGAGTAATTTTAAGTTTCTTCATTTAAAGGCTACTGTTAATGATCACAGATGGAAAAATGACACCAAATGAATTGTGGCTATACATTAATACCAGTATCCCAGTAGTGCCTTAGTGAGTATTTTATTAAGTCTATCTCAACATTTACCCTTTTGTATCTTCCTGAGGTATATAAAAGAGAGAGTCGTACATACTGAGAGTGTCCTTGCCCAGGAGGAATGCATAATCTTACTGAGGAGACAACTATTCAATACAGAAATGCAGACATATTCAAGAGAAAACATAGTCAAATTCTAAATTGTGTAGCTCTTATTGCAAATGCAGTTTGAGTTTAGAGAAAGACAATTTCAACATTGGAATTTAAGAGAGCTCTGAACAGCTCCTGCAGTTTGGATGTTGGAAAGGAAGAAGGACATTATAGACGGAATGAATAATTTGAGACAAATGTCTGTTTTCTGTATTGATGACTTATCATGTCCCTTTGTATTAGTTTTCTATAACTTTCATAACAAATTACCACAAATTTAGCAGCGTAAAACAACACAAATTATCCCACTTCTCAACCATAAATTCGGGCGGGCTCAACTGATTTCTCTGCTCCATGGCTCCCAAGGCCAAAATCAAAGCACTGGCCGGGGGCTTATCCGGAAGCTCTGGGAGAGAATCTCCATCCTAGATCTTTCAGGTCCTTGGCAGAATCCAGTTCCAGTGGTTGGAGGGCTGGGTTCCCTGTTCCTTGCTGACTGTTTTCCAGAAGACTCTCTCAGCTCCTTAATGTCTCCTGCATTCCTTGGTTCATGGCCCCATTTATTTTCAAAGCGAGAGATGTCCGATTGAGTTCTCACGCTTGAATCTCTCTGACCCCTCATCCAGGCCCCAGCTTGAGAACGTTCTCTGCTTTTAAAGGGCTCATGTGATTGTATTGGACCCAACTAGATAATCCAGGGTAATATATCTTAATCTCCATAAAACTAATTACATTTGCAAAGTCTTTTTTTCCATATAACCTAACGTATTCACAGGCTGCGAGAATTAGGGTATGGATATCTTTGGGAGACTTTTATCATCATTTGAGAATGTGCTGATGGGAGTATCCATAACTTTACCTCTTTGCTTGAGGACGTATTCTGCCTTCCAGTGTCTGCTGAACTAGTCTGCAATATGGACAAGATGTGCCAGATAATTAACACTCCAGAGTAATTTTTAAAAAAAGTACCCCATCCTCAGAATATTAGTAGCACATGTGTTTTACATCATTTCTCAGAGTTCCCCAATGAGATTAAGGTCCTGTTGTCCACAGTAGTCATTTGTTTAAAAGTGCACCCTCTTTTGTCTTTCCCCTTTTTCTCTAACTTCCCTATTCCTTTCCAATGTTTCCTGGGATTAACTCCAAAATAAACTGCTTGCGCTTAAATCATTGTCCCAGGATGTGCTTCCAGAATTCTTAAATTAAGGCAGGTAAAATAATCACTCCTTACCTTTGCTCACTGTTTTATTGCTCAGAATGTTTTTAGCATACACAACAGTAGTAAACAATAAAAACGCATGTTAGTAATTTAGAAAGATCAATTCACACTCATTGCTTTAGTTAATACTTATAACAACTCTGTGAGATGGGAATTTCTCCATATCCCATTTAAAGATGAAGAAATTAAAATTACAGAGGTTGGGTAAGTGAGAAAATTCAGATTATAAAAGATGTAAATAATGTATTAAATCCCAGTTCAGATCGCCTGACATAAAATCCTGTGTTTTTCCTCTTATATGATACATATTGCAGTAAACAAGGTAAATATTCCCTATTTTACCATATTGCACGCATGAAGATTTATTTACAGAGGGCTTACGTAATTTGGCTAAGGTCACAAAGCTAGAGAGGAACATAATGAAGACTGGAATCAGGATTTGTGTGTTTTTACTCCTGACTGTGTTATTTCTACAATACTGCAAGACAATGGTGTTTAAGCAGGCTGAGCCCAACTCATTGAACATCAAGTATTAACCAAAAGGTTTGGAAATAACCCTCTTGGCAATTAATTTCCAGGAAAGGTTTTTGGAAAGTAAAATAATGAAAACATTATTTTATATCAATACTTATTTTATTGCTTTTGGCCAAAAGTCTGGCAAATAGTGTTTTTTTTTTTTTTTTGGTGAGGAAGACCAGCCCTGAGCTAACATCCGTTGCTAATCCTCCTCTTTTTTTTGCTGAGGAAGACTGGCCCTGGGCTAACATCGTGCCCATCTTCCTCCACTTTATATGGGACGCCGCCACGGCATGGCTGACAGGCAGTGCGTCGGCGGGCGCCCGGGATCCGGGCCCGCGAACCCTGGGCTGCCAAGCGCGGACGAAACCGCTGCGCCACCGGGCCGGCCCCTGGCAAATAGTGTTTTAAGGAAATGAATCTGCCACGGGCATGCAGGATGATTTGGAGGAGTACAAGATTGAGGTCAGAAAAATCTAAATGAGAAGTCATTTTAGTAATCCAGGCATCAGATGATAAGGACCTGAAATAGGGTAGTGTCAAGGAGATTAGAAATTGGTAAATATCAAAGATGATTATTGAAAAACTGATATAAGGGAGGGATTGATTACTAGAGAGATATGATACTATGTTATAATGACAGTACATCTGTATTTTCCTCTTTAAAATATGGAAAATTTGGGGCCAGCCCAGTGGCATAGTAGTTAAGTTCGGGTGCTCCACTTCGGCAACCCGGGGTTCTCAGATTTGGATCCCAGGTGCGGACCTACGCACCGCTTATCAAGCCATGCTGTGGCAGCCGTCCACATATAAAAAGTACAGGAAGGTGGGCACAGATGTTAGCCCAGGGCCAATCATCCTCAGCAACAGGAGGAGGATTGGCAACAGATGTTAGCTCAGGGCTAATCTTCCTCACACACGCACACAAAAGATGGAAAACTATTCTGTTTGTCTACAATGATATATATAAATCTATGTGTGTATGTATGTATACACACACGCACACATATACACACACACAATATAAGTCACCCACCACCCAACAATAATCCCTTCACATATATATAGGCCCAGAGATTCATTTTCCAAAAGGAAATAGGATTATATGTCAGTTTTTCAAAAATACAGGTTTGGCTATTAGCACTATTAACACACTTACTAGGGCTAATTATTTACCTGGATTGAAAAAAGAAAATTCTAAGTTGTATGGCATTACCTAATTCCTTAGTAAGCGTGGAAGAACCATTTAGTGCCAGATTCTTGAGTCTGTATGAAAGAAACCAAGTTAATATCCTCTGTTTGGTATACAGTTTATAACTATATACTTTTGTATATATCAAATTATAAATATAACTCACTATACTTTATCACGAGCATTACCTAATATTTATGTAGTGAAAGAAAAGAAACAACTTGATACAATGCAATGCATTATCATGTCTCTTCTGGATGCTTGTAACAGAATTCCATTTTGCCTGTTTTCTCCCTCTCATACAGTCTATTCTTAATTTTAGCCGCTGGAGAGAACTTAAAAGAAAAACAGTCTTAAATCACTTCATATCATTTCTCTACTTCAAAAACTGCAATAGCGTCCCTACGCAATTAGAATGAAATACAGATTCTTTACTGAAGAAACTCTCTTCATACTCTGACACATACCCACGTATCTGATTTCATCTACTTCTCTCCCTTTCATCATCTTGGCCTACATCTTCAACTCCTTGGCCTTTTGTCTGTCTCTTGAAGCTTCTTTCACCAATTGCCGTTATTTTTGACCCCTGTTTGAAACACTTTTTCCAAAAAACTTCACATAATTGGTTCTCCTAATAATTCAAATCTAAAATTTAATATTACTTCCTCAGAGATACCATCCCTGACCACTTGATCTAGAACAGATCCTGCATAGCACTTGTATCCATGAAAATTCATTTTTGTTTGATTGATTTCTGTTGTTTGCTTCTCATTATTAAAATGTAGCTCCATAGCATACAGTGGTCATAATATTGCCAAGCACATAGTGAGCACTCACTAAATAACTGTCAAATTATTAATTGATTGGATAATAGTAGGCATTAAGCAATAATGATTGTATAATTATTTTAATTCTTACAATAAACCGCTAAATAGATATTTTAATCCCTAAGAACTTAGGTATAGATTTTGTCTAATTTTTGTTTAAACATTGATAAAAGCTGATGTTCTGAAAACTATAGAATAGTTACTTCCATATCAAATTCTCTATTTTAACTATAATCATTAGACTATGGACCTTATGTAATATTATGTGCTTTCCTAATAATTCACACTTAAGTAGATATTTATAAAATGGACTTATAGATATGAGAAAATAAAATAAATTTTAATTAAACATGTTAATATTTATAATATACATTACTCAAATTTCTTTACAATTTGATAAGGAAGAAATAAGGAAAGGAAATAGAAAAGGAAGAGGGAGAAGAAGAAGACAGGGAGAGGAAGAGGGAAAGGGAAAGACCATCAGAGGAGAGGGAAGAGGATCGACAGGTATTATAAAACATCTACTACTCTAGCATTCTCACTTTTAAATAAAGGACCATTAACTTAAAGACATCATTAATCAGTATAGTTTAGTCAATTGCAGAACAAATTTATTCTGATATAGCACCACTAAGATCAGTTCAAACTATTAAAAAGAGAAATGTGAAATGCACAACAAAGAGACTCTTGCTTTAGTGGAGCTGAGTGATTGAAATCAATTGTGATAACAGTCACTTAGGTTATAGTGGCACATGCAGAACTGTGAAAAGATCAGTTAAACTGTCTACCTAGTTAGCAGTATGACTTGCTAGGTTTTCCAGATCTGGTTTTGACTATAGCATATGACATAGCTATTTTTTTCTAATTTTTTGAGGTACAGTTGACAATTAAAAATTGTATATATTTATGCTGTACAACTTGATGAATTGATATACATTTACATTGTCAAATATTCACCAGGGTCTACTCATGTCACATTTGTCACTTAGCCTTCATATGCACACCACACACATGCCACACATTGACAGACACACCACACACAGCCTTGTGAACTTCTAAGTTATTCTAGATGTTATACAATTTCTATTAATACATATATGTCTATTTATATGTAAGATGCCAAAGAAAAGCTTGGGTTAATCAGTGGAAGCACACGTGAATTTGGCAGTGCCTTATCTGATGGGTTAATATTCTAGAATATATTTAGATGTAATTACTTATTAGCAGATGCTACAATCTGATTATAGCCAATATCAAGATTCATCTTGTTTATGTTGACATTGTTCTTCATTTCCTCATCAAATTAAAACAGAAGGTTTTATAAATGAATATTATAAGAGCATACTGTTGCTATGTGTATTTAAATTTTAGTTTCTGAAAATTGTTTTTAAAAGAAAATTATGGTTTATGTTTTTCTCCATTTTTTAGTACTATTTTTTAAAATATTACTTGAAAATGTGATCATTAAAAGCTTTCATGCATTTCAAATTCTATTAATATTACGAAATATCTTGTTTCTGAAACTTTTAATGTGAGTACCAAGCAGGTGGGCTCAAGGTCATTTATAAATTAATTTATTAATATGCTGACTTAACAAATATATTTTAGGACACTAGTCTGTGCAATGTGTCGTGTGAGGCATTAGTGAATAGATGGTGAAAAATATGGATTTAGATGTTTTCATCATGCTATTTGTATTCTACCAAGTAGGACTGAAAAACACGAGCATTCAACAAAACAAATATAAAATGTGCTGTAGTGACATATGGTGGGGTACAAACATATATCTGCTTATCTGAAATGCATAAGAAAAGAAAGTTTTTGTCAAGGATGACATTTTAGAAGTTCAGAAGTTAAACTTAACCCTAAAATTATAGAGGACCAGAGGGAACAGCATGTGCCAAGACCTGCAAGGCAAGAGAGAACATGGTAGGATTTAAAAATAATAGTTCAGAATGGCTACAAAATAAATTTTCAGTGGTGGCCAGGAAGGGGAAGACAAAAAGCTATAGGAAAAGGTAAAGAGGCAGCTTAAATAGGGTTTTGTCAGTTATGTTAAATTGTCTGGATTTTGATCTCAAGTTCAATGACCAAGTCACTGAAAAGGTTATACATAGGCTGAACAATGAACAAAATTTCATGTAAATTCTATTTTCAGAAGGCTCACTGGGAGTGGAAGCAAACTGGAAGCATAGAGACCTCTAGGTCCTTGCTGTGGGTATCGAGGTGGGAGAGAATGGTGGTGTAAAGGTAGAGATGAAGTTGAAGACAATAATCATTCTCTTACCACAAAATAATAAAGCACAAATCCTACCTAGACTCTGAAAGGAGGGACAAGTTTAAAATAATATAAAACTCAAGTTATTTTGTTCTGTTATTACAGCCAGAAATATTAGCATATTAAAAATAAGGCATATATTGGGGCCGTCCCGGTGGCTTAGTGGTTAAGTTCACACACTCTGCTTTGGTGGCCTGGGGTTCGCAAGTTTGGATCCTGGGCATGGACATACGCACTGCTTATCAAGCCATGCTGTGGCAGGCGTCCCATGTACAAGGAAGGAAGGTGGGCACAGATGTTAGCCCAGAGCCAATCTTCCTCAGCAAAAAGAGGAGGATTGGCAATAGAGGTTAGCTCAGGGCTAATCTTCCTCACACACACACACACAGCTATATAACAATGTGAGCTATTTTAATTATCTGTTCTAAGATATTGCACTGTGTACACGATGTTAATAACATAGAATTTTTCAGGCTAGTGCTTTTCAAACTATAGACCTTTAACAGCATTAGTATCACCTGAGACCTTGATGGAAATACAAATTCTTGGGTCCCAGCCCAGTCCTACTGAATAGGACAATCTGAGACTGGGGACAAGCAATCTGGTTTTAACACACCCTCCTGGTGATTCTAATGCATGTGAAAGTTTGAAACCACTGCTACATTAAAGTCTGCATTTCCTGTGTCTTGTTTGTTCATTTTGTTTAGTTTTGTTTTTAAAACAGTCACCCATTTGCTTCTTAATAAATATTTCAGAATAGCATATCAAAATCTCGATTTGTGGGGCCAGCCCAGTGGCTTAACAGTTAGGTTCACACGCTCTGCTTTGGCGACCTGGGGTTTGCAGGTTCAGATTCTGGGCATGGATAGACGCACTGCTTGTCAGCCATGCCGTGGCGGCATCCCATATAGAGGAGAGGAAGATGGGCACGGATGTTAGCCCAGGGCCAGTCTTCCTCCGCAAAACAGAGGAGGATTGGCAACGGATGTTAGCTCAGTGCTGGTCTTCCTCACACACACACACAAAATCTCCATTTGCAAAGTGAGGGATTTTCAAAATAATAAGGAACACAAGGACATTGCACAAATAATCAGAGACACAAATAATCAGAGGCACAAGGACCTGATACTATGGTTCTGTGTAAATTAAGTAAAATATCTTGTAATGAACGAAAGCTAAGGATTCGACTGGAATCAGTCAGGTGAAATTCTGGCAACTTTGATATTCTGCAGGTTCAGTTTTGAACTGGTTGTAAAGGGCAGCATCCTCAGGCAAACTATCTATTCATATCTATATTAGTTTTCTAGGGCTTCCGTAAAAAAGTACCACAAACTGTGTGGCTCAAAAACAACAGAAATTTATACTCTCACAGTTTTTGAGACTAGAAGTTTGAAATCAGCAAGGTTGGTTCCTTCTTGAGGATCCAAGGGGGAAATGATTTCATGCTTCTGAATGTTGTAGGCAATCCTTCATATCCTGTAAATGAAATAATGTGCTGTAAAGTTAACAATTATTAATACAACTTATGTTAGATGATGAGGGGATAAGAGAGAGAATAAAAGATATATTTAGAAATTTATTCATAACAAATATAAATTCACGTAACAAATAAGGAAGAATTACTCGTGGCAATAATGGTCACATGGTCATCACTAATATTTAAAACTACCTTCTTCCACTACCCATTCAATATTCTCATTGCTTTCAGCAAGCATCTCAGCTGGTCATGATTGTTTGCTTGGTGAGTTGATCCATATCTGTATTCCAGGAGGGTCTGCATCATTAGTAGTCCTGCCTAGCTTGGATGGTTGTGGTTTTTCATTGACTTTAATCATAGGATATTATTATCAATTTAATAAAGCAATCTAGCGCGTTGTGGAAGGGAATGGCGATCAAGCCCCTTGTGAGCTAAAATCTGACATAGAGCCGGACAGTTTATATACCTCTGATGTAGGACAATGAAAGTGTGTTGCTGCTCGGCCAGCTGAAATCAAACTGCTTCTGGTGGTGTTTATTAACAGGTACCTAGCAAAAAAGAATATCGGTAGCTTCATTCCAGGAGATGTGTTACTTTGCTCAAACAATGAAACTACCCTGGAACAGAAGCTGCAATTGGATTCACCACATGGTTAAATTTATGATGATCCACACTTATTCTCCAAGATCCATTTGTTTTCTGCATAGGCAAAATAGGCAAGTTGATTGAGGATATGGTAGGAATCATCACCCTTGCTTCCCCCAAGTCTGTGATGGTGGCGCTAATCTCTGCAACACCTCCAGGAATATGGTATTGCTTTTGGTTAACTTTTTCCCAAGTAGAGGTAGTTCTAGTGGCTTCCACATTCTTACCATAATAGCCCCCACTCTGCAGATTAGGGAATCAATGTAGGAAATCTGTCAGTTTCTAAGTATATCTATTACAATTTTGCATTCCATAATTGGGGAAATTACCACTACACAGATTCAGGAACTCACTTTACATAAAATTCAGGATGGTTTCAATGACAATTCTTGCTCTCAAATACTTGTATCTCTTTGGACACAAAAAAATCAGGTAAAATCATATTAATGTCTACACCAAGATTCGATTGCCGTAATTTTGTAGTGTCTATCACTGGATAGTCCCTACGCCTGTGAACACATAAGTGGTGATGGATAGAATTTCTGAAACACTGATGAAAATCTTAATTGTAGTAGATGTTATTAATATATGATAGTAATCTTCTATTAGATTTATACAAACACTCATATCTAGCGCCATCAAAGCATCTCCAGTATTATGTCATTAAGATAGGTGCACTATTAGAGTAGCATTATCATTTTCTTTAAAAGAATACAGCATCTGTTCAAATCATCAGGGTAATTCACTGTTTGACAGTAACAAATTGGCAGGTAGAGTAAACCATGACTAAATGGAAGGTAGCAATATTGTGGAAATTTGATTTCAATAAAAAACTGATGTGTAAAATCAACAATATTAAATAAAAATGATAATTAAAGTTAAATTTTATAATGTACTTATAACATGTGAGACATTGTGCTTTTCATGTATTATATTATTTGAGTCACACAGTAACCTGTGAGTTAAATGCTATTTTTATTCACAAATATGTGTGAGGAAACTCAGATGCAGGTAGTGAGATGATATGCCCCATATTGCACATCACTTGTTCACTTGAATATAGAATTAGAACCCAGGTACTCTACTGACACAGTCTTTACTCTTAATGTCTGCAGTATATGAGGATGAATTTCATCCAATGTAGGAGGTAGGCTTGTTCAGTGTGAAAGTGGGCACAACCCAATATTTAATCTATCACCAAATGACATGTGTTGATTATAGCACAGACTTATCCCCTGATATCCACATGACTTTCTGCTATATCTACTTCAAATATTTATTTAAGTCTTCTTCCCAATCAGGCAAGCCTTGCCACTTTATGTAATATCTCTGTTCCCATATTTCTACTCCTCATCTGGCATCTCTTCATTTTTCTCTAACATTTATCACCTTTGAACATACTACTTGTCTTATATACTTATGTTTATTTTCTTTCTCATTAGAATGCAAACTCGTGGTTAGAATTTTGAACTTTCTTTATTTCTTTCTCCCTCTCTCTCTTGCTCCCCCTCCCCGCTCCTCCTCCCTCCCTTGCTCTGCTCTCCCTCTCTCTCTCTAACTCTCCTCTCTTCTTCCCTCTGTTTGTCTTTCTTTCTGTCTTTCCTCTTTCTTCATTGTTATACTTCCAATGTCTAGAACATTGCCTGTAACCTGGTCCTGAATAAATAATTGTTAAATAAATCATTAGACTAGGGTTTAAATTAAGTTATCCGAGATTTTTGGTTAATTTTTTAACAGAAACATAAAATGTCAGCACCATTAGAGATTGTCAGCCAAGGCAGCAAGTACCTGGTATCTACGGCAGTTTTGCTTCTCAAATACGGTGAGCTTTCCCATCGAAGAACGTTTTCGGTGTTCCAACAGATGCTATGCCCATGAACATATTATACTGCATTACTGCAAGATTGAGAGTTTCTTTGTTAGAGATTGAAGTTTATGTGCTCTTCATTACTGTCTGGATGCATTCAGCCCTAGAAAACTTTTCTTCACATTTTGTTGTAATATTTGAACATGGTTTCAAAATATGCCCAATGACATGCTATTACCTCCTTTATCTGACAAATAAAAACATATAAACATCAAGTGTTAGGTAACATTTAAACTTTCATCAGTGAAGCTGTTTGCTGTAATCATTATTGGTTATCTTAAAATAAACAATCATATTTGGACTGTGAAGTAAGAGATTCAGTTTATTCAGGATTCTAATAGTATCATTTAGACATATAGCAAAAAAACTCACTTATTGAAAGTCTAGTCTGGAATTATCTGTGTCATAAATGTATACTTTTAATTTCTCATTTCGGCTACTCATGTGAGCAGCATTCTACTTAACAATTAATATACTTCATTATATCAAAGCAGGACCTTTTACTCAATTCTCATTTCTTTGTAAAACAGGCTGAAACTCAGTGATTGTACTCATATTATTTATTTTCACTATTACTTTTTTCACATTGAATAAATAACTATAGAACGTTGTTGTCAGCACATTTTTTTCTGTGACTAAAGCAAAGATAGATTAGCATTTAGGACAACCCATATCTTGCTATGCATAGAGACTGTATTCTAAAGATTAATCATTTTACATTAGTAAATTAGATATTACAGTCTAAATCATGGTGCACAAAATAACCATTAAATAAATAAAAATCTCTTTTATGACTAGCATTGAATTTAGGGAAAAGAAAAAAAAAAATCTAAGCATATTTCCTTCTTCTATGAACTACTCATATGGCAAGGGCTAATTCATACTCTCTAAAGCAGTGTTTTTATCCAAATGCAAATTAAACAATCTTCTAGCATGCATATATAATAATAATTGCTTTTCTATGTTAGATGCATTAATATTATATGAAGTCAAACTGTCATTTGATGGAGGAATTTTGCCGATAGCTTATTCTACTTTCTCTGTGAGAATAATATTCTCATTAATATTATATCTGATTTTCCTAACTCTTCAAAAGAAGTTTGACTTGGGCATGTTTTTCCTATAAGTAGGACAAGTTTGAATGATGTTTCTGTTCTGGGGCTTACTCTTGCCTTTAGCAACAAAATTAATCAATTTCATATGGGTGAACATTATTCTGGTTTTGTTCTGGAAAATACACTATTTGTTTCCTGGAGTATTCTCTTTGCTTTATTTTTAAAAAGGAAAAAGATTCACATATTTGATACTTCATGATGTTATTTGAAGATTTATAAAAGACAACCTACTGGGCAATAGGATAATATAAGTCCAGTGAATTTCATATTTCAGATATTCATCATCACACTTCCAATACTCACTTTTATTGTTCAGTTTTGTTTTGCTTGCTTATTCAAAATCATGTTTACGGATTCACTTATCTCACCACTCAAGATAAAAAGTTCTATAGTAAAGCTTGTTTTTTTCTTCAATTTAATATCATCTTGAATCATATTTTACTTATTTTCATCATTTTACCCTTTCATAACAGTTTATAAAATATTGAACTAATTTTATTACAGCCCAAGAGTAATAATGAAAACTGAAAATATAACAACTTAAACACCAAAAGTAAAAAAATAATGTGATTTAAAGTAAAAAAAAAATCATAGTAACTAAATGTTATAGATAAAAATTAATAATCTTTACCCATATTATGCATGAATAAATTTTACCTTCATGTTTAGTAAGGGAATCATAGCATTTCACTGAAAGTCATAATTCATCACATATTTAAAATTTGCAAAATGTCTATTTAAAAAATTGTTTTCTTGCTTTTCTATGTTAAAACTACCAAATAGCCTGAGAACAATTCAACAGATACAACCACAAATGAGTCACAGACTAAATCTCTCAGTACCTGCCCTAGTCATAATTGTTGTGATTTTACTAAACTAAATCTAGTACAATTTAATCAACAAAAATCTTTATTGAGCCACATTTGCACTACGTATTGCACCTGGATATTGAGGTGCAAAGATAAATAAAACAAGAGTCTTCTAGTTAAACACGGTGAGTTCAGCACTTAAATTTTTCTCCATGCGCTTTTAAACTACATCAAGGATTGACATCAAAAAGATGGTGGAAAAGGAAGTCCCAGCTTTCATCCCTCTACAGAAACACCAATTTAACAACAATATATGGACCAAAATACACTTATGAGAAGTCCAGAATCCAGTTAAAAAGTAGCACCCCCAGGGACACACAAAGTTGAGAATGAGTAGGAAGAGCAATTTCACTTTAATTGTCAGCCCTTCCCCCAAGCAGGCACAACTCAGAGCCTAGAGAGATTGCTATGACCAACAACTTCTCCCTCAGGGGAAAGAGAGAATGGGGCATACATCCAAGGTCCCGGGCTTTTCAGGGTGCTGCCCAAGAAGCTGTTTCTATCTTGCCTCATCTGGAGTGTTGAAGGAAGCAGCATAGTTGGATGTCTGGAGATAGCTAAGAAAAAATCGAACTGGTGAGCAGCTTACTGCAGCAGCCATGGCTTTCTGAGACTGAGAGAAAGCGCACAACCCTGAAACATCTTGCCCAGGAGTGAAGGAGAGGAGTGGAGCATTTGTCCAATGTCCTGGTTTCAGGACACTACCTTAAGGAAAAAGGTCAGGCAGTTTACTGTGGCTGACACAACATTGCAAGATTAGCAGAAGACATGCATCCCTGAAACTCCTTCCCTAGGAGAGAAGGAGTGGAGTGGAACATGCATCCAACATCCCAGCCAGTCAGTGCACTACTGTGGGGAAAATGGGTGGGTGGCTTGCTGTCGCTAGCATGACTCTCAGATTGGAAAAAGGTACACAATCCTGACACTTCTCTGGGCAGGAAGGACAGGAACAGAGAGTGCATCCAACATCTCTGCCTTTCAGTGCACTGCCCTGCAGAAAAGGAGTGGGTAATTTACTGCAGTCAGCACAGCTATGTGAGATAGGGAGAAAGTGCACAACCCAGAGACTTCTCCACAGGAAGGAGAGAGAGGAGTGGAGAATGCATATCAATTAAAAGAAGTTTGAAAGGCTCCCCAAATCCCTAGCTTGGCTGATTGGTGAAGGTCTTTCCCTAACAAAGCCAGTCTATAGAGACTAAGAGAGGTGGCTGTTTCTTCATATACACAGATACAAATACAAAGCTACAAGGAATGTGAATAATATAGGACATATGATACAACAAAAGGAATGAAATGTCTTCAATAACCAATCCCAAAGAAATAGATATCCACAAATTGCCTGACAAATAATTCAAAATAATCATCTTAAAGAAACTCAGTGAGTTACAAGACAACATAAACAACAAAACAAAATCAGGAAAAGGATACATAAAGAAAATGAGAATACCTACAAAGAGACAGAAGCCATAAAAAAGAACCCAACAGAAATTCTGGAGCTGAAGAATACAATAACTGAACTGGAAAATTCAATAGAGAGCTTTGACATCAGCTTTGGTCAAGCAGAAGAAAGAATTAGTGATCTCAAAGACAACTCATTTGAAATTACCCAGTCAAGGAGAAAAAGAAAGAAAAATGAAAAAGAGTGAAAAAAGCCTAAGGGACTTAACAGGACTCTATCAAGAAAATCAATATATACATTGTGGGAGTCCCAAAAGTAGAAGAGAAAGGGGCAGAAAGCTTATTTAAAGTAATAATGGCTGAAAACTCCCCAAATCTGAGGGAAGTGGGCATCCAGACTCATAAAGGCCAAAGGATCCTATTAAGGATGAGCACAGAGAAGACTACAATGAGACATATTACAATCCAAGTGTCAAACACCAAAGACAAAGAGTGAATTTTGAAACCAGCTTGAGAAAAGTGACTTGTCACTTATAAGAAAGGTCACATATCCGAGGATTTCTTAAGAGAAACTTTGCAGGACAGGAGGGAATGAGATGATATATTCAAACTGCTGAAAGAAAAAAAGAACAAACTACCAACTATGAAACTTATACCCTACAAATCTGTCCTTCAAAAATGAAAGAAAGATCAAGACTTTCCCAGACAAAAAAAAGCTGAGGGAGTTCATCCTCACCAGACTTGCCTTATAAGATGTGATAAAGGGATTTCTTCAAGTTGAAATGAAAAGATGCTAAACAGAAACACAAAAGCATATGAAAGTATAAAACTAACTTATATAATTATCTAAAATAATCAATCTCATAGAAGCAGAGAGTAAAATGGTGGTTGCCAGGGGCTGCAGGTAGGGAGAAATGGGGAGCTGTTCAACAGGTATAAAGTTTCAGTTATGAAAGATGAATAAGTTTTAGACATTTGCTGTACAACACAGTACCCATAGTTAATGACAGTGTACTGTACACAAAAAATCAAGTTGATAATCTCATGTTAAGTGTTCTTACCACAATAAAGAGAAAGAAAGAAAAAAAACCACACCCCATGGATTTAAAAGGATTAAAAAGGGCATAAACTCTTAATAAAAAACAGTATAGGGGAGGAAATAACACAAATTACAGTTTGGATAATAGAAAATAGATGTGCTGGGGCATGAATTTTATGGGCTTCTGAAAGCTTAAATAAAAGTAACAGGGAAGCCAAGGGACAAGCTGATTTATATAATAACAGACTGAAATGCTTGGGAGGTGGAGATAAAGGTACATCCGAAACTGGCACTTAAAGTGAAAGTGAAAAGAGAATTGGTTAAAATTCTATATAAAAAGTAAATAGACCATCAGATATCCTCTTTCTTGCTGCACATATAACTTCCTCTTAATCTTTCCAACAGAAGTTGAGAGATTTAATCTCTGCATGGATTGAGACTTTGAACTTGGAGACACCAAACCTGACTGTGGGCAGGAGCACTGCATTGAATAGTGGTACACCCCACCCCAGCTGTTTTCTCCCACTACATTCCTGGAATATTGGCAAGCAGGTTTACACCCAGTTCAGGAGATTAGAAAATTTCTCTTGGGAAAGATATCTATCCAATGGAAAAAATCAACCATAAAAGCAATAAAGATTTCCACAATAAGACAATTCTGATGGAACACACTAGTATAAATACTCCTGGTCCAGATGCCAAATGCTGAAATGCTAGAATTTAAATTAGCTTTCTAATGTGCCATTAAATAAGCAATATTCTGTGAACAGAAAATATTTGAATAAAGAGAAGAATGAAAAAGAAAATCATATCTGAACAAAGTCAGACATTTTAAGTTGTAGAAGAAAACTCAATGATGGGGAAAAATTAACCCCAGTATACTTGCCACCCAGATCTCACCAAACAAAGCATTAAAAAAAAATCCTCAAATGACCAAGCGATTGCCAAGTAACTTAATTGCATTCCAGATTAATGCTCAAGTACACTTATGGAAGTGGAAAAATATCCAGGAGCCAACAAGGTAAAATTAGACATCCAATAAAACTTCCCAGGCATGCAATGAAGGCCAAATGTTGCATAGCCAATGAAAACTTCCCAGGCATGCAGTGAAACAGGTAAATATATCCCATAATGGGAAGAGAAATCAATAAATAGAAAGACAGTAAGATGTGATTCAGATGAGAGAATTAGTCAACAAGAACAATGAAAATGTTATTATAATTGTAATGTAACTGTATTAGTATAATTTCATTATAACTATATTATTGCAACTGCTTTATGGAAGTAGAGGAAAGATTAGTATGACTAGTAGAGAGAACGAAAGATATAATAAAACCCAAATTAAGTTTCTAGGAATGAAATATACAATATCTGGGATGAAAAATTACTGGCTGAGAGTAATAGTGTATTATATACTGCAGAAGAAAAGACAGTGAACTTGAGACGTGGCAACAGGAACTATTCAAAGTAGAACATAGGGAGAAAAAAGATAGACTGTCATCAGGTGTGGGGCATCAGGCAGCCTAATTATCATACAACTGGAGTTCCTGACGGACATGAGGCAGACTTAAAAATATTTGAAAAAATAATGGCTGAGAATATTCAAATTTTAATTAAAACTATATCCAAGAAGACCAATAAATCTCACTCACAAGGAACATGAAGAAAAGTACACCATTTCATTATGATTAAGGTACTCAAAATCAATCTTAAAAGCAGCCAGAGAAAAAAGGGCACATTACATAAAGAGATTCTAATATAAAGGTGACAGCAGACCTCTTTTCAGAAACAATACAAGCCAAGGGACAGTGGAGCAACATCTTTAAATTACAGGAAACAAAATCTTCCCAGTATAGAATTAAATAGCCAGCAAAAATATCTTCAAAAACAAAGATGAAATAAAGACATAATCAGACTTCAAAAGCTGAAAGAATAAGAATTCCTCAATAGTAGACCTGTACTACAAGAAACCTTAAAGGAAGCCACTAAAGCAGATGAAAATTATGCCAGATAGAAATCTCTATCTACACAAATGAATGAAAAGCACTGAAAATGTTGTTTTGTCAATTAAACCTCAATATAGCTGCATTTATATGAACGTAAAGAAGTGAAAGCATATGTGTACCAGAAAAGGTATTTAAAAATGTTTTTAACATCAGAATTTATCTTTAAAAGTGGAAACAGTGCAAATGTCCATCAACAGTATACTATATTAATACATTGGAATATGTTGATATAATTAAACTACTTTTACATAAAATGGGTGAATCTTACACATATAATGTTAAATAAATGATACTAGGAACAAAATATACACAGACTCTCATTTAGGTAAAGTCTAAAACTGTCAAACCTTTTATGGCTTTAGAAGTCAGAATAATGGTTACCTTTGGGATTTTTGAAGGGTATTGATTACAAGGGTTCATAATGGAGCCTCTGTGTTGTTGGGTGTTCTATTCATAACCCAGGTGTAGGTTGTAAGATACATTCCCTGTGTATTATTATGTGTACTTTTACATTTCCAGAACCAATGCACGAATCAGATGCCTATTATGCTAAAATTACAGCTTTATTAATGTGCTCTCTCTTCAGCAATACAACTTTTTCATTATCGCTACATGTGAATTACACTAACACTTGGGATTACATAAAATAATTATTAAATAAGTAACATAATCACAGATATTCATATTCATTAACAAATGCAAATTTTAAATGATTAGAAGTTGCTCAGCAATGTTTCTTAGATGATATCCCCAAGGTCTATTAATTATACTTGGATTTAATTATAAAGACAATTGTGGGGCAACTGAGAATCAGAAGAGCAGTTGTTTTGATCTATTTTTGATACTCAACTTTGTGGTCAGTTATATGCCAAATTATATCATTTGAAATTCTAATTTCACACTTAAATTTTATTATACCATCATATATGTGGGAAATCAATGGAAATATGAGTACATTAAAAATATACTATAAAAATTATATGCTACTAGTTGTGATATTTCCTAACTGCAGGTTTATATTCTTATGGTACTTCAGCATAATGTTTTTTCAGATATGATGAAATTTCAGAAACTATAAAATCTTATTGAAGTATTATCGTGAAAATTAATGAGAATTTTTTAAGACTGGTGGCCTGCTAAGTAATTTTCACTAAAGTTTAGGACTTGTAGTCACTAAGTTTAAAGGTTAAATTTTTAGTAGAAATAAGATGGATTTCTATGTTTGGATAATTTCATTATATCTTATATTTGTACTTTTTCTTGATTCATGTCTTTTTAGTGCACTGAGACTCTGAAATCATTCTTGCAGGAAGTATCTGATTTTTAAAAAAAATATGGCTTGCCTATATTTTAAAACTTAAAAGGTTTATTACAAATGAATTAAGTTTGGGAAAATATGTATATTTATATTTGGACAAGACTGTACTAGAGAGGAAAAAAATGACTTGAAAATGTCTAAATCCACAGTAAAGATAAATTTGATGCTAGTTAGGGACTCAGTATACACACCTATATTTTTAAGTTTATTTCTCTACAATTTATTTAAGTTAGCCTAACAACATATACTAACAAGATTTATGCTTTAAACAACTCAGTACATATTAATTGATGGAAAATAAAGGACAACAAATAAAACAAATCACAAAACTATAATTTTTGCCTCATATTTTTGATAATTGTAGTCATTGATAACTAATCCATCAGTATCCAGTTGGTTTAATTGATTTTGTTTTTCCTTTACTCTTTTGTCTTCTGCTATACGATCGTCACATAAATTTTCATAATTTGTGATTGCTTAGAGAATTGGCTTGCTTTATAATTACTCTTCGGAAACTTTAAAATCTCATTGAAGTATTATGAAAACGAATGGGAATTTTATTTTAAGACTGATGGCCTGCTAGGTAATTTTCACTGAAGTTTAAGACTTGTATTCACTAAGTTTAAAGGTTAATTCTTATGTACTCATTAAGTTGTTTTCTAATTTTAACTTGAGTGGCAATGATTTTTTGCCTTACAAAATTTTTTCATAGTCATATCTAAATGAATTATCAGGTAACATGTCTTGTGAACTTAGTGTGGTTTCCTGTACCTTCCGCATCGCAAATTTATCTGAAATTTAGCTTTCAATTTTCCAAGAATTTCACCTGAACATCTTTTTACAGTGTACCATCCTGCTGATTCCCTTCAAATACCCTAAACTTTCAGTCTAATTAGATTTATTTTTTCAATTTCTGTCGTTGCTTTTCTTTCATTTCCTTTTCTGAGCATATTGTTTCCTTACCTTTTCAACATATAGTAAATATAAAATTTTCCTTAACTACTCGTTAAAGTTGAATGCTTCTTTTTCTAAGTATTAATTTATATTTATTAGCACATTATCACCTTTATAAAATGTATTTAATTCTACTTGAAATCATGGATATGTCCACACATTTTAGATTACTAATTTCTTGAAGCCAGGTCTTGGTTATTATTTATGAAAAATAAATGTCACATGTTTTAGCTCTTTAACCTTTTTCCCAATTTTATCTCCCAATTTCTCCACCATAAAACTAATCTCTCATGCCTTTTTTATATCAAGGAATGGTGTATAATTTATTCTTTCTATTTTTCTATAATTTACACTTGCCCTTGTGTTGATTACTGCCTTCCCGATGATAGATTTGGGGTCTTGTACATACTGGTGTTTCCTAGGATATTTTTTCTTGACTTTCTTGTCTCCTCACTTTGGTCACATTCTTAAGTAAACTCGTCATCCGGTTGTTAGAGGTTTCATCTTCCATTCATGGATTGATTGCCAACCCATATCTCATAAGCTTCAGAATTATGTTTCAAGGCCAATTACCTTCTGGAGAGCTTTGAATGGATATAATACAGAAAGATAAACTGTGTCTAAAATGGAAACAATTATCACCCTCTCTCCATAGTTGGTTCCCCTCCTCTATGCTTACTTTGCTAAGACAACCATAGATTGATTTACTCTGACTAAAGATTGGTTTTCTTTCATCACTTGACCCTCCACGTATAATCAGACTCCATGTGCTATATAATTATCACTGGTGATGTTAACCTCAATTGCTTGTTTAAGATTATATTTACTTGTTTTTCTACTGTAAAGTTACTATTTTTTTCCTTTTCTATAGTCTATATTTGGAAGCCAGTCCCTAAGTTCAGCCCCCTCTGAAGAGAAGAGGAATTAGACTCCATATCCTGGAGGGGAGGGTATCTACACATATTATTTGGAATTCTGTAAGGAAGATGTGTCCTTTCTAACCATTGTGTTTTAACTAACCATTGGTTCTGCATATCTTATAGTCTGAAATACTAGTACTTAGAATGGTATGCAAAGCCTTCTTTAATCAGGCACTTGCTTAACTGGCTAACTTCATTTATGGATTACTTCCTCCAGGAACCCGTCATGACGAATTACAGTTTGGTGTGAGTGTGCCACGATGTTCCAAACCATCTTTTTTGCTTATATTCATCTGGGAATGACCCGTTCACCTTGTGAATATCCACTTATGACATTTCCTATCATATTTTCTCAATATTCTCAGAGGGAATTGATCAGTTATTTCTTTGTTATTGTACTAGGTCTGTACTCTAAAACCACATTTACCAGTGCCTTTAACAACTTTTTTTGATTTTTTTTTTATTGAGGTAACATTGGTTTATAACCTGGAAATTTCAGGTGTACGTTATTGTGTTTCGACTTCGGTATAGACTATATCTTGTTCACCACCAAAAGTCTAGCTGCCATCCGTCACCATACAAATGTGCCCTTTACCCCTTTTGCCCTCCCCCCACTCCCTTTTCCCTCTGGTAACCACCAATCCGCTCTCTGTAGCTATGTGTTTGTTTGTTTATCTTTCACATATGAGTGGAATCATACTGTATTTGTCCTCTGTCTGACTTATTCTGTTTAGCAAAATAAATCTTGCCATTTGTGACAACATGGATAGACCTTGAGGGGATTAACAATTTTTTTTTTACAATTTATTCATTCAATACAATATTCTAACCTATAAAGTTTCTGGACACTGAAGACATTTCTATTCAACCTTTCATTGCCAAATCTCAAATTCTCATCCATAATTTTACTCAATAAGTGTTTGTTTAATAAGCAAGCAAACTAATGTTAGATCTTTTAGGTTTTCAAAAATGTAGTTTAACTGTATTATTACATGTTCATGGATAAAGCTGTCAAGCATTCATTATAAGATGAAGATGATGATGAAGAAGAAGGAGGGGAAGGAAGAGGTAGAGGAGGAGAAAATGAAAAGGAAGGAAAGAAGGAAGAAAGGAAAGGGGGGAGGGAAAGGAGGAGAGAGGAACAGAAGGAGGGAGGGATAGATGAATGAATGGAAGGAAAATTTAATATAAAGAAAAAACAAATTCAAATCCTACCTTTCTGGGAGATAAAAACCTAAAATCCTCAAACAACTCTCCTTCCTTTCCACTTGTATTTCTGTATTATTTTCTATCTACTGCTCACTCTAAGCAAGAATTCCATGTATAAAAATTGCTTTTGCCACAATGCCGTTTATAATTGAATAAGTCAAGTGTAAGATTTGTGCCCAGAGCATTTTTCATTAGCATTTATGTTTGAGGATATTTGTGACTTTCACTTTTAGGCATTTCTGGACCATGCATGGTTTGTGTCAGCATTTTCCCTGTTTTCTCATAATGTGCATATTGCTGATTATTAACCTGAGAGAAACATTTGATTGTGGTTTCCTTGTACCGAAATAATTCACTTTTTTAAATACTATAAGAAATGTCATTATCATTACCTCTCCATCCCACTTATTTTACATTCTTAGATTGCATGTAAATATATCTCTTCTCAATAATATTGTAGTAATATTTGTAAGACTCTTGAGACAATGCATTTTGCTTGTGAAAACAGCATTCATGTTTATTGCCAAACAATGTTCTTCTCTGTAGTTTTAAAGTTTACTTGAAGAGTTATTAAAGATAATTATTTCCTAAAACCTTGCCTGGCTCACTATGTATCATACTAATTTGTCATTTTGTTTCAATGGCATTTTAATTGTTTTGAAAACCTATTGCTACATCAGTAGGTATATTTTATTTCTTCAGTTAAAAGCTGATGCAAGTAAATATTCATTTTGTAATAATTGGTTATAAAAGCAAAATCTATGTAACAGTTTTTTTTATTGAGTTATATTTGACATGTAACACTATATTAATTTCAGGTGTACAACATAATGATGTGATATTTGTATACACTATGAAAGGATCACCACAATAAGTCTAGTGACCCTCTGTCACCATACAAAGTTACAAAATATGAAATACCATATTATTGACTGTAGTCACCATGCTGTACATTGCAAGAAAATTTGTATAATGAATATGAATCCAAATGTTTACATATGCTGTTTTCAATAAAACCTCTCATCATAACTCTTCAATTTCCTAAAATTTGTGTGAAGCTGCGGCCCATTTTATGTATTCCTGTAAGTAAGTGGATGTCTTAAAACTATTCTCTTATTATACATTTATGGTTAAATTGCAATCTGTTTTATACATTACAAAGATATTACTAATGATTATCTTCAATTTCCATAACTAGAAGCACAAAATAATATAAGTATAACTTTATAATGGAGTGAGACATTTCTACATATGAATTTAGTAGATGAAGTATTGACTTCAATGTTTGTAAAGAGTAGTTGAGGCTTTACATATATATAAGCATTATAAAATATAATAAGACTTCTTGATGAAATAAACCTGTAAATAGAAAGCTATGACGTTTTGCCTGAATTGTATTTACCTGGTGAAATGGTTTATGAACCTTTGGGTTTGTAATTTCAATAGATAGATAGATAGATAGAAATCTATAGATGGATGTAAATCTATGTAGATATAATATATATAGAACAGATATATGGATATCTATTAATATTTAGATATAATCTAATCTACTTATAGATTTCTATCTAGATTATATCTAGATATCTATAGATATCTATTCTATATGTGTTATATCTATATAGATTTGTATTTATCTATCATTTATCTATCTATCTATCATCTACCTATCTATTTATATTAAAGGGCAAACAGCCTGATAAGGGCTATTTCAGAAGGCTATTTTATTTTTGGTGTCTACCAGGAAAGTGTGTATTTGTTTGAAATTCAATATCACAGGGCATTGTCACTGTTTTCTTGAATGGTTTAGTTTAATAGCAAATTTTTGTCTTAATTTTTAAAACTTATAATTACTAATAATTTTAAGTCACAAATGATGAGGGTTAAAGAGAAATATGAATTATGTCATTCAAAATTATATTGTGAGATATCCATATTGTTGCAAGTGGTTTCTCGTTTCTATATGACATTGCATTACATGAGTATACTGAATTCTACTATTGATAGAATTTTAGTTTATTTCAAGTTTGAGACAATTATAAATTGTGCTTCTCAATATTTTTGTTCATGTCTTTGGCGGATGTATGTGTGTGTTTTTGTTGGATATATACAGATATCCATTTATCACTGAATCATAGAGCACGCATACTGTTCAGGTTTAGTAGAAACTGTTCAGAAGATTCCAAAAAATAATGTTGAGAGAACAAATCATATGCAAAAGAATACATCCATTTTGATTTAATATAGTAGCAAGATAGGAAAACTAATGAAGATACTATAAGTCAGAATATTATTTATCCTAGGGTAGGAAGGGTAGCGACTTGAAGTAGGCAGAAAGGGATCCCATGGGATTCTGCTAATAATCCATCTCTTAATTTGTGTTCTGATTCATGAGTGTATTCACTTTTTAAAATTTATCTCTTTTGATAAATATAGTGCATTCATGATTTTCACACTTTTCTATATGTATATAATTCCATAAAATTTTACATTAATCACAAAATGTGGAAAAGTATTCCAAGTAAAGCAAGAATGGTTTCTTAGACAACCCTAGGTTTTTAGCTATTCTATATGCCAAAACTCTTGCTAGCATTTCTACAATATCAATCAATGTGTATGTACATAAAAACAACTCATTGTTCATTGTATTTAATGCATCTGAGCCTACAAGTTTATATACATTTATTCAAAAATATTTCTTGAGACACAACTATGTGATAAATACTAAGATACAAATATTGATCAAGCACAATACATATCATGAAGATAATCACAGACTAACAGGGAAAGCAAGTCAACCAGGCAATTGCACTACTGCATGGTATCTGCTAAAATCAAAGTAACCATACATCGCAGTTTACTCCAATTTGGACTAATTGTCATTATGTAATTATTAATGTTTTCATTTTAAACTAAAAAAAATTCCAATTGCACAATAATTTGTATGATCAACCTGGCTGAAATTGAGTTTAAGATCAAAGTGTTATGAAAATCTAGAAAGGGAATTAACAAACTCTGCTGCAAAATGGGGCAGTTTGTTCTGTTTTGTTGTTTGTCTTGAATTGGTGTAGTGGGCGTGAGAAAAAACATTGAGCTGGATCTTTTAGGAATACTAATAAGTAGTCATGGGTGAGAAATTGCAGGAAGAGAATAAAAAGCTGAATCCAGGGAGTAGAAATGAGATGTGATAAGTCTCATAACCCTGACAGGACTGAGTATGTTTGGAGAATAGCAAATTCAATGGAGCTAGAAGTGTAGCATGCATGGGAAGAAGTAGTGGAAGATTCAACTGGACATGTGGATGGAAGACATGTTGTAAGACGCTTTTGTGTGTTACTTCGAGCAACAAGTCAATTAAATTTGGTATTAAAAAAACTGACATGATCATTTTTTGTATGTTTGCTTTTGATGATAACTCTGGCAACTACGAGGCAGGTCAATTGGTAGTGGGGAAAACTGATGTTGAGGCAACATGAAGACTCTTACCAAACTCCAGGAAAGAGATGATGATTTAATGACCTGACAAGAGCAGTGCTCTGGAGAAGAAAGCCTGGATTTAAAAGATATTTCTGATATATAATCAATAAGATAACTTTCATGTAAGATTGACCAGATGTAGAGAAAAGGTGGGAAGTCACGTGAAAGGGTAGAAATGTCAATAATGACTGAAACTTCTACCTTGATGGTGCTCCACAGTAGTGAACTTCAAACTGAGTTATTCATGTCCCAGAGGTGGTCAAAATCTGTTCGTAAATAATTTTAATTTAATCAATTTCTAGATCGACAAAATCTATTTGTATTATATCGTTAAATGGGTCTGCCAGAGAGGGCACCTGTGGCTCCTTTTTCTTCTCCAGTTCTAGGGGAAAGGAGGCATAACCATATCTCACCCATTAAAATATTAATTGGTACAGTAATACCAATAAATTAATTAGTACATTAACTGGTACTGGTACATTGCCCAACTTGTAAAAATGTCCTGTTGCCAACAAAAAGGGGACAATCATAAGGATTGTCACCTGATTTAGCACTTATTAATAAGAATTAAAAATACATTTTGAGGTAGGATGATTTCCAATACTTTGAGTTCAATAATATTTAGAAACGAATAAGGGAGTGATAAATAATTAAAAGATTTTTGACGGCAAACATTATGTAATTTTTGAGATAACACTTGAAATAAGTTCAAAGTATCAAGTGACATTTCTCTAAGAATTCTTATTCCATTCTTGTATATTTATTTATGTGAACGTTTCTCAATATTTTAACCTATATAAAAGGTATGAATAGAGAAGCCATTTCTTTCTAGCAGTAAGTAAAACCATCTATGGCAATATAGTATAGAATAAAAGAGCAGACCCATCTGATCCATTAGACTATATATTTTCAATTAAATGTTTATTTCTTATATTAAGTTGTCAATAAAATTTGTTACATATTTATGTTCTTTTGATCAATGATGTAATACTAAAATTTGTAATGACTACTCAATCCAGAAGAAAATTTTAATACTTAGATTATTACCATTGCAGAATATTTTTTAAAACAATTTCTTATTCACATACACTTTCTTTCTTTCTTTTTTTTTTTTTTTGCTGAGGAAGATTTGCCTTGAGCTAACATCTGCTGCCCATCTCCCTCTTCATTTTGTATGTGAGCCACCACCACAGCATGGCCACTGACAGACAAGTGATGTAGGTCTGCATGCAGAATCTGAACCCAGGCCACTGAAGCAGAGCATACTGAACTTAACTACTAGGCCACCGGGGCTGGCCCTACATACAATTTTTTGACGCAGAAAAGTATGAAAAGATGAGCCTAATATTTGTTATATTAAGAAAATTGATTTATCATACATGAATCTAGTATATTAAAAAAAGGATGTGAGGTTATTAGAGTGGAAATCTTGAGTTCAAGATGGAAATAGAATTATTTGAGGTTCTGCCTATTAAACAAGAACTTTTTCATATACTTTAGAGGGATTTTGACAATAATCTTAACACATAACACTTATAAAGTGCTTACTTTGTTCTAGGAAGTTTTCTAAGTGCTTTACTTACATTGATCATTTTTATCCTCACAATAACTCTACAAGATACGTCTGATTATTATCCACATTTAAATAAGTGGAAACTGAGGCAAGAGGAGTTAGATAACTTGCCTGTAGTCACACCAATAATTAGGGAAAAACTAAGTGTGCACCCAGACAGTCTGGCCCCCAAAATCTTTCCTCTTAACCACTGTGCTAAACTACCAGAGTATCAAATTGATGTGATTTTGATATTCCTTTGGATAAATTTAATTTTTGAGACTTATATTTTTTAAAATTCAATATTTACAGAAATTGCCCCAAAGCTAATAATTTTCAGTTATTCAAAATTTTAGGATATTTTAGATGTCATCTTAAATACATGTAAACAGATTTTTTTTCTAAATTATTAATGGCATACAGAGGAAAAATATTTGAGTTACAGCATTGTTGCTAAGCACGCAGGAACTGCAGCCAGATTGAAAATATAGAATTTGTCACTGGGTTTATGTACCGGGTTTAGCTGCTTCCTACTCATGAGTCTTAGCAATTAGCAATGTTTTACAGAAAAAAAAGAACAAAAGGAAAAAACTGATTTGTGAGAAAAGATGAGCTCAAACTTAGATATATCCAATTTGAGATGCCTGAAGGATCTCCCAACATAATGCCCCTAATGCATTTAGTAACATGGGCCTGCAATTTTGGTGACTGATTCCTTCCAGTGGAATTCATACGTCACTCTGAGAGGACTCCTTTTCCTCCCCACTTAAGTCATAGCTCAGTTATCTTCTAGTTGCCAACACGTCCCTAATATTTTTACACTGAATTGTTATTCATTTAAGCCTTGTCTTAAGTAGACTGAGTCCTTCAAGGAGAGGCTATATACCTTGATTCATCTCTGCAAACCTACTTATCAATACAGGCACTATTAGCAATTAGCCCCTCCATACTTTGTAGTAAACTGGTTAATCAGTTTACAGATCCTGTTGTTGATCTACAGGAGTTTATGGCTTCACCCAGTGGAACACCATGAAGCCCAGAATAAAAAAAAAGAACCAAAGATTCAACAAGAGAAAACCTCACATAGCAATTTAAAACTTGTGTGCAAACTGCATAAAAATAACAGACATACTCAATTTTCACAATATTAGTGCAATTGCAATATTATCACTCTTGGTTGACACCTGAACTCTGCCTTTATATCTAATATGGAAATAATAAAAAAAACTGCATTTAACATTAGATTTGTACAAGAAAATAATGACTTGCAGGAACAGATGGTGACAGCCTATCCAGGCAGCACAGGAATAGTCAAGAGCAGAAGCTCTGACTTCAAATTTACATACCACTTCCTCCCAACTGTGTGACTTTGATAATGTTATTTTAATCTCTCCATTTTGAGGGTCATTATCTTTAAACTGGAATCCTAATAGTACATAGTTCATAAGGAGAGTGAAAGAATTAAATTAGATCCCTGTAAAAGTGCCAAACACAGAGACAGCATATAATAAATGCTTGTTACTGTCCACAGATTTGAAAACTTGCAGAAAGGAAGGGAGAAAAAAAATGCTAAATCTTCTACCAAGTTATATTTCAATATATATCCGGTGCTGATATTAGTTAAATGGTTACTTGGTATTAAACATGCTGAATTCCCAGAATTTTCTAAACTCTTTTGCTTTGAACAACTTGCCTTTTGATGAAAAGAGCTTGTGTTTGCAAATTCTAAAATCCCAGACTGATCAAATATCTACTAGTATTTAGTTCTGCAGTGTTTTTTTAAGTTTATTGATTTCATGCATTGTTGAAATCAGTAAACTGCAGGTATAGACATATTTCATTAATAAGTATGTATAGATCAGCACAGCATCGCTTGGAGAAAATTGAACTTAATAGAGAGAATTATCTTGCTTAGAACTGCTGTCCATGCTGCCTCTGTCTACTGCAAGTGCAGCTGAAAACCCAGTGGCGTGAAGAGATGAAATGCAATTATTTAGTGCTACTATCTATATTGCTCAGGAACGTTAGTGTTTTAAATGGGAGTTAAGTTCACAGTAATTTATGCTGCCAAAGAACAAGAAACAACCTTTCCCTCTACTATTGATTGGAGAATTGTTATGAACCAGGTTTGATTCTTAACGTGGTCCCTGAATACTTATTATTTTGGTGATAGCTTTATTTCTTTCATAAACACAGAGGAAATGATATTTAATTTTTATTTATTTTTAAAAATCATTTTAACTCACCCAGTCTTCTCTTGAAAGATAAGTTGAATATTATAAGACATAGAAGATGAATTTTCTTTTTATGGAACATAGAAGACAGATTCCTTAATCTTTTATATCAACAGATTTTTCTGGCATATACCAGTGAACTAAATGCAGTCAAACCTCTTTTATTAGAGGGACATTAATTTGGAATTTATCATAATTTAGAGGGGTGATGAGTTAAGACATTTTTCAGTTCTGATATTGAGAGGACGAATACATGTCTACATCACTAAACTTTGACTGATCTATGAAAATGAACATTTTTCTAAGTAAATTAATGTTTTAAAATATTGTTGGAGAATTTATTTAAGCTATTTAACAGTTTTTAAACACCTTTACTTATTTTCTAGACATTTTTATATAAAAATTAGGAACAACACTTTGTATTTTCATAACTATAATATTTTACATTGATTGAGCAGGTATGGTGTTAGATATTACGCTTAACGCTTTATGTCATTGCCTTATTTAATTATCCCCCAAATGTACTATGTTTCTTCTCCCAGACAGCAAGCCACATGAAGGCCAGGACTTTTTTTCAATCTGTTCTCCCCTCGAAACTCACACTTAAATTTTCATTGAATAAAACTTCATTCTTCGTTAATAATAACTTTCATTATTCTTCCTAATATCTCTATACAGTAAGTAACTGAGACTGAGAAATAAGAAAACGATTATGCTTCTTGTCAAAAATCATGCTTCTAATAAAAGTTAGAATCTGGATTTGCCCTGGGCAATCTGACCAAGAGCCAGAACTCTTAAGTACTTGTATCTAACAAAATATTGATGCCTCTAAAGGCTACTAGTAATTTTTCTCCCAGTACAATTCCTCCTTGTTTGAACATGGAAAAGTCCTTTAACCAAACTCTTAGAAAGAGGAGGCAAGCTTGGAATGAGGGCATTACTATTTTTGTTCTTCTTACTCTACCTGGGGTTAGACTAGGATTTGTTACATATGGAATGCACAGGGAAACATTAAAGAATATTCAGATTATGACCATGCAGAATAGATATGTGGCAAGACAGTTGCCTGCAAGCCTAACTATATGTCTTAAGAGACAATTTCCCAAAATTTTAATATTTTCGCCCAGCCATACCTGGGTAATCTATCATACATGCTTTATCCATCATAAAGAACATTTCTCCCTTTGCCTATGATAGCTATGCATGCTTTAGGAAGATATGTCTGTCAAGAAAAAAATTATCTAAAACATGGAAATTAATAAAGCACACAGCATGTCCTTTTAATGTTACCTAGAAACATTATTGATCATACTCACCCAAGAGTTATTTCGTATTCTAAGAAATTTTAATGGTAATTGATTTTGTGATTTAACATTTGAATAGACTATGAACTTACATAATAACTTGTAGATTTCTTATCAGTAAAAAAGATACCACCAAACACCAAAGTTGGTTTTTCTTTTCTTTTTGTTTTATACTCTCTATAGAACCAGTTTTGTATGTATTGTTCTAACCATTACTTTTTTTTTCAAAATGAGTATAAAGAGCCAGTTACTCAAATGTTTTCTCTTTAACCAGCTTTATCATCTACTAATACTCTTGTTAATTAGTGGATTGAGTAAAATATTTGATGTGTGTTTATTCTACATTTGTATGAGAGTTATATTTTTAACTTTGACTATTATACCTTGAATGACATCTGCAAAGTACCAATGCCCTTTAGCCAAAGATTACCAGGCATACCTCTGTAGTTGAACAAGTTGGACCTATTCATTCCAATGAGGGAGAATGCACACCTTGGGTACTTGTGGGATGTTTCAGTGACGGAGTAGTAGAAAGGACTTATTGTAGGATTTGGGCTTTTGTTACATGATATTGGAAGGGTTTAAGGCAGCAGGGCTTTATCTTGAATTGGGTGCTGTCAGGAAGCAGGGGTAATTTTATGGTTGGGTATCTAAATGGATCTTATCTAGGAGGGAAAAATAGAATGAGGCTAAAACTATAATTAGAAAAGGAGGATCAGTCATTCATATTTTTCTTTCTTATTCATATTTCCTTTTCTGACTCAGAGAATTGTGGGAAAGAGAAGGAAGATGGGCCATAGAGTGAAGAGATCAAATATGTGTTTCCCAACATCTTACTAGTGGGGTTGGCACATTCAGCACAGGGACCAGGCAGTTCTCACCCTGTTATCCTCTTTGGTGTCACTGATATCTGGCTAAAAAGTTTACTAGACTGGAGTCTCCTTTACAGGGAAGGGAGATCTCTGCACTGACCATTGGGGAACAGACCTTCTGTGGGTCACAGCAGTCTTCAGTGGGAGAAGAGGTGAGGCAGGGTCAGCCAGCGATTCCAAATAGTTTCTGAGCAAACCTGAGACCACAAATCTCATCAGCCTCAGATTCAGATTCCTTCCATTGATATCAGCAGGGCATGCAATCCCATATAGACAAAAGGTAGGATTCTGGAAACTCACTGTGGTAATGGATACCTTGTCAAGGACACAATTCTTCCCGCCAACCGTGGAATTGCATAATCCATATCACGTATGCATGCACACACACATATACACACAAACACACACACACACACTGAGGGACTGAACCTTGGTTCATAGGACACAAAAGTAACTACCCAAATGGACTGTTTACATTATCAGATTAGGCTGTACTAAAAATTCAAGTCAACATTGAGTTGTTACTCTTTTTACAAAAAGCTCAGGTTTGGAGGGAAAGCAAGATAGCTACAGAAGAAAATCGATATATTCTGTGCATCTGAGATATAGTGTGAAATAAAATTTTTGACCCAGAAAATGGATTTATGATACTCTGTAAATACTAGCTATTTATTATATACATAATTAGTTAATTGATAAATATATAATCCTAATAAGTCATAATCAATGCCTATGTTGAAAATAATTTTATTGAATAAAGGTAAAAAAGGGAAATCCAATTTGGTATTTGTTTTTATATCAAATTGGATGGACAGAAAAAAATAAAAATTTTTCAGCAAATCAAATTAATCATAGCTACATGTAAGAACATTACTGAGCATTTTTTAAGTCATTGGATGTTCATGAACAGATTGCAACATATATATACACACAATTCATCATGTATTCTTTTCCATTGCAAATGATTTCTTTTTGCATTATTACAGATTTTTGAAAAAGAACTATAACAAGATTGATGTAATAAACACTTCTGAACCCAGAAATCAGCTTAAGAAGTAAAATAAAACAACTATTTATACTACTGTGTGCAATTACCAGACCCTTACACCTTTCTAAATATCTATCATCAATCAATCATTATTTCAGAACTATATTAAATATATAGATGTTAATATATGCTTGATCTATAACTTGCCTTCATTGCTCAGCATTTTTTTTCTTTCAAATTTATACATGTTGCTTCTTGAATATCTGGCTAATTCTCTTTCATTGAAACACAATATTTCCTTTCACAATAATGCAACTTTCTTACCCATCCTCCTCCTGATGAATATTTAGATTGTTTCTATGTTTGCCTATTATAAACAATTTGTGATTAACTCTCTTAGATACTTCCCCTAGTATCCAAGTGAAAAAGTTTTTCTAAGTTGTATAGATATGATATCATATATCTATAACACATATCCACGCGTGTCTTCGAATTAACTAGAAATTGCCAAATTACTTTCCAAAGTGCTTATGCAATTTTGAATCCCATCATAATATTAAAGTTTCTATGTTTCATACTACCAGACATTTAAATTTTTTGTTTCAATCTGATGATATCTTAGTGTTTTTTCCGCCTAAAGTCTTTGCAAAAAGTTCAGTTTACCATGCCTGGAGAGCAAGAAAAATAATAGAAAAAGGATGCACCTCATCTCCCTCTGTTTCAGAGTCTCCAAAGCAGATACTTTCATGAGCTACCCCTTTCTCAGCTTTAATTCAAGACAAACAATTTTTTCCCCAAGGTTATAAGACTATGGCCAAACTCTGAGCTACTTTTTGTAGCTCTATACAAAGTAAACAAGAACTTTGTTTTGATTTTTATTTTGTGAGGGGAGGTGGGATTAGTTATATTTTTCTTCCCCCCATAAATGAATGTATATCAAATAGATAAAGCGATCTAAATGTTGTGGAAACCTAAAAATGAAAAAAACATAACCACCGGCAATACTTCAACCAAAGAGGAAAATGTTTAAAACACCTGTTAGCAGATTTTTACATAACTACCTGTAATTTCTTATCTTTAAAATAATGAAAATCATGATGTAGAATTCAGTTCCATTTGTTTTGCCATAATGTTTTCTAAAAGTGTCTTATCAAAACGTCTTTACACTGAAGAAAACAAGATGAATTATTACTGGATATGAATGGAAGCAAAATATGGTAACTAATTTTGCTTAGAAGGATGATTAGAAAGATGATCTTTTTACATTATTCATTTACTTCTCCTTTGATGCAAAGTTTTTTTGAAAGTGGAAAACTTAAGTTTCCTGATGGAAGTAAACTCTGAAACTGGCATCCAAGTTCTGTGATGCTTGGGTTTTAAGAAACTTTCAGGTTTTTTTCATATCGCGTAGAAGAAAATCCAAACTTTTCAGCATAGCCTGTGGGGCTCGCTTGATCTGGCCTCTTCCTGCCTCTCAGACCTCAACTCATACGTCACCCTCCTCTCATAGAAAGCTCCAGTCATACTCCATGTTTTTCTTTTTTTTTTTGCTGAGGAATTTTCACCCTGAGCTAACATCCACTGCCGATTTTCCCTTTTGGATACGCACTGCTGCCACAGCATGGCCAGTGAGAGATGAGTGGTGTAGAACCGCGCCAGGCAACCGATTCCCGACCTCCGAAGCGAAGCAGAGCGCGCTGATCGTAACCACTAGGCCACCGGGGCTGGCCCAGCACAGTCCGTGTTTTTAAACTGTTTTCCGTTCCTCAACTATGACTATATGTCTTCCAGTATAGGGCCTTTACGCTCATTTTACATATCTGGAGGTGCTCTCCCACTCAGCTTTTGCATAACCAGCAAAAGCTGATCCTTTTCGAGTTCTTTTTATGTAGATCTTTGGAATACTATTATTCCCTCATGGAGATTTTCTCTGCCCCCATGAAGTCAAAGAAACAGTCACTATTCAGCTTGCCACCTGGGTTTATTTTTGTCATGGCATGATGTATTTCATTGACCCAGGACGTCAGTGATCATAAGATACACTTATTTTACAAAACATGGAGAAAGAAAAAATTGCTGCCAATTTATATTATAATGCAATGATACCTCATTGCTTAGCCATTTGATATCTTTTGAAAGAGATTCCTTAGAATTGGTTAAAGATTTTTCACATATTGTGCTACTTTTCCTATTCTTAGATGTTGAAACGAAATATGCATGCACTTACCTGAAACCTGTAAAGGACTCTTTCCTGACTATATAATTTCTCATATAAAGTTTGGAACTGGCCATTGAATGAATATAGGACTTTAATGGATGTCAAATAAATTTGAAACTCAGTATGATAACTGAGTAAAGACAAACTTCAAATACCTAAATGATTCCTATCCACACCTTTTCTCCCCCAGCTTTATTGAAGAATGATTGACAAATAAAAATTGTATATATTTAAGATATATAATGTGATATTTTGATATAAGTATACATTGTGAATTGATTACTCCAATCAAGCTAATTAATATATCCATCACCTCACATCCTTACCATTTTTTTTTGTGCATGTTGTGGGAACACTTGAAATCTACTCTCTTAGCAAATTTCACATATACAGTGTATTACTATTAAGTATAGTTAATATAGTTAGTAAAGATGTATATTCCACATCTTTGAATGTTTTCAAGATCTGTGCCTAGGGACAAATGTTAAAATAATCATAAGACTCCTACCAGGTTTCAGGCACTTTACTGTCAAAGGAATGATTAAAAAATACAATTTATTGTTCATGAAAAATTATTATGTAATGGAGGACATTTACAAAAGAAATTGAAATGTATTGGCTAATAATATCTTTATATTTGTTATAAAAAATGTTAAAAGACAAATAAACAAGACATTTATATACACAGTAGAGTGACTAGATTTACATTTGGGCTTTGGATTAGAATCTTTATGTTACTATTCTGGCTCTAAAACTACAGTAGAGCCCACATATGTTATCCTATGACATTAGCACTCATCTCATATTTATTTCTGAGGATTAACAAGAGAACACGTTCAATAAACCCAGCACAGTGCCGAATAGTAGGCACTTCAGAAAAGGGTAGATTACTATATATTCTGTTTCATATTTTTAATAATAAAATAAGTACATAAAACAGTGACAAATTTTGATCTTTTTATGTAAAATATGGTGCTATGTTTTGCAACAAAGATTTTAATGATAAAGGATTTTGTTCCTTAACATTTCTTTTAATGTGTCTGAAAATTATCCAATGGCAATAAAGAGATGCTCATCATCTAGTGGCAACCATCGTGAATTACAGGCACAAGGTCCCTGCAAAACTGGAAAGGCTCTCAGAAATACCAAGCTCAGTCACTGTGTACCCAGGACTAGATTTGAAATACATGCTTTAAGGCTGAAAAATGAAGATGTGTTTAAAGTGAACCCAGTAGGCATCATGAATTACTAATTCAGTAAGCACAAACTTTCCATTCACAAAGGGGGTGATTCATAAGGGTTTGTTAAAATTACTTGTATGAAATGAACTTATACTGAAACATATTTGAGGAAGTAAATAGGAGGTAACCTTCATCACAAAAGTGAGATATAACATGGAGTATGTATATAAGTGACCATATATTTTAGAGTAGAGATAAGGTACAGGGACTCTGGATTTAGCCACATTCTTTATAAATTTCAGCTCTGTCAGTTTGTAATTTTGGGGACTTAGGCAAGTTATTTAACCTAATTTTCAGTTTCATATATTTGTAAATCATAGCAGTATTATAAGGCTATTCTGATAAAATGCATGTACGAATTTTAGCAGGACACAGCAGGCATTCAATAATGTTATTTCTTTATTATTGCCTCAATAGTGTTATCAATTTTGTGAATAATACAGTCATAATAAGATTCTGATACTTATTACCAAAATGATAATGAATATATGTGATCTTTTACATGTCACTCCTTAATACAATAATCTAAAGAATGTTGTGATTTGGGGTTGTCCCGGTGGAGCAGTGGTTTAGTTCACGCTTTGGCAGCCCAGGGTTTGAGGGTTCGGATCCCAGGCTCCCGCTGTTGCACTGCTCGTCAGCCATGCTGTGGCAGCATCCCATATAAAGTAGAGGAAGATGGGCACAGATGTTAGCCCAGGGCCAGTCTTCCTCAGCAAAAAGAGGAAGATTGGCAAGGGATGTTAGCTCAGGGCTGGTCTTCCTCATATAAAAAAAACAAAAAAGAATGTCATGATTTGATTAGAAATTAGTAGTTATTATTTATAATTTATTATTAGTTAAGATGTTAAAATAAAGTCACATATTGCTTAAGATTTATTTATTCAATAATTTTTGCTGTCAAATTTACTTAAGGATAACAATAGCAACATAAAAGTTAGTATTACATTTGTACATAGAAATCAAACATAGTATATTTTAATTCAATAAAGTATTGTTACAGTAAAATTTAAAACTTACCAAGCAGGCACATGTCTGTATCATTAAAGTTTACATTTATATTAAAAAATTTTGGTGTATTCACAATTTGGGACTATTCTTTTAAAAAGGTAAATTTTTTAATTTATTTCTTTTTTTAAATTAATTTATTTTTATATTTTGAAACCAGCACTAAACCAATATATCTCAAAAAGCACTAAGAAGTTTGATAGAAACATTGAAGCTGATTTTTGCAAATAGAAAACTTATGTTGTAAGTAATAATGTCTAGTGAATCTATTACGGTTGACTATTGTACATTACTGTGGACATGTGATAGGAATGAGTTTGGCATATGAAGATGGGTCTAGCATATTTTTCTGAGCATAGCTCTGCATATTTGTTTAATCATGCAGACCTGATTGAAATCATGATGCGTTTTTTTCAACACTGCAACTTTTTTTCTAAATTATGTTCATTATGAACTAGTCCAAGTAAACTATAAGTGTACCATTATGTATCTTATGTTCTCCACAGATTGCTGTTTTAAAATCTACTTCAGGTGGTGGAAAAAATAAACTGTTTTGATTTGAGAGAGAGAGAGAGTGGAGAGACAGAGGGAAATACTACTGAATATAATTATGGGGAAAGAATTTCAAAGTTTCAAATCACAATATATAGTGTAGGATTAAAGTTACCAGAAGAGTTGAGAGAATGAGTAAATTTGAAAGCAATGATTTCTCAGGTTCTCTTTCTTTAAAAAAAAAACAACTGTAGGGGCCGGCCTGGTGGCGCAGTAGTTTAGTTCACGTTTGGCAGCCTGGGGTTCGCGGGTTCGGATCCCGGCGGCTGCCAATGTGCTGCTTGTCAGCCATGCTGTGGCGGTGTCCCATATAGAGTAGAGGAAGATGGGCATGGATGTTAGCCTAGGGCCAGTCTTCTTCAGCAAAAAGAGGAGGATTGGCAATGGATGTTAGCTTAGGGCTGGTCTTCCTCACCAAAATAAAAAACCAAAAACTGTATATATTGAATGTATACAACTTGATGAGTTTAAAGATAAGTATACACCCATAAAACCATCACTGGCCACCATCAAGGCCGTAAACATATCTATCACCTCCCAAAGTTATCTCCCACTCCTTTATTAGTATTATTATTTTTTGAGGTAAGAACAATTAACATAAGATCTACCTTCTTAGCAAGTTGTAAGTATACAATACAACATCGTTAGCTACAAGCACTATGCTATACAGTACATCTCCAGAACTTATCTTGTAAAACTGAAATTTTGAACCCTTTAACCATCACCTCCCCATTCCCCCTCTCCCAAGCTCCTGGTAACCACTATTCTACTCTCTGCCTCCATAAGAGGAACTATTTGACTATTTTTGCTTCCACACATAATGAGATCATACAGTATTTGTCTTTCTGTGTCTGCCTCATTTTACTTAGCCTAATGCTCTCCCGGTCCATCCATGTTGTCACACAAAAATAGAAGGATACTCCACGTTTATGGATTGGAAGAATTAACATTGATAAAATGTGCATACTACCCAAAGTAATCTACAGATTCAGTACAAGCTCTATCAAAATCCCAATGGCATTTTTCACAGAAATAGAAAAAATAATCCTAAAATTTGTATGGAATCATGAAAGATCCCAAAGAGTCAATGCAAAGTTGAAAAAGAAGAACAAAGCTTGAGGTATCATACTTCCTGTTGCCAAATTACATTACAAAGCTATAGTAATTAAAGCAGTATGATAGTGGCATAAATATAAATATATTGACCAATGAAACAGAATAGAGAGCCCAAAAGTAAATCCATGCATCTCCGGTCAACTGATCTTCAACAAGGGCGTCAAAAAATCACTATGTGAAAAGGATAGTCTCAGGTTTTTCTTAAAGCACCCATTAGTCAAACAACACATGGAAAAGCAGTTCTTTATTTTAGCAACTACTTACCGAAACACAGTACTAGTTGATAAGAGACTGAGTTTCAATTCCAGCTATAATATTAAATGGCAATTTGACTTTGGACATGTCAATCAATTTTAATGAAAGCACTTAATCTTGCATTGCCACATATTAGTGATGTTCTGAATTATCTGTTAACTCTAAATTGTCTCTGAATTATTACAATTAAGATGCATTTCTTTCTTTGACTTAACTGGATTCGATTAAAACAATAAAATTCCATGTATATTGGTTCAGCATGTATGCATTTGCAGAGCAATGCTGATATGGATGGTGACTTTGGTCCTTCACAAAGTATCAACTCTATTTTGAGTTTCTTCTAAATTTGAGTCACTTTAAGCCTTTGCAACTCCCAAGGTAGGGCACACTCAGATTAACCTAATCAGATAAATTTCAGTTCAAAACAGCAGCCTGTGAACAAACTATGTTATTATATAAAGGTTTCACCTGCAGCCATAGAGTTAGGAACAACTTAGTTTAGTTTATAAAATGAAATAAGAAAAGAAGAAAGGAAGAAAAGATTTTTAACAAGTCACAGCTGAGAATTTCTTTTACTCTAGAAATTTTAAAAGATCTATTTCTACGTATACTTGGTCAGGTAGAACCTTGTCTTCATAACACCCCAAAAAATCACTATATTTATTCTTCATAACTTTGTAGTCATAGGTTTAAGAGTTTCTTTTGTCCACAAGAGAAAGCAAAACCTTCGTTCTCAGGAACCATACCAGTATCTAGGGCACAATCAAAATTAAATGCTAACTGCTTGACTAAATTAATTGGTAGGTGAATAGATGAATTTATTAGTACTATGGTATTAAACTGCAATAATTGTAAACCTTTATAAATTTCTTCACTGATGAAAATCTCTTGCATGGAACTGACACATTAAAAATGATATGAATTTAAAACACTAAGGTAATGGTATTTTTTGTTTGTGGGTATTTACATATTTAATAAATTTTAAAATATCTTTGGCCAATGCCTATGGACTTCAACATAATTCTGGTTACCTATGGGGATGAAGTAAAGAAAACGAGATGTGGTGTTGGGCATTAAATGATTTCGACTAACTTCAAGAGCATGTTACAAGAAATGTTAATTACTACCTGTCTTATTAGTATATACAAAAGTGTTAGGGGAAAGATTTGAATAGTGTACATTTATTTTAAGTTGGTTTAGGAAATTTGAAATGGTATCCCACTTTTCTTTTGACAAAAGTTTGAAGGTGGTGAAAAGGTACAGAAAAATTTTCTGTTGCAAGCAGAGGCATTCTGAATAGGCCGTGAATCATTTATTTTAAAAAATAGATGGTGTTGTATCTAAATTAGTCAGGATTTAGAGTTGGAGGGTAGACAGCAAGGTTGTACTAAAACTGCTCCTCTTTTTTCTTTTCTTCCTTCTTATCCTGACCTGATAACAGTAGAGAAAAATTTAACAAATTGAGCTCTAGATGTGTGGAACAAAGAAAAGAGGGATAACCAAAATGTTTTGCTTTATAGAATTTGAAAAATGTTTTGTGCTTACTTTGGACCATTAGTATCAGTAAGTTCTTCAAAACTCAGTCATAGGACGGTTTGCTACATCCCCTCCCCACTACTCTGAAGGATTTGCAAGATCCAGTAACATGAGAAATTCTGCTCCTGAAACAATTGAAGTGTAGATCTGATTGAAATAAGTGAACTATAGGTGTTAATTATCTTAAAAGACATTTTCAGTACACTAAAATTTGTATTGTGGAAAGTTTCTCTAAAGGGAAAATAATAATTTTAAATACTATAAAGAATGTAAATATTGAAATATTATTACATATTTTAGTTTGAATCTCAACATTATTTTGCAATTGCTTAGTAATTTCTAATTAAGATCAATTGTCTCTCTCATTCTGCAGCCTCATTCCATCAGAAAACCTGAACATCTTTATGATGCTCCATTGGCCAAGATAGAGGAAAAGTTTTATTTAAAGTTTTTTTTGTGTGTGGATTTAAGTCTTTCTCTCTCTCCCTCTTTCTCTCTCTCTATATATGTAAGTACACAAAAATGTTTTCAAGTTTTAGATATTTTCTGTAAGCCTCTAATTTTCCTCTTGCTTCAGGTTCCCACAAATCTTGTGAATTTACACTAGGGAACCCGCCACCTACACTTTTTCAGTAAATGCACTGTACAAAGGCTCAGAGGGCTGGGGGGCTGATTTCTTCCCTGGGTTTAATTTGTCAAAAACTATGCCCTAGCCTTGATACAATTTAGCCTGAAGGAAAAGGTTTGAGGTTTGTAATTCACGTGTCTTTTTGCAATTTGCACAAAAGTGCCTTGGTATATTCAGGAATCAATAAGTAGCTGCATCTGACAGTACTGGTGAGTTCTACCTAAGTGAATAGTGTAAGTTATAGTAGGGGAGATATGTTGAACCTAAGCTATTCTGAATATCAAGCTAGTGAAGCTCTATTATATTTCAGACCCAGCTTAGAGTAGCAGAGCATTTATTAAAATATTATTGATCCATTACCAATAAGTTACTGCCTTTTGTAAGTGCTAAAAGTCATATGTTTATACAGAAACCATTCTCTTTATCAAAATATCTTATTATTGTTAAGCTTTAAAGAGATGAGTTCCACCAAGAGGCTAGGGTCCCAATACCCATATGCCTTTTAAAATATTTACTTGATTTTGAACTTTAAAGATAATAAGTTCCATCAATTTTCACCTAAGTGCAGAAACTCATAGGCAAAAAATGTTCCAATGCTCCAAAATGTATTATTGGCTTTTATTTTAATGTGCCCCATGTGTAAGAGATGACTGTTACAAAATAAAATTCTCAGGCCAAGTTTGAGATAGCCCTGTGGTTAAGACTACAGAACAACCTACTGGAAAGGAACACAATAAAAGCTGTTCCATTGACTTTAGAAACTATCCTGAAAATAGGACAAAGGAAATCAGCATTGAAAGCCATGAGAAATCTGTCTTCTGCCTGATAAAGTAGTAACACCGGGTCATATGGTGTTGGGTCAGTGGCAGCATGCTGATTTATGACCATCACTGAGTAAGAGGCAACATGGATGTGTTTATCCACACTGATTCTGATTTAGAGCTACCAGATGTTGTTGGCACCTTTTACCGCGAGATTTGTTTCATTTAGTCAAAACGATTAGTGGAAAAGCACATGCTAGAGTGAATCTACTATTCTGTAAGCAAAGCTGAGGCAACGATGGAGCAAAATAGCTTATCCACAGCAAGTCAGCGGGAAGTTTTCTTCTGTCACCTCTCTTCATTAATCTGTACACATGACTGCTTGGAGAGACAGTGAGTTGATTAGGTCTGCAGCACCATCAGCATGCAGACACTCATCACTACTCATTTTCGTATGACCCAGATGGTGTAGCTGCTTGACTGCAATTTTCCTTTATATGTGTTTTTAATAGGTTCCCTTTTTAGATATTGACTTTGCACCCTCTTATGGATATTTAAAGCCAAGCTGAATTAACTTCTCTTTTAATAACATTTTGAAGTAACCACATATTGAAAAAAAAATACTTGTATATAATAAAAAAAGAGATTCTTTTCTAATTATCTCTGAGCCTAAAGGAACTTCATGTGTCAAAATTATTACTTAAATGGTTTCTGCAATGTCCTAAGGAAATATCATTGTCATACATTCCCAGTATACAGTTAAAGAAATGGAGACAAAAGGTCACTTCAAGGAAAAGTCAAAGAAATAACATTGAATTTTAGATAGGACATTACTATAAATCTGATCCAATTAACCAGTTTTATAAGTAAGAACACATAAGTGAGGAGAATTTAAATTATTTGACAGAGTTTACAGAGAGTAAGTGGATTCCTAGTTTAGTAGTGGATTATGTTTCTGCTTTACCTTCTTGCTCAAAATTTATGATTACGTATCCTAGTCATCAGTTGGGGCACCCTGTGCCTTGAACCTCAGTGCCTTGAATTCACTTTATGTGGGAGGTCCATTGCCTTCTCCATAAAGTCTGCAAATCCCCAAAGGTAAGGTCACCCCTAGAGTGTGTGTATCTCCAGGCAAATATATTTTTTCTGGGACCTTGTTTATATAAGCAATTAGATTAAAAATATATTACAAAATTCATGGGCCTATCTGAGGTATAATGACTTGTTGATGGTTTGGAATAATGAGTAGAGAAAAGATACTTACATGGTTGTTTATTGTCCAATCAATGCATGTGAAGATTCTTCACAGTGTTCGGGCACTATCTTTTCCTATTCACATGAGTCCAGGAAATGTATTTTTATTGTTAAATGTGCCCTTCTCGGCTAACTTAATTTATCCCGCTATAAAAGGGAGCAATGATCTTACTACTCACAATGCCATGGCTCTTTAGAACCTATTTGTATCGAAACAAGGTAGATATTTTTGCTTCTACATTTCCCTAATACCATTTACTTAATGGCAGTTACATCATTACTTATGATGCTGCATCATCCATCATGCTGCCTGTGAATGCTGATTTCCATCAGCTCTCTCAAAGGTTGTTACTGTGCTTCATTGAAGATGAGCATAAATGCAAGAGAATGTAAATATTATTTTCTGCTCATGTTAAAATACTATTCTAACTTTCATAACATAAACGTAGAATGACACATCATCCAACCATGATTTTTCTTGAAATCTTTAGGCTATGATTGTTGTTTCTAGAATTTAATCTCTTTTAATGTGATGGCATACCAGCCTTCCACATATCACCACCAGCAGAAAGGTTAGGCGACAGGCCAATGGGAAGAAAAGAAGAGCAGTTGTATTCTGTCTGTATCTCACCTGGCTAGAAGACCAAGCTAGAAGAACACAAGATAACCACATCAATTGTAGAAAAGAGAGAGCATTGATTGGAATAGTCCTTTGACATTGCAGAGCTCTTGTAGGACATAAGTTTGGTCATCCTTGGACTACTGCCTGAGATATGGTGTGGAGTATATCAAAGGGTAAGGTGACCATCCTGGGTGCCGGTTGTAGAAGTTCGGAGTGAAAGATGCCTGCCCCCACCCCAATCACTTTGGTACTTTGGAGTACTATAGACTGGAGTTGGCACCACAATCAGAATATTGACAGGTGGGGGTCTATTCATGGAGCTCAAATCTAAGGGTCAGCATTAGACCATTGGTAGCCCACAGCTCTGAATTTTTCCTATGTCTAACATGAGTGTGAGACACCCAAAATAGTGCATAAGCACCACTACTCACTAGACTATTCCCCAGAAGCGGGGTCCACACTCCTGAAAGGGAGAGCCAGGACTCAGAAAACTGCAGGGCTTAGAAAGTTTTGACAAAGATGTGGCAAAACATGCTGGGACCCCTTGAGGCATGGAGTCCAAGGTGCAGCTCCCACTTGCTAGTGTCAAAGGACAATACTATCCAGGAACTTACATTTATCCCAGCTGCCTCTTTCTCACTTAAAATTCTACTCTTGCTCCATATTTGATCCCCACTCCTATTTTGTTTCTGGCTGTTATTTTTGTTGTTGTTTATTTGATTTAATTCCACTTTAGCATTGACCCAAGACGGTACTTCATTTATTAAATATTTACTGAACACCTTATATTTGTCACTAACAATTCCAGACCGTAGAAAAATAGAAAATATCGAAACAAACAAAACTCCCTCACCTTAGGGAACTTACATTCTAGTGGGAAATATATATCATTTAAATAAATAAAATGCATAGTACATTAGATGTAAATAAGGGCTCTTTACAAGAGAAAAATAAATATAATAACGGGATGAGAGGTTCTGGATGTGAGGAAGATGCAATGTTAAGAAGGACAGTCAGGAGGGACCTTGCTGAGAAGGTGATACTACAGTAAAGACTGGGGAGAAAGAGAGGAAATTCTGCAAATATCTGGAGGAAGAGCAAGTACACAGGCCCTCAGGCAAAGATAAGCTCGCCATATTCAGGGAAGAGTGAGGAAGCCAAGCTGTTGCAACAGTGTATGAGAGGAGAGGTAATAGAGGATGAAGTCTGAGAAGTCGGCTTCCTGGGATGCAACCTGTTTAGTCATACGGGACTCCACGCTCAGAAGAGCCTCGTACTTGGTTTAATGCTCTGCTATTGCCATCTTGAAATTCTTACCAATTTTATTGTTCCACCGGTGTTTTATAAGTGAACTCTGATGGGAAAATGAAACAAGCACGTGGGCAGAGGAGATATATGTAATATGCACGTCCACAGTTCTTTGCAGCCTCATTCGTTTACAGCATCCACAATGTCCCATGAACATGGAATTCCAGTGGACTTATGAAACATCGGAATTCAGCAAGACTTGAAGCAAATATAAGGTAGGAGTGAAATAACTATCGATTAGTAAGTGGGGCACTGACAGCCTTGAGAAGCTCAATCTAGAATTTGCTTCGAATGCAGAAAGAAAAGAGTGATGTTCCAAAAAACACAAGCAACCGTACAACTCTATCATATCTTTCTTACTCATATTATTTCCCTGTATTAGCCAACTATTTACCTGACAATGATGACATAGAAAGGCAAGAGAAAAATAGGGCAATCAATAGCTGCTTCTTTTCAGTCTTTGCTTACTGAGTTAGTTTTCTGCAGTGCTTCCACTATTTTGGTAAGAATGAAATATATACACATGTACAAAATATAAAATATCAATTTTGTAATTTCAGTGTTTCTGCACATGATTTAAATGCTTTTATATTTGCATTAAAACTGGCATTCACAATATAAATATGGACAGTAAAACATAAGCAATAATTAAAATTTTTAATTATCATTTACATAGAATGACATTAATTAAATAAAAGCATGACAAGTTGAGAGACTGGCAGAGAAAGATAAAAGCTTTCTATTTAGGTATCTTTAATGACACTTTGTCCCTGATTTTGAATAAGGGGTCCATATTTTCATTTTGCACGGGGCCTCACAAATTGAGTAACTGACCCTGCTGAAAAATTAGAATTTTCAGGCCATGTGGAACCTTTACCGTAATTGCATGAAATTTCACTTTATGCTGAGATCAGTAGTAAACATTAGTTTTGAGATAAGAAATGACATAATCTGTTTTACGTTTTAAGAAAATCTTCTGGCTGCTGAGCGTACTTTTCATAAGGGCAAGAATGAAAGCACGGAGACCAGTTAGGAGTCTCTTGTAGTAATTCAGGCAGAGGAGGATGGTAGCTGGAGTTGGGTGATGAGAGTAGAGGTGGTGAGAGGTTGTCAAAATCTCCATGTATGTTGTAGAAACTAAACATCATTGGCTGGCCAGTTGGATGAGGTTGTCAAAGAAGAGATCCAATAAAACTTTAAGGATGTTGGCCTAAGCAACTAGAAGCACACAGATACAAATTACTGAGAAGTAGAAGACTGCTAGAGATGTGGGTTTTATTTTATGTTTTGTGGGGGAGTGAAATATCAGAAACTCTTTTGTGGACATTTTAAGTGTATGAGATTCCTTAGATACCCAAAGGCAGATATCTAGTAAGCAGATAAATACTGAGTCTGGATTTGGAGGGAGAGGTCTGGACAAAAGATGTACATTTGTGAATCATTAGCCCACAGGTTATGTTTAACGCCATGGGGCTGGAGAAAATTACCAAGGAGTGAGCGTACGTACAGAAAACAAAGGACCTAAGGACTAAGCGCTGGACCTCCCCAGTGTTTAAAAATAAGGCAGATAAGAAGGAAACAGCTAGAAAGGTAGAAAGAAAACTAAGATGTTGATGTCTCTGAAGCCAAGTGAAAAAAAGTAATTTATCTGTTTGTATGGGTTTTCTCACCTCACGTGCAGAGGTTTGAGTTAATCACATTTATTAGCACATTATAGCACATTAGCACGAGGTCTTTGTCAAGTCCTCTTGTTTAATTACATAATGAATTTGTTTGTTACTTTCATTTCCTTACCTCTGCTCCAATAGTATGTGTTTGCTTTATATGTTGCTGTTTGTGTGTACTGAAAAATTAGTATTAATTATCTGATTGTTGTATTTTTAACATGAACATTATATAAATGACGAGTTGTGTATCTCATTTAATTTCATACTTTTTTTGATAAGCTTTGTGCTTAGCCTAGCCATTTTAAATGTACGTCTTCCCCATTGTTACTAACTGCTGCATCATACTCCACAGAGTGCATTGTCAAAGAGGAATTGCACTGGACAGAGTTAAATAGGGAAGGAAGACTTTGATCAAGACTATTGCAACAGAGGAGAGAAATTAAACTCAACTCCCCTAAAAAAACAAAAGGCAGGATGGGGCCGCCCGGTGGCGCAGCGGTTTAGTCCGCGCTTGGCAGCCCGGGGTTCGCGAGTTCGGATCCCGGGCGCCCGCCGACGCACTGCCTGCCAGCCATGCCGTGGCGGCGTACCATATAAAGTGGAGGAAGATGGGCACGATGTTAGCCCAGGGCCAGTCTTCCTCAGCAAAAAGGGGAGGATTGGCGACGGATGTTAGCTCAGGGCTGGTCTTCCCCACAAAAAAAAAAAAAAAAAAACAAAAGGCAGGAGAGTTTTGAAACCCTGAAGCGAGGTAGTGGAAAACTAGGGGAAGACACTAAAGAGGAGGTTGGTCAATGTGATTAGTCATCTGTGTTTGCTAATTGTCCCTTATTCAAGCTAGGCTCCAATCCTCCCACAGACACTGGGAGATAGGGGCAGTATCTTCTTCGATGATTGTGTTTCAAAAGGATGGCTCCCAGGTCTTTGAGAAAGATATTGGTTGTAAGACTGGAGGGAGGATGAAAGAAGATTTTCATCTCAAAGGAGCAGAGAATTTATAATTGCAAATTTCCTAAAGTAAAGAATTCAAGAAAAGGGAAGTAAGGGGCCTATAGTCAGGAAGAAATCTCTTTGAAATTTAGTCAAACTAAGGAGAAAGTTAAGGCTGTCTTGATCAACATCCACCACATTTTAGCTATCCATTTTTCAGAGATAAACAGTAGCTTGCTTCCACCTTTCTACTACCACAAATAATGGTGTGAGAAACAGACATGATTGCTTGTTCACACCCACCTGCAGTGCATGAGTCCTTCAACTTTGCATTCCTAACAGTTTCCATTACCCAGCTTGCTATGTAGCTTTCTAATATGGAAAAAGTGATAGCTTTTTGCTTTTTTACATTTGTATCTACCTAATAATTATTAGCATCTTTTGGTATGTGTATCTTTGTAGCTCCCTGTGTTTTCTCTTTTATAAATTGTGTGTCATAACTTTTGCCCATTTCCTTTTCTATTGGGGTTATTTTTTTTGTTCCAATTGTTATAAATTTGCAGTTCCTTTATCTCCTAGACTAATACATTGGCCATTTTGGAAATAGAAAATATCTTCCCCATTCTGTTTACTAATTTTATCTCAGGCGTCTGTATTGCACATAAATTCTTAACTTTGCTGTTATTGAGCACAGATATTATATTTTCCTTGATGTGTTCTTTTCGAGTTTTTATATGAAAGCTTTCCCCATCCCGATATCAAACAAATATGATTCTACATTTTTCCTATTAGCTTTATGATATCTCTTTTAATGTTTGTTTCCTTAATCTATCTAGAATATAACTGTATAATATTTAAGGGACAAATCCATATTTATTTTTCCTTATATAGTATGTCATTTATTTTATACCATTACTAAAGCAATCATTCTTTTCCTTTTCTTTTGTGTTTTATTATATATCAGGTTGCTGAATTTTCGTGGATTTGTTTTTTGGCTCTCTATATTTATTCAGAGTTCAATTGTCTTACTCTAATTCCATATTTGTAATACAATAATTTGTTCTATATCTTAACATCTAGTAGAGTATACTTATTCTTTTCATTCAGTTTTTTAAGGTTGACTTGGCTATTTTGGGGACCTTAAATTCTTCATATAAATTTCAAAGTGAGTTTATAGAATTTCTCAAAAATTATAAAATTATTTGCTCTGTGTTTGCTTATCTTTCACAACTTTGACACTCTTCAAAGGAGTACTGATCAGTTATTTTGTAAAATGTACCTCAATTGGGTTTGTCCAATGTTTTCTTATAATTGCAATTAGGTTCTACATTTTTGGCAAGAATACCACATAGATGCTGTATTTTCAGTGCATCATAATAACAGGTTATGATATTGTGTCTTGTTATTACTGGGGATGTTTACCTTGATCGCTTGGTTAAGTTATTGCCTGCCAAATTTCTCCACTGTAAATTTACTATCTTTCTCTTTGTAGTTGATAAATATCTTGTGGGAGAAACTTTGAGATCATACAATTCCTGTTTCTCCTAAAACTTCCAGCCACTAATTTTAGCATCCCGTGGTGGATCTTGTCAACAACATTCATTACTGTGCAATTTGCCTAATGGTGATAATCTCCTGTTTTTGATAGTTGTTTCATAATTACGTAAGATGTTAACAGTAGGAAAGTGGGGTAAGGAATATAAGGAAACTCTTTGTAGTATTGTTCCAACTTTTCTGCAAGTCTAAAATTAGTTTAAACAATTTAATAAAAAAATATAAGGGATTTTATTTGGGATTATATTGAATTCATAAGTTGATTATTGATTAATTTGAGGAAATTAATATCTTATAATTTAGCTTCCAACTAATGCCTTATGCATTTGGTTGTCCCATCCAGTAGCATAATCTGGCCATCTTTTATGATGAAATATTTCATGGATAAGAAAATGATGAACTCTCTCAAATGTTATTTCTAAGTCAAAACAGGTAAGAATTTAGATCTGATAATTTTCCTTAGCATTGTGGAGGTTATTGGTGATCTTCCTAAGAGAAGTTTCATTGGAATAATAGTGTTGAAGCCTAATAAGAACACGTTCAATAGAGAATATGGGGGAGAGGAATTGAAAATAGCACACACACAATTATTTCGAGAAAATTTTGTGTAAAGGAAAAGAGAGTTACATATCAGTAGCTGGAAAATGCATGAATTTAAGATGCTTTCTCTCTCTCACTCTTTCTTTTTTTCTTTCCTGTTTTATTATAGCACAGAAGACATATAGCATGGTCCTATACTGATGGTAATCATCCAGGAGAGAGGGAAAAATTGACGTGCGATAGAAAGGGGAGAATTACTTGGAACGATTTCTCTATCCAGTACAAAAGTGGGAGCTTGCCTAGCAAAAGAGGAAGAGTGAGAAAAGTATTGTTGAGAGTTTTATTTAATCCATGTTCTATTTCCTAGTGAAGTCACAGACTGAATGAAAGGCTGGATTCTTTAGGAGTTTTGGGTTTGTTTGTTTGTTTAAAGGAGCACAATAAAATAAGAGACGATTCAAATTCTTGAGGGTAAATGCTAGTGAATAATTATGATGGTTTATTACCAAATTTAAGCTTGGAAGAGGAGAAGAGAGAACATGAAAGGGTTTGGGGATATTGAAAATGTGGTGAGATCCATGTGTTATAAATCCCATTCAAGTCAAAGGTTTATGGCAATTGGAGTATTAGAAGGAGGGAGCTTCTCATGTCTTTGAGTTTTACTTATATAGTTTTGTTACCCCAATCATATGAACTAAGCTGCTGCCCAGGAATGTAGAATCAATTGCAATTAGTTTTAGTTTAAAACGGTTCTTTTCAAAATATAATATTCTTGTATTTCTTCTACAAAGTCAGGCTTTGTAAAAGATATTATCAGATGAATGGTAGGTAGGAAGACAAATAGGTAGGTAGGTAGATAAACAGACAAACAGAATTTATAGATAATATGTATCACATAGGAGATCACCTATCCTTAAAACATTATAGAAAAATGCCTTTTTATAACTTTCAACATATCTATCTGTCTCTACGTTTTATATTATGGAAATGAATGTGCTTTACGTCATTACAGACAATAACTATTACTTGACCAAGCTTTTTTCTGTTGTATCCTACAACAGAACTAAAATGTAATGAATACACACACACACACACACCTTGGAAGATATAGTTGTTCAGGTGTAAATGTATCTGGGAATCATTCTAACATATCTGCCATTACTGTGTGCTCACATAATATTTTCATATCATGGGCATTGATATTACTGCCCTGAATTCTAATTACGTCCTTAGCTGTCACTCCATGCCCTTCTCATTCTTATGCATGGTGTGCATATTATCTTAATATTTATAGCTCCAGCCAGTGCCGGGAAAATGGGAGGTGCTGCATATTTATTTGCTGAATAAATAAATACATGGATAACAGGAATCAATAGAAAGAGTGTACCCAACATATATCCTGAGGAAATACCCTAAAAATAATGTGAAGTATCTTATGCTTGTAAAACACTAAGGTATAATGAATGAATGATGGTCTTTTGCCTTACTAAATTAATTAGCTTTATTAAAGGTACAGATAATATAGTTTTATGATATTCTTCATGAACTCTGCCAAGTCTTTCATTATTTGAGGAAGTATCAAATTAGCAATTAGGGACCTCTACTAACAACTTGAATAAAAAGAAGTTTCTTATTTGCTTTACGATGTATGTAACAATGAGCAGTAATGTTTAAACAGCATAACAAATCCTTCTGTAATAATAGAGTCGTTTTTGGTCTCCGTTAGTCCTTGCCCTACTTAATTCCTAACATGGGATAGTTTGTTTTAAAGTTAACCTGGTTACTCAAAACTCTTAGGATCCTGTCTCATCATGCTATAGATTTGCTCTTCCAAAGATAGGCCAGAAAATCATTAAAAAATGTATACCAAGACAAAATTATGTACTTATATATTCCTAAGTAGAATATGGTCACAGAGCTAGCATGGACCTGAGAGACCAAATTGTTCAATGACACAGTGAAGATCCCCAACGTGTGGCCATTTAGCTTTTACCTTAAGGAGACATAAAATGGAGAAAAAATAAAATAACCATTTTAAGAAGCTAAATATCTACGTATTTAACAGTTTATATACATATACACAATAGAAAAACATAATGATAGATAATAGTTAACTTTAACTGCAAATTTACTAAGAGCAAGTACCGTGCTGTCTTACCTTTCAAAACAACTATATAAGTATGAAAATTTTATGATCATTATGGAAATAATAAAACTGTGACTTAGAAAGTGTTAAGTCAGTGATACTGAGTTGTCTATAGAGGGAAAGGAACAATTGTAAAATGTTTTAAGAATTTTGTCAGCTCGTGGTTAAGACATTGGTGGCCTGAAATTAGTCATAGAGGGAGTATTTACATATGGGAAATCTGTGAATGATTCAACCCCCCACTCCTACCCCACCATGCTCTGGATCCCAGTTGTTAAAAATTTACCGGGACAGCACTGGTTAACTTATTCGTACATCCAAGGATATCATAGTAAGTGGCAAAGTAGTGATATGAAACTAAAACCATCCCTTAAAAAGCTCATGCTCTTAAGCAGAGGTTATAGTCAATCCTAGCAAACCAATGTGACTGTGTTTGGCTACAAATGAGGAAATGGAAGTTCAGAATCCTTTAAAAACAGAACCAAAACACTAAGTGATTGTTTTAGTCACGAGATAATAATTTGTCCAATGTCTTAATTTTGACAATGATAGGTAAAGTACACACAGACAGAACTGAAATCTTTTTGTTTTTCTTTTGTGAGGAAGACGAGCCCTGAGCTAACATCCATTGCCAATCCTCCTCTTTTTTGCTGAGGAAGACTGGCCCTGGGCTAACATCCGTGCCCATCTTCCTCCACTTTATATGGGACGCCACCACGGCATGGCTGACAAGCAGTGCGTCGGCAGGCGCCCGGGATCCGAACCTGCAAACCCCAGGCTGCCAAAGTGCGAACTAAACTGCTCCGCCGCCAGGCCAGACCCCAGAATTGAAATCTTAATGTGAGTTTGGCATGACTTGAATTCTATCTTCCAAACAATTGTCAAAATGATCTCCCTAAAAAAAGAAATCCATGTAACTCCCATTTCAAAACCCTTGAATGTCTTTTAATTCTTTACATGTTGAATTCTAAGATTTTTTTGTAAATACACATACAGTGCTCCATGCTTCATATTTTTTAGTCTGGAAGTCCAAAGCTTGCTTACTTTGCTTGTTCATATATTTATTTATTATTTATACTTCTTGGGCTTAGTCTCATATCTTATTCTAGCAACAAAATTCACTAAGTTACTAATATGTTCAAGCTATCACTACCTAAAATGATTTTCGGCTACCATCATTTTCTAAGTTCTATTAGTTTTATTTAAAATATAGTCCAGGAATAAATTTCTCAGAAATTTGCTCTGCTCTCATTTTGAGCCCTCATAGTAATATTTTCTTATCTTTATCATTGTTATTACCACTTGTCATTTTAACTACCCACTGATATGTTTCCCATGCCCCTCCCACCCTTATTAATGGCATGCATTACATCTTATTATTTGTAATCATAGCATTTAGCCTGTGTCAGACATGTGGCAGGCACTGAATATGTATTTGCTGGATCAATAAATTAATAGATAATGTGCATGCGAAGAAGAGTGACCCAAGAAATATCTTGTGCAAAAATCCTAAAAATAATATGAAGTATCTTAAATTTGAAAAATACTAAGGTATGATGAAATGATGAACTATAGACCTATCTTTTGCCCACAGTTTGTTTTTCTCAGTGGAAGGAAAACAACCAACTTTGTCATTTTTTTTTTAGATCTATAATATGGGAATGAAAAGGTGTTACAAACTGACTTTGTAGAAAGGGAAGGGAGAATGCAAAGCAGAATGCTAAGGATTTTTTAAAATCTTTTTTTCAATATTATCTTGAAGTGTGAGAGAACCACATCCCATGACAAGAGATGGAATATGACATACATAATTTTTTTTCTAATGTTCAAATGTTTCTGTGTCATTAGACATAAAAATTAAAAGGTTTGGTGGATAGAGCAACAAACTGAAATAATCTATGTGAACAAAGGATCATTTGGGAATACGAAATAGGAAAAAGAAGCAACAGAGGAACAATTAAGAAACCAAGGGAAGGAAAATAAGGGGTTTTTTTTAAGAGCCAAAAGCAGCTTCTGTTTAAAGTGACTGTCAAGGGAAAAGTCTATCAGTACAGGAATTTTCTTCTTTCAACCACTCCTATGGAGCCACCTGCCACATGACCCACTAAGGAGCAGCTGTCCTCACAGGAATGGACTGCTTGATTAGGTATAGATTTTTCGTTATGTTAATTAAATCAATTACCTTGTTCTTCAGCTCTCTTGTGAAATTCACTCCTGGCAAAAGAATCGAGGTGGAATACTAAATGTAGGCTAAACTTTTCATTGATCTTTCTGAAAATAATACTACTGGTCAGTAAGCATTTCCATTTTGTATACTGTCAAAGAGGGACATGATGCTGAGAAACAATGCTTCAATCAAAATTTTTAACTTTTTAATTGCTTTCATCATCAAATATTTTCATCAGTGATTATGATAGGATGTAGGTCAGGGCTGTGATAGAGATATAGTCAAGGTCAAAGAAAGGAATCTCCATCAGAAAGAGAGAATTATGATAGGAATGATAGATCAAATTATTAAGACCAAAGAACAAAATTAACATTAGATAGCACTCTATATAATACAACTGACATAGGGACTCTCATAGAGAAAAGAATATCAGCATAGAATTATTCTCTTACTAGTTCTTTCACCTTAATCAGACACTCTGTGACTTATTTATAAAAAGCAAATAACTCGTATTCTGCCCGAGGATCTTTGCACTTAATGCTCCATCTTTCTGGATTGCTCTCCCCCCAGTTTAGACATGGAATCATTATTTCATTCAGACCTCTGCTCAAATGTCACTTGTTAAAAGAGGACCTTTCTAACCACTCAAAACACTTTACAAAATGCATTGTAAATTATAGATGTCAAGTGTCTGTCTAAATATCAACGGCAATATCCACAATTTCTATTGGTTTGGTGTTGCAATTCATATTGCAATAGACTTGTTCGGATCTCATTCCTTCTTTAGTTTTAGATACATAACTCAAGATATGCTTCGCTCTGTGAATACTTTAAATTTTTTCATACTGGATTTAAGCATGTTGCTGCTGTGTGCATAAATTATTTGACTATAACTATGCTCAACTATGTAATTTTCAATTTTCACGAGTCTTTAGCACATTACTTTCTACACTGCTTTTGACTTCCCCATTTAAACTTACCAGCAATTGCCATGCTGGATATCACTGTCATTTTTCTTCTTTATATAGGCATTATTTAAGTTCACTTTATTAGAACTTGATATTAAAAATTGGTTCAAATAATTAAAAATTAGGATTGTAATATATGTATATACTACATACACATATATCAAAGTGTATGCATGTATATCATACTGAATGCATTTACTATAGTATACATTGAATATAGTGGATATCTATCTATCTATGGATCGATATATCTATCTATCATATCTCTTGAATGGTTCCAGTGAAATCTTTTGCCATCATGAAATTATGACACTACTTGATGATCCTCATCAAGGATTTTACTTCTGATAGCAAAATCTCTTAAATCATTGTCAAATAAATTGCTTCACTGATAATGCTACAATATTAACAAATAACTATTTTTACTGAATATTTTACAGGATGCATGTAAAAAATGTATAATTTTTCACTGACAAAAAGGTTCTCTTACATTTTCTTTCCTTTAGGCTGCCTGCAGAATATTTTGTCTGCTCATTGAAATATATCTGTATGTCAGATTACGTTTTCATCATGTATGGCTTATTAAGGTGTACTTGGTTTAAATATTCTGCATCTTTATCCTTTATCCTTCTCAGCATTTATGTTCTGCTTCAGGATACACTTTAAATACCCTTATTTTTTCAGTGCATACCAATTGTATAAGATCTATTTTCATATCTATTTCGTATTTCAAAGAGCATACTGTCAAATTACTCTTAACAGCTCATTATCTTAACTAAATAAAATATATGGCAAAAATGGCATTTTCTTTTATTTGCATTTTAGTCCTATAAGGATGATTTATATTGTACATTCAGAAGACACAAATATCACCCCACAAAAGGCTGAAAAAAGGAGAAAAAAATGCAACTGACATCCTAACCTTTTGCAGAAAATATAAAATTAAATTTTATCAATACATGTGTTAAACTTTGGAAGAGAGTCATAGAATCAAGCATACTTAGAATTACTAATAGTACAGACCTACTCTTAAAAATTAATATGCTGGGCCGGCTCAGTGGCATAGCAGTTATATTCACACGCTTTGCTTCTGGAGGCCTGGGGTTCTCAGGTTCAGAACCCCGGGCACAGACCGATGCACAGCTTGTCAAGCCATGCTGTGGCAGCGTCCCATATAAAGTAGAGGAAGACGGGCACAGATGTTAGCCCAGGGCCAATCTACCTCAGCAAAAAGAGGGGGATTGGTGACGGATGTTAGCTCAGGGCTAATCTTCCTCACACACACACACACACACAAATTAATATGCTAATATTAGTTTACATGTTATTATAATTTCTCTCATATCTGATAAAAAACTAAACAATAACTAACCAGTTATTTCTCATTATTTCCATAAACTTCTGGATATTTCCCTCAAAACAAATACATTGACTATTTATAGTGAATTGTTAACATAAAACCCGTTAGTCATATTTAATTCCACCTTTGCTGTAAAAATCACACTATAATAATTCATACGATACAACATGAAAGTCTTAGAACATAAAGTTTCACAATAACATTTCTAAAACTATTTCAACCTGCATTATCCACCTCTGCCAAAACAGCCACAAATTGTATTGGTTCGCGGGATAGTCTTAATAAATCAGAAAACATATTGCCTTATGGAAATTGCTATCTAATTCCATAGACCTAATAACAAAGTGTCCTCCATCACCAGGATTCTAATTATGTCACTGCAGTGTCAAAAAAAAACAACATCATGCTTCGTTATAATTAAGTTTACAGAATTTGCTAAAAATACAGAAGTTATCGAATCTTGAGTCTTAGCTATCTGAATGACTTGTAAGTCATAATATGAAAATTACTAAAGTTGAATCACTAGCTTATGATATAGTAACAAGCAAACCCTAAGTCTTGGTGAATTACACCCACAAAGTTTATTTTTCATTGACATTATATGTTGGCTGCAGGTCTGCCTTTCTATGTATCTCCTCAAACCCAAGAAGAGGTAAAGGCTCCACAGCAGAGGGGAAGCAAAATTGCAAAAACATGTGAGGGCTCTTAAGCTTCTGCTCTGAAGTGGCACTCACCATTTCAGCTCACGTTTTATTGACCAAAGCTAGTCACATGGTGAAGGCTGATCACAATGGGGCACAGAAGAATAACGATCTTGCAGGAATAGGCATCCAATATGTAGAAAAATTAAAATCCATGACAAAAAATTATATCTAATTAAAAAAATTAATTATGAATAATTGTCCTTTGTCTGTTAGGTAAAAAATTAATTAACTCCAGCATCTCATTCATATACTAAACCAAAAGATTTAAAAAAATAAACCATTATTATCTTTTTAGTTATTATACTAAAATAAAAATATTAAAAAATGACAAACTATTATATTTTTAAAAATCTCAAATTATAAAATTACTCTCAATAACACATGAATATAAAAAACTTTTGGAAATGTAAATAGAATCATATATACATAAATGATGATTATTACTTTAGAAATGGTTTGTCATCATTTTGATATTTAATTTGGCAATTTTCCTGTTTTCTTTTTATTGAAATACATTTGACATATAAAATTGCGTAAATTTAAGGTACACAACATGTTGACCTACTATATTTATATATTGTAATATGATTGCCATTTATAGCAATAGTTACCACCTCTATCATGTCACATAATTTTCATTTATTTTTTTGTGGTGGAAATAATTGAAATCTAGTCTCTTAGCAAGTTTGATGATTATAATAAAATATTGTTGTCTATATTTACTATACTGTGCATTAAATCTCCAGAACTTATTCAGCTACTAGTTGAAAGTTTGTTCCTTTAAACAACATCTCTCCTATTCCCATACACCCAGCCCCTCATAAGCATCATTTTACTCTGTTTTTATAAGTTTGACTTTTTCAGATTCCACATTGAAGTGAAATTGTGCAGTATTTTTCCTTCTCTGTCTGACTTATCTCACTTAGCATGACGTCCTCAAGTCGATCTATGTTGTCACAAATGGCAGGATTTTCTTCTTTTTAATGGCTGAATAATATTCCATTGTGTATATATACCACATCTTTATTTATCCATTCATTTGTTTACAGGCCCTTGGGTTGTTTCCATATATTGGCTATTGTGAATAATGCTGCAAAAAACATGAGAGTGCATATATCTCTTCGATATCCTGTTTTTTTTTTTTTTTAATTGATGTCTTAGTTTATAACACTGTGGGGTTTTAGTTGTACATTTTTCTTTGTCCGTCACCTTGTGGATGTAACCCTTCACCCCTTGTGCCCCCCCCACCCCCCTTCCCCTTGGTAACCACCAATCAGTTCTCTCTGTCCGTGTGTCCACTTATATTCCATATATGAGTGAGTTCATGCAGTGTCTGTCCTTCTCTCTCTGGCTTATTTCACTTAACATAATACCCTCTAGGTCCTTCCATGTTGTTGCAAATGGGACAATTGTGTCTTTTCTTATGGCTGAGTAGTATTCCATTGTATGTATATACCACATCTTCTTTAACCAATCTTCAGTTGAGGGACACTTGGGTTGCTTCCACTTCTTGGCTATAGTGAATAATGCTGCAGTGAATATAAGGGTGCATACGCCTCTTGTGATGGTTGATTTCACGTCCATTGGGTAGATGCCCAAGAGTGGGATTGCTGGATCATACGGTATTTCTATTTTTAATTTTTTGAGGACTCTCCATACTGTTTTCCATAGAGGCTGCACCAGTTTGCATTCCCACCAGCAGTGAATGAGGGTCCCCGTTTCTCCACAACCTCTCCAGCATTTGTTGTTATTTGTCTTTGTGACTATAGCCATTCTAACCGGTGTAAGGTGATATCTCAGTGTAGTTTTGATTTGCATTTCCCTGATGATTAGTGATGTTGAACATCTTTTCATGTGTCTATTGGCCATCTATATCTCTTCCTTGGAAAAATGTCTGTTCATATCCTCTGCCCATTTTGTGATCGGGTTGTTTGTTTTTTTGTTGCTCAGTTGTATGAGATCTTTGTATATTACTGAGATTAATCCCTTGTCAGACAAACGATTTGCAAATATTTTCTCCCAGCTGGTGGGTTGTTTATTCATTTTGATCCTGGTTTCATTTGCCTTGTAGAAGCTCTTTAGTCTGATGAGGTCCCACTTGTTTATTTTTTCTTTTGTTTCCCTTGTCTGGGTAGACATGGAATCTGAAAGGATCCCTTTATGTCCAATCGCAATTAGTGTACTGCCTATATTTTCTTCCAGGAGTTTTATAGTTTCAGGTCTCCCTTTCAGGTCTTTGATCCATTTTGAATTGATTTTTGTATATGGCGATAGGAGATGGTCTACTTTCATTCTTTTGCATGTTGCTGTCCAATTTTCCCAGCACCATTTATTGAAGAGACTTCCCTCTCTCCATTGTATGTTCTTTGCTCCTTTGTCGAAGATTAGCTGTCCATAGGTGTGTGGTTTTATTTCTGGGCTTTCAGTTCTGTTCCATTGATCTGTGTGTCTATTCTTGTACCAGTACCATGCTGTTTTGATTACTGTAGCTTTATAGTATATTTTGAAATCAGGGATTGTGATTCCTCCAGCTTTGTTCTTTTTTTTCAGAATTGCTTTAGCTATTCAGGCTCTTTTGTTGCCCCATACGAATTTCAGTAGTTTTTGTTCTATTACCGAGAAGAATGACATTGGGATTCTAATTGGGATTGCATTGAATCTGTAGATTGCTTTAGGTAGAATGGACATTTTAACTATATTTATTCTTCCAATCCATGTGCATGGAATATTTTTCCATTTCTTTATGTCCTCCTCGATTTCTTTCAGTAGTGTCTTATAGTTTTCATTGTATAGGTCTTTGACCTCCTTGGTTAAATTTATTCCCAGATATTTTATTCTCTTTGTTGCAATTGTAAATGGGATTGTCTTTTTGAGTTCTCTTTCTGTTGTTTCATCGTTAGTGTATAGAAATGCAATTGATTTTTGTAAGTTGATTTTATACCCTGCCACTTTTCTGTAGTTGTTGATTGTTTCTAGTAGCTTTCCGATGGAATTTTTGGGGTTTTCTATGTATAGGATCATGTCGTCTGCAAATAGTGAGAGTTTCACTTCTTCATTGCCTATTTGGAGTCCTTTTATTCCTTTTTCTTGCCTAATTGCTCTGGCCAGAACTTCCAGTACTATGTTGAATAAGAGCGGTGAGAGTGGGCACCCTTGTCTTGCTCCTGTCCTCAAAGGAATGGCTTTTAGTTTTTCCCCGTTGAGTAGGATGTTTGCTGTAGGTTTGTCATATATGGCCCTTATTATGTTGAGGTACTTTCCTTCTATACCCATTTTCTTGAGAGTTTTTATCATAAATGGATGCTGGATCTTGTCGAATGCCTTCTCTGCATCGATTGAGATGATCATGTGGTTTTTATTCTTCATTTTGTTAATGTGGTGTATCACGTTGATTGATTTCCAGATGTTGAACCATCCCTGTGTCCCTGGTATAAATCCCACTTGATCGTGGTGCATGATCTTTTTGATGTATTGCTGTATTCGGTTTGCCAATATTTTGTTGAGGATTTTTGCATCTATGTTCATCAGCAATATTGGCCTGTAGTTTTCCTTCTTTGTATTGTCCTTGTCTGGCTTTGGTATCAGCATGATGTCGGCCTCATAGAATGTGTTGGGAAGTATTCCATCTTCCTCTATTTTTTGGAATAGTTTGAGAAGGATAGGTGTTAAATCTTCTTTGAACGTTTGATAAAATTCTCCAGGGAAGCCATCTGGTCCTGGGCTTTTATTTTTTGGGAGGTTTTTGATTACTGTTTCAATCTCTTTACTTGTGATTGGTCTGTTCAGATTCTCTATTTCTTCTTGATTCAGTTTTGGGAGGTTGTACGCATCCAAGAATTTGTCCATTTCCTCTAGGTTGTCCAATTTGTTGGCGTAAAGTTTTTCATAGTATTCCCTAATAATCCCTTGTATTTCTGTGGTGTCTGTTGTAATTTCTCCTCTTTCATTTCTCATTTTATTTATTTGAGTCTTCTCCCTTTTTTTCTTGGTGAGTCTGGCTAAGGGTTTGTCAATTTTATTTATCTTCTCAAAGAACCAGCTCTTTGTTTCATTGATCCTTTCTACTTTTTTTTTTTTGTTTCAATTTCATTTATTTCTGCTCTGATTTTTATTATTTCCCTCCTTCTGCTGATTCGGGGCTTTGTCTGTCGATATCCTGTTTTCCTTTGAGTATATACCTGGAAGTAGAATTGCTAGATCATATGGTAGTTCTATTTTTAATTTTTTGAGGAACCTCCATGTTGTTTTCCATAGTAGTTGAACAAATTTACATTCCCACTAATGGGGCACACGGGTTCCCTTTTCTCCATATCCTGGCCAACACTTGTTAACTCTTGTCGTGATGATAGCCATTCTAACAGGTATGAGGTGATAGCTCATTGTGGTTTTGAATTGTAGTTCAAAACTACACCTTTTGGCATACCTTTTCATGTACGTGTTAGCCCTTTGGATATCTTCTTTGGAAAAATGTTTATTTAGTATGTGTGCATTTTTTAATTGGATTGTTTGGTTTTTTTGATATTGAGTTATACAAGTTCTTTATATATTTTGGATATTTAACTCCTTATTTGATATATGGTTTGCAAATATTTTCTCCCTTTCTGTAGGTTATGTTTCCTCTTCTTTTTTCATATCCCTCCAGTTGCTTTCTATATTTATGTATGTATGTATGTGTGTATTGCTTATTCCAAACTACTTTATGTTGGGCATCCAGTTAGATATTTAATTCTCTGTTTAAACACTTAAATTTAGTTAGAGCTTCTGAACTCTTCATAATGCTCTGCTATAAATTTTTCTGGGAAAGGAAAGATTTTTGTAATAAAAATCAAAACTGTTATTACCGAAAGTGCATTGTGCTGAATATTTTGTCTTTGCACCTGCAGATCTAGTCCTCTTTGCCCCGCTATTGGCCCCAGGAGCCTGACTGAGAAGAACTGTATCAGCGGGTTCCGTTGCCCTCTAACTTCCAGTTTGATTCATCCAGTGGGAAGCACCATCAGGAGAAAAGCAGTCAGAAGGGATAAACGTTGGCATCTGCTGAGGTCCTTCCCTATTGTGCCCATCTAGGGTGGCTCTCTTTCCTATCATAGGCAATAGCTCTTACAAAGTTTTCTTCTCCAAATAGTTCTTTCTATCTTCTAGTAACCACGGTCATCTTGCAAATTCTGGCATAGTGGTGGTAACGCCTTCCACCTATGACTAACCCTGGGGTCCTCCATGATCTCAGGTTAGTGGTTTCCATTAACCCTGCCCACATATTTGCAAAATTATACTTTATTAAATTTTCTTCATTCATCACTTTTGACCATGATTTCTGTTTACTTCCAGCATCCTCAGTGATACGTTCATTCACAATTGAATGATGCATGCATTTATGAAAAATAGAAAACATAACCTATTATTGAAAAGCTACTATCTATCTTGTTTATTTCTAACTTTCATTTTAATTCCAGCAATGTTCATTAACAGGTTCCACAGAAAGTATATGAAAATCTAGCACTCAACAGTCAGAGTCTACATAGATTTATATTATTCATTCTGTGGATAACCATGTGCTTCTTTCTCAGAGACATGTTATAAACATAATTCACTAAAATCTCTTCACGTATTATTGGAGATAAAAAGGGAGAAATTAGTGAAAGGAAAAGATGTTTAATGGAGTACCGAATATACAGTAGGCACTATGCTTCACACTTTTCAAATGCTATTTTGTTAACCCACACTCTACACGGGGAAATCTTTATTCAGCAAGTGCAATCTACTTCTGAAAATGAGTGAAGATACAAAGAAAAAGGATTAATTTGTTTATTGATTTCACCTAAAGTAATAAAAAGACCTTCAAACCTTATGGGATATTCTTGTTGAGCTACACTAGAAATGAACCATCAGGCACAATTATTGCTCTTATTCCTATTGACATGCACCATCAAGAAGAGTAATTTAGGACACCCTCAAGGTCACCAAGAAAGAAACTGATTTCATTAAATCTGTCAAACTTATCTTAACCATTGTATTTCTCATTACACTCTAACATACTCTTCTTTAACCGAAACAAAACTAAAACTTGAATTAACTCTAAATGTGCTTACTAGCAGATAATTCTTAGCAAATGCAACTGATACACAATAATTTCCTAAATACCCAATACTATGGGAAATGAAGTGCTATTCTGAAAACGAATAAAATTAAAGCAATATAGATGGCATGGTTCTGATGGTATTTCTCATTTCATTCACAAAATTGGAGATAATGAATTCAAATGCTATCCCACTATATGGTTTTAAATGATACTAAACAATGAGGTTAAACAATTCAATATAGATTCCTCACTTAAAGTGAATCTGGATGAAACTATGAAAGAAGTGCCAAGTACATAGAAAAGTGTTCATTATTTAACACATTTATCCCTTTCATTGACACTTATAATTTTTATTTTGGAAATTTAGCTTCTCTTTATTTTTACTTCAAGTATATTTTAAAATACAAATATTAAATAATTACGAAATAAGAAGGAAAATTTCATATACTTACCTTACATCAGGAGATCCCTGGAGGGTGCCTGGCCATTTGGCTGGTATGGTCCTTCCTAGCAAAAACAGTTTTAAAACAGAAATAATTCCTGGAGGATCTATTTCTAGAGTTTTTTCTATTACAAAGCAGAAGCTGTAAATCATGGAGGTAGAATGAAAACCTGGAGAGAGTAAACCATCAGGCTGCAGAACTGTATAACCAGTTGGTATTTGTGATTTATGCTTGAGTCCTGAGACAAACTCACTGTGTGCATGTAAGTGTTGGTGTTTAGAGACAGAGGCTGCATTTGCTGAACTTCCGTGATCATACAGCATTTAATGATAGTGTAGCACTTTGAACTTTTCTTTTAAAAGGTTCATCATATTAGACAAGGCCCTAGGTTGAGCGTAGAAAGTCTTGTTTTCATAAATTCTTAAGTTACAGTTTGTCGCTGTGACTGCCATCTTTAACGTGTAAAACCAGAGTAAATTGCATTTTTATGGTGTATTATGAAAATAAAAATGTTGCCTGTAGGGGCCGGCCCGGTGGTGTAGTGGTTAAGTTCACGTGCTCCACTTTGGTGGCCTGGGGTTCACAGACCTAGATCCCAGTTGTGGACCTACGCACCGCTCATCAAGCAGTGCTGTGGCAGGGTCCCATATACAGAGTGGAGGAAGATTGGCATGGGTATTAGCTCAGAGACAGTCTTCCTCACCACCACCAACAACAAAAATGTTGCCTATACATTCCAGCTTAAGATTGTGTTAAAGTTTATTATTAAGTTTTGTTTCCCCAAATTACTCATGAAAATAAAGATTAAAATGAATAAATTATAAAAATACTTTCAAAATACTTTTGGAAAACAAAAACAAAAATGTATTGGCCGTTTAAGGAAGAAATTATACCAATTCTCTACAATCTATTTCAGAGGATAGAAGCAAAGGGAATACTTCCTAACTTATTCTATGAAGTCAGTTCTACCCTAATGCCAAAGCCAGACAAAGACATTATAGGAAAAGAAAACTACAGACCAAAATTCCTCATGAAAATACATGCAAAAATTTTCAACAAAAATCATAGCAAATCAAATCCAAAACGTGTAAAAGAATTATACAACACTACGAAGTAGGATTTAACCCAGGTATGCAGGGCTGGTTCAACATTCAAAAATCAATAAATGTAATCTATCACGTCGACCGACTAAAAAAGAAAAATCACATGATGATATCAATAGATGCAGAAAAAGCATTTGAAAAAATACAACACAAATTCATGATAAAAATTTTCAGTGAGGTAGGAGTAGAGTGGGACTTCCTCAACCTGATAAAGGCTATCTATAAAAACCTATAGCTAACATCATACTTAATGGTTTAAAGCTTTCACAATAAGATCAGGTACAAGGCAACTATGTCCCCTCTCACCACTCCTTTTCAACATTATAATGGAAGTTCCTGCCAATGCAATAAGGAAAGAAAAGAAAAGGTATACAGATAGGGAAGGAAGATGTGAAATTGTCTTCATTCACAGATGACAAGATTGTCTCTGTAGAAAATCCAAAAGAATCAACCAACAAACTCCTGGAATTAATCAGCAATTGCATCAAGGTTTCAGGATACAAGGTTAATATACAAAAGTCTATCACTTTCCTATATACCAACGATGGACAAGTGGAATTTGAAATTAAAAACACAAAACCATTTACATTAGCACCTGCCAAAATGAAATACTTAGGTATAAATCTAACAAAACATATACGACATCTGTACAAGAAAAACTATAAAACTCTGATAAAAAATCAGAGAAAACTTAAATAATTGGAGAGATATTCCATATTTAAGGATAGGAAGACTCAAATTTGTCAAGATGCCATTTCTTCTCAACTTGATCTATAGATTCAATACAATCCCAATCAAAATCCCACCAAGTTATTTTATGGGTATCAACAAACTGATTTTAAAGTTCATATGGAGAGGGGAGAGACCTAGAATAGCCAACACAATATTGAAGGAGAGCAAAGTTGGAGGATGGATGCTACCTGACTTCAAGAGTTACTATAAAACTACAGTAATCAAGACAGTGTGGTTTTTACAAAAGAATTGACAAATAGGTTTATTGAACAGAATAGAGAGTCCAGAAATAAACCCATAAATATAGTCAACTCACCTTTGACAAAGGAGCATAGGCAATACAATGGAGCAAAGATAGTCCTTTCAACAAATGGTGTTGGAGCAATTGGCCCTCCAGATGCAAAAAAAAAATGAATTTCAACACAGAAATTACAGCCTTCACATAAATTGACTCTTACTGGATCATAAAGTTAACTGTAAAGTGTAATACTATAAAATTCCTAGAAGATCATAGGAGAAAACCTACATGACCTGGGGTATGGCGATGCTTTTTTAGATACAACTCCAAAGACACCTTGCATGAAAGGAATAATTGATAGTCTGGAGTTCGTTAAAATTTAAAACTTCTGCTCTGTGATAGACAACATTAAGAGAATGAGAAGACAAGCCACAGACTAGGAGAAAATATTTGCAAGACACATCTGATAAAGCATTGTTATCCAAAATACACAAAGAACCCTTAAAATTCAACAATTATAAAACAGACAACCTAATTTAAAAATGGGCCAAAGATCTTAACAGACACTTCACCAAAGATATACAGATGGCAAGTACACATATGAAAAGATGTTCTACAATATTGATTCTTCATAGTCATAAATTTGTTTCATATACTATTCAGAAATTTTCATCTTTTGTATTCAATAAGATCATCATACCATCTTTTAATGTTCTTCTAGGTCAATTCTGCTCTTTAATAATAGCAATGGAAATTTGAAATCTGCTAACCTTTCTTTACTTTCCTAAAAATTTTATCCTTAATCTAATATTGTTTACCAAAGATGAACCTACATTGACACATCATAATCACCCAATTATAATCACCCAATGTCCATAGTTTACCTTAGGGCATAATGACATATATCCATTATTATAATATCATACAGCAAAAAGCAAATTAAAAACAACTATGTGATACCACTACACAACTATTAAAATCGCCCAAATCTGGAAAACTGACTCCACTAAATGCTGGTGAGGAGCATGATTGCTGGGTTGTGTGGTAAGTGTATGCTCAGTTTTGTAAGAAACTGCCAACCTGTCTTCTAAAGCAGCTGGACCATTTTGTTTTCCCACCAGCAATATATGAGAGTCCCTGTAACTCCACATCCTCACCAGCAATTAGTTTTTGGTGTATTTTTATAAACATTTACAGAAATGACAGAATGATTAAAGTCATCATACACACTTTCTCTTATATTTGTGTTGAGTATAAATCCATTACACTTTTCAAAGTAATTATTTGAAGGATCTTAATCATGACCAGACACAAGGGTAATTACTTTCACAAACATTATTAATGATTATGTATTGTTTCTTGCAGGAATAGACATACATTTACACATCAACCGATCGATAGAATTTCAACATAATAATCAATAAGGTAATTTTTATTTTGAATTATATCTAGAATCCTCTCTTAGAATTGAGAGTGAATTCATATGTTGACAACAATGTGAATAGCATGTCTTGTTCTTTTTACTGATATTACTGTCACTGCTAATTAGATCTAGTAGCAATTTAAAGAATCATGTGGTCTTTAATGATCTGTTAATTGAGGGCTGCCAGAAATAATGTAGAAGTGAGCATCCTCCTCTTTGACCTTGCAAAGATCAAGGGCAAAGCCAACACCAAATAACAGGTTCAAGTCTAATAAAAAGGTATAAAATGAACTTCATGTTCCATATTACCAATTCTATTTTCTGCATCATTACTTCTGCTTTACATTGCTGTTGTGAGAGTTTATGTTCTTTCTGGGTACTTGTCTACTTCCATCATTTCTCTATCTACTAGTTCTCTTTCATTTTTAAAATCTTATTATTTTACTTTCTGATTGTTTTTCAAGTTCATTCTTAAGTTTTATTGAGACTGTAAAATAGATTTTTATTAAATTATTTTCTCTAATTTTCTTAAGTGCATTCTGGTTTTCATCTTATACAATCATTTGAAGACAAACAAATTATTTTTTCTTGTTTACTCAGTTTTGAATATTGTTTCAGGCCTTCTCCACTTCTGGAAATGGAACAGAATATCGCTGTCCCTAAAGAGATCATCGCAACTTGATCCTTAATATATTCCTCCATCTGGTTCTCCTTGTAGTTAATAAAAATTAAATTGCTCAGGTTTTCTGGCATATGAATGGCATTCTTTGTTGGTTTTAAATGCTTAGACACAATCTCTTGTTTTTATTTGCTCACTCATTCTAATGGGAATATGGGAGACGGATAATCCACCTTTACTAGAGGACCAGTAGCTGATATTTTGATAGATACTCCTACCAAACAAATGAAAAATGCTCCTATTGAAATATTTTTTTAACCTGATAGGAAAAGGTGAACCAGAAAAAATTGCACACATTACATGAAAGCCCAAGATAATAGGACAACAGATTTTTAAAAAACTGTTAGAGTATTCCATTTGTAAATCTTAGTTTCCTATATTTTATAGCTTTAAGTTAATTTTTCACCTGGGCTGTGGGCAGCAGTTTCCTGATCACTGATTTGGGAGCATAAAATCGACTGACTTATTAAAGTAGTAAACAATGGTATTTTGCAGTATGTCTGACAAAAGTAAACAGTAATAGACCCTGGAAGTGCTCTGTCCATATTCCCTAAACATTTAGCATTTTCATGCACAATGCTGAAATTGCTTACTGCCACCTGCACTTCTCTTTACCTGAGGCTTCTCCCCGGCTGCAGGGCTAACTTCGCCTCTACATGGCAGGGCTATAAATGAGCATTCCCATCCCCCAGAGCTGTCCTACCCCAATGACAGAGGAGATGGTTTATTAATATTCCAGTTCCCTTGCCTCTAAAGTGTGCATTCTACACCATTCCCTATCGCTCCCAACTAAGATAAGGCCCCAGTTGCTCAGAGTGGAAACTTGCTTGAAATCGTCCCTCATTGACTTCCTCATCTTTCTTGTTTTAGCTCCCCACTCTCCATGAGCTTTTTCTGAAATTACTTCCGAATTTGCACTTTAACCCTATTTCAATGGTCTGCTTTTGTTGGAACCTAAGCAAAAACATTATCTCCATTAAATTGTGCTTGTGTATACAGAATTAAAAAGAAAAACAAGACAAAATAAAACCTTTCCAACATGATAAGAGATAAGTACAAGTCGAGTTTATATTAAATGTTATGAATACTGCTGTTCAATATCTTAATCCAGAGCTTCCCAACAGGTGTTTGGCAGTTTATCGGCGTAACACAATTGTGTTACGTTGTGCTAAGATATTTATTATCTCATCCCTGGCAGGCTACAATCCCTGATCAAGGTGTCTCTATTTAACTGTAACCTCGGCTTACCCTACTCTACTATATAAATATCACCTACATGCCAATATTTTTAAAATGCTGGAAGAACTGTCTTAGACTATTGTCATGAGATTTTCTGCAAGCTATATAATACACAAGTTTTTATGGATATAAATTGAATTAAAGTTAGAATCAATGTCATATATAACAAGGTTCTACATTAGTCATTCATTGTATTGAGCATTAAATATTTGACAATTTCACAAGGATTAAAGAAAACATAGATATACCCAAATATGGTCTTTAAGCTTATACAAATATTTACCTGCCAGATAATTCTGAGGATTTTGATTACTATTTGTGATGTAGGAATTCTCAATGAGATAGTTAGCCCCGTGAGAATATTAATAATCAATGATTTAATTACCCCTGTAGGTAGATAGGAGGATGATAGCTGGTTGAGACACTAAGATCTTCAGACCTATTCTGTTTCAATCACCTTGGCTAAAAGGCTAGATTACTAGTGGCTCAGAAATGCAGTAGCATGGACGTTAAATGTTCACTCCTATTGCTTTTCTGAAATAAATAAATAAATAAGAACACTACTCTCACATAAAAAAGAGGTACTTAACATATTTATCTTTAGTTATGGGGTGACTCAGAAAAAGATAAAAAATTTTCTTATTACTGATAAGGTAATAAAATTTATTCTCCCACAAGAATATTTTTCAAGACATATATTCTCTAGAAAGTCAAAATATTTCAGAAAAGTTAAAAATTATGCCTAACATGCTTCAAGAGTTTTCTTATTGTTTGGAACTAACTATATACCACAGTTAATGGGTGGAACTTTAGAATTATGATATTCATCATATTATAATTATTCAACTTAATACTTAGTCATTACTGTATTATAAAAATTTTAACAAGTTATACCCTCTAATTTCAAAAGAACTTGGGAAAATTTAATAATCTAAAATTAAATGATTAAAGTTTAAAACAAAGCAGAATCACTCTAATAGGAATTGAGAAATTTAGTGTCGTTAGGCATTTCAGATGGGTTAATTAGCAATTTTATTATTATTTAAAAAATTTTTTGTGTGTGTGAGGAAGATTAGCCCAGAGTTAATATCTGTTGACAATCCTTCTCTTTTTGCTGAGGAAGATTGGCCCTGGGCGAACATCCGTGCCCATCTTCCTCTACTTTATATAGGACACCACCACAGCATGGCTTGACAAGCGGTGCGTTGGTCCCCACCTGGGATCCGGGCCTGCAAACCGCGGGCCTTTGAAGGGGAGGGTGCACACTTAACCACTGCATCGCCTGCCCATTAATTAGCAATTTTAAAACCTAAATCCTACTCTATTTTTTCCCTTGGGCTTATTCAGAATTCATTGTATGACATACAGTCTCCAAAAATAAGCCCATTTTTCTGTGAAGGACTTTTGACAGGAATTAACTTTTAAAGGATATTACATGTATACTTGTTTAAAACACATTGGGGCAGCATAGCAGATAATGACTACAAGTACATTTTACAAAAAATATGAAAACTCACTGTGTGAATAGAAAGTTTATCAATTTCAGCGCAAAGACTGAAGAAAATAAGAGTATTGGGGAGTTATACGTGAAAATACTAAGAGCACAGTGTTTTAGTCAAACATATATGAGTTTGCAAAATAACTACTAATGCACAGTTAATCACAAAATGCTAATGTAGTGTGAAAGTCTTTACCTTTAAAATTCCTCACTCTATTTTAAAAGTTGAGGTACAGGCCCAGTGGCATAGTTGTTAAGTTCCTGTGCTCTGCTTTGGCAGACTGGGGTTCACAGGTTCAGATCCCGGGTGTGGACCTACGCACCACTTGTCAAGCCATGCTGTGGCGGCGTCCCATATATAGAGTAGAGGAAAATGGGCACAGGTGTCAGCCCAGGGCCAATCTTCCTCAGCAAAAAGAGGAGGACTGGCAACAGATGTTAGCTCAGGGCTAATCTTCTTCACCAAAAAAAAAAGGTCAACTATATCTACATTTTTATTCCAACTGAAAGCAAATATTACAGTGGACAGGAAAGAAATGTCTAAAGTCTGTTTTGATTCTATTGTTATGTTGATCAATTTCCACAAATTTCTCTTCTCAGAAGTCTTTTATACACATCTTGTAAATGTGCCTTTACCTCAGAATTTTATTACTATTTAGTTCTATGACTCACAATCCCAGTTCAATTTCTGTTTACCTGGATAAGTAACCAGTATTCTAAATATTTGAAAATAAAAAAATTTAATGTAATAATAATCCTGAGCTTTTATCATACAGAGGATATGTTTAACATTATGTATCTCCTTATAAAGAAAATATTATTAATCCAAGTGAAATAGTGTATTAAACTCTAACGTCAAACTGAGACTCTGTGAATTGAAATCTAAATAGCAGTATAAAAATATATGATTTTGCTGATCTTTATTGTAATCAACTATTTATTGCATTTTTGTGTAAAGATAAAAAATAATGTCTGTGAAATTGCCTAGAACAGTGGTTTGCTCATAGTAGGTATATAATACTCTTCAGTTGAATCTGTAGAAAAACTTGCCTAGAAATTATGGATACAAAGTAGACGGCACTTGTTGCCTTTTAACAAGGAGATCACTTAGTTAAAAAGCAAAAGATATGTATAAATTTAAAATAATTACTTATACAAGCTAGTCTTTGCTATTATGCTATATGATTCAGACTGAAGTAAATTCTGCTGTCTTTGAATGATTATAGCACTTTTTTGCACCCTGTTTATTTTTTATATCTAAGTCTTATATCTGAAACACACACACACAATACATGTGTCTGCTTTTTTTGTGTGTGTATACATATTTTATCATAGAATATACTTTCTATTTTAGAACTTTCTCCCAAATACTTGTATCAATTTAGTACTCTGTATAATGTTTGTTGTGCAACTGCCCAGTGGCAATGGCAGTGATAGAAGACAGGTGGGAAGAAAGAGTGGTAAGTGCTTATAAGTGCTTAGTAGAGAAGCTTGAGCTGGGCCATGGAGACTGGGTGCCACTGGAAAAAAGTATTCAGAGAATATGTATAAAGTGTTCCAAGGAAGAACATGGCATGACAGAATAAAAGATGCAGGTGTGCTTGTGGCATGCTTGGGAAACAGAGATTACACAAATGTGGATGAAATCAAGAGTACTAAAAGATAAACGAGGACAATTACATCTGTTTATAACACTACAACACAAAAAGATGTTCAAATCGCCATATTATAGATAAACTATATAGAAGTCTTATTTGTCTGATGCATGAACAGGTAAGGCACAACCTAGACTTGGCAGAGCTGTTCACAACCAGGGAAAGTAAGCAATTGGATTCACTCATTAATTCCCAATTATTCTTTTCTGGCATGCATTAGAGAATGCAATGATTATGTAACTCTGTAACGTTAAAATCTGACAGCTCTCCTGAAAGTCTTTCTGGTACTGTATTTTTAAATGGTTCTGCTTCACCAGCTGGCAAAGGCCTCAGAAATGTCTCTAAAACATAATCATTCTCATCTTTTCAAGTCATTAGTGTTTTGGTAAAAATCAGAACAAGCCCAGACCCCATGCTGAGGACATCTGCATCTGAACATCTTAAAGCAGCCCTGAACCACTGCAAATCTTAGCTCAAAATTGGCTGCCATATTGATTTCAATGAGTGCACTGCATTGGTTTTGTTTTTCTTCTGCTTTTTTATTAATCTCCAAATAATCTGATCTGAGGACCATTTTAAGCTGTATTGTAAAGTTGGTGAAACCTAACTACCCATAGAGCAAAATGTAAAAACTAAATTTATCAATAAAATTAAGGATGAAATTCAGAGATTCATACAATCTCTCCATGTTCATTTAGCTCATTTATTGTACAGAAGCAAACTTTATAGAAATATAGATAGCATATGAGGGGATTTGGAAGGGGAATGCTGCAAAAAGCTGAAAATTGCAAGTTAAAGACATATCTTGAGTCATAAGTTGTATATCTGAATGTCAAGCTCTTAGATATTTTACCCTTCTTGCTTTCAAGTGTTTGATCTATTGGAGATATTTTACATCATAAAATTATTTTCTATTGTACTTTTGCCTTCTTTACAGACTAAATAAGGTTCTTAATTTGTGAGCCTGCATAGAACTCTGAATCTCTTAGTACTTTTCACAGAAAGTTTAATGAGTTTCTCCACTAGACACTAAGCTCAGTAAGGAGATGGACATCACTGCTTTATCCCAGAGTAAGCCGGTGTCAGCGTACAGAGCACAGACATAAATATTGATTAATTAAATGTACTTGTTAAGCAATTACAAAAATATTGTATTATGAAGATGGACTGTGGGCAATGGTAACAATTGGGCCAATAGGAGAGGACCAATAAACTGATACTTGAACTATGAATAGGGATTAGCCGTAAAGGCAGAGGACATTATTGGACTGTAGAGAAGGGCATCATAGGATGAGGAAATTATTACACATTCAATAATTTCTCAATTACTACAGCCTGTATGTGTATCTATGTAAGTGTATGTGTCTAAATATATAAATATACATGAAAATAATGTATGCATATAAAACATATCATTTGTATAATCTATAAACAATGCTTAGAAATATGAGAAACCTTTCTATTATTTCTTTGTCTTGCTTTGTCAAGGATCTTCAACCCACACTTTGGGAGCTACTAACATCAGTAAGTCTTAAAGACAACTCTAAAGACCTCTAGAATTAAAGGAAGACACAAAAGTTGAATTTACTTGACTGAATTTTAGTGACTATTTCCTTCTGAAACTTTTCTGCCTTGGATAACATGATCATCATAGTGTTTTATCCTGCTTCTCTATTTCTTTTATGTCTTTATCCTTGGCATTTCTGCTTCCAATCTCCCAAATGGAGACATCTCTGGACATATTCAACACGATGTTTGCTGTCTTTGTGTAGATATTTCATCTCTTGTTCTGTACTTTAAAAAAAAATCCATCTCTTTAATTTCTTCTCATCTATTTCTACTCCTTCAACTGTCAATTCTGAGACATGAGTTTTTTTAATCTAAATCTCTGATCTTATTTTAAAGTTTCAATTCTGAGTTTCAAAATTGTCAGTAGACATTTCCAACTTCACGATATGCTATTATGTTAAAATCAAGTGGTAAAAAATTATAGACAATCAGGGAGAATATATAGAACATAAATAGGAAAGGGCTGAAGTCAGAATTCTGGGGATTATCAACCTTTCCATGTGGAGATGGTGGAGACTGTATAGGAGCTGAAAATGAACCAATAGAGAATAATATGGAAAACCTGGAGTCATGTCAGGGAAAGTAAGGGAAAAGAAGGTTACCAGAAAGAGCAAATCTATCTATCTATCTATCTATCTATCTATCTATCTATCTATGTATCTATCTATCTATCTTTCTATCTATCTATCATCTATTTTTTTTTTTTTTTTTTGTCAAGAAGGGAGTCCAATAGCTATTAGCTTTTACAAGGAGAGCATTAAGTGTGACCTTGAGCAGGGCTTCTAAGACTGCTAAGTGTGGGATCAGAATTTGTCAAGTTATGAAGTGAATTGATGGGGAGATATGCAGACAGAGAATAGATTCACTCTTTTAGGAAGTTTTGCTTTGAGGTTGTCTTTGATATAATTGTAAAAAAAAAAAACAACATCAAGGAGGAACATCAAATTCAGCCTTGAGTCTCAGGGATGCCTCCTAAAGAGGGGCACATGAGCTGAGTCTTAAAGGTTATATATTATGTTTTCAAGATGACAAATGTGATCAGAGTGGCATTCTAGAATGAAAAAAAAAAAAAACCCACAAGATAGCATTGAGAAGTTACAGTAGAGCAGAGAAGGACCAATGCTTTATGCAGATAAAAATGAGGCTGGAAAGAAAATAAAAGGCCAGTTTGTGAAAGGTCTTATGTGTCTTGCTAAGAAACTTTAAACTTAATAACAAAAATACTAATATCAGTCAACATATAGTTGTTTTGTGCCAGACACTATTTTAAGTTTTTTTACCCATACTATTTATTCATTTCTACAAAAATATTATAAGGTGTAGGCTAAGAGTATAGACTCTGAAAACAGACAGCCAGGAAAATTTACTTAACCTCACTGTGCCTAAATTACCTCATCTGTAAAATTAAGTAATTTCACTTACTTCATAAGGTTGATGTAAGATTTAGTTGAGAAAATGCATGTAAAGCACTTGGAACAGCATCTGGCTCACTCAAGTATTTTTAGTTATAAGTATCCCAAATTCACAAATTAATTCTTTATATTAATTAATTAATTGACTGATAAAATTTATTTAGAAAGTAGCTGACAGAGCTTGGATAAAAATATGTCTAGTCCTAAAGACCATATTCTTAATGTATGAAATTCATACTAAAATAACAAATATAAGCAGCAGATTTTCAAGGAAATACAAATTACCTAGTTTTGAGCATAGCAATTTTGAGATACCTCTGTGACTACATAGTCTATTAGATGTTTGGGTCTGCTATTCCAGACAGTGATCTGAGATATTAATACAGATTTTGGAGTTGTCGGCATATAATTGGCCTTGTCATTGCAGCTGTGACCACAGACTTCATGTAGCACTAACGAGAAGTAGGTGAAATGGAGGCTTGTGGGACTCCAACATTGTGACAGGGAGAAAAGACATCAATAAAGAGCCCAGGAAGAAGTGGCCCAAACTTTAGAAGTAGTTTTATCAAATAGTCTAATCTGAGTTTCACCACGTCTCCAGGTTCAATCACCCTTTTATAGGAAATGGAGATGATACGGAATGCCATCAGCAATACTCAGGCTCTGGGAAACTCTAAGGGCAAATTTCCCAATTGCTTCTCCAAATTAATTGCCAGGGTTGGAATGGTGAGAGAGAGATACAGAGCAGAAAGACTAGATTAAAAGAACCATAAAACAGTAATCAATCACAAACTATGAATCTTGTCTGGATCCAGCTTCAAGCAAATATTTTTAATTTTTAAAATGGCATTTGTAAGGCACTTATAAATTTGAACACTGGCTGGAGATACTGATATTAAATAATTATTGTTCATTTTATAGATGTCTGAATGCTTTTGTCATTGTGTTTTATTTTTAAAGGACATTCATTTTTTAGAGAAACATGCTGATGAAATGCTATATGATGCAGCTCATATGGGAATAACATTTAAATAATATGGGCAAGGAATGTTGGGGATATAATGAAATAAGATTGACTATGAGTTGATGACTGTGAAAGCTCAGTGTTGGACTCATGGGCATTGATTACACTATTATCAATCATTGTATATGTTTATATTTGCTTGATATATGCATTTAATATAATGCATGTATGTAATGTAATATGTTTAAAGTAAAAACTAAAACAAAGATCAAATAAGAACCCTTTCTGGGGAAGTAAATATAACTCAAAACATAAGGCAAAGGAGGAAAAGATTCCAAGAAGATAAGCAAGGTGGTAATACGGGTCAAGTTAAATATGGCGCACCGGGATTCAGTGAATTTGACAATATTGAAATGATTGATGGTGTCTCTATTTTTGTTATTGTTAACACAATTCTCCCAATCACATAATCACACGTTCTTATCATAGGCTTCCATTTCTAATTCTCCCTCAAACCCCCAACGAATTACTCCTTTCCTCAAGTTCAAAGTTACGTAGAGGATAACTTTTCTTTCACACATCTCATACATTTCAGGATGTTCTCCTATGCATCTTCTTTTCTTCCTGTTACAATTGTTGTTATAGCTTGCTTTCACTGTTATAAAAGCCTGGTAATTCATCTCTTCTTAAGCCTTATTCCCCTCCGACATATTCTGCAGCAGCTTTATCTACTTAACATAGCACCAGTTATTTAATTGCTGGGATCCAAATCCCTTAACTGCCCTTACTAGTGATTCCACTAAAAAAGATTTAAGCCTTCCACACCACATCTTTCTGTGACTTTTCAGACATATTTCTACATTTACTTAACCACAAATATATGTGAATAAAATAATTTATTGACTATAATTCTAGTTTTTGTTTCTCTGGATTTTGCTGGAGAATAACTCAACCCATTAGTTTATGAAAGTTATCAATCTATATACTAACATATCTCTAAGCTGTAGAATTATTTCTATCCCTGTCCCTGAAGAAAGTAGACCCCCCCAATATCAATTTTTTGGCTTCATGCTATACAGATAAAAAATTCTGATATAAGAAATGTAAGTCAAGAATGTTAAGTATTATTTCTTTTAAGTTCAAAGGCAACATAAATTTTGAAATGCTATAAAGGTTAGCACTTTACTAGAAATTTCAATATATTTAATTAAGTATTATTGATCAATTTAAGATTTTTTGACTTTTTATTTATACTCTAAGATAATTTAATATGTATCACACAGACAAACTGATGTCAGAACATTCTGTACAGATTCTTCACCAACTCTGAGCCACGGAATTTTGACTGTTCAGGTAGCCCAAATTTATTGTTGCAGCAATAGTTAAATTTGTTTTCATTGATGATAGATGTTCTTTAACTCAATGCCTCATCACATTTCTGAGTTTCTCTTCTGATAGTCCCTTATCTTTCTTGCTGATATTTCTCAGTTTCAGCACCTACTCTCTGTCCCTTGGACATGTATTTAAGTTCTTGAAACTGTTCCATCTTCTGTAATATGGAATTAATTCTGCTGCCCTCATCAATGAGTTGATATGAGCATAACTGTCTCGCACATAGTATGTGCTCAATAAATTGTGGCTATTATTATTGCTCATTAGCATTTCCCTTAATGTTTACTTCTGCAAATGCTCAATATTCTTTTATCTTTTAATCTTTCCAGAGACTGGTTTTGTTAGTTCTCCATTGCTGTTGTAGTAAATCACAAATTTCATGGCTTAAAACATAAATTTGTCTTAAATTTTTGAAGGTCAGATGTCAAAAATTGGTTTTATTGAGCTAATAGCAATGTGTTTGCAGGATTGCATTCCATTCTGGAGATCCTAGAGGGGAAGCTATTTCCTTACCTTGTCCAGCTTCCAGAGAACACTTAACGTTCCTTGTCTCATGGCTCCAGTCCTCCGTCTTCAATCCATAAGTGTAGCATCTTCAAAATTTTCTCTAATTCTAACCTTTTTAACTCCCTCTTTTAGTTACAAGGACCCTTGTGATTACATTGGGCCCAGCTGGATAATCCAGGATAATCTCCCCATCTCAAAATTCTTAATTTAATCACATTTGCAAAGTCCTCTTTGCCATGCAAGTAACATAGTCACAGATTCCAGGGATTAGAATGCGAACGTCTTTAGAGAGCCATTATTCGGCATACCACACTAGTTTTTCATCTAATAATTTGAAAAAACTACTGACTACCAATTTACCTTGTTAATCAAGTGTTTAGATTACTGCATTTTAAGACTCTGTCTCTACTTGCATATTCTAGTTAATCTAAGTTCTCTCTGCAAGCTACATTCTGTATTTCTGTAATGCCTTTCTTAAATATAGGCAATCTCATGCCATTGTAACTTCTACCCAATCATTTAATAGCTATTTGATATTATGCAAATATCTTAATTTTTCTAAGGTGCATTTTACTCTTATGTAAAACAGAAAAAATATTAGTGAGATAATACATGTAAAATGATTATAGAGCCTAGCATGAAAAATGCTTAGTAAAGTTAACTGTTAATATTATTATTGTTATTATTAGAGTCTAGTAGGCAAATGGGTTCCTCTATTGTTAATTTCCATTACACTTACTGTGTTAGAAAATTAAATGTTCCCTTGGCCCCAGGAGTATTATTGATTTTCTACTTTATGCCCATTTTATTTGAACCATAATCTTCTATGCCTTAAATTTTAAAAAAGTTTTATTTTTCCTTGAAGACAAAGCAGTTAAATCAGCCTGTAATTAGCCTAGGATCAGAATTGAGTTAGATAATTTTGCAGACTCTATCTGGAATTATGGCTGAGACATATAGATATAAATTCCACATCCTCCACTCCTCAGTGGCAGAAGATTTTATCATCACCATCATCATCATCATCATCATCTACATTTGTTCGAGTGTCATCCATATAACAGTGAGACGTCTATACACTCACAAGTTGATATCCTCTAAAATACCAAAGTGACAACGTGGTCCACTATATAACATTATTTCATTCTATTTATTACTCCATTGTAATGTCTATAATATTTGACATAGTAGCTCCTCGAATGAATGTGTGAAATTTCTTGTGGATAGCTGAAAATATTAAGCAAATGGATGATTGTAGGGAGAGGAAAGAAATAGGATCAGCGAGAAGATTAAGAAAAACGCTAACGTTTACCAGGCACTGAATATATACCCCATGCTACTAAGTGCTTTATGTATCAAGACAAATAAATATTCATATATTTTTTTACTCCTCATTCCTTCATCATCACTCCATTCATTCCTCCTATCCCTAAAGGTGAAATTTTGTCAACAGCACACATTAGCTGTGTGACCTTGGCTAATTTATTTACACTTCTTAAGCCTCAGTAGTATAAAGAAATTAGAAAAAAAATCATCTCAGAAGTTTTCTTATGAAAACTAAATGTGATGCGTATACATACAGTTCCCACCACAATGCCCGGCATTTATTATCCATTACCTTTCTCCTCTCTTTGTATTTGGATTTGACCAATTTAATTTTGCAATGCTGTCTGGAAGTGGTGTGAGTTTTAAGAAAGGTTGTATGTAAAAAGACTATAAAAAGTAATAATCACCAATATGTATTAAATCCTGATGATGTGCCAAGTAGTTTTTCAAGTGCTTCATGTGATCTCGTTTAATCCTAACAACAAACCCATTGAGACAGAGTGAGATGAAATAGGTGTCCATGACTACACAGCTGGTCAAGGCAGGATTCTCACATGGTCTGATCAGGAGCTTTTAACCACCAGGTGCTCAGCCAGCACTGAAATATAAATCTAGCACTGTTCTGTGTTTATTTTTAAAAAGTCTTGCCAGTTATTTTATGTTGTTAATTTCAAGAATGCAGTATTAGGATTTATACTAACTTTTTTGTCCTTAATGTTTATGTGAATTAATTTTTTGAGAAAAGAAAATAAAATACGTATAAAAATCTCAGGAATACTATTTTACTCAAGACATTCCCAAGCTATATTTTTTAATATATTGAGTCAAAGCGTGTATACTTGAATTTCTTAGAAATATAAAAGTTAATTTGAGTAAATACAGGGAAATTTTACATGGATCCACCAGAATTTTTTTTTTTCATTTTTTTTAATTCATGCCTGGGGAGGTATATTTTGGATGGATTGTTCATATACTTAATGTCCCCATGTTGATCACATTAGTGTATAACCAAAGTAAGCCATGTTCTGTTATAAATTAATTTTGTGTTGGTTGAATATTCTGTGTAGAAAAATTTTCTTTTAATAGAAAAGAAAATGTCCCTCTTTGATTATCCTATAAAGTATTTTTACGTTTAACAACTGTATATTTCCAATGTGATTTGATCATTATGCATTTATAATTATTGCAATGTGATCGTTTTTTACTTTTGATATAAATCTCTCTGCATCAGTCAAATACCCTCACATTCGCTGTCTTTAAAATAAATGAGATGAGCACATGGGGAAGATTCAGTTATGTGCTCAAGCAATTTTCAGAGTGTAAGTAATAAGACCTCTTTAGTCAATAACAGGCACATATTATTTATTTTCATGCTCAAATGGCTAGATGATTTGATTCTCCTTCCTCCCTGGCTCTTTTTATAAATCAAATTTAGCAAATCTTGAGGACAACAACTAGACTTCAGATGTTTAGTTACACAAAATCAGTCAAATAAACCCATGGATATCTTATTCAGCATTCAGACCCATTTTTTACAGTATCCACCACTGCAAAATCTTATAAAATTCTATTTCAAGGCTATCAAATTTAATCAGCTAGGCATTTTTGAGCCCAAACCTTGTGCTCCCTGTATCTTAAGAATGGCATACTAATAGAATACAGGCTCTGGCTGTTTTTGTTTTTTTGAAAAATCTTATTTTGATCACATAAATAAGTAAAGCAAAAGATTGCCCTGAGCCAGATTGGTTTTCTCTCTTGCCATTAAAATCCCCTACTCGTTGCTGCCACCCGACTCATATAATTCTGTCACACACATGCAGTGACATTCATTCAGTGAGAGAATGGATGGCGCCAGTATGATTTATTTTCTTCTGAGATGAACAAAATGCAACATGTTTTACAAAAGCTAATGGTTGCATGTAGATTGTCTACAATATGATAGAGCTGATACTTCAAGCAATTGTTTGCAGCTGGCTAACTTGTTAATTTTGGCTTATTATTTATACTTTCTCTCTCTCTTCTCTATTACTCTACTCGTCTCTCTCTCTCTGTCTCTCTTACATATACACATACAATGTAAATAAAAGTCAGTTTACATACCAGTTCACTCTCTTTGAGACGGTGGAAAAGTTATTCAATAACTCTGAGGCTCATTTTCCTCATCTGTGAATTAGGGATAAGAATGCTTATCTTAGGGGGCTGGCCTGGTGGTGTAGTGGTTAAGTTTATGTGCTCCGCTTTGGTGGCCCAGGGTTCACAGGCCCAGATCCTGGGAGCAGACCTACACATGGCTTATCAAGCCATGCTATGGCAGGTGTCCCACATATAAAGTAGAGGAACACGGGCATGGACATTAGCCCAGGGCCAATCTTCCTCAGCAAAAAGAGGAGGATTGGCAACAGATGTTAGCTCAGGGCTAACCATCCTCACCAAAAAGAAAAAAGAAAGCTCATCTTATGTAGTTGCTGTGAATATCTAATGAGGAACTATCTGTAGGGCACAGACTTAGGTTCGTACCATATAATATAAAATTATATAATAACTATTATTTACAATCAAGAGTTTCCAGATTATTAAACTCTTTGGATGTTACTTATTTCAGTAGTGCAAAAATATTTTTGTTCAGTAGATCTATAACATAAACAAATATTTAAATCTCCACAAGTAACTCACTCCAGCTGTATTTGGGGGATGGGTTGCCTAGTAAATGACCTCGACCAAATCTCCATGCAATTATCTTCAAACAAACCTCTCTGTAAACAGGTTAACTGGCATTTACTAGTGGAAAAGGGGTCTCTTATCTATGAAATAATTTAACAAGATCTTCCTGCTCAGATTAAATTGATTAGTGTAAATGAACTAGAATTTACGTAGTCGAGGGGCACAGCTGGTTGAAAAATGGAAGGTAGCCACATAAACACGTTCTATTTGGTAATTAACTGTTTATAAAATGGAATAGTACTCAAACCAAAATTGCTCCATTTAACAAACTATTTTGTTGGCAGATGACCTGGATCCAGATCCTCTATCACTGTTTTCTCAGTGGCCTTAAACATATTAATAAACTTCTCTGAGCCTTTTGTTTTTGTTCTGAGTATTCAAAACTACATACATGGAACATCTGTTATATAACCGATACTCAAAAAAAAAAACTGATTACTGTGATAAATTCTATCAATCATAAATCCATACGTGTCCCAATGCAGGGAACAAAAAGAGATGTTTTATTGGTGCTGCATCTGATGGACTTAAGCACTGCTAAAAAATAATATCTCCTCTATGCCTTGTGCTTGTCTATAACCTTTGAGTCTTTAGGGAAGTTTAATCTATCTGCGATATGTGTTTTGACTTGACAATTTAACCCTTTGTGTTAACACAGTATCCAATATCTATCTATCTATCTATCTATCTATCTATCTATCTATCTAATCATCTATCTATCATCTATCTCTATCTGACTTAAAAATTCCTTATCACTGATCACTACATAACACTAGCAGTAATATATTTTTTCCTCCACTTCCCATTTCATCCCTGTCAAAATCACTAGGAAAATAAAAGTTGTCATATGCAAACATCTTCACTCCATAATTCCAAGAGTTAAGGATCTTTTCTTATCAAATGAATCTTACATAACTACTCTTTGAAAGAATTGCATTGAAAATTCCCAAATAATAGCTATCCGACCACTAAAATTAAGGAATTTCTGCAACCCTTTTCATATATCCTACTAGATTAAAAAAGAAAGTCATTTAAAACACACAAACGCAAACACCTCTTTCTTCTCTATTTTGACTGCTAGCTTGTGTGAGCAATTGCACCTTTCACATAGCTCTCAAATGCTCTTCTACTGTAGGAAGCTCTCTCATTATTCCAGTTTATGTTCATAAAAGTCAAAACACATGTTCAGCATGGGTAAGGTTGTCCTTTACTATTGTGCACTATGTTGATGGAAAGGAAGGGTGTGGAGGAAGGAAGAGGAACTTTACAGAGAATCTCCTAGGTTTTACATCGGTGCTGCCCACTATGGTAGTTACTAGCAACTTGAGGCTGCTATAGAACACTTGAAATGTAGCTAGTGCAAATTATGATGTGCTGTAAGTGCAATATACATACTGTATTTTGAAAACAATAGAAAAATCAGACAAAATGTATAATAACCCATTAATGTTTTATGTTTACTGCATTTTGAGGTAATATTTTGGATATACTAGGTAAAATTTAAAAATTGTAATAATTAATTATGCCTGTTTCTTTTCACTATTTTTAGTGATATTATTAGAAAATTTAAAATGACATATATGTCTTGAATTTGTAGTTCGTGCTTTATGTCTTTTGGACAGCACTGTTCTAGATACTTCAAGGCAACACTTTGAGTTATGGATGAACCTTATGTTTCTTACCTGCGTCATGGAGCTTGGGAATTTGGCACTAATGTTCCTGCTTGTATTAGTTTTGTATTGCTACATAACAAAATACCACAGACTTAGTGACTTAAACCAACACCCATTTATGATCTCACATTTCTACATGTCACAAGTTCAGGTGTGGTTCATTTGGATTCTCTGCTAAAGGTCTCACACTCAGGATGGTGCCTGGATGGGGGCACCATTTGGAGGCTCTGGGGAAGAAACCACTTCAAGCTCATTCAGGTTGTTGGCAGAATCCACTCTGCTGGGGGTAGACTATCTCAGCTCCTAGAAGCTCCCTGCTGTTCCCTGCCATGTAGTCCCCTACGTCTTTAAAGCCAGCAATGGGAAGTCAAATCCTTCTTGTGTTTTGAATGATATTTTCTTCCTCTCTGAACTCTAGAACAACATATGAAAAGCCCATGAGACTAGGTCAGGTCCACATGTATAATCTCCCTTTTGATTAACTCAAGTCAATTTATTAGTAACCCAAACTACATTTGGAAGATGCTTTTTGTCATTTAACATAATCACAAGAGTGATATTAGAAGTCGTCCTACACTCAAAGGGAGGAAATTATACAAGGATGCGTGTCACTGGCCATGGAGTGGTGCATGTTAGAATCTTGCCTAACACACAGCTTAAATTGAGATTATACAATGTATATAAACAAGTCATACACCTGCAAATGAGTAGGTTTTTTCTCTTCTGTGTTGTATAATTCCTGTTTTGACAATTAAAAAGAATGTTTTAGTGTCCTCATTCCACTTAACTCACTCCACCTATACTGACAATATCCACATGTGTTATTATCATTGTACTATTTTTGTAGATGAGAAACTGACAATAAGTGAAATTAACTACTATTTCAAGGTACAACAGACTATAAACTGATCACTTGGGAAATGACAACTGAGAGAAGAATGTGAGAGTCACTTTCAAAGCAGATTAACTGCTGATCAAGTCATTTACTGTAGCTGACAGTTCTTATGTTGAATAAGGTCACGTGTGAGGGTTGCGAAGGAGAAAGGAAGTGGCTTTCTTCAATATCCTCAAACATTCCCAGGAAGAGGCAGCACCAGAATGTACTCCTGTATCATTATTCTTTCATTATAGCAATGCATGTGCAGTCACATATCCCTCTAAATCTACTTGTTAATTAGGTTGCATAACTTAAAAAGGTGGTTAAGAGAACTAAAAAGGTTGATTCATCCTGGAACTTTGTTCAAAAGAGATTTGTAAGAAGCAGATACCTTTGTTTGCATTTCTTTTACCATTGTCTTGCTTAATAGCTTTCAAAGAACCTAAATTTTCTATTTTATCAATAGGCCCATATCGAACGGCCTTGGTATTCATTATTACAGTGTTTGTTCTGCAGATACCTGACTACAGTGTTGATTCTTATCATTACATCTGCCTGCAAGCCTTGCTCTTAAGAATTTTGCATGTCCAGACCTTCTCCTCATTCAGGTAAAAGGCGAACAACTCTTTCTGGTTTGCCCCTAACTTCCCCAGTTTTGAAACCAAAAGTTCTGTCTTCTAGGAAGCTCGTCAGTCCCAGGCAAACAGGGACAGTTAACCTCACTAGGTCTGTTGTCAAATGTCACTTCCATTTTCTCTCTATCCAACCAAAATAGCTACCCCATCCCACAGCCAATCCACCTCTAATCATAAGTCTATTTCACTTTATTCAAAAAAATTACTACTATGTAACATTAATTTACTCATGTAGTTGTGCACTGTATGCCTCTCTTTACTTACTAGAACTTACAGGTATGAGGGCAAAGACAAGTTTTTGCTCATCCTTAGAACCTCAGTACTTAAAAAAACTCTATTACCTATTAGGTGTGCAGTGTAAGCACTGATAGTTGTTTGTTTGTTTTTTTTCCTTTTTTGTAATGCAAGTGACTGACTTAAGCTTTGATTGCCAAGGCATCCACCTCAAAGAGGACTATCTCAAATAAACACATTGCCAGCCACATGACCAGACGAAGAGCCATGCCATCTCACTCAACTGAGCTTCCTTTGTTTTAGAGATCTTGGTTAATTTCAATAACTGATCATTTGGGCTACTTTTTTTCCCCTTTTCCCATGATTTAAATTCTTGCTCTTATGTTTTAAATTCACAAAAAGTGAGCCCAGGAAACTCTAGGCCCCCGCCTTCGATTCCAAAGAAGCAGAACCCCAGGCCTGTGCTGGCACTCTCTCTCTCTTCCTCTCTCTACTTGTGACCTCGCTGTGTGGCCCCAGGTGTGCTATGTAATTTCCATGTCCTGTGAGTAATAAATCTTTATGTTTTGAAAGTTTTCTAATGATTAGTGCTAAAGGATGTCTTGCAATCATAATAAGAACCACAAGGACAGGTCCAACCAAAACATTTGTTATTGATAGGCTGAAACCAGCACAAATAAGGTTCTTGGCAAGTATTTGTAGATTGAATTGAGTAGAAATGATCTATTTTTAATTATAAATCTATTGCTATTTTATATGGAGGATGATTTGGGGAACTTAGTGATAGCTTCTGGGTTTCAAGCACTCCTTTTCTTCTGGAGATCTCTTTCAGTACAATGAAGAATGTCACAAAATATTGAAAACTACAAAAGTATTGCTCTAGTGAATGAAGTTTCCTAAGGATCTAAATTTCCAAACTGGGGCAAAATTTCAATTTGTAGTCCTAATCCACATGTTACTTATCATGGCAAACCCATACTATGGAATAGGAATTTTTCTGAGGAGACTGAACTAATCTGAAGGAACTATTTTTATTCTGCCTCTATCACCATTTATTAACATCATATCTCATCATTATCACATTGGTACTATTGAAAGAGGGAGAAGCCTGTCACATTATATTTTGAAACATTTTATATTGTGAATTAGTTCTATTAACCTAAACTTGGATTTCCTTTCTCTTAATACTATGCCATATACCTGGTAAACTTAAGCATTTTCTCACAAAAGTATCTGGTATTTCTACATGGTAGAGTTTCACTTCTCTAATCTGTGTGATTTATTTGCCTCAGCAAATTAATAAATGAAGCAGAAATATATATTTTTTTGCAGAAAAAAACTTTTTTTTCCGTTCAGGTGGAAGCCACTAGCACCCACTTTACTAGGGTCTCTTCTTCCTACCAAAGGACACGATGAGATGAAGCCTCCAGTGGCCTGTCCCTGAGTGACAGATTGAGCAAAACTCTTATTTTCCACATCACTGGTCCAAGTTGGTCATGTACCATAAGAAACAGCTGTTGAAAATGTGGGCGGTTTTGTTACCACAGTGTAAGATAACCTATCCTGACCGATATATTCAGATATAAATGCTACTGTGTCTCCAAATAGAGAGTTCAGCGTTAAAGAATAATACATGTGTATTATATGTTATTTTTTACTAGATGACAGAAAATAGAAGAATAAAAAATGAAAAATTCACTCAAAATTAGAAACAGATATTTGATAGGCATATGGGTTAAGGAAAAGAGAAGTTTGCCAAGAGTCTAAAGAACTTCTCCTGCTTTGCCTCTTTCCAGTTGCACCCTATGTTAAACTACTCATTCTCGTTGAGATAGTTTTCTCTCTCAGGTGGGAAATGAGTGTAGTAACACACCACCTTTCTACATCATGGGACTTTTATAAGGATAAAAAGAAAATAATATATATATGGTTTATAGAATTTCTACATACAATAGAATATATGTATGTGTATATATATACAAACTATAAAGTGCTTATACAAATATAAGTAATTACTATCATTTTAGAATATACCTTTTTATCTACCTTTCAGATTCTTGGCCACTAAGTTTTGCCAAGTCTTTTTAGGTAATTGCTATAATTTTGGCAGAATTTCTAAGACATTTCAATTCTCATGGAACACTTAGTTTAAAGAAAGAAGAAGCAAAATAAGGATGCAAATGTATTTTCACGGGAAACAACCAGGCTGAATCATGTTGGAAAGTTAATTGTTCCTTCAGACTTTGTATTTTAAATATCAAATCTTCTCCTCTATAGGACATATAGACTGATGGTACCATCTATATCTCTAAGAGAAACTCAGGTTATACTTTGTCTTCCTTCATACTTGGCAGTCGAACTTAACATATTTGAGTCAACTGTAAATTGAAGACCCTTCCTTGCACATGAGTTAGCAGGTCAAGGCAGATTGTTCTGCCTTCTGGAGCAGTGTTACACTTAAATCAACTCAGAAAGAGAGTTCTGGAATCAAAATCCTGCTTGCTTAGTGTATATTCGAAGTAGGTCATCAAGTCATTACTTTTTACCTCAAAAAATATTTATCATGGAGTACATTAAAGGGATGTGAAAACTAATATTGCTTATGAAGACATTCAGTTTCAGGGAGAAAATCTATATAAATATATGTGCTTCATTATTTCTTTGTCTCCAAACAATTTCAACAGATATTTACCAAGCACTGGGAATATGTTTGGTGCTGTCTGGGCTTTGGGAATATTGTAAGAATTAAAGCAGATACATTTCTTGCCTTGCCTTCAGGGACTTACATTTTAGCTAAACAACTAAACAAATAATAAAAAAGATAGTGAAAAATGGTATGGACAAAAGTAAAAGAGGATGAGGTGGTAGTGAACATCAGCGTGGGGCGCTTCTATTTTAATGAGGTCTGGGAGTAATCCCTCCATAAGGTGACATTTGAGCAGGGACTTAAAGGGCGTGAGGAAGTGATCCATGTAGGTACACGGAGAAAGAACGTAATAAGCAAAGGAAAAAGTGAGCAAAGGCCCAGAGGAAGGCTTGTGCATGGCCTAGATTCTGAACGAACAGCAAGGAGCCTATAATGGCTGGAGATAGATGAGCATTCATCATAGAAAGAGATGATGAATTTAGAGGTAGGACTGTTGCTGTAATGCAGTCATTAAGTGACCTGAGAAATTTCTCATCATATCTCCTGGGTAACTTACATTTTATTCAGTATTTTATTCCAAAGTACTTATTTATTATATATAGAGAGAAAGATAGACTATACAGAAATGTTGAGATACAAAAAATACTCACCTATAAAAAATACTGACCTGTCAATGCAGTAGGTGCTATACACATGTTGTATATTTTCTTCTCGTGATCCGTATTTTTACTGATGTAGTCATCTGTGTCTATGGGTTTGTGTGTAAAACACATGACAGATCAAGAGTGTCTTCCCTCTATAATTAGCATCCAGGTTTCTTTGCACTAAAACTCAATCTAGTAAATTTTCCATTATAGTCAATTAATTTTGACAACACGTATTTTAATGTTCCATGGTCTTAACGATCCCTTATGATTTGCATTTAAGATAGTTAGATTATTCCATGTAATAAACAATGTGAGTGTAGGCATAAGACTGTACATGTATACACACACACACACACACACACACATTGTGAATATTTCTAAGTATTTTTTAGCATACATTAAAAGAAACCAAGTTTTGCCTCCTGGGGTAAAACAATGTTGATACTCCCAATTCTCCAGTTACTTTGTACAATGTACATGCTTACCTGCATTGATGAATATCCTAATTACTTTATAAACATCAGCAGCATGTCACATCCTACATGTGCTTCCAATCTCTGACTTCCCTAGTCCTGATGTCCATATTCACGTTTGTATTCATGTAATTAGGACAGGCTCGCACAAATAACTTTAAGGTAACCAGAACTGGACCTTATTTACATCTTCAAAGTCACTTCCAGCATCACCTGTATTAGTGATTGATAGGATAACTGGGAGAAGGTATCTGTACTCTAGGAGCTGGGAATTCGGGGCTTTTACAAATAAAGTTGTTTTGAGCATTCATGTGCAAGCATTTGTAAGGAGACATGCTTTTATTTCTCTTGCATAAATACCTAAAAGTTGAATGAATGGGTCATATAGTAAATGTCTGTTTCACTTTTGAAGAAACTGCCACACTGTTTTACAAAGTGCTTGTGTCATTTTTCATGGCAGCAGTAGTGTATTAAGAATTCCAGTTTCTCCACATCCTCACCAACACCTGACCTAGGTGGTCTCTACCTTTAGACATTCTACTGCATGTGCAGTGGCATCGCAATGCCGTTTTATTTCCAATTCCTTAGTAACTAATGATGGTGAGCATGTTTTCATGTGCTAGCTTATCATTTGTGCATTTTAGTTTATAAAGTGACTTTTCAAATTTGTGTGCTCATATTTTTAAAATGAGTTGCTTATTTCTTCAATTGGATTTTGAGAACTCTCTGTATATTATAGACACACATCTTGTATCAGATATGTAATTTTTGAATATGTTCTCCCAATCTCTGTATTGCATTTTCATTCTCAGAAAAATCTTAATAGAGAAAAGTTGTTTATTCTGATGAAGTACAAATTATCAACTTTTCTTTTGTATCCATCATGCTTTCAATGTTATATATAAGAAATATTTGCTTAGAACAATTTCATTAAGATTTTCTCCTCTGTTCTCTTTCAGTGTTTTTAGAGTTTTAACTGCTACATTTCAGGGCTATGATCATTTTGAATCAACCTTGAATATGACGTGAGGTATGGCTTGAAGTTCATTTTTATTGGTATATGGACATCTAACTATTCCAGCAGAGTTGGATTATCCTTTCTCCACTGAAATCCTTTACGTCTTTGTTGAAAACCAGTTGAATATATGTCTGTCTATTTCTGTACACTCTGTTCTGTTCCGTTGATCTACTCTTCCGTCCTTATGCCAATGCTATGCTGTCTTGATTATTGTAGTTTCATAAGTCTTGAAGTCAGATAGGATAAAAAGTCTACATTTGATTTTTTATTTTAAAATTGTTTTGGCTTTTCTTTCTTTTTTTTTTTCTATTTATTTAAATTAAGAAAAAAACAAAAGCAATTCACTCCTTGCCGACCCCCCAATCCTCACCTCTGGCAATCACCAATCTGTTCTCTGTATCTATGAGCTTGCTGTTTATTTATTTATTCATTCCACATACAAGAGAAATCATACTGTATTTGTCTTTCTCTATCTGACTTATTTTAGTTAGCATAATGCCCTCAAAGTCCATCCATTTTGTTGCAATTGCAAGATTTCATTCTTTTTCATGGCTGAATAATATTCCATTGTGTGTATATATACCACAATTTCTTTAACCATTTATCCATTGATGGACACTTATTTTGTTTTCATATCTTGGTTATTGCAAATAATCCTGCAAAGAACATGGGGGTGCATATATCTTTTCGAGTGAGTGTTTTCATTTTCTTTGAATATATACCCAGAAGTGGGATTGCTGGATCATATGGTAGTTCTATTTTTAATTTTTTGAGGAAACTCCATACTGTTTTCCATAGTGGCTGCACACATTTACATTCTCACTAACTGTGCACAAGTGTTCCCTTTTCTCCACATCCTCACCAACACTTGTTATTTGTAGTCTTTTTGATAATAGTCATTCTAATAGTTGTAAGGTTTGCATTGTGGTTTTGATTTACATTTCCCTGATGATTAGTGATGCAGAGCATCTTTTCAAATACCTATTGGCCAAGTATGTCGTCTATAAAAAATCTCTATTCAGAACTTCTACCCATTTTTTAATCTGACTGTTTGCTTTTTTGCTATTGAGTTGTATGAGTTGTTTATATATTTTGGATATTAGCCCATTATCAGATACATGATTTGCAAGTATTTTCTCCCACCCAGTAGTTGTCTTTTCATTTTGTTGATGGTTTCCTTTGCTGTGCAGAAGCTTGTTAGTTTGATGTAGCCCCACTTGTTTATTTTTGCTTTTGTTGCTTTTGCTTTTTGTGTCAGATTCAAAAAATTTTCACCAAAACCTATGTCAAGGAGCTTACCATCTGTCTTCTTCTAGGTGTTTCTTGATTTCAGGTCTTATATTTGTCTTTAATCCATTTTGAGTTTATTTTTGTGTACGGTATAAGATAGTGGTCCAATTTCATTCTTTTTCATGTGGCTGTCCAATTTTCCCAGCATCATTTATTGAGGAGACTTTCCCTTCCCCATTGTTTATTCTTGGCTCCATTGTCATAAATTACTTGATCATATACACGTGGACTTATTTCTGGGCTGTCTATTCTAGTCAATGGATCTATATATCTGTTTTTATGCCAATACCATATTGTTTGGATTACTATAGTTTTGTAGTATGCTTTGAAATCAGGAAACACAATGCCTTCAGTTTTGTTCTTCTTTCTCAAGATTGCTTTGGCTATTTGGGGTTTTTCATAGTTCCATACAAATTTTAGGATTGTTTGTTCTATTTCTGTGAAAAACATTGGAATTTTGATAGGGATTGCATTGAATCTGTAGGTTGCTTTGAGTAGTATGGATATTTTAACAATATAAATTCTTCCAATGCATGAGCATGGAATATCTTTCCATTTATTTGTGTCTTCTATAATTTCTTTCATTAGTGTTTTGTAGTTTTCAATATACAGTTCTTTCATTGCCTGGGTTAAATTTATTTGTAGGTATTCTTTTTTGATGCATTTGTAAACAGAATGGTTTTCTTAATTACTGTTTATTGTAGTTCATTATTAGTATATAGAAATACAAGACATTTTGGTGTATTGATTTCATATCCAGCAACTTAACAGAATTTATTAATTCTAACAGTTTTTTGATGGTGTGCTTATAGTTTTCTGTTTACAATATCATGTCATCTGCAAATAATGACAGTTTTACCTCTTCCTTTCTCATTTGGATGCCTTTTATTTCTCTTTCTTCCCTAGTTGCTACGGCTAAGACATCTAATATTGTGCTGAATAGAAATGGTGAGAATGGGCATCCTGTCTTTGTTCTTGACCTTAGAAAAAAAGCTTTTAGCTTTTCACCATTGAGTATGATATTAGCTGTGGGCTTGTCATATATAGCCTTTATTACATTGAAGTATATTCCCTCTATACCCACTTTGTTAAGGGTTTTTATCATAAATGGATGTTGAATTTTGTCAAAGGCTTTTTCTGTATCTATCAAAGTGATCATATGATTTTTATCCTTCCATTTTGTTAATGTGGTGGGTGTATCACATTGACTGATTTGTAGATGTTGAACAATCCTCGCATCCCTGGAATAAATCCCGCTTCGTCATGGTGTATGATCCTTTTAACGTATTGTTGAATTCAGTTTGCTGAAACTGTGTTGAGGATTTTTGCATCTATGTTCATCAGGGATATTGTTCTGTAATTTTCTTCTCTTGTGGCATCCTTATCTGATTTTGTTATCAAGATAACGCTGGTCTCATAAAATGAGTTTGGAAAAGTTCCCTCCTCTTCTATTTTTTGGAAGTTTGAGATGGATTGGTATCTTCTTTTGAATGTTTGGTAGAATTCACCAATGAAGCTGTCTGGTCCTGGACCTTTGTTTATTGGAAGGTTTTTGATTACTGATTCAATCTACTTACTAGAAATCCATCTGTTCAGATTTTCTATTCATGATTCAGTCTTGGTACGTTATATGTTTTTAGGAATTTATCAATTTCTTCTAGGTTGTCCAATTTTTTGTCCTATAATTGTTCATAGTAGTCTCTAATGATCCTTTGAATTTCTGTGGTATCAGTTTTAACATCTCTTTCATTTCTGATTTTATTTATTTGAGGTCAATCTCTTTTTTTTCTTGGTGAGTCTAGCTAAAGATTTGTCAATTTTGTTTCTCTTTTCAAAGAACCTGCTCTTGGTTTCATTGATCTTTCCTATTGCCTTTTTAGTCTCTATTTTATTTGTTTCTGCTCTAATCTTTGCTATTTCTTTCCTTCTATTAATTTTGGGCTTCATTTGTTCTTCTTTTTGTAGTTCTTTGAAGTGTAAAGTCAGGTTGTTTATTTGAGAATTTTCTTGTTTCTTGAGGTAGGCATTTATCTCTATGAACTTCCCTTTTAGACTGGTTTTGCTGCATCAGATAAATTTTGGTCTGCTACATTTTTATTTTCATTCATCTCAAGATATTTTTTGACTTCTCTTTTGATTTCTTGTTTGACCCATTGATTCTTCAATAGTATATTGTTTAATCTCCACAAATTTGTGAATTTTCCTATTTTCTTTGTGTAATTAATTTCTAGTTTCATATCATTGTGGTTGGAAAAGACGCTTGATATGATTTCAATCCTCTTACATTTATTAAGACTTATTTTGTGGCCTATCATATGATCTATCTTGGAAAATACTCTGTGTGCACTTGAGAAGAATGTATATTCTGTTGCTTTTGGATGGAATGTTCTGTAAATATCTGTTAAGTCCATCTGGTCTAATGTGTCATGTGAGATTGATGTTTCCATATTGATTTTCTGTCTGGATGATTTATCTATTGATGTAAGTGGGGTATTAAAGTTCCTTAGTATTATTGTATTGTTATCTATTTCCCCCTTAGGTCTGTTAGTTTGCTTTACATATTTAGGTGTTCTTATGTTGGGTACATAAATATTTACATGTATTATATCTTCTTGTTTGATTGGTCCTTTTATCATTATGTAGCACCCTTCTTTGTCTCTTATTACAGTCTTTGTTTTAAAGTCTATTTTGTCTGATATAAGTATAGCTACTCTAGCTTTCTTTCGGTTTCCATTTGTACGGAATATCTGTTTCCGTCCTTTCACTTTCAATCTGTGTGTGTCCTTACATCTAAAGTGAGTCTCTTGTAGGCAGCATATCGATGAGTCATGTTTTTTTAATTCATTCAGCCACTCTATGTCTTTTGATTGGAGAATTTAGTCCATGCACATTTAAAGTAATTATTGATAAGTATGTGCTTATTGCCATTTTGTTCATTGTTTTTTTTTGCTGTTTTTGTAATTCCTATCTGTTCCTTGTTTCTTCCTTTACTCTCTTCCTTGGTGGCTTGATGACTTTCTTTAGTGGTATGCTTATATTCCATTCTCTTTATCTTTTGTGTATTTACTATAGGTTTTTACTTTGTGGGTACCATGAGACTTTCATATAACAACTTATATCTGTAATAGTTTAAGTTGATAACTTAAGTTTGATCCCATTGTAAAGCTCAACATTATTACTCTCCCCCTCCATGTTTTATGTTTTTGATGTCACATTTTACATCTTTAATCTTGTGTATCCCATAACTAATTATTGTAATCAGTTATTTTTACTACTTTTGTGTTTTAACCTTCATATTAGCTTTATAAGTGATTAATCCACTACCTTTGCTTTACATTTATCTTTCCAGTGAGATTTATTCTTTCATTGTGTTCTTGTCACTAATTAGTAACTTTGATTTTCTCAAAGTACCAACTTTGGTGTCATTCATTTCATCTATTATTTTTCTGTTTTCATTTTATTGATTTTTCTTATCTTTAGTACTTTTTTTCTGCTTCTTTTATATTTTAGTTTCTCTTCCTTTTAACTTTTTTAACCTCTGAAATGAAGACATTGATTTGAGACCTTTTTACTTTCCTATTGTAGATCTTTTGTTTAGTACTAAAATGTTTTCCTCTATTCACTGACTAAACTGCCTCTCATAAATTTTGTTATGCTATTTCCATTTTTGTTCAGTTCAATTTTTTAAATTTAGTTATGTATTCTTTTAGACTCATGGTTTATTATGAAGCGTATTATTTAGTTTCCCAATATTTATATTTTTTGAAATATGTACCGCTGATTTCTGATTTAATTTAATTTAAATAAAATTTAATGCTAAAATAATTTCATTCCATTTTGGTCTTTATCTTTTTTGGAATATTTGAATCTCTTTAAATTTACTGAGACTGACTTTAAACCCTGAATATGGTCTTTCTTGCTATATAATCTCTGTGCACTTGAAAAAAAATGTATTGTGCTGTTGTTGAGTGGACTGACTACATATGTCAGTTAAGTAGGGTTTGCTCACAATGTGGTTCAAGTCAGGGTAAGTGGTTATTGATATGGTTGTGTTTAAATAAAATGTGCTATCTTACTGTAACTTGTTTTTTATTTGTCTACTCTGAACTTTTTCCATTCTTTTTCTTTTTTATATAGGCAATTTTATTTTACTTTTTTGCAGCTTTATTGAGATATAATTGGTATATAACATTGTGTAATTTTAAGATGCACAATGTGTTGATTTCATACACATATATTGCAAAATGATTACCACAGTAAGGTTAGTTAATACCACCATCACCTCAAATAATTCCTTTTTTTGTGTGTATGGAGTGAGAACATTTAAGATTTACTCTCTTAGCAACTTTCAAGTATATAATACAGTATTGTTAACCATAGTCACCATACTGTACATTAGATCCCCAGAACTTATTCATCTTATAACTGGAAGCTTGTACTCTTCGACCAACAACTCTCCATTCCTCTTCCCCCAGCCCTCGGTAACCACTGTTCTACTCTGTATTCCATTCTTTTCCTTTTCTATCTTCTTTTGGATTGCATTGATCATTTTTAATAACTTTGTTGGCATATTAACTATAGCTATAACTCCTTTTTTTAAGTATTTGCTTTAAGGTTCAGTAAGTGCATTTTAACTTATTTTAATATTTTACCACTTCATGTGTAGAATAAGAATCTCCCAACTGAATTCTCCTAAACTGCCTTCCAGCCGTTGTGCAATTGCTATCATAAATTTTACTTCTACATATGTAATAAAGTGCACAATATATTGCCATTATTTATACATCAGTCAATTACCTATAAACACTTTTAAGTAATAAAATATTTTATAATTGCACACACATTTACCATTTCCAGTGATGTTCCTTTCTCTGAATAGACAGGGATTTCCAAATTATATCATGTGTTTTCCCTGAGGGCTTCATATCGTACTGGTCTACAGTGTGTTATTTCTTTCAGTATTTGTATGTCTGAAAAAATCTTTCTGCTGCTTTTAAAAGATATGTTTGCTGGTTGTAATAATCTACAGTTTTATTTTTTAGTAATTGAAATGTTACTCTACTGTCCTCTGTCTTGTATTGATCCCAAAACAAGTCAGTCTTTTCTTCATTTCTCTTCAACATTTCTTTTTCCTCTAGTTGCTCTTAACATTCTCTATTTATCACTGGTTTCAAGGAATTTAACTTTTATGTGACATGATGTAGTTTTCTTCATGTATGTTGTACCTGGGCTTTGCTAAATTTGGCTCTGTTGGTTTATGGTTTTAATAAAATATGGAAAGATGCCTACTGTTAATTCTTGCAAAAAAATTTTTTTACTGTCTTTTTTAGTTTCCCTTGGAAATCTAAATTATTCTTATAGTTGATCATTTAAAGTTGTCCCATGGCTCACTGATAGTCTGCTTATTCATTTTCAGCCTCTTTTCTCTATTTTAGACAGTTTCTATTGCTTTGACTTCAAGTTTACTAATCTTGCTGGGTTTTTTTTCTCCTGCAGTTTCTAATCTACTGTTTATTTTATACAATGTATGTTTCTCAGACCTTGCACTTTTCATCTCTAGAAATTTAATTTTATTGACCTTTTATATATTTTTAATATTTATTAATAGGCTCAATCTTTCATCTACCCAGTTGAACATATGGATTTTAGTTATAGTAAATCCTTGAATGACTTCATCTACTAAGTCTATAATGTTTTTTTAGGTACGATTCTATTGACTTTTCTCCTTATTAGGGTTTATGTTTCTCTGTTTTTTCAATGCGTCTTTAATTCTGATTAGGGGTCCGATATTGTGAATTTTTGAATTTTACCCTACTGGCTACTAATTGTTTACGTATTCCCAAAAGTATCATTGAGCTTTGTTCTGAGACACACTGAATTTCTCAGAGACAGATTGTTTGTTTCAAGGCTTGTTTTTAAACTTTGCTTTATAGGACCCCAGTAGCTATCAGTCTGTTGCTGATTTTTGCCATGACTGAGTCAGTATCCTTCTGAGTACTGTATCTGATGCACTGTGATTGATAGTTTTCCACTCCAAATGATGGGAACAGGAAATCTTCTCCACTTTCTGTGAGCACTGGGGATTGTTTCCTTTGCTCTTTTGGGTGGTTATTTTCCCAGCCTTGTATATTTTTTCACACTCAGATACTGATCAGTCCTTATCTAAAATCTTGAGGAGGCCCCGCTCTCTCTCCTTCTGTCTTTCTGTTACTTTCTCTTTTCCAAGATACTTCCCTGCAAATTCTATACACCTTGGATTTTCCAGACTCAGCTTTATCTCCTGAACTAGTAAGATTCCTGGACTCCACTTTGATTCCTTTCCCTGTATTATGGCCTAGAAACAATTTCCAAGCTATTTGCTAGGGGGTCATAGGACCAATACTGTGTGTTTCCTCTTTCCCAGGAATCAGTCTCCTGTGTTGTCTACTATCTATTGTATGAAAACTAAAGGTATTTTATTTTTAATATTTTGCCTGGATATTTATTTGTTTCAAGCAGGAGGGTTGCTCTGATACCTCTTACTCTATATTGACCTGAAGTAGAAGTCCTTTTTTATTTATAATCTTAAGAATTAAATTTAGAGGCACCAAGCTGTTTCAGATTCTTTGTATTTGTGAAGAATATAATAGAGTAAAACTGTTGATAATGTCCCATGCTTACCATATTAATGAGGTACTAGTATTTCATATACACTGTTATAATTAGTGAATATTTTTATATATCACTGTTTAATCAATGTCACTGGATTTTACAGAGATAAATATATATGTAAGATGTAAAGGACAAATAAAAATATCCTATGATTTTAAAATACATCAGAAATTCAATCACCTGGTAAAGACCAATATAAAACCAATTGAAACTGTCAAGAAATTTTTGGAAAATATTAACCAATGTAGCAGATGCTGAAATTGGAAACAACTTTGTTAAAACTCATCAAAAGAGAATGGAAAGAAGAAAAGTTCACTTTAATTCCACTGGGTAACAAAAATACATTTTTACTGTCAGATTATTTGCAAGTTATATTTAAAGATACCATTTCTGTGAATATTTATGTCCTGTGAACATGTCTCCTCTTCTAGTAGTCAGAAATTTGTGTTCAGCTGTCACTCAGAATGGCTACTTCAAGATATCCTGCTTTGAAAATGTCATTGAAAGTTTTAACATCTTTCTTCAAGGACATCCTTTTATAGGATGCCAAAGGACACCCTGGAAAAACACACAAGATACATCTTTCTGTTCCCTCTTTTGAGGATAGTAACCTAACAACAATTCAAGCAAATTTCAATCACTATTTGCAGTTACATTTTTAGGGGGAATAGGAGCTTGAGACTAGATAATATTTCAGAATATAGGGTATATTTTCATATGAAGAACTTTCTATAATATTGTTTTGTTTAACCCAAAATAACACATTTAGGATCACAAACAATAAATGAAATTTCTAGTGCTTTTACTCTTGAATTAAATGAAGTCAGTTAATATCGCTAAGATTTAGATTTTTCATTTACCTACCACACAAATTTTCTCTGACAATTTTTTAAACATTTACAATTTTTCAATTTTAAAATGGTTTTAGATTTACAAAAGAGTTGCAGAGATAGATTTCTCATATACTCCACACCCTGGTTTCCCTCTTATTAGTATCTTAAATTAGTATGATATATTACAATTAATGAACTAATATTGATGCATAAGTATTAACTAAAGTCCGTAATGTATTCATATTTTAGTAGTTTTTACCTAATCTCATTTTTATATTCTTATCATTTATTCTTCCTCTCCAGGATACCACATTACATTTAATTGCCATTTATACTTAGGCTCATCTTGGCTGCAATATTTCTTCAGACATTTCCTATTTTGATGACCTTGACAGTTTTGAGGACTGGTCATGTATTTGTAGATATCCCTCTTTTGGAATTTTTTTCTGATGTTTTCTCATGATTAGACTATTTTATGGTTTTTTCAGTGGAAGATAATAGAGACAAAGTCATTTTCCTCACATCACATCAGATATATACTATCAACACAACTTATCACTGCTGATCTTGACCTTAATCAACTGGCTGAGATAGGGTTTCTCAGGTTTCTCCATGGGAAAGTTATTTTCCCACCTTCTACTAGACTCTATGGAAGGAAGTCACTACATGCAACCCAACTTAAGGAGTAGGAGTTATGAATTCATTATACTCACGAATGTGGGCATTTGCATCAATTGCTTGAGATTGTTCTGCATGAGAAATTTGACTTTTCTCCAAATGAGTTTACTTAATCACTTATTTATTTAGTTTGACCCATGGATATTTATTTTATAATTTGGATTATAATCCATTGCTACTTTATTTATTTTGTTGCTCAAATTGTTACAGCTTTGGCCATTGGAAGCTCTTTCATTTGGCTCCTACGTATCTTTGACATATTCCCATTATTGTGCATGGGTTTGTTTTTTTGTTTTTTGAGCAGTTTTTAACTGTCTGGAACTACAAGTTTCTCTGGGCTCCTCTTATGTATTTATTGTCTCAGTCCTTTAATCACACATTCATTTCTCCGTGGAGCCTGTGTACTTTTTATTGGTATTAGTTGATATTGATGTCTCCAACTCTATCACCACATAGATCATTCTAGTCTTTTCGTCTTGCTTGTCTGTAACCTCCCATTCAAACAGTGAGAATCTTGGCTCCCACTATCCATTCATTTACTTAATTGTTCAGTTCAAGTGTACATGTATAGTGGCTCCATGATTGTTAACCCACACCCTTTGGGGACAACTTTATTAACTTTTGTACAGTGCTTATATATGGCTTATTTTGTCTTTAGTTTTATAGATGCTGCTTATTTCCAAAGTTATTTAGGTCAACACCGTTTTCTGTACTTCCTTCAGGTAGGTCGCATCATACATTGGTAAATATAGTTAGACATTTTAGTCACACTCTGAATTCCATCCTAAAGTCCCTGACCTCCACTTTGTTTTAATTTGCAAACATCAACTTTCAGACCTTATGCTATAAAGTGCTACAGATTTTGAAAAATGCATACTGCCATGTATCTACCGTTACTGAATCACACAGGATGGTTTCAATACCCTAAAAACAATTTAAAATTTTCTCTATGCTTCATGTGTTCAACCCCCTCCCAAACCCCTGACAATGACCAATCTATTTATAATCTATAGTTTAGCCTTTTCCAGAATGTCCTATAATTAGAGTCATGCAGTACACAGCCCTTACAGAATGGCTCCTTTCACTTAGCAATATGTATTTAAGATTCATACATGACTTTGAATGGCTTGATAGCTTATTCCTTTTCATTCCTGAATAATATTTTATTACATAAATGTACCACAATTTATTTATCTATTTACCTGTTGAAAGGTATCTTGGTTATTTCCAGTGTTTCATGATGATGGATAAAGTGCTATAAACATCACATGAAAATTTTTGAGTGGAGATAATTTTTCAAATCACTGGGAAAATAACTAGGATCACAATGACTGGATCATATAGTAAGACTATGTTCCACTTTGAAAGAAACTGTCAACTATTTTTCAAAGTGGATGTACCAGTTTGCATTCCAGTTAACAATGAATGACAGTTGTAGTTGCTCTGCGTCCTTGCAACAATTGATATTGTCAGTTTATTTTTTAAATTTTAGACATTCTAATAGGTGTGTAGTGACATATCATTGTTGTTTTAATTTGCATTTTCTAATTACAAATAATGTTGACCACTTTTTCATATGCTTATCTTTTGCCTATGTATCTTCTTTAGTGAAGTGTCTGTTTAGATCTTTTGACTATTTTAATTGGGTTGTTCTTTTTTTATTATTGAGTTTTATGTGTTCTACATATATTTTAGATGCAAGTCTTTTTGCAAATATTTTTTTCATGTCTATGTCCAGATGAAGAATCCAGCTCCAGTTTAAAAACCTACATGTGATTTTTCACGCCTAACCCTGGGCAATTACAAAGGCTTTACTTGGCAAACCTGTTCTGGGAAAACTGCCCCCCACACACACCAGACTCAGCACACATCCAGTGTGTATCCATGTCTGAAGGGAGCTGTAGTCATAGATTCAGACACTCCTGGCCCATCGTATTCTCTACATATTTACATTCCGAGTGCCTGCACCCACCTTTCTAGATCTCTTTATCTGAGACCTTGGGCTGAGCTCTCCTTAGATACTTTTGCTGAGACCTCATTACGTGGGGAAGAGGAGAAAGAAACCCTGAAGACTCTTTTCCCCACTCTCACTCAATAACCAGTAGTTTTCCACTCTTAGACCTCCCCTCTTTGCTTCCTGCAATTGCAGGGTCCATAAAACTACCAGAGCTGTTTGTTCATGGCTCCCTCAACAGCAAGATGGCCCGTGTGTCTGCACTGATTCACCAGACCCTCCACCAGTGTGCCATTCCATGGGGAAAATGGAACAGGGGAGTGAGGTGGTGCTTCCTCTGGCTTGAGACTATTGCTTATACTATCAGAGTAAGTGATTAAAGGCTTAACTCTTTCATTTGTGACTTGTTGCTTTAATTGGCTATTTCAACACCTGGCAGCTCAGCTCTCTTCCAGCTCAGCTGAGCTCCTGACACTAGTCTTTTCATTCTCTTTACAGTTTCTCTCAGGAAGTAGTTTTTAATTTGAATAAAATCAACTTATCAATTTTTTTCTCTTATGGGTTGTACTTTTGGTGATGTATCTAAAAACTCATCACCAGAAACCGAGGTTATATAGATTTTCTCCTAGAAGTTTTATAATTCTGTGTTTTACCTTTAAGTCCATGATTCATTTTGAGATAATTATTGTGTAATAGTTAGGGCTGAGTCCAGGCTAATTTCTTTTTCATGTGGATGTCCCATTATCCATTTTGCATATGGATATACCATTTGGTATAAAGTCTATCCTTTCTCCATTGGTCTTTTGCATGATGCAAAAAATCAGTTGACTATATTTGCATTGGTCTATTTATGGGAAATCTATTTTGTTCGATTCACTTGTGAGTCTCTTTATTTGCCAGTAATATTCTGTTTTGATTATTATGAATGTGTAGTCAATCTTGAAATCAGATAGTGTCAGTCCTTTAACTTTTATCTTCTTCAGCAGTTTTGTGTTAGTTATTCTAGGTCTTTTGTCTTTCCATATAGGCTTTAGAATCTGTTTATTGATATCAGTACAATAGGTTGCTGAGATTTTGATTGAAGTTGCATTGAATACAAAGATTAAATTGGAAAGAACTGACATCTTAATATTGAGTCTTTCAATTCATGAGTATGGACTATTTCTCCACTTGTTTAGCTCTTCCTTGATTTTTTTCACCAGTGTTTAGTAGTTTTGTGCATACAAATCTTGTATGCATTCTGTTAGATTAGTGTAATAAGTTAGAACTTGTTCCCTTTGCTTGTGTTTCCTGGTAAAGATTTTAAAGAATCAATATTATTCTTCCATAAATGTTTGTCAGAATTCTCCAGTGAAATCATGTCTCTGGTATTTTCTTTTTTTGGAAAAAGTGTAAGTTTTTATTCAAATTCTTTAATAGATATTGGACTATTTAGGATATCTATTTCTCCATGTAGAGAATCAATTTCTCTTGATTTTGGTAGTATATGTTTTGCAAGGAGTTGTTGCATTTTACCTAAGATAGAAAATTTGCGGTTTAGAGTTGTTTGTAGTATTTTGATTATAATTTTAATGTCCATCAGATTGGTAGTAATGGCCCCACTTTAACTTCTAATATTGATAATTTCCCTAGCCCCCTAATCCTTCCCTGGCTTTAGTGTCCTTAATATATTGACTATGTTTTGGATTTTGTTTGTTTTTTTTCCTCTTTTTAGGTGAGACAGGAAGACTGGAGAGGCGAGGAATGGAAGGAATTTTCTTCCCCAAGCTGGGATGAAGCTCTGGCAAAGTCTTTTCCACTGGAGAGTAAACTTTGTTCAGGAGAAGGTTTTGGACATGTTGACAATGATTACTCTTCTCTGCTTCGCCACAGCCAAGAGAGTTTTTCTCAGATCTTTAACCTGAAACCTGGTGGGGTTCCTGCATGTAAAGTCTACAAATGTGGGCCCCCTAAGACTGTGGGCCCTCAGGAGCTACTCACGTTCACATTTGTCCATACTTCGTCTCTAACAGTTCATCAGAATGACCTTTTTAGTCTTCCTACCAGTTCACCGCTGTAGTGGCTTTGCTCCGGATGTGCAGATCTTGGTGTAGCTCTCCGGATTCATCTGTCTCTCTAGATTTTAGGCTGACAGTTTGCCCTGCAAATTCATTTCTCTCTTGGGTCAAGGGAAATTCCTTGATTTTAAGTTTTTCTGGCTTTGTCGTGTTTGAAAGACAGAAATGATGACCCTCAAGCCCTTTAAAATCAGATCTGAAACCAGAAGTCCATCATTATGGACTGTAGGAACATAAAGTGTCTCCACTGTTCCCGTTACAAGTAGGTAATAAATAAATGTCATTTCTACTTTCTTCTTTCAATCAAACTAAATTTGTTTACAACCACTGAGTCCCAAGTATTCAGCAAGGTGTCAAGATACAGTAGGGACACAACTTGACCTCTTTTTGGAAGTGCTAATGTTTTTACTCACCCTTTAAGCTATGCCAAGTAGTTTTCCCAGCTGCAGAGAATTCAGTCTTCAGCATCCTTCCACTTACAGGTGTTATAATCAAACTGTATTTGCAATCAGTAAGCAATTCGATCATTTCATTAGGCTAGAGATGACAGTCACCATAACTACCAGCTAACAGTAGAAATGATTTGCAAGTGCAGCACGAATTAGAGAAAACTTCAACAAGCAAGGATTAAAGCACAAATAGTTAAACCAGAAGCTTCACAATTTCCTTCTGTATTGTTCAATGTTATAGAAGAGTTTCCTGTCTTGTTTACCTAAGCCATTGTCTGAACCATATGGCAGAGCACTTAATAACAGTTACTTGTTTCATGTACATCTCTAACTGATTATCCTAAATGTAGAATCATCCTCTGGTACAACTATACCTCTGATTGTTATAAAGTTTACAGAAATTTAAGAAGGACTCCAAAAATCCATCATCATATGTTCTGTTGTAGAATGATCCGAAGTACTACATTTTGTGTAGTTGGTGAAATTTCATTTTCATAATTAACAGCTATTTCTCATTTAATAAATAAAGATATAAAAACTTACTAATAGGTAGACTATACAGTGAAAAAAGATGATCTTTTCTCAAATGCCAACCTAAAACACTCAGATGAAAGAAAAATAAAACTTCAGAATGATTTTGGAATTACATGTTCTGCAAGGCAGTTCATTCCACTGGCAAGTGCACTCAGTTCTTTTTTCCCATGAATTAATTGTGAGTTAAATAGCCCACTTACCTGTCATTTCTCAGAATCTCTGAACCTATCTCACTTTCCACATCCATGCTTTCGATTAAAAACAACAGTTTTGATCTGAGGAAGTAAACAAGACTCAGCTTCAAGTCTGATTTGATTCTGCTATTTCTGAGATCCAGAAGGAACTTGAGCTAAACCTTACTGTTTCACTCTTTATACCACAAGTTTAGGCTTCAAACATCCTTTCTAATCCCTCCAACTACTTTTCTGAAACACTTCTAGTATCGTGATTCGTAATTTCATTTTATTTTTCCTTAAAAAAAACTGTAATTTCTCCTGGACTTGTGACATCTTTTCCTTTGTATCTATGGAAAGTTTTGTAGAGAAAAAAAGTTTATTTTTAGGATGATTGTGTTAAACTAAAGTCATTAGAGAGATACTTTAATCTCAGCTTGAGTATGTACCCATCCTTGACTCTCTCAGTTCTCACGATGGAAATGGTCTCTTTTACCTCTGGTACAAGGCTGTTCCCCCACCTGTGTTCTGAATCTCATTCTCCCTCGCTCTCCCCGCTTGCTACCTTCATTTATTTCTTATCTTCCTTTCATTCTTTAATCAACTGTTACCTAGTTTTGATCCCAAAACACAAATTAATGTTTACACTCTATGATTTTCACTGACTTTTCCTGACCTTATTTAAAATCTCTGAGGTATTTGACACTGTTTGGCATTTGTTTCATTTTAATACTTCTTATAATGTAGCAACAAATTTATCTAGTTAACTTCTTAGTCTCCTAGCTCCCCCTTTAGGGATTATTCTTTTCTTCTCTTCGCTTAGATAATTTGAGATATGATTTACTAGTTCTTTGTTCTTTTTCTAACAGCCCACTCTCCCTGGTGACATTGCCCAGTGAGTAATATTAAAAAAATCCTTTAATTTCAAGGATTCCCATATCTATAAATCCATGACTTCTCTCTCTCAACTTTGAAAGCTGCTTATCCAACTGATTTCTAGTATTTCTATGCCTAAATACTTAACGGTCACATTATGCTCCAATTTTCCAAAGCCGCACTCATCATCTTCTTCCACTAATCATGCTTTATGTTCACACATTCAGTGATGCCATCCAAATCAGCAAGTCAGAAGTCGCCTTTGATTGTTTCATCCCTATCTCCATCCAAATTTAATTAAAAATATATGGAGGTTATGAGCCTCTTGAATATATATTGATCCTATTCATTTCTCTCTGTCACCAATGATTATCCCTTAGTTGTGAGCACAGTCATATTGCAATACCATGTACTCTATTCTTGGTTTTAACCTTCCTTTGTCTAAATTATTTTACACTTTGAAATCCAGGTACATTTTCTTAAAATGCAAATTTGATCACATAAATCCTCTGCTTAAAATACTTCAATGACCTTCCATTGCTTTATTGATAAAGTCTAAATTTCTTTTTTAACTTGAATATTGAATTCTTAAGAGATCTGTCTTTTCCTAACATTTCATCTCTTTACATTTCTGTACTTCCTTAGAATGCTTCAACCAGTCATACTGAGCTATTTACAGTTCTCCAAAGGAGCCATTTTAACATGCCCTTGCTTCTTTTTGACCCCATACTGCAATGCAATTCGAATCTAGACATTTGCTATTTGTTAGTTTCCTTGGTCCTTTGAGTGCTTAATGTCCAGGCACCTTTTATGATGTGGTATGGATATTGCTTCCCTTACTAAACTGTTTATCATTCATGGGATTGTATTATGTCCTTATATGAGTCCACAGCACTCCATGCTTACTTCTTTCATACACTTACAAAATTATTTTCTGTTTAGTTGTTTATTGCTCCTATTAGAATATACAGGGTTAGATGGCAGAGGTATTATATTGTTCATCAATGTGCTATACCTGTTAATAGACTTCAAAAGAGTGGCTACATTGGCATCTTTATGAAGCTTCTTTGGCAGCTTTATGAATGTACTGATAGTGCAATGATCTGCTTTTTTGATAAACTTTCTATTCTGGCTAATGAAACTATCTTCCATCCATTTAATGACTCACATTGCAAATATGAAATCAACCTAGCACCTCAAACAGTGCCTAGAATACAGTTATTATTCCATATATATTTGTTGACATAATGAACTTCTGAAAATAAATTAACCCTAAATTACTCACTCTGGCCCTTGTTCTCAGTACTCAATGTGACATCAGTATTTTATTCCACATCTCTTCAATTTTCCATTTACATTATGCTATCATAATAAGGCCTCATCAAGTCTTGATTTGATTATTAAAATATATACTCCTGATTATTTTCTTTTAGCACCCTGATGTCCAGTTCATCCTTTATTTTCTGTTAGAGCAGTGAATTTCAACTTGGAATGAGTTTGCATCCCCCTACCCAGTACGTTCACCAATGATGTCTACAGTCATTTCACTGTCACAACTGATGTGGGAGATACTACTGGCATCTAGTAGGGAAAAGCCAAGGGTGCTGCTAAACATCCTAAAGTGCACAGGACAGCTCCCAACAACAAAGAATTATCTGGCTCAAAATGTCAATGGTGCTTAGGCTGTGTAATTTGCTACAGCGATCATTCTGAATTGTAAATCTATTTGTTTATCCTTGTTAAATGGTCTAAACTTGTATTTTTTAAGAGCCCCTAGAGATCTGTGGAGGTGCATAAAGCATTTAACCAGGGCACCTCTTCTGTCTACTGTTTGATAAATTGGGATTATGAGTGAGATATTGCGACAAAGATTATTAATTGTTCTCAAGTGTCTATTTCTTCCTTTGTGCTTCTAGTAACAGAGCTGTCCCCACTTAACTTTTAGGAGCACATAATAGCCAAGTTAGAGACTACATTTCCTAGTTGTTCATGTGTATTCACACGTGATTAGGTTAGGTCAACAGATTGTGAGCATAGGTGATTTGTACAAAGCCACTTGCCTGGAGCCATCTTTTCTCACCTTTCAGTTGTATGGGAGCAACCTTTGAAGTCATGTTTTAATGGTGGCAGAACCAACCTTGTGACTGCTCACCTTATGACTGTTAACTTGAGAAAGGAACTTTATTTTGGGTCATCAGCAACTTAATTTAAACTTTCACAAATACAGATGAAACATACACTTCTTAATAAAGTGACTATCTCTTAAAATCAATTTTGCACTACAAGATAAAGCTTGACAACATAACATGATATACAAGACACTTTGTGATGTAACCCCTGCTTGCAAGTCTTGTTCCTTCTCATTAAACTTTGACAATCTAAATGACTGAAATACCCAATGTAACAAGATGCCTCAACTCTGTGCATTTCCATCCTATTCTTAAACTTAAGTGTCCTATCACTTTATTCTCAGAGACTCACTGCTTGAAAGTATTTTAAAATAGAATACACACTCAACACACTTTTCTAAGTGATTACCTACCCCAGGTTTCCAAAATTATACAATGTATGGCTCAATCATTACAATACTCAACAATTTAGATATTTGAAAACATAGGTTATTGGTTTTGTGATCTTAAATGCCTATCTTATAAAGTATCAGTGAATAAATAACTAATTACATAGGTTAATTGTGGCATTATTTAATAACTATGTTTATAAATAAAACTGAACTTCAATTACATTATGAACCTGGATTTTGACTCTTATTTTATCTCTAGATTCCACTTTTTTTTTCAGTTTCCTAGTTATGGTGATTGATTGACTTCTAATATGATCTGATGGTTAGATATGCAAACTTTCTTAGATCAAAAAGTTATTTTTCTTTTCAATCAGTTAGTTTGGTTAACAGGAGAAAGCAGGATTAGGGTGCTGTTTGAGATCTTATGTATTCAATTTACTGAGAATATTTATGTCCAATAACTATTTTATCAATTATGGATTATTTGTGTAAGACTTTAACTGTAATGCACCTCAATTCAGCAAGTATGAATCTAATAAGTGAAAATTTTTATAGCAAGAAAAAATATAAGATAGGTTCATGATGCCCGCACTGGAGGGGAAATTTATTGATGAAAAGAAGAAAAAAAAGCAATAGGTAAAATTATAAGAAAATAAAACTTTAATACAATCACAAAAAGAAGACAAATGAGTTATTGATTGATGAGTTATTGATTAAGACACTGATATATGTGTTGAGCCTGAAAATCAACCATATATACATAGCTTCTGAATAATTATTTAAAATAAGTATCTTATGTACCCTCCAGAGGAATTATCTCAAGGCTTATAATTCTTCAAGAATTATTTCTATAATTATTCCTATCTCTTCAAGAAAGCCTCATGGTAGGTAAAAACAACAAACAACAAACACACACACACACACACAAACACAACCCCATAGATTTCGGTGTCATTTATATCTGATTTGAATCCCAGTTCTATTATTTATTAATCATCTGATATTGGCTAGGATATTCAACATCTCTTAACTTCATTTTCCTCATTAGTAAAACAGGAAAAATAATACTTCAGGGTTAATATAATTAAAGGAATTGGAGCATAGTGAATTTTTGGTAATTACTAATTTTTTACCCTTCTCTAATAATAAAAATATGACAATCATGTTTTCCTAACCAAAACTTAGGACATATGTTCTGACAACTTTTACTCTAAATTGTGATTGTATTGATATGAAAATCCTAAAAGAAAGCTGAAATGTTACTTTGTTAGCAATTGTTGTAAAGTGACTATTCTTGATCAATTCATACAGCTATTAAGTTTTTTATTTTTTAGACATTGGTAACTGTTAATTATTAGAGGTACATGAAGGTTAATCACTCCCAGCTAACCTCATTACAGGTCTAAAAGGTAAGAAATTTCAGACTCTATTCTGCCATATTACAGTCATTCTTAAACAGATAGGCAGAGATTTCTTATACCCACTTCTGTCATCTAGAATAAAATTCCACCTGTTTTTTCTTGTAGTGCTTCAAAAGCACCCTCCTTGAAAAATTCAGCTGAGGTCTATAATAAAAGACTCTAGAGGTCGAATTAGGCTAGCCAACTCTGCAGACTCAGGTCATCTGTCTGTACCAGTAGCTGAGCTCAGAACCGTTTAGAGGGCAAGTCCAGGGTACTTTCCCTTACTATCATCAAAGAAAAAAAATTATTGTGACCCTTATTAAAACAGTAAGGAAGACTTTAGTCAGCACTCTCACAATAGGATCACCTTCTAATACAAGAACAAATGGGATTTTATAGCCAAAGAGCAGATTGGTGTGGGGCGGGGTTTGGTCAGTGGATGAAAAATTACTAAGAGGAGACATTTAGGGAAGGGGGAATTCTTGCTAAATTAACTTAACAGAATTCTTGCTGAAGGCAGGCCAGGGTGATCAAATATCACCTGGGGAATGATAGGGGATGAGGAATTCCATCAGATACCAAGGGTGATCAGATATCAAGGGTGAGGATTCTTGCTACAACTGGACTATGCACGCCCAGCAAGAATAGGAGTCAAGGATGAGACCTAGTGGAGAAAAGGACTCAAAGAGGCTGAGTAGTTTGGTCAAGGAGGGAATCTTTGTCAGTGAGGGCTCGCTTCATTCTTATGCCCTGACCATGCAAGAGAGTGGAGATTCTAGAAACCATTTTAAACAAAACACATAGCTTGAAAACTCCTAGTTTAACAATGGGGGTTCATTTCTAACATCCATTATTGTAATTAGTAAAGCTCCTGAGGTTGGGTCAAGATATGAATTGTAGACATGCTTAAGGAAGCCACCTCGGGATTGTGGACTTTCTGATTAAACCCTAACTGACCATACCCATACCTGGAGAATGCATTCCTGATTAGTTTAACTGAATGCCCTCAAGCTGTAGATTAACACAAATGCACGCACATTTATTATTTACATGGCCAATTCTGAAATCTTTTAATGAAAGTATAGATATTATACAATTCTATCTTTATTTGATCTTTTTTTTTGAAAATAGTAAAATTAGATCATCAGGATTGGTTTAGGAAACCCAGATTGTATATCCATTTGATATACTGAATTTACAAATGGAGAATTGATTGATCCGAATTTTTCCTCTGAAATTAAATGCTAGTCTAATATAAACCTAGGACTGTGTAAATCTGGCAACCTGAGTTGCTTCTGTTACTGCACAAAATTGGGGTTCTTTGTGTAATGTACATAAACAAGCCAATTAATTATGGCATGAGCCTTTGGGGGAAGAAATCAGCTTTTATTCTGCAAGATCAATCTGCAGGGAGACAGGGGCTTGTGCTGTCAGATTTGTCTCCCTGATTCAGGATTTAGGGTGAAATTTAAGAGGTTAGAGAAAACAAGCTGGCATGCAGAAATTCTGGTGGGACAGGTTTTGATTGGTGGGCTTTGAGCATTTATGGTAAAGTTTTAAACAATTATGACAGGGTTCTAAACATTTATAATGGGGTTCAAACCATTTTTGATGAAGTGAGGAAGGAATTTAACAGCAGATCTTCCTGAATGAGGGACCCTTGCTTCTGCTAAGAGTCCGACTTTCAAGTTCCAGTCATTCCCCATCCTTGGGTTCCGTGGGCAGGAAGATCTTTGGTTCTCACGTAAATTCAGATCACAATTTCTTCTTTTGCACATGCCCTGACTATGTGACTTTGTAGTTTTTCTGAAAGACAATTTATAATCACTCTGTTGATAAGAAATGGGGTCAGTTGAACTGGTCCTGGACGGCCTGTGGTTACACCTCTTCTGATCTTCACTCATATCGGTGGTTCTCAAAGTTGCAACAAAAAGGTTTGATGCTAAACATCAGCTGCTATGTTATGGAAATAGTGTGAGAAGAGATTTTCTACAGGACTTGACCTGTCAGTTATATTCTTCAAAGATAGCTGCTTCATATAAAAGTAATAGTAGCCAATATTGTTGAAGTCTTACTTATAGCAGACACTGGTCTTTGATCTTCTACATGTATTAATTTATTTATTCATAAACACACACATACACACACAAATTAGATACTATTATCATTGATTGTGCAAAAAGAAACCACTGAGACAGAGAGCTATTCAGTCATTTGTCCAAGGTCAAATAGCTAGAGAATCAATAAAATAGAATTAAAACCTAGGCATGTGGCCCCTCAGGCCATACTCTCAACCATCACAAATATTGACTCTGTCATAGTGTGTGATCAGGGCCAGCTTCATGGACCTGTGATTTATGCAGTCACAAGGACCCCATGCCTAGAAGGGCCCTGCTCTTGACTGAATATTCTGCTGTTACCACTTTGGAATTCTTATTAATTTGTGAACAAGGGACCCCACATTTTTATTTAGCACTAGACATTGCAAATTACGTAGCAGGCCCTGTGTGTGACCATTTTGAGCATGAAAGGATGCAGTTGCTGATTAATATGTAGAGAGAATCTGAGGAAGCTCCTCTCTGTTAGTTATCAGAATTTGTGATTCAAACCAGTGGGGAAAAATGAAGCTATCACTAAACAAGAGATTAATCATCATAGGTTAGTGGTGAAGAATAAACTATTATTAAAAACAAATAAACATAAAGGAAACTCACTTATCCCACACCTTGCTTAAGAATATAAGCATGAGAATATGTTAATTAGTCTTTATGCTTACCGTGAAAGGGAAGATTCAGGAAATTCAAATATATCTGGAATTTCAAACATAGTTTTATAGCCAAAAATGTTGATAGAGGAGTGAGAGACTCTCACTGAAAACTTAGAAGATGTAGACATGCGGCTTGAGAGTAAAATTACAAATAAAATCTAAGTAGTGAATATGCTAATTCTTCTCCCCACCTACTTACATGAACAGGCAATGATATTAATGCTTTCAATAGCTGAAAAGGGATACAATTAACTTTACATTACCATATCAAGAGAATTGAGGTAACGTTATAAAATCTAGCATTTCATAGATGCATGAAGAAAATGCAATCCTCACTGATGAGTGGCTTAAAAATTTTAGAAATAAAAAACTGTCTGAAATTAAAAACAGTATTAATGTAGTATAATAAAATGTTCCTTCTTTGCTGAGTAAAAAAATGAGCAAAATGCAATTCTTGGTAAAATAGCAATAGGTTTCGGAGCACATTGAAGAGAGAGAGACATAAAGAATAGCACAGTCATGAAGGTAACTTTCACACCCTCCATAGAGCTTTCCACAGCATTTTTGGAACAGTTTCTGTATTTCATTCCTCTCATTTAAGCATGTAACTTAGCAGTAGTGTCATTTTGAGTAAATATATTTCCTTTACAACAACCCAATGTAGATTTCATGGATACTTTATTTACATGTTTCATTTATGCTACCTTGTACTTATTAGAGTTTTATTTAAGTTATATGATATATTTATGTATGATCAATTGGATTTTTATCTTTTAATGTAACTCACCTTATATTTTATTGTGTTCCAATATCAAAGTAAGAAGTAACTTAGAATGATCATATCTCTTGAATACAGAAAATCTATTTGGCATATGCAATAACTCTAATGAAATCATCTCAGGCATTCTTTTACAGTTGAATCCAAAGTTCTTGTACAAACTTTTATAGAATAGACCTAACTGTCCCTAAATGTTTAACATCATCTTCTATTCTTTTAAAGCTTAACCAGTGTCACTAATTGTTATCTGCTGATGTGGAAAAGAACTGAAGGATTAAATAAATTTTTTCAGGATATGAAGTTCAGCCAAGCTAATTTCTGTTCATCAACAGCATGAAATAGTAGTAGATATACATCACTGAAATAGATCTTATTAAACTCTAAGGGCTTCTCCTCTAGTGATACATTCTAATTCTTAATGTGTAGCTCAAAAATATTAAAATAATTAAATTAGTGTAGACTGCCAAATCCCTTCGACATGGTTGGCAGATTCGTATGATCCATTTACTACTTTTTTTCATGCTTTAGCTATGAATTATTAATGTAAACAATACTCTAATGGAGAAAGTATGTTATTATTTAATGGAAATTGAGAACAGTAGAAAATTAATTTCTATTGCTAGATAATGATAACAAAGCTTACATTAAGTACTGATAATATGCATAGTACTATATTGCATAGTACTATAAAATGCCTATATTGCTGTTGAGATAATATTAAACATTGTAAATAAATTAGAAAACAAGGCAAAAAAATTGTGATAGACATTGAACAAAATATAGGCTTTTATTACAACAAATGAAGAAAGAAATGAATAACATAAGTGTTGGTATGGAAACCTAAAAAATGTCTAGGTATTGGCTTCCCAATGTTTGTCATCTTTAACCCCTATTGTTAATTACATATGACTAAGTGTTCCTTTTATCTCCCCAAATGAGTTGTCCCACTTGTGCTCTTGTCTTAGGTATCACCTACCATATCACAACCTTATTCTTGTCCAAACCCCACTTTTTTAATGGTCAAATGTCATCCTTTATTCCTTTGTTTTGTCACAATTTACCATTGTCTCAATTAACTCCTTTACTTTCCTCTTTTCAATATTGAACCACCATTACTAACATACATTCATAAGTGTCTTAAAACTTAAATGTATCTTTTATTTAATCTGTTATCCTTATGGCATAACTACTATATGCTATAATCTCCCCTCCCATTGACTGTCAAAGTTCCTAGTAAAATTGTCTATACTACACTAGTCTTGTTTCTACAAGTTTATTAAAGGCTCACAAGATAATTGTCATCTTTTCTCAAAATTTGTTACACTAAATCAACCACACTGCAGTCATTAGAGATCGCAATGTTAGAAATTATGAATCATATACAGTCAGATAGACACACACAAAATATCATAGGATTTTTAATTCTAGATATCAAGTCATTTAAATATCTAAAGAAGGTTTTCTAACTTCCCTTATTAGAGAAGTCTTTAATAATTACATAATATAAACCTAAGGATATGAGCTTTAAGAGCAACTCCATTAAGTTATAGAGTTCCTGTTATAGTGAACATCAATAAAGATCAGAATATATCCTCAACTGTGTCCAAAAAATCTATTTGTCCTGGATGGGAGTGTGGGGTGGGGAGGTGGTGGCTTTCTCTGGTTACTATGAAAAGTTCAGCTAACAGTGAAATTCTTGGTCAAATGTTTGGGAAAGCAACTTCAAAGTGGGCAAGTTCTTTTTAACCCTCATAATATTTAGAATTAGATATAGGTGATGAACAATTTTCAAGCAAAATATTAAAAAACAATCTATGGATATTTGGTATTTTATGTGTATTTCTAATTTTCAAGGGAATTTACCTGTTGGATAATGTATTAGACTTGTGATTCCAGTTAAAATTTTAATTAAGTAAATGAAAAAGGGATATTAATATGTTTAAAGTTCACAAACATATACATATTATTGCAATATTTAAGAATACAGGATTCCTGTAGGGCGAGCTCCATGGCCAGCAGTTAAGTTCGGTGTACTCTGCTCCAGCAGCTGGGGTTCAGTTCCCAGGCACGGACCTACATTACTTGTCAGTGGCCATGCTGTGGCAGCGACTCACACACAAAATAGAAGGAGATTGGCACAGATGTTAGCTCAGGGCTAATCTTCCTCAGAAAAAAAAAAAAAGAAAAGAATATCAAGGATTTCTGTATTTACAAATCTAACACTTGGGTAGTTGGAAAGATTTTGGAAGTCAGACAATTGAAGTATGTAAAGATAAAAATACATTATATTTATAAATTCAATTTAAATTGAATAATGAAAATTGATGAATTAGGTTGTAAGGTTTCCTTAAGAGTCTTAGATAAAATTTTCTAGAATAATAAATTAATAGAATTTACAGATTAATACTAAAGTTTAGGGAAGGAACTCACAATATTAATTTGTAATACAAAAAAATCACTTATCAATATTTTAAAAGAAATTTCTGAATAATTTATACCATGCAAAGAAATGTTGCCCTCAAGAACACTTGTAAGTTCACATTTATGTACAAGACTGCTCATCATGTACAAAGAAGGACATTCACTTTATCTTCCTCTCCACTTATGCTTTCTTTGTTCCCTTTGCCAAGAATTCCTCAATCAATACTCAATTTTTACCTATTGAAATATTAATCAAACTTCAAGGACCAAGCTTAATCCCATTATCTCCTTAAATATTTTCAGCTTCCTTCTTTAAAATAAGTATCCTATTTCTCTATATTTTGTGTTTTTTCTCAATGATACCACTTATGTCATTCTATTTGAAACGCTTGCACACATCTGTCGCTCCCTCTATGATGCCAACTCTTTGTATTAAAGGGACTGTTATAAATTTGCTTCGAATAGACAACCATTGGATTCTGATATCAACACAATCATGCCCAGAAAACCAATTAACACTTGGCCTGGGTCACTAAAGAGAGAATGGATGGAATTTTAGACAGATGAGTAGAAAGCCATTATTACGGATAAATTGAATTTAAAGTACACATTTATTACTTTGAATCAGTTTAGCATAATTTTTATTATGAAAAAGATATTCACTGATTGTTGGTGAGCACTTTTGGACAAAAGGTGATCCAGTAAATTTCACTAAAGTGTGTTAAGTAACACTGAGTTGATTAAGAAGGTAAGGAGTCACTGTAGAGTTCATAAAATATACAGTCAATAAATTGAACTATATTGAACTATATATTTTCTACAGGCTCTATTTTAATGCATGTAGCAAATAAAAGAGAAGAGCCAAATAGTTCTTCAGTTCACTGAATAAAAGTTGGTTGCGTGAACGACAAAGACTAAAGCTTATAACATAGTTTATGACATGACATTAACTTTGTTAAAATGGGTATTTAAAAAGTGTCTTTATGTCCATAAAAACTTTAAAATTTGTCTTACATGCTAATCAGACTTTTCAGAAAATTAAATATTTTAGATTAAAAAGTGATTCTGCTTTTGAAGAGCAACACATTTAATGAAATTACGTGATCAAAGGGACCCAGAGCCTATAGAAATTTATGAGTTTCAAAATCTGATATAATAAGAGCAGTTAAGTAACTTTATAGTCCTGAAAAATATTGATGTATTTTATTTTCTTTATTGCAATTTTCTTGCCATTAAAATTATAATGACTTTTTTCCTTTTTACTTTTTTCTCTTCTCTGCAATCACAGAAGCCTGCCATCTTGCTCAAGCTTTTGAGATGCAGCTTAGAAAAATTGTATCAAAGTGCAAAGAAATAAGTGACCTATTTTAATCATTCTATATGGGAAGAGCAAGAAATAATGCTCTAGAGAAGGCTTTAATGCAGAGGTTAGATTTGCAAAAGTCTTTCCAGGATTAGTAAATAACTTTCAGATGGAGAAGAGGGAAAGTACGTTTCAGAAAATAATAATCATGTGAGCAATATCATATAAGTACGACAGGGTATGGTATATTTAGGGAACTGTGAATGGTCCAGAATGGTTGTGGTGTACCGTGATTGTGCTGAAAACAGAGGCAGTATATACAACTGTAAAAGTAGCTTTGGCCATCTTTTGAAAAAGAATATTAAATAATTTTGAGTGATATGGGTCATATTCTCTAGGCAATGGGAAATGTTTAAAAGTAATTAAACAAGGAAAAGTATTTGGGGTGAGAATTTTAAAAAACAGAATTAATTATCTAATAATTTCTTCTTAGAAGGCAATTCTGTCCAAAGTATGCTTAAGGCCAAGAAACAAAATGAAAAGATCTGTGATTTCATTAGAGATGTTTGCCAACATTTCCTCAGAGAAAAATACTAAGGGTCACTAGGAGAAAAGAGATATAACCATTTATGTAGATTTTGGATCAAGTTTCAAAATAAAGAGACCAAGACAGATGACATGATTAGTCTAAAAGCTTTCAAGATCTTGCCCAACAAATGTATAAAGAATTAAGAGAGTTCCCCCTAAAATTTCCATATAGGTTTCCTTTGAAATGCCTTCCCTTGCGGTGACTTTCTCAACTTTTCTATCCCCTTTGATTGGACATAGTGTGATGTGTGAAGTTGTTAGGAATATGCTGGGTTGGCAGACAAGTTAATCCTTATCCAAGATAGTTGTCTTTTTTTTCACCACCTATCAATAGGCATTCTTGATTAATCTTCTCTATCTATGTCATACGTATCATGCCTATATCACATCACATAATTATCATTTCTTTTTTGTGATGAGAATATTTAAGATCTACTCTCTGGCAACTTTCAAGTATATAATACAGTATTGTTGACTATAATCACTATGCTGTGCATTAGATCTCCAGAACTTATTCATCTTCAAGTTGCAAGTTGGTACCTTTTCACCAACATCCCCCCAATTCCCATACCCCTCAGTCCCTGGTAACCATCATTCTACTCTCTGTTTATATGAGGTCAGCTTTTTTAGATTCCACTTATGAGTAACATCATACAGTATTTGTCTTTCTAGGTCTGACTAATTTCACTCAGTGTAATACCTCAAGTTCCATCTATGTTGTCACAAAAGGCAGGATGTTCTTTCTTATGGCTGAATAATATTCCATTGTGTATGTATACCATATCACCTTTATTCATTCATCTGTTGATGGACGCTTTCATTGGCTATTGTGAATAATGCTACAATGAACACAGGAGTACAGATATCTATTTGAGATCCTGTTTTCCTTCCCTTTGGATATATATACCCAGAATTGGGATTGCTGGGTCATATAGTAGTTCTATTTTCAGTTTTTGAAGAGCTTCCATGCTATTTTCCATAGTGGCTGCTCCAATTTACATTCTCACCAATGGGGCACAGGGGTTCCCTTTCCTCTACATCTTCACTGAAACCTGTTATCTCTTGTCTTTTTGATGACAGCTATCCTGATTGGTGTGAAATGATATCTCATTGTGGTTTTGAATTGAATTTTTCTGATTAGAGGTGTTGAGCACCTTATCACATACCTCTTGGCCATTTGAATGTCTTCTTTGGAAGGTGTCTATTCAATTTCTCTGCCCATTTTTTAATTGGATTGTTTGGATTTTTTATTGTTGTTATAGAGTTGTATGAGTTCTTTATATATTTTGGATATTAACCCCTTATCCAATATATTATTTGCAAACATTTTCTCCCATACCATAGGTTGCCTTTTCATTTTGCTGTTGCTTTTCTTTGCTGTGCAGAAGTTTTATAGTTTGATGTAGTCCCACTTGTTGATTTTTGCTTTTGTTGCCTGTGCTTTTTGTGTCAAATCCAAAAATTCAATGCCAAGACCAAGGTCAAGGGGCTTCTTCCCCATATTTTCTTCTAAGAGCTTTATGGTATCAGGTCTTATGTGTAAGTCTTTAATCCATTTTGAGTTAATTTTTGTGAGTGGTGTAAAGCAGGAAACCAATTACATTTTTCTTTGTGTGGCTATCCAATTTTCTCAACACCATTTATTGATGAGACTATCCTTTCCCCCATTGAGTGTTCTTGCCTCCCTCATCAAATATTAGTTGACCATATATGCAGGCAGTGATTTCTGGGCCCTCTATTCTGCTCCATTTTTATACCAGTACCATACTGTTTTAATTACTAGTGCTTTGTAGTATAGTTTGAAGTCAGGAAGTGTGATACCTCTGGCAAAGTTCTTTTTCCTCAGTATTGCTTTGGCCATTTAGGGTCTTTTGTAGTTTGATGATAGTTTTTTCTATTTCTGTGGAAAATGCCATTGAAATTTTGATGGTGATTGCATTAAATCTATAGAATACTTTGGATAGTATGACATTTTAATAATATTAATTCTTCCAATCCATGAACACAAGATATCTTTCCATTTGTTTGTGTCTTTTTCAATTTCTTTCACCAAAGTCTTGTAGTTTTCATTGTACAGATTTTTCACTTCCTTAGCTAAATTTATTCCTAAGTATTTTATTGTTTTTGATGCTATTATGAATGGGATTGTTTTCTTTATTTCTTTTTCAGATAGTTCATCGTTAGTAAGGCCAGCATTACCTTAATACCAAAGCCAGATAAGAATACTACAAGAAAATAAAACTGTAGACAAAAATCCCTTATGAATATAGATGCAAAAATTCTCAACAAAATATTAGCAAACTAAATTCAACAACACATTAAACAGATAATACACCATGGTCAAGTGGGATTTATCCCTGAGACGCAAGGATGGTTCAACATACACAAATCAATATATGTGATACACCACATTAATAGATAAAAAGATAAAAATCATATGATCTTCTCAATTGAAGCAGAAAAAGCATTTGACAAAATACATCTTTTCATGATAAAGACACTCAACAAATTGGGTATAGAGGGAACATACCTCAATTTGATAAAGACCATATATGACAAACCCACAGCTAACATCATATGTAACAGTGGTAGATTGAAAGCTTTTTCTCTAAGATGGGGAGCATGACAAGGGTGCCCACTCTCATTGCTCTTGTAAATATAATACTGGAATTCCTAGCCAGAGTAATCAGGCAAGATAAAGAAATAAAAGACATCCAAATCAGGAGATTCATAGATGATATGAATCTTTATCCGTAGATGATATGATCTTATATATAGAAAATTCTAAAGGCTCAACCAAAAAACTATTGAAACTAGTCAACAAATTCAGTCAGTTGAAGATAAGAAATCAACATACAGAAGTCAGTTGCATTTTTATATACTAACAATAAATCTATTTTTATTTGATTGCTCATTTTTAACCTATGACACTTTGCAGTGGAGTCACCTTTATTTTCATTTAGAATTTACAATAATAAGATGTTAAGATAATATTCTCCATGATGTTTCTGCATATCTTGTATCAGCTTTTGTTCCAGACTATCTTTTCAAGGAAAATAGAGGTAGTGTCTCCCTCAGGGGCAGAAGGCAGATTTGTTTCCTATCAGGAAAATAAAGATAATGGCTCCTTCTGAGATAAAGTTTTGGTGGGTTTGCTAGTAACGCCATTACAAGCTCAAGGTTCCTCATTGGGTATGTACTATCATTGTGTACGTGCTATCCTCCTGGGATGCTCCAAATGGGGACTTGTGAAGGCAACAGGAACCTAGATAAACATGATACTTATGTTGCCTGCAGTGCCATGAGTAATAGAGTCCTTTGGTTTTGATCTAGGAGTCTCATGTCTTTTGTCAGCATTTATGATTGTGCGGGGTAGGTCGTGAACTCTAAAGTACAACAAAGTCTCAGACCCCTTACAGTTCTTGATATAAAAATCTCAAATTGTCAATTTGAAGTAAATTTTAAAGATCATTTATCATTCTGATGAGGAAACCGAGGAGTGTATTTGTTAATTGATTTGCCAAGATCACAGTTAGTGAAATGACCCACTTGGTGTTTATTGCTACTGGACAGTTTCTGGTCCACTCAAATTCTCCTGTCTCTGACAAATATATCTCCTTTCTCCTCTATTCTCACAGCTACAATATCCTATCTTCCATTCTCATTCTCAGTCAATGACTGAGACAGTCATTTTTACCTTTTTGAGAAATAGAAATCAGTAGAGAATATACACACTCTTTCCACCCTTACTAACATGCCTGAATTCATATTTATATACAGTGCTTTGACTCCTATTTTACATTTGTTGAACTCTCCTTGGTCCTATGTAACACCAATTCTTCCATTTGTGTACTAAGTCCTATTCCCTCATCAACTGAAGGATATGATCTAACTAATATTGCCTTTCTCTCCTATACCTTTAATTAATCATTTCCTGTTTATTGAATTATTCCTACCAGTAAAGATATATGCACAATGTCCACCATCTTTAAAAAAAAAACCTCTTACATTTTATGCTCCTTCCATTTGTCATTCCATTATTCTGTTCCCTATTTTAGTAAAACTTCCTGAAAAATACCTTTTCCAATTTTTTCTTTGTTATCTAATCAACTTTATCATCACTAGTCTGCCAGAATATAACCTGTTAAGGTCATCAATAAAGTCACATTGCTAGAACCAATAATCAATTCAGTCTTCCTCTATCTTGCTCTTTTCATACCAAATGATGCAGTTCATCCTTCCTCTTTTCGAAGACACTTCAGTTAATTTTTAGGACACTATATTCAATATTTGGTTCCCTGCTTACTTCATTAGCCAATCCTTCTCGGTCACCTTTGCTGGTTTCTCATGACTTCCCAAAGCTCAATACTTGGACCTCTTCTAAACACAATCCGTTTATGATCTTATCCATATGAATGGATGAGATTTAAATATTCTCAATAGGATGAAACCTCTAAATTTTTATCACCGTCATGGACTGCTGCCTTTAGCCCCTGCCTTGTAAATTTGAATGCTAACATTGGAGGTTGGAGCTTCAACACGTGAATTTTGGGGAGACGCAAACATTCAGTTCGTTGCATTTTCCCTTTTTTGTTGTTGTTTTTCAGGGTTTGACCCTTCTGAAGTTTTAGGAGTAGTTTATGATCCTTTAATGTGATGCATAAGGTAATTATCTCTTTCCACATTGTCAATTTTTTTTAATCTTGTACTTATTAGTATGCATCAATGTATTTTACATGCACTTTAATTTTTTTAGTATCTGTATTTTTCTTTAATTGGTTCTTAAATTTATGTCATAGTTAATATATCCCTCACTCCAAGATTATAATAAAAAATTCTTCAAGTACATACAAAGTTTTCCTTACTAAATGAACTAGTGAATACTTCTAGCCAATGATTTATAATAGCGGCAATAGTAAGCATACATTTTTGTTATTTACATTAACAATAACTCCTTGGTGTCTCCCCATTAAAAAAGATTCTGGCTTGGGAGCTATGTGATATATACCATACACATACACTCATTCAAGTGCATGTACGTAGTATGTGTGTGTGTGGTGTATTGTTGTAGCCACCTACAGAAACTAGATGAAGCCTCACCCAAAATGTAGTTCAGAGGTCCAGACTATGACACAACACGTGCACCAAGATGGAATAAAACGTTTATTACTGGCTTGTTACTAATGTAAATGAGGCTTTCTGGAGAGAGCAGAGTAACTTGCAAGCAGGTCTGAAAATGATTTGAGAGAGAGCAGATAAAGGAGACTGGCTTGAGTTTTTTATTGTGATTAGCAGGTGGGGCCAGATGAGGGTTCCCTTGCATACAGGAAGAGGTTGTGTGGTTTGCACCATCCACCATAGGCCAAATCAAGCTTTCTTATCAGCATATCCAGAGGTGGGTCAGAAGGGGAGAGTTGGGAGCAGGACCTTAAAAGCTGTCAGCAGTCAATCATAAAAAAAAAGGAGTCACACACTTTATTACAATGTAAACGTGTTGTTTTAGCTTTTCTGTTTCTACAGGAAAATTATATTTTCTGAGAAAATTATTTTATCTGATCTCTGCATTTACTTTTATAGATTATTTCAAATTAATACTACGTTTATTTGCATAGTCATTTTTCAGCCTCTCATATGATATTTTAATTCCCTTTGTTTCTGTGAACATTGTGCATTTAGAATCCTCTATTTTGTGCACGTGTAAATTTTTCCTCCTGACTTTCATGGGTTTTGTTATAGAAAGATTTATTTATTCTTTTCAAAGAATTAACTTTTTATTAGTTATACTATCCTTTTGTTGTATGTATTTTTCTTTTACTTCTATCATTCATTCTGTTTTATTCTTTTAGTAGCATATCGAATTGTGTAGTTAATGTATTTTCTAATCGTCGTTATTAGTATTAGTATTTAAAGCTATGGATTTTCTTCTAAACACAGCTAAATCAAATTAAGTGATTTATTTTACAAATTCATTACCAGTATGATTTTTTAGCATGTTAATAATATTCTCTTATGTTACTGATTCCAAAATTATATGGCTGGCTTTGGAAGAGGCAACAACATTATTTTAAATATCACTAAATGAAGAAAAAAACCTTCATGATGTAGGCAGCTACAGAGCATTGTAAAGTGCATACAAATTTTATCTTGAATTTTTGTAATAGAATTGATAACATAAAATTTGGAATAATATGTTGGGACCAGCCAGGTGGCATAGTGGTTAAGTTTGTGCACTCCGCTTCAGCAGCCCGGGGTCTGTGGGTTCAGACCCCGAGCATGGACATATACATTGCCTATCAAGCCATGCTGTGGCAGGCGTCCCACATATAAAGTAGGGGAAGATGGGCACAGATGTTAACCCAGGGCCAATCTTCCTTAGGCAAAAAGAGGAGGATTGGCAACCAATGTTAGCTCAGGGCTAATCTTTCTCACCAAAAATAAATAAATAAGTAAATAAACATGCTCTTCATAAAAAAATTTTTGAAGTAATACATAAAAACCTAATGACTAACTGAAATAAAGCGAATACTGACCATATTAAAACATATACACACATGAAATCTTTTCATGTATAAAGAGGAAATAGGCTTAATTTGAATATCTGATAAAATCGAGCAACAAAATGTTGATTTCTAATTGTAAATAATCTTCCAACACTTTTGCTAAAATTAGTAAAGTTCTTTTGGGCTTAATTCTTAGTAAGAGGTATTATTTGCAATGTTTTTCAATTAAAATATAAGAATATGTATATAAGATTATGTGAAATTGATTTGCCTCATGCCAAACCACTTCAAGCAATGTGATAGAATATCATTAAAATAAATGCTTGTAACCTTTTGTCTCTTGTTGTGTTTATACAACTATATTACTGATAAAGCATTGGTCTGGTTTTATACCAAGTTTTTATATTTTTGCAAAAGAAATGTTTTTACATAAGATGTACCTTGAAATAAGATGGGTTTTATAATGACTTGAAAACTGTCCTGTGCCTTAGAAACAAGTCCATTTGCCTGTCTGTCCAATAGAGGTGGTGTAAATGCTACCCACGGTGATCAGGCATGATATCTTTTCATCTTCAAGTAAGTTGAAGATTGGCTTAAATTTCACATTTTACTTAAATAATATACTTTACTTTTATTCTATCAAATAACATTTCATTTTTACTGTTTAATGTTATTTTTACTCGTCCTCCCATCTCTTTCTTATACTCAAGTTTAGTTCACTCACTAATATTGGCTGGTGCAATTGACAAATACTTTCTTTCTGAGTTCAACCTTTGTATTCATCAGTGTTGTCACTTTCAACTTATTCTCTTTTGTCTCCTCAGCCAGTCTGTGCATTTTTTGGTCACCTCCCTTGTTATCTATAAGATTTATAATTTTTGCTGCTGCTTTATTTTTCATTGCAGTGCTTGATAGTTTATTTTCCTGCAGACTCCCAGTGTTTCTCAGTTGCATACTCATGCATCTGCATTCTAATTAAAGTTATATATTGAAGTCCTCTTGGTTTCATTGGACAGTACATCACTACAGTGGCGAGTGAGTCAGATAGTGAATGTCCCCAAAGCATTTTACAAAATGTGTTGCTCCTTGAAATATCTTCATTTATAGTGATTTTGTTTGTGCCAGGATTCTGTATTACAAATTTTAGAATACCTAGGCTTATGAAACAGAAATAATATTGATAAATAAATGAATAAAAATAAATCCCTGCAATATTTTACTATAGTCAAACAAGTATTGCTTTTTCCTAATATATATTTATTTACAAAATTTGCCCTGGAATGAAGTTTTTCTTAAATCTTTTTTTTCTTAATATGAATTAATCTATGCATTGATGAGAGCCAGGGATGGAAACAGGCATGAACTGGATAAGTCTTGAACTATTCTCTGCTGCTGTTGCTCTATACTGGTTACATTTGCTTCCATATAAAAGATTCTAAAGGTCACCGTTAAAACAAACAAAATGTATTTAGAATAGATTAGATTTTCCTTGAAAGATGTAAGCAATACCAGGCAATACCAGGCATAGGGCTCTCTGTTCGGGGTGTGTGTGTGTGTGTGTGTGTGTGTGTGTGTGTATGTGTATGTGTGTGTGTGTTCGTATGGTGAGAGAGGTTGAGGGTGGTGGTGTGGCCCAGAATATAGAATCACAAGCCTTTTCTTCAGAGTTGCAAAAAAATTTGACTGGATTTTTAAAATGAACTTCTAATATTTGCACCATTATCTGAAATCAAAATTTGGTCTTTGCCTCACTTTATATTAATTATAATTTCAGTATAAATGCACGAGACACAACAGAATTGTATGTTGGAGAAGCAACAGTAAGTAAGCAGATGGACATTAATCAAACTAACAAAAAATCAGTACTGCTATAAGGATATTATGTGTGTGAGTGTGTGTGTGCAAATGAGGTGAACTATGGATTGTGTTTCTAAGTTAAATGGAAGTGAGAACAAACAAGTATATTAAATATGAAGAAGGAGTAACTACCGCATAAATGGAAAATAGAAGATTTCATAATTTGGGCTTAGGAGAAAAGGTTCAGATTTGAGGGTTTGGAGGCAAGAATGGAATATTTAAAAGAATGGATTGCTGAGCAAATAGAGATCTCTTTTTTAGAAGGAGGATAAAGATAAGTTGAAATTGAAAAGATCAGTTCCATTGTATAAAAGGCTTGAAAGTAGAGTGGTATTAAATGCAAACAGCCAAAGTGACAATATAATCAGTGTCATTAAAGTATAAAATCCAGAGTGGGTTTCAAGGAATTTAAATATGGTCTAAAACTACCCTCCTTTCACCTACTCTCCCATCCTACAAACCCCACTTTTCATTCACTCAAGTCAATAACTTTTTTCCAAAATATACCTTACTCATTCTCAACTCTAAAAAATGTCTTTTTACTTTCCCTTCCCCCTATATCTTTTTCTCATACACAAATTCAATCTGTTCAATTCCCAATTCTTCTACTAGCTTTCCTGAACCACTCTTACCCACAGTGGTCAATTTCTCCTCTAAACCACTAGAATCTACCCACTCTAACTTTTGTCTATAACCAACAAGATGGTAATATTTCCAAAGGAAAATTATTTGCATTCCTTACAATATCTTTTGCTGTGATGAATACTGAGAAAGTGTTTAAGTAACATTACATCGACTGGCTAGAGAGGAATGACAGTGATTAAGACTAGTAGACCAGTATTTTTTTTTTCTTTATTGGTTGCTGGATGGTTCAGGAAGGAAATTATCCCAATTTTATTTTTTTCATGTCACAAATGCAGTAAAACAAATGGCCTAGGTAAATCCTTACTAACACACTATAACATCTTCTGTGAATTGCGTACTGTTTCCATCCATCAATTTCTATTTAATACCGCCCAAAATATTTAATTTACCACTAAATGCCTCTTTACTCATGATGCTCAATATACAGAATTTGTTTGGAAATAAGACCATTATTACCTCCTTTATGTGTATGGTAAACAATGTTGACCACAATGAGCTTTCCAGTAGAAATTGAAAATTTATACAACCTTATAATTTTTTTTCTGAGAAAAATTAGTATCTCTTCACTCAAAAGTACATTGGGAGAAATTTATCTTGCAGCTTTGTATGTAAGCAAAGCATGTGCTCATCCTATAATGTGGTCATCTATAAGACTGTTTAGACTCTGAACTCCTTCCTGGGCTTTCCACTCTTGGCACTGTCCCCTTAAATAAATCCCAGGTTGTAGCTGCAATCTTTATTTTTTTTTTTTCCTTTTCTTTGGCTTAAACCTGTTTTTTTTTACTCCCATTACTGCTTTAAACACTTCTTCTGATCTAGTTATAAGGCAAAAAGCTTTTTATCTTCTTTAAAAGTTTTCATCAAAGCTCTATTTTCTGAGCTTTCTCCTAAACCATCACATCTTCTTATCAAAAAACTAACAAAAATTGTATCCATCTCCATTACACACATTTCTAAAACCTCCCTACTTCTTTTTCTGAAATAGGTCCTTACCATAACTTACTGAAGTGCCCTCCTATAATGGTTTTGCATTTTATTTTGATTATACTAGTAAACATTTTTTCAGTATAAATCAATTTGGGATTTATATGAATGCTGTGAAATATCTAAGAACATATTGCATAATATACAGAAAATAATGATTTTCTATCTGGAAAATCACTGGATACAATGTATCTTATTTTCTAATGGTTTTGTATGTTTCCCTGCTTATAGTAGTTGATAACATACTATTAAATTTGTTAGCATTTTCACATGTACGAAAAAAGATACACATAAATATGACTTTTGATTTTGAGGATACACAGTCTTTATGTAGGAGGTAACTTTAATAAAAATAGATGAACTACACAGTCCCACAGTACTAAATTATGTAACAGAAACCTCATTAAAATGGAGTTGAGAAGCCAAAGTGAGAAGCTCTCACTCCCTAGGTGGATAGCAGAGTCCAACAGGAAGAAGAAAGATGTCCTCTTCTTGACCAGCAAGAAGTTCAGCCAATGGGAGACTATCATAACACAGCCAATGAAAAGCCACCACACTTCAAATTCCCAGTCTCCTCCAATGGACTCTTTGTTTACAATAGCCCTCCCAACTTCCTCTTCCCCTCTATAAAAGTTTCATCTCCCCTAGCTGCTGGGGACTTGGACATGGCTCACCGTGATTTCTGAGCCCAGACTGCAATTCTTTGCAGATCCTGCTTAAGCCCATTTTTGCTGGGGAAATTGTGTAAGGTCAACAAAACAATGAGAACCTCTCCTCCACCTCAATGTCATGAGTTCTTCCTTCTTTAATAGATCATTCTCTTTAACATAAAACGCGCTATTATTTCAGGAATCTAAAAAAAAATCTTCACATTACTCATTTGCTCCTCAAGTGATAGGCCCAAATCTCTTTTCTCCTTCACAGTGAATTTTTTGAAAAAATTATCTAGATTCATTTTCTAATTCCTCTCCCTCATTTATTCTTGAATTATTCCTATCAGATTCAGTCCATAGACACTGCTCTTGCAATATCATCAATGACTTTCCTCTTTCTAAATTTATTCAATTCTCCCTGCTTATCTTACTCTTTCTATCAGACGTATTTGATATAGTGGATCCCTTCACCATCATTAAAACATTTTCTTCACTTTGCTTTCAAGTCCCATGTGCTCCCGGCTTTTCTCCTACTCAACTGATTTCCCTTTTGAGTCTTTCTCCCTAGGTTCTCATCATAACCCCAAGGATCACATCTCTTACTGTTGGAGTGACATATATCTCAGTCTTTGATCTTTCCCTTTCTCTATGGGCTTGTACTTCCTTGATGATCTCAAGTGGTCTTGAAGTTTAAAATAGCATCTATACTCTGACAACTTCCAAATTTATGGTTCTCTCTGAAATTTACATTCTGCATTCAAATGGCTACTCAACAGCACCATTTGTATATCTGAGGAAATCTCAAAATTTTCATTTCTAAAACCACATTTCTAATCTCCTCCCAACATAATCATCCTGTAAGGTTCCCTGTCACAGGGAATAGTAACTCCACCTTTCCAGAGATGATAACTGTTGACAAATGTGCATTTTGAGTCAATCACATACAATGTAGTTTTTTGGAAGTCGAAGAGAGATAATCCAGTTCCTTTTACATAAGAGGCACTCAGTGAAGATTGACTGGTTTATTGTAACATAACCCTAGCAGGTAAGCTCTCAATCACTGAAAATAAGCTTCACAAAGAAAGTTTTATGTCTGTTTTGTTCACTGCAATATCATCTTTATTTAGAAGACAAGTACTCCTCAAGTGTATTCTGTATGAATGAGTGATGATGATGATGATGATGATAATTATGGCTTTTTGACTAACACTGAATTGGCTCAAATGTTATAGTTTTATTTTGTATCTTGCTTTCTGGTCACTAAAGCTTCTCTTTTTAATTTTCATTATTTTTGTTAACATTTCTTACATATTCAAAGTTACACATAGAATTGTTCTTTTTGGTTATTACTATTTTGTAATCTGCATATATCCTTTTTAGTGTTAAAGAATTTTTCTTTTATTTTTCCTTTAGTGTTTTATTTCACTTTGTTGTGTACCCATTTTGTTGCCTTTTTTAAATTTAAAAATAAAGAGATTTGTTATTAGCAAAGGTATAAGCAGTCAGTGGATTGGAATACTCTCTATTTCTCAACTTGTGGGATCTTCTTAGATTGAGGCTTCTTTCTCTAGGTGTGACTTTGAAAATGGTATTGTGGATGGAATTTAATAGTTACTTGGAATTTACTAACCAGTTCAATACTAATTTGGCATAGATATAATAAGGAATGAACATTTAGGTATAAATTTCAGAAAGCTAAAAGTCCTTTATTAATACAAGGAAAGTGATTACAGTGGATAAAAGGAAAATGAGCTACTCCTATGTAGCTGTTGGTATAATTTTTATCTTTTACTAACATTATTTTGACTTCAGAAGTGAAATAACAATTTGTAGCTATTATAAAAAAGGAGGTAGATGATATAACAAAAAGTAATGACCTCTACTTTTTAATGGAAATATTTAGGAAAAATTCACTTACATGTAATTTATTTTCTATCAGCATAGTTCTCTTCTCTGTGACAACCTAGAGCAAGACAGTTGCTTTTCCAATATTTCTAACCTTCAGATATTTGCATATAATTTTTTTTCCCACAGGCCCCTCCTTTTTAATCAATACTTCCTCATTGCCTTTAACTATTCCTCTATGACATCCTTAATTTTTAATTTACAGTGATGCATATGTATGTGTATAAATTAAAATGTTCATATGTTTATGTATTCATGTGCAATCTAGAAAATAGAAAAGCTTTGGGGGAAAAAGTATTTTTTTAGAAAGGGAAATAGATGCCATTTGTAGCATCATTTGAGCAGGCTGTGGGATTTCTCTTCCTTTTAATAATGAACACCAATGAAAACTGAATTTGATGTCTTTTGAAATCTTCTGAGAGGAAACAAAATGAATTATGTGAAATGTTAACTCATAGTCTTATTTTTCATGAAGAAGGGAAGATAAAGTATATAAAATGCATATTAATAATTTGTGTTGGATTAATGGACTTTTAAAGGTCTCAATGCAATGCCTTCAATACCTTAACTTGTTGTCATTGTATTTGTTTTTATTTTAATTTTACATAGATTATTTATAATTTAGTGTAGTCAAGTTTTCAATATATATGGCTTTTAGTTTCTGTGGTATGTGTAGTAAAGACATACCTTCTCAGGTGATCATTTACCCACCCCCTGCTATTAGTGCATCAATGTTCTCATTATATTTTACCATTTTATCTTTGTTCTAGATTAAAATAAATGCTGTGGTATACTGGGGATCAGTTTAGCTTTGCACCATATGGCTATTCACTGTTTCCAACTACATTTATTAAAGAAAACCTTTCCCTCCCATTCTTTAATCACCATTTTTACCATAAATTCAATTGCCGTATATAGCAGGACCATGTCTATCAGTATTTTATTTCATTTTAGAACTGTTTATATCTGTATTAGTTCCACACTATGGTTTTTTGATAGGCTTTGAATTGAATTTGTCAGTTTAGTTAAGAAAAACTGGCTCTATGTGTCTTTTTAATATTCTATTAAAAACCCCATTATAGCAGATGCCATTGTAGCTCCACCCATATACTCTCAAATCTTTTTGCCAAGGGAATTCTTTCATTTGTTTGAGTTTGTCCTTGTTTCTTTGTGTTGAAGAGCTGCCTTCAGTCTGCCAGTGTGTATTGTGCTTGTACATTTTGCACAAGTGACCAGGAATTTATGTCACAATTGGTGGATTATAAATAAAACCTGAGAGGTAAGAGACTGTTAATACTCCAGGTCCCTTCCTGCTGATTGGGACAGTTCCAAGGTGTGAAAACCCACACTGTTTCTAAAGGACTCTTGCATGGGTACCCTCTCTGGGACTTTAGCTGATATTATTCCGTTGCTTGGCTTCTTCATATTCTGGTCCTATTTTTTTTCTCCTCTGCCAAGTTTTTCTGGGAACTAATAAATTACTTCTGCACAAATGTCCCTCTTTGAGTTGGTTTCCAGGAAGTTCAGCTTAAGACATTTTTATAAAGGAATCCAGTTGTGATGATACTGATATCACACAAAATATTAATCAAGCCAAGGAAGAGTTTTATATTAATATAAGTTATAGTCAACCAATATGTCACTTGTTATCAAACATAGTTAGCAGCTTACTAAGGTCATGTCATGTTCTATGAACTTGGGATATAGCAATGAAGGCAACAGATGAATTTTCTGCTTTCATAAATTTCCCATTCCAAATGGAAGAACATAAAATTAGGTAAATGCATGTGTACATGCATACATACACACATACTTCCATAAATAAATAAATAAGAAAGAATAACACCCTAGTGATGAGAGCTATGCAAAAAATTAAACTAGAATGTCATAGACAGGAAATTGGAGGATGCTTTCAATTTACTAGTCAGAGAAGGACTCTCTAAAGGGGCTAGGTTACATTGAAGTTGAGATCAAAATGACAGGATGAATCTAAACTTTTGAAGATGAGGGATAAACATATTCCACCCAGAGAGGACAGTTGGTGCAATGGCCCTAACACGGAAAGGAGCTTCACCAGAAAAAAAAAAAAAAAAAAAGTGGCCAGAACATTTAGAATAGGATGAGTAAAAAAGGAAATTAAAAAAAAAAATGAGTGAGAGAGAATATGAGTCATTATTAATCAGGACCTTAAGTCATACCAAGTACGTTTTTGTGAGTGTGGTAGAAAGACATTGGATATTTGAACAGAGATGTGACTTGATCTGATTTTCATGGAAAGATATTCTAACCATTCTGTGGATAAATATTTCTAAAATAGTGTCTTAGATTTGGCTCCCTAGAAACAAAATTAAGGAAAGCAGGATAGGGCAGAGGCAGAATTTAAACTGTGAGGCAGTTGCAACAAAGGCTCCAGACAAACCCATGTGGAGCTTGGGAGCTGGCTATCCGACATTGTCTGAAAGTAAAGCAATGGTGTTTGGGCCTTTGCACTCTCAAATCAGACAAGTCACTAATTGCCATTTCCCCAGTAGGCGAGGCACCTACCTTTGACTAAAGACGGTGCTAAGAGAGGAACACAGCTGTAAGCCAACAATAGTCAATGTTCCCAACAGCTGGAGAAAATGCTTGCCTTAGTTAAAAGGGGAATCCAGATGGCGCTCCAGAGTATGCACTACACATGAAAAGAATGGAGAAGGGGAGACCAGCAGTAGCCTACACAGGAGGTGATAGTTAACTGGCCAAGGGCAGTATCGGGGTTAGCGGAGACAACTGTTAGATTTGAGATATATTTTGAACCAAATCCTATTGAATTTCCTGATAGATTTGGGAGAGTGGGTAGAAAAAAGAAAAGAGACAAGGGTGACTCCTAGTTTTTCCTTTTCTTATCTTGAACAGTTGAATGAATGGTGATGAGACATAGTAAAATGAAAAAAAAATTATGGAAAACAAGAGTTGATGGAAAAATCAAAAGTTTCCTGTAGGATATGTTGTAGTTGAGATGCCTATTAATATTCAGTGTCAGGTGTGCAGTGTGTTATGCAAATCTAGAATTTAGGGAAGCAGTTAGAGATATAAATGTGGGAGTCACCATATACAAATGGTATTTAAAATCATGAGACTGGATAAAATGACCGAAGGCAATGCCTGTCAAGCTTGTCTTAATGTACAATAAAAACCATTTTACTTCGTCACCCATATTCATGTGTAAATACTGAAATAAAATTTTCACAAAATTGCTTGCATTCATTATATAGGATTGAATACGTATTTCAAAGGACTCACAAGACTTCACAGGTTGAATACTTATTAAAGCTTTAATAAAGTTAGAAAATGCAGTACAACAGAAGAAAGAATGCTTAGGCAGTTATTGGTGGCCTGAGAGATTTCTAGGCACAGCTACCAGGTTCCTTTCTAAGCTGCAGAGGATTTACTTCATCTTTAGTTTATGAACCACCAAGACATGCCCATGGAATCTTTGTTTTAGGGGAGCCCAGGAAATAGTTTTTATTCCCAGGCATCTCTTTTACCTCATTATTTCACATTCCCAAGACAGATTGTATAAGCAATAAAGCCAAGTGTAAGCTATCAATTTACATATTGGCAAATAGTGTAAATAAGCTTGTTCTGGGTGCGTTCAGGGAATGTTTTACCCTTAAATAGCACAGTATATATTACTAGCTATTAAAACTCATCCTAATCTTGATCAAGAGTTAATACAACAGACATCCTCAGAGATAAGCATAGAGGTTTCCCAGTCCAGCTGTAAAATAACTTTTTCTCATGCACTTACTATGTGTGATGTTCATGAATTTTTCAACGCAATTCTTATTTTATTTCATTACAAGCAAAATCCAATCATGGTCCGTTAACCATTAAATTGATTTTATGATTGTTTTCAGGCCTCAATCTGAAAAAACATTAACCTAGAGATAGTGTGAAGAGAGAAGGGAAGAGGACATAGGGATGGGGCCTTGGAAACATGTAAAACGTGGAAAGAGGAAGAGCAAACGGAAAACTTTTGCGAGAAAGCTAAGGTAGGAAGAAACACAAGAAAACTATGGTATCCTAAAACTCAGAGAAGAAAAAAATTCTGGAAGAAGAAAATGATCAATTGAGTTGAATGTTGCTGAGAGACACAGGAATCTGTGGACTGAAAAATGAGTATTAATATAGGTGAAAAAATGTCATTGGTGATCTTTACAGTAACTGTGGGAATGGACGCCTGTTTGGAGTGGATTGAGGAGAGATCGGTAGGTGAGAAATCAAAGATTGGGGCAAAGGACAATATCTTTAAAGGTGATTTGCCCTAAAGAGAAGCAGGAAACAGATATCATTGGATTGGGTAATGGGGATCAGAGAGTGTATTTTAATGGACTAAATAACGGCATGCTTATATGACAAGGATAATGATCCAATAGAAAGGAAAAATGTAATGATTTAAGAGATAGAAGGGAATATTGCAGGAAAGGACTAGAGAAGGCAAGAGAGGGTGTCTGTCACCCAGAGTACAAGAGCGTGAGGGCTTTCATGCAATGTAGGAGCAAGGATAGTTTAACCATTTCAAGAGGAAACAGAGTATGTGGCAACAGGAGTAAAACATTAGTACGATGGATGGTATGAAATGAGAGAATTTTCTGTTGACTCCTAATTTTATAGGTGTGTTTCTTCTATGAGAAAGACATAGTGGCAAGGAGCATTAGATCTGAAGAGAGAAGTAAGATGTGAAATATTTATCTGAGTGAGTGGGAGAATAAATTAACGGAGAAATATAATAGGTTTTCTGAATACCACTGAGGGCCCACTTGAGATTTCTTAAACCCAAACCAGATGGCTGTACACTTTTCTGCAGCCATTTTAATTGCTCGGCCATAAGCGGAGAGTTAGTCAACAGCTGATTGTAACTACGGTTGAAAGTCTGCTGGGAAAATGTGGTGGAAGAAGAGAAAAGTAAAATTTGAGGGTGTAGTTTTAAAAATGAATAGAAGTTTCCTCTCTAAGTTGAATAAGGAGCCAAATGAGGATGTGAGAATAGTCTGGAAAAGGAAAAAAAATGAAGGGGTACAAAAGTGATTGAATAATATACAGAGTGGGGGTTTTAGATTAAGTGAACTCTAAGGACAGGAGGTAGGCAGAGAGTAGAACTCCTAAAATAGAGATTTTGGAGATGGTACAGTTGTTGATGATGACAGCAACAGTAGTATTATTATGGATGTCAATGGATGACATGGGGGAAAGGAAAAGATAGCTGGAATTGAGGAAATTAAAATATAAGAACTCAGAGTGCTAGAAGGATTGTCTACATGGAATCTGACATCTCCGCAAATGAAGACTGGGATTGGAATGTGGAAGATGAGCAGAAATGATCGTTGCTCTTATGGCAATGGTGTACTCTGACTTTTGTGGATCAGATATGAAATTTTGCCAACCTCCAGCCTATGAGCCTCCAGTGCACTGCCTGGAAATCCCCTACTTTCTGCTGCTGGCAGCTGAGATACTCAGCAGAAGTTTTCTTCAGTCATTCCACCTCCTGATTTCCTGATAGGTAACAAGATTTCTCTGATCTTTGCTATTCTAACCTCCAATATCAACTTTGCATCTCTTCAATACTTAGGTAGTACTTCCTTGCCACTGGTGGCATTTTTCTAGTCCTCATTTAACGGAAGGAGCAGCATTTTTGACTGTTGTTTATGCAGGTTGTTCAATCCTGTTCCCAGCAATTCTGGTGTGGAAAGTTTTCTGAATGGAATGATCAGAGCACTTCTCGGCTTTCAAAGCTCTCGTGGAACCTCGTTGACTACAACATAAAATCGAAAATCCTTGAATGGACATACGAGTTACATGATTATAGATTTCTATCCCACTTTTTCACCCATAACTCTCTTCTATCCCTTCTACTTCATTCTTCTGGTTCCCGGTGTGGATAAGAATCTTTTGACATTGATCTAACTACTCTCTAACTCACTAGCCTGACTTATGGCTCCTCCCTTTTAGATATATCTTTCCCTCCTAAAATATCTGTTTACTGTGCTACCTGACCAATTACTATCATTCTTTAAGATCGAGTTAAAGTGTCATCTTATTAATTAAGCTTAACCCACCCTAAAACTTTAATATTCCTGTTTTTGAAATGACTGACTTTCATCATGAAAAGTTGATTTACATATTTGTCTTGTTCTCTAGCTTGCAATTTTATCAAAAATATCAAAAATATTGATATTTTTATCAGGCATAAAATTTGTTTGTTTTTATTTTTCAACAAGCGTTATCAAATTTAATAAACAAATATAACAGCTCTCAAACACGGTATTTGTAGGGACATAGGCAATTCAGCAGTCATTCTTTTTAATAGGTAGAATCATGTGAGATTGCCATTTTTGTGGTCACAAGTAGTTTAATATTAGCACTTTTGTATGTTTCAAAGTAAATATCTTTCAGTACAGAAAAAAATCCGTATGTACATTAACTCTTTACCAAGCTTGTAAAACTATATTTAAATTCTTTAGCAAACTTAAAGTGTGTGAATTTATGTCAAATATCCTTTTGATAGGGGTGATATAAATATCCTATTGCCTTTTTGATTATATTTTGCATAGTAAGGATCTTGCATGTGAACAATGCTGAAACAGCAAAATATCAATGTAATTGCATTGACATCATAACAGTTCCTTGGCAGTAACTGTGCTCTCAATAATGCAAATAGAGTGCATAATTAAGGTAGAGGATACCACCATGATCAACAGAACGCCTCCTCTGGAACCTGTACAATGTCCCTGTATTATTGCTCTGAGAGCAATGACTGCATTCTGCACCTTCTGAGGATAGCATGTAATGGGCAATATGTGAGTATCATAAATGATGGAAACTGACATGTGCAACAGCTGTGTATCTTGGTTTCTTCAGATGTTTGTTTATAAAATATGCTTTGATCTTGTCAGTCTGCCCAGATACTATGGATACACAGCACAGAAGAATAGATTAGAAAAAAAAATTCAATTAGACAATTTGCTGTGTTTGAAACAGTTTTTAAGTACAAACTATTTTTATTTTTGTGAACTATTTGTCAATTTATAGTGCATAAATGACAAAATATTTTATTAATGTTCTATATACATTCTTTAATGCTTCAATATCACAAAACAAAATCTGCTTCATGTTTGTTTATTGATAATAAACTATCCTATTAATTGATAATAAATAATCCTTTCTGAGAGACATAATCTAATTTAGTTAATTTTTTACATTTCTGTTTTCTCATCTGTATACTCAGGGAGATGCGCTATATAAGTAATACAGGTTTTGTTAGATTTAAATGAGATAATGCAATACAGTGTTTATTTAGCTCAATGCCTGTCACAATGCAGATATTCAGTGAATTTGGGTTATTATTTGTCATTCCTGACCTCCTCTCTTATAAATGCTTACAATTAAGTGACATCAGTTAATTTCACATGTGCATCAATATTCTATGATGGAATATCTATAAAAGGCAGGACCTTTGTCTGCATTGTTCATCACTGAATCTCTGATATCTACAAGAGTTCCTGGCTTACAAACAGTATTTATTTGATTTCTGTTAAATGGATTAATAAATTCTGCATAGCATGTGTAATTTTAAACAATTTCAAGTGAGTTTTTTCAAGTTTCTAATTATACCTAGATTCTCTTGCACATTTGACTCATAGGTCAAAGAGCTCTATGCAGTGACTGATTATATCTTCATGAGAGAAAGAAGATTACAAAAAAGATTAGTTTTTTAATGTTTCTGGTTACTGTTTACTAGTTACATTGTCTTCAATGACTTAAATTTTATAGATTTACTTAACCATATTTTTAAAAAACAGAATTGGGTGAAAAACCAAAGACTTTCTGTATCATACAGTGTAACAGATTATAAAGAATCTGGCTACATTGCCAGGTACAAGATTTTTGATGAATACTCTTTTCCTTACAAGAATTATCCTCATTATTATTTTGGGTAGTTTCTGTAATCATTGGCAAATTAAAGGATATTGGTTAGAACATATATTTGAATTATCGTTGGCCCGAGTGACCTATTGACTCTTTTCCAAGCCTGAAATTCTAAGTTCTTTCCTGTTCTGATGTTTTAATGGTTCTTTGAAACATTTACTACAACAGGATTTTCACTTACCTTCTATCGGAATCTTAGACATTTATTTTTTATTTGATGTTAAAGCCTCATGATATCTTGATGATGCTTTCATTCATGTTTATAAAATTGCTTGTCCGTGAGCAAGCAATTGTTCCTGTTTTGCAGAAGATAGTAGCAACCTCAGGTGAGTTGAGAAACCTAAAATCACTTTCAGATATTTTGGAGTCTAACAAATTTGATGGGTTCTATCATGCCCAAATATTTTCTGTATTACTCTTTATTCACCTTAACAACAGTCCTTCTTCAAAGATAAATAGGTTTTGCATATAAAATTGTCCATCTTTATTATTATATACATAAATGAGAATTTAATATGACCCAACTGATTGTTATTATATCAATATTAAAAAATGAGAAATTGTGGGGCTGGCCCCATGGCCTAGTGGTTGAGTTTGGTGCACTCCATTTCAGCACTCCAGGTTCACGGGTTCAGATCCTGAGCCTGGACCTACACCACTCGTCAGCCATATTGTGGCAGTGACCCATATGCAAAGTAGAGGAAGATTGGCACAGAGGTTAGCTCAAGGCAAATCTTCCACAGCAAAAAAAAAAAAAAAAAGAGAGAGAGAGAGAGAAATTGGGCTTAAAGAGATCAAGAACTTTCTCTTATCACTTATACTTGTGGTGGAATAGTCATTTAAAGCCAGTTCTATCTGGCTCAGTATTGCTATATTATATCATAATTTGTCAAACTTAATGTTTTATTCTCCCACACTATTTCTTCTACCCTCAAAGATTCATTCCTTTGGATTAATTATTTCCTTTTTTCAGGACACATTTTTTTTTAAAGCAACTATTTCTAAAAGTAGTAATTTAAGAACCCAGTATCAATAGTTACATAACTCTCTTTGGGATGTGTTTATCAAAATCATTTCCAAGAAGTGACTAAATAAGTAAGTTTTAAAGAAAAGAATAATAGAATATGAAGATACATGTAGAAAGATTTTTAAAAATCATTTTTTAAAGCAAAGAAAGATTTCATATACCTAATATTACCCACAGCGTTTAAGGGGAATCTTCAGGAAGTAGTGAATTGCTTCTTATATGTACACTACATTCTCCAACACCTCCTACAACATCTCCTCTGATTCTTCTGTGTCCTTACTGAAAATCATTTAGCACTGAAAACAGATTTTCCTGCACTGCCAACTCTCCAAAAAATAATTTTAAAAAATACATTCACATTTCCAATCATCAAAGTAGATAATTATGAAGTATATAATGAAGTATAATAATTGTGAAGTAGATAATGGCTTAACCAGTCACTCCTGGTGTGAAGAGGAAAAGCAGTCACATTTCACAGCGAGCAATTCAATGAGAGCAGATGTTAACTCGGCAACATTCTCTCCTTCCCGTATTAAGATGAAAAGTTTTATACTGACAAGTGCAGAACAAACTACGCTCCTTTTCACTTTTATATTACAGGCATCGTAAAATTCCAAATATCAGAACAGATCATACTCAAAAGATGTCCTTATGCTCCTGAAAAGGTTGGCAATCATAGAAATCTTTAAAAGTATTGCAAAAGCATAGGGGGCATTTGTCAGTTTGATTTTGATTTTCTTTCGAGGAAAGTAGATATGGCTCGTTCAGTATTAGAAAGCAAGAATTTGAAATGCTACCGTCTTTAAAAAAAATTCATTCCCTTATATTAACCCATCTGATCTATATTTCTATGGAAACAGGGCCAATAATTCAGGCAATGACTGAGATTTCAAATGTTGACTGCCTATGGAAAGATTGCAGTTTTAATATGTAGAAAAATATAAAATGTTTACAGACTTTTCTCCAAAGTCAGAGAGCTTTTATAGATTAAATGAAAGACAGAAAAGCAAGGATATATTTGAATTTATATTGTATTTCTAAGTTTGAATGGCTATCTTTTAATGAAATATTTTGTAATTATGAATTCAAAATATGTACATATTATATATTTTATAGTTATGTAAATATATAAAACACATGTATTTGTATATTTATATTTTTACTTAAAATAATTTGTTCCTATTTTATTTTTCCCATAGACCAGGCATTAATTGAATCCTTGTGCATGCTATATGCATTGCTTATCCTTTAGGTATAGGACATAGGTAATTTCAAAATTTCTACTTTTGTTCTCACATGGCATAAGTCCTTATATCTTTGAAATGATCTTGTATCAGCAAAATATATGACAAATACAAAAAGCAGGCTCTGACCACAGTTAGCTGAGCTGTCCTGGCTTGAAAAGCTGGGTGATAGTATACTCCTGCTGACAGTAAACAATCTCATAGAATACCATAAGCATACAAAGTCATTCTGTGACCATGATGGAATGAGATAGAAACAAGACCACTCCATAATAATGACTGAGCACAAGCAAAAACTGAAACTCTGTCCAGATCACACAAATGAAATAATATCCAGCCCAACCCCATCCCTGCTAGTATAACGGCTGCTTCTTTACCATAGAAAGTTTAGCCCCACTGTATTCCTTCTGCCTTTTAGAGAAAATTTATTAAGATACTCAACCAAAAGATTATCCTATACCATACCCTATGCAAAGCAACACTATACTTCCTTTAACTTTCTCTAAAATTATTTAACACAAGTCAAATCCTCTAAGTCCCCACTAATGCTCTTTCACTGAGACACCTCATAGACCCACATTGTTGGCTGTCTAACTTGTTGCAATGAGCCAACAAACCTGGCTTTATTCTATTATGAGTGTGTTGCTGCTGGTCTTTGACTGGAAAGAATTGACAAAGAAAATCCTTAAAAGATGTATGCGATCGTTGTATGCCGTTAAATATCTGGTAGGACTGTGCCTTTTTCTCAGAAAAAGAATGTAAAGCAAACAAATATATTGAACATCAATTTTCTGCCAATTGTCTTCTTTGGCAATTTATATATCGAATCTTCTTAACCACCCTGTAAAATTTTGCAAGTTAAAGAAACTGTATCAGTGTTAAAATAATAGAATTAGTACATGAATTAGTACTTTTCTGCTAAAGGATTTCATACAATGCCACATAGATGTATAGTACTTCCCTATTTTGATGTTCTTTACACTTAATGGATAGCTTGGAAAAGCATCTACTGCAGAGAGAAACCTCATCTATCTGACAGCATTCTTTTGTCATTTCTGTTCTATCCAACCTCCTTACTTTTTAGATCACGCCACCTAATCCAAGTCTCAGTTTTTATTTCAAATCATTCTTGGACCAAGGTGAAGTTTCTGCATTTTGAGAGGTACTTTTGACAGATTTTGTTGATGATTTAACAAAAGGAATGTGATTTCCTTTCTTTTCTATGACCTGAAACACTTTATACAACATGGCAAGTGTGTCTTTTAAAATTTGAAATAACTGTTAATAATGAATAAATAAGTATATTTTTATTAATTTTTCTTGTTCTTTCAAACAATGCCAATTCAATTATTTGGTCTGCCTATCATTTCCCAACTGAATTTTTATTTGAAATTCATCCTGTGTCAAGTACAGATACATACTAGGATGCTTTCTGAATTCTGTGAACTTCCATTAATTTATCATTCTATTATTTGCTAATTTTTTCTAAAATTTTGATTTCAATTTGTGCAATGATATGCACATTTGTGCATTATTTTATTAACTTATGCTATTTATTAATTTAAAGTGATCTTCAGAACCCTACTAATGTTTAAATTTTAATTGAAGTTTATCTTACTACCTTAATTTTTCTGTATTTAAATATCTGTATCATATTTTTGCTGAACTTTATTTTTAACATTGTTTGCATAGCAAAAAATTTTAATCTAATTTGAGAATTTTAAATTGTATTTCGTTTTCAGATTTATTGTGATAACCAATAAGCTTATTCTTACGGTTACATTATCAGTAACCACAAATCCATTGCTCCATTTCAATCTTCTTAACTGATTCCTCAACAGCCTTTAATATAGCTTTTATCTCACTCTGGAAAACTCTCTTAACTTTGCCCCTAGTATAGCTTTCCATTATTATATTGTTTATCACATTTGTCTCATCTGCTGGCTTCACTTTTTCTTCATAAACTGTTAAGTATCTGAACATCTTAGGAATCAGACATTATCGCCACCTACATTATCTGTATGTCTGTATGTACTCCTTCAACGATCTTGTCCAGGATTATGGCTTTAAAAATCAATCATACTCCGTTTACTTCGAAATTTACATCTCTAACTCAGATTTTCTCCTGAGTGCCACTTGTGTACCCAAATTCTCATTTTTCATTCTTACTCGGATGTCTTAGGCATCACAAAATGAACAAGTTCAAAGCACAACCAGACCTACATCTCTCCTTATACTCCTTATCTCAGTAAATGGCAATCAAATTTATCCAGTCAGCTATCTACAGAGCAAGCAGAGTTATTCAAAATAAAAATTATTGTCAAGTTTGGTGGTGGTGTAAAAGCCTACCGATGCAGATGCTAAATGAAGATAGTAACCTGAAAGGTCTATGATGACACAGTCATGGATGCAATTGGAAAAATGGTACCAAGAATGGCTTCACACTTCAGCATTGAGAAGAACACAGCCATTTCCTCTAGCATGATATGATGTGTGGACTCATTTTACACTTAGAACCCTGTGCATGCCAGGCAGGTGAGCAGAAAACAGGCTCAGAGGAAGAGGGTAACTCTCCATCAGAGATATTCGTGGCTTTGCCTTGACTTTCATCTGTTATATGGTAGATTTGCATGTCATATGAATGCCTTTGTTTTTCAGAAATTGGTAAGTTTGTGGGCTATGCTTACTTTTAAAATGTATTCCGGGTTTTTAAACAAAGGCACATTGTTCTTCAGATTGTGTGCACTGAATTCAAAGCTACATAATGAAATTAGGACATATAGGTATACATATGTATAAGGTATATATAGATATATATATTTAATGGGAGACTCATCTTTCCAGAGTGTAGCCCCTCAGGAATTACAAAGTGTAGGCTGATAATCTTACCTCTCTTCCCAACTCAGAAGTCAGTGTTAACATTTCTAGCCGTGGATTATTACAGGACTTTTGTTTTCCTCCTCCTTCTGCTTTTCCTCTCCCCTTCCGCCTCCTTCTCCACCTTACATTTCCCATTGCTCCAAACTCCATGATTTCATATTTTGAAAATAAAGGATTTAAAGTTCAGAAATTTAAGAGAGGTGCCCCAAACTGGTAAATAAACAGTTGTTAAGATTTTTAATATATCTTTTGATCTAATGTTTCATTTCCTGTCTATATTATGCTCCTGTTTATAACTCTGTTAGCAACTAGAAACTATTTTGGCAAAAAAGAATGTACTTCTGATGCTCTAGAAGAATTCAACAAAAATGGAATTCACGGGACTAAAAAAGCTTAAAATACTACAATCATTAAATACTGTTATTTATAGTATTTAATTTTGTGCATTAACATTATTAAAAAGATACTAGCAGTATTTAATTTATATAAGTCTTTATCCAATGGCATTTATGCTCACAAGTAAAATACTTTGTGATTCTTGGGAGATAGTGATCAACCTGTGTAAAGTTAGAGAGACCATCTCAAAGGCAGATTTATTATATGATTACATGCCAACCAGACCAAAATTGAGTGAACATTTATCAATTTAACAAATGTAAAACTCTTTTATAAAGTGAAATTAACCTTAAACAGAAAATAATGTTTTCTAACAAAAAGTTTATTTGAAATATGAATGCATTTAAGCAAATAAATCTCCTTAAAAATATTTTGAAATGTTTGGAGAAGATAGAAATCACAATCGTGTCCCAATGTACACGGGGCCGCCCGGTGGCGCAGCGGTTTAGTCCGCGCTTGGCAGCCCGGGGTTCGCGAGTTCGGATCCCGGGCGCCCGCCGACGCACTGCCTGTCAGCCACGCTGTGGCGGCGTCCCATATAAAGTGGAGGAAGATGGGCATTGATGTTAGCCCAGGGCCAGTCTTCCTCAGCAAAAAGGGGAGGATTGGCGACGGATGTTAGCTCAGGGCTGGTCTTCCCCACAAACAAACAAACAAACAAAAAAACCAATGTACAGAGACATTTTCCTAAACAGATAATCTAAGTATTGAAAAGATCGTATAATTGAATAAAACTAATACTTCAGGAAATCATTTTTATATAATACAAAATGGATATTTTAACAAAACATCTTATTTAAATAAGGACATCAATGAAATTCTACCAACTAGGAATTACTTACAAACACTATAAAACATCTATATTATATATCTACATACACTATATGTTTAGACACATTATGATACATTATGATGCTGTGCTACAAAAGTTAAGATCAGAATAATCTTCGAAAGAGACGTGAGAAAAAAGAAACACCTTTGTCTCACAGAAATCAATGCAAGTAAAAGTGAAAGTTTGTTTTGAAAACTAACAAGATGAAATTAAAGAAGTATAAAGTACGATCATTGAAATTAGCAACACGGAAGTCATCGGGGTTATTGGTGACATGTTGGAGATGAATGCACAATTGGAGTGGGTTAGAAGGGACTGTTTGTGGGTATACATGAAGGAAGGGTGATACATGAATAAGCTGAAATATAAAGGAATTGGTTTTGAATGCTAAGTTTTGTTTGTTTAAAAAGTGGATTGCCTAGAGTGTGTTTGAATATTGATGAGAATGATTTAGTAGAGTGGGTAAATTTTCACATTCAAGAAAAACAAGAAATAAAGGCATTGAAAAGAATTCAGAATACAAGTGAGAGAATTTACCTTTGAAAGGAGGAAAATGCATTCTCTATTGAACAGAAGAGAAGGGTGAGGTAAAGATAGATACAGATAGTATTTATGTTTGTTACTATGGTGTTGGAAATTGCCATTTGTTGGCTATTTAATCTTTGTGGAAGTGTGAATAGAGGTCATCGGCCGTATATAGTTGAATAACTATCTCTGGCTTCTTGGAGCTTATAATGTACTGGAGGAGACAAGTATTATGCAACTGTAATTTGCACTGCAAGCATCCTGCCTCACGGTGTAAACCTAACTTTAACTAATTAAGTATATGAATAAACTCCATTGTAAGACTATATTTTTAAAGTGGAAATTCCTGTAGAGTGAGAAATTAAATAAGAATATCAAACAAACATAAATGGAGACATAGCTTAGAGATTTAACCAGAAATGCCATTATAATAAAGGCTCAGAGTAAAAAGGAAGGGTACCATTTTAAGATGTGCAGTGGAAAAGTGGCATAGCCTTGCATACTGATCCTATAGATCAAGAAAAAAGTTGACAAAGTAAGCAGGCAAAAATACTTTGAGTTAAACCTCATATGTGTGATGAAAGCAAAAAAGAGTATGATTTGATATGTGAGTATTTATTTCTGAAAAAATAGTTGTTCTGAGTTTCTAAAAGGCATCGCAAATGTGCTGGAAGATAATACGTGATATTCACATCCTCAATACTATTTTCTTTTTAAGACTGCATATAACACCTAAATTCTTTGACTGTACTTGTAGAATGGGGAATATTTCTGCTCTCATGATGTGACCAGTTGAAAAATAACTATAGTTCTTATTGTCATTGTTAAATTTACTAACATATCTTTGATGCTTTATGTATCAATATTAAACTAGGAATTGGACTAAAGTAACCTCTACTTTATAATTTTACGGACCTGGACAACAGTTTGAATAACCTGAATAACAGTTTCATTATGTATGAACTTTATGACTCTATATACAAGGAGAAATACTTTCTTTAAAATAGCTTCCATAAATTATCTCCTTTAATAAAAATCTTTCTGTGCAATGCAAAGTTGTGCAAGGATAGTTGTCTCCCAAAATATTGATCTTTATGATATTAGCTACATAGGAACAATGATTGGTTTTGTGGATATAAACTATATGTATGTACCAATTTAAGTATGTGTGTAGAGTATTTCAGTGGGAATATTTCAGTGGGAATATAGTCCCCATAAATGCTAAATGTATTTTACCAATCTGTAATCAAAATAATTTTAAATGCTCTATTGGCATTTTTTTTTGAAGCTTCAATTTTTGGAAGTCTTCTCAGGCTTCCCTAAATAACTTCTCCCATCTTTCTGAAAATGAAATCAATAATTTTCAAAAGAACTCAAGAAATTTTCTAGTAGTTTAATTGATAAATCATAATAATATTGTTCCATGTTAACTGTAGAGAAGTTATAACAGTGTCTTTACCATACACTCATCTTACTATCACTTCTGCTGCAGGAAATTAACATTGCTTGGATCTGATCCTAACAGATTAAGCTAACAGTCTCAGCTTTAACTTTTCCTGTCACACATCTTCACCTTCTGCAATGGCAAGGCTTGTGATTTCAACAGCATATCCACTAAATATTTTAACCATCTTATAAAATTAAACTGAGTGAAAATTGAACCATGCCTGTGGCTTTTCCAACACTCACATAAAAACACACATGTAATCAAAGGCATAAATATGTACTCTTCTGTACACCATGCCCCTTTCATTAGACAATTTTGATTCTAATTGGTTGTGTATGGATCTTATTATCTAATTACAATCTAATTTTAAAAAATAAAAACCGTTGCGTAGGGTATCTCCAGTCTTAATCATGGACATTAATATACTGTTCTTTGAAATTCAATCTGACAGCCTCTTCAAGTTCAGAAATTGGCTTCCTAGAGACCTCCAAGGTCATGATCCTTCAAAGCACTGTTTGTCAAATTGCCCTGACATACCTCCTGCAGGAAAAACTACTCTTTGATTATTAATGTGCAGTGGAAAAGTGGCATAGCCTTGCATACTGATCTTATAGATCAAGGCAAAAATTGACAAAGTGAGCAGGCGAAAATACCTTGAGTTAAACCTCATATGTATGATGAGAGCAATAAAGAGTATGATTTGATATGTGAGTATTTATTTCTGAAAAAATAGTTCTGAGTTTCTAAAAGGCATCGCAAATGTGCTGGAAGATAATACATGATATTCATATCTTCAATATGAAACTCATGGAATATCTCTACATAGACTCTTGCCTTCACAACTGAAATAGTAATTAATAATATTGATTTACAACAAATTAAATTGTATAAACTGCAGTTCAGTTTGTAATGAAATAATTCTACTCCCCTGTGCTACATTATATCTCAAATCACTGACAATGCCTTCATTTAATATTTATTATACACTGATAATTATTTTCCATACTGTGGAGAATATGAAGCAGAAACCCACAGAAGATATATTGTGTAGACATAGCATATATATATGCATAGAAATATATTATATAATGCATATAGTTAAGGGGTATTATTTTTATAAATTGTTCTTTGATAAATTTTTCATAAAATTAAAATCTATGTAATAATACATATCACCCACAGATCTCATGTATGTGTATATGTATATATGAAAATAGTAATATAAGATCAATTAATTTGCAAGAACAGAAGAATAATAAGTCATAAGTAGATCATAACGATATATTAGAACTTCTAAGGTTAAAGAGATAATTCCAAAAGTTCTGGAAAAGGAATAAAAATTATCTGGCATCTGATTTCTCATCAGTAAAACTGTGCATCAGAGGTCATTGGAAATGGTTTCCAAGTTTTAAGGGGAAATAATTTGACTCACCAATTTTATACTCTTTGAAAACTATCTTTCCTAGAGCTATGTAAAATAAATTTTCCAATATATGAGAAATCAAACAGGGTTTCTCTCTCATGCATCATTTCTTAGGAAATAACCTTTGGCAAAAGACAGTGAACATCAAAAAGAGGACACTAAATATATTTCATAGGGCAAACATTGTAACTCAGAATTTCCATGAAAGTAAATTAATCAATTAATTGTAATATTTCTATAGTAAGCCCATAAAGCTATCAGCCCAAACATGAATAGGAAGAAGGAAGGCTCAAGAGGAATATCTTTAAAGGAGTGTGCCATATTTTAAGAAATAGGTGTGATGAAAAAAGACATGGGAGATGGATGACAGTGATTAAATTGAGGAGTGGGTAAATACTTTAAGAATATATATGCAGATTAGATGCGAAATGAAGCTGAATAAAGCTTAGCTGGTTCTTTTTTTCTGCATCTGTGCTTCTGCCTATAACATTACTCCTTCACCTTTGGTTTTTATTTTTTCATGAATAGCTAATTCCTTTCTGATCCACCTCTTTTCCAAATTATCACAATTTGGCTATACAAGAAACTCTAAGAAATGTGATTTCTTGTCATTGCTATGTAACATCAATAGATATTTTGTATATGAAAGAGTCAATAGGTACTCAATAGATATTTTTTGTGTGAATGAATTAATGAGACCACTAGGACCTAGAATAGTGTTATCTTATTGGAAATTCGAATCTGAATGATTAGTCAACAGCAAACCCAAGGGAAGAATGAGCAAGAATTTTTTTTTTTTTTTTGACTGACTTGATGCGAGGAACGGAGTGCGGAGAGAAAGAGAAAGAGACAAGGTAACGATGCTTTGCACCAAGAATTGATAGAATTCGGTATCAATGATGGAATTAAGAAAGCCTAGAGTCAGAAGAGTTGCTATGGATATTTAGAGATAAAAGACTTTGAGGTCATGGAAAGAGACATTTTCATAAAGAATCTGACAGTATATCCAGATAGAGATGTTAATGTCATTATTTATTAACATAATTGTTATTTCTAGTCTCCAGAAAATGATGTTTCCTTGGAAATTCTTGTAGATTTCCCCCCTTTGATGTGTTTCCGTAGCACCATGGGGTTGAAGTATTGCTGTCTAGGCATTTAACACAATGTATTGATTTTGATCTACTAAATTTTAAATTTCTTGAAAGCAAAAATCTATTTTTATTTATGAGACCCTTGTATATTGCCTGACACACAGACTTTCTACAGATGTATGTTAAACTGAACAGACAGGTCCAGGAAGAAATAAATAGGTTTTTAGCCTGGAAATTCTTTTCAAGTCAGTTTAAGTCACGTGATAGGTACCCAAAAGTCCTCAATTGTAGACAAAGCTGGTAGAGAATATTTACTAATAAATCAGATTATGTAAGGGAAATGCATTGGAAATAAAAGAGGCATCAAAATATTCTATAAAACAGTTATCATAAAAGTTTGATTGGACATTTTCTTATAAAACAGCACTAGAAAATATAAAAAATTAGTGTATTATTTTTATCCTTAATAAAATGTTATTAAAACTATATGTATGTTTTAGAAATTACAGATGTTTATTGTCCTTAATAAAATATTATTAAAATTATACTTAAATTTTAGAAATTATAGATAGAACATATAATCATAAATTGATGTCTCCTTGAAATTTTTTTTAATATGATAAGATAAAGCTTGTTTCATCTTATCTTGAATTCTTTCCTAAAATGAATATGAAGGTCTTTTTGCAACGATATTCTAAGATTTCTTCTATTTTCTAAGGATCTGCTTTAATTCCTTGATATTCAAAATAAATCCCATTGGAGTTCTTATGATTACAACATTTTTAGTCATTTTCTCATACTTAGATGCTTACAGTGCTAACTGTTAGATCTTCATTCATCTGCTTTCTATAAAATTAGAAAACTTCTCTCAAGTCACTTTCATAAACTTCATTATATCAAGACTTATTATAAGATTTTTATGTTTTTCTTTATTTTTATGTATTTTCATTATATTGCTGGATTTTCAAAAAATAGAGAGACCTATGAAGAATTGACAGATGGAAGATATAAATCGATTCTCATTTTAAGGGAGAGAGATCATGGAGAGGGACTAATTTTATAAATAATAGTTCTTTAGTGAATATTATGCTGTTAATATGATTGTTTCTTCCAGGAGAAATTTGATAAAGAAATATGCAGATTTAAATGAAGAAATTTCTGAATATACACCGATATATCCCTTCCCTCTTCCTAACTGCTGTATTACTCAGAATGTATAGAACATAATCTATTTTGCATCACAGTGCCGGTGCCTATGATATAGACTTAATATAAACAGATGTACAAGATCAAGTCTCCAACCTCAAAAAGCCTATCGCCACAGTTTCACTCCACACTGCGCTACCCCTGTGCCTTCCCTCCCATTGTCCCCAGAATCTAGTCAGATTGCTTCTAGCACTTATGAAAGGATAATTTCCTACATTGTTTTATAAAGTCCCCATTAAAACTCCACATTTTTCCATGAACTTTTATTCAGCTACTTAAAAGTTAATTTGTTCTTAATTGCTGATGTAATGTTTATACAACAAATATTTATTTTACATTATCTCTAGTGATAGAAATAAACAGTGATATGCAGAAAAAAATGAGAAAAGTATGAGTTAAATATATCTATTGGTAACATGGTAACTTTAATACGTTCAAAATATTATATAATGTTTCATAGCATTTTTAGCTTGAACTAATTTTTAAAGGTGGTTATAAGTATCTGGAGGGTAAGTGTGCAGTTCTGCTATGCTCTGTATTGCGTTATGTAATGCTCATGTGCTTTTTATTACAATATGTTTTGAACTGTTTGCAGTAAATGCAAAGCTGCAGTATAACATTTGTTATACGCCACCGCTTAAAATAGCATCTTCTTGACCAAGGGGTTTGAAATGCAGGCTTACTATCCCAGACTGTCATTAAAAGAGGAGAGAAAATATGAAAGTTAAATCAAAGTCCTAAAGTGAATACTTTATGAAAGAGAACAGAAGCTTACAAAGTGAATCATCAGCTAAAATACATATGATTGCTTGTGGGTATGTTTCATTGTTCAGCTGTAATCAATATGACAATCCATGTCAGATACTGTAATAGTAATAACTTTTAAAAGTCTTTGAACATTTATTACTCATCTCTGTTGCATGTCATTTGATTCAGGGTGCTTCAAATTTGAAATAATCTGAGTAGAATGCAGTCATTGTGTTTGAAATTGTTAGCAGAGGCAATTGAAAGAAACGTTCAGTTTTCTACTTGATGTTATTGCTGGTATTCTATGCCTTGTAATAAAGCTAGAGGTAAATACACTTAATAAGGAAACTCCACTAACAATACATATGTTTTACTCTAAAATATGGTTATTTTCTATTTGTAAAATGTACTTTTGTAGGAAAATACACGCACACATCCACTTTACAGTTCCGTAGACAAAAGAGAACACAGTTCCTCATCTTCTAGAATAATAAAAAGCAAGTAGGAATGAGGCAAATGCCATTGGAACCAAAACTCAAAGTTTTGTTCGTTTTTACCAAAATTACAAAGGCTATACCATAATGTCAACTTTCAGATCTGTTTCTTGAGATTTATTATATGACTTTTCACTTACAAGGTCTTTTTAATGGAAACTATATTTGTTAATTGTAGCAACTTGTAAATGCTGTACTTTTCTTGAAATCTCCATAAAGGCAATAGTGACCTAAAGATGAGTGTCAAAACCAGACTGGAGGATGTCAAAGTTTGAAAGGATTTTGTTTTAAATGTCCTAAAGGCTTGTCATGAGTGTCCCTAATGAATATTAAGAAACCAGATTAGCCAAGGGCAAGACTTATTTTTTCTTATTCCTCATATTTCTTTCATCTTCTGTATTTCTTATCATCCCTGCTCTTTGCAGGGTAACTTTGGGGAAATTAGATGAGAAGAACTGAGGAACTTAGGGGATTGGATGGGAACTGGAACCCCCAAGTCAGTACAGGATGAACAAAACCAAGGCTACCAAAATATGCACTTTATCAGCCCCAGATACCACTAATATAAATATTGGAGACATTTACAACACAAGAGGTATTATAGACACTTAGTCAAAATAGGAAAGTAAGCGACATTTGGTCTTTCTCTCTCATACCTCTTATGTGCCCAACCCAACTCCCTCCATCAACAAACAAAATTCAGATTTCTTGATCTTGGAATAATTTTATAGTGAGACCCAATGTTCACCCTATGTTCATTTCTTCATTGTTTGAAAAATATAATTTTAACAAGAGGGTTGAATTTATTTTAGATATTATTCTCAGAAGTATAAAATGTAGTTGGGATGGTTGGAGATGACAAATTTAGTAGGATTGGAAGTTAAATATGAAGGAAAGAAAATATGTAGAAGATGATTAAAAGGATAATAAGATGATATTTCAAATGAGTGAAGTATAAAATGGATACAATGAGTTCAAAAGCCAGAGGGACTAGTAGAATAGTCATGAACACTGAAAGATCCAATTCAAGGCATTTGCTTTGCATGTATTTTTTGCACATGACAAGATAGAAAATTAAAAAAAAAATAGTTATTGCCTTCAAAGAAGTACAGTATAATAGCAAAGAAATTTATCCAGGGTGTTTAGTGCATGGGCAGTTGTTAGGCACTGTCACAGATTGGGTTTCTCGGAAAGCAATGCTGAGATCTATGCACATGCAGAAAGTTTATTTGGAATTGCTCTGGGTAATCACACCTGTAGGAAGCTGAGGAAACAAGGGGAAAAGTTGGTGTATTAGTTAGAGTTCTCCAAAGTTGGAGACGCAAGAGAGTCAATGGTTTAGTTCTAATTTAAGAATTTTCAGTAGAGAGACATAAGCTTCTTTAGATTTTTGAAGGATGATTTAAATAACTGGGTATAAGGTAGACTGTGATTGTGGGACCAAGGTGAAGGGAGATAGAAGAGCTGGGAAACTATTGCCACAGTCAGAGTAAGAGACGTTGGTGGTTTTTCTGCTTTGATCGCAGAAGAGTTGTAAGATAGATTCCATATGTATCTGAAAGTAGAGCCACCGGCAGTTATTGGTGAACAAGTGGGTGACGAGTAGTAAGACAGAGGGATCAAGAAAAATTAGTTTTAAGCTCTGAGCAACCAGAAGAATGAAGGTGATATTTACTGAGTAGGAAAAGACTGAGTCAAGAGTGCGTCATGGGGAAGAATAGAATTTGCATGTAGGAAAGGCAGAAATAAAGAGTAGTTCTGTTTAGCACAATTTAAGTTTGAAATAATTGTTAGGCATCCAGGTAGAGACATTGAGTCAAAAATTGTATAGATGAGTCTGGATTGCAGAGAAGGTGCCAAGATTGCTGTTATACATTAGGGAAGAGGTCAGGATATGATGGTATTTAAGGCCTTTGACTGCATGAAGGAGAGAGGAGCCATCTAAGAGCTGAGTGCATTTCGTGCTCTGAAATCCAAAGGGGTGATTCTAAGCTAAGGTCACTTGATGTAGAAGCAGATTCGAGAGAGAATGATGTCTTGGAAGACAAAGACAAATGTGTTTCAGGAAGCCTGAAGTTGTCTTCTCTGCAAATACTGCTCAATTGAGTAAGGTGAGGGAAAAGAACTGACCTTTCAATTTGACAGCATGAAGATCATTAATGTTTCTAAAAAGGTGAGATTCAGTAGAATATTTAGTATGAAAAAAATGTGTTCATGAGAAAAAGGACAAAGAGAAATGGAGATGATGTGAACTGACAATTCTCTGGAAAGAGAGAAATGAGATTGGATCTCTGGGTGGAATGCAAAAGACAAAAATTCCCGCTTATGCGGAACTTAGGAAATGAGACATATCCGTAAACAGTCAAGTATTACACTACTATTACAGTGTAATATATGGAATAGTAGAGAACTATAGCACAGCTCTATGGAAGCACACATTTGGAAACCTGTTATGAAACAACTAATTGAATAATTTGCTATTCAATAGTGTTGACAAATCTGAACAGAAGACCTGGCACTTGACTTGATATTTTGAAGAATGAAAACTGAATTTTAAAATAATTTTTCTAAATTCTTTACCCAAATTTTCCTTTTGAATGAGTTGGAGAATGACTTCTATTCTCTTTATAAGCTGAATGAAGACTTCTGTAAGATCTTTCCATTAAATCCACATGCTTGTGGGAATGCTGACAGCAATATTGTCTGCCTTATAATTCTCCAAAAGCAGTCCTTGAGAAAATGCATTGAGACTCTTTCACCTTTTTGGCAAAAGAATTAATTTAATCCTCAGCTTTAATTTGTAATTCAAAACAAAAGCCATCTTAAGGGGCAATTCATCTTAACTTTCAAACCCAGATTATTGGAAACAGATCTTGATTAGACAAAGCAAATGCCGGAACAAATGAAAAATTAACACATTGAAGGGGCCAGCCAAGTAGCGTGCTGGTTGGGTTCATGTGCTCCACTTCAGCAGCCCAGGGTTTGCAGGTTTGGATCCCAGGCGTGGACCTACACACCACTCATCAGGCCATGCTGTGGCAGCATCCCACATACAAAATAGAGGAAGATTGGCACAGACAGATGTTCCCTCAGGGCCAATCTTCCTCACTGAAAAAAAGATTAGCCCTGAGGTAACATCTGTCTGTGCCAATCTTCCTCACTGAAAAAAAAATTAACACATTGAAAACAAGATTCTTTATTTACTTATATATAAAATGAACTCATCACTCCTTGTCCAAATGGTTATGATTACTCATATAGTAAGAAGGCCTTCATATATGCCCAACTTTCTGAGCTTCCATAAAACTTATATGTGACCCAAAGATTTTTATTCTTTAATAAAATATTTTTAATTTATAATTCTCATAAAGGCTCTTTTTGTGTTCCACATTTGGTTTACATAATTACTGATTATTAATAGTTAATATAATGCATTTATATTTCAAATTTGCATATTGTTTAGAGGAAAGCCAATTGAAATCAATATTTGTAGTCATAAAAGAATAGAAGTTTCAACTTTCTTCAATGTTATTTGGTTTGTTTGTTTTCGTTGTTGTTTCTTACACTTGTTTCTTTCATACTGGACCATTGTTAGAAAAATTTTTCTAGATAGTAAGCAACAGGAGTCCACTTGTCAATATATTGAACAGCGAGTTTCAAAACACATCATAAGAAAAGATCATATAAAAAAAGATATGCTTTAAAAACAATAATAAAACAAAAACGATAAAAATATCCACTCTCCAGGCCAAGACATAGAGTATTGATGTTATATCTGAAGCTTTCCATGTGCCTGTCCCAATAGCACCCTTCTCTCCTTTCTCAGAGGTAACCACAGCCTCTAATTTATATTAACTATATCCTTCCTTTTGTACATAGTTTTTAAATTACATATGTATGATGTATCAGTAAGGTTTCAAACAGGAAAGGAAAACCACTATGAACATTATGGAATATGAATTTTATTATAGGAATGAGGTCTTATACAATTGTGGGAGGAGATGAGGAAGGAGAAGTCCAAAAAGGATAAGAAAAAAATCACTAACCATGCCTGATAGTATCAATACATCGGAGTTTACAGGAAGCTAGGCATATCCAGCTACCAGAGTGGAAGCACAAAGTGGACTGGTATAATTGACAAGGGAAGGTTAATGGCTCTTGGGGCTATTGCCTCTGGGAGCTTGTGGCCAGGTGTCTGGTGTGGACCTGGGCTTCCTGTTGGAGAGCCCTGCCAGCACCTCTGCTTTTGTCCCTCCGTGCCTTCACCCAGGATGTCCTTCAGAATGAATGGCTCTTGCTGCCTTTTTAAATCTCATGAAACGTTCCGTTGTAGTTCACCTTAACCAGGAACCACACAAGAGAGAGAGATCTAAGAAATGTGATTCCATCTTAGCTAATCTGTGCCTGTTTTTGAACTTTAAATAAATGCAGTCATGCCAAATGAAGTCTGTGAATTGATTCTTTTGTTCAAAATTGTATAAAAGATTCATCCACATTTTCACTGAGTATTCCGTTGGTTGTATATACCACAAAATGTTCATTTTCTCGTCATTGAACAATGCTACTCTCAACATTTATGTACGTTTCTCCTGCTGCACGTAAAATCAAATCAAAGAGGAATTGATGTAGCATAAGGTAGTCACGTGCTGAGCTTCATTAGGAAACCTCACCGTGTTTGTAAAATAATTATACGAATCTATACATTTCTTGAAGTGGATAAGAATTCTGTTTGTTCTGATTTTACCCTTCAATATTTGATATTGACCAACTTTTAATTATTGCCATATGGTAATTTAAAAATAGTATCCTAATGTGATATTAGTTTCTATTTTCTAATGACATCTAATGTTGAAAAACTGTACAGGTATTTAAGGATCATCAGTGCTTTCTCTTCTCTTAAATTCCTATTTACATGTTTGCCTAATTTTGCTTATTAATCATTATATTTGCCTTCTTTTCACTTCTATTGTTTATATTTTACTTATTAATTTGTAGAATTTCTTTATATCTTTTGAATATGAAGCCTTTGTCCATCATATCTATGTGTATATTTTCACATTTATGGTGCCAATAAATTTAATGTAGTAAAATTTAAAATATTTTACATAGTTTGTGATTTTTGTGTCTAGTAAAAGAAATAAATTCCTACTCTGAAGTTATAAATTTAGTTTTCTAAATTGTCATGTAAAGTTTTTGTTTTGTTTTAGTTTTGCTTTTCATTTGTATTTCTTCTTGTGTCAGTTCCTAGGAATATGTCCATTCCATCTAAACATTACACTTTATTGTCACAAACATTCATTGTTATATTCTATATCAAGAGCAGTTATGTACCTTTTCATTGCCAACACTGCTTGATTGTGTTTTCTCTTTTTTCTTGCTAAATTTTACCATGAGTCAATAGTTTCCATTTTTTTGAAGAACCAATTGTTGATATTGCCAAGTCTTTCTAGGGCTTTTGTACATAGTTCATTAATTTCTGACTTTATCGTCCCTTTCCTTTTACTTTTTGGATTTATTTTTTGTTCTTTCTATTATGTCCTGAAATGGATGTTTGCTATTGATATATAGCTGTTTATCTTTTCTAATATTCACATCCAAAATACACATACATATATACATATACATATGTACATGTATATAAATGCATATGCACATCTCCATAATAGTCCTCTAAATACAATTCACACTACATCTTTTAAGTTTTCATATACAGTATTTTTAATATTCCTCATCTCGAAATATTTCTAGTTTCTCTTATGGAACCTTTACTGAAGCAATTTTTATATAAAATTACAATTCCTGATTTTCGAACATGCAGAGATGTCTTTTTTGTTTTGATATAGATTTGATGTTCATTATATTATTGGCAAAGTATACACATAAAATGATTTCAGGGCCAGCCCCAGTGGCCTACTGGTTAAGTTCAGTGTGTTCCACTTTGGTGGCCTGGGCCTGGTTCCCAGGCGTGGACCTACACCACTCTTCAGTGGCCATGCTGTGATGGCAGCTCACATACAAAATAGAGGAAGATTGGCAACAGCAGTTAGCTCAGGGTGAATCTTTCTCAGAAAAAAGAAAAAAGAAAAGAAAGAAAAAAAATGATTTCAGTCTTCAAATATTTATGATATCGTTTATGGCCCAGCATGAGTCAACCTTTATAAATGTTGCATGTGAGCTTTCAAAAATAAAGTATAAAATCATTATAAATAAATTTGGCTTTTGCTGTGTTCTCAATTCTCTATGTCATTTAGATCAACTTGTTAATACTGTTATTCACATTTTCTATATCTGTACCGATTTTTTTGGTCCATTTGTTCTATCCATTGAGGATAGATTCATGTGTTAATAAGACTTGTCTGTTAAAATCTTCCACCAGGATTCTGATTCTGTCGATTTAATCTTGTACTTCAGGTTTATATCTGGCTCACCTTTACTTTGAGATAATAGTAATCTCTGGCCCCTGTTCATTTTGACGATTATTTCCTGAGATATCTCCGCTTCTGTGGATTTGGGCTTTTATATCTATTTTCCTTGACTGAGTGAGAAATCAAACACAAAGTTCACAGTTGGGGGGATTGACAAATGTCTTCAAGGAAATAGCAGCTTTGGTGATATCCTTATCTCATCTGATTCTAATTTTCTCTTCATTTAGAGCTTGATAATTCTCCATCAAAATTTTGATGCTTTTGATAAGTTTGGTTCATAATTTTGGTATATTGATCTTAATATTTCTGAACCTTAAACTTGAAGATTTTTTCATCTATTATTAATAATTTGAATAATTATCAATCAACTTTATGTTCTTTACTCATATTTCCATAGAAATTTTAGAAATCATCTCATTAAAAAGTTCTTTTTATGTTCAATCTAATAAAAATTATAGCTTTAAAAAGAAAGATAAATTATTATCACTTGTGAATGATATGGTGGTCTCTCACTTAAGCAATATGCTACAACTGGTTACTCTTAAGAAGTCAGGAAGGGAACCAATTGCAAAATAAATATTTAAAAATCAATAGCTTTCATATATTCCAACAATCATTAATAGCAATTATACTGGAAAAATACTATTTCCTAATATAACCACAAAATACAAATTATGGAGATAATATTACTTTACTTATGCAGGACCTAAGTAAAAATGTGTACATAATTGTGCTGAAGGATATACATAGAGTACATTAATTTCAAGATGTAGAGAGTTATGCCATGTTCCTGAATGTATTCAATGACTCATGAAATTTTCAATTAATTTATCATTTTAATAAAATTTTGTTCAAATTACAAAAGTGTTTTCTTTCTAACTGAACAGGTGGAAGAGAGCAGGTGATTCTAGCTTTGGAGAATTTAAAAAAGTTTAAGAGACCAACCCGGTTGCATAGTGGTTAAGTTCACATGCTCCACTTCGGCAGCCCAGGATTTGTGGGTTTGGATCCCGGGCACGGACCTACGCATTGCTTATCAAGCCATGCTGTGGCACGTGTCCCACATATAAAGTAGAGGAAGATGGGCATGGATATTAGCCCGGGGCCAATCTTCCTCAACAAAAAGAGGAGGATTGGCAATAGATGTTAGCTCAGGGCTAATCTTCCTCCAAAAAAAAGGTTAACATTTTATCAGGAACTGGAAGAATAAACAGACTAAAAGTGAAAAAAATATATAAAGATAAGAATAATGTGGGAGCACTTGCTATACAAGATATTTGTCAATGTTAATTATACAAAATATAGGAGACTAAAACTGTTATTTCCATTGATCAAGTATTGATAAATATAACAAGTCAAAATTATGTATGTCTCAAGAATAATATGATTACAAGTGGCACTGCAACATAATGAAATAGAGAAAGATTATTAAATAAGTGATGCTAGGACACTTAGCTACATTGGAAATTAAGTTTATGCCTACTTCAAACTAAATTCAAGATCGAACATTCTAGAAATAGATGTGGTGATACATGTATCTTTTTAGGGGCATAAAACTGTGTTTAAGTGTTAAAGAAATAGAAGGAATAAAATTATATCTCTATATAGGACATGTTTATTCTGGTTAGGAACATTGGCCCTGAGCTAACATCTGTGGCAATCTTCCTCTATTTTGTACATGGGTCACCACTACAGCATGGCTTGATGAGTGGTGTAGGTCCACGCCCGGGATCCAAACCCGCAAACCCCAGGCCACTGAAGCAGAGTGTATGAACTTAACCATTATGCCACTGGGCCTGCCCCAGGACCCCTTTTTTTTTCCTCCAAACTTGATAGTGCACTGGCATCAACTAAGGTTGTTTTATTGTTGTCTGTCTTCTTCTTTGCTTGTTTTGATTCCTGAGCTCTTGAGACTTTTGCATCAGATTCCCTCATGGTAGGAATCAAAACAAATCTGAATTGTAAGTAGTTCTTTAAGTTAATCTTACTCCCCACCATAGCTGCTGGTCGAATTCAATGGACTAGACCAACAATGTCCAATAAAATATAATGTGGAGCAAACATATAACTTTAAATTTCTCAGTGGTCAATTTGAAAAAAAAAGAAAGAGATGACATTGATTTGAATACAATATTTTATCCCAATATATCTAAAATATTATTTCACATTTAATCTACATAAATATCCTTAATGAGATTAAAAAATTTTTTTTTGTATTGTCTTCATGATCCTCTGTGTAGTTCATACTTAAAGTACATCTCAATTCAGACTAGCCCCATTTTGAGTATTTAATAGCCACTTGTGGCTAGTGGCTACTGTGTTAGACACACAGGACTGTATCTTGTTATTTAAAATGTGGTCTGAAACAGCAGCAAGGGCACCTTGCTGGGATCTTGTTAAAAACACAGAATCTTGGGCCACAGCTTAGACCTACTGAGTCAGTATTTATAGTATAACAAGACCTTCAGGTGATTCATATGCACAGTAATGTTCCAGAAGATCTGGATTAGAATAATTACACATTAACCACTTCTGATCATCCAAAAATATTACATAAACAAGAAACACTGGGAATGAGCCTTGCTACAAATCTAACTGGGAAAGAAAGAGTGTTTATCGGTAAATTGTTAATTCCCAAAGGGTGGTATGAATACACAGATGTTAACAAAAATGCTTTTAGGAAGAACTTATAGGAATATATTTAATTTTAATAACCATGGACTACTTTATTAATTATGGATTGATTTCAGTATGTGTTAGAAAATATAACCAGCCCTTCACACCTGTGATATGACTATTACAATTTAGGATGCAGTGGAAGTATAGTTGTCTACTTTAAGCAGACCCATGGATTTTCAGATGAGTTCTCGATCATGTCCCTGAATACTACTTTTATTAAAACAACATTTCTCACCACTGTATGAATAGTGCAACTGATAAGCACCAATAGCATGGGTTTACTTTATACTAAATTTCCACAGGTATCACTGTGGTCTCTTCTAGGAATTGATAATATTTTTGATTGCAAGATATGTGTATATATATATATATATACACACACACACACACACATAATTGTAATTTGCAATTTGATCTGTCATTTTTGTTGAAATATATTTTATATTCTAAATATAAGCTTGTAATGGAAGCCATGAGAATTAGTATCAACTATGATCAAATCAACCTTAGATATTTAGATATGAGGACCACATTAACAATTTACCTATTTTGTAAATGCACCAACTGCAAAAGAAAAGAAAATATTTGGCAAAAAAAAATTTCAAAAATTGGATTCTTGTGAACTGGTTATCAGAATAATCCATTGTATTTCTGTGTCACTGTTTGGAGTTGCTCACAAACTTTGACATAAAAACATTCAACTTCAAATGTCAGACATCTTATAAAGAATAATATGAGGAATCTATAACAGGTTGTAATAAGGGTCATAGGCATGTAACATCACAGAAATGAAATGTGCAGTGTAACCGGCAATGAAAACTCATAAGTCATGCAAGGTCTTTTTTTTTTTTAATTTTTTGTGAGGAAGATTGTCCCTGAGTTAACATCTGTTGCCAATCTTCCTTTTTTTCTTGAGGAAGCTTGTCCTTGAGGTAACATCTGTTCCAATCTTCCTATATTTTGTATGTGGGATGTCACCACAGGATGGCTTGATGAGCAGTATGTAGGTCCATACCCAGGATCTGATCCTGCGAACCCTGGGCCACTGATGCAGAGCACTGGAACTTAACCAGTAAACCACCAGCCAGCCCCGCAAGGTCTTATTTTTAAAGAATACAATTTAATTTTTTCAAAAGACATTTTTTAGAGGAGTTTTAGGTTTACAATATAATAGAGATGAAGACACAGAGATTTCCCATATGCTCCCTGCTTCCACATACGCATAACCTCCTGCATTATCAATCTGACTCACCAGAATGTTACAATTTTTACAAATGGTAAACATACATTGACACCTCATAATCACCCAAAGCCCATAGTTTACCTAAGGATACACTCTTTGTATTGTACATTCTATGGTTTGAACAAATGTATAATGACATGTATCCACCATCATACAGAGTACATATTATACATCATACAGAGTATTTTCACTACCCTAAAAATCCTGTGCTCTGCCTGTTCATCCCTCACACTCTCTTATCATGGCAACTACTGATTCTTTTACTGCCTCCATAATTTTGCCTTTTCCAGAATGTCATACAGTTGGAATCGTACAGAATGTTGTCTTTTCAGAGTAGCTTCTTTCACTTAGTAATATGCATGTAAGTTTCCTCTATGTCTTTTCATGTCCTGATAAATCATTTCTTTTTAGCCCTGAATAACATTCCATTGCCTAGATGTACCCCAGTTTATCCATTCACCTGTTGAAGGACATCTTTCTTGCTTCCAATTTTTTTTTTTTTCCTGAGGAAGAGTCACCCTGAGCTAACATCTATTGCCAATCTTCCTCTTTTTGTATGTGAGCCACCACCAGAGCATGGCCACAGACGAGTGGTGGAGGTCCACACCCAGGAACTGAACCCAGGCCACCAAAGTGAAGCATGCCAAACTTAACCACTAGGCAACTGGGGCTGGCTCATTGCTTCCAATTTTTGACAGTTATAAAGCTGCTATATACTTCTGTGTGTAAGTTTTTATGTGGACTTAAGTCTTCAACTCCTTTGGGAAATACCAAGGAGTGTGATTGCTGGATTGTGTAGTAATGGTATGTCGAGTTTTGTAAGAAATTGCTAAACTGTGTTCCAAAATGACTGTACCATTTTGCATTCCCACCAGCAATTGATGAGAGTTCCTGTAGCTCCATATCCTCATCAGTATTTAGTGTTGTCAGTTTTCAAGATTTTGGCCATTTTAATAGGTACATAGTGATATCTCATTCTTGTTCTTATTTGCCTTTCCCTGATGACATATTTTTTGAGCATCTTTTCATAAACATATTTGTCATCTATACATCTTCTTTGGTGAAATGTCTGTTAAAATCTTTGGCCCATTTTTTATTTTTATTTATTTATTTATTTATTTTTTGTGAGAAAGACCAGCCCTGAGCTAACATCCGTTGCCAATCCTCCTCTTTTTGCTGAGGAAGACTGGCCCTGAGCTGACATCCGTGCCCATCTTCCTCCACTTTATATGGGACGCCGCCACGGCATGGCTGACAAGCAGTGCGTCGGCGGACGCTCGGGATCCGAACCGGCGAACCCCGGGCTGCCAAGTGCAAACTAAACCACTGTGCCACCAGGCCGGCCCCATGGCCCGTTTTTTAATCAGGTTGTTTGTTTTTTAATTGCTGTGTTCTAAGAGTTCTTTGTATGTGTTGGATAACAGTCCTTTATCAGTCTTCTTGCAAATATTTTCTCCAAGTCTATGGCTTGTCTTATTCTCTTGATACTGTCTATCACAGAGCAGAAGTTTTAACTTCAATAAAGTCCAGCTTATCAATTATTCCTTTCATGGATTATGTCTTAGATGTTTTATCTAAAAAGGCATCATTATTCCCAAGGTCATGTAGGTTTTCTCCTATGATCTTCTAGTAGTTTTATCATTTTGCTTTTTATATGTAGGTCATGATGCAATAAGAGTAATTTTTATGAAGGCTGTAAGGTTTGTGTCTAGATTATTTTTTTTACATATGGATGTCCAGCTGGTCCAGTACCATTTGTTGAAGAGATTATCTTTGCTCCATTTTGTTGACTTTGCCCCTTTATCAAAGATGAGTTGGCTATATTTGTGAGGGTTATTTCTGGGCTCTCTATTATGTTCCATTGGCCTATTTGTCTATTCTTTCACCAATACCATGCTGTCTTGATTACCGAAGCTTTATAGTAACTCTTGAAGTCAGGTAGCATCAGCCCTCCAACTTGGTTCTTCTCTTTCAATATTGTTTTGGCTATTCAGGGTCATTTGCCTCTCCATACAAACTTTAGAATCAGTTTGTTGACATCCATAAAATAACTTGCTGGGATTTTGATTGAGATTGTATTGAATCTATACAACAAGTTGGGAAGAACTGACATCTTGACAATTTTGAGGCTTCCTATCAATTAACATGGAGTAAAACTCTCCATTTATTTAGTTCTTCTGTGATTTTGTTTGCCAGAATTTTGTAGTTTGACAGATAAAACTTATACTACTGGTGGTGAACATGATGCAGTCTATACAGAAACTGATAAATAATAATGTACACCTGAAGTCACACAATGATATAAACCATTATGACCCCAATAAAATAATTTAAAAAAATAACACAAGCCATACTAAAAAAACAGACCCTGCTTACAGTGTCTTTCTGGTGCAGTAAACATTGGCAGACCTTAAAAGAAAAAAAAGATTTATTTTTTCCTTCGTAATCAGTATATATTTTCTTGCCTTATTGCATTAGTAAGGACTTCTAGTATGATATTGAAAAGGAGTGATGACACAGAACAATCTTGCCTTGTACCTGATCTGACTGGGAAAGTTTGAATTTCCACCATTAAGTATGATGTCAGCTATAGGATTTTGTAGATAGTCTTTATCAAGTTGAGGAAGTTCCCCTCCAATCCTAGTTTACTAAGAGTTTTTATCATGAGTGGGTGTTGCATTTTGTCAAATGCTTTTTCTGGATCTATTTATATGGTTCTGTGATTTTTCTTTTTTAGTCTCTTGATCTGATAGATTACATTTACTGATTTTCGAATGTTGAACTAGCCTTGCACACCTGGGATAAAACTCACTTGGTCATGGTGTATAATTCTTTTTACATTTTTTTTATTTGATTTACTAATATTTTGTTGAGCATTTTTACATCCATGTCGTGAAAGATATTGCTGTGTTTTCTTTTACTGTAATGTCTTTGGTTTTGATACTATGATTTACTGGCCTCATAGAATGAATTCTGAAGTATGCCCTCTGCTTCTATCCTCTGAAAGTGATTGTAGAGAATTGTTGTAACTGGATCATCGTAGAGGTTTTAGCTCTGCAGAGTGGTCTGCACCAAGCCTCAAGCAATTTGTCAATTACAGTACCGGCTTTCCTACCTAGTTGGTTCCTGTGATGGTTTCATCTTCTGAGTCTCTGCTCCAGTAATCCACAACTCTCTGTATTTGCCTGTCTGTCTCTCCAGTCTCGGGGGTGGTAGCTTGCCTTTTGTCCCCTTCTTTAATGGATCCAAGAAGAGTTGTTGATTTTTCAGTCTGTTCAGCTTTTTACTTGTTTTTTGGATAGAATGGCGACTTCCAAGCTCCTTACATGCAGAATTGGAAACCAGAAGTCCAACACAATTAAATCTTAAACACCAAAGATGTTGATATGAGGGGCAAAGGATTTACCAAGACTGATGCCACAGAAAAGGTGAAATAATAACCGGAGGTGAAGGAAACAAGATGAATAATAAGGGGTTTCTCTTACATAATACAGGTTATGATAGCAGCATACAGCTGAAAACACAAGCAAAAATTGTTAAGCAGAGTATGGCAAAATCAATCATTTGATGCCAAATTGATGTATTTACAAATATCGCCAACTTTGCTAATCTTTTGATATTGTCCAATAAAACATTTCATTAGGTTCATTTTCTAAGTCATTCATTTGATATCACATGTTTTTAAGATGACAAATATAATAATATCTGTAAGCAATAATTACAGACATACTGGTTCAGTAACAGAGTCCTCTCAGTAAATTCAAGCCATTGCACCAGCAGTAAACTCTACAAACTATTGCAATCACAATATACCTTGCTACCATAGATATGCATAAAAATTTAAGAGAAGTGTATAATAGGTTTGTTAAAATTATTACACAGTTCAGAGTGACCACTGAATTCTGAACAATTTTCCATCCTCTGAAGGCATTGCCTACAATTAACATTTTTTTTAATCCCGAAAGTCTTTGATTTTCAATTAACATGACTCATTCTTTTAATTGGATTGTGAGATGAACTTTAGAAATTTCTGGAAGGAAATTTCAGTTACTTAGATCATCAGTATGATTGGGTCTGACTTTGTAGATCAGCATATCTTGTACATCTATTACAAATATAATTGCTTTTTTACAAGACCAGCATGCTTTTTTAGAAGCATTTGAAATCATAAAAAAAGTTTATAAATATTTTCTAAGCCACATGATAATGGATAAAAAATAAAAATTATTTTTATGTTTTCCATCACATTGGAGGTGTTACCAAATAAGCTGACATTTTTAGAAGAGTCTACTGTAGAGATTTCTTAAATAAAATCACTTAAATCATTTGGGTTAGGAAATTAAGCTCACAGTCCAATGTAATCAAATAAAGCTCTTCAATATATTTTGCATTTTACAAATGTATTCCCAAATATGTTGGAATAATTAATGTTTTATAACATCAAATCTAAGAAACAAAACCACATTCTTAGCACCGACCTTTCTTCATTTAACATAATCACTGTGAAGTAAAAAAATCTCCACATTACTGACTATAATAAAGATACTCCATATTTCCATTCAATAATCTACCCTCAATAGCAAATTTCTGAGACTTGATTAGATTAAATATTGCTTCTCAATATTTATATTTTTGGTAGTATTAATTTTTAAAAATAAAATTTTATCTCTATTTCCCTTTTTTTAATCTTTATTATGATATGTGATGCTGGTTTGTCTTTAAAATTGATAGTATAAAGTTCATTACCTTTAAATAAAATTGTGTATCAAGTAAGGAAATAATTTTTTAGATAGTAGTGTGGTTAAGGTGAAGATATAGCTGAAGGAAAAAAAAGTTATGTAGGAAGCTGCATTTCTAGTGCAAGAATAATTAAAGTTTGGGAAGTCTGACTCATAACATTCAGGAAACAATAGCATTTTAAACAATCAGTTTATCTACTCTCAACATTTGTTTTTCGTCTATGTATTAGACTTTTATAAAAAACTCTTCTTGTTCATCTCTAAAACTCACTGTCCCTCTATTTTATCTTATTGCCGTGTGATTCAGAGTGATCTAAAATAATTCTTAATTATGTATTTTACCTTGCTTTCCTTCCACATTTCGTAAAGTATTGTAAGATTTTTCATTAAATGACAATTCATATAATAGAGTATTTTAAAGTTCTCAATTATAAGAAGAAGTCTTTGGAATATTATTCTTATCACCATGTATTTTGGTAAGATCCTAGGTTTGAAAATGGAATTGCTACCTGCCAATATAAATGTAAAGAATCCATTGATTGCACACTTATGCTCTGTCAGAATGTTTTTACAAAATAACTACCTTTTATAAAAATCGATCATTTCCTTGATATTGCTTTTTTGAATTCTTAAGACACACAATTGAAAGGCTCTTTTTGGAAATGCAGAATATAATTAAAATGGAGGGGGGATGGTGAGCAGGCATGTTCTTCAAGTACAAATGAATATTCTGGATCTCTAATATTTAAAAATTCTAGAATAATGATTTTTGTTAGTCCATTCTCCATAACTCCTAAGCAAATATTCAGAGATAAGGACAGGTTGTTCAATTTCAGTGCATACTGATACAATGAAGATATTGGAAAACAAATTAGCTTTCCTGTGGCCAATAAAAACCAACCTGCATTCTGAGAAATGTGGGCTCTGGCACCCTAGTAAATTGATAAATTTATGTTGACATCTGTTAATGGATAGACTCAGGCTTTCATCTGGAATGTCCATCTATAGCTGGTAAAAAAGCCCTAATAATAGTGAACGTTAATGGATTTTTTTTTTTTTATGATATGAGAGAAGTCTTATTTAGTTGACATTGTCCTATGAATCTATATCCCACATTTCACATTTTCACATCGGGTCTTGTCAAGTAAAGAAAGTGATATATAGAAATCAGGTATAGATACTTACTTCAGAAATATAACATGGCAATTGGACCTGAGGTCAAGTTCATGAAACTCCTTAAAGAAAAACATGTCAATCATCAGACAGCAATCTGAGCATCAAATTCAGAAATGTATGGAAGCAGAACAATCTGGAATTGAGATTTTAAGAAGAGTTTCTGCCTTTGGATATGAGTAAGAATGGAAGTTGATCCAGAAACAATCATTTTTTTAAACAGAGCCTATAAACTGGGAACCAAAGACCACAGAATGAATGGGGAACGAACAAAAAAAGCAGGCATGTAGGGGTTGCCATCCACCCAAGACAAAACCCAGCAGCTGCAGGATTAAACAAATAGATTAAGAGTTGCGATTCAATGACTATAAAGTTTCAGTTATGCAGATGAATAACTTCTAGAGATCTGCTGAACAACATTGTGCCATAGTTAATAATACTGTATTGTACACTTACACAATTTTTAAAGGGTAGATCTCACGTTAAGTGTTCTTCCTACAATAAAAAAGTTTATTGAGAATTCATCTACTGAAAACACTGCCTAGCAGCCACTCAATGCTTTTCACTCTACTTTACATACAGTAGTCCCCCTTTATACACAGGAGATATGTCCCAAGACCCCCAGTGGATGCCTGAAACCTTGGATAGTACTGAACTCTACACTGTTTTTTCCTATACATACATACATACACACCTAAAATAAAATTTAACATATAAATTAGGCACAGTAAGAGATTAACAACAATAACTAACAATAAAATAGAAGAATTATAGCAATATAGTGTAATAAAAGTTACCATAGATCTTAGCAACCTCAGCATGTGATTTTATTTGTTCCTTATTAAGTTGACAACTTTCACCTTTTCACTTAAAGAAGATACCTTAGAGCTTCTCTTTGGCATATCCACATTGGCAGCATCACCATCTTGCACTTTGGGGCCATTATTAAGTAAAATAAGGGTTACTTTTTATTAAAATAAGGGTTACTGAACACAAACACTGTGACACTGGAGACAGTCGCTCTGATAACCAAGATGGCTACATGACTAATGGCGGGGAGCCCATCCACTGTGGATACCCTGGACAAAAAGACAATTTGCCTCCTGCAGGGACAGAACAGGATGGCATGAGATTTCATCAAGCTCTTCAGAATGGCTTGTAACTTAAAATTTATGAATTGTTTATTTCTGAAATTTTCCATTTGAAATTTTCATACCGTGGTTGACCGTGGGTAACTGAAATCACAGAAAACTAAATGGCAGATAAGGGGAGACTACTGTATAGAGTAATTAGCAGAAAGCTATTCCAGAATAAAGGATGGTAATGATGATGATAATGATGATCATACTTATTGAATGCTTACCACATGAATGACTGTGAACAATGTAAATGCATTATATTTTCATGTATATGCATTTCATTCATTTATGTACATATACGTTTATATTTATATATGCATTTAATCTCCATAAAAAGCTAAGGTAATATGAAATGTATTTCCTCATTTTATACATCAGCTCAGTGACTCATCAAAATCTAAGTGAAACAGTTACAAGTGGTTGAGGCCATATTTGAACTCAGACAGTCTGAACTAGTGTTTTCACTCATAACCACTTAAGCTACAATTAAACAAACCAAGGATCCCTGGAGAGGGCTAGTGAGAATGTTGACAGAAATTCCTTCTCTATCAGTCATTCTGTCATCCCAATCCCCACCATTTTAATTGCTAGATTATCATCCTGCTTACACACACACACACACACACACAAGTAAAAACAAATTAAAAAAAAAGATAAATCACATTAAACAAACCAAAGAAAAACAATAAAACCTGCCAAAAGACAAAAATCTCACAATCACCCTTACCATTCTACGCAAGGGCCTATCTCACATCAACCATCCAGAACATTTAAACAAGTACTTCATTATTAAAGATAAATGGGCAACTAAGTATCACTAAAAATGCTGTAGAAACCAGCAGCTTTAAAGGGAAAACCAGAATAAGGCCATGTGAAAAAAAGACTATGAAATATAAACAGATGAACTGTTGAAAGAAAAGAGGGATAATTAAAGGAGTAAATCCTGTTAAACAGAAATGAAAACTCTAACTAAAATTCTTAGATAAACTCAAAGATAATATTTTATCAATTAAGGGAAGAATAGGATGATGAAAACATTATCAAAGAGAAAATATATATGTTCCTACATAAAATTAGAGATAGACGGATGATAGATGATAGATAGGTAGACGATTGATTGCTGGCTAGCTAGATATTACCCAAAACATATAGGCTGGAAAATAATGTGAAGATTTTTCCACTGTTTCTTTGCAAAGACAAAAACAAAGATATGAGGAGAAAACCAAGAAATAAGAATAACTAGTCCAATCATAAATGTCAAATGTTTCATAAGCAGCAGTTAAAGAAAGTGAATTGAGAAAATTGCCTAAGAGATATATAAGGAAATGTTGTAGAACAGAAGATATTCTATATCAATAGTTTTATATAATGTACTTTTAAAAAAGTTTAGGATATTTTTAAGGAGAAAAAAATAGTAAAGAAAATAAGAAGTGGAAAGAGATGCAATAAAAATGAGCAGAAGGTGATGTCATGAATGCAAAGTAAAGTATTTCTCAAAGGAGGGAGCTGGCAACTATATCAAATGACAAGAAGAGTTACAGCTAAATGAGCAGTGAAAAGTACCCACTGCATTTAGCATGCATAAGTCTTTTATACCCCTGGTAACATAAGTTTAAGCATGGTTAAGGGTACACAAATGACGCTGTAACTGGACTAAAGGAGAGGGAAATCAAGAATTGTAAATTCAACACGACAATAACCTTTTCAAAATATATAGCTTTGGATTAGAGTTGAGATACAGAATGATAGCTGCAGGTGAGATCAAAGAGTTTATATATTTTATTGGAGATGTGTGAGTCTGTGGGTATTTTATTAAAAGATAGAAAAAACTTAAGCATGTTTAAATTTTGATGAAACAGACTAAAAGTGAAGGACATGTTGAAAAAAAGAGACGACGGGGAAAAGAAGCTAATATTCAAGTAAATCAAACTAAGTAAAAGCCTTTCTTTGCGTAATAATGTAATAACTACATAATTCCCGAACAACTCTTCATGGCTATGATTTATACTATAATGATGCCTAGATTCCCTTTATTAGGAACAGGAAAATTAAATTCTCTCATTTTTTATACATATTGACAAAAATATCTCATTTATTGCATGAGCTCTTCCATATAATCATACCCAATGTGGCTAGAATTTTACACAAAATAACTCATCAAAATATTTTCACAAAATAAGATGGTCCCCTTCATTTAAGAAATTCTGGTGGCCACTAATAAAATCATGGAATAGTTAATATAGACATATACATATATGATTTATAATGAAAAAAGATTCTTGAAATACAAAGTTGATGGAAGAAAAGACTATTCTATTTTGCACTTTATCTCCAGTGCCTAGAAGTGTGCTGCAGATAAGCAATTTAATAAATATTGTAAAATGAATTGATAAAAGAACATACAATGTTCATGGAAAGGAAAACAGACGACCATAACATGAACATTTTTCTAAACCTATCTGTATATTTATTACAATATCAATAAAAATTCAAAAGAGATAAATTTAGAAACAATAATTATGAGTTTTATATGGAAAAATACATATAAAATTATTGAATACTTATACAGAGAAATATTAAAACATATTTTAAATTCTAAAAATTTAAACTGGAACAGATGACAGTGGGAGCTCAGTGGAAAAGGATGGACATAGAACCATCTCTCTACTTGTGTGCGTGCATGTGCATTACACACATACAACACCATATGGATGATATTCAAGAATTTATGCATGTAATATTTAATATCATTAGGGGATGAAAAGATTTTGCAATATATTGTGTAGGAAAAAAGAAATTTTACTTCTACTTCATATTGTCAAACAAGCTAAAATACGAGTAGATTGATTAAATGTAAAGAAAATCAACCAGAGAAGAATTTGAAGAAAATATGATATATTTTAATGTACAGAGTATAAAATAGCCTTCCATGCAAGTTAAAATGTGAATGTGTAAGTTAAATAATAAGATTTTATTTTATTTTGACCAAAAATGTATACATTCCCACAATGCTAGTAATATAAAGATAAAACTATATTGAAAACTTAAAAATCAAACAACAAACTTTATATAAGAAAATGTAACCAAATACAATTTAATACCTACATTTAACATTATGTAATACCATTTGACCAGTTTCATGTATACACAGCATACATACACATGCACACAGACTCACACACTAAGGGGGAAAGAACACTTAAAATTGAAAGGAAAGTGGGCAAGTAATATAAACAAAATACAGAAAATGAATCCAAATGACCCACAAGCATGAAGTAAATTTATCTCACTCATAAAAAATTACAAATGCAAACAAAATAATATTTTAATAGATATTATTTCCTTGTAAATGTGTTTTGTGGACCTGAGGACATTAAATATAATTTGTTACCTTGTTTAAAGTGCAATTGCATGGAAGGGCACTGAAAATTTCATACTTTATCTTTTGGACCTTTCTGTGTTATTTACTGAGAAATCTATTTAGTAAATGTTGTTCTGGATCCAACATACTTTTCATATTCTCAAATCATAAAACATAAAGCATAAAGAATCTAAAGTGTACATAATTACCTTTCAACCATGAAACATCAACCCTCTCTTTTCTGACAGTTACCTGTCCTGTGATGTTTGGGGTGAATGAGACAGGAGGAATCCACTGTCATTACGTCATTCTACAATCACTGTCATAATTACCTAATTCCATATTCTCTATTCAGTGTATTGCAATATGAGGTCTTTCCCAAACCAATGAAATTGCTTTTTCTCACATAATGCTGTTGTATTGCAAAATCTAAAAAATATTTTTTACTACTCATTTTACCAGTTCTTTTTGTAGTTCTTTACTCTTCATTGCTCCTTCTTAAATTTCTTTGGCTCCTGCAACAGTCGTGTTTCCCTAATTATGATCTTTCTGTACCTTCATGAGCTCACCTTCCTTCATGCTTTCATTTTCATCATAAAGAGCTTTATTTATAATCTATTACTCATAGTTAAGTATCATATAAAATCCATGAAAATTCAAAACACATCACATCAGAGAAAAAAAGATAACAAAACACTGAATGGTTCTCTTGCTCTAGTATGTACAGAATGTTCAGAATTTTGTATCAGAAGAAAAAAATCGGACTGCAGACAGCTGACCAAATGAATAAGTTTTCGCTCATTAAAAAAATGAAGTATGATTAGTCAGCACAAAAAGTTATCATAGGCGCCACCCGGTGGTGTAGGGGTTAAGTTTGCATGCTCTGCTTTGGTAGCCCGGGGTTTGCAGGTTCGGATTCCGGGCGTGGACTGAAGCATCCCTTGTCAGCCATGCTGTGGCGGCGTCCCACATACAAAGTAGAGGAGGATGGGCATGCATGTTAGCCCAAGGCCAATCTTCCTCAGCAAAAAGAGGAGGCTTGGCAACAACAGATGTTGGCTCAGGGCAAGTCTTCCTCACAAATGAAAAAAAAAGAGTCACCATAGATAAAATTTAGAAGTCTCCATAATAAGACTCAGTTTTATTTGTGATTTACAAAATACAACAATTTAATTCAGAGCATTCCTATCAACTGAATCATCATCACTGTCAGTTTCCAACTGTACCATGCTGCCATCAAAATATGTTTTTCTTAAATAAAAAAAACAGGAAAATCAGAAAAACTTTAAACCAGTAAGATCTTTGCTTTCTCTTAAGATTCCTTTGAAAGAAATCCTGAGGTTCTAGAAGCAGGTGGTGCTTCCTTTCCTGGCTGCAGAGATCTTTGTATTTTAAATGTTTTTCAACATTCCTAATTCACTAAATATCTTCTGTTGGATAGATTGTTACTCCCCATATGATTAGCAAGGCAGCAGATTAATAAGTTACCTTTGGTTAGTAATGTCTGAGAACCAGACATTACTATGTAAAAGCCAGCAGTTTCCTCCTGGTTCATTGGGTAGAGCGCCATTATCAAAAAAAAAAAAAAAAAGTACAATGGAGATGACAGAGCAAGAATAATAAAATACCCCTTCTGTCTAGCCCAACGATTTCTATTCTGACAAATTCATATCAAAGAAGGCAGAAGAAATTTAACTTTCTTCTGGGCCAATGTAGCAAAGAGACATAACAAAGTGCATGCTTTTTAAAAAAGTTACTTTGTTTCATTAAATACATTGCATTTATCTTGGGCCCAAAGTAAGTAACGATGAAATTAAAGATTCATTCATTGAAAACAAAAATCACCAATGGAAATGCAGGCAAGTGTAAAGAACAGAAGAAACCAAAACATATCTTTCTAGTTCAAGTAGATAATTGATATCAGGTTCAACTCAAGAGTTGTGTTGTCTCCTACAGTCAGAATAACCCATAATTTCTGTCCTTAAAATAATGTCTGAAATAAGTTATTGAAAAAAATATCTTTATGTATTCAAGATCTTAATTATCCATATGTGGGTTAAATTAAACCCCAAAATTTAACATAGGGAATAAATAAATTCCATTTTGAAGAGGTTAATCTAATCAGAGATATCAATTAGGAAGTTAAAACGAAAGCTTGGAATGCAGAGCAAGTGTTTTGATTTGGGAATCATCCAAGTATATATGTATTTAAGCTATGTGAATGGACAGGGTCACCTAGGGAGTGGATGTATACAAAGAGGTGTTTAAGCACTAAGATGTAGAGACAGTTAGAGCACGAGCATCATCACAGGAGAGAGAGGACCTGGGAGTAATTGGAAAACAAGAACCCATAGTGCACCCAAAGGCAAGAGAGGAGAACTACCTTAAAAAGGAGAAAAAAGTTAACCATGGTAGTTGATGCTGACAGGTGTAGGACTAGAAGGAAGAGAGGTGTTCACTGTCTGTGGTAAGATGGAAATCATGTGCACATTGGTAAGAGCAGTTTCTGTGATATGTTGGGGGGTGGAAACCACCATCCAGTGGAAATCATCTTTACTCTTCACATATCATTTACTCTTACACACAAGCACGCACCAATTCCTGCTAGATTTATCTCCTAAATGTATAATAAATCCATCCTTTCCTTTCCATCTCTGCTACCTTCTCTGCCTTTGCTCAGAGCCTCACCAAACAGCATTGAGATTATTCTAACACTTTCTTAATTGATAATCCATGTTCCATTCTTGTCTTCCTCTAACACCTTCTCCAGATAATTATCAGTGATCTAATACTAATACAGAGATATATTATAATATAATTATGCTAATATAATCAATGCCTACAGAATAAAAGTCATGCTCTCTAATGTCAAACTGGCTCCATCCATGGTCTGAGCTCTCAAATTCTCCAACACCATAACTGCGTGTCTTTCTTGCCTTAAATCTTATTTTCAAGTCAGCCATTGCATTTTTTCACAAACCCTATTTTTCATTCTTGAGATGTCTTTGCTCAAGAGGGTCCATTACATACACTATCTTTACTCCTTCTTTACTTGTCATTTACCTTTTAAACTTGAACTCATCATGTTTAAAGAATTAGCTTTTTGTTGCTCATAAAAGTCAATCTTTTCTCAAATTTCCATTTTTAAAATTGTCCTTTGATGATATTTTACTAAATCTCTGTCACCAAAATTAACAAATGACATAATTTTTTTTTAGTTTTTAGTCTTTGTGATGTTTAATTTTTTTTTTTCTTTTTGATGGTTAATTTTTTGTGTTAATTTCACTGGGCCACAGGATACCCAGATAGCTGATTAAACATTATTGCTGGGTATGTTTGTGAGGGTGTTTCAGGAAGAGATTAGCATTTGAATTGGTGGACTGAGTAAAGCAGATGGCCCTCCTCAAAGTGAGTGGGCCTCACCCAATCCTTTGAGGTCCTGAAAAGAACAAAATGGCAGAGGAAGGTTGAATTTTCTCTTTGCCTGACTGTCAACTGGAACATCTATCCCTGCCTTCAGTGGTCCTGGTTCTCATGCCTTTAGTCTTAGACTGGAATCTAGACCAATGGCTCTCTACCTCTCAGACCTTTGAACTGCACCACTGGCTTTCATGGGTCTCCTCTCCAGCTTGCACAGAGCAGGTGGTAGGACTCTCAGCCTCCATAATCACATGAACCAATAACTTAGAATAAGTCTCTTTATCTATGTGTATATGTTATTGGTTCTGTTTCTCTGTGGAACCCTAATATAGTCTGTCACTCTTAATCCCTGAGCACACGGGCTATTGATTTAAATACCTTCAGTCACTAGTATAGTGCCAAACATATTAGAAGCTCAACAATTACTGAATGACAAATGGATGAGTAATATTTACCCTGTTTTGGCTGGTGTATAAGAAAAGCCTAAAGACATTATCTAGGATGGAATGCTAAGTATTGGGGCTTAAAGAAAATCAAAACAAAATAAAACAAATTTAACGTGTCCCTAATAAATTTACGATATTTTTATCTTAATGTTAACATAGTTTCATTTTGCTGCTTGCTTATTCTTTTTTAATTTTCCCAAATTCTATGTCCTTTTAATTGTTTTACAAATATCTTATTTTGAGCCAAATGTCCATAGTCTTAAATAATTAGAAAAAAAGGAGAATTGAAACTTCTCAAATGTCTATTATTTCAGACAGATATGAAAACAAAAGTATGCATTTCATTCCTTTCACTTATAAAATAATAGGACCTAATTTGTTTGTATTCTAGTCAGTAAATTCAATTCTAGATAATAAACAAGGAGGATGTGACTAAGTTTTCAACTGGTTTAATTTTAGATCTGTTATAATGGAATAAATAAAAATTGTATTTTTCTTTGTCTACTTTGTGGCTTTCTATCATGAAATGGTTCCTTGTACCCCTAGTTACAATTAAAGTTAATTACTTCTTTGATTATAGCAAACATTTGATGCAGTTTCTATTTCACTATGACATTTTCAATAAAAGTTAAAAAGTAGATTGTTTTGCCAAGCATGAATTTACCATATTATACAGATAATTTCTGTAAAGTGATTATTCAAAAGGAAGTAAAAATTGCTTAGTTTATTCATGATATGTGTTTTCATTACTATGCAAGCTAATTTTAGCTCTCAAGCATTTGGAGGTTAATGGTCCTGGGAGTATACATGGGAAGCAATATTCTGACAGTTTCAGAAGACATGGGGCTGTTACTCCTTAGAACAAGATAAATAATAATAATAATGAAAATCAATGTTGTAGTTTAATTTCTGTGGCTTTCAATATAAAATCAATTTTATTTTATCAAAATTACACTGTATCTAAATGGTTATTGCCTTCTTCATCATACTGCACATTAAGAATTTTAGGTAACTTCTTAAATTAAAAATAACAATAATTAATAAAAGTTGTTTGTTACCAAGGAGAGTTGTTTTCTAGCCATATTCTAATCTGTAAATATGTAAAATTTATAGCATCTTTCTTCTAAGGACATTAAGATGCTTCAGTTTAATGTAAATTACGTTTTACCTACATTCAAGAGGACTATTTAGATACACTGAATTCCCCTTAAATGAAAAGTACTTTTAGAATTAATACTCTATGTATTTTCCAGCTAGGAAATATGTTTTTAAAGATAAGTGTCAAGATGATACACAAAAGATATGAAGTCCAATTGTATCACTCTGTTACTGCATGCTTTAGTTTCCTTGAATGGGAATATTCACAGAAAATACTTCATGAGGATACATATTTTCATTTATTTTGGGGGAAAAATACAACGGGAGGAATTGTTAGGAGAAATAATAAGTAGATGTTTCATTTTATAAAAAACTAACAAACCGTTTTCCAAGAGGTTGTACCATGTTACATTTCCGCCGTCAATATATGAACATTCCAGTTGCTTCACATCTTTAACAACACTTAGTATTGCCCTCCCCATCTTTAAAATTAAAGACATTTTTGTGGATTTGTAGTATTATTTCCTGGTGACTTTGATTTGCATTTATCTAATGACAAATGATGTTGGACATTTTTTATGTGCATAATGCCCTCTCAACTACCTCCTTCAGAGAAATGGCTGCACAAATCATTTGCCCATTTTTATTCTTTCTATGCTGATTATTGAGTTGTAAGAGTTTTTTTTTTTTTTTTTTTTTTGATGAGGAAGACTGACTCTAAGCTAACATCTGTTGCCAATCTTCCCCTTTTCATTGAGGAAGGTTGTCCCTGAGCTAACATCTGTGCCAATCTTCCTCTATTTTGTATATGGGATGCAGCCACAATGTGGCTTGATTCTGCACCCAGGATCCGAATCTGCGAACCCTGGGCCACCAAAGTGGAGTGTGCAAACTTAACCATTATCCCACCAGGGGGACACCATAAGAGTTCTTTTTAAACTCTAGATATAAGAATTTACTTAGATATTATGGTTTCAAATATGTTCTAGTCTGTACATTGTCTTTTTCTTTTCCTTAAGAGTATACTTTAAGAGGGAAATTTTTGAGTTTGGCAAAGACCAATATACCAATGTTTTATGTTTTTGATTTGTGTTTTCTCTGTCATATCCAAGGAATCTTTCATAAGTCAAGATCATAAATATTTTCTCTTATGTTTAATTCTAGAAATTTGATAGTTTTTAAGTTTTGCATTTAAATATGATTCATTTTGAGTTAATTTTTATAAATGTTTGGAAGTATAGATCCAGGGTTATTTATTGCATAGGGATATCAATTTTCCCAAGATAATTTGTTGAAAAGATTCCATTCAGGGATGTGGAGAAGTGGAAAGAAAATTGCTCCAACCCTTATCCTCAAATAGCAAGTTCAGGATTTTCTTGAACCCCTTGGAGAGCTGAGTCATAGGGTAACCAAATGGACCCATATCTAAGAAGAGGCAGGTCCTAGAGGGAGAGATGAGATATGAACACAGGCTTACTTGGAAAAGATGCAGGCGGAAATGAGACAGAAGAGATCAGCAAATGTGTGGAGGCCAAAGTCCTGAAGGTTATAAATATAGGGGAAATTTTCCCTCTCACTCTCTTGCAGGCATTTTCCCCATGAATGACACTTTGTGCTCCAGTAACGTTTGGAAGAGTAGGGAGAAGTCCTCTCATGGGGCAGACCTGGGGGAGGAAATAGCAGTAGCTACAGTGGAGGAGTGAAATTCCATGTAGACCTTTTCTCCTATTTCCCTTTGGAAAAAAATAAAATCCTTAATCTACAGAAGGAAGAGCCACAAACTTTGTTGCCCATAAGGTATGAGAGAAAACCTGTTGTGGCTGGGAGAAGAGAAGAGGAAAACAAAACAGCTCTCGTCCGAGGGGAGAGGCAGGGAAATATGTTGCACTTAGAAATATTCCAGGAGATGGAGCAGGACGAGTGCAAGGGCCACGGTTGTGAGTAACCAGGATACAATGCCTGCTTGAGACTGAGACTTATCAGAGCAGATAATGTCACCAGTGCCCACCACTACCAGGCTACCTATCATCAAGTTAACACATAACCGGCAACAGGCAGACCTTCTCTGAAGTGAAGCTCGAAAAGTATACTTAAAAATGGTGGAGATGACTTTGAAAAAAACCCATTGGTAAACCATTGCCAACATTAACACAATTATTGCTACAGGAAACTGAAGGCTGTATTGCATTGAGGGTGACACAGGAGAAATAAATATCACAGCCAGTCCACCTCCTAATTAGAACAACTCAAAGCTCCCCAGGAAAGTCCTAGCAGAAGGGAAAGATATGTCCAATTTCAGGCATTAAAAGCATTTACATCAGTTTCTACTGTCCTACATAAGATGTCTGGTTTCCAACAACAAAATTATGAGACATTCAAAAGGTCAAGAAACAGACAACACATTTCCAAGTGAAAAAGCAACCAGTAGAACCAGAATCAGATATGCCACAAATAATGGAACAATTTAACCAGAATTTTAAAATAATTATGATTAAAATATTAAAGGCTCTAAAGGAAAATGAGGACACCATTCAATATCAGGTAGATCTTAAATGTTTCAGCAAGATAATTTCAGGAGAGAAATGAAAATCATAAAATGAATCTAAAGAAAATTCTAGAAATAAAAATGGTATCAGTATTCTATGAAAATTGCTTTCAATAATGAAGAAAAATAGGATTTTTACAGGCAAATGAAGCTTTGGTAATTAATTGTCCTCTTATCTACTCTGCAAGAAATGTTAAGAGGAATTAATGAGGCAAAATGAATAGGATAGAAAATAAATCGATTTCCACAAAGAAATGAGAAGCATGGGAATAACTATATGTGAAGTTAAAATAGAATCTATCTTCTTCCTATTTTTAATTATTCTAGAAGACAATTGACCATATAAAGCAAAAGTAGTAACACTATATTAAGCTTTTTGACATACATAAAATTAAGTTCTATGACAACAATAGCACAAGTGATGGGAGAGATGAATAGGGAATATAACATTGTAAAGTAATTGCATTATACACGAAATGGTATGCCATTATTTGAAGATAGAATTTGATTACTTATAGATATACAGTCCTGTGTCCCTTAATGATGGGGATACATTCTAAGAAATTCGTCCTTAGGCAATTTCATTGTGGGAACATCATAGACTGGACTTACACAAACCTATATGGTATAGCCTACTACACAACTAGGCTATGAATTACTAATCTTTTAGGACCATGTCATATATGTGGTCCATAGTTGACTGAAATGTTGTTATGGGGCATGTGACTGTATAGCATAAAATCTCCAACAACTCTTAAAACTTTTGGGAAAAAGAGGGTATAAATAATGTCAATAGTAAAGATAAAACTGAATCTTAAAAAATGCTCAATTGACCTAAGAGAATAAAAAAAAGAAACAAATGATACATGGCTAAAAAAAACTACTAGAAAGAAAATTTTGATCCAATTATAACAATAATGACATCAAATTTAAGTGGTCTAAATATACCAAAGGTTGTTAGATTGAATAATTGATTTGAGATCTTTCTTCTTTTCTAATATAGGTGTTTAATGATATACATTGCCCCCTAACTACTGTTTTAGCAGCATCCAACAAGTTTTGATTTCTTGTGATTTCATTTTACTAAGTTCAAAATACTCTTTAACTCCCATTTTGATGTTTTCGTTGACCCATGGGTTACTTAGAACATTGTTATAGTTTCTGAAAATTTAAGGATTTTCTAAATATCTTTGTTCCATATTTCTAATTTAATTTCCTTATATACAGAGAATATAGTTTGCATCATTAGAATTCTTTTAAATGTATTGAAATATTTTATTGTCTAGATTACAGTCTATCAAGGTAAATGTTCTGTGTGCACTTGAAAAAATTGTGTATTCTGCTGTTCAATTGAGTGTTCTAAATGTCTTTTAGATGAAGTTGCTTTATAGCACAGTTTGCATCTTCTATATCTGTGCTGATTTTGTGACTATTTATGTCAAAAACTGATAGATTATTAAACATTTGTCTATCATTGTTGCTGTCTATTTTTATTGCATTTCTATCAGCGGCTTCTTTATGTGTTTTGCAGCTTTATATTTTCATACTTTCTTGTAGAATTGACATTTTATCATTATAAAATGATATCATTTATCCCTAATGATATTATTTGAAATCTTTTCCTGGTATTAATAGAGCCATACTAATTTTCCTTTGATTAGTGCTGGAATGATATATCATTTTCCAATTCTTAATTTGAACCTATTTGTGTCTTTATTTTTAAAATGAGTGTCTTTGAAGCAGCATATAGTTGGGTCTGACTGTTATCAAATCAGGTGAACTTTGCCTTTTATTTGGAGTATTTAGACTATTTACTGTTATGTCATCTTTGATAAGATTAGGCTTAAATCACCCATATTGGTATTCTTTTCTATTTGTACCATTTGCTCTTTAATCATTTTTTATTTATTTTTCCACTTATAGATTAATTTTTAAATTTCATTTTATAATCATTTTTGACTTAGCTTCAAATTTTTTTCTGTTATCAGATGTCTACTGATGTCTTCTTACTAGTTTATTATCTTTAAATAGTTTTCTTCTATAATATATCTAGTGATGTCCTCTTATCCTGGTTATTAATATTACATTTATTCTGTTTCATGTTCTTGAAAGCCAGCAGAGATATATACCAATTTTATTAAATCTTTAACAGAATCACTATTTGATTTTTTTGATTTTCTGTATTTTTTGTTTTCATTTAATTGATTTCTACTCTTTAGCATTGTCATTATTTTGTTAAATTTTGGTTTAATTTACACATCTTTTTTCTAGTTCTTAAAATGGAAGTTTTAACATAGCTTTGCAACATCTTATTTTCTAATATAAGCACTTATTGCTAGAATTTTTCCCTGTGTAGTATTTTTGTTGAATCCCACGATCCACAATATGTTATGTTATAATTTTCATTCAATTCAACATGATGTGTTATTTCTCTAGTGACTTTTTTTTTTGTATTGTGTATTCCTCAGATGTATGTTTATTTTTTATTATTATTCCAAATATTTGGGGATTTTCCTAATGTCATTCTGAAAATAATATCTAATATTACCCCAGTTGGGCAGAGAATATATCAATCCTTTTAAATTTATTGAGACTTATTTTATTGAAAATCATATAGTCTAATTTGGTGAATGTTTTATTTGCATCTTGCAATTTTGGGTGGAGCATTCCATACATGTCAATTGCTTCAAGTCTTCTATATTTTTGCTGACATTTTTGTCAATTGTCATATCACTTATTCAGACTGTTTAAATCCTCAACTATCATGGTGGATTTGTCTATTATTTTCATTCTTATGGATTTTCCTTGAAGTATTTTGATATTCTGTTATTAGGTGCATATATATCTATGATTTTATAAACTCTGGGTGATTTTCAAGAATATTCGTTTTATACCTCATAATATTCCTTGTTTTTCAGTCTACTTTGTCTGAAAATATTATAATCACCTCAAAGTGGGATTTGTTTTTCCAAATTTATTTTTAGCCTATGTCTTTGTGTTTAAAAGGGCTTTCTTATAGAATTACATAATTGGATATTGCTTTTTTAACCACTCTATCTCTGTCTTTTAATTTAAGTTTTGTACCATTTATATTTAATGTGACTAGGGTGTAATTGGGTTTTTGCCTACCATTTTATAATAGGTTTTATATTTGTCTCATTTGTTCTTTATTTCTTTTTCATCATTTCCCTGCCTTCTTTTCATTTTAATAATTTCCTTTTTATTTTCACTATGGCCTTAGTAGCTATATCTCTCTGTTTTGTTTCTTACTACTTACCCTTGGGTTTATAATATCTATTTTAACTTTTCACTGTCCACTTTCAAATAATATACAAATTACATGCAATGTAAGAAAGTAAGAGTGTTTTCCTTCTGTCCCTTGCGCTGTTTCTGTCATACATTTTATTTAGACATATGTTACACACTTCACATTGTAATTCTGCTTGCTTTAAATCATTATAATTTAAAGAAATTCAACGGAATAATAAAAAGTCATCTATGTTATTCATATATTTGCCTTTACCGATCATCTTTATTCATGTGTGTAGGTTGAAATTTCCATTTAAACTCGTGTTCTTCCATATTGTTTGATTCCTGCTTGAAGAACTGCCAGTAATCTTTTTTCGTAATGAGTTTGTTGAACAACAAATTTTTGAACAACATTTGTTATTGTTGTGGAATCTTAACCAGCCAAGACATTTCTCCCACAGTACTTCAAAGATTTCACTGCACTGACTTTTGGCTTGCATAGTTTTTGATAAGAAATCTATCATTTTTATATTTAAAAGAAATAAATTTTTAAAGGAAATAAATGTTTAAAAGAAATATGTCATTTTCCTCTGTCTACTGTTATCATTCTTCCTTTACTAGTGATACTGATTTTCTATCCCAATGTCTATTTTAATGGAAAGAATGATTTTTAAAATTCTGTGGCTCTTATTAAAGATTGTATTCACTAATATTGACCTTTTGCTTTCTCTCTCTCTCTCTCTATATATATATATATACATATATATATATATTTGTTTCAATTTGTGAATATTTACCAAAAAAATCTGTAAAATTTTTAATTGATTTGCAGTGAGGCATGGGGAAAAATATGGGGAGATTAGACACTAAAATAATGAGTCCTCTAATCCATAAACATGGTAAACATTTTTTCTACATTATTTCTTTATTTTCTTATAGAAATATTTTATGTTTTTGTATGTTAATCTTGCACCTCTTTCATTGGATTTACTCTTAAGCACTAGATTTTTTTGATAGTACTGTAAAATCTGTATTAAAAATCATTTCTAACTTCTAATAGGTAAATACAATAGATTTGGTGTTTTTGATGGAGCACTCAGTGTAAGAATTATTTTGTTGCACAGACTCTATTTTGTGTGATTTGGATTTCTATATCTATGCATATGCATCAAAGTTTCAAATAAATTATTTGATAATTATATTCTATGTATACATATTATATTATATTTGTATGTTTTAATATATATTTTTATGCATTACTTATAGACTATATATTTATAAATATATTTAGATTTTATTAACAAAGACAAGAGTAACTATTATGTTATTATTAAAAGTGTCAAGTCCTTGGGCCTGCCCAGTGGCATAGTGGTAAAGTTTACATGCTCCACTTTGGTGACCAGGGGTTCACAGGATTGAATTCCGGGTGTGGACCTACACACTGCTCATGAAGCCATGCTGTGGCAGCATCCCACATGCAAAATAGAGGAAAATTGGAATAGATGTTAGTTCAGTGACAATCTTCCTCAACCAAAAAGAGGACAACTGGCAACAGTTAGCTCAGGGCCAATTTTCCTCACCAAAAAGAAAAAAGAGTCCTTGACACTTCCCACATAAGAGGTATTCCATACCTCTATTCTCTATTTAAGTCAAGCATGTGCATATACTATACAGCAATTCAATTTTGATTAGATATTCAACAGAAGTGTGCCTAAATATATAACAATGTCATGAGACATGGATGGAAATATTTATATCAGCTTTGTGAATAGTAAACCTAAAACAAAAATAATCCACATGTCCATCAAGAGTAGAATGTTTGAATAAATTGATGTTTAGTAATACAAAAGGACAATATACAGCAACAAAAATGAACTACAGCTAACCTGAAAAAAAATTGTTTGCCCATAGTAGCCAATACATAAGAGCACCTACTATTTTTGTTTTAATATATTATGTTCAAAGTGGGCACACCTAAAATACCACTCCATTGACTTTTGGCTGGCAAAGCTTTTGACAAGACACCTATCATTTTTATACCTATTTATCGGTAAGTAATGAGTCATTTTCTGCATTTTTTTTTTAAGTTAACATTGTGATTATCTGTGAGGAGGAATGAGAGAGTAGTTATGAAGATGGAAATTAGGGGTTGCTTGGTTTTGATAATATCTATTTTGTGACATGGGTAAGTGAGTGTAGTGGTGTTCATTTCTCAGCAATGCATTGAGCTCTTCCTGTTTTTAGCACAATGTTCTGCACACATGTTATATGCAATTTAAAACATTGCAAAATAAAAAAAGTATTTTACACATATACAGAGATATTTTACACACGTGCAGCTATTTATGCATTTATACATTTATACATACTCTTCTTTATTCCTTACATGGAAACATACTCTGCATCATGTACAACAATTATATACAATGATATTTTTAAAAATCCTTCTATATTAGTTTATAATTATATAATAAAGTCAGCCCATTAAAAATGTTTATATATCTTTAAGACTAAGCTAGAGTCTTGAATTAGAAAGTTTAATGTGTTAATCAGATTAGATATTTATTTGTTCTGCATGAAAATGCATTACATATTGTGTTCCCAGATTGGTACATAATTAGACATTTTTCTTTTTTTTTTTTTGTGAGGAAGATTAGCCCTTAGCTAACATCCGTCGCCAATCCTCCTCTTTTTGCTGAGGAAGACTGGCCCTGAGCTAACATCGTGCCCATCTTCCTCTACTTTATATGGGTTGCCGCCACGGTGTGGCTGACAAGCAGTACATCGGCGGGCACCCGGGATCCAAACCCACGAACCCCGGGCTGCCAAGCACGGACTAAACCGTTGCACCACCAGGCGGCCCCTAGACAGTCATTTCTTTATGAATGTACCATAAATTATTTTGCCAGTTCCTTAATGATTGAGTCATAATTTTTCATATTTTGCAAATATTAATAGTCTTGCATATTGATCTGAAAGATAAATTCTCAGAAATGAAATCTCTCATAAAACTAAGCACTACAAATTTTGATAGATAATGCAAAATTCATCTTCTTAATTGATTAAACATTCATTTCCATCAGTCATATAGATGAGTGACTTTGCAAATAGTGTCTTTAAGCTAGATAATTAGCAAAGCATATTTTTTAATCTGATAGATAAAAATTGGCATCATATTATAGGTTAACATACAATCATTTTATTAAGACAGAATAGACATAGATTAACACATGTAAATAATATTATTAGTCAGTAAATAGCCTGACCTTTTTTCACATTTGCTTATTTTTCTACTTGGTTATTTTTCTTTTTCTTTTGTTTTTTTGTTGTTGTTGTTTTTTTTGTGAGGAAGACTAGCCCTGAGCTAACATCTGTTGCTAATCTTCCTCTTTTTGCTGAGGAAGACTGGCCCTGGGCTAACATCCGTGCCCATCTTCCTCTACTTTATATGGGACACCGTCACGGCGTGGCTGACAAGCAGTGCCTCAGCGGGCGCCCGGGATTCGAACCGGCGAACCCCGGGCTGCCAAGCGTGGACTAAACCGCTGCGCCACCGGGCCGGCCCTATTTTTCTTTTTCTTGTTCATTTTGTATGCAACATTGAAAACATAAGATCAAAAGTCACTATGGGAAATAACTGTGCTATTGTGTTTTTAACACTGATTCTTTTTTAGTGATATAAGCTTAATATTGATGCCAGATGTTATACTGAGGCCTTAATAGTATAATTCTTCTACAGTGGCTCTCTATTCTTTCTCTGATGTGTGAAGAAACTAGGCTGCATATTCATGCAGAACAAAGAAAAAACCGTGATCAACACAAATGAATTCTTAATTCAAGATACATGTTTACTTGAAGTAGATTTTGTCATTGTACATCCTTGGATAAATAACCTGAATTGCTTAATACTTACAGTGTCTAAATATTCAGCTATTCTGAATATGCCTGATATATATAGCATTGCTATTACAATAGCATTGCTATTGTAAATACTAGTGCTAATAATAAGAAAAATAATAAAATCAGTTACCTGACAGGGGTTTTTAGTCAGGACTAATTAATGTTATTAAGAAATGGATATAATAGAAGATGTTGCTGTTTAATTGCACAAAAATGTTGATAGAATTATATGCTAAGGATAAAGATTAATAATAAAAATAAATATTTTATGGACAAATATTCAGACATAAATTTTTTAATTCAGATTAAATGGAAGGTCAAATAATGTATTTTTTGCTTTCACATATCAAAATATTTTTGGCCCCACTTGTTAATGGGGTTGTACTTTATGATATTAAATACTGACTAGAATGCAATGAAGGTTTATCAAGAAAAATTTGTATTGCTTATTGTCATACAATTAAACAATTCCATGCAATCGTCTTTATGCACAAGTAAAGCTATAAAAGTCATAAAACAGCAGGGACCAGAACAGCACGTACTTTAGTCTTCATTTAGCAGCACTCATTGACAAAATTTCTTTCTGTTAGTAATATCCAGATTTTTTGTGTAAGCCAAGGTGTTTACTACACTGGATTTCAGAGTCAAATATAACAGCAACTCAATATAAGAAGTGAAATTTAATTATAATGGTGAAGTCTTATGTATCTAGAACTATGTTTATTAGAAAGTATATCCCCATCTTACCTTTCCTTGCAACCATCTAATTTGGTGTATTTACATTTCTATAATACTTAAAAGATTAGTAAATTGAATAGTGCACTCTATAAGTTCAAATCAGTATCCAAAATTTTTAGTGTGTATCCTAACTTATAAATACTTAATTATCCTTGCATTTAATTGGAAACATTGTGTATGTCACTAGTGTGCTTCTTATTCCACAGATGCAATTATATGTTCACTAATACAAAAGGTATTGTATTGGCAGCATCTGAACAAAGATTCCATTAAAACAACACATTTCAGGGGCTGGCTTGGTGGTATAGTGGTTAAGTTGCGTGCTCCACTCTGACAGCCGGGGTTCACAGGTTCGGATCCCAGGTGCAAACCTCCACCTCGCTTACCAAGCAATGCTGTGGCAGGCGTCCCACATATAAAGTAGAGGAAGATGGGCACAGATGTTAACATATTTCATGTTTCAATGTTTGCTTCTTTTCATATTGTATTGCATTTGTTTAGACTCACTACCAAATACCCCACCCCTGGGAACTCTAATCCCAGTCTTTCAAGTTCCAACATCAATGCCACCTTTTCCAGCAAGCATCGTCGAACATCGTCAAGAAGCTAATGGTACTCTCCTCTGTGTCTCCAGAGTGCTTGTTCGTGACTGTTGCTCGATCCCACCTCTGTCCCGGCACCCACTGCACTGTATTCTGATTTATCTCTGGGTCTGTCCTCTTTGCTGTTAATCAGGGACCTCCTGGAAAGCAAGGGTGATGCCTTAGTCACTTTCCTGTTGCTTATTCTAGCATGTGCAGTGCTCTTTGTGGTCATCCTTACTGAATGACTAAAAGACTCACCGAATGATATACATAGATGGAAGTCATGTCAGGAGAATTTTCACCAAACGTTTCATACACTACCTATTATTATGGTCCCCTGCAAAAAATATTAAGCATGATTTTTATTGAAAGAAGGTACATTTGCTGGTACTGATTTATTCTGTAGTTTTATAAACCTTAGCAGCTATATATAATTTTTTTTTTTTTTTGCCTGCTGTTCTTTAAAAATGTCACATCATGAGTAAATGGTAAAGGGGTTAGTTTTTTATTTTGACATTTTTTCAATTTTATTGAGATATAATTGCTGAACAATAAATTGCACATATTTCAAGTGAATACTATTAAGAATTTTGACATACATATGTATCCGTGACACCACCACCACAATCAAAATAATGAATATTTTCATCTCTTCAAAAAGTTTCCTTTTGCCCTTTGTAATCCTCTCCTACATCTTATCCAATTGCCTACACTGAAGCAATTACTGATCTTTCTGTCATTATGTATGTTTGCATTATTTAGAGCTTTATACACATGAAATAATGAAATATGCATTTTTGTTTGAGTTCTTTCATTCAGCAAAATTATGTTTTACAACGTATATATACTTTGGTCATTTTATCGTTGAGTGATATTCCATTGTACATGTATATCACAATTTATTCACTTATTAATGGACATTTTGGGTTGTTTCATTTTTTTTGACTATTACAAATAATGATATGAACATTGTGTACAAGTATTTGCTTCTTGTATTTTCCATGTTTTACCTTTTTGTACATGAAGTGCCTATTCAAATATCTCTTCTTTTTTATTATATGGAAGAATATTAATTATTGACTTAATTTATTTATTAGATATAGACCTGTCAGATTATTTATTTCACCTTGTATGATATTTGGTTGTTTATGTCTTTCAAGGAATTGTTCATATTTTTCCTTTATTATCCTTTTAATAGTCATGGAGTAAATATTGATGGCATCTCTTTCATTGCTGATATTATTAATTTGCATCTTCTCTATTATTTTCATGGTTACTCTGGCTAGAGGTTTACCACTTCATTATTTTAAAAAAAAAAACTTTTGCTTTTGTTGATTTTCTCCATGGTTTTCCAGTTTTCAATTCTATTGATTTCTGCTCTACTTTTTACTATATCTTTGCTTCTGTTTGTTTTAGACTTAAATTTCTCTTGTTTCCTATGGTGAGAGTTTATGTTACTGAATTCAGATTCTTCATCTTTTCTAACATATTCATGTAATGGTACAAATTTCCCTCTAAGCACTACTTTCTGTGCGTTCAACAAACTTTGATATTTTCTTTTTCATTTAGTTCGAAATATTATTTAATTTCTCTTGAGGTTTCTTTGATCCACGAATCATTTAAAAGTGTGGTGGGGGCCTGCCCTGTGGCCTAGTGGTTAAGTTTGGCACGCTCCACTTTGGTGGCCCAGGTTTGGTTCCGTGGGCACTGACCTACACCACTTGTCGGTGGCCAGGTTGTGGTGGTGACCCACATACAAAATAGAGGAAGACTAGTGCAGATGTTAGCTCAGGGTGAATCTTCCTCAGTAAAAAAAAAAAAAAAAAAAAAAAGTGTAGTGTTTTGTCAGACTTTATTCTTTTAAATTTGATAACGTTTCAATAAACTGTGTTTTATGTCCCAGAATGTGCTCTATCTTCGTGAATGTTCCATCTGAGCTAAAGAAGAATGTGTATTATGCTGCTATTCAATGAAGTATTCAAAAATAGAATTTAGATCTAGTTCATTGATAGTTCTATGTTAGGAAACTAAATCCTTTCTAATTTTGCCTCCTCATCCACAAATTAATGTTTTTTGTTTCCAGCTGTCATAGTGGATTTTTCTATTAGTCATTGCAGGTCTTTCAATTTTTTTGATCTAAAAGATAACTCCTCACCTGTTTTGATGCTTAGTTGTTAGGTGAATCCATGTTAATGATTGTTAGGAATTCTTGGAGACTTGACCACTCGCCATTATGTAATGCCCCTCTTTATACTTTCTAACTTTTCTTGTTCTGCAATCTTCTTTCTCTGTAATTAATATAGATATTCTAGCTTTCTTTTATTCATGTTAGCATGGTGTATCATTTGCCATACATTTACTTTTAACCTATCAGAGTTTTTATATTTCAAGTGGGTTTCTTGTAGATAAAATGTGGTTGTATCTGGTTTGTTTACCCAGTTTGACAATTTCCATCTTATTGGTGTAGTTAGACTAAAGATGTATAAAGTGATATGTTGTATTAATATCTACCATGTTTGTAACTGTTTTCTGTTCATTGGACTAGTTTCCTTTTTCTCTTTCCCTCTTTTTTGCCTTCTTTGGTTTTGATTGAGCATTGAGCATCTATGTGATTCTATTTTATCTCCCTGTTAGCATATGAAGTATGCTTCCTTTTTAGTTTTCTCAGTGGTTACCCTACAGTTTTTCATTTACATTTACAACTAATCTAAATTCACCGTCAAACAATATTACACCACTTCATGGCTAGTGTAGGCCCATGATAACAAGGTATTCCCAATTCCTCCTTCCTTCCCTTATGGCATTGCAATTGTTCGTTTCACTTATCCGTATGCTCTAATCACCCAATACATTGTTACTATTATTTCTTTAAACAGTTATCTTTTAGATCAATAAGAAAAGTAAAAGATTTTATTTACCTTAATTTGTTGCTTTTTCTGTGCTCTTCCTTTTTAGACAGATCCCATTTTCTGGCCTGTATTATTTTTCTTCTGAAGAACTACACAACTATTAATCTATCAGTGGACAGTTGAACTTTTGCCAGCTTTTGGTTATTTCACGTTGTGTATAATAAAAATGTTTTGAAAGAAGACAAAATTAAGTAACATGCTAAGCATGTCATTTTCTGTCTAAAATTTTTTCAGTGCTCTACTGTACTTAGAATAACCCCGCTTTATTTACAGCATCTTACAACATTTGTCTCTGGTTTGTTGTTCCGGCCTTAAGTCCCTCTTCCTTTCCTTCACCATGACCAGATATCGTTGCTATTTTTTTCATAATGAACACTCACTACCCTCATGGATGACTCCCACATACCCCATCTTATCCGCCTAGAAAGCACTCACTCACTGAAATTTTTACTGATTATTCTTTCTCTTCTTTGGCTTTTATTTTGTTTCTTATGGAGGTAACTTGCCTTTGACCACACTAAGCTAGGACAATTCTCTTGTCATAAAATTATATAACAACCAATACTTCTCTTTTTAAGTATATATAAGAATTATAATTACTTAATTTGTTCTCTAATTATGGTCTATTGTTGCTGTTTATTCAGGTTCGATTGTTCTATTTCATTATCGTATCTCTAGTATCTATCTTAATATCTAGCACTTAGAGTGTACACAGTGAATATTTTTTGAGTAAATTCATCAATATTTGGTGAGAGACCTATGGTTATTTTGACCTAGTTGATCATTACATTGATAAGTCAAAACTAATAATCCGTTTTTATTTCCAGTCTCTTTATAGAGATGCTGTCCTATCTTTTCAAGAACACAAGAATATTTTTATTTCTTTTTCTTTAGTGGAGGTGGCTGTTTTCTTTCTAGCTTGTGTATAATTTCATTTTAAGTATATTCTCACAGTTACTACAATACTTTTTATCACTTTTAACAAATACTTGTAGATATGCACAAGACCATAGAAATGACTCAATTTAAATAGCTTTGGACCTTTCTGTGATTGTATTAAAATGTCACATTACATTTGTATCTATTTTCCAACCAAGTGAATACCTGCTGTTAATGCTTGGAAATTTTACACACACACAATTATACATAAAATATTTATTTAGTTTGCTAAAGTTATACTGTTTATACCAAAGTAGCAGCTTTTTGGAAGATTGCTGAACATTGTTTGCAGAAATAAACTTCCAAACAAGAAAATGTTTTACAAATATACTATTGTTATAAAAAGAGGAGAAAGCACACAAAAGGGAGATGTGTGACAACAAGACTTGACACCAGAGAGCCTTATACTGTGGGGGAGGGGAAACCGTCCAGGTGAGACCAGGATATGCCTGGTTAACAGCTGATATGTTTACACCATCTGCTCTCTCAGGCTTCCATTGTCTCTGAGGCACAAGGAAGTAACGCAAAGTCACACAAGGTGACTTAGTTCTTCGGTAAAGGGAAAATTTTAGGTATGCAATTATTTTCTTTTAATAATACAGAAGTGTTTAATGCTAAGAAACTTTCAGACATAATTTTTTTATTATTATTTAAAAATACATATTCTCCTAAAGATATCCAAGAATTTAAAATCCTGTACTATTCATACATACGAAGGAATTTTAATCATTCAGTTTGTGCAAATTCATTACTTATGAGAATGGATGATCATTACTTAGTTACATTATTGCTATTATTACCTCTATGTATTATCTTTTTTGATAGGTAATTAGTCAAATCTTACAATGGATGCTTCACAAGTACATGAACTTTTCTTATTTTTCTTTATATTCCCTTTCTGTTACGGACTACATGTTTGTGTTCCCCCAAAACTCATATGTTGAAACTCTAACCAACACTTCTCTTCCCATAATCTTAAGTTTAATTTTTCTGTTAATAGCAACACTTTTGTTCTAATTCTGTATCATATGTGAAATTTCTTCCTACTGGTTAGAGTTGGACACTTATATCCAATTAATGCCTGTTTCAATCTGCTTCCAAACTTCTAATTGTTAATAAGAGAAACTTGGAAAAAATTAGTCCCCTAAGTAATACTTCTTTGTATTACTTGTCTTCTCATGTTCATTGCATAAAATAGCATGTGTCTTCCTGGTAAAGAGACAATAGCTACTTCTTTCCAATCACCATGGGTTTCATGGTAATTTGCTAAATGTCCCAAACAAATACTTTCAGTAATAACTAATATGTATATAACACTTATTATGTACCCGGGAATGTTTAAACACTATATAGATATTGAATTCCACAACCAAGAAATTTGGTACTCATTTTCTCCATTTATACACAAGGGAATTTAGACATGAAAGGGGTAAAACTGGGAAATTTCACATGTTAATTGTGAGATTTTTGGCTTCCTAATTCTACTTTTAACCATTATTTTCTATTGAGTTTCTATATGCAATATAGTTGATTACAACTCATGAGGGAAAAAGAAGGAAAAAATTCTGAAGACATTAGTTCACTTACATCCTTCACAACTGGAGGTTGTTTATTTTCTTACAAACTACATATCACAGGTTGGAGATTAGGTCAATGCCCTTTGTACCCGATTCCCGTGCCACATACAGGTCATTACTTGCCCACCTTCTTATATAACCATTGAAAATTGAGGTTGATATCATCTGGCAGCACCACTCTCTTACTCTCTCGATTTCTGATATCTTCTGTACTTAACTTATTGTAGATATCACATCTGGTCTATCCTAGGTGATTTTAACACCAAAATATGCAATTTAACCAAAACTCTGGCTTCTTATGTCCCTCAAGTTCTTACTCCTTCTCTTTCACTCAAACATTTCAAAACAGATTTTTGCACATGCTATCTCTTATTCCATAGTACACTGTGGTACCGTTAAAATGGTGCTTGCTAGTCACTGAAAATTCCCCAGTTACTAATTCCAAAAGCACATTTCAGCTCTCAAGTTATTTGATCCCAATAACATTTTTAACATGCAATTAGAACTTCTACTTCTGGCAGGAGTTTTCAATGGATAACTGGGAAAGCTGGATAAATTAAAAGTATATTTTAAGGCATAAGAAAAGAGAGCTGGCATTCTTCAGGAATGTTTTACTTCAGAGGACTTATCAATTCTTAATGGAAACAGGCATAGGTCCCAGGTAGAGAACCCCTGATAAAAGGCCACATATGATGGATATAAATAAAAATAAAATAAAATAACTGGAGTTGGAGTTTGGAATTGCTAAGGCAGCCAGAAATTTGGAAATATCAGTTCCTGGTGAGCAGATTCAAGCAGTTAAGTCCATCCCTATGGTGATTTTTCCTAGAAAATAAATTTATTTACCTGAACTAGGCAGAAGGATAAGAAGCAAGGCAAAAAGATGTAGAAAAATAGAATGATGTTTTTCAAAATCTCTTGTTGATGAGAAGATAAAAATTACATTTTAGGACATGCCAAGACGGGGAATGCTCTGATAAGTACTGCTGGGATCTCAGATGGGACGCTACAGGGCTATACAACAGGAGCAGGATGAATCAGATGTAGAGAGAGCATTGCAGAAACATTCATTCCATCTCAAGTGAGTTTAGTTTCTTATCAGATTAATCAGTAATTACTTCATCTGACTGAAGTGAATAAAGTGAATTTTCTCTGAAGGAGCATTACATGATTCAGAACCTCTAGAATATTTTTCATACAAAATGCCCATCATTCAGTCAAAAACCACCACACATATAAAGAGAATAAGAAAAGAAAAACAACAGAAAATGTAAATAAACCCAAAATGCCCCATTTGTGGCAGTTATCAGAAACTGTACTGTAAAATAGCTGAGCAGTATTTTCAGTAAAACTGATGGTATGATATAGAAATTTACTAGGGAACTAGAATCAATAAGACCATATGAAATAAATATTATAGAAATTGAAAATGCAATGAATGAAATTGAAACTTAATTATGAAATTAATATTAAATTGGATACAATAGAAGACAGGACTAATGAATTGGAAGTAAGGTCGGGAGAAAATATTTGAGCTGAAGCAAAAAAAACAAAAACCAAATAGAACATAAAAGAAAAAAAGAGCAAAAGAAAAATAAATAAGTAGAATAAATTTAAGAAATATTTTGATCTGCATAAGTAGTACTTTCACACATTCACAGATTAAAAAATTTAAAATGGACTCCATGATATGTACAAGAGATGTGATAATTATATAGACTATGATAGATTGTAAATTAAAAGAATGGACAAAAGTGTACAATACAAACTGTAATATAAGGAAGATGGCATAGTTTTGCAAATATCGTTCAAAGGAGAATTAAACGAAGAAGCATTACAATAAAGAAAAACATTATAAAATGATTATAGAACTATTCCATTAAATAATATAACAATTCTAAATTTGTATGTACCTGGTACCACAGCTTCAAAATATGTAATACAAATTGATAGAACTAAAAGGTAAAAGAGATAAACCCCAAATCATATCAGGAGACTTTCACATACTTCTCTCAATAGCTGATAAAATAAGCAGGAAAAAATATCAGCAAGTTCATAGAAGATTTGACTAAAAATTACTTTATTTTTTGTGTGTGAAGAAGACCAGCCCTGAGCAAACGTCTGTTGCCAATCCTCCTCTTTTTGCTGAGGAAGACTGGCCCTGGGCTAACATCCGTGCCCATCTTCCTCCACTTTATATGGGACGGCACCACGGCATGGCTGACAAGCAGTGCATCAGCCGGTGCCCGGGATCCGAACCCGTGAACCCCGGGCTTCCAAAGCACGAACTAAACCACTGTGCCACTGTGCTGGCCCCTTGACTAAAAATTATTAACAAATTAACTATATATATATATATATATATATATATATATGTATATATTCACTTTACATAAAAATATAAAAATACAAATTTTGAAGTGTATGTGTTTACCAAGTGTTCATATTCTGGGCCATAACATAAGCCTGAACATTTTTAAAATTTTAAACGTTATTCAGATTATATTCTCTAATCTCAATAGAATTAAGTTAGAAATAAATAACAATAATAAAACACTAGGAAATATTGAGATCTTTGGAAATTAAGTTATACACTTTAAAATTACCACTGGGTCAAAGCAGAAATTACAATTGAAATTTGAAAACATTTTGAACTTAATACCAAAATATGACATATTAAAATTTCTAGGATGCAGCTAAAGCCATACTTAGAGAAACTTCTTAAACTTAAATGCATCTATTATAAGAAGAAAAATGGAAATCAATTGTTTAAGTATCCATCTCAAAAAGAAAGATACGACAAATCGATCCTATATAAGTGATAGAAAGGAAATGAAAAGGTAAAGACAGAGAATAATGAATTAGAAAATTAACATACAATAAAGCAACAAAATTCAGAATTAGTATTTTGAAAGCGTATAAAAGGCATGGTCTTCTAGCATGACTGAGAAATACAAAAGAAAGCACTCATTAATAGTAATATACTAAAACACTTGCCATCTCTATGAATCCTAGATACATTATGAAAAGATAATAATGGGTATTTGAACAATATTATCTTTAGATAAAATTGACAAATCCCTAAAATAATATAATTTTCCATGTAGCATACCAAATAATGGAAAAGGAAACAATACCTAACTCATTTTATGGCCACAGTATATCCTTTATAGCAAAAAATAAGAATATTACAAGAAAGGTGTATTAAAGGCTAATTGTTTTCATGAAAACTCTTAAAATATTAATGATCCAAATGCAATGATGTATAAAACAAATATAATATGTCACCATCAAATAAAGTTTATTTCAAGAAAGCAAGCCTCGTTTGATATTTAAATATCAATAAATGAAATTCACATCATTAACAGAGTAAAGAAGATAAAACAAGCACATGATCTTCTCAAAGATGTTGAAAATGTGTTTGCTAGAACTCTATACCCCATTAATGATGATGATGTTAGCAACTAGGGAAGTCTTAGATAAAGAGTGGAATCTGAACTGGGTTGTTAGCTGATTGGTATCAATTAACCAAATTGTGATAACTGAAATCCATATATACAACAACTGTGCAAAGTGAGGACTGTTTTTAGTACAACATCTGTGAACTGAATGGATATTTTGCATATAAATTATGTTAAGAGAGAAGACATTATGTCAAAGAAAAAAATTAATAAAAAATATATTTTATTTTGTTTTAATCAGGAATACATTATAAATGGCTTAATAATCCTTCTGCATATTTAACATCAACTAAACTTTTCTATTTTACCCTCTAATGGGTGAAGACAATAACAAAGTAAAATAGATATAGAAAGACAAGAATAAGGATGATCTGTATGTTTTAAGAATATATTATTAGGGCCAGCCCTGATGGTCTAGTGATTAAAGTTCAGTGCTCTCACCATTTCGGTGGTCTGGGTTCACCTCTAAGTCATGGAACCACACCAGCCATCTGTCAGTTACCATGCTGTAGCAGCAGCTCACACAGAAGAACCAGAAGGACTTACAACTAGGATGTACAACCAGGCACTGGGTGGCTTTGGGGGCAAAAAAAAAAAAGAGGAAGATTGGCCATAGCTGTTAGCTCAGGGTGACGCCTTCCCTGCAAAAAAAAAAAAATATATATATATATATATAATTAAACAAAAGTTTAAAACAATTCAGCAAAGTGTCTAAAGTGGGTGTTCAAGATGCATATAGGCATTTGCCTTGTGAGTGCTGTCATGAAAAAAAGGCATTTATTTTGATGACTCAATACATTCAGCATGATCAGAAAAGACAGTGTTTATCAGTTCATAGTGTGTTTAAACAGAAAACTTATTGAAGTTGAAATCAGCAAACAGCAATAAATGCAAAGGTTTTCTCATTAGACCGTGAAATGAAATAAATTCAATATGAATATCTAAAGAATTCAAACAATAGGGAATGATTACTTGATAAATTGTTCTCAAGTCTTTGTGAGCAAATTGTGTTATTTCACTTTACTGGGCATTTCCTTCTTTATCTCAATATATATGAACATTCACTTTTACATACTCTAGATGTGAATTTGCCTTGCCTAGTAGGATTTTGAAAAAAAAGTGCTGTGATTCCATAGTTACTTATCATTCAGTAATGAGGAATACACATTATTGATAGCAGTTGAAATTTTCAAATGTAATTTAATATTTATTTGTGATTTAACTAAATATTTATGGAATTTTACAGATGCATTAATTGGATGATAATGCTTTTAAATAATGTAATTTTAGCAAATATCTTGCGATTACAACTAACTTGATTTTTGCCATTCTTAGCTGATGGTGTCTTCAAAACTGATTACGTTGACAGATGGTGATGGTCTAATAAATGCCTTGGATTCACCCTTCCCCACTGTAAACCACTGCTACATATGAATCATATATATTTGCTGCAGATATATGCCAGCCATAGTGGAGAATTTTTATAAAATGTTAAGAAATAGTATTCACTTTCAAGAAGCTCACAATCAACAACAGGCTAAAGTGTCCTCAATTAACTGTAATACGGCTGAGACACAACACATGTAACAATGTACAGGGTTAGTATTAATGACAAAGACTTCAGAGAATCTACTAAGATTTAATTCAAGAGGTATTTATTCAGAACCTACTACATGTGATGTAATTGTGCTAGATGCTAAAGGTATGAAAGCATGAAAAAACAGAACAAAATGGCAACACAAAAACAATGAAAATTCTTGCCTACCCTTAAGTCTTGTCTTTATACAAATAGCTAAAACATAAGGTAGAATGTAACATGTGGCATGGGAAGTATAACAGTTTTGGAATTTCAGAGTTGATCAATCAATTTGAGTTCTTAAGAACTGGGAAAACAAGCATAGGTTGAGGCACCAAAAAATATATATCATTGGTTTCGGCCTTTGGCGGCTTTGATATTGAATCCTAGCTCTTAAAATATTTTCCTAATATATTTTACTTTTCTATTAAATTATATTATTATGAAAATTCTGTAAAATAATATATATACTATACAATAGCACATGTGTGTTAAAGGTTCCTTTAGAGTACCCAGGTGATTCCAATGCACATCCTAGTTTGATACCTACTGCTTAGTATTTTATTTGTGGATATAAAACTTTACGCAGTTCAGGGAAGATGATTAAGTTGACAAGTGGTGACCATCAACTTAAAATTTCACATTATTTTTATGATTGTCCTTTTTTTCCTTCTAAGTGGTCAGTATATTCTCAATCTACTCTAAGGTTTAAGTTCATTTTGCTTTAACTTTCTTTCCCATAAAGTTACTGGGATGCCTTGCCTAAGGGATAGTCATTCTTACTGTATTAACAAAGAGAATAAAAGTGTAATGACATTAAAAATTAACTCACATTTAGAGTACAAAGGATTTCTCATTTCCAAAGACAATCTACCAAGAAGTCAAGTCATTTCAAGTAATTTTACTCAGGTTACACTGCTAGACTTGGTTTAGAAACACATGATATTTCAACAGGGGTAAGATCCTTAAAGTCTAGAAAAAATATGATATATTAATCTATCCATACCATGTACAATTTCTAGCACACAACACATATCTGTGCCAAACTACCTTTGAATATCTGTGCCTCAGCAATAGTCTGAAACTATTGGCTATTTTCCATATAATACTTTTTTCTTAATTTTGGAGAAAAAAGATGGACTTAAACTGTCACTCATAGAGCATGATAACATGAAGCAGATTATTCCTACTTTAGATCATTTGTATCAGTTGTTATAAATTAGATGATGGGATGAATGGATGCTATGTTCCTAAAAATTTTATATATGGTTCTATCATTACAAACTTTTCATTCTTGCCTCTTAGTATTTCATTTAGGAATTAAAGGAAGCTCTTTTTTCAATCTGCATGAAAGAGTAAATGTAATGATTTGAAGTCAACACTGACAATTATTTTGGGCTTAAAGGGGGAGAAAAAGGAAAGTCATTTTTTCTATGAGCAAGTGGCGGCCAGGTTACATCTTCAGAGCTTATCTAAGGCAAACTTCCTTTTCTTAACTCAATGAATGTGAAGATAGCTTTATCAGAAGAGAGCCAAGAAACCAAAGGAGTTAGTATGTGACCCTGTTTACTTTCACTGGAATTAAAAAACAGTTTGAACTTTGTTGGAAAACCTTTATTTTAAAGAAAGTCTGCCTCTCAAAGTTTGAATCTCTCACCCATCATCTTATAAATATGATCAATTATTTAATTAGGGCCCAACACAGAGAATTAAATCTCTTTGACTTTTGGCCAAGGATTTAATACTCATTATTTAAAAAAAAAATGTTTTGAATTTGTCTAGTAAATAATCAATACATTTAAAGTTAAGTTTTCTGTTTTCACATTTATTTTCCTAGATTTTAAAAGTAAATATATTTAAGAAGAAAACACCAAAGGTATTATTAAGCTAATTAGCAGGAACAGAAGATTTCATACACTGAGGAAAACTATTAATATTATTTTTATTTTAGACATTCTTATTGCTGTTAATGATAACTCATAATTATATAGAGCTTGAAAATGTATCAAGTGTTTTATATAGTTTAATTTCAAGTCCTATAAATAGACTATATCGAGAGAATATTCCCCATTTTCGAGTAGAAGACACTGAATCTTGAGATGCAATTCACTTGCTTGAACTCCTCCCATCTCTAGTAAGGACTCAGCAGATGTAGAGGATCTAGAAGAAAACTTCTTGGATATGAAAACAAATTATAAATGGTTATGCAATATTCTATATTCCTGGGGGGCTCACACACTAACCTAATATAATGTAGTATCTATGATCATCAGCTCTGCAGATGGATCGCCCAAATTCAAATTCTGGCTCTTACTTGCTGAGGGACCTTAAACATCCACTTCCTTAATCGCTCAGTGCTCAGGGTTCTCCTTTAGCAAAATGGGAGTAACTGTGCCTACTTGCTGGCACGATGAGGAGGACAAATGAGACAATACATACATAGCAATGAGAACACTGCCAAACACAGTGTGTGCTCAATAGTTGTATTTGATTATTACTACTATGAAACGTTTTTGTGGGTGGAAGTCCTAGATAAGAAACACTGTGGATTCAAAAAAAGTAATGAAAGAAAAATGATAATCACTAAAGGCTTAGTGATAGTAACATTAATTTCAATTAGCAATATATGTAAATAATAAGATCTTAATAGTAATTTATGCATGTATAGTATAATTAATAGGTGAAAGATTTTATGTATTGCCAATGATCTAGATATTCAGTAAAAAGAAAAAGGCAAAACCTTTCCTGGACTAATTGGATAGTTTACTAAATATACTTGTGTCTATATGTGTGCAGTGTGTGTGTGTATACACATATATATTTCTAAATATGCATATGAAAATATACATAAATGAATCTAATAAAATTACCTATAATTTACAATGCCTGTTTCATATTTTATGAAGTTTCTCATAAGATGCTGGAGGTATTTTTTAATAAATGCATTTTCCTCAAAAAATATGTAAAATAGCTTGTAAGTATAGCTATAATTATAGCTATAGCTATAATTATGAGCTAACGAGTTATATATTTTAGAGTATCACCATAAATTTTTAAAAAGCAGGATATCATAGGAAAGACATTTTTAAACAAACAAGCCAGAAACTCACTTTCAGCGAGCAAAACTGCAGAATATATTGAAGACAATATAAACTACTTTTAACTAATGCTGTTATTTTAATATCTTAGTGGTAATTGAGCTCATATTATTTTTTTAAAATTCACCTTTTTATAGAGTGCAAGATGCAATTCAGACTTTGCATTTTCAAAAATACTTGTAGCAGCAGTCTTCTCTTTTCCTCAATATTTTTAATATACATGATGTGTCAAATAGCATACACAATTTCCTTTCTTTACTTATAACTAAGACAAAATTGCAATATTCAAGGATTATCGTATTTTCATTCTAAAATACTTTCTTCATGTTTGTTATATTTGTTTTATCTGTCATTTTTCCCTAGGTAATCAAACTTCTAAAATAAAATGTCATTGGGAATCAAAGAAGACATGCTGAAATGCTGGGATTCATCTGTTTTCCATTGACAATTGAATTTTCTCATCTACTTATACAAGCTTTCTAGGACATTAGAAGCTCAGATGTATTTTCACTTGCTTGAACTGAATTTCCCTGTCAAGTTGAAAGTCCAAAGTACTGGGATCAATTTAAGAATTAAGCTAAACTGTTTGATTCTCAGCTCAGGTATACTGAAAAACAAAACAAATCATAGAAGCCTATGGGACTCTAGAGGTATAACCCATTGCTGTAAGACATACCAGAAAAAAGAATGAAAGAAAAAGCCTGCCACTCAAGATTGAAATGTTAATAACTTAGGTATATTGAGGATCACATGGTAGTAGTTTTGGTTCTCCACAAGTCACTAGATGCATAGGCATCAAAAACATCAGCTGGTGGATCAGTGATTGGTAGGGTGTAATGGCACAAGAATGTCATGAAGAGGTTAGTGGACTGTTTTGATTGACTACCAATCTGCTCAGTATAGGAACAGCTCTGACTGACCGCAGGCACAATCACTACACCCAAAGTATAGAAAAAATAATATATGAGGAATGTTGGAAAGAAGGTTAGGTGATTTCCACCATCAATTTTATCTTTCTTCCAATTCTTCACTCAGAATTTTCCCTGGAATAAGTTGCAAATTTTCTTATTGGAGAACCTGGAAAGAGGAACATAGTATATCTCTCCAACTTGTTCTGGGGATCTTCCCACTTACAGAGAACATTCTGTAAGTGCCTATCTATTTGCGGAAGTCAAAATTACAACAGTCAAAATTTCCTCCACCTGCCCTCTAATCATCCAGAATGGTTGCCTCTACTTGGGTTTCTGTAGCATAGGATTCACATCCAGAGTCATACTTTATAGAAATGACTTATTTATGTTGCTCTCATTTGCCTCTTAAAAGTAGGTCCCAATTTTACCCACAATGCCTATCTCAGGATCTGACATGGCTTGACAAATGTAGGTACTCAATACTTCTTTAGTTTAACTCAGAATAACGAATGTAACTGATGTGATAGATGTATATATGTTCACATATATATGTAACATGAATGAAGTGATCAGTAATGATTAATAGTATTTTATAAAAAAACTCTTTAAAAATAAAAACAAAACACAATAAGAGAATATTTTATATGTATTATTATTTCTTTATATTACTTTATCCTTCAAAAAAGTTTGTTACTATTGTGGCATAAAGCTAGACAAGGATGATATTCCATGCATTCTAGAGTAGATGAGTTTGGCTAACATTTCTGGTTCTATGACTGGGCAGAATAACCAACCAGAATCACTGGATGTCAAGAGAGCTCTAGCAGATACTTGGTCCCTGCTGCTGTTAGTATGGAACAAATGTTTCTCTATTGAGTTGACTCAACCCATCAGGATTACTGAACCTATGGGTTTGGAAAGGCATAGCAGACTGAAGAAATAAGATGGACCTTCATAAATTGGTAATATTTCATTGCTGTAAGTGTAAATCCTGAAACAAAGTTTGCTTTTGAATTTTTACTCTCTCATTTTTTTCTCAATATTTTCTTTACTATTGAATGAACCACAGGAAACAGAATATTTGTTGACCACCTGTACATGAAGGCATGTTGATTCAGAGGGGTTCTTGAGACAGCTTATATATCCTCAGAGTAAGTTCTTACTCTTAAATTACATTAAATACTCCACTTGTGGTTAGAATGGGATACAGTAGAGAATAGAAATGCAACCTCAATGATTTTTGCTCCTGGCAGCAAAATGCATGCATTTTAAACCAGGTTTATTCTAGCCCAGATTTTGAGCAATATTAGGAAAGTGAAGTAATATAATTCAGCTTAGAATATAAATTATTCGTTGCATTTTTGTACTGTAAAACTGTGTAGTTGTTATCCTCTATGTCTGCTAATATCAATACATTTCTCTGCATTTTACAGCTCCATGACAATCATCAAGTGGTATATAAACATTAATATGATAAATTATGCCCTACAAGTCTCCACTGTGTAGTGCAGTAAACAGCCAGGTAAATATAGTAATTATAATAATTATAATTATAAATAATTATAATAAGTGAACTTAGTGCTACCATGGATGTATGGATAGAAAACCAAAACTTACATTTTTATCCAGTGTTTTTATTAAATAATATTAGAGCCACACATATTAAACAATACTGGAACAAAGCATACTATTCTGAATTATGTTAAACAATACTGGGAACAGGCTTTAAAAAAATAAAATAACAAATTAGCTGCTTGCTCCAGGAAATGCTTGCTCTTGGAAGATAAGATTATAAACCAAATAAAACAGGTTCTATCAAGACTCATTTCAAGACCTTCTCGCTAGCTATGCCAACTGATAAAAAGTGATTGTCATAAAACTGGTCCATTCCCAAGCAATTCCCTGCTTTGCAAGACAAATTAAAAATAACACACCAGAGACATAAAATCTTATAAACATCCTCATCTAATTTTCTTACCTTGAGATATGATAAGAGAGAAAACATTGTTTAAGTGATTCAAAGGTTAAAAACTTTATTCAGCTGATGTGCATCAGGGAGTTACTGAAGACCAATAACTCCCTGAGCCAGGGAGTACTGGAGGTTTATAGGCTGAGGAGAGGAGAGGACTGTGTGTCCTTTTGGTTTGGCTAAGGAAGAACTTTTCCTCATCCCTAACTGCTATAAAACCTATGGTTGGCAAAGATGGAAATTGTTGTAGGATCCCATGCCTATTGCTAGGAATTGTGGGTGCAGCACCATTTAGACCACTGTCAGAACAATTCTTTGGAGAACTGTTTTTGCAAGCCTTGCAAATTTTCAAGGTTCAGAGGAAGGGTTGATATTCAGAGAAAGGCAGGAAGGGGAAAAGAGAAGACAATTATAAGGAGGCACAGCTTGAAGTCAGGAAAATTTGGGACTGTTTTGAATCCTTCTACAGATACTACTAACACTCTGTCAAGATGGTCTTCTCTACTACAATAAGCCTAATAAACTTAGTTTTGCCTGACCAATAGACTTTTCTGATATTTTTCTGGTGAGTTGAAATTTGACAGTAAAAAATATTGGAAAAGTAAAGAATGGAGGGAGATCTCTGACTATTGGAAAAGGAGGTCACATAAAAAGTGACAGTTTAACTGCATCTTTAAAGTGTTTTTTGTGTTAAAAAATGGAGGAAATTGAAGATAGAGCATATCAAAGATATGGAAGGTGTGGTTTCCCATTGGGGAAAACATAGCACAGACTCAAATAATAAAAAATAAATATAAAGAGCTATTACATATACTTCATTCATTGAAAGGATAATAAGATAATCCTAGGAACAACTTTATGCTCATACATTCAAAAACTTAGAAAATATGGACCAATTCCTTAAAAACCACAAACTACCAAAATTCAATCCAGTTGAAATAGACAACCTGAACAGTCCTATAAGCATAAAAGGAATTAAATTTTTAATTAAAAAGCTCTTGATAAAGAAATCCCCAGGCCTGAATTACTTCATTGAAGAATTCCACCAAAAATTTAAGGAAGAATTAACACCAATATTAAAGAATTTCTTACAAAAAATAGAGGAGAGAATATTTCTCTACTAATTTTATCAGAACAGTATTAATCTGATGCCAAAAGCAGACAAAGAAACCACATACACACCAAAGGAAAATATAGACCTACATCTCCCATAAACTTTCATGCAAATGTTCTTAATTAAATATTGGCAAATTGGATCCAGTAATGTATAAAAAGAATTTTAGCATGATCAAGTGAGACTTTTCCAGGCATGCAGAGACTAGGAGAAAATATTTGCAAATCACTTATGAAACCAATGTCTACTATTGAAAATAGATAAAGGAACTCTCAAACCTTAGTAAAAAAACAAACACTTCAAATAGAAAAATGGGCAAAAGATATGAACAGGCATTTCACTGATGAGTACGTAGAGATGGCAAATAAGCACAGGAAAATGTGTCAATTTCGTGACTGATGGGGAAACTGAAAATTACAAGTACAATGCGATATCACTATACATCTGAATGGCTAAAATAAAAAACAGTAGCAATGCCAAATGCCAAATGCTTGCAAGGATGTGGGCAAACTGGATCCTTCTGAAAAAGGCAAAACTAGATACAGTAAAAATATGAGTGGTTTCCAGGGATGTGTGTTGGGGGGAGGGATGAATAGACAGAACACAGATGATTTTTAGGGCAGTGAAACTACCCTGTGTGACACTCTAATGATAGATACATGTCCTTACACATTTATCCAAACCCATAGGATGTCCAACACCAAGAGTGAATCCTAAGGTAAACTGTGGGCTTTGGGTGGTTATGATGTGTCAATGTAGGTTCATCCTTGGTAAAAAATGTACCATTCTGTTGAGTGATGTTGATAATTTAGAAGGCTATTGCATGTGTGGGAGCAGGGGATAATTGGGATATCTCTGTACCTTCCTCTCAGTTTTGCTGTGAACCTAAAACTGCTCTTTAAAAAAAGTCTTAAAATACATATTTTTAAAAATATGCTAGTCTAAATGGAAATGGTTTACATGAGTAGTGTGTACAATGCTTAGATAATTAAAAATAGTGGTTGCAGATGAAGTTAGGATGCTAGGTTGGGTCTGTTGATTCAGGAACTGTGAAAGGTATGAGTTTTTACCTTTCTTGCCTGACACAAGACCTCTTGACTAGAGACATAGACAATTTATTACTTTTGGCCAAAGCAGCCACCAGAATAAATTCCTAGCCCCAGATTTCTATGCCCCAGTCCTCTTGGGGAGTTGCAGGAAGGGCTACATGTGACCTGTACATGTAGGTACAGACACAGACGAGAGGAATTTCAAAATTCAGATCTGATTCTGGTCTTATATTAGGACTGCTGGTAACCTGTCCATTCTTCCCTTTGGAGAAAGAGTGGAACCTTATCTTTACTCTCAAATGTAAGCAACTCATCTTTGAGGAGAGAAAGGTAGTTTTATTACCCCAAAATGACTTTGGAGGGGGGGCAATTCTGTCCTTATTATACTGGTCAGGAAATAAATTTACATCAATTTCCATTGACCTAAATGGAGATATTATTTCTCACTTCCAAAAATGTTTACTATGCAAACTTCCTTGGGAAAATGATCAGCATCCCTTGCTCAGAAAGTCCACACAGCAAATGACAAATTCATGGAGAATTGCCCCCAACACGAATCAAATTACTAAGAAGCATAAATTCACCATAAGAGAGTTTACATTTTAGGTTATTATCCATCCATCCCTACCCTCATTCATCCCATGCAACAACCACTATTGAGCACTTTTTATACTCCAGGTATGCAGTAAAAATGTTCATGGCTTTAAGAAACCAAGATTATATTTGGTGATAGAGATAGCTAATAAACAATTACAATGTCTGAATAATGGTTATTATAGATATATATATGGACTGCTAAAATCAGTTACCAAAAGGGTATTTAATTTTTAAGAGGGGAATGAGAAGGAGGGGACAGAGGCAAGAACATCAATTAAGAGATCGTTACAACAATCTTGCTCTGGACCAAATAGTACCTGAAAAATGATGGTCATGGAGAGAAGACGACGTATTCAAGGATTTTTTAACAAATTATTTGGAAAAGCTTCTGTTCAGGCTCCACTGACTGACAGCTGTGGTTGCCTGGAAACTGATAACATTTAATGAGTATCCATTGTTTGGTAATCAAGCCTGATTGTATCTCAGAGAGACTAGAGATAGAGTGGAGCACTCAGGAATAGAAACACGTAATAAGCAGAGGTACCAGGTACCCACAATTCATATTTCCCTCCTGAGGCTTGGAAAGAAAAGTCTCTAATGGAGAATTAGAACCATACTGGAGTGATGGGTGATGAGGAAATTTACCCACTTAGAAGTAATAGCTTTACTATTCTTATCAAAATTATTTCTGATAAATTACTACTTCAGAAAACAATGACTTGGGAAGCTTAGAGTATGAACATTTGCATATGCTTTCTCCAGGTGGACATACAACAAAATAAGAATGCAAATAAACTATTAGCACAGGTTCTTTGCAAGAATAATAGGTAGGGGGCCAGCCCGGTGGCATAGTGGTTAAGTTCAGGCGCTCCACTTCAGCAGCCCAGGGTTTGCAGATTCTGATCCCTGGCGTGGATATACGCACCACTTATGAAGCCATGCTGTGGCAGGAGTCCCACATATAAAGTAGAGGAAGATGGGCATGGATGTTAGCCCAGGGCGAGTCTTCCTCAGTAAAAAAGAGAAGGATTGGCAACAGATGTTAGTTCAGGGCTAATCTTCCTCACCAAAAAACAAAGAATAATAGGTAAAAACACAAATATTTGATATATATGTAGGATGTACATATCTTAGTGTTTATTTGCCAAGTTAAATAATAGTCTTTTGCATATTATATATTCTTTATTAGATTGGGATCCTGTCCTTATTCCTTTGTTTTCACTTTATCATTTTAGTATGTAAGAAATACAATTATTTATAATTATGTAGTATATTACCTATAGTAATTATATATTAATAAGAGCAGAAATAATTTTTGTAGTCAAAATAGATGAGGAAATTCAATGGAGAACTAATTTTAATCCTGAAGTTTATGAGTTCTGAGGCAAAAATATAATGCTAGATTGGGTTTAGACTGTTAAAACCATAAATACCTTGTAAGAGAGTTAATACTTTACTCCATGGGCAATCTGTCCATTACTCATCTATGCCACTAAATTAAGGAAAGTGTGCATATTCATATGAGGAGAATGGTTTCAGACTCTGAATATCCTGCAAATATCATTCACCATTGTTATTTTCATACAGGACACTGAGTAACACAGTAAATACTTTCTGTCTCCAAATTGCCCCCCTCCATCATCTCCCCAGTCATGTTTATCAAAACACTCTGCACTAACAGATTTTCCAGCACATATTTGATTAGTACTGATTTTAGTCAGTTCATGGAAAAAGTCTTCTAGAATAATAAATGATGATTTATATTTCTTAGAGGTCAGATGTGCACCCTCAGAAGGAAGATATAACACTATAAAATCTAAGAGTGGTTACCTGTATGTCAAGCTAGACATTGGGACAAGCTGTTTGTGCTTGGAGGTAAATCATAAGATTGCTTTCAGTCAAATCCAGAATTTTTCTCAAAACACAGCTTTCAGTCCTCTCTAAGAATTTAATTATAATATAGTAGAAAATCCAAACACCTGTAGTCTGAAGGCACGAAAGAGTTCTGTCCTGGAAACAGGAACACAGGCAATCCATTCTTTAAACTGCATGGGACTTATGTGTAACAGTTCTAAAGTGTTAGTTTATTTTCAAAATTATGGATTTTTTTAATTCATAAAAATTTTCATGATCATGGAAGATGAGAACATAAAAATAAAAGAAGAAAGAAAGAAAACCTGTTTTTACTGGGTGACGGGGAAAGACCAGTACCTGCACTCCAATTGTTAATCTGTACTGTTTCTCTGTCATTGGGTATTCTTTTCCCTGACTATATTCATATTAAAGCATCAATTTAATAGCTCTATAATATAGACTATCCTGAAGTGTCTGGAAGAATTTCTGAATTGTCGAGTACTTAAGCTATTTCCAAATTTTCACCTTCTACATAATATTGAAATGTGTATCTTGGTGCATAAAGATGTTGGATATTGGGGCTTATTTCACAAAGGGAGAGCTATGTTACGTAAAGCCGTGTACATATGTTTGGAGGTGATGTTCTGAAAATTATTAATATATTTTCTTTTTCTGCTTTATTCTTTGCTTATTTATCATACTGATGATTTAATGATTCTCTTATAAGTCAACTATATTACAAAAATGAAGCCTCATATTGTCTAGTTTAGAAAAAATACTATGATGTTTAAAAAGTTATTTTCTTAATTTCATGATCCATACACTCTCACATCACCTTTCTGAGATGGGACTTGGTCTGTCCTTTCTCCCCTATTGCTGGCGATAGTATTGAAATAAAATCAATTTCTGCCTTCTCATCTTTTCTGGTGTGATTTTTTTCTTTAACAGCTCCAATACATACAAGCTTTGTGATATTAGGTGAGTTGCTAAATCCTTTTGAGTCTCAGTTTCCTCATTTGTAAAATGAAATAAGCAATCTATCTGACCAAATTGTTGAGATTAATAAATGAAATAATGCATGTCAAAGCATGTAACACTGACACACATCACACATTGAATAAATACTTCCTTCACACTTCTTTATCAAAAGAATACATTTGAAGGCACACTCACTGATTTTTCCGCATTGATCTTGGGTTTTAACACACCTGAGCCTATCAGATGTGTGGAGGAATGACACTTCTCTCTCTCTCTGTTTGCCTAATCACTAATCTGGGAATATCTTGCTGTTGCCTCTAGCTACCCTGATGGTGACAAATGCTGAAATAGAATCCCTAGAAAGTGTGCTAAGCTAAAGAACTGCCCCAGTGAGACACAGCCCCAGCTTTCAAAAATTTTGCCTATAATGGTAGTTGATGACAAGCACGGAAACAAATAAAAATAACATAGTGCAGAATTAAAGTGAGAGCTATAATAGAAGTGTAAGTGCAGAACGATAAAATGAAAACCGTCTCCTTACTACCTTTGAAATACAAACAAACTTTGGCTCTGGGAAAGATTTTTGCTCCATTATTTAATTTAAAAATAATGAGCTTAATCAAAACAGTTCTCTGGCTCTGGTGCCTGAGTTTCCCTTAGTAGGGAAGCCTTTTTCGGCATCAGGGACAACTGGTCCCTGAATATTTGTTCATGAATGTTGCCTGACTCTCTTCTGTCCTCTAGCGGTAATCTGCAGAATTACTTCACCCTTATTTCAAGATTGAACCATCCTATGTTCAAAACAATTGTCCCAAATCCTGCATACTAGGATTAAGAATATGGAAAACATTCTGTAGGCAAAAGAATTACAAAGAAAATAATTTCATTTACTCTGAAAATATCATAAAAAGTGACTTTCATTCTTCTAAATTTATCCTGGGTTCTATGTTAGTCTGACCAGTTAATTGTCATGTTAAACTGGAAGGAAATAATAAAATCATAATATGAGCAGAAAGAAATAAAAGAGAGGGGGGCCACCCGGTGGCGCAGCGGTTTAGTTCGCGCTTGGCAGCCCGGGGTTCGCGAGTTCGGATCCTGGGCGCCCGCCGACGCACTGCCTGTCAGCCATGCCGTGGCGGCATCCCATATAAAGTGGAGGAAGATGGGCACAGATGTTAGCCCAGGGCCAATCTTCCTCAGCAAAAAAAAAAAAAAAAGAAATAAAAGAGAGAGGCAAACTTTATTGAGTATTTACTGTGTATCAGGGACTGTGTTAAATGTTCCACATACATTCTTTTATTTAATACTCACAAGAAACTGTCGAGGTAGATATGATATATACATGATACATAAGGAGCCTGAGTTTTAGGATGGTTGTCTTATTCAACATCAGACAGCTAGCCAGTGAAATGTTTGAGATTTGGTCCAGCTGTGTGACTTCAAAGCCGTTACACTTAACAACTATACATTCTTCTCTGTCAAATGTACTATGAATAAAATTTCTCAGGTAGCAATGGATTACAGCAAGAGCCCAAATGTTATAATTCTTTTGCCCCATATTTTCCTATAATTGCCACTGCATTCCTCTGTGCTAAGCTCTTTAAAAAGTGGCTACAGAGATAATACCACTTCTTCACTTCCCATTCACTCAGTTAGACCGACGTAATTCAATCTAGCTCAGTCTGGCTTCTGGCTCCAAACTAGTCCACTGAAAATGCCTTTATTAAAGTTGCCAATGACCTGTGTCAGGTACCATGAAACAACAATGATCTACATAGATTTCCAATGATCCTTACTCAAACTCTCAGAATATTAAACCCAAAAGACCACTCCCTCCTTTTCAGAAATGTTCTTTTTTTAACTTTCATTATATTATTGTTTCAAATTTTTTCTTCTCCTTCTTCTTCCTCTTCTTCCTTCTTTTACTCTTGGTCTTCATCCTTGTCTCAGTACAGCTTTTTGGTTTATTTTGCAGACTCAAATCCTCTACTTGAATTCGGGATGACGGAATTTTTCAGGCTCATTTTCGGCTTTCTCTTCATTCCCATAGATTAAAAAGTAAAAATACATTTATCCATATCACAGCCAAATTTGTATCTCTATGAGATCTCTAATCTCATATCCATCTAAGTAATTGACAACTGCATTTTAAAGTCTCAAATTCATCTAAAATTAAATATATCCTAAATATTTATCTTGGTTTTCCACACCAAATCACGTCGTCTTCATCCCTACTTATTACCCCACATTCTGTTTTTTTCTCAAGAATTGCCAAATTTATCTGCCTGGCTCTTCAAACTGGAAATCTTGGAGTCATGCTTTATTTCCACTTTCTTTTCCCTCATCTCCAACATCCCTCCTCAGGAATTATTTTGTCTCCTCTCTTTTCTCCAATTCCCCTTCCAACAGCATAGCCCAGGGCACCGACACTGATTTCCATCACTACTACAACAACGCCTTAATCCTCTCACCTGTTCTATCTTAGCCTCATTGTGCACCAGCCATTTACAAAAGATCTTAATATTCAAATACTACTATTTCCCTTACCTACTCAATGTCTTTCAACAGTTTCTGATTTTACATAGAATAAAATCCAAACCTTGCATGGTCCAACACAATTTGGCTTCTACCCATGTCCCCCTCTACTGTTCACCTTGTATAAAACTCCAGTCACTCCAGTCTCTTTATTTCCTCACACATATCACACTCTTATTTCCAACCTTGGTTAGACTCTTGGTTCCTGAATCCTAATATCCTTGCTATGGGAAAAACAGCACCTTGGATTGACTGCTGTTTCAGGGGTTATACAACACTCTGCATAATTTTTCTGTCCCAGAAGTGTTTCCATCTAGCTACCCACATCCATCTCTTCTTCTTCCTGCTTTACTATATATTTTTCCATATCGATTATCACCTTCCAATATAACATATACTTTTCTTGGTAATTATATGTTTTTGGATCAATTTTTCTCCACTAGAATGTAAACTTCACGAGAGCAGGAATCTTGGTCTGTTTTGTTCCTTTGTGTGACCAACCATTACAGGGCCTTGCATACAGTAGAAGCTGCATAAGTATTTGATGAATGAATGACAAAACAAATGTGTCATTTTAAGAAATCTATATCATGCCAAGGAAACTAGAATATAGACTTTGGGCTTACCCATTCAGAAACTACTTTTTTTTTTTTTGGTGAGGAAGACCAGCCCTGAGCTAACCTCCATTGCTAATCCTCCTCTTTTTGCTGAGGAAGACTGGCCCTGGGCTAACATCCGTGCCCATCTTCCTCCACTTTATACGGGACACCGCCACGGCATGGCTGACGGGCAGTGAGTCACGGGCAGTGAGTCGGCGGGCGCCCGGGATCCGAACCCGCGAACCCCGGGCTGCCAAGCGCGGACGAAACCGCTGCGCCACCGGGCCGACCCTGTAGAAACTGTCTACTTTTACTCAAAATCTTTTATTTTGTCTATCTGAAAATGAATTTAAATTATCTGGCATGAGCAATAACATGCCTTGTTTTATTTGGCAAGACACCTGTGACAGTTATGCTTATTGTTCAGTTTTACCATGCTTTCTAGAAATACATTGAAAATACAGGTTATAAAGAAAACTCAGATCTAACTGAAGTTTAAGGACCTAAACTGGACTGTCAGCACATATTAGTTTTCACTCATTTCCACACTATACATGAGCACATTCTAGAGAGCATGGTGGAAAATACGCTCTTATTATAAAATAAGATTTCCTAGAGCATACATTTATAGTCACTATTGTAACTCAGTCCTCAAATATGCAGGTCTTAAATTCATCCCATTTTACTATTTTGGAAATATTAAAATACAAAGATTAAACTTATTAAAATATTTCTTAAAACTCTGCCAGTTACAGGAAGAGGCTCAAGATGTCTTAGAACCTGTATTTTACTTGATAGCTCAAATATAGTTAAATGGACCTCAATAATGTTATTTTATTTTTGCACCTGGGGAATAAAAAGAGGTGATAGAATGGATTTCTATTTTAAGAAGAATAAAATATATGCACAACTTTAGAAGTGAGGTATTTCTAATCTCATTTAAATATTCTAATATTATTGTCTTATACGTATTCCAAAGTCAATATAAAATGTATAGTGTTATTATGTTTTATTCACTTTCTTGTTCTAGGTTAATTGATTAAATGTTCTTAAAGAGAATTGGAAAAGCATAATTGAAAAGTGAATGTATATATAAGAAAATTTTCCCTGAACTCCTTTCTATTCTGATATCGTTAATTTTGTCCCTTTAACTATTTTTTTTTACAATTTATTTATTTCCAAGTATTTTTCTGGTCCTGTTGTCACTTTATCACACCGTTCTCTTGAGATCCTTTGCATAACCTAATCACTTAAAAGAAAATGAACACACAGTTCATTTTAGAATTATCTTCTCTTGCTTTTAAGTTAAAAGTAGTATTTTGTATTGGTCTATTTCTACTATTTTAAAAGAACTCTTTCTGGACTAAGAAAATAGGACAATGATTGTCCTATATTACATCAATAATTTATTGTATTTTAAAAGTTTTATTGATGTACAAAATATATTTGTGAAATTCAGAACTCATAAGTATACAGCACAATTAATTTACATCAAGTGATCAGACTTAGGTCTCCATCACCTAAATCAAGAAATAGAATATTATCTTCAATGCAGAAACACTCTCCTGCCTCCACACACTGAGTCCCATTCCAGCCATTACCTGAAAGACAACCATTTACCTGATTTCTAAATCCTATGAATTACATTTGTCTTTTTTATAACTTTATATTAATTAATCATTCAGTACAGACTCTCTTTTTTTTTGGTCTAGCTTATTTTACACACCATTGTGCTGAGATCCATCAACATCTTTGTAAGTAGCAATAATTTACTATTTTGTGTGATAGTAATTAATTATATAAATATATCAAAAAATTTTAGCCATGCTTCTTTTGATTGACATCTAAGTTGTCCCTGTTTTATAGCTATTGATAACGGTGCTGCTATGAATATTCCTGTACATATTTTTTGGTGAACTTTTGAATGTATTTCTATTGGGTATATATCTATAAATAGAAAGGCTAGATCATAAGGCATATAAATACTCACCAGTAGTAGAAACTGTCAAATAATTTTCCAAAGGTGTCTTATCAACTCATGCAGCATATGCAAGTTCCAATTAATTCACATACTGGTCAGCAGGAAATATGTGTATTTATAGCCATTCAAGTGAATGAGCAGTGGTACTTCATTGTAATTTGAATTTGTATTCTCTTGCTGACTAAATAATTGAGGACTTTTTTCATACATTCTTTTGCCATTTGGATACTTTTTGAAGTGGCTTTATTGAGATTTTTGCCCATTTTTCCATTTTTTAAAAATTTTATTGATTGAATAGTACAGTTCTTTTTCTCTCTTTATACATGCTGTTGTATATATATAGATGTGTGTGTGTATATATAATATAATACAATTTTTCCTACTTTATTCCTTATTTTTCAATGATGAAAAAGAAATTTTAACTTAAATGAGACCCAATATTTTTTATGTCTAAGAAAATGAAAGCTATCCTTTTTCAGCATCCATTTCAAGATCTCACATTGCATTTAGTTGTCATGTCTCCTTAGTATTCTCCATCTGAGTTTCAGTTTTTCCTAATTTTTCATGGTCTTGGTATTTTTAAAGAATACTGGTTAGGTATTTTGTAGAATAGCCCTCAGTTAGGGATTGACTGATGCTTTCTCCCGTTTAGACTGTGGTGACAAGTTTTTGGAAAACTATCATAGAATTCAGCTGCCCTTCCCATTGCATTGTATCAGGGGTTCACAATTAAAAATATGACATCACTGATGAAGTTAACCTTGATCACTGGTTTAGATGGTGTTTGCCAGTTTGTTCTAGTGTGGGGTTTTTTTTTTCCTTCCTATACTTTCTTTTTTGTAAGCACTCATTAAGTGCAGCCCATACTCGAGGGAGGGGACTTAAACTACACCACCTGGAGGGAGGACTATCAGAATATACAATATTTGAATATATTTGAAATTCTTCTGTAAGATTTTTCTCTTCTCCCTAATTTATTTATTTATTCAATCATTTATTTATATCACTATATACTCATCAATATCTGTTTTGTTCTTTGAGTTATCACCAAATACTATCATTATTCATTTTATCTTAAATTCCTCCAGTTTGGAAGCTAACTTTTTTAGTTTGGGTCCTCTGTCTTTCTGTTGTACCTCTATTATTAATATTTGAGAATTTCCTTTCTATCTGGCACTATACAATGCTCCAGGCTTATATTTTATTTTTCCTGTCGTGGGCCTGGAATCAGCTATTTTCCCAAGGATCCCTGAATTTTTTTTAAATTGGAAAATGGTGTTTAGAAACCAAGATCTGAGTTGTGTTGAAAGCTACCAGTGTGTCACTGCTTATAAGGCACCCCCAGTAGACAGAGCCAGGAAATATATGTATATATACTAACCTATGTATAAATATTCTAATTATAAATATTATGTATATGCACACGTGTATATACAGTCATGCATCACTTAATGACAGAGACACATTCTGGTAAATGTGTCATTGGGCTATTTCGTTCTTGTGCGATCATAGAGTGTACTTACACAAACCTAGATGGGATAGCCTACCACACATCTAGGCTACACAGCACTAATCTTATGGGACCACTGTCATATATGTGGTGTGTCCTTGACCAAAATGTCACCACGTGGTGCATGACTGTGTATGTATATATGCATGCATGCATGTGTATCAGCATGTATATATAGTAAACTAAACATGGGTTTATACTGATATCTGTGACTCCGTTCCAGCACTAAAGAGTTCATTTACCTTTTCCCCCTTGCTTACTCTTTACTCTGTGAGAAACTTGACTCATTTTCTACCATTAATCTTTTTATTTGTTCAACCAGTATAAACAACTCTAGTATGTCAAGCAATTTCAGAATTGCGAAGCTGACGCCTTTTCTGCAACTTATTTTTGTTACTCTGTTATTTTGTCTTCAAGTCCTCAATTCTCTGACAGGTTGAAGTGTTTATGGTTTTGTAGATTAACTGGTTCATTTTTGCTTTTAGAGTAAGAGTCGAGTGATGATCTCTTACAACGTTTCTATATCTGAATTGGAAATCCTATTTTCTATTTTTTATACTGATGATTGAGTCATAACTTTCAGCCACTTCCCCTCTATTATGTAAATTTAAGATTATTCTCTTAAAGTATCACTATCACTGTCCTAGTTTTAATATGCAGTATTTTTGTAGTTAAGATAAAATCCTATTTATATCATGATTTCTTCTTTAACCATAAGCTATTTATAAATCTACATATTTAAATCAAATCTTACATATATTTGCTAGTTATCTTTGTGTGACTTTTGTAACAGCAGTGTCATCAGAGACTATATTCTGCATGATTTCAATTTTTTGGTTTTCTTTTACTTTTTGATTCAGTTTCTGTTTGTAGTTCTGTGATTTATAATAGGAAATAAAGATTTGGTCTTCATCCCCCTTTCTGACACACAGCTTCTAAATCCCTCAGAATTTCCTGTGGTAAGAGAGATAAAGATGTCTTTTGTTATGTTAATAAGGTGATTTTTGGATCTCACTTAAGGATGGAGACTGGTCCCCAAGAAAACCAATCTAGCGATTAGGGGGTTGGAACTTTCAGTCCCACCTCCCAGGAAGGGAGAGCGTGAATGAATCAATCATGACTGTGTAATGAAGCCTCCATAAAAATCCAAAAGGACAGGGTTCCGAGAGCTTCCAGGTTGGTGAACACGTGGAGGTGCTGGGAGAGTGGTGCGCCTGGAGAGGGCATAGAAGCTCCTCGCCCTTCCCCCATGCCATGCCCTTTGCAGCCTTTCATCTGGCTGTTCTTGAGTTTAACCCTTTTATAATAAACTGTGATCTAGTAGTAAGTAAAATGTTTCTCTGAATTCTGTGAGTGACTCTAGTAAATTAATTGAGCCTGAGGAGAGAGTCTTGGGAACCTCTGATTCATAGCCAGTGGGTCAGAAATACAGGTAACAACCTGGGCTTGCCATGGGCATCAGAAGAAGGAGTGGGGGGCAGTTTTGTACGACAGATTCCTTAACCTGCGGAATCTGGCACTGTCTCCCTGTAGACAGTGTCAGAATTGAATTGAATTGCAGGACACCCAGCTGGTGTCCGGAGAACTGCTTGTTGTCTGTGTGGGGAACCCACACCCCACATTGGAATTGGCACCAGAACACCAAGAATGCTGAATTCTTGTAAGTGTTTCATGTACTTGAAAAGGCTGTTTGCTTATATTGGGGCCACAAAACTTTGTATAAGGGGAATTTTATTAATGTTGTCAACTCTTTCATGTTTTGCTGATATTTTGTCTGCATGTTCTGTGTACCTCTGATAGAAGTGTGTTTAAATCACCTTATATGGTGGTTTCCTTTCTTTCCTTTTTCCCCCTTTTTTCATTCTATTTTTGTTTTTTTCTTTATATATATTGAAATCATGCCATCAAGCGCAGAATGTTTAGAATAGATGGATTGAATCTTTCAACATCATAAATTATCCTCTTTATCTCTGGTAATTAAATGTCCTTGATATCTCTTATGTGTTATCATAACATAGAACCGTTAGCTTTCCTTTGGATAATGTATTTATAAACATTATTTTTGCCTTCAAATTTCCTACATAACAAATCTTTAGATATATTTATTGTACACAGCATGGTATGCTGGATGTTATTTATTTAGTAACTTGATTATATTTAGTGCATTTACACTTAATATAATTTCTCATTCATGATGTACTTTTAGTTTGTTCTGCCTGATCTATGTACCCACTTTCTCATGTCTGGAATTTTTTGATTGATTACTTTCAGCCTTCCATTTTTTCTTGCATATGTTTGGTAATTTTCTAGAAATTAAAGCTTTCATCCTTGATTTTTTTTTTTAAGTGAGACATTCCTCTTTTTGTTTTTGAGGAAGATTGGCCCTGAGCTAACATCTGTTGCCAATCTTCCTCTTTATCTTTTTTTCTCCCCAAAGCCCCAGTACCTAGTTGTATATCCTAATTGTATGTCCTTCTTGTTCCTCTATATGGGACACTGCCTCAGCATGGCTTGATGAGTGGTGAGTAGGTCCATGCCCAGGATCCCAACCAGGTGAATCCAGGGCCACCAAAGTGCATTGAGGAAACTTAACAGCTTCACCACTGGGCCGGCCCCTCATCCTTGATTTAGCAAAGACTAATATTAAATGACAATGGTACATTTTTGTCATTCCAGAAAATACCAGGAACTTAGGACACTTTAACTCCATTTATCTCTCATCTGATTCTACCCCTTTCCAATGTTTCAGATTCCCCAATCCTTAGCCCACTCCATCTGGTTCCTTGAGAATGGTACCCTCTTCAAGGTCAATATTGCTATATTGACTGTATAAACATACATGTGCAAACTTCTTTAAGCTTATTAATGTACCACTACTTCTGGCAATATAGATTTTAAAATTTATAGCTTATTTTTATCAAAATAGCAAAAAAAGAAAAAATATATCCTTCAAATGTGAATCTAATTTTCAAAATTTCATACTATATGTTAGGATATTAGTGATACATTTATTAGGAGAGATCATTTCTTATCACCACATTCTACTATAGTTTTGATTGGTTTTTCCAGGAACACTCAGCTCTGATTTTTTTCCATTTTAAAGTATGTCGGTACTATTTCTTCCATTTATCCCAGCATTCATACTTGATACCTTTAATTCTCAACATCCCACATCCAAGTCAATGATGAACTTCCACCAAATTAAATCCCACTTAACTTTTCAAACTCGTTTCTTTCTTTTACTTTGTTCTGCATCTTCTGTTCAAAAGTGGAATCATTTTTTGCATGGTATACTACAAAATCCTCCCAATTTCCTTGCTTGTTTTTGTTTTTCCTCTTTAATAGTTAAGTATATTTATCTAAAATGCCAACATAAGATGATCTCACCTGGGTTAAACTCTACAGAAGAAACCCTCCTCATTGCCATAAAACAAAGCACAACCATCACATAACATTCAATATCTTCCACAACCTGGCCCTTGCTCACCTTTCTAGCCTCATATTTTGAAATTTTATTTTACAGTGACACTATACCTAATCTCATAGGCTTTATCCAATCATTGATGAATGAGGAAAGAAGGAAGGAAGGAAAAAGGGAAGGAAAGAAGAAAAGAAAGAAGGGGAAATGAATTGCTCCATGAATTATGCTCAGTATAGTATATTGGAGCAGGTGTTTTGAGAAAGTAAATATAATGTAAGAGTTTTGAAATTGAATGTATAGGAAAATACTCTATGCCAATGTTTACATGGAAAATAAAACAGAACCATTTGAGACAAAAATATATTTAAATCTTTGAAAACAATCTCTGTGAATTTTAGTGATCAATCACTATGATCATTAAATAATCAGTGTTATTGCAATTATTTTTACTGAACAGTCATACTATTTATTTTCTGTATAACTCCTTTCTAAAAAAGAGGCTGATTTACCAATCTACATGAACATCTAAAGTTCTCCTATATGAATCTGACATCTGACCATTGTTTGGAAAATTGATTGACTTGTCCTTATAAATTAGCAAATAATTTTTGCCCGTGAGAGGAGAAACTTCTCCCAAAACATAGTTTTACTTTTGTTGTGGTATAAATAGTAAATTCAGTGGCACTCTCCTGTAGCCTAATGAGTTGGCATGGAATTAATTATAAGGAGATTATTTAAGACACAATTTTTACAAAGATCAGAATGACTTTATTGTAACAATTTTTCAATTATATTATAACCCTGAGACACAAATCTTATAAGTGTTCCATAGTTGTTCTTTAAAATAAAATACTGATCTTTTCGTCTGAAATTTAAATGACTTCATATTTTATGATGTATTATGTATTTATTGTAAACAATTCAAATAGCATAGAAAAGTTTTAAGAAAAAAAGAGAAATTATCTGAGTACCCATTTCCGGAAATAAATGATTACTATTTTGTTACACATACACACACAACCCTGTGTGGATGTAGTTTTATAATTATGGGACATATTCCCACAATGTTGTAAGGCTGCTTCAAGGTGTTTCTCTGTTTCCTCAGGTAAAGTATTTGATTTTCTTCATGAACAGAAGCAGATGTACTGGTGTTTTGTAACTGGTTTTGGGTGTGTAGAAGTTGGAAAAGAGAACAACTGTTTTGTTGGTACAGATTGTAGCTGGAAGGGCTTACTCATGGTGCCAGAAAGAGTAGTTATGAATCCTTAATTACAGTGGCTCCTCAGTTTTTATCATGGTTAAATCTAAGAATGCTGATCCACAGAGAGAAGCAGAGAAGGACAAAGTCAAGAACCTAAAAAAAGTAACACCAGAAGAGATAAATATCAAGATAGTCTAATCAAGAAGAGAAAGTGAGACACACACATATATGGAAATTTAGGGACATTTTAAAGAAAGATGAAACAAGAAATATACAAGAAACTAGAAAAACAGTGTCTATATTTAAGAATGTTAAAAATAAAAAATCAAAATTGCTTGGGGCTGGTCCAGTGGCTTAGTGGTTAAGTTCATGTGCTCTGCTTTGGGGGCACAGAGTTCGTGGGTTCACATCCCAGGTGCGGTCCTACACACTGCTCATCAAGCCATTCTTTGTTGGTGTCCCACATACAAAATAGAGGAAGATTGGCACAGATGTTAGCTCAGGGACAATCTTCCTCACCAAAAAAAAATCAAAATTGCTTGAGAAAAGGATGTGCAACAATTCATTAGAAGCATACTGTATTCTTTCTCTAAGTAGGTCACATGCTCCACTCCAGTATTAGGAATGTAGTTCATAACCCCACAACTTCCCTGACTATCAATGAGAATCAGAAGGAAGGGAAAATGGATGACAGAGAGGCAAATAAAAACCACAACAACAAACTACTGAAGAATTCCCCAATTCTGTAAGAAGACTCAAATAGAAAGTCTAATGAAGCCCTTTACAATTATTGAACCATCTTTCTAAATCATTTTTAATTGCTTTTGCAGTGGAAAGTATCAGGCTGTACTTTTCCGATACTGAGTTGTGAATCTCACTCAACTATAAAATCAAATCCTGAGATTTATTTTAGACATTACAGGAAAGATGAAACAGAAGTATTCTATTCGCTTATTCACTCTTTTATTCATCCAGAATTGTTTATTAAGAGCCAGATAATGTAGGGCTTTGTAGATCACTTTAAGAATTTTGTCGTTACTACTGAGTGTGAATTTTGTTTGCTAAAGAGTGTGGATTTATCTCTGTCCTTATGGGGGAACTATAGAAAAATAGTCCACTTAGTGATATGTTAGAGTACCCCACTCAGTAGTATGTTAGAGTAATATGTCATGCGCCACAAAACGATGTTGCAGTCAATGACACACCACATATACAACAGTGGTCCCATAGATTAGTACCATATTGCCTCAGTGTGTAGTAGGCTGTAGCATCTAGGTTTGTGTAAGTACACTCTATGATGTTCGCACAATGATGAAATGGCCTAACGACACATTTCTCAGAACATATCCAGTTGTTAAGCAATGTATGACTATATAGTTAATCAGCTAGATGGTGACAAATATTCTCTCCTTGATCAAACTCTACCCAGGCTCCTCTATCTCTTTTTCAACTAGGCTTTGACTGTTGGATTTCTATGTTTGTCTCTGCGTTGTTTAATTTTAGCCAGAATCCTGCTAAGTCTGTTTAGCCAGAATCCCCAATCCTCCTCCATATTTGATTACTCTTGATGTCTAATCAGGTTCCTTATCTTCCACCATTTCACAGGTGATGTCTGACGACCCTGGCCTGCCTTCAGCAAAAATTCTGTTAGGTCAGTTTAGCTAGAATCTCCCATTACCTCTGATACTTTCTCTTAGTAATTTTCTACCCACTGATCCTCATCCTACTCCTTGGCTATAAATTCCCACTTGCCCATGCTGTATTTGGAATCAAGCATGGTCCAAACTGAGGTCTTTTTTCCCCCACTATGGTATTTTTCCTGAATGAAATCTGTTTTTACCACTTTAACAACTGTCCAGCTCTGGTTTTTCTTTGTCAGTGGACAGTGAGAAAGAATGCAAGAACTAACACAAACGTTCTTGATAGCAATTCCATTGGTGATAATATATCCATGATTCTTAGGGGAAAAAAAAGAATTTCCAGTATAGCAATGTGGTTAAAAACTGATTCTAGGGACAGACCATTTAATTTAAATTTTAGTTTTTCCACTTAGTAACTATAAAATCTTAGGCAATGGCTTAAATTCTCTGAGCTCCAATTTCCTAATCTCCAAAATTAGGGTAGAGACAATACTTAATTCACTGAGCTGTTCTGAAGTTTAAATGCGTTATTATTTGTAAAAGATCATGAAACCATTCATTGAACATATTAAGCACTGTATAAGTATAAACTTTATAAACTGTATAAAAAACTTAAAAAATGTATAAACTTTAAATTCTAAAGAAAAAATAATTCATACATGTTATGGTCTGAATGTTTGTGTCCCCCCAAAATTCGTATGTTGAAATACTATTGCCCAATGTTATGGTGTTAGTAGGTGAGGATTGGAAGGTCCTTAAACCATGAGGGTAGAGCCCTCATGAGTGACATGAGTGCTTTATTAAAGAGGCTCCAGAGAGATTTCTAGCCCCTTCCACCATGTGAGTACACAATGGGATGGCACCAGTATGAACAAGAAAGAGAGACTTCACCGTTCTGGCACCTTGATCTTGGACTTCTCAGACTCCAGAACTATGAGAAATAGATTTCTGTTGTTTATAAGCTACCCAGTCTGTGGTACTTTATTATCACAGCTGGAAAGGACTGGAACAGTACTACATAAGTGAGAGAATCTGTTTGTGTATCTTAGGAGTTTTTTTTTTAAGATGATTCCTTTACATTCCAAACATTTTACTTGGTTCATACTTTGTTCTATTAGAATGATGAAGAAAATACTGGGATTTCTCAATTGCTTTTCTATGATATAAATAGCTTTCATAAACATGATCACAAAAATAATCTTTGTTTTATCAATTATTTTCATTTCTATACCATAATTCCCTCATTTAAATATCTCAAAATATGTTTTATATAGAACAATGCTAATGCATATATTTGAGTATATAAAAACAGTAAAAATATTTTTGTTTAAGAAGTCTTTGAATGTAAAAACAATCATTCTGATTTATTCTTGTATATAAAAAATGATAAAATATGATAATATGTAAAATTATTACACAAACAATACATAAACTCAAAATACTGCAGAATCAAATGCTGCAATTTTTTTCTTTTCAAACATTATAAGATATTAAAGGTATGATCAAATTACTTCCTTTCTTCTCTGGGAGCTACCACCACAGGCAGGAATATTTATTTTATCTTATTTCTTGGTGGGGCCTGTCTCCTTACTAAGAGGATTATATTCCATTCTACATCTTAGAGTATTCTCATTTTTTTAAATTACTATTTCTGAATTATATCAGCTCTTTCATAGGTCAAGTTCTTGATTATTTTTGAGACCCAAATGCAAGTTTGGTTAAAAATTTGTTCCAGTATATTTCTTTCTTTTTTATTGTTTTTGAAATTATCCACAGGTAATCTAAGAGATATTGTGATACTTTTTGTTTTTAAATCCTTGATATAGAAACAGTCCTCCTAATAAAGTCAAGAATTTGACAGAGTATATATGGGAATCTGTATTTCCATATATTAGAATTTTCCTTCAAGTACATCTGATAATGTAAAGTCATTTTATTCTTAACAAAACTTTATGTGTATTATCTATATCACTGGATTTTCTCTATGCACATTTATTTTCATTATATTAGCACAGATATATTGATGTTCCTTATCCCCAATGACACTCATTTACAGTTATTTAGTTATCTAGAAATTTAGTGAAAACTTATCTCAGAGAGCAGTAACATTCATAAACTCTCTGGACTACCATGAAATACCACCAGATTATTAACTAATTCTGCTAATGGGGTCCCTGAGATCTAAAATGATATAGTTAATGTGCTCAATAAATGAGATTTATGTGAAATCAGTCTATAGTTAGTAGAATAATTTAATCTTTCAAAATCATTCTAGCATATCCAGTCCTAGAAATATATGTCATTAGAGGAAATATTATTAACAAATAGTTTCTAAATTATTTAAAATAAATGTAGTGGTGTTTTTGTTATGACGAATAACTCCTAACAGACCTAGCCAACCCACAGATGATAACTACAAATTCTGGATAATTAAAAAAAATTATAATCTGAAGGCTGTATGCTGTGAACAAGAGGAGACAAATTTTGGAGGTGGTGTCAACACTTTAGAGAGAATTGTATGATACGAGAAACACATTTCATTGTGTTTACCCTGAAAGCAGACACAGTTGATGCACAGGACAAAACAATGAAAAGTTTACTAATTGAAAATAAAACTGTATTGGATGAATTAAGTATCAGATTATATGCCATGGAAGAGATGATTTGCAAACTGTAGGATAGTTCTGAAGTAAGTAATTTAAACTCAGTGGAGAAAAAAGACAAAAAAAATGTGAAAGAGAAAAGGAGATTGAGAGTGAATGTGAATAGAACTTCTATTTTAGATAAGTTACAGGGACATGGTGCTTCCACCAGGAAAAAAATTGGATTAATTAAAATTTGAGAGGGGGAAACACTTCTCCTTGGTAGATCCCTTTCTAGAACCTACATTCTTTTGGAAGATACCATTAGGAGCCATTTTGTATATAAAATATACAAATATCAAGTACACAGGAAAAAAACTAGCAAAATAAAAAGAGATAAATGTAAAAAGTTGTAAAAAAAAAAAGCAAACCTGGACAGTTATTGAAGCAGTAAATATTCCAGAAAATAGAAGGAGAGAAAACTTATTTTATGAGGTCAGTGTAACTAAAGTGAAGATGTAAAAAAATAAATAAATAATAAAATAATAAAAAGACACAATATCCTTCATAAACATGGACACAAAAATCCTTAAGAAAATATTAACATATTGAATCAATGTTATCATATTGAATCAACACCTTCTCAAACATCTTGAAGACATCTCAAAAGTCCTGCAGCTAACATTACTCTTAATGGTAAAAGATTGAATTATGTTCCTCTGAGATCAGGAATGTGGCAAGGATGACAACTCTATGCATCAAACTGGATAGCTAGGAAATACATATTATATAGCAACATATTTATGTTATAAATATCATATAAAATAAATAAATATAAATATTTGAATTATATTCATATGTATATAACATGAATTCATACTAATTCCTCCAACTCTAATACATTATCATATGGTTTATTCTAACTTTCCCTCTTATTTACCTATAACCTCCTACTCTAATAGTGAGAAATCTGGCTCAAACCATCTGCCTTCCTTTTACTTATTTTTTCAGTCCCACTATAAACTTGTAGTGGTTTCAGAATGTTATCCATACCCCATTGAAAACAACTTTAATAACTCAAGTACAGTACATATATACAGATCCTTTCTCTTTGGTCTTATATTCTCCACTTATCCAGGTGATTTTCAAATTTATATTGAAATAAAAAGTACCTAGAAGAGTCAATGTGACAGTGAGAAAACTAATAACATTGGAGGATTCACTACCTGATTTCAAAACTTAATATAAAACTAGGATAATAAAGCTAATGTGGTATTGTAGAGGATAGACAGATAGATTAATAGAATAGAATAGAGTATCCACAAGTAGACCTACAAAGGTTTCTTACAAGGGTGCAAAGGCAATTAAAGGAGAAAAAGAAAACCTTTGCCACAAATGGTTATGGAATAAGTGAGTGTCTATATGCAAAAAAGAAAAGAAAAAGCAGAAACACTTACCACATGTTTACCTCAGACCTTATAAATATTATTAAACCAGATAATTGGTCAAATATAAACAGAAAACCTTTGTAATCTTGTGATAGTCTTCTTTGATAGAATACCAAACACACAAATTTAAAAAACCAAAACTTGATGAATTAGACTTCATCAAAATTTAAAACCTTTATGTTTTAAAAGATGTTATCAAGAAAATTTTAAGAAACCAAAAGTCTAATAAAAAGGCAAAACAATTGAGCAGACATTGCAAAAAGGAAGACAACAAATGACCAATAAACATATGAAATATTTAATATTGTAGGTCTTCAGTAAAATCTAAATATGTAAATTAAACTACATCAAAAAATAAACCAGTTATTTTCCTACATTGTTTATGGTAGCATAAAATTTAAACCTATTTTGGAAACAAATTTGACAGTATATACTAAATACAATCATATGCTTTTCCTGTGAGTCAGCATTCCAACTCCTAGATATGCAACCAAGAGAAATGAATACACTTGCTCACCAAAAAATATTGCTTATAACAGCTTTTATAGAGGATCCAAATACTAAAAACAGCCCATATGTAGGTCAACAGTTGAATACATAAGCAAATTGTACTTATTTATACAATGAGATGTTACATAACAATAACAATAAATCAACTACAACAGTATGGGAAAATATTGTTGAGTAACACAGAAGTAACAATGATAAAAATGTCAGGTACAGAGGAACATATACTTATTACCGAATTTATATGATGTTCAAGGACAGGTAAGACTGATTCATATTTTTTAGCTCTTAAAGCATTTTCTCATGGTGTGGAGTATCGCTATGGTCTGAATGTGTCCTTTCAAAATTTATATGTTGAAATCCTTACCCTCAGAGGTGATGGTATTAGTAGGTGAGATATTTAGGACATGATTCCTTTGTAAGGGTAGAGCCCTCATGAATAAGATTAATCCTCTTATAAAAGAGATCTCACAGAGCTCCCTAGCACTCTTCCACCATGTAAAGACACAAGGAGAAGTCTATGACCCAGAAGAGGGTCCTCACCCAACCATGCTGGCACCCTGATTTTGGACTTCCAGGCCCCAGAACTGTAAGGAATGAATTTCTGCTATTTATAAGCTACCCAGTCTGTTGCATTTTGTTAAGCATCCTGAATGGACAATGACAGGTATTATCTGGAAAGCAATAGAAGGAATCCTTCTGAAATCCTGGAAATTACATAAGTGCTTGCACATATAAAATTTATTGAGCTACAAATGAGATTTGTATACATTAGTCTTTGTACACTATCCTTCAAAAAAAAAAACTGAATAAAGTGAGATTTCTTATATCTATTCAGAATTCCAGAACAGGAGATGGAAAGAAGGAAGGTGATTAATATTATTAATATTAATCTTAATAAGTTAATATTAAATTTAAATGAGATATTAGCTGAGAATATTTCTGAATCATTGGAAATTTTAAATCCACTTATTCAGGAAGTAGAATAAATCCCAAGAAAAATGAATAAAAATAAAGCAAATTTAAAAACACCACAGGTAATCTACAAAAGATAGACAAAGTTAAGATCTTAAAGAAATTGTAAGTTGAAGATAAAAGATTATTTACAATGTACAACAATTATATAATCCATTGACTCCACAATAATAACAATGGAATAAAAAATGACGTAGAAATCATATCTTCAATCTACTGAGAGAAAATAATCATAAACCTGGAATTTTATATCCAGCAAAACTATCAGTCAAAATCAAGTGCAAAACCCATAAGTAGATGAATAAGGGATGGACAATCACTAAGATGTTCCAAAAGAAAGAGTTCACTTAAAGCATATATGAATGGTGGATTGCAGGTAGACTGGAAAAATTTCTTGAAGGGAAATCTGAAAGTAAGAAAAAATGGTAAACAAAGGAAATGGTAAATTGGTTGCCTGCAGAAGTAGGATGAATGTCCATCCAAAATTTGGCTTAGATGTCAAGACTGATAAGACAGATGATAATACACACACATACACACACACACACACACACACACACACACCCTAGAAGGTATAAAAAGTTTAGAGCAGACTTTCTAAGCATTCTTATCATCTTGCCCAGATGTGTGGAGTAAAGGAAGAGAGAGAGTTGTGGCTTAAGAGCTGTCAGCACTCAAGCACAAAAATATGGAGTCAGACTCTTGTAGAAGTGAATACTTCAAATTACACAAAGTATAAAAAATTAACCTCAAAATGTGTAAGTCTGAGAATTGAAACAAAATTAAGTTCAAATATGAACATCAATCACCAATAATTTTGGAATCCAGTCAACAGTGTAAACCCTTTCCAAGGTCTATGTACTCTTTAAAAGGAATCTTTGTCAAACATGTATGAAAGATATCCACCATAACTTTTTAGAAGATAAATAGAATGCATAACTTTAAAGCTAGTTAAAGTAGGAAAAATGGAGGGAGGAAAGAAGCAAGCAAACAAATCTCCATCAATTCAAAAGAATCCATGAATAGATTAAAAGGTAAAATATATCAGAATAGGAAAATAAAATGTACAAAATAATTTGTTTGCCATAAGTATAAATACACAAAAATTCAACAATTGTAAATAGACTAAAATATAGAGAAAGATGAATTCAAATGCTATAAGTAGAAGATTGAATATACGATGTTTGCAAGAGACAAATAAGTGAATGAATGTGAATGAATAACGAATGCTCATATGAATGAATAACTGAACAAGAAACTTGGAAAAAATTAGATTGAGAAAAGATGTAATAGTTAAGTAGAAACATAAAAATATAGATCTAAGGTAAAAAAGTTTGATTCAAATGCATGAGGATCATTACATAATGAGAAAAGTTTCAACAAAGTAGGAAATAATGATAATTTAATAATTATATGTAAGGAATAACAGCTTCAAAATACGTAAAGCAAACACTGATAATCCTGCAATGAAAAAATTTACAATGGGAGTTTAAAAAAAATCCTATATCTGAACTTGATAGCCCAAGCTGACAAAGCTTCAAAGCAAACAGAAAAATTTAGACAGTGAATTAACAAGGGTGATCTAATATATGTATAAACAGTGCTACCAATATTTGAAAAACACACATTGACTTCTAGCATGCACAGGATGTTTACAAAATTGACCATGTATAAAACATTAAGCTAGATTCAACAAATTTTCAATCATCATTATCACAAGAACATATTTTCTATCATACTTAAATTAAGTAACAAATAAATAACAAAAAGTTAAAAATTTCATAAACTTAAATTAATATTTTACTTCCTAAATAATTTCTGGATCAAAGAAGAAATCATAATAGAAATCAAATATTCTAGTTCTAAATATTTAGAACTGTATCATAATCAAAACACTACAACTTCATACTAGTGAAAGAGTAAAACAATGCTTACAGCAAAATTTATTACCCTAAACACAATATTAGAGAAGAAAAATGACTGGAAATACTAAGCTAAACATCTAAGACAAAGAGTTAAAGAATAACAAGATAAATGCATAGAAAAGTATCTCTTAAAACCTATTAAAAATAAGAACCCACACATTAATGAAACAGGAAAGAGAAAAAATAGAATTGACAGTCAAATATTCTGTTGGTTTAAAAAAAAATACAAAACTTTTTTCAGACAGATCTTGGAAAAAAATAAAGAGAATCAATTATACTAGAATAGAAATCAAAAAAGGTGAAGTTATAAATACTGAAAAAGTAAAAACCAACAACAACAAATGCAAAGCACAAAAAATAGAAATGTTAATTCTTAAGAAAGTCTTTATCATAATTATAATAAATGAGCTTGAAAGTAAGAATAATTACTAATAACAAAACTTTTGAATCTGCCACTATTTCTCATTCACTGGAAGACTCCTGGAAGGGGATATTTCTTAATGACCAGGAATTTTCCATGTCTTCTTTTTATTTTTTCTGTGTTTCTCAACTAAGTACTCTGAACCTGCCACCCACTACGTAGAACCAGCTTTTAATTACCGTAATTCTCTTCTTCAAATTACAGTGTTGAATTTCTTGATGGAATAATACATCTTAGAATCTTGCATTTTTAAATTGAAAAGATTCATTTCTATAATTTTGTAACGTGGGATGACAAAATGATGGGAAAGGAATACTATAAAAGAAGACCGAAGAAAATGTTATATTATTTTATAACTCTCACAATCTATTTATAAAAATATGTTTTCTCCTTAGTGAAGCTTGGCTGGGTACACAGTCTCACGGTCTTGGAAGGACAGGTTTATGTGGCCAATTACCTCTTTGGAGTTTGTCTTGGTTGGATTGGGCAGCTATTACAAAATGACTTGGACGGGGTAACTTACACAACAAACATTTTTTTCTCACAGTTCTGGAGGCTGAGAAGTCCAAGACCAAGGTGACTACAAATCTGGTGTCTGGTGAGAGCCCACTTCCTGGTTCATAGATGGCCATCTTTTCACTGTGTCCTCATGTGGCAAGACAGAGCAAGCACGCAAACTCTGGTGTCTCTTCTTATAAGGGCAATAACCCCATTTATGAGGGCTCCACTCATGACCTAATCACCTCCCTAAGGTTCAATCTCACAATACCATCATATTGGGGGTTAGGACTTTAAGGTATGAAAATTGTGCAGACACAAACACTCAGTCTACAATAGAGTCTTAGAGCGAAATTGACTCTACTACCACCTAATCTTTCTGGGGGGGCTTGGTAAGAAGACGGGTTCCCTGAGACTGATAAACCAAAAGTTCTAAAAACAGGAGGACTGCTTAATACATAGAAGTATAATCATTCTCTAATCGTTACATAGAATTTAATTAATTGTGATATCTACCCGGTACATTATACAGAAGAGCATAACATTTTTGATAACTCAGTTTAAGTTTTATAATGACCACTTTTTTTCAAGTTTTATTCTTTCCTGATCGTAAAAGCAACTTATGTTAATTATGAAAAAATAGGAGATAAAAAACACAAAGAAAAATAATCATGTATAATCCAAATCAGAAATAATTTCTATTAACATTTTGGTGTGTATTGTTCTCTTTTTTTCTGTGTGTGTGCATGTATGTGTATGTGTGTAGGTGCAAGCAAACAACAACTATGTTGATGATCTCTTTATTGTAGAAAACGATAAGCCAAGAATAAATTGGGCTTAAATGTACTGAGATCAAAATATGATGATATCAGAAACAATTAACTTTTTTGATAGAAATGCCTAAAAGGCACAGATTATCCAGTCATTCTATCATTCAAACTGATCACTGCTCATGCAGTTTTACCCCACCTTTGTCTTCAAATGATTTTTCTACATTGAAAAAGCAATACTAGTCATGTATAAATCATATATACACCTACAGCCCTGTAGGCAATACTTTTTTCATACGCATCTTTAAGTCTCATGTTTTGCTTAAAATGAAGTTTCTAGGCTGTAATTATCTTCAAACATGAGTCATGCTTCTGTCTTCATTGATTAATCCCTCCCTAAGTTGCAGACAGGCCTTATGAATAGTATGAATGCTATTAAGCTAAATTTATGATTTTCTTCCCTTCGAAAGCAAGCAGAGTGTGGTTGTCCCTCCTCTGTGCTTCCATAGCACCTTATACAATCCTTCATTTTAGCACTTTTCTCACTGTGCTCTAATTATTTGTTTGCATTTGTCTCTCACATTAAATAATGGTCCCATTAAAGAAATGCCTACTTCTTATTCAACCCTAAATTCCTGGAAGCTAGCAAAATTCTTGGCATACAGTATACTTCAGGAAATAACTGTTAAATGAATGAAACCATCAAAGCTCCTATATGAATATTACCAGCTTTAATGGCATAATTTGTACAGCATTGTTGACAGAATGTCCTGCTTTTAGTAAGTTATCTTTAGAAATTTCACAGCTGCTATACACACATTGAATAATCCTTAGGGTTAGCAATCTCTATATAAATTTATGAATTGTTAAAGAATTTATCATGGTATTTGTGAGCTGCCCAGGTAAATAATAAATTTACAGTTACTAATTGATTTCTGATTTGGTCTTTGTCAACAACAAAAGAAATAGGACCAGTAAACATTTCACAATACATACATATGTCAAGTCATCAGGTTGGACACCTTAAACTTACACAATGTTATATGTCAAATATATTCCAATAAAACTGAAAAAAAAAAGACATGTTAAAAAAAAGACTAGAATCAGAACATTTTCACAGCACACTCAGAAAGTCACATTGGACCTTCTGTATTGAGATTCAGAAAATCTGTACATTTAGAGAACTGTAATGGACTAGAATGGTCACTGATATTTAGAGAATCTCTGTTCTATAGAAAAGACAAGTAGCGTTATTGTTTTAAAACATATTCATTAATTTAACTAACCTGTTTCAAATAACATAGTCTGCACGAGTCATGCTATTTAAAAACTAGAAAAGTGGTATGCACAGATTTTAGTTAGAATATATAAGTATTTTAACTATTTGTTGCTTCTGTCAATGCTCAGAGCATTTTTAAGTTTTCTACTGGAGCTACTACCAGACTGTGTGTCATATTCTATAGATTACCTACTGTGATATTGTGATTTATAAGAAATTATATTTGGTCTTGGTCCCCTTTTCTGACAGAGCTCCCAAAACCTTTGGAATTTCCTAAGTGTTCAGAGTGATAAAGAACGCCATTTGTTATGTCAATGAGGTGACTTTTGAAAAGCTCCTAAGGATGGAGGCTGGTTGCCAGGATAACCAATCAGGTGATTAGAGAGTTGGGACTTTCAGTTTCACTCCCCTGGCCTCCAGGGAGGGGAGAGGGCCTGAAGGTTGAATCAATTTCTAATGGTCAATGATTTAATCAATTATGCCTATGTAATGAAGCCTCCATAAAAACTCAAAAGGACAGAGATCAGAGAGCTTCTGGGTTCCTGAACATATGGAGGTGCTGGGAGAGTGCTGCACTGGGAGAGGGCATAGAAGCTCTGCACCCTTTCCCCATACTTTGCCCTATTCATCTCTTCCAACTGGCTGTTCCTTAGTTATAGTCTTTGATAATAAACCAGTGATCTTGTAAGTAAAATATTTCTCTGAGTTCTATGAGCTACTCTAGCAAATTAATTGAACCCAAGGAGGACGTCATGGAAACCTCTAATTTATAGCGAGTTGGTCAGCAGTACAGGGAACAACCTGGATTTGAGATTAGCATCCTGAGTTGGATGGGGTCATTGGAATCTCCAACCTATCACTGGTAGATCAGAAGCACAGGTGATAACTTGGCCTTGCAACTGGCAGCTAAAGTGGGTGTGAGGGGCAGTCTTGTAGGACTGAACCCTCGACCTGTGGAATTAGACACTATCTCCTGGTAGACAGGCATCAGAATTGAGTTGAATTGTAAGGACATCCATTTGGTGTCTAGAGAATTGGTGGTGGTGTGGGAAACCACCCACCCCTTCACACATTGAAATTGGATCTAGCAACTCAAAAGACCTACAATGGTGGCAATTTAATTCTCAATACCCAGAATTATAATATGGTATATTTTTCATCTTAAGGAACCTAGACAAACCTACCAATAGTCTACAAATAGTCTGCAGCATTGTAGGACTACATATGGCAAAAGTGTGTGTGATTTTTCATAATCTGAGAAGGCTTAGTCCTGAGATATTTTATGATGACATTTTATGAGAAGCTGGCCAGAGGTAACTGGGGTGCTTTAAGCTAGTGAAAGCCATTTAACTCTAGAGTTGAAGCTGGAAAATGTAACTGAGTTAAATGTATAGAATAAAACTATGTGACTCAAATTCAGGTTTAATTTAGAATCATTAACAAAGAATCAGGTCTAGCTGATTTGAAGTACAGTCATGTCTCAATTAACAATGGGAATTCGTTCTGAGAAATGCTTGGTTAGGCCATTTCATTGTCGTGTGAACATCACAGAGTGTACTTACACAGACCTAGATGGTATAGCCTACTACATGCCCAGGCTATACGGTATTAATCTTATGGGGCCACTGTCGTATATGCGGTCCCTTGTTGATTGAAATGTCATTATGCAGTGCATGACTGTAATCAAAAATAGAAGGCGAAGATGATATATAATGTTTGAAGTTAAATGGGTTTGGAGGTTTGACCATTGATGCTCCAGGAAATAATTCAGTTTACTACTGCCCACTACCTCTGTACCTTGGGATATAGGAAAGACGAAACCTAGCCTGAAGAAATATATTGAAAAGAGTTCACCAAAGTGAACTCCCAGCTAACAGAAAATGGGAGTGCAAAGCGTTTCAACCAAGGTAGAAACGCCCCACAATTCCTCAGAGTCAAACTCATGAATTTAATTGTCAGATTGACATATTTGTTTGGAAGCTCTGTAACATTTTAAACTTTATTTTTGCCTTCAAAACCCTCAGTTTTTCCTATCCTCATTAAAAGTACCAAAATTCACTATGCCTCTCAAGCCAGAGATGTAGGAATCATCCTTGATTCTTCTTCTCCTTCACTTCCACGTCCAATTTCTGTCACTGCTACCTCCAAAACATCTCAAACACATCATCTCCTCTGTTTCACATGCCTCCAACCTAGCCACCTGTGACATCTCACATGTACCACTCAAATAGTCTCCTATGTTGTCTTTCTGCTTCTATCTTGCCTCCTTCCCATCTTTTCTTCAAAGGGAAGCCAGAATAATTTGTACTAGCATAAGTCCATTCATATCTCTCCTTTGCTTAAATCACTTGGATATCTTTCAAGTGCAATTTGAATGAAATCTAAATTCCTTACTATAGTTTATAACACCCCATGGGATCTGGCTCTTGATTATTGCTAAAAAAATTATTTTGTGACCTTTCTTCTTCATCAGTAAATTTCCAATTATATGGGTCCATTTTCAAATTCTTCAATATGACAATCTTTATCTTTCACTGCTTTTTTTTCTTGAGATAAAATTCACATACAAAATTCACTATTTTAAAATGTATACTTCAGTAAATTTTAACATATTTGCAAGGTTGTACAACTATTACCTCTATTTAATTGAAGAACATTCTTATCACCCAGTAACAAATCCTGTACCCATTGGCAGTAACTCTATATTATTCACTACTCCCAGCCCCTGGCAGCCACTGGTCTAGTTTTTGTCTTTATAGATTTGCCTATTCTGGACATTTCATAAAAATGGAATCATATGTGACTTATTGTATCTGGCTTCTTTTACTTAGTCTACTGTTTTCAGTGTTCATCCATGTTAAATATATCAGTATCTCCTTCCTTTTTATGGCTGAATAATATTCCATCATGTGGCTATCCCACAACTGTTCATCCATTCATTAATTGATGGAAATTTGGATTGTTTCCACTTTTTGGCTATTATGAATAATGCTGCTATTAACATTCATGTGCACGTTTTTATGTGGACAGATGTTTTCAGTTCTCTTGGGTACATACCAAGACAAGAAATTGTTGTATCATATGGGAAATCAGTGTTTAGCTTTTTGAATTCCACAATAAATATTTCCACAGCAGCAGCACCATTTTACTTCCCACTCGTAATGAATGAAGATTCCAATTTCTCCATGTCCTTGTTAACCCTTGCTATTGTCCATTATTATTACTATTAATATTACTATTATCATAGCCATCCTAGCTACTGTGAAGTAGTATGTCATTGTGGTTTAATTTGCATTTCAATAAACACTAAGGAGTTTGAGTTTCTTTTCACATGCTCGTTGGTGATTTGTATATCTTCCTTGAAGAAATATTTATTCAGATCACTTGCCCATTTTTAAAATTATAATACACCAGTAATAGTAGGCAAGGTGTTTCCCTGAGTTCTGTGAGTCACAGATTATCAAACTTGTGGGGGGGGCCATGGGAGCCCCCAATTTGCAGCCATATCTTGCCCAAGTGAGGGTAACCTGGGGACCCATTACTTGGAGTTGGTGTCTGAAGTGGGGAGCAGTCTTGTGGGTCTGTCGTAACTCCAGGTAGTTAGTGTCAGAATTGAATTTTAGGATACCTGGTTGTTGTCCTTAGGAAGGTTGCAGCATTGGTTGGTGTGAGAAAAGCCCCCACACATTTGGTGTCAGAAACATTCTGTGGGTAGAGTAACAGAGTTTTCTTTTACACACAAACACACACACACACATCAGTTTGGCTATAAACTAGACCAAAAAGAAATTATAAAATAGGAGTTAAAGATAGTTTTGAGCAGTGGCAAAATCCTTGGTCTTTCTATAATGTATGGCCAATTTGATAGTCTGAATGGTCCAATACTCAACTGAATAGAGTAGTCAAATCATTCATGTCTCTTTATTATAATAACTCATAGAACTTCACTGTTTTATATCAGGATACAGAACAAAAAAGAAAAATTTCCTCTTGATTTATAAATAATTGACACAATTAAAGCATGGTCAAAGAATCAAATTAATTCAAAGAAATTAGCAATATGGATTTGTTGTTATTGTTAGAACTCTCATTCATTAGGGAACCTAATAAGGTGCATTGTTATTAAGTTTTATTTACTCTATTGCATACTGGATTGAAATCCCAAATGAATATATGGTATAGAGTTAGCATAGCAGATCAAACAGGTTTCAATTAAACAATCCAAATAAGAGATTTAAATGTAAGCTGGTGGGTAGAGTAAACATCAAGAAGGCATATTGTATATTTCTACCACTTTATCCCAAACAAGTATGAGTCTTCATTTAATACATTTTACTGATATTATAAGGCACTTCTTTGTTTAAACTTCCTCTCAGTAAACAGTGAGTTTAATAAGAATTCTTTCTACTTTCAACTTTAAGAGGCAGGAATGAAGCTGCTTCTAGAAGGAGACAATACTATGGCCAAGGGTGAAGATTTGCGGCAAGGAGACAAAGTGTGAATCTACAGTCTATAAACAGTAATAATTACTACATTACAATTGAGAATATTTCCAGTGTGTCTTGAAAACAGTTTCCAGGAGAATTGTCTCTTTAGGAGGTGAATGAATAATTTGGCTGTCTAAACTCTGGCTTTAAAAAAAAATCATCCTCTTTCTCCAGAGTGTCTGCTGTCACCAAAGACCAATCACCACCCGGCCATATTATTGCCATGTTGATGAATTATGGGAGTTTTCTTTCTTGACACCTTTGGCTGATACTATGCAAAGAGTGGTATTCTATTGCTAGGAAACAAGCTGCAAGCGAACCAGTCCAGGTTTAACACTTTAGTAGGATAGACAGACAGGCAAGCAAATAATTTTAATGAAGTACTATAGCAAATATCTATTAGTATAGAATTTATCATGTGAACAAAGTGGAAATTTGCTTAACTGTGCCAAAAACTAATTGATTAATAATTCTCTATTCTGTAGTTAATTCAGTCAAATCACACTCACAATTCAAGATTGTAAAAGAATAACTTTTTATTTTTATGAACCTTGGTATATATAATTGTCCTCTGCTTTTCAGCTTTAATTTCTCATACACGACGGACATCACTAAGTACACCGGAAAATAGGTAACACCGATGCTCATCACTAAGGAGATGAAGAACTACATGGGTTGACAAGTCCTTAATTATATTGATGAATAAAATAAACAAGTTTTTAAGCTAATTAATTTAGCTTTTATGTTGCAGAAAGTAATTCTAACTTTTGTTATATTTACTCTAATGCCCAGGGCACTTGGCATAGCTAAAAATAAAAAATTTATCATTGCTGATCAGAATGATAAACACACTCTTACCTTTCAACTAATTTTTAGAGAATGTTAATTAGATAACTTGTTGCAAAAATACTTAATGAGTCCTCATGTGAAGTGGAAATCCTAAGTATCTTCCTTTTGTGCCTAATGCAGACTTGATTAGTAGCTCCAGGGTAATTATGTTCTAAAGTACTAAAGCAAGAGTATTGAAAAGAGGCACATTTAAATTGTAATTAATAAGAAATTATGTATTATAAATATTTTTTAGATATAATATATTAGGACTATTTCAATTTTACCTAACTATGCAAGTAGACTTGAACTATATTAATGCTAAATACGCTTTCGTCTGATGTTGGAAACGATGTGATCAATATAAGTATTTAGGTGTACCAATCTTGTATGTCAAATGTGAATTTACTTGATGAAAGTTATAAATAGATACAAACACACATATATATATACTATTGTATATATCTACTAACTGAAAGACACTTTTCCCTTTTATACAGATGGCAAGTACTATTTACTCTTCAAGGTCTAATTCATCGAGAGCCTGCCAGGCCAATGAATTCCCATCTCAAATTTTCGGCTTTCTCCAACACCTCTAGTTGAAACCAATAGTTCCATTTGTATATATGGTTACTGTTGTTCTGTGAGGTGCTTAGAACATGAACCCTCTAATTTATATTCAAAATGTTCGGTATATGGGCATATGCATTTTTTTCTGCAGAGATGATACACATTCTCAAAAATATGCTAAAAACAATTATAAAGTTTAAGTAAGAACCTTTATCCTAGATTGTGTGACTTACCAGAGGGAAAGAATCTTAAATTTTAAGTATTAGTTTTAGATGTTAGTTACAAGTATATGCATAAGTGATATTCATATTTTAAAGAATAACATTAAAATGAACACCATGTGCCAACATCCAGCTGAAGAAATAAAGCTATAATACTATCTTTATCTTCTTTTGGAACTTCATTTAGATAAATATTAGATCCTCTCTCTGTGTTTCCCATATCCCGTGACTTTTTCATATTTTCTTTTTCTTCTCTCCCTATGGTGTGTTCTACATTTTTTTCCACATCTATCACTAATTCTACCTTCATTTCTGTCTAATCTGCTATAAAAACTGCAGGAGCACAATCCTAGTTTGGGGTTTAGGATTGCCATCAGACATGGTTAGGTTTTGATCTAATACTACATTTACTTAACTTTATAAGTGGATACAAGGTAAGATTTACAGCAGGTACAGAATCTTCATCTCATCGAGATATCCAAAAGCTAAATAGGTACACAGCTTCTTTTGCCTCCTCATCCACACAGTCTGTGTACAGAACAAATGAAGCAGGCATAATATCCCAATGATGTTCTCTTTCTCCAGAAAGAATTCACATTTGCATATGTCGGTCACCTAGGTGATGGGGAGGAGCAATTCTTGATCACCTTAATCCAATCAGAAGTTGAAAAGATTTGAAGGGTATTCAAGTCCCTGAGAAGACTGGTCTATTTAAGGTTTACTGTTATTAGGATTTATTGCCTCCGAGTTCTGCTCTCCTTGGGGGGTCCTACATCCCATGATCATTATATTTATGGGTCTTACTCAGCTATATGTTGTTCCTGCTAGTTCTTACTAAAAGCGTTTCTATTCAAGCCCATTGAAATGTTATCTGTAGAAATCTGAGTCCTGTATATAAGCTGTTTTGTCTAGAAAATGTTTATATTAACATTTTACATGTTTTCTGTGACCACTAACAACCTGTCATCACTCAGAAACAGATTTTTCAGAGCACAGAGATATTCTAAACTAGATATGTGCTTCCATGGGACAGCCTTTTGACACTGAATTCTCATTTTGTTTTGTCTTGTTTTCCTATCTCTTCAGCATCAAGCATCTATAGGCTGACCAGCAGTTTATGATTTCTAATGAATTTTCCCAAGAAATATGATACTAACATAAATCAGATGCTAGAACACAGGAATTTGAATTGAAAAGAGTCAATTAGTAGATGAACAGAATTACAAAGTCATATGGAGGGTAGTGGACCCAGAGAGAATTACCTGGGTGCCTTTAATAATAGAGTGGTAAAGTAGGAATTAACCAGCTTCTGCTGCTTAGAAGAGAATAAAATAGAAAGGTGCCTGACTGAAGTTCTGGTTCCTCCAATGGTTTTCTTGTCTTGTGCTGGCATGCAGTTTACAGAAGTTCAATTTGTTTTGGCTCCTCTTATTTCTCCTGTGTTAAATATAGAGCAAATGGTCTTATTAAACATATGTAATACATTAAAAAAACAATTTTTAAATTTAGAAATATAAAAATTTAAGGAGTATCAATGTTGTGAATCAACTTGGGCAACCATCATTAGCCTTCTGATATTAGTTCTTCTTGATGAGGGTGTTTATTTCCTCAAATTTGAGACAAAAAATGACTAGGTTAATAAAATTCTTAAAATTATAAGCAACAGCTGTATGTAGTACATATTGCCACTCAGTGATTGGATTTTTTACCAAAAATGTAATTTTCTCATAGAATCTTTTCTTGTCTACCATTGCAAAATATAAAACTTAAAATATACTATCTTCTGAATAATATATGGTGTCTCTGCACATTAACATATCAGGAATATAAAATATGGCAAAAGTATTAGAAGCTGGTCAACCTATAGGTACCATATCTATAAGGTACAGTACTGTGTTTATCCTTTCATTGTTTTCATATTTCTTTCTTTGTCCTCTTCTACTAATTTTCTTTATTCCCTGGAGTAGATGATACATATATGAAACAAAACCATTTTTTTCTGAGTTACTTGTAGCCTCAAGCAAATTTTTGTGTCTTGTTAAACCATTAAGTAATCAGACAGATTATATGGAAAATTATTTGCTTTTCTTTTTTGTTTCTTTTGTTTTTGTTCATATAGTGGGTTTGTCAATAAAGTTATTAAAGATAACTTTCCCAGCCTCAGATTACCAACTGTCCATTACCCGAATACTCCAGAAAAATCTGTTGAACAAACAAAGCTGAGTTTATTAAACCTGTAGATGTAATGGAGATCACCATCTTGGGAATTCTCAGGGTTTTGTGTCTAAGACTGTGATTTTATGGGGAAATTTGCAAAAGAGAGAGCTGGTTGGGATTGGGCACAGTTTAGGACAAATAATTTTGGATTGGTGCACACAGTAAGGTGTGGGTCTTACAGAAACCTCCATGAGTAATTCATTAATATTGATGAATAAGCTCGTTTACCTGGTTCATTGTCTTATCTTACAGGAGCAAATGTTACCTAAATCAAGATGCTCAGCCATATTTGCCTATTCTCGGTACTGTTTTAGTATGGGGTTTGGAAATCACACCAATGTGGAACACGAGGGAAGAAAATCAGTTTGGTCCCGGTATTGCTTTAATATTATTATGTTGGTTTCAGTGCGAAGGACCTTCTTTGCCCTTGCTTTAGGGACCAACAGAAAGAACCTACTTTATTTTTTAACCTTCCGGTGTTTTTCTTCGTCCTGCTATAAAATTATTCCCCAAACCCACTCACTCTTAGAATTCTCACCTAATTAACCCAACTAAAATCACATTTCTCCTACTGAGTTCAACTTTAGCATTTATGAATGTAGTTCACGCTACATTATTTTGTTCATATTTGGCTCTGTTCAAGTAAATTATATGAACTCTCAGACACACACACCAGTTTTCGCTCCACAGCGTAATTTCATTCAGTTCCATTGTTTCCGATGAGCTCTCATTATGCCTTCATTCAGTCTCCTTCCACAAACTATTTGCATCATTTTTATTATATTTCTGTTGTAGTTTTGCAGATAGTTAGCTCCCCTCACAGAAAGAATAGGGAATTTACACACAAATGTCAGAATTTTCCATGTTTTATCCTTCCACACCGAAACAGATTCCATTTATGCCTACAGTTGTCAACATAAAAACTGTTTCTAAGATTTTAGTTACAATACTCAAAAGGAGCATACAGTGAGAATTATTCCATTAAACTATTTTTTTCTAAAAATAAAATGGATAATTCCTACTTTCTGGAAATGTTTGTTTTTCTTATTTTCCAATTTTTTTAAATAAAATATTTTAAATGGTTATATTTCACAAAATAGAAATCTTTTTTGTTTGTAAAAATAAAGCATTGCTTTTAAAGAGAAGTAATATAAAATTAGTCTTATATTTTTTAGAAAACAAATATATATAGTACAGTGTAGCATAGAGTAGTGTAGCATAGTATAGAAAACAAGTATATTTGTCCTACATTTTTCTTTTTTCTCATCTCCCTCCACACTGTAATTACTGCAGAAACCTGATAAAGTTTTTGCGGTTTTTCTTTTTTGAGGAGTAGATCCTGATGCACTTGGATGTTGATTTTAAAAGTAGATGCATGCTATGTTTATTTTCTCTTTATTAAAAGTCTAAATTAAATTAATCTGTATTCCTTGGACTTCAGTTAGTTTTCCTCTTCCTTGTGAAATAGTGAACACTAATGGAAAAAGAAAATCTCCCATACTTGTCCTGACTCATTATAAGTGGATCAAAATTAATTAATTTTTTATTTGTAGGTTTGTGTTGTTTTGTTAAAGTTTCACTTGTAATTAAAATTAGTACAACTTGACCAAGACAGCATAAATATACTATAAATTCTTATAAATATTTACTAAACAAAAAATATAAAATTATATTGGAAATTCATCTCTTATAGAGATAGATGGTGATTTTTTTTAATGAATTTAAATATCATTAAATGAATATCATTTAATGGTAGAAGTACCCAACTTTCATCAATTGATGTAAACTAATATTTTATTTTTATAAATGTAATTTTTGAGAAAATTTGTTGAAGTTATTTACAGATGGATACAGTTAGATACAGATGGAATTTTATTATGCGACATGTGGCTTTAAATGTATTTTTTTAAATAAAATTTTAATAATGTAGATCTAGCTCCTTCAATTTATAGGAAGCTTTCTTCATCATCACACCAATCACCAAAATCAGACCTATTTTCTTTTAGAAAAGTCCTGGATTTGTGTTTGAATTCAAATAAACACGCTACGGTCAATCCCTGTGACAATCATCACAATTCTGAATTAAAATCTTAATACAGATATTTAGATAGATAGAGATTGCATTCTCCCAAAGCAGTTAAGAGACAGAGATTGCATTAGAAATGTATTAGGGATCAATACCCGTGGAAGGAAGGGGGATCGATATTGGACAGAGGGAGATGTCAAATCGTAGCGCGAGTCTAAGTAACCCTCACTCAGCCTAGTAAGGAGCTCTGGATTAAAAAAATTTGCCTCCTTACAGTGTTCTACCCTGGTCTAAAACACCAGATGTTTGTACTCTCCATGCTCAAAGGATGCCAGCTACCGCACCTTGGCCTTGTATGAGGCAGCTCTCTGGAACCGAAGCGGCCCCTGAAGGTCTGAAGCAGACATGAAGGAGGATCTCTGCTACCTCACTTCCTACAGCTGGGCAGCAAATATTTCTTTGAACTGGGAATTTGGTGGACCTCTGTGTCTCCCATAGTTCACTTCTGTGCTTGTTATATGCACCTCTCTGAATTTGGGGAGCACCTCCTCCATGATTCTGGTGCCTCTTTTTATTCTGAGAAGAAAATGAAAAGAGTTAGTGAGAAAAACTGTAATCTTCACCCCTGTAGTTTGTTTCAGGGCCACAGTTAATATTGATCATTTAACTCCACCATTACTCATCCTAGATTCTACTTTTCCCCAGCCACCACAGGCCCCAGTGGCTTATCTGGTGGCCTAACTCTGATCTTCATATCTGAAGAGGTGAGCCCTGGGTTATCACGTACTTTTATGACTGGGTTTGCTAAATCTGTTCATTTATAGTCACAGTTTGTCAAGGGAGTTCGCAGATGCATCCAAGTGAAACGCCTGGTATCCACACACATTTCTTTCTGTTTCCATTGTTTAACAGCAGTCTCCTGATGATCAGAGTCAATTTCCTCTGCCAAGATGGTGACTTCTCTTCTTGCCTCCCAGTCCCTGAACATGAGGAGCCCAAAGTGCCCAGGCAGCATCCATACCTTATAAATCAATGGGATTCTTACTATGTACTCTGGCAACAGTATGGCTTCTTTGGACACCTAAAGCTCTAATTTTGGAGAGTTTAGGGTTGTAGACTGGTAGCAAAATGATTCCTGATGGTTGACTAAGAGTGATGGTAAATGGTGCCACTCCTACTTCTACCCATTAGTACTTGAACCCATGTTTCATTTGTATTCGAGACACAACATAATATAAATGTCTTTGATTCAATTCTATGTTTCCTGGAGGATGGTTTTCCATCCTTGCAGAATATTGCCTCAATGGTAGGACTTCAGCTGTGCTTTAGCAGGCAGTTTCAACTCTCTATTAAGATGGCAGCTGCTGAATGGTGTGGTAAGTGATATGATCAATCTCATGGTCATGGATCCACTCCCACACCTCGTTTGTGTTAGGTGGATCCCTTGGACTGATGCAAAGTTACGTAGGAGTCCATGCTGGTGAATCAAATACATATTTCTTTGAGAGCAAATCACTGGATTTGTGGAAACTTTCTTAACATCAATTGGCATAACTCTATTATTTTTAATTGCTGAATAATATTGAAGGTGCATAGATTTACATTGAGTAGCTATAGCTTATAAGGGGCCCAAATTATGTGCTCTACAATTAATTCTGCTCTCTCTTTGATAGAAGTTAAAGGTAATGCCCTTCCATTAAGGAAAGAGCCTAATAAAGTCAAGTTATTCCCAAGGGGCCAGTTGGTCTCCTTTAGAAATGGTGCCATAATGGGGAGCCAGAGTTAGTCTCTGTTGTTGGCAGGTTGGACATTAAGGGCACCAGTAACTGGATTACCCTGATGTCAGCCAGCCTTAGTAATCAGCAACTCTAGTGCTGGCATAGTGAATATATGCATCAAGTAGCGCTGTGACAGAAGTGGAGGTCATGAATGGGCCCAACAGCATGGACTGTCACTTATGGAGGGATATCTAGATTTTCATCCTTGCAGAATATTTCCTCTGTGATAGGACTTCAGCTGTCTGACTAGCATATAAATATGCACTCACATTTGTTGAATAAATCAATGAAGATCAAGATATATAATTGAGGTTACTAGTTCTGAAAAGGAATGAAGATGCCTGTAGAAAAAGAGAAAGTTAATTAAAATATGAATAGTGTTTTCAAGGCATTAAACTGGCTCAAGAAGGGTTTGACCATGTGATGGTTGAGTGATCTTGGTTTTGTAATTACCACGTTTCTAATGTTTATGAGTTTGTGGTATGTTAAGACTTGGATTGTAACATACATGATATACTTCTCGGTCCTTTAGAGTATGTTTCTCAAAAAATTCATATGCATAAAACTACGTGAATGAGGGGGAATTTATAGTTCTTGTCTCTTCAGGAAGAAGGGACAGATTTATTTGGTCTAAAGCAGATTCGAAAATAGCTGAATTTTCAGTGTCACCTTGAATTAAAGGATATCAGGGGTCATAAGATAGAGACTAATTCCTCAATTTATTGTTGTTTCTTCTAATAAAAACAATATATTCTTCTCCTAGAGACTTTAGAACATATCGACAAACAATAACAATAACACAGGAAATAATAACAGCTAATGTTTAAAGAGTACTTACAATGCGCCAGGTATTGTACATGTATTATGGCAATCGGTCCTCACAATAAACTTATGATACATGCACTATTATTTTTTTCACATAGGATAAATTATGCAGGGAGATGTTAAGTACCCTACCCAAAGTCAAACATCTCCATTCAGTGTCAACTTCTATACATGTAATAAATATTTAAGAAGATAATTATTTACAGAATGTTCTATAAAATTTTCCCAACTTTATATTTTGATATTAAAAAATAATTTGCACACATAGTATGATTCAATATTGCTAATAAAACACCTCTCAAATCTTTTTAGTTCAAAGACCCAGAAATTTATTTATTTAAATATACAGAGTGTATTTTCTTCTGTCTTTGAAATATATACACATTTGAGTCAACAGATAATTTCTTTAGATAATATGTGGAAATTAAATCAGAAAATTATGGGAGCAGCAAGAAAACCTCAAAGGCACAAAATTACGAAAGATATTTGAGAGTCATGAAAAACTAAATTTCTTCCTGATACCAATACCGATATGAAACAAATAACTGGTCGATAAATATAATAATAGAATAAATTTGCCATTGAAATAATACTCCACTAAATGACTCAAATTAACCCCCTAGATAGTTTTGGTTTTGTCTAGAATAATTTGTAGATTCAATATGGCTAATCATTTGACAAGTTTTGCTCTTGGTCTTGATTCTGCCTTGCTATTTTGGGAATTAATTAAGGATGAGACTGTTGCTCTCTATGATTTTATTTTTTATAAGCTAGTATTGGAACTCCTTTTTTTTCTGGTTTATGCCTATGTGCCCCTAGGTTGGTCGACACCTTCTGCACCCCTTAAGTTAGAAGGGATTCATCATAAGAATCAAAGAGAATTCTGAGCAGGAAGTGTCTTCATAGATTATCTTACCTAGGGTTTGTATTTATGAGATGAGAAAACTGAGGTTCAGTAACATATTCAAGATGTGGCAAGGAGTATGTGATGCACTGAAATTAGGTAATTTGAGGGGAGTTTAGTTGAAGGTTTATTTTCAAAGATGAAGGTAGTAACTATAAGGGATAACTTAGACTCTTAGGGTTCACTACAGAAACAAAGAATTTCTAGTCTAGACGTAAGAAATCAAAGGAGAAGCAGAGATTACCAGAAACTGGAAAAGGTAGCTCTGTGGAATGAGCTACCTGGAAGAAACTATGGCTGTTGATTGAAGGGTGCAGTCAAACCCCAACAACGTGACCGAAGGGGAGCTTGCAGAATTAAAGCTCTGACTTCACTCTTTATACAAACTTTGGATCTCTTGTGAGGCCTCCCACTGGCTGAACCCTCTCAGAAACCAAACAACCAGGGAATCTGTTGATGTAGCCATATTGGTAAAGTCTTGATGGATAGAATGCTCTGAAGAAGGCTAGAGAGTAGACATAGAGTAGCCAAAGAGAAAAAATGAGAACAAGCATCTGGATGAAATATCCATAAAAAATATAAATTTCCCTGACTTTTAAGGTCATATCTATGAGGAATAAAAGTACGATTCTTGCATTGAAAAACCATTTCTGATCACTTTCCTAGGCACCTTTTTAGACACTGAGATCGTAGTAATGAGAAAGACGAATAAACTTCCTACCCTCATGAAACTTAGATTAGATTGGAGTGGGAAGATTAAAAAAAGTGGTAGACAAATACATAAAATGATTATAGTTTTTACAAATGCTCTGTAGAAAAGAAGTGTCTGGGAAAAAAGAGAATAATAAATACGTAAGATGGACAGAAAAAGTAATGATTATGTCTATTTCAGAGACATGGAAATTTAGAGATCATTGTTATGCAAGTTTGCATATTTTAATGATAGACATAGAAGACCTAAGTTTTCTGTTTCATAACCAGTTTTTTTTTTTGTTCTATATTCCCTGTCAGGAAAGATAGTATTCTAAAATATTAACCATATGTCTTTTTCAAACTCGTATTTCTTTCTAGAATTGGTACTTCCACCATTTAGTAAACAGTTTGCTGTGCTTGTTGTCTTAAGAAAAGGGTGATGAAGTAGAAAGCAAAGAACACTTGTGAGCCTCAAATAGCTTAGAGACTCAGTATATAAAACAAATCTCTGTGAGTAATGTCAGTCTCTAACTGAGACTAGAAAACTTGCTAAGTGTGAAAAGGTGGCGAGACGGAAAGCTGAGTCTTGATTAGGAAAGGGGAAAGCAAAAACTAACAAAAGACAGAAATTTCAGATTTCAGATAAATGTGGAAATAAGAGCATAAGAAGGTATGTCCCCATTCCATGAAGAATCAGAATGAGTCAAAAAAAAAAAATCAAGACAGAAATTATTGTATAGTATGCCCAGATAGAAGTTTTGAGAATGATTTCTATAAAATTTTGTTGAACCACAGGAGATAAAAGAGCAGTAGAGTAACCCACTTACCTAAAAGCAGTGAAAGGCCTCACAGAGCAACATGGGGCTGCAGGATAGAATTTCCTTTGGTTCTAGAGGAGCCAAACCTGGTAGAGATAGGAATAAAGGATGGAATAGTTAAGCCCAAGAGACAAGACACACAAAACCAGACATGACAAGGTCCATCTCTGTCAATGCCAGTGTGATTGAGTGATGTCAGGCATCATATGAATCCTCTCCCACTTGACTCAGCATTAAACTTCTCAGAATTTTGATGGAATAACAGGGCAAGTTTCAGTTACCTCATTGGAACAGGGTTTATAAGAGAAATTGAGTCAGTATGGGAAAAAAAGAACAAAATACATTTTTTGCATACCTAATTTCACAGAATACAATATGAAGCTATGGCGTATGCAACTTCAAGATTTTTACATGTTTGGATAGCATATTCTTTTTCTTTGGGCATTCATCCATCCTAAAATGATTCATTAGGTTTTAAATTTTTATGGTTTTTGTTTTATTTTAGAAAAATGTAAACCATTATTCTATTCAGAACATGACATGAATAAAGTATTTGCATTTTTGTGTTAATCAGACCTGGATTTGAATACAGTCTGTGCCTTGCAAAATTTACTCAAACTAACTAACCTCGTTTTGCTTATCGATATGAGGAAGAGAATAATATTTACCCTGTAGGATGTTTTCTGCTATAGAAATAATATAGAGAAAGGTATTATACAATATATGTTTAATAAACAGCCATTTAACTTTCTTTTTAAAGTTGGTAGGTGAGTCTTTAGGAACTCAACAAACTTGATGTTCAGATGTGACCTGATTATTTTTTTCAAAATAATCTGTTTATTTGCCACTTTCTATGTTGTAGTAAGCAGCCCTTTGGGAATAAAACATCACTATCTGAGATATGATTGTGTTTTCTGACTCAGGGAACATGCAGTTCCTTTTGCTAACACCAATCACATGTGTTATGAATGTGGGAAGAATTCTATAATCACAAAGTAAGCATTCATTATGTGAAAGACTGAGCTTGTGGTTTTCAAAGTGAAAAAAAAAAACAAATTAAAACCAAAGAAAATAATTTTCATTATTATTATTTTTTTTGGTGAGGAAAATTAGCCCTGAGCTAACATCTGTTGCCAATCCTCCTCTTTTTGCTGAGGAAGATTGGCCCTGGGCTAACATCCGTGCCCATCCTCCTCTACTTTATATGTGGGAAGCCTGCCACAGCATGGCTTGGTGAGTTGTGTGTAGGTCTGTGTCAGGGATCTGAACCCATGAACCCCAGGCCGACAAAGTGGAGTGCATGAACTTAACCACTGTGCCACTGAGCTGGCCCCCAAAGAAAATAAATTTTATAACTAGAAGGACGATGGCTGATGTTATGCCCATTTTTTTCATGCTTCCCTTAATCTTTGATAATGATTTTCTAGTGGTTTAATTCTATCCAACAGTAGAAATGCTAAGTAGCCTCATGACCCACTCTTCAAATTCACATTTAAGAAGACGTGGAAATTGTATAAAATAGAAAGGGAATCATTTAGAGTATCTCTTCTTTCCTACTTGAACTGTTGTGTTATCATACGTTTGGATACCATGAGTACATTTTCACTTGTACACAGATCACAATATTTAAGGCAGTGATAGCTAGAGACTCTAGCTAAGAGCAGATGGGAAGTCAAATTAAGCACAAAACTGAATAATTAGAGTGGATAGAAATAATTTTATGTTAAATAATAATATTAATTCAGATTGTATCCACAAAATAAAACAAAAGAAGCAATATTCCTAATAAAATCTACTAATTTTAAGATGGAAATAATATAATGTTTGATATCAAAATTGTTAAATATATAATACAGGTCATATTATAGAAAAATAAAAGACCTTTAGAAATGATTTTGTGCTATGGGGGATAAAAATAGGAAAATATAAGGAGAGATAAATAGCAAACAATTTTTTAAAACCTTAAAATTGTAAGAAACAGTTCACATAGAGGAGCGGGGTATAGAGAAATCACATTTAATCATTTTTTAATTTGGAGATTTGAAGAGTGTGGGAGTTAAAGTATAACAAAATGTGAAAATGGAGAACAAATCAAAGTAGATGGAAAGTTAGGGGAAAGATTAGTAATGTAGAAGGATGCCAGGAACAAACATATGAGAAAGAACTTGGTCTCATAAAAGCAGATGAATCAAGGAATTCTTTATTCAACTTAATGGATATCGTCAGTCCCACCTCAACTATCAGTTGTATCACCATGAAAAAGATCTAACATATTTTCACATGTCTCTGGATAAACCAGCATTGTTAATAACAGCAAGAAAACGAGCCTGTCATGGCCAAAATATTTCTGCCTTGTCAATAAATACAGAATTTGGTTCTTCCTCCACCTAAGCATAAGTCCATCCTTTCAAAAGGACCCAAACTACACGCAGACAGACACAAAGGCACTCATGTTTGGTAAGTGAAATTTGAAAAAAATAAAACAAACAACAACAGGATATTTTGAGTAGTATAAATTCCTTGGTAAATATTATAATTTCTTTTTCTCAAAGATAGTGCTGGTAACGCTTTTGAAATCCTGTAAAATGTGCTGAAAATATCTACCATAATCATGACCCTTGTCAGAGCACAGTTGCAATCCCAGTTCCTGTTTAGGTTGAAAAGAGAAAAAGGAGAACTCAGGGAATGCATGATCGATGACCAGAGAACCCACCGACAAGACAAAAACTAGACCTGTGCATCGGTCTTAGTGACACTTGAATACGTTATCCCCGTAGATATTAGGTTATACATGGTAGTTGGGTATTTTTCACTGATTTTAGCAAAAAAGGCTTACAGGATCCCTGGGCTGGGGGGGAGGGGACAGGAATTGGGCTGTTCAGAGACTAGGAATCCTAAAAGTTTGTTTATTATCTCATTAATTAAAAATATAAGTTGTGCTGTTAAAAACAATTTTGAAAAACACCGACTTTTAGTTGAGTTAACATTAACAGTATAAATGTTCCTTTACATTAAAGACTGTGACTATCTTTATGGATCAGTCTTAGTACTGAACCACTTAGTACTGAACCACTTAGTACTGAACCACTAGTCATTATTTGCTTTCTAAAGCAAAGCCTGAAGAACAACATTTCGTATACCATCTGAGGACCATCCAGTCTTAGCATCTCTTCCTTCACCAAAATCTAACCTTTCTGCTTTAGTTTTAGAGAATCAACCCCCAGTTTGTAATCTAATACAGTTAACAGTACTCTTGGCATATTTTCTGTCTCTCACTTCTCAGGGACACCATGCAGCACAGGGGAACACCAGCTTCACCGATGACAGGCTGTGTAGTTAGGATATGTAACCTCTGGGAGCCTCAGTTCATTTATTACCCATGACTACCTCACAAGAGCAGTTTGAGGATTAAATGTAAATGCTGTGTCGAGTCCCTCGATCCTCTCTTAATGGTGGTCACAATTATTATCATCACCTTTGTTGTGTTGCTGTTGTTAATTATTAGGGTGGAGTCCGAACTTGCTCTAGCCGTGTTGCCAAAAACTCCCTTTATGTCATTAAGAGTCTGCGGGTCGAGGCCCTGTTCTCTCTGTTGGACTTCCCTGATGCTTTCTGCCTCACTGGTTCTGATGCTTTGGTTTTCTTCCTCTGGCATTGTGTCTCCGTCCCCCTCACAATGTAGAGCTACAGGCACCAAATGAACCCTGTACTCTCATCTATCACCTTCTCATCACACTGAGCTTCCTCTAGTGCTGGACTATACAAGGAGCAAAGCTGGGGTTCAGGGTTCAGCCAGTCATTTAGATGAATAAGGCCCTGACCCAGGCACTAAGTGTAATACTCCCCTTGTAAAATGAAGATTTTTTTCCTTCTGGCTGTTCATAAAGCCATATATCTGTTACAAAATCATTTATTTTAAAATGACACTTTTAAACACAATGCTCAGTTAAATGAGATGAGAATGATCCTTTCTTAGTTCTGTACATAAAAATTTTAAATCCCGTAATAGTCATTTAATTATATATTTTTATTTTCTTTTAACTAGGAAGATAAACCACCACAATCACCCTTCTATTGTGTTTGTGTGGTAGTAGAAACATCACTTTGAAAATAGAGCAAAAAAACGTAGTCCTTAAAAATAAAATAAAAAACCTTTTTTTTAGCATGTTCCAATGAATTTGTTTTTACTGGGCTAAAATCTTAAGGAAACTAACTCTGAACACCTGATTACAATTTTCAATCATTACAGCCCTTTGAAATATTAGATTCCAGAAAGGTAATATGCCACAATGCATCTTTATAAACCACATTAAAATATCGCTTAGGTTGCCAATATTCCTCTTGCTTTTTAGTGCTTGGGGAAAAAATAAAATAAAAATAGCATTATCGAGTTCTCTTCCTGTTTTTCAGTTGTTCTATATTTACTTGGTAAGAAACCTCACCAAAGCAAACGATTTCTTTTATCCATATTCAAACCATCCTCCAACTTTTTCATCAAAAGGGAGTCTCGCAGAGCCTCTCCTGTTTGCTAAAGTGGTTCCACTGGCAGCACAAAATACAGAGTTTAATTTAAAAGAAAGCAATAGAATATTGGCATCAGCCAATTGTTGATGTCAAGGGAAAAAAATGCAATAAAGATTTGCCTATTACTAAAGGAACCTAGAAGTGATTTGTGAATCCCATCCACTGTCCAAAAAACATATAAATCCCGATGCCATTATCAACAACAGTAAACAAGTTGCAAAGATTAAGTAAAGTCAGCACTTGAGCCCTCAAGGCTTAAAAAGACTTCTAGGATGAACTGAAAATAACAGCAGAAAATCTGCTGAAAAAGTAGCACAAGATCATTTATGTTGACATTAAAACGAGGTTAAAAATAGTACATGTATCACCGAATATGATTTTGTTCACTAATCACAATAATTCAGAACCCATCTGGAAATATTTTACAAGAAAATGATTAATGATATTTTAAAAAATGAAAAAGTATGGTATTATGTTAATTCAAATAATATAAATAAAATATGCCTGGTAACTGCCTGGGACATCACTTCTGTAATGCCTTATAGGGTCTGCCCTGTGCAAAAGCTGCTATGAAGTCTTCCTACACATAGATGGATAGATCTGTAAAAGTATTATGACCACAAGAGACTGGACCTGGTATTGACTTTTGTCCCATGCAGCCATCTTTAACCTGGCCAAATAGCATTTGATACAGCCTATTGAACTAGTTCTATACAACATGGCCGCCATACAGTAGATGGTGATGGTTGTGGGGCAGGGAGTAAGTATCTCCACTCTTAAAAAAATTCCCAGATGAATGTAAGACATTGTCCTCAAGTAACTTCCATTCTAGAGAGAAGATAAGTTACAAACACAAAATTGTATTTTAAAATGTTCACTAGAAATGAGTGCAATTTTTTTGTGGGAAAGTCAAAGGAGGGAATAAATTATTATTTCCATGTTAAATGAAGGAAGGTTTCATAAAGAAGTAAGATTTGAGATAAATTTTGAATGATAAAGAGGTTTTCATCAGATTGAGAGAAAATGAGCATACCACCAAGCTCATGTAAATACAAATTTTTAAATAGATGTGAAATGATTCTCTGTAGTTAATTCAGAAGTTCTGAATGACTGGAAGGGTAAAACAAAAGTTAACAAATACTAGATATCATGATTGTTGAACTGAAGTTAACTTTCCTAATCCTCACTTTTCTCATTTATGAAATAGGGATTATAATCCTTGCAGCAGAAATAGCTTGTAAGAACTCACTGAGCTCCAAGCATAGAACCTCTCATACAGTAGTTACCCAATAAACAGCAGCCTCATTTCCCCTCCCCCATCAAAAAAAGATATGGGACTACAGAAAAAAATGCAACGTGAAATTACACTTAATTTTTCTTTCCTGAAGAAGATTCACCATGAGCTAATATCTGCTGCCAATCTTCCTCTTTTTTCTTGAGGAAGATTGTCCCTGAGCTAACATCTGTGCCAATCTTCCTCTATTGTGTATGTGGGTCACCACCACAGCATGGCACCTGACAAGTGCTGTAGGTCCACACTGGGAACCAAACCTGGGCTGCCAAAGAGAAGGGTGCCAAATGTAACCACTAGGCCATGGGGCCAGCCCCTACACTTAATTATCAAAGAGAGTTTGGAGGAGCTGTGAAAGAAATGATTGAATAAAATGTTTTCTATACAGTCATGTGCCACATAATGACAGTTCAGTCAATGATGGACTGCATACAGGACAGTAGTGCCGTAAGATTAGTACCATAGAGCCTAATTGTATTAGGCTGTACCATCTAGGTTTGTTTAAGTACACTCTATGACGTTCATGCAAGGATGAAATCGCTTAACGACAGATTTCTCAGAATGTATCCCCTTTGTTAAGCAATGCATGACTGTATCTTATGCTACAAATCTACTGTTATTACTTTGTTACAAGGATGGTGAAAAGTATTAATGTGTAAGTCAGAAGAAAAATGCTAAGCTGTCATAAATAGCTGTCTGTTAATGAATACATGGTTTCTTTAAGGTGTTCTAAAGAGTTCAATTTTCTATTAAGTGAATCCAATTTTCTATTGACTTTTGACTTTGATTATAAATTAGAGATATGCTCTGATGAGTCAAAACCTCCTCACGTATAAACATGAATACATTTAAAATGGCAGCAAATCTAAAATCATGCATTTTGAAAGAGATGATATCTTTCTGATGTATTTATATTTATGTGCACATTGTCACTGGCCCTTTAGGAGAAATTAATTCAACTAAATTCAATGTATGTCTATTGATTTCCTACTCTGTGTCAGACACTTTAATAGCCACTATACTTTAACATCTAGATACAGGTATGATTAAGAAATAGATATAATCTCAAGAAATTTGTATATATTAGGGGAAAAATTGAAGATTCATTACATTCATTGAATTACATTAATGTCAGAAAGATATAAATGCTATAATTTCCAAATTCCATAGATACAATGTGATGTCACATAACTGAATCCAAGAAGAAATCAGACTATACAAATCATCAGATTAAACAAAATTAATTTTAATCAATTTACAGTTGTTTAAAGCTAAAGAGCATGATGCACATTTTCCCATTTGCTGTGGTAAGACAAATAAAACATGGGGAACTTTCCACAATATTTTAAAAGTAAAGTTAAATTTTACACAATTTGATAATATAGTACATTGCATTAAAAGCTAGATTTTTTTAGTTCAACATGTTAAAAAAAAGATAGGGACAGAAGAGAGACAGAAAGATACGTAAAAATCCTGTGGAAACGTAGAAGGTGAGCATGTATTCCTTTGCTGTCTTGCATAGTAATGAAATGCATTGGAGAGGAAAGGACATTTGGACTAGGTTTTAAATGATGAAGGAGAAAGGAAGAGAGAAGATACCATAAACAGAGAAAATAGTTGCATTGAAATAGAGGCACAGACTTGTGTAGCATCATCAGAGAACAGTGAGAAGTTCATTACTACTAGGACAATGTAGAGAAGTGGCCAGATATAAAGGTGGAAGTATAGGTTAGGCCAAATATTAAGGAGTCTTAAGTGCCATTATCCTCTATGTAAGAGAGATTATACCAGAGGTCTGTGGATATAGGAGCAATATGGTTAGATTTCTGTTTGAGAAATGTACTGTTGACAACAGTGAGAAGGATGAATTCACTTTGGCCAAGAACAGTTAACATGCTTATAGCTACATTCCACGTGGGAAATTAAGAGGGATTAATCTAAAGGAATAAATTACCTGCTGGAGATTGAGTGAGACGGACCTCCTGAAAAACAATTCTCTAACAATACTTAAAAAAACAAGCTTGTTAATAATGATTGATATGTTTCATGGCTTCTTAGAATCCTATTTTAGGAAGAAATGTAAAAATATTTTGCTCAGTTATTTGCCCAATACAGAACCTCCTCTAAAATAGAAAGACAACCAGGGGCCGCCTCGTGGCGCAGCGGTTTAGTTTGCACTTGGCAGCCCGGGGTTCGCGGGTTCAGATCCCGGGCGCTCCCGGACGCACTGCCTGTCAGCCACGCTGTGGCGGCGTCCCATATAAAGTAGAGGAAGATGGGCACGATGTTAGCCCAGGGCCAGTCTTCCTCAGCAAAAAGAGGAGGATTAGCAACAGATGTTAGCTCAGGGCTGGTCTTCCTCACAAAATAAATAAATAAATAAATAAAATAGAAAGACAACCAGATATTCTTTATTCTTCATCTACCCATATGTCTCTGTTGATGGGAAAATATACAATAATTTCTTCTCATTTTTCTTCCACAAAAACCAATGCACTATTTTCTATGTGTTTATTGTTTCCTTAATTTTTGTCGACTATATTCCATCCATGTACAATGTTCCTATGTCTCTTGGCTCTCTTCAAATTCCATTTCAGGGTGCTAATTACAGTGGGCACTGAAAGAGATCACCTGGGGTTATTCTTCAGTAAAATTGAAGATACCAAAGAAAAACAAAGAAGAATAAACATTCTAGTACAATTAGCCCTTAGAAGTAATAAACACAATCATATAAGAAATAATTCAAATGTGAAGTTGTTTTTAGGAAAAGAGTAGTCTTATGAGTTTTAATCTATGCAAACTTTTAGATTGGATCAACATATGAAATCCCTTTCACAGCAATAAGAAATTAGTTCAGGATGGGAAATTTTCTGAGTTGAATTGGTTTAATGAAGATGGACAGAGTAGATCTCAGCTCTAAGATTATAGTCAGATCTTCTCAGACAGTAAAATATCAATTTATTAATTGCATCATAGATAAGATGTTAAAATCATCCACAGGTACATAGATTCTTTAGCCATGATTCATTAAGATAATTTTAGAATTAACTGGATTTTTAATGTGGCAAGCCTGTAATAAACGATGTAAACAGCAGAAACGAGAATATTCTGTAGCTTTTTCTATAAGCACAGTCATATATGCAAACCAAAAAGCAAATTCTTAATCTTTAATGATTTGTGTTCATTTCCACACTCTCGTTTCTGTAATGGTTCTCAATCACCATATCCTGTTAATATCACCTGAAGATAGTTATTTGTATTTGGCATAAGGAAGAACTTCAAGTGAAATAATGTTTTGTTCATTTTATTTATTTAATGTTTTTGACAGCAGTTATTACAGAGATGATTTGAGCAGCTTAAACCAAAAAAATGTAGAAAGCAAGATACATTATTTTGTTGTTGTTAATCATGTGAATAAGGGGTTTTAAGCCTTGGTAAAATCATATTTGTAATTTTGGAAGATCACACTATTAACAAATCTGGATTAGAAGGGGTCAGAGTAAAAGTATAGGGATAATATAAGAGGTTATTTCAATGAAGGAAGCGTGAAAGGAGAAAGGATTGAATAGTGTGGCATTGGTGGGAATTAAGAAAATAGGAATATATTTTAAATTATTTGTGAGATATCAATATAACTTGTTGATTATATGGGCCGCTTAAGTGACAGGCTAATTTACATGACAATACCATTTATAGGGTTTACAGGAGGTGATGCAGATTTGGTGAAAACATAATTAGTATGTCACTTGCCTTAAAAAATTTCACAAAGAATTATAAAATTGGAAGATGGGAGATAATATTGAGCTTCATTACTCAGTGTGAGCTGTGGAACAGCAGCAGTGGAATTCCCATTGGCAGTTGGAAAATGTGAAAGACAATGAGGATAGAATGAGAAAGTTTGAAATTCATCTAATCGGAGGGTCACAGGAAGAGAGATAAGAGAATAGATGTGATACATTATTCAAAGATACAATGAGTACAGCATTTCTAGAATTTATCCCGGAAGGTCAATGAATAACAATCAGAATAATACAAATAAATTCATAGATAGACATATTTTGGTGATATTTCTAAACAACAAATGCATGGAGAATAACTTAGAAAGACCACCAATCAGATAAAAACATATAAAGTGATAAGAAACTTCTCAATGGAGATATGTATATATACCCCAACAGAACTGTGTTAAAAGAACTTCTATAAATTGTTCTATAAGAAGAATGAAAATCCAGAAATATAGTCTTGTTTTTAAAAATTTATGGAAATAAATATAATTTTAATATACACATACATGACTACCAACATTCTTTGTTGGAAAGAAAAAGTTACAGAGGAAAAATAAACAATGAAGAATTGCCAATGGTTTTCTTCAAGCAAAGGGATTTTCTGTGATTTTTTTTTTCCACCATTACATTTGTTATCTAAACACCCTTCAATGAACATGCACTATTTATGGGATAAACATAACGATTATTCCAAAACAAACATCAATTATTCACATTTACTTGAACATCTTTTAAAACTAATCCAGAGTTTCAATTAGTTTTGATGATGGTTGTTTAAGGGAAAAAACGTATCAACATTTTCCATTCTTCTCTTTTCCACTTTCATGAGGGTGATCAATATTTTCCACAAACAAAAATGATACCAGTTGTAGTCTGAAGTGTTAGACATGCTATAGTTGTCAAATGACTGATCAGAAATTCATTTATCGATATATTTGCAAATATGTATAGTGTTTATAATAATATCTATATTTTATTAATCTGAAATCTCTTGATTAGCTTTTAACTGTTTGGAGTATGAAATATAGTCCACATGTGTAATTTTGATTAAGATCATCTATATGAGCAGTGATGTCTGTATGCTTAATGAGAAGTGAGTGTGCATCTATGCCCGATGATAGGGGTAAATTATTATTTACTAAAATACTAGTTTTTCTAAAAAAAATTCATTTTGCCCAAGAAAGCATAATGAAAATTTCTACTGAAAAAATAAAAATGTCTATTTCATTTATATGGACTCTTCAGATTTTCTTCTCTCTTTTTCCTTTGCAATTTACAAAAGGAAAGTTTTCACAATCAAGATACATCAGTTCAGTCAGGACTGCTCAATTTTTAATGCTTCAGTTTAACAATAATATTCTAAATTCCTCTTGTGTATTCTGTGTGTGGGGTGGAAAAAGGATAATTAAGAGTTATTGAATGTGTCACATGCCAGTTTTCTCCATAGGTGCTTTATTTACTAATAATTTTAATTTTTCACAAGATTATAGGTAGCTCAAATACTGACAATAATCATTTAAAAAATACCTTTTCATTTTCAAATAATTTTGGGGGTTATCAAGATGGTACAGAAAGTTCCTGTATACCCTTCCCCTAGCTTCTTCTAATGTTGCCATCTCACCTAACCATGGTGCTTTTATCAATACTAAGAAACTAACACTCGTACAATATGAATAACAAAAGTACACACTTTATTCAAATTTCACCTTTTGAATGTCACTTTTTTCAATGTTTCAGGATCCATTTCAGGATCCCTTCCAGGACACTACACTGCCACTTACTAATTTTATCTTCTTACCCTTCTCCAACCTGTGATAATTTCTCAGGATTCCCTTTCTTACTGAAAATTCATTGTTTTTTTCATCAAGGTATAATTGATATATAACATTATATTAGTTTCAGGTGTACAACATAATGATTTGGTATTTGTTTATATTGCAAAATGATCACCACAAAAAGTCTGGTTAACGTCCATCACCATACATAGTCAAATTTTTTTCTCCTGATAAGAACTTGTAAGACTTACTCTCTCAGCAACTTTCAAATATGCAATACAGTATTATCAACTGTAGTTACCATGCTGTACATTCCATCCCCATGACTTATTTATTTTATAGCTGGAAGTTTGTACCTTTTGACTTCCTTCCCCCATTTCACCCCCCATCCTGACCCTTCCAGCCTCTGGAAACCACCAGTCTGTTCTCTGTATCTATGAACCTGTTTTTTTTTAGAATTCACATATAAGTGAAATCATACTGTATTTGTCTTTCTCTGTCTGACTTATCTCACTTAGCATAATTCCCTACTGCCCTCAATGTTCATCCATGTTGTTGCAATGGCAAGATTTCCATGTTTTCTATGGCTAAATAATATTATATCGTATATATACCACATTTTCTTCGTCCATTTACCCATTGATGGACACTTAGGTTGTTTCCATATCTTGGCTATTGTAAATAATGCTGCAGTGAACATGGGGATGCATACATCTTTTCAAGGTAGTGTTTTTGTTTTCTTCAGATAAAGACCCTGAAGTAGAATTGCTGGATCATATGGTGGTTCTACTTTTAATTTTTTTGAGGAACGTCTATAGTATATTCCATAGTGGCTACACCAATTTATATTCCTGCTAACAGTGCACAAGCATTCCCTTTTCTCTACATCCTTGCCAATACTTGCTATTTCCTGCTTTTTTTGATGATAGCTATTTTAACAGGTATGAGATAATATCTTATTGTGGTTTTGATTTGCATTTCCCTGATGATTAGTGATGTTGAACCGATTTTCATATACCTGTTGGCCATCTGTATGTCTTCTTTGGAAAATGTCTCTTCAGATCCCCCCCCCCACACACACACTTATTTTTTGCTAAGGAAGATTCGCCCTGAGCTAACATCTGTTGTCAATCTTCCTCTATTTTGTATGTGAGCCACCATCACAGCATGGCCACTAATAGATGAGTGGTGTAGGTCCATGCCTAGGAACCGAACCTGGGCTGCTGAAGTGGATTGTGCCAAACTTAACCACTAGGCTACCAGGGCTGGCCCCCTCTGCTTATTTTTAGTCAGAGTGTTTATTTTTTTGCTATTGAGTTGTATGTGTTCTTCATTTTTGGATATTAACTACTTATCAGATATATGATTTGCAGATATTTTTTCTCATTCAGTAGGCTGACTTTTCATTTTGTTGATGGTTTCTTTCACTGTGCAGAAGCTTTCTAATTTGATGTAGGCCCACTTGTTTATTTTTGCTTTTGTTGCTTGTGCTTTTGGTGTCAAATCCAAAAAATCATCCCCAAGACCATGTCAAGGAGCTAACCGTCTATGTTTTCTTCTAGGAATGTTATGGTTTCAGGTCTCACATTCAAGTCTTTAATCGGTTTTGAGCTAATTTTTGAAGACAGTGTAAGATAGTGGTCCAGTTTCATTCTCTCACATTTGGCTGTCCAGTTTTTCCAACACCATTTATAGAGACTGTCCCTTACCCATTGTATACTCTTGGCTCCTTTCTTGTAAATTAATTGACCATGTATGTGTGGGTTCATTTCTGGGGTCTCTATTTTATTCCATTGGTCTGTGTCTGCTTTTATGCCAATACTGTGCTGTTTTCATTATTATAGCTTTGTAATATAGTTTGAAATCAGGGGGCATGATGCCTCCAGCTTTGTTCTTCTTTCTCAAGATTGCTTTGGCTATTCAGAGTCTTTTGTTGTTCCATACAGATTTTAGGATTATTTATTATATTTCTGTGAAAAATGCCATTGGAATTTTGATGGGGATTTCATTGAATCTGTAGATTGCTTTCATAGTATAGACATTTTAACAATATTAATTCTTCCAATCCATGAGCACAGAATATCTTTCCATTTATTTGTGTCTTCTTCAATTTCTTTCATCAATGTCTTATAGTTTTCAGTTTATAGATCTTTCACCTCCTTAGCTAAATTTATTCCTAGGTATTTTATTCTTTTTGATTCAATTGTAAATGGAATAGTTTTCTAAATTTTATTTTCAGGTAGTTTGTTGTTAGTGTGTAGAAATGCAAGTGTATTGATTCTGAAACCTGCAAACTTAATACATTCATTTATTAGTTCTAATAGTTTTCTGATGGGATCTTTAGGGCTGTCTATACGCAATATCATGTCATCTGCAAATAGTGACAGTTTCCTTTCTTCTTTTTTGATTTGGATGCCTTTCATTTCTTTTCCTTGCTGATTTCTTTGTCTAGGACTTCCAATACTATGTTGAATAAAAGTGGTAAGCGTGGTCATCTTTATCTTATTCCTGACCTTAGAGAAAAAACTTTCAGCTTTTCACTGTTGAACATGATGTTAGCCACAGGCTTGTCATATATGGCCTTTATTATGTTGAGGTATGTTTCCTCTATACCTACTTTGTTGAGAGTTTTTGACATAAATGATGTTGAATTTTGTCAAATGCTTTTTCTGCATATTGAGATGGTCATATGATTTTAATCATTCATTCTGTTAATGTTGTCCTGCAAATGTAGAACCATCCTTGCATCCCTGGAAGAAATCTCACTTGATCGTGGTGTATGATCCATTAATTTCTTTAAAAATGAATAACATGCCTATGAATACCTGTCCTATGCTGTTCACATGGGTTTTCAGTAATGATTTAAAAATAAATATTTAGGGGCTGGCCCTGTGGTGTAGTGGTTAAGTTCATGTGCTCTGCTTCGGTGGCCTGGGGTTCGCAGGTTTGGATCCCAGGTGCAGACCTACACACCGCTCATCAAGCCATGCTGTGGTGGTGTCCCACATACAAAACAGAGGAAGATGGGCACAGATGTTAGCTCAGGGACAATCTTCCTCAAGCAAAAAGAGGAAGATTGACAACATATGTTAGCTCAGGGTCAGTCTTCCTCACACATACAAAAGTAATAAAAAATATTTATTTTAAAAGTATATTTTTTATTACGTACATACACACAAATAAATGACTACATTGTATCAGACATGGTGGTCTGTCTAAAAGCCATTAACCATTTTTAGCATACATGCATATTCTCACATCTGCCCCCACACTCTACTCACCAGTATGATATAACTAAAGTAACAAAATTAAATATATGTATGAGACAACAAGGATGAATGGAATCTTACACACTCACAAGTATTAAAAAAGAAAATATTGAGAGCCAATAATGTTGAATATTTTCTATGTGACACTGTGTAAATAATTGACATGCCTTCTGTAATAAAGTTCTTGAAGAAATCCTACAAGGAACATACTATCATGATCTCTATTTTGTACATAATTAAACAATCTCAGTGAGGGTTAGCAGTTTTCTCAGAGGGACATGTAAGTAGTAGAGCCAGAACTGAATGTGCCACTGGGTAAGCTTAAGTGTCATATCTGTATGTCTGTCTTGTTCACTATCACTTTCAATGTGCCTAGCACTGGCCTAGCCATAGCAGTCATGCATTCATGTGCATTTTATGGATGAATGGATTTCTGAGTATAGTGTAATTCTCCCAATCGCTATGCAATATATTTGCTGACAAATCATTCTCATTAATTTGTAGCTTTCCATGGAGGTCATTAGGGTCCCCACATGAAAAGGAATAAGCGTGTAAGCTGTTACCTGCTCGAAGACAGTACTCTGATAGTCTTCCTTAGTTGTCAATCTGCAAGTTTCATATTTACTAATGAGTTTTCATTTTTTTAGTGAGGAAGATTAGTCCTGAGCTAACGTCTGTTGCCAATCCTCCTCTTTTTCTGAGAAAGATTGGCCCTGGGCTAATATCCGTGCCCATCTTCCTCTACTTTATATGTGGGATGCCTGTCACAGCATGGCTTGATAAACAGTGCATAGGTCTATGCTTGGGATCTGAACCTGTGAACCCTGGGCCACTGAAGCAGAGCGTGCAAACTTAACCACTACACTACTGGGCCAGTGCCTGAATTTTCCTTTTTTAAGTTGAAGCCTTGCCTCTAGATGATCTCTTGTTTTAAAAAATTCCAAGATGGGGGTTGAGATAAGGGATGAAAAGAATCCTCAACACTAGTTATCATTTTGGAAAATAGAAAGCAAATTCCCAAGAATTTTGATTCTAACAAATATATATTGAGCTCCAGAATTCTAAGCGTGCAGGAATCTAGAGATAGCAAAAATAGAGCATGAGATGCACTCCTGGGTGAGAAATCCCAAATAAGCAATTAGATGTGGAAAAATATATACCTGGGATGATGGAAACATAAATGAGAGGGGTGGAATATTTGCTAAAGCAAAGGGAATGATAATATAATGACATTTTCTACTTCATAAATTTGACCAAAGCTGGCTTTATTACAGAAATAAAGTTGATTAATGCTGAGAAGTGCTCTGAGAATTTCTGTTCACTGGTTTAATGCCATAACCCATACTAAGAATCACTAGGAAAAATGAAGTTAAGGGTAGACTATTATCGTGAATCATATCTGAACACTGTGGTTATTCACTGTACATTGACTTGCTAATCTTCCCTTTACCCTTAGTTGCTTCAAGAGTTCTCTTTTCCACTTACTCTCATGATGAGATAATCATGTAACAATGGAAGAAGAAATCGATTCAGAGATGAAGAAATGGGGTTCCATCTTGCCATCACCACTAATCATGTTGTATTGAAAAATCATCTACTACATCTGAATCTTGGATATATTATAAATAGAACACTCTACTGCATATGCTTATTTGAAAGAAAAAACACAGTTTTGACACACAGGCATGACACTTATTAAGCTTATGCAGTGCTGCATTCATTACGGCTCTACTACTTACATGTCCCTCTGAGAAAACTGCTAACCATCACTGAGACTGTTTCCTCATGGCAAAATGCTTTATACATTGTAAAACATCACACACACTTACGAGCATTCACAAACTCTTAGTATTATCATTGACCATTATATTTGCACGATTTTGAATTTTACACTCGAAATGCTTAATTTATAATAAATATTTACCTATAGTAATTTGCCATACTGCCCATCGTATTCTAATCTTTTACTTTTTTCAGTTATATACCTGTATTTCTGTCATTCTTAAATTCAATAGGCAAAATTAACTCACCTGTGTTGGAAATTACTTGTTCAAATCCACTTAGAGAGAAATGAACCCAGTACCACTGGAATGTATGCTCCGTAGATTAGATCAAAATCAGAAGCCCTGACTTCCTAAATGCTTACCATACATACATCTCTGTATTTAAGACAAAAATAAAAAACAAACCGTCATAATATGAAATGCACATACTCTTCAAAAGAATAAAAACAGACTCTCTTAGAAATGACCAGTTGATATGAGTTTACCTAATTATAGAGAAAGTCTAAGAATGACTAACCTGGGTGAATATCAGTATAAAGAGAAAGCACTCCAGCAGGAAGCAGAAGAATTCAGGGAGCAAAAGATCCAGACATACAAAATGTGTTGTATGCTGGCCTTTGTTGAGTGATGGCTACCTTCCTGATGCTGGTTCTATTAAACAGTGCCCTGGGTGCTTCCACTAGTTAAAACAAACAAACAAATCAGCCATTCCACAGCCTCTGCCACTCTTTCCAACCCTTACCATCCTCCAGCTAATATAAAATTTGCTTTGGTATAATTTTGTCATAAAATAGTTACTCAGTGAAATAGCATAGACGTATTTTAATGAGATCTTTGAAACAGATGGAGATATTTAAGCTGCCCTCACCCCTTTTGCTTGAACGATACACTCTGTAATTAGTGGTGTGGTACAACATTTTTTTAAAAAGAATAGGAACTGCATGCATTTTCAGGCTGTCATGAGAAAACCCATGAAGCGCAAGAGATCCAGGAAGCAAGTATTTTTTAACACTTATTTGCGTTGCGGTGAACATTTTAAAAAGCCAAGAGTAACTTTCTACATTTCCTCATGTTATTTACCTCTGTGGAGTTTCATTTAAGAGGATATTTTAGTGAAAAATTTGATCATTGCAAATTAAATGGAGGGTGGTCTTTTTTCTTAATTTCCTTTTATGTCTGACCCTCTGATTTTCTTTCATCACCAAACAGTTCTTTTCATTGATTTTCTTCCCCTTATATGGTTTTTTTCTTGTTAATGTTGAGTGTTTTTCTCTTGTATTTGTCTTTTCCACCTTTCATTTTCTAGCCAAACCTGCACAGGGTAAATTAATTCTTATAGAAGAAATCTCTTTCTCTACTTATATGTACAAATGATATGCTCAGCAAAATTTACTGGCAAAAGGTAAGAAGGTAAATTTTTGAATATTCTATGTCCCACATAACTGTCGAGTCTTCCTGACATCGGCCTGAATATTTTAATACATGCTAACAACAGTGACATATCACAATTTTATTCCATGGAGAAATGTTTCCCTTTGTTACTTAGGAAATATATTTACATGAATTTATTATTTTTAAACTTTTCATAATAAGAATCAAAAATTGACTTAAAAATAATTGCTTTATGTTTTTGTTTGTTTTGTATGTCGAATTCGATCATTGACATCATCCCTATGTTTCACCAGATTGGCTCTTAAAAGCTTTTTTCCAGACATGTTGCCTTGAATTATATAAATCAGTCCTAAAATAAATTAAACCATTATTATGCTGTTCATTTTCCTATGACTTCTGACCCTGGGCACTCCAACTTCCAGTCATATTCTGAGCTCTCCAAATGCACTGTTTGTCAGATCTCCTTGCTTTTCACAAGCTCTTCTTTTGGTTGGAGAACCTTTACTCCTGCTCTAAGATTCCACTTACATTTACCCTTTCATAAGATTTCTCCAACCCTCCCAGCACCACCCCTGCCAAATCCATATGTTTGGACATTGGAGTCCTATGAACCTTGTTTTCTTTTAGGGATTTTTCCCCACATCTTTGGTGTTTGCCCATCTTTCTTTACCAAAGTGAGCCTAGAGCACGCCTGAGGATCAGTCAAGAAAATGTCTCAAAGGCCCAACAGGATAGAGTGTATGTGATAGCTCTTCCTCCCCAAGGGTAGAGTTGGGTAAAGAACCTGAAACTGGGTTAACAATACAAACCAGAACCAAAGTGGTTAGGAAATTCTGTATATGGTTTCTACAGCCACTGCTTCACAGGCAAGGTGTCACTGAGAGATTATGAAAGAGCAATGAGGGCTACATGATCGATAATCAATGTGTTGTATTAATTAGTCGTCTCCACCACTGGCTGTGACTTTATTGAAATAATGATTGCATAATCTATCTGAATATCTCCAGAAAACAGTGCTTGCAATATAGAAGATGATCAATAATTTATTGTTGAATTAATTAACTTTAAAAAGAGAGAAATAGCCATTCATCAATCACAATTAAATGACAAACTGAAGAGAAGATTCTTCCAAAATCCCCAATTTTTAAATGTCTGCATGGATTTGAATTAGATCTACTTCATTGAACACGTCTTCTCAATTGATGGGAAATTCCCAGCAGAGTTCTCCATAGTTTAACACAGTGTTTAGGATTATGTGATGCTTTCATTATGGAAAAAAAAATATAAGAGGGTTAAGTGCTTTTAATGATATCCCAAATTAATTTGTTTTGCAACCATATAAGAAAATATATTTTTCACTCACTTTTTCTGTTCTAATGTGTTTAATTAATATTTAACTATTCTAAATTTTATTCAGTCAATTTAACTACTGCTGACAGCTTTCACTACAGAAATGTTTACTTTCTCCTCCAAGGAAGATTTTTAAAACTTTCACCTGAAATGTTTTATGGGTCCTATAGATGCATAATCCTGAATGAAATATCTTCTACAATTTCCTTCTAATCAAGTAACAAATAAATTCACTAAAATATTATGTTCCAAGGATGCTTGAAAATTCTCCTAATGGTAGCTGGTATGTTATTGGGCTGAGGATTTTTGGATGAATAGACCAGATGCAGTGAGTTAAACTTTAAGAAAAATATCCCTACTTATTGGATACTAAAACATTGATATCTGCTAGAAGTAAACACAAGAAGTTATCCTGAGGATGAAAGTGATTGGATGAATTATTTTTTAAAAACATATTTTATTGCTATCAGTAAGAATGAAATTCATGGAAAGAAAATTGTTACCAAATATACAAGTAAATGCTTTGCAATGGCAAGATTTTTTTTAATGCCAATTAATTCCTTTCTTATCTATACGTATCATAAAAGAAAGTTTGTATAAAGGAAGAGAAGAAGAAATAAGGTAGGTCCATCTACTTAACAAAAAAGAATATAAGAAGTTATATGAGAAAAATATTCCAATCTAATACCTTTTTATATATGAGATGTTCTTGCAGTAGGTTTTTTTTATGTTTTCGCCTAAAAAGTACCTCTTTGTTCACTTTTACACTTTGGCTTCAAAATCAGTCACTTTCTCTGGCTTTTACTATGTTGTTTTAGAAAATATACACTTTATGTAATCCAAAATTTCGCAAAAGAAAAGATGATTTCAAAAGCCCTGAAATTGAGTATTTTACAAGAAATAGGACATTTCTTTGTTCACTTGGCACAATGTTACTTGATAATCATAGAGGACAAACTCAATGTCAGAACTTTATATAAACTTTGTAAGTTAGACATTACAGCTAGACTATGAGTTATGTATGATTATTATCCCTATTTTGCAGATGAGGAAATTGCTATAGCAAAGATTCAAGTACTGCCATGGTTACATGAGTCACAGAGAGGAGGAGCTCTGATTTGAACACACCATTTAGAATTTGCCTACTCTCTCTCAGCCTCTTTCTTTATTTGGAACCTATTTCAAAGTATCCAGCAGGAAAAAACGGAACCTCATTATGAGATTTTCAAGTCTTCAGAAAAATATTGCATATGCACTTTAGTTTTGCTATCTAATCATAGAATTTCTCATAATCACTTATTCTGAATAGAGTAATTTTTTCAAGTTTAGAAATGATTTTCTAAATTAGGACCACAATGTTTTACACTGGCAAGAGCATAGACAAGTTGAAACCTTACTATGCACTTATGATCTAAGATAATTGGTGAGCCAATACAAGCAACTGTGTTAGAGTTTTAGCACCTGTACATTGGTTAACAATCTTGAGCATGCCTATGTACCTTATAGTGCTAATGTGATGATTTTAGGATCATAGCCTATGTCATATCCCTAGTGTGGCCCTTGACACACAGTAAATGCACAATAATTTATTTAGTTCCTTTATATTCCTGAAATCTGACTTAATTTTCTTTCTGCTTAAAATCTGCTTCTATCAAGTCTATATTTTGTATATGGATTCTATATTGTGTGTGTGTGTGTGTGTGTGTATATGTAGGTAGGTATATATGTATATACATGTGTATGCATATATATGCATATACACATATACATACATGTATACACATGTGGACACATGCAGACATATGCATACATGTGTATATACACACATGTATATGCATACATATATATACACGTGTGTGTTTGTGTGTGTGTGTGTGTGTAGGGTTCATTCTGGGCTCTCTATTCTGTTCCATTGGTTTATGTGTCTATTTTTATGACAGTACCATATTGTTTTAATTACTATAATTTTGTAGTATGGCTTGAAATCAGGAAATGTGATGCCTTGAGCTTTGTTGTTCTTTCTCGGGATTGCTTTGGCTATTCAGAGCCTTTTGTAGTTCCAAACAAATTTTAGGATATTTTTTTCTATTTCTGTGAAGAATGCCTTTGGAATTTTGATAGGAATTTAGATGACTAAATTCTAGAGATGGCTTTGAGAAGTATGGACAATTTCTTTCCACTTTTCCCCATACTCTATTTCTGCAGCGTGGGTAGCTTAAAGAGAAGCAGATGGTCTTGGGTTGGCTTTGACATATTTTTTTCTCTCCTTCGCCCTTCGTCTGTACATGTACCTCTTAGGTTGGTTAAAATGGGGATAGGAAAAATAGGAAAATGGCTTCATGCATTGAAATCTAGAGGTGTTACTCTCCCACCTTCTTGGGAATATCCTACCATATTATCCCTCCAAAATACCCCCTTTCCTTGCTCCACTAATACAGGGCAGCTCTACAGGCTGATGGATAAGCAGACGTCCAGGTTTGGAAGAAAAAATAAAAACAGGAGGCTTTCTTTTTTTAGAGGTGCTCCTAAAATTTATGAGTATTTCTCTTTGAGCTCACTTTTCATCCAACAAGAAAAGTGAAGCAACACTCTTCTTTTTTACAGGTAGGAGAAAAAAGAAAATAAGTGCCCTTTGGTCAGTTGATGCTAGTCATCTGGGGTCCATGACCAATATACTTAACACAATTGAGGGAATCTTTCATAAAAATGTTAGTTTCATCATTATTTCATTACCATATATAGAGGATTCAGACGGCGTCTATTGAGACATGGCTGCCTTCTGGCAAATTTTACAAATTAGAAGTGGTAGCAGCCCCCTAAATACCAGGTGTTATTTGAGGTCTCATTCTTTTTCATAAGGTTATTGAAATCACTTAATTTGAAAATTCATTTCTCCTCTACCCTCCATGTTTCTGAAGTTCCAGAGCCAAACTGAGCATAGGTCAGTCTATTGATGTAGCATCCACTCTCTTTCAAGTAGATCTTTTCTATGTCCTTCCCTCTGGTATGGAATTGCTTAAGCATGTGAAACCTGCCTTTTAGATTAGGTTTCTCCCTTATCCACTGAAGAATGCATCAGCTGGAGAGTATCTTTCAGTAGATTTCTGAAATGAAGTTGTCGTTAATACTTTTGCAATGGGTCCCTTAGAACCCAATGAAGAACAACTTTTCCATGTGCTTTCAAGACTGTATAATTTAGGTCTCCAAATCCCATAGCTATGGCCCAGGGTGCCCACGTATCTAACTAAACAACCCAAGGCCAACTTGACCATATGGTGAGAGGATGGATGTCTCTTGAGCCTATGGACAAGCTACTTGAATTCAAGAAGAGCCCTTCATATTGCCCTCTTTGGTTGCAAATAATGAACAGAATATCACTCAACTGCTCTAGCACTATCTACTAGCTGAAATCCAGAACCTCACAAACTGGTGCTCTGGGACACACAAACCATTTACTCTGCCTGCCTGCATATTGGGCTGAGAAACACAATAAAAGCAGTCAGTAATTGTTGCATTTCCTGATATGAAAATTTCTAAATATGGAGAAACTTTCTTTTTTTCCACAGTATCCTAAATCTTTCCTCAGAATTGCTTGCTTACTAAAAACCATCTCAGGGACCAGCCTAGTGGTGTATGATTATGTTCACACATTCCGCTTTGGCAGCCCAGGGTTTGCAGGTTTGGGCCCCAGGTGCAGACCTGCACACTGCTCATCAAGCCATGCTGTGGCAGCTTCCCACATAAAAACCAGAGAAAGACTGGCACACGTGTTAGCTCAGGGACAATCTTCCTCAAATAAAAAGAGGAAGATTAGCAACGGATGTTAGCTCAGGGCTGACATTCCTCAGACACCCACACAGAAATCTCAGTATGGATATATACACTTTAATGACTACACTTAAAAACTTCAAATTCAAATTGTAGCAAGTCACAAACTAGTGCTTTTGATGAAGTTCATATGTTTCTATTAAGCACAATGCCTTATAAAAATAGCCATTCACCCGTATAAAAATAACCTCTCACCTGTGGACAAGGTTTTGTTTATTATGGTCACCTGTCAAGCCTGTAACAATTAAGACAAGAGCACAACTCTAAAAATGGTCAGTGTGGCACAAGACTGGCCTTGCAAACCACCAAAGTGAAAAAATCTACATTGTCTGCTTTTACTAAACCATCACTAAACTTAAACTCATTTGGTCAAGACTCCATCCAAAGTTTCCATTCTTACTTTGCTACCAAATCCCTTTCTGTGGAGGTTTTTTCCAAGTCTTGAGCCCAGTGCACCAGATGCTAATATTTTCCATGAATTAAACCTACTCTCTTCTGTCCTAGAACTATAGTTCTTACACAGAACAAGTGGGAACTCGGGTTTTCTGCAGGGAGAAATATAACAGGTCCAAAGACAAAGAAACAAGTAAGTTCCTGCTTCTGCTGCAAGAGAGTGAAGAGAGAGAGAGTGTGAGTACATGCTCTCAATCTGAAAGTCCCTACTTAAGAAGGTTGTCATTAGTATCACATAGAAAGGGTGTCGCAGGTGTTTGGCTTATGGTGGACACCCAATAAATAGGAGCTTTTATTATTAATATTACTGTTAGCCTTTTGTGATTTATTCCTTGGCTAAATCAGGCCTGTGTATGCTGTGTTTTCCACACATGTTTCACTGGAATCCTCTCTGATCCCTCTAAACCCTCCCACACTGAGGTAAGCGGAAGAATTCCTACTAAACCAACTTCATGCAGAAAAGCAATGTGAGTCGATCTAAAGAAGAAACTAGAACAATTTGCCCCTTTGCTCTTTAATGTAAAAGTTCACACCAAATACGATGAGCAATATATCCTATCTTTTATGCCCAGGACAGCATATTCTAACATGGATAATGCAATCCAGTGTTCTTAATAAGCTAATAATATGGTAGAAACAACATGCCCACTGATAATTATAATAAATGAAGTAAGTGTAATGCATTGTAAAATTGAAGCACGCAGGTGTGGTACTTCATAGAAAGAAGCAAGGAGATGGTGGTTAGGAAAAGCCGCTTGGAGGAAGGAGCCTACAAGAGTTGGTTTCCAGGTAATTCTACCTCATTTCCTGCATTTCTGTGAACCAAATATAATTTTTAAGTAACACAGTTAAAAGAGAAATATTGAATTTTTTGTTTCTTTCATGTATCTTTTTGTTTTAGTCACAAAAAGAACAACATATGTTTGACAAAGTAAAATCAATAACTCGAAATATTAACTTACTTTTTCCAATAACAAAATTAGGCATACACATAAGTAATGTATCTTGTATTATGAAAGAGAGAAATGTGTGTTATAGCAAAAGACAATTTACTGAAGGCAGCTAAGATTGCTATGAGAAATGCCCAGTAACACTGAGAAGAAAGTAGAGAGGATTTGCTGGGATCCAGCCTTCATTTTGATACAGAAAGTCTGTAAATATGAGGCCTACTTCAGGGACGATGAGCATCACCTTTCTTTTCATTTTTTCACTCCTTAGTAAAGTCTGGATAATTTGCATTCACTAACAAATATAACTCTTTTGTTTATGGATAAGTAGTATTTGAATTTGATCATATTTTATTTCTTCCATTTTTATGAGAACACAAATTGTCTATCAAAGACATTTAGGGAGAATTTACAAAAATGTGCATCACATATATGACTTCAGAAGCTAAGAAATGTTTTCAGGAAAATGTGTTCATTTTTTTAAACTTACACGTAAACTCCTTAAGTATAAATTTCCTTAAGTATAAATTTTGAGTTTAGTGAAACTATTTTGTGTGTGTGTGAGGAAGATTGGCCCTGAGCTAACTTCTGTGCCAATCTTCCTCTGTTCTGTATGTGAGACACCACCACAGCATGGCTTGACAAGCAGTGTGTAGGTCTATGCCTGGGATCCAGACCCATGAACCCCGGGCCACCAGCAGAGTGCGCGAACTTAACCACTATGTGACTGGGCCAGCCCCTAGTGAAACTACTTTTATACCTCATTGGAGAAATATTTAAATCCAAAGTAAACTGTCACCCAAGCAAACTGTCCATTTGTATATTTCTAACTGATTACAGAGAGAATCATGTCCCATTGCACTTTCCCTCTGTTCAAAGAACATTTGCAAGGTTTTAGTAAAATGTAAGTATATTTTACTACCTAATATGTAACACCGAGTAAATGTACACATTATTCTGCTTGAGCGAAAACACCACTAACTGAACTAACCAAGCCCAACAATTTGTCTTAAAATACGTGTCTCTTGTGTGTTCAATAAATGGGAATACATTCACTGCCTTTCTCATTCTATACAATTACAGTAGATGGGAATGTTTTTCCTTAGATTGAGAACGTGGCATTTTACATGTTTAATTTGTCTCAAGATACAACATTTATAGAACTGCATTCCAAGTAGTGATTTTCTAAAAGATACCCTATTGAATATGAATGTAATTATGTTAAATATTCGACCAATAAATTATAACCCTAACCCTAAAGGTCATTCCGTGGGCATAAAACAAAAACATAGGCCTTTGTTGTTATATTTTCTAGACCACTGAGCAGAAGCTTATAAATTGCTACTCCAAGGTAATAACTGACTTAAAATTTGAATATGAATATAATTAGCTTTAACTAATTCCCCAAATGATACATTAAGCTTATTAATTATGGTTTTGCCCATCATACATTAATTATGTCAATGTCGTTTCTATCTGACAGGGAGGCAAAAGTCCTACAGTAGATATCAGAAGATGAGGGGAGACAATTTGGAATATCTCAGTCAATGATCTCTCTGCTTTTGCTCTTTTGCAATTGGTCTGCTTGATGAAGTGGACTGGGCCATATACACAACTAGCACAAACTATTAAATCAATGCTGATTTTTAGAAGAGAGAGAGAGGAAGCCAGTCACCTTAAAGGACCACCCACCCTCAGGTCACCAGGAAATCTGTAACAAATGAACAGCTTTCTGTGGCAAGGTTTGGGGTTAGTACTAAAGCTACAAGAAATCACAAAGCTTATTCAATACAACTTGATATCCAGGAGAGGAGGTCATCATGATAAGTAGGCCACTGACCTACTGAGTTTGGCTAATATTTGTCAGATTTCTGAGAAACATGTAGCAACTATAGGAGAAAGAAGAGAAGACAAAAGCAATTTAAAGAAAGAATAAATTAAAATTATAGAGTTTGAGAAAGATCAAGGTGCTCAGCACAAAGTTAAAAATGCACAATATATGTGAGATTAGTGAATGTTACTCCACCTCTGATAAAAGAGTGAAAGGGATAAAAGAATGCTTTGATTAACACTGGTTAATTGTGTATTATATGAAGATCTTAGAAAGGATAAAATAACCCACATAGAAAATAAATGTATGAAGAAAAACAGGGACCATAAGCACGGTGAGGGGATTGGTGAGGATAGAAACATACAAAGGGGAAAAAGATCAGAATCTCTGCCTCTGAGCTACACAATTTATGGAATGTGTTTCTTATACTAGATGGTTTAAAAAAAATCATTAGTGGACACTTTCTTTTATACAGAAGCCCAACACTGTGAGATAGCTCCTACATCAACTTGACCACTTGCAGCTAAGCACAATTTGAAAACCTGTGATTTGAAGATGAGCATAGCTCTTTACACAGACCAAACTCTTGCTCTGCTCTTAGTAACAACACTAAGAAAATAAATATTAAATATGGAAGATGGTACATGGAAGTTCTATGAGAATGGGAATAAAACAAAACAACACCAATAAAAATCTGACAACATCAATTTCTGGCAAGGAGCAAAAGGACATCCCTGTCATCTCTGGTAGGAATGGTAGAACTACCTTGGAAGATAGTTTGGCAGTACCTTACAAAGCTAAACATAATCTCACCATACGATCAAGCAATTGTTCTCCTAGTTATTTACTAAAGTGATTTGAAAACATATATCCATGCAGAAATCTGCATACTAATGTTTATTTCAGCTTTATTCATAATCATGAAAACCTGGAAACAATCAAGATGTCCTTCAACAAGTCAATGGCTATAAAACTGTGGTACATCTATACAACAGAATATTATTCAGTGATAAAATGGAATGATCTATCAAGTCACACAAAGACATCAATAAATATTAAATGCACATTATGAAGTGAAAGAAATCAGCCTGAAAATGCTTTATACTATATGATCATACTTATAGGACATTCAGGAAAAGGCAAACCTTATAGACAGTAAATGAATTTCTGGTTTTAGATTAGGTACTAGTTTATTAGATAGGACACCAAAAGCACAGACAACAAAAGAAAAAAGGAGATAAATTGAACAACAACAAAATTAAAAACTCTTGCACTTCAAAGGACACCATCAAGAAAGTGAAAAGACAACCCACAGAATGGGAGAAAATATTTGCAAATTATATAGTTAATAATTGTTGGAAAGGCTGTCTCTTGTGCACAGTCTTCAAACCCCCACTCAGCCACGTAAGAATGGGCCTTGGGCCTGGAACACTTCCTTACCAAGAGATAAAGAGCCCACACAGCCTCTGCTGGGCTTATCACCTTGTGTGGGAATATCTTTCCCTGTTTCAGGCTCTATGAATGTTCTTTTGTCTCAGCTCAAAGCATTCACATCATATGGCATCTGGTCAATCCTGCTGTCATATCTCTCTTCTGCGAGGACGGGATGGGGGAGAAGGGTATACATAGGCAAATTGCCCTACATCAGCAGCAGGGAGAGACTTGGTGGCCAAGGGGACCAACACACACTACTGAAGCTGATCTTGCTCAGTCTCTTCACTATGTAAGTAAAGCATTGTTCCTTCCAGTGCTTGACTGTGTTGTGTTTTCCTTGGGACTCTGACTCCAAGATGCAATGGACAGAAGTGTTTAGAATCTTCCCCTGGGATTGGTAACTAGTACACAGTACTCTGCTCAACAATAAGGAACTTTTATATAGAATATATTAAGAACTCTTACAACTCAATAATAAAAAGATAAATAAATATGTTAAAAAAAAGCAGACAAAGAATATGGATAGACATTTCTCTAAAGAAAATATACAAATGGCTATTAAGCACTCAAAAAGGTGCTCAACATCATTAGCCATCAAAGAAATGTAAATGAAAACCACAATGAAATACCTCTTTACACATACTGTGATGCCTATAATCAAAAAATTTAAAGAAAAGAAAAATAACCAGTGTGGGCAATGATATGAAGAAACTGGTGGGAATGTAAAATAGTGCAGCCACTTTGGAAACAGTCTGGCAGTTTCTCAAAAACATAGATATAGAGTTACCATATTACTAAGCAAGTCTACTCTTAGAGAAATGAAAACATATGCCACACACACATACACAAAATGTACATACACAAATGTTCTTAGCAGCATTATGCATAATAGCCAAAATGTGGAAACAATCCAAATGTTCATTAACAGATTAACAGTTAAATAAAATGTGGTAAAGTCATACAATGGAATATTATAATAATAAAAAGAAGAGAAGTGAAAAATTAAGTCCCAGTTTCCAGTTTGGCATATAAGAAACTTGGATGTTGCCACTCCATCCTAATGACAAGTAAAAATCTGAATAAACTGAAAAATCAACAACTCTTAGATCCATAAGTGAAATGAGGTAACAGGGCATAATTCTGTCCTCCAAATCAGAGAGACCTGCAAGGAATACAGAGAATCACAATTTACCAGAGCAGAAACCCATGAGCAGAAACATCCGTGAGAACCAGTGTCAGGGTAGAGAAACCTGAACTGTAATGGACTAAATGCTGGAGGCTCGGTATGGACAAGTATGAGAGAGAAAAACTCCGGTGGGATCCAGTCATTGAGAATTCCTTACACTTTTGTAAATTATACCTCCTGGAGGTCTGCAAGATTCTCACAGTGAATATCAGAGAAAAATCCCCTCATGCTTCCAGGAAGGGGAGAGGAAAAGGAACCATTATGAAATATGCCAGAGCACTCTGCTCCTAACAAGGTCTGCTCTCAGGAGAAATTATTTAACCAGAGTCTGGGGATTTATCACAGACTAACTGACCTGGGGGAAAGGAAATACCCAACTTCAGACCACACTAGCCCTCTTGTCCCACCTAAGTGGAAGCAAAAAGAAAAAGAGAAGCACTTGTGAAGTTTATAGTCCGAAGACACAGCCTCACTAAAAGACTGAGACCTAATCCTAGGACATTGGAATGCTTCCCCTCCCCCCACACCTCACCATCACATTACTAAAGGACTATTTACAGCAGGTCTTTTACCCAGCACCTCATGTCCAGTTATCAAGAAAAAATGATAAGGCATACCAAAAGGCAAAAAGCACAGTTTAAAGAGAGAGAACAGCATCAAAACCAGACTCAGATATGTCAGGATGTTGGAATTATCAGGCCAGGAATTTAAAACAGCTATGATTAATATGCTAAGGGCCCTAAAGGATAAAGTAGACAGCATTCTAAAACAGATGGGCAAAGTGAGCACAAAGATGGAAATTTTAGGAAAAGCCAAGGAGAAATCCTAGTGATCAAAAACATTGTACCAGAAACAGAGAATGTCTTTGATGGGCTTATTAGTAGATTGGACATGGCTTTAGAAAGGACCTCTGAGCTTGAGGATTTATCAACAGAAAACTCCAAAACTGAAAAAGAAAGAGAAATAAGATTGGAAAAAAAAAACATGAACAAGAATCCAAGAACTGTGGGGCAACTACAAAATGTACAAAATACGTGTATTGGAATACATGAATATTCAGAATATCAGAAAGACAAGAAAGAGAGAAAGGAAAAGAAGAAATATTTGAAACAATAATGACTGGGAAATTCCTCCAAAATATGTCAGATATCAATGCACAGATCCAGGAAACTTAGAGAACACCAAACAGCGTAAATGTCAAGAAAAAAAAATTACACCCAGACATATTATTTTACTTTCAAACTACAGAAAATAAAAGATAAAGAAAAAATCCTCAAAGAAGCCAGAAGAAAATACACTTTACCTATGAGGAGCAAATATAAGAATTACATCTGACTTCTCAGAAACCATGCAAACAAGAAATGAGTGGAATAAGATATTTAAAATGTTGAGACAAAGAAACCACCAACCTAGAATGCTGTATCTTGTGAAATTATTATTCAAAAGTGAAGGAGAAACAAACACTTTCTCAGACAAACAAAACTGAAGAGTTTTTTTTTTTTTTGCCAGTAGACCTGCCTTGCAAAAACTGTTACAAGCAATTCTTTAGAGAGAAGGAAAATTATGCAGGTCAGAAACTCCAATCCACATAAAGAAAGGAAGAGCATTGTTGAAGAAATAAGTGAAGATAAAATAAAAACTTTATTTTTCTTTATAATTGATCTAACCAATACCTTTTGTTCAGAATAATAATAGCAACAATGTATTCAATTATTTATGCATCTGTATATTTATCTATGTATTCTTATGTGTAAGTGAAATGAGTAACAGCAATGATACAAAGAATGGGAGGGAGGGATTAGGATTATTTTATATTGTAAATTACTTGTACTACTCATGAAGCTGTACAGGGTTATTTGAAAGTGGACTTAGATTAGCTCTAAATATATATTGCAAACTCTAAGGCAACCACTAAAAATAGTACAATAGATATGCTAAGAAAAGAGAGAAAATGGAATAATATAAACTACTCAATTAAAACCACAAACGGCATAAAAACAGTGGAAGACAAAAATAGCAACAAAGAACAAAGGGAACAAATTAAAAATAGTAACAATATGGTAGGTATTAATCCAACTATATCCATAATTACTTTGAAAGTCAATGGTCTAAATACAAGAATTAAAAGGCAGATTATCAGTGTGGATCAGAGTGGATCATAAAGCAAGACCCAAATATATGTTGTCTACAAGAACTGTACTTTACAGATAAAGACACATAACTGTATAGATTAAAAATAAACGGACGGGTGGGGCTGGCCCCATGGCCAAGTGGTTAAAATTCCATGTGCTCTGCTTTGGTGGTCCAGGTTCACGGGTTCAGATCCCAGGCATTGACCTACTCCACTCATCAGCCATACTGTGGAGGCATCCCACATGCAAAATAGAGGAAGATGGGCATAGATGTTAGCTCAGGGCCACTCTTCCCCAAGCAAAAGAAAGAGGAAAATTGGCAACAGGTGTTAGCTCAAAGCCAATCTTCCTCACAAAAAAAAAAGAAAGAAAGAAAAAGAAAAGGTTAATGGATGGAGAAATATATACCATGCTAACAGGAATTAAAAGAAAACAGCAGTACCTCTATTAATATCATACCAAGCAGATTTTAAAGCAAGGAAAATTGTCAGAGATAAATAGAAGCATTACATAAAGATAAAGGAGTAAATTCTCAAAGAAGATATAACATTCCTTAATGTGTATATGCCTAACAACAGAATGTCAAACTGTGTAAGGCAAAAACTGATAGAACCACAAGGAGAAATAGATGAATACACTATTAAAGTTGGATACTTCAGAAAGTCTATTAGAAACGAACAAATCAATCAACTTGTTGCAATTACAATATGACATATGTGAACTAATTCATCTAACAATAACAAAATGCACATTTTTCTTTAGCTGACATGGAACATTCAGCAAAGTTAGACCACATTCTGGACCATAAAACACACCTTACTAAATGTAAAAGAATTGAAATCACACATTGCCTGCTCTTAGACCACAATGAAATTAAACTATAAATCAATAACATAAAGATAGCTGGAAAATCTCAAACTAATCAGAGTAAACAACACACTTCTAAATAACACATGAATCAAAGAAATCTCAAGAGACATTAAGAAATATTGCAGGAGCCAACCCAGTGGCATAGTGGTTAATTTCCTGTGCTCTGCTTTGGTGGCCCAGAGTTCACAGGTTTGGATCCGCGGTGCAGACCTATGCACTGCTCATCAAGCCATGCTGTGGCAGGCATCCCACATATAAAGTAGAGGAAGATGGGCACAGATGTTACCCTAGGGCCAATCTTCCTCAGCAAAAAGAGGAGGATTGACAACAGATGTTAGCTCAGGGCTAATCTTTCTCACCAAAAAAAAAAAAAAGAAAGGAAAAGAAGAAAAATTGTGAACTAAAGGAAAATAAAAATACAACTTATCAAAATTTGTGGGATGAGGCAAAAGCAGTACTTAGAGGGAAATTTATAGCATTGAATGCATATGTTAGAAAAGAAGAAAGATCTCAAATCAAGATTTACATGAGGAAAACTACAAACTTCTGATGAATGAAATCAAAGAAGAACTAAATAAAAAAAGAGATATCTCATGTTCATGGATAGGAAGATAGTATTGTCAAGATGTCCATTCTTCCTAAATTGATCTATAGATTCAATGAAATGACAGAAAGTAATTTTGTGGATACTGACAAATTGATCCTGAAGTTTATTTGGAGAGGCAAAAGACCCAAAATAGCTAACACAATAGTGAAGTGAAGAGCAAAGTTAGAGAAGTGACAATACCAGCTTCAAGGTTTACCTTAAATCTACAGCGATCAAGACAGTGTGGTATTGGGCAAAGGATAAACAAATAGATCAGTGGAACAGAATAGAGAGCCCAGAAATAGACCCTTCTAAATACAGTTAACATCACACTTGCCCTGAATCACATTACCTGATAACATCAAGATACACAGGGAATTTGCCATAAAAACTTCTGAATGGCCTCATAAGCTTTGGCCACAAACAACTGTCTTAATGATAAAGATAACCCTCTCAAACCAGCCAAAAATAAGCACTACACCAATAAGAGGGTAAAAAGTAAATAGTGAAAAATCAAGGCAATATTTTCAGCCTAGTGATTTGACAAAAAGGAAGAAGACACCTTAAAAGAAAACAGCATCAACACAACATTGTATATGAATGACATGATCAGTTTAACTAGAGAACGTAAGTTGTATTTGAAAATGTATTGACTATCGTGGACATAATCCAAAGCAGAGGCATCAAAGTTTACATAGTGTACAGTGTACAAATCATCTCCCTAACAATGATGCCACATTTACCCGAGCAAAATTTTCCTGGACTTGGATATGCTGTAAGCCACATCTTCTAAGAAGCACTATTTTTCTTAGAATACATAGTGAGTTAAATAGGTTTCAATCCCTGTCTAAGACCCTGTCTTATGGCAAAACCCAGTGGCTGTAAGGACAGTGATTTCTGGATAAACAAAAGTGCCACTGGGATCTATCTTCTCTTCCTTCACTTCCGTGTATGTAGCAGGTCAGATATTTGGAGTAGGATAATCTGCAGGAAGAGGCATTTATTGTCATATCAGCCAAAAGCTTTTTGAAGAACATAATTCTTCGTGTGATTTAATGAACTGGGTAGTTCACCCAAAGGTAAGCTCGGTAGCAATTTTTAGAAAGGTAGAACATCTTCTTAAGGTGTTCCTGGCTCTCCTAATCAAACAAAGAATATATGAGGATGATTAATAAGGCAGCATTATACTTACTTGTTGAGGTCTGTAGTTGGTCATCCAGCAGTCCAAAGACAATTATTTTGGAGATTTTTTTCACTATTACAGTTCCTTTCACAAGAATTACTAGGTGGAGTATGTCTGGACAAGAGGGCAATTCATTTGCGCCTGCTGCCATAGAAGAGCCCTTTTTCCCTTGACCAGTTAAAGAAACATGGAAGTCTTTCAACTGACCCTCCTTTCAGTTAGGAGAATTTTTTTCATAGTTTATCTGAAGTAGTCTATAGTTGCACCAAGTTTTCTTTTCTTTCATTTAATGCTTTTAAGGGATATCATTTATTTCTGAGACGACAATGCCTAAATTCTGAGAGCAGAGAGTAATTTGAGAGGTATACGTGAGAGTCAAAAAGCTTGACATTTAAATCGTAATTGAAATTCTAAAGATAGGGAGAGATTTCTTAAAATATTTCCTCTAATTTTTAAATTTTCTAAAAATATGCATGCACTGCTTTATTTAAAAACAAAATAAGTTTGAGCCAGCCTGGTGGCCTACCGGTTAAATTCAGCACACTGTGCTTCAGTGGCCTGGGCCCAGTTCCCTGGCACGGACCTACACCACTCATCGGTGGCCATGCTGTGGTGGTGGTCCACATGCAAAATAGAGGAAGACTGGCAACAGATGTTAGCTCAGGGCTAATCTTTCTCAGCAAAAAATAAAATAAAATAAATAATAAATTCACTCAGGTAATCTAGGAAGTGGAATTCCATGCAGTTTTTGTTGTACTTTTCTACCTTATGAAACTAACCTTATAAATTTTATTTTACAAAGAAGTGAAAAGAAAAATAAAAAACTACTGAAAGCATGTCTTCGTAAAGAACCCTGTTAGAGGATACTTTGTTTGCTTGTAAAGATTTTAAGCTTATACTATTAGAGTGTTAATATTAATTTAAGTCATGAAAATGGGCATTATAGAGCTATGGATTATGATTACACTTTTCCATGTCAGCTACTACAATACACAATGTGTTTCTAAAATGAGGAGACTCAAGTATGTTGGCACATGAACTTGTTTTACTGCAATTAATTATAAAATGCTAAACATGCATGTTTCAGGCAGCATAAAAATTTAGAACTTACCAGAATTAATTACTGGTATTTAGGAGGATAATTCTCTGGTGGTAATGGGGAGCCCTAAATCCTTAAAAAAATTAAATACTTTTGGTTACCTTGGAAATCTTACCTATGTGAGTGTCTCCTGGTAGTCAAAAAAGTGCCCCATATGAATAGGGCACTAGTTTACATAAATCCGGTCTTCTTTTTGTGTATTAGTCTTTATATTTCAATTCTTCTGTATGAAAAACAAGAGAATTCTACCTTCTACGACCATGCTCAAGGACCAATATGCTTCTCTGAGGGATCTATGTGGTCCCTTTTTATTATAACATTTAGTTCTTAGTTTAATGACACTTTTAGCTGTAGAATATTATCGTTAGGATATGAGGGGATCATACAATAATAGGGCAGTTCTTTCCCAGAAAAAAATTATGAAGTTAGCAAGATTCCAATTGGTTATCTTCAGAATGCCAGATGAAGAGATTTTGACATGATCCATAGCAAAAAGGTGTTAAGTAATTTGAACATGGTTAGCAAATAGGTGGAAAATGAGAGTCCAAAAAATGAAAGACTACTAAAACCGAAATCTTAGGGAAAGGAAAGTGGTGATGTATATTTTTTTTCTCCAATTCTCCCTCCAATAGCCTGGCTTTCCTCCACATCCTTTAAGCTGGCCTCCTCACCCTGAATACTTTCCCTTTCCTCTCCTTACCTCTTAATTTCCACTGGGTTTTTTTCTTGAAACTTTCCCTGACTCTTCAAAATGGATTCATTACTTCTCTATATCTTCAAAGTATCTTATTTTAAAAGCTTATTGGTAGTTAACATACTCTGATTTTTATTATATATAATTGTTAGACTATTTAAAATTTATTCATATAAAAATCTTACCTTGATACTAATTTTTGAATAAATTTAGAGAAAGAATGGTATATCTATCTGTATCTATATTTGTATTTATTTAATTTTATATATATAACTTTAGAACTCATCATATGATTCATTGAGTTATGTTGCTCTATGAACTTCCATTTTATAAACATATGCATATTTTAAGACAGCAAGCAATATATAATACCAATACTTAAACAGACTTCCTTTAAATATTCTTTGCTATAAGACATATGAAACAACAATATCCTAAGTTACAAAATATAGAGGCCTATAACTCAGTCTTTTAGGAACCAAAGCAAAATTCACAATTAATTTTAGTTTGCAATTTATTGCTATTTCAAATGGCATCTATATAAATTGAACAATGGGTCATAATATTTAAATCCTCTTATAGTTGAAGTTAAGGACCTACAAAATGATGCTGGAAGAAAGCTTGAGTATTTAGGAGCTATGTATGATTAGGATTAAATAACATAATTTCTTTTCTCTTTAGAATTGTGATACTTCCATGGAAGTCACTCTTCTATCATATTAATATGAAACAATTCAAAAGAAATATCACAAAATTAAAGTATTATTTGCTATATTAAATATACTACTCATGAAATAACTGTATATATATATATATATATGTAAAAAATAATTATCTTTCTTTGAGTTTAATATGAAAAAATCCCTTGGGTTAAATTTTTTTTGTCATTTAATTCAGAGTAGCTTCATCTACAAAGCTTGGAGTACACAGAGTTATTTTTCAACGTGCCATTCATTGTACATGAAATATAAAACAAAACTTGGAAATAAAACATTTTATATTATCACAAATCATGACATAAGACAAATATGTGAAAGTTTCACTCTCTTAAGGCTTCACGTCCCTTTGAAAGCAAAATAGTTGCCTCATTGATTCCATGATAATAAACGTTTTCCATTCTGGAAAAAAAATACTGAATATACTAATTGGCATGAGAAAAACAAAGGAAAAGTTCTTTTTCCATTCTACTTTCCTCTCAAGAAGATAAATGAGAAAAAGTTTAAAGAAAATGCTGTGTAAAATTTATTGTATTAATTTGGTTTTATGATTTTCACACTAATTTTCAGAGTACTATTTTTCTTTAACTTTGGCTTCAAAATAACTAAACTCTTTCCTGCTTCAAATGTCAAAGTTTTTTGGTGGTCATGGGTGAACAGTATCATAATTCAAAGCTAATACTTTTTTGACTGGTTACAGTTCAGTGGCTTTCTATTTTTGCAAAAGGACAAACTGTATCTAAAATATTAGAAAAAAATCCGGACAAGTTCTCTCAAACTCCAGTTCAAAAGCAGTCATCCCTCTCACGCTTGCTTAGATGACCTGGTTTACATTCTCTCAGGCAGTCAGAGGTTGCTACACATACAAAAGTTCTAAGAGCTTGGTGTGGTGTGTTTGTTGGTTGGAGCAGCGATAAAAGGAAGAACTTGACAGAGTTGAGAGCAGGTTTCAGGGTGGTGCTCGTGTGCAAATACTCAATGAATACATAGTAGTGCAAGTTAGGCATGCTCATCTCCTGCCCCTTCACTCCTTAATGAAAATGCTCAGTCACAAAATAATAGTCACTAGATAATTATCAATTCCTCTCATCTGTTGTTATTATGGAGTTGTAAGATTACATGTGTCATATTCTCCTAAATTCTGAATGGTTAAGGCTAAAATCACACTTTTGAGCTGCATGGTTTCAGTTGAATGTATCCTCTATCTCCTAGGACTTGATGAAATAAATGAATTAGGCACTAATTAAATATATTAGGTGAATAAAGTTTCAGATGTGTTTGAATAATTTATGTGTCCTTGAGATGAAAGCAAAGTTTATGGTGCTGCTAATTTGTAAATCATTGAGATTTGTCTGATTAAATAAATGATTGGATAATTGTACTAAAATTTACACGAGAATCAAGGTGTTCATGAGATAGTGCTACAAAAGTTGCAATGATATGTCATTTCAAACAGAAAATAATACTTTTTTCCAAGTCTTCTAAATCTTATAATTTTAGGATGCTGGAGAGTTAACCATGAGAAATTCTAGTTGTTGGCATCCAGAACATATCATTAATCTAATAATCAATTATAACAAAAATATGGGAGGTCATTAAGTGTTCCAAATACTTATTCTTTTATTCATGATTTTTGTAGTTACCCTATAATTCCTGTTTTCAGATTACTTATTCAAAATAAATTTTTGGAACAGAGAAACAGAACCGGAAAGTGCATCTCTGCCATCCTAATAATGAGAAAAATCTGGACAAAGGACAAATTAATGACTTTTCTTAAATCCATCAAAGCACTGAGGTCACATGACAAATCACTGGGGAAGGATAGAAATATGTTCTAGGCCAACCACTGAGACTGGAAGATTGGCAGGGGCACTTGTGAAGATCACAGGACCGAGAACCAGGCTCATGATGCCTGCACAAAATAGGTTTGATCTGAGCACAAGGGAACACCCTTCTCTCCCAGTCCCAGATCTCATCACCTGGTTTACAGCATCAAGTAAAAATAAGAGTGGCATGCAGCGGTGAGACTTGTAAGAGACAGGTTTTATTGGTGGAAAAGTAGAAAGGCAACCCAAGCAAGTAGCAGCAATTAGAAAAGCCCTCTAGCAAACTCGCCCATCTCTTTAGTGTGAGGTTTTGTATTCATCTAGTTAGAAGTCCGGCTGGATTTAAGCCTTGTGGTTGCTATGGTTACCTTCAAGTCACCCCAGACTTCAGGGCTTCTTGAAGAAATGACTGATTCTAGGTTTGGGGCAGAGACAATACAAGACGAGCCTGGAGCATGCTTTAGGGTCAGCAAAGGAGGAAATGCTTAAAAAAAAAATGGATGGGGCATGAGGGACACAGGTGACAACTTGAAAGAGCAACCAATACTGAAATGATTAGAGCAACAAGATAAATTACGATAGTATTGGATTATAACGAAAATTAGAATAAATAAATGTATGAACAAAGAAATGGGAGGAAGAATAATTAAACAAATGTGAATAGAATAATTAAATAGGAAAGAAGAAACAAGTCTTCCTTATAGAAGAATTATAGTTACTAAAGTGAGAAGACAGGAGGGAAGTAGAAAATTACTTAAAACAGCATAGTAATAATTGCTGTAGGCACAATATATTGAAGAATGCTAATTAATGGAGAGACTGTAAGAAGAAGCACGGTATTTGCATATCCTCAGTGTATGTTTCACAAAATATTTGTTAATCACTGTAGCGACTTTTACGTGTGTCCACAAATTCTTTGATACCCCTCCCTCCAGGAGGTAGAGTTTAATTCCCTCCTCTTGAGTATGGGCTGGATTTAGTGATTCGCTTCTAAAGCACAGATTATGGAAAGTGAAATATTTTAACTTAAGTGGAGAAATCTTGCTGACACTATGTTAACCACTGATCAAGGTTAAACTCACCAGTGACAACTCCTGTTGATATCATGTAATCCTCTAATATCATATGATTAGAAAGGCATATTACCTCTATAGTACTCTCCCCACCAAACCCACAACTCCAGCCCAATCATCAGAAAGCACAAAACTGAGTGATATTCTATAAAATATCTGACCAGTATTCTTCAGAAGTGTCAAAGTCATGAAATACAAGGAATGATGTAGAAATTGTCACAGATTGAAGAGTATTAGGAGACATGACTAATAAATGCAAATAATAAATTTATGGTATTTTGGATAGGATCCTGTAACAGAAGAACCTATTAGTGGAAAAAATGGGGAAATACAAATAAAATATCTAGTTCAGTTAGTGGAATTTTACCAATATTTATTTATTAGTTTTGATTTATTAGTTATGGTTATATAAGATGTCAACCTCAAGCTTAGTTGATATTTGGTGAAAATATATGGGGAATCTTTATACTATCATTACAATTCTTCTATAAATCTAAAATGATTTCTAAGTAAATTCTATATAAGCTCTCTAATAAAATGAATTAATGGTTCCTTTGATAATATGGCTACCTTGAAAATCTTTAACAATGATTACTCTGATAAAAATAAACAGAAATCTTGATTCTCATTAGTGGACTTTTGTACTCAATGAGCTAGAGCCTTAGGAGGGATGAAAACCTGGAAAGAGCAGGAAAATACTACCAGGGATTGAAATTATAAACTCAAGGTAATCAATGCATCACTTTCATACTAATCAGTAAAAATTATAATGCATTATTTATCTGAAAACAGTCAATATTTTGATGTATTTATTTTTTCCATTGAAAAGTATTCTCTTAAATGGTTAACTTTCAAATATTTTTAAACCAACGAGACACTTGTTTAAATTAAACATTATGGAAAAAGTAAAAACATCCTTTTATGGATAAATATGCATAGTTTAATTTTTATTAATTAAATAAATTGTGACAAGCAGAATTCTACATTCCTTGGTATATTTACACCTTTTCCTAGTTGTTCAATAAAACACCAATCTGGGTGCTGTGTGAAGGGATGTTGTAGGTGTAATTAATGTCCCAAATTAGTTGCCTTTAAATTAGGGAGTTTATCCTCACGGGGTCTTATCTAACTGGTGATCCTTTAAAAGGGGTTGGGCAACTCCTGGGGGAGATTGTACCAATTGTACCATTTGGAGATTCAAAGCATGAAAGGAGTTTGACACAAGGGAGATTAACTATTGCTAGGAGGGGGCAAAGAATGCTGACAGCCAACAATGAAACAGGAATATTCAGCTCAACAACTGCAAGGAAATGAACTCTGCAAATAACAAGAATGACTGCGGAAGTGGATTTTCCCTCGAGATTCTACATGAGAACTCAGCCTGGCCTGCACACAGATTTTAGCCTTGTGATACGCTTAGCAGAGAAACCAGTCATTCTGCACTGGGCTACTGACCTACAGTACCGTGAGTGAAAATATAGGTGTTGTATTAAACTACAAAGTTTATGGTAATTTGCTACACAGCAATGGGAAACAAATACAATAAAGCAATAAGAATGAATCTGTTTGTACTGGAGCAAACATTTGATACGGGAGCTTCTTAATAAAATTTGCAATTTTTTGTCAACTTCAATATCACTTTATATTTTGTTTTGGCTACATCCCTTTGAAAAAAATTCTGATTCACATACATAAGAAGTTGCAAATGCTTACTTTTTTATTATTTTTTTTACAGTTCACATTACCATTTCATGATCCTCTTCAATTAAATTGATCTGAAAGCTTGGGAAAAAAGCAGCAGCACAATATTTTTTCAAACTTAGATCACTAAAAAAAAAACTAACAATGGTCATATTATTTAAACAGATACACAAATTTAATCAATATCTATTGATATGTATCATTCAAAACTTATAACAAGTAGTAAAACTGTCTATTATAATATGTTCTATTATGCTTAAGCTTACTTTGCAAAGCTTACTATAATGCCATTATGAACTGAAATGTTATATCCAAACCTTGCATCATCCCTCAAGGCTTTAAAAAATCAGTCAAATGATCTGAAGAGTTTGGTGTCAATTTGAACAAATGTAGATTATGATAATATGTCTGATCATATTGTACTACTGTACACTTTTACATGGAAAGATTTGCGTGTCAGAATTTTTTAAAAAGTCAATACAGAACTACCACCTTCATAGTCAATTACTTATTTATGAAAATGAAAGGCTTAAATATATGCCCAGTATTGGCAGAAAAATGTTTAAAATTCTAACATAAACATAAATGCATTGAACTAAGTCCATAATTGAAAAAAATATTGTTAGTCATTCTTGTCCTAAAACTTTCTCTCTATCGTAAAATTACGAATACCTGTTTTTTTGTGGGGAAGACCAGCCCTGAGCTAACATCTGTTGCCAATCCTCCCCTTTTTGCTGAGGAAGACTGGCCCTGGGCTAACATCCGTGCCCATCTTCCTCCACTTTATATGGGACGCCGCCACGGCATGGCTGACAGGCAGTGCGTCGGCGGGCGCCCGGGATCCGAACTCGCGAACCCCGGGCTGCCTAGCGCGGACTAAACAGCTGCGCCACCAGGCGGCCCCCGAATACCTGTTTTTAATTATAGTTGTTAACAAGTAAGATATTTAAATGAAATTTGAATCAAGTATTGTGGATCCCCTGAAACTTTGCCGTGTAAATGTGTTTTTAAGAATCATTGACGTAAGCCATGTAGAATACAAACCTAAACACATTAGTTCAGGAGCTCTGGAATGAGTTATTGACTATGCATGGATCACTGACCCAGAGCTGAAAAACCTCATGGGACCAACAAAGCTCGTAGGTAGAGGGTGAGGATCGAAACAATAAAACTGGTGGCTGCTCTCTTGCTGATGACTACTCAGAACAACACCCCTGTAATCTTCAAATCCTTGAAATTCACAAAGCTCTGCATTATATTTGAATTTAATATCTCCTATGTAAATGTGTACCATTTCTTATCATTCAGTCAGAATTGTTTTTGAAAATGACTTTTCAAGTTTCTTCTAATAGAAACTTTATTTTTATGGTTTTACCTGAAGATGGAAATGCTTTTCTAAATTTAAATGTGCCCTATCATTGTACATTTTCATAAAATGCATTCCTTATGACTTTGACTATTCTTAACATTGATTTCTGCATTATTACAGTTGTCTTAACATGATTTTTATAGTGTGGTGTCCAAAGTCTATAGGACTCACATGTGGAATTTAAAACATAGTTGTCAAAACTTTGTACAAGTGTAGTATCATGAACCCATGAGTAAAGTAGATTAGTGTAAAACGCTGTCATGTTTAACTGGACAATGAATGTTATCTATGCCCCATCATAAAGGATTGGGTCATAAAGGAAGGGTCATTATTATACACCGTAAATATCCCCAAGATGATTTGCTGATTATTTGGAGGGGAACAGATTCATTTATGAATTTTCAAATCTCTAGATGAAGAAAGAGAAAATAGAGGCAAGGGAAGAATAAGAGTGTTGGTGACTCTTGACTCTGCCCTGCCCCTTGCACAAAGGGGGCCGCTTTGAGGTAAACTTTCTGTAGGGAAACAGATCCAGATTTTGACCAGTTTTCACACTCCCACTGCTACCACCCTTCTTTAAGCCATCACCATGTCTTACCTGGAGCTTGATAATTGTCTCCTTTTACCTTTATATAACATAGAATATCTTCAACACAGAAGGCACAGTGAACTTTCCAAAAGTAAATTATATCATGTTATCGTGCCACTCAGAACTCAGCATTCTCTCCCTATTTCACACTGCATAGAAGCTGAAATCTTTACAATGCCTAAAGACCCTTTATGACCTGCTCCACTCCCCACTGACTCTCAGATCTCCCCTCTTTACTCCCCTCTAGTTATATCAGCTTTTTTTATTATTATTATTATTACTGGTTCTCAAACATTCTAGAAATTCTTCTGCCTTAAGATCTTTGTACCCTCTTTTCTTGGACCACCCTTCCTCTATATTTCAGTATTTTTAACACTCTCATTTCTCTTAGGTCTTGGTTCAACGCTTACATTCTCAATAAGCCCTATCCTAATTTCTCTAACTAAAATTGCAAATTGTTCATCACATACTCATCTATGTCATCCCAAATTCCTTTTCCTTTCTCTGTATTTTCCTTTTTCCTTTCCTTTTTTAAAAGTAGAACTTCTTGGGGCCTGCCATGTCATAGTGGTTAAGTTCAGTGAGCTCTGCTTCAGCAGCCTGGATTTGGATCCCAGGAGCAGACCTACATGCTGAGGTGGTGACCCACATATAAAGTGGAGGAAAACTGGCATGAATGTTACCTCGGGACTAATCTTCCTCAAGTGAAAAAAAAAGAGGAAGATTGGCAGCAAATGTTAGCTCAGGGTAAATCTTCCTCAGCAAAAAAACAACAAAAAATTAGAACTTCTTTCATTCTAACATACTATGTGCTTAATTATTATATTTCTTGTTTATTGTTTACCTCTCTTTACTATAATTTAATTTCTACAAGGGTAGGGATGAGGTTCAGGTACCTACTAGAATAGTCCTTGGCACACAGTTGGTGCTCAATAATAATTTGTGAATTGTTCTTTTTTCCTGCTGCCTCTGAGTCACACAGAGGTGGAAGTTTGGGTGCATTCAAGATTTGGCTTCGCCCGTAACCCACCACTGTGGTGGATGAAGACATTGCTGCTGGAAGTGCAATGGACGTCAATAATGCTTTGCAAGAGGTGCTAAAGACCACCCTTACCCACGACAGCCTAGCACGTGGAATTCCCGAAGCTGCCCAAACCTTAGACAACCGCTAAGCCCATCTTTGTGTGCTTGCATCCAACCGCAGCGAGCCTCTGTATGTCAAGTTGGTGGAGGCCCTTTGTGCCGAAAACCAAATCAACCTAATTAAGGCTGATGACAAGAAACTACGGGAATGGGTAGGCTTCTGTAAAACTGACAGAGGAGGAAAACCCAGAAAAGTGGTTGGTTGCACTTGTGTGGTGGTTAAGGACTATGGCAAAGAATCTCAGGTCAAGGATGTCATCGAGAAGTACTCCAAATGCAAGAGATGAACAAATAAATAACTTGACTCTTTAAAAAAACAACAATAGGGCTGGCCCGGTGGCGCAGCAGTTTAGTCCACGCTTGGCAGCTCGGGGTTCGCGGGTTCGGATCCCAGGCGCCCGCCGACGCACTGCTTGTCAGCCATGCCGTGGCGGCGTCCCATATAAAGTGGAGGAAGATGGGCACGGATGTTAGCCCAGGGCCAGTCTTCCTCAGCAAAAAGAGGAGGATTGGCAATGGACGTTAGCTCAGGGCTGGTCTTCCTCACACACCCACACAAAAAACCCCAATAATAATAATTTGTGAATTGAATGGATAAATCTTGGAAAGAATTCATGAGTAAAAACCCAGCTGTTGCCTAGGACAAGAGGGCAATCACTGTTTAGGATAAGCAGCTCTAAAAACTACTAGAAGTTTTATGAAGTCAGTAGAAAAGAAATAGTCAACTTAGGTGAAATTTCCAAGCTTCAGGATAACAGCTGCTCGATGAGGCTGACAGATTGAATGAAAATGGATTCTACAACCAGGACTGGACACACTGGGTGACTAAAAAATGTGGAAATAGCTGAGGCAATCCCACAAAAACCCACGAGGTAGGCAATGTGCTGGGTCAGACGGCAATTTGAGAAAAATTCCCCTCACCTTGTAGACAAAGCTGGCCTTATGGGTAAGAAACCTTCGTAAAAGGCTGCGTGCTTGGAAAAGTCTCACTTTTGGTTTAAGACTCTGCTGCTACCATGCTGAAATGGTTAATAATTTTATCTTTGGACTTTGTAAGTGAAGTCCAATGGGATAATGGAGCATAAGTATGAGCAGGAGAGAGTCACATAATAATGGTGTCTGCCCCTGTCCTTTGTCGCTCCATTCACACATACCAGTGGTGATGCCCCATAAGCATAGACTTCAGTAGATCCATTATGCCTGGGCTTTCAGTGAAACTCAGAGTGAGTAGCAGGTAAGTATCTCATGTCTACGAATGAGTAAACAGAAGAGTTGACAGCCCTGAGAGACCATGCTTTCCATTGGAACCAAAACTTGCTCCAAGGCAGAAAGAAGGCATTGACAGTTTAAGAAGCACAAAAGACCAAGAAACCCTATCATATTCTTTGTTCCTCTTGTTAGCCAATCACTTATGCTGAAAATGATGACGTAGAAGGAAAAAGAAAGGTCAATCTATAGTTCCTTTTCCTTTCAGTCGTTTCCTACTCAGCAAGCCAAGAGAATAGAGTGTTGGTGGAAAGTGTGCATATCAAGAAATAAGTTGAAAACAGTTGAATTTGTTTCCATCAGCATTTCCACTTTATTGGTAAGCATGAATACATAGGCATGTATAAATGAAGAAATACAAATAGTATAATTTGGGTGAGTCTGCACAAGAGTTAAATGCTCTTATACTTGCCTTTAAAACTAGCATCATACAATGTAAAGATGAAAGATAAAATTCATGCTATGTTTTACACTTGTATTTTTTTTTACTACATTTAATATCAAATAAAGAACACCATGAAAATCAAGAAAGACCATGGAAGAGAGGGGAAAAGTTTTACATCTTAGCAAGATTAACGGCACTTTTATCCTGCTTTTTTGAATAAGGAGCTTCATATTTTCATTTGGCACTGGGCTCTACAAACTAGATAGCTAGCCCTGGTTGTAGAGGAAAGGAATTCTCTGGAGACATGGTCAAGGTCACCAGAAAAAAGCATATTAAATGATGGATTTTTTGTTAGAAAGTAATTCTACTATGCGATCCAGAGAAAATATCCTTAACATATGTATAAATGTGCTCCTCTCCTTTTCTGTAACTGAAAGTTGTCACCATCCACCACTGTAGTTCATTATTCTCAAGTTATAGAGTCTCTCAAAACATTTGCTTCAGGCATGTCTGCTAGAATATTTTTGATTATAAGTAAAAAATTAAAAAAAAAACTAGCTTGAGAAAAAAATTAGTAAATATTTAAAAAATAATTTTTCAGATATCTGGACAATCCAGATTCAAATATTATTTTCAAAAGTCAAACCAATTTATTACAAATTGATTTTTCTCAATCTCTTGGCTGCATTTTCTGTTTTGGCATCTTTCTCAGGCTGCATGTTGAACAATTTAGCGACAGCAGTTCTTATCCCACATACTTTGAGGTTCAAATAGAGAGAAAGGTGAAGGATGCTTTTCAGTACTTCTTGAAAAAGTTCTAAGATTCATTATAATTAAACTTTCTTAGTTTGTAGCCTCACCTCTGAGCCAATCGTTGTAGTCAAGACAGTGAAATAGACAGAATCCAATCTTGGATTGGAGTAATTATTTTCCATCCTGCGAAAACAATGGAACCCCACCTAGAATACTTGGGCTATGAATAATGGTCACATAATCTTGAAAGAAAACTGTAAGCTGTGCCAACTTCTTACCTCTTATTTCTCAAGTCCATTCCTGCCCTTCTATGTTCTGCTCTGCATTGCAAGGGCTGGGACCATGAAAACTAATTCTGAGGTTCAGTTGCCAACTAGCTTCCAGTTAAGTTTGACTAATGGATGGCATCAATAAGGGATTAGCAGACAGGAGATGGGATCCAAACACTACTTTTCATCTCTTTACCTCTTAAAGACTTTGGCAAAAACAGGTTGCCAAGTCTCCAGAGGCCATCAGCGATTCTTCTCAAGATAGCAAATGGTGCTGAGAATGACTGGTGGGGGATATGGGCCCCCCAAATATCAGCAGTTCAAGCATGGATTAAACAGTAACAGCAGTCTCCAGTAGTGTAAGCAACAAATTCAATTGCAAGCCATGATAACATCATTTCATTGTTTTCGTTTAGTCTTAAGGTTGATAATGACTTCCCGCAGTTTTTAATATTTGAGTTACCTTACCTTTCCATTTGTGCTCCCTCAGACATCAAACACTCTTGTAACCAGCTTATCTTTCTGAAATGCACAGCATGTTTTCTCTCTTCACACCTGATTGGTGCAGGGGATGCTGCTAGTTATCCGCATAACGAATGCCAAGAAACCAACAGTGAAAGTTCTCCACTGTGTTTGCTTTGGAGAAGAATTTGTATTGGGAACATTTCTTTTTGCTTCTCAGATTTTACAAATAAAACCATGCGAGGGTTGAATTTCAAAGAACCTTTGGTACCTGTAATTATCATCTGTGTAATTCAGGACATGATAGAACAGATCTAATACTATCTTATGAACGACACATTTAATTGCAGGTTTTTAAGTACTATATTAGAGATAGTGCCAGCATACAATTTTATATTTCAAACAACTATTTTTGTCTGTTGAAAGAATATCAGAAAGACTATGTTTTAATATCTTTTCAGTTATATATTTCTTTCTGTCTTTGGTGAGGAAGTTTAGTCCTGAGCTAAAAACTGTTGCCAATCCTTCTCTTTTTGCTGAGGAAGATTGGCCCTGGGCTAACATCTGTGCCCATCTTCCTTTACTTTATATGTGAGACGCCACCACAGCATGGCTTGATAAGTGGTGCATAGGTCCACACCTGGGATCCAAACATACGAACCCTGGGCCACCGAAGCAGAGTGCATGAACTTAACCACTATGCCACTGGGCTGGCCCCATCGGTTATATACTTTCTTTTTTATGAAACCTGCAAATAAAAGTAAACTTTGGTGAGTCCATTTGAACAGGTTACAGACAATGAGAGTAAACAGAGATTTACCAAGCCTTTATGAGAGACTCTATGTTATCATAGGGCTATGGTTAACATTTAATTTTGACAGTATTAAGTCTCATATGATTTTAAATCTCATGGTATCCAAAATGTTTTATACTTAGTTTAGATATTTTCACAGATTTATGAGACTAGTGATCCTCTTTAACTTAATTTAATTTAATTAATTATTTATTTTTTGCTGAGGAAGATTGGCCCTGAGCTAACATCCATGCCCGTCTTCCTCTATTTTGTAAATCCTGCCACAGCATGTCTTGATGAATGGTGCGTAGGTCCGTGCCCTGGATCTGAACCTGTGAACCCAGGGCCACCAAAGTGGAGCACACGAACTTAATCACTATGCCACCAGGCTGGCCCTGTGATCCTGTTTTTGATAATTATAAGAAAAAAAAATAAGATTGTGGCTAAGAAGATATAAATTTTAAGATATTTTATAGAATATTTTGGACATATAGGTCATCTATTACTTCTAATAAGTATGATAATTATTATTAGTAATAGCACTAATTAGTTAGCAAGCAACAATAAAAATGCCATATAAGGCTGGCAGATTTGACCAGTAAAGAAACAATGATTCTTTGCTGGGGCCAGTTTGTGACTTGCGCGGGCAGGAAAAGCAAGATGAGCTAAGGTAATAACCCCCTGCCGTATCCCTTGTCCCATAGGATGACACAGAAACAAAAAGGCCAGAGGGTATGGCAATGAAACATACCCGGTTGGGTCTATATTTTTGAGGAATTAAATCTGTGCTGTAGCTAAGCAGTTTTATAGCCTGCAGCTGTACCATTAGGTGGGCCAGGCAGAAAGTCGCATACCTCATGAGAACTCTGGAGGTGATAAGAAACTGTCATGACAGCTGTGTGGGAACAGAGGGAAGTGAGGGAGAGATGGTCTTGCAGCAGCTCCTCACTGCCCTTCCTATGTTCTCATGTTCTGGGAGAATTGCTGGGTGTTCTGTAGCGGCTCAAGTCAGCTTTGATTAAGCCTTGGCTAGATGGTCTATGTGGAGATGTGAAACGACAATACGGTGGCACAGCAAAGCCATTCCCCTACAAAAATTACAAATAGTACCAAGTGAAATAGTGTCTTCTATGATTAGAACTAATTAGACGTGAAAAGATACATCTATCTATGTGTAACTCAGATTTGTTTAATATAAGAGATATTCCATCCTAGTTTTTCCTTATTTTCACTTACTTGGTCATGAAATGACTAGCATCAGTTATAACATGCTTAGATAAGTTTTTCCCATTGCTTTCACGTGGGCACTATTTGTTTCTTGAAAGAGCTTTCTGGCCATGGGTTGCTCAGAACCTATTGCTCAGTACCTATTATGCTTCGTTCCTATCATGCCCCTGACTCGAGCTTCAAAGAAGGGCTGTGCTGATCTATGCAGATCTGGGTTTCTAAAACTCAAAGACACATGGGCCAAGATAAAACCTACATGTTTATAGATTTCAAAGAGATTGAACATAAGTAGAGAGGAATATATTCTCTTCATTTTATTACTCTACAGTGAAGTGTAGTAAGCGACTTGTAAGAGTATGAGCAACTTTGTTCTGTGTTACATGCACACGCATACACTCACACACACACAAACATGCTCCCACATTTGTTTAACCTACACAGGATTTGGAGCCAATTTTATCTCCTTTCAGATTTCTTTTGCTTCCAGAAACTGGAAGTGAACTACCATCTCAATGATTTTCTGAGTCGGGTGTTTGTTTATGGGTGAAAGTAGACAGAGTGAACCTTTTTTCGTGTTTTTGAACTTTACCTCTATTGAGGTAAAGTTGAAGACCCAAGTGATCTTACTGTTATTTTACTCTTTTTTAAAAAATATATGTACATATCATCAAGAGAACAGTCAAAAGTAGGAGTCAAGCATATCATTATTGATCCAAACAAAATCATCATTTGTTTCTTTAGTGACACTTTGTTTTGACACCACATACAACTACTATTTCCAAAATATAGTATCATATGGGTCACCTCAGCTGGTATATAGCAACCAGACTAGCACTTGGGGAATAAAGTCCACTATAGAGCTTTCAAGTTTTCTGCTCTAAGAATGCTCTTTAATCTTTAGATATCAACATGCAGGCAATCCTATAACAGGGTTTGCAAGGATGACAATGTGTGTTGGGAGTTTAGAGAAAACAGTTTCAAAATTTAAAAGTCTACAGTTAAACTTCTTGTGGACAAAGACTTTCAAGTTAGAATGATGCTTATCAATTATGGAAGGAGTTAGTAGATAGAACATATTCTTTTTCAGAATACAAGTTTATTCTGGAAATGAATAGAGGACTTCATAGAATTCTCAAAATCTAGGATCAGCCACACGATACATGGGTAGGATGTTCTACATGGAGAGCATGTAACTCACTCATCTTCACCACTGCTATTGTTTCATGAGTTGTTATGACTGGTGTTCATTTCTCTGCTTTATACAGGCATGGGAGAGCTTAAGAAGAATATTTATACTCTCTTTTTTCAGATTTATTGAGGTATACTTAATATACAAAAAAATGCACATATTCAACATATGCATTTTGATGAGTTTGAATATATATACATATATTCATGTATCCCCATGATACCATCACCATAATCAAGGTCATAAACATATCCAGCACCTCCAAAGGATTTCTTGTGTCCTCTTGCTTTGTGTGTGTGTGTGTGTTTGTGTGGTAAGAATACTTAGCATGAGATCAAACCCCCCCCCCAAGTTTTTAAGTGCACAACCTATTGTTAACTATAGGCATTACATTGTACAGCAGATGTCTAGAACTTATTCATCTTGCATAACTGTAAATTTATACCCATTGAACAACAACTCCCTATTTCCCCCTTCCCCTCTCCCCTGAAAACCATAATCTTAGTCTCTGCTGTGGTGTGTTTGACTCTTTTAGATATCTCATATAAGTGAAATCAGGCAGCATTTATCCTTTTGTGACTGGCTTATTTCACTTAGCTTAACGTCTTCCAAGTCCATCTGTGTTGTGGCAACTGGTTAGATTTCCTATGTTTTGAAGACTGAATAACACTCCATTGTATTTATATACCACATTTTCTTTATCTATTCATCTGTCATTGGACATTTGGATTGTTTCCATATCTTAGCTATTGTAAATAATGCTGCAATAAACACGGGAGTACAGAACTCTTTGAGATCCTGATTTCAACTGTCTTGGATATGTACCCAGGAGTAGTTTTATTTTTAATTTTTGAAGGAACATTCATATTGTTTTCCATAGTGGCTACATCATTTTGTGTTCCTACCACCAGGGTTAGAAATTTTTCACATCCTTGCCAACACTTGTTATTTCCTGTGATGTGAGGTAATATCTCAATGTAGTTTTGATTTGCATTTCCCTGATGACTAGTGATGATGAGCACCTTTTCACATACCTGTCGGTCATTTGTATGTCTTCTTTGAGGAAATGTCTATTCAAGTCTTTCGCCCATTTTTAAATCAGCTCATTCATTTTTTTGCTATTGAGAAGTAAAAGTTACTTATATATTCTGGAATTTAACTCCCTATGAGATATATGGTTTGCAAATATTTTCTCCCATTACTTAGGCCACCCTTCACTCTGTCGATTGTTTCCATTGCTATGCAGAAGCTTTTTAGTTTGATGTAGTCCCACTTGTCTGTTTTAGCTTTTGTTGCCTATGCTTTTGATACATCTGTGAAATTATCACCAAGAACAATGTCATGAAGATTTTCTCCTATTATTTCCACTAGGAATTTTACAGTTTCAGGTCTTATATTTAAGTCTTTAATCTTTTTTGAACTGATTTTTGTGTGTGGTAGAAGATAGTGGTCCAGTTGCCCAACTAGGATTTATACCTGGGATGCAAAGATGGTTCAACATACATAAATCAATAAATGTGATACACTATATTAACAGAATGAATGATAAAAATTATATGATCATCTCAACAGATGCAGAAAAAGCATTTAACAATATTCAATACCCTTCATGATAAAAACCCTCAACATATTCTCTTTGGAAGGAATGCATCTCAACTTAATAAAGGAATATATGATAAACCCATAGTTAACACAATACTTGATTGTGAAAAACTGAAAACATTTCTTTTAAGGTCAGAAACAAAAGAAGGACTCTTGCCATTTCTGTTGATAATAGTACTGGAAGTCCTAGCCAGAGCAATTAGGCAAGAAAAAGAAATAAAATGCTTCCAAATCAGAAAGGAAGAAGTAAAATTGTCTCTGCAGATGACATGATCTTATATATAGGAAATCCTAAGGACTCCACACAAAAAATGTTAGGACCAGTAAACAAATTCAGTAAAGCTGCAGGATACAAAATCATCACACAAAAATCAGTTGTGTTTCTATACACTAACAATGAACTATCTGAAAAAGAGATCATGAAAACAATCCTGTTACAGTAACATCAAAAACAGTAAAATACTTAGGAATAAACTTAACCAAGGAGCTAAAAGATTTGCACACTGAAAATTATAACATGTTGATGAAAGAAATTAAAGATGACACAAATAAATGGAAACACATACAATGTTCATGAATTGGAAGACAATATTGCTAAAGTTTCCATACTACACAACACAATTTGCAGACTCAATGCCATTTCCATTAAAATTCCAAAGGCATTTTTTTTGTACAAAAATAGATAAAACCATCCTAAAATTCACACAGAACAATAAAAACCTAGAATAGCCTAAGCAATCTTGAGAAAGTAGAACAAGGCTGGAAGCATTACATTTCTTGATTTCAGAATATATTACAAAGCTATAGGAATTTGAACAGTATTTTACTGGCATAAAGAGAGACATATAACCCAGGAACAGAATAGAGCCAGAAACAAACCCACACACATACAGGCTAATGATCTTTAGCAAGGGCTCGAAGAATACACAATGGGGAAAGGATAGTCTCTTTAACAAATGATATTGGGAAAACTGTATATCCGTACTATTTTTTTTAATTTGCATGTTCAAGATTAAGTGGTTGAACCTCATTTGTTAACTCAGCTCGCTGTTTGGTCTTGTGGTAAAGAAAATTAACATTCTGGTATGAGATGTCTTTTAACTGAGTTTCAATTTCCCAAGAGACAAAATCCAAAAAATGGGCATGAATCAATTAGGACTCAAGAAAAATAAAAACCAAAAACATTTCTTAATTTTACTCTATCGTTTATCCACATCTACTTAACTTTCCTAGATAACACTAATATTTGATTGTGTTTATAACTAGTAACACGTATGTCTAATTATTTGTTTATAATTATAGATAATTAATTAATTAACAAACATTACATGAGCATTCACTATATTCCAAGTACTGTACTCTACATGAGATGTTTAATGGTGGAAAAGGTCTTCTTCCTTCTTTTTGGAATTCATGGTTTATAAGGAAGGAAGAAAATAAAAAGTCGGGTAATAATAAAATCAAATATTGTGACATAATAAAATGGAAAGTAATGATTTTCTAAGGTAGAGTATATCAGATTGAGATTTATGAATTCAAAACTTATTTATAAGTTAGATATAGAAATGGTAACCACCAAGGAGATACAGAAGAGGCTGACAGAAATGTTGTTGTCATGCGTACCAGAATAAAATAGTGTATTATAAAGAAGTCGATGAACAAATCTTTGAAATGATGCAGAAATTGCTTTTAAGATGAAAGATAAACATTCACCGTCAAATTGAGCAACATGAACCCTCATTTACTTTAAAATAAAGTTACTCATTTTGGATGGCAAAATCCAGATTGGAGGGTACTGAAGAAAGAATAGATGACAGCAAATTAAGGAAAATATTTGTATACAACTTTGTCAAGAGTCTTCTCTCTTATAGAGTCAGAGACATGAGGCAATAGTGGCAGAAAGAGTCAGGAATCAAGAAAATTATTTTTAAAAGATATGTTACATTTATACATATTTAAATATTAATTAGAATTGTCCAGTGGAGGTAGAAATACAGTTCAATAATATGTCAGAGAAAGAAGGATGGGAATCAAGAGCACACTTGGAATGAGTGGCTTTAGATAAGAGGAAGGAGATTTGTAATAAGAAGATGAAAAAGGAAAATGGCACAGATAGTTTTACAGATGTAGAATTGGCAAAATGAAGGAGTTATTTTCAATGAATTCCATTTTCTTAATACATTATGAAGCACATAGTTAAATTTATCCAGGTTTGAGTACTTTTCAGATGAATACATTGGAATAAAATATAAGAAATAGAGCTGAGGCTTTTTGAGAGGCATTATTTATAGTGATAGGTTATTAAATCTATAGTTGACAAGGAAGAAAGAGTTCTGATTGATGGTGGAAAATTGGTGGAGACAACTAATTGAAGGTCTTGATAAAGTCAAAATATCGTTGAATAGGAGAATTTGTGCAAATGACCTATAACAGAGTAATTGTGATGAGAATGTGTAATACTTAAATTTACGATATCAGATTGACACCATTTCTTATGACGACAGAGATTAATTAGTGACTGTGTGTGGGGTTGATTGATATTGAAAAGAGAAAGTGGTCATTGGATATGAGGGATTCTAGGAAACCATAAAGTGGATTCATCTTATTAAACACCCTAAAGAGCAACTGGGGTGTTGCTGATTTTCTCTGTTGAGTCAAATGTGGTAAAACTCATATATTAAAACATATATACTATATACAGAACCTGTATAATAAAACCTACACTCATGTACAATAGGACTCATATACAATACAGTGTATAATGTTTAAAATTAGTTTGTCATCTGCAACTCAAATGTGTGGAAATCTGACAATTTGTAGACATTATTAATGAAAGTTAGAAGCTTAAAAGAACAGTTTCTATAGATTTGCATAACATGTTCAATAATTTAATAGCATTTACCAATGAAGTAGATAATTAACTTGATAGTGCATATTTGTAAAAAAAAAAAAAAATCTACCTTTAAGCACATTATATATTTTATTGAACATTTGATTTAGCTTTTCTCAAAGGGAAGTTCAAGAATGGAGAATTTATGAATCTGTAATACATTTCTTTAATAAAAATAATTTAATATAAATACACATAATTTAAATATATATTGGTTCCAACTGGGGTAATTTTGCCCCCAGATGGCATTTGCAGAAATTGCAAAAATGTCTGGAGACATTTTTGGTTGTTATAACATGGGAATTTGCTACTGGTATCTAGTGATGGGTCAAGAAAGTTGCTAAATATTCTACAATGAGCAAAACAGCTCCCATAATAAAGAATTATCTGGTCAACTATGTCAGTGGTGCCAAGGCTGAGAATATCTACTCTATAGGAATAAAGTGTAGGATGAAGCTACTGTTGAAAGATTAAAAGTAAATTTAAAAATACAGTTATCAATTGCCCTATTCTGAATAAAAGTAAAAAAAAAATGAATATTTTAGGCTTATGAAATTGCTTTAAAACTCTTCTTCATTTCTTTCAGTATGACTTGGTGATGAGTGTCTTTACGTGAGTGTTTTTAACAATACAACAGTTTGGATATATATTCTTCCCCACAAATAGCACTGCTATTAATCCCACCTTGATTAAATGAATCAAGAGATAAGTAATTTCACCTAGAACATTAAAATTTTAAATATCAATGCATTTCATGTTTATTCAAACCATACACATAAGAGTTCAAAAAATGGAGCAACTATTTTGCTCATAAGTATTTTGTCAGAATTGAGGAAAGGCAAAAAGTTACCTATATGGTAGTGATTCTCTATTCTGTTAACTTCTAGCCACATTGACTATATTAATTTAATTTAATTAAAATCAAATTTTAAAAATTCAGTTCCCCAATTATATTAGACATATTGCAAGTGTGCAATAGTCACCTGTGGCTAGTGGCTGCTGTATTGGACAGCCCAGATATAAAATATTTCTATCACTGTGTAAAGTTGCGCTGGACAGCACAGCTGTCTTACACATAATTACCTACACATATATTTTAAAGAACAGCATGTATTATTCTTAATCATTTGCTTTTTTCCTATACTATATTTATTCTGGTAATATTTAATTAAACATAATTTTATTCCTTTTGAAATGAATATAAACTTTGGACTTGTAAGTTATATCTTTCTATTTCATTCTTCTGATATTTAGTTTCTTTTTATTTTAAAGCACTATAAATTTGCAGTGAATTGGAAATTTAAAAGATAGAAAGGAAGGAAAGAAAGAAGGGAGAAAAAAAGGGAGGGAAGGACGGGTGGAGGAAGGGAGAAAGAAAACCCAAACCTAGTCTTTCACACAGACTGTGAGAAAATAGAAGCACTAGCCCAGATTCTGGACCCAGAATAGAAAACCATACATAGAGATCCATAAATAAATCTGTAGCACGAGAGAAAGATTATGAGCTCCTGACGGACCAAAACTAGGTGTTATAGCTCTTCTAAACCTTAGAGCTTACATATAGTTGAAAATAATAGATGCTTGATTGTATTAAGTTGCATTCCCAGTATTTCTTTTTACACTTTTAGGTCCCCACGGGGTCATCAAATCACCACTGGTAATCATCACCATAATTGCTTTTTCATTAATCAATAAACTACATATTTTGTACTACACACAGAAAAACTCAATCAAATAATGGTCAAATCACATTCTCCAGATCATAAAACTTAGATACATATAGCCACGTTTGTAATAAAACTATTAATAAACCAGCATCAAGCCAACATTTCATAGATATTTACTATACATGTCTCCTTGGAGTGAAGATATTCATTGATGTTTCATGCAGGTTTATTGCTCTGTCTGGAGGAAAACCAAAATTCTTGTTTGGAATCTGAGAGTTATTCAGACACAGGGAAAGGTGGGGCTTTCTCTTACTACCCAAATGAAGGAAAGTCAATGTGTGCTACTATACATATGCAGAACACTTTAGTCTGTAGACTAGCATACCATCTGTTACAGCTAACATTTATAAATTTCAGAGAAAATTAAACAAATCATAGAGCAATTACAATAAATTTATATGTGTATCATAAGTTGCAAATATAGAATTTTGGTTTTTGGTTTATTCTATGCTGAATCTCAACAACTTCTATCTCATGCTACAAGAGAGTCAAAATTATGAAAATGTGCAAATATGAAAAGATGTTCTCTATTCTTCTGAAGTTGCCTAAACCATATGTGTGCATCTTGTTCAAATATGCCAAATTATATTCCTGTTTGATTTACATTAATATATTAGAGAAACATGCTGATTATCTCACCAGCCAGACGCCAAAACATTCTAAACAACCTCGAAGGGAAGGAAACAAAGCCATAATGGGTAAATATTTAGACTACTTAATGTGGACAATTAAGATGATAAAATTAGATTGTGTATTTTATTTTTTTAGCATGATAAACACATATTGAGGGTCTATTATGGCAAATTGTTGACAGAAACTTAAAAATACATAAGAAGGGTCCCCATATTTCTGGAAATTAGTAGGATGAGATGATAAACAAATTACCACAATAGTAGAATGTACTTAGTGCATCACTTATGAATGATATACATATTAAATGTTTTACCAGTTTCAAAGGGACAGCGGTTATTTGGTGGAACGTCATCAGAGTAAGCTAGAATGACTAGAGTTTATCCAGGATTTTAGCTTATGAACAGAATTTTGATACATGGACAAAGAGTCTATAGAGATCTACATTCCTTTCAAGATATTTGGCAGGGAGAGGGTTGTTAAGTCACTGGCCTGCCCTTCTTTTTCACATACAAACACATACCACATTCCCTTGATTCCATTCCCAAGAAGGAGATACATTGCTGTACACTGATTAGATTCCAGTACATGAAAATATGGGAAGTGCATGAAGATATGGGCAGGACTTCTTTGATATGCTGCTGATCTCCCTTGGGGGTACACTGAAACATCCTTGATGGCCATGTTGAAATACATATATGTATATAATTTAATGTATATATGTAACATATGAATATATGCAATGCATTATATACATATAAAGTAGACTATTGTTTCATATTAAAGAATAATCAAGACTTCTTTCTTAGTTGTCTCTACACTCCAGCTGGAAAGAGAAAGACAGCTGATGAGATTTGTTAGATTCCAGGGCACTGCATTAGGCACAGTATCTAAAAGTGGGACTCTATTATGAGGTGTGTTACTGAGATGATATAAAATTCAAGTTTGTCTGTTTTTGTTGGGATTTCTCTTTTAATTTCTCTTCATAATGCAACCTTTTATTATCACCCAAATGTCTTCAAAATTTGTCATTTGTATCTAATGCCTGCCTGTCTATCCATCATCTATCTATGTCTTTATCTACCTCTTAATCTGTTGTTTTAGTCATTATTTGCTACATAACAGATAAAAGACTTACAACAAGACATTTATTTCTTGCTCTTCATACTTGAAGGCTGCTGATTGGCTGAAACGCTGGGGAGTTGATCTGGCTTATCTGAGGTCAGTTCCACCTTCTTCTCATTCCAGAACTCAGGGAGAAGGGCTAGCTCCTACCTGGGGTATGGTGTTCTCTTATGAAGGTGAGGAAAAGAGGTGGAACCAAACCACGAAAACACAATTTAACATGTCTGTTTGGATGTGGAATATGTCACATCTGCTTATATTTGATATCAAATCACATGGCCAAGTCAATGAGGTAAAGAGGTATGTTTTACCTAAAAGGGCAGAGAAGTGAATAATTGTGAATAAATAATGACATCTGTCATATCTATTTATAAATATTTTAAAATAATTCCTTATGAACTCTGATTTGAAAAATCGACATTGTTTTATACCTTTTTTGAAAATTGATTATTTTCCACCAATGTATCATGCACATTATTTCATATATTTAATTTATACTTTAAATAAACATGGTCATCTCATAGTGTGTGTGTAATTGTGTGTGTGCATCTGTGTTTATTACCTAAATATTCACTTACTGATGAACAATTATGTTGCCTTAAAAATTTATTATGACAAGTAGTGTAGCAGTAGACATTATTAAACATATGTGTTGTTGCCCACATCATTGACATTACTGGAGGATGGATTCCAAACAGGACAATTGCTGCATCTAAAGGAGTATACGTTTAGAAATATATTTTGAAATACAGCATATATTCTGAATAGTGAATATAATAAGAACGGTGAAACAGTGCAAAGTATAACAAAGCAAACGCCTATTTAACCAACACCTCACTAAATAAATATATTGCCAATATTTTGGAATTTGTCCCTTACCATGTGACCCTCTCAAAATACAATCCTCTCCATTCTAATTTTCTTATTAAACATTTCATTATTTTTCTTTATAGATTTATGTTAATAATATGTCTGCATCTCTCAATAAGGTACAAATTTTGCCTATTTTAAAAATTTATATCAAATGAATGACAGTATATTTTTGTGACTTGCTTTTTCTTTCCAATCAACATTATGTTTTGAGACTTACCCATATTGAAACATACATATTGTAATTCCTCTCTTTTTTACTACTGTAGAGTAGTCCATTATATTAATACAACATATGTTATGCACCTATCTTACTCTAGCTGGACAATTACATTATATCCAGTATGTGACTATTACCAACAATGTTTCAGGGTTATCATTGTACATGTCTCCTGTTGTACATATATGAGGTTTTCTTTATATCTAAGAAGGAACATATGGTATGTTATTGTGGTTTTACTTTGCATTTCCCTAAAACATGAGGTTGTGTCTTTTCTCACACAATTATAAGCCTTTCATGATCCTGTTCTGTGAAATGCTTTTTCATGTCTTGCCCATTTTGCTACTTTGATTATTCTGATTTTTTTTATTTGTAGGAGTTCCGTCAGTATTCACCTGTCCAATCACTCATGAGTTATAGGGTTTTTTTGTGTGTGTGTGAGGAACACTAGCCCTGAGCTAACATCTGTTGCCAATCCTCCTCTTTTTTGCTGAAGAAGAATGGCCCTGGGCTAACATCCGTGCCCATCTTCCTCTGCTTTATACAGAACGTCACCACAGCATGGCTTGACAAGCAGTGCGTCTGTCCGTGCCCAGGATCCGAACCTGCGAGCCCCGGGCGGCAAAAGCGGAGCAGGCGAACTTAACCACTACCCCACCGGGCCGGCCCAAGTTATAGGTATTTTAAATATATTTTTTCACTGTTTTGTGTCTTAATAAACAGAACTTAAGTTGTAGTTGAATTCATCTATACTTTTCACTATGTTTTGTATTTTGTTTCACTTAATAAATGTTTTTCTACTGTAAACTCAAAAGTATTCTCATGTAATTGTAACTAAAGGTTTTATACTTCTGATTTTCACATTTAAATCCTAAACCTGTCTGAATTAATTTTTGTATACAATTTTGTTGAGGATTCACTTTGTTATTGTTTTCTGCACAGATAAATTATTTTCCTGGCAACTTTTATTTGCTAGTCCATCCTTTCCATACTGATCAGAATACCCAATCTGTGACAGAGCAATTTTTCCATAGATGCATCAGTCTTTCTCTGGCCTCTCTAATCTGTCTCATTTGCCAATATCAATTTCTTAACAACATTTTATTGAACAGACATGATATAAATTGTAAGATGATAAATATACCATAACACAGTGGTTTATAATCACTTAGAATTTTTACCTTATACTTGTTGCAAAGATTCATTTTGACTTCTTTAGGCACCTATTTTTATTATATTTCTCTTCTTTTCCACTGGTAAAAACAAAAATAAACAAAAATGAAAAATGAGCCAAATATTTCTAAACCTTCTCAATATCCAAAGTTTAAAATTTGCTGAAATACATACTAACAAATACAGATTTCCATCTTTTATTATCTGTTGTGCTATTAAGTATGTCACTGATGCAGAATTTCTTGAAAGAATTTATAAAATAACAAAAAACCTTTGTTTGCAATTATACAGCATTGAAAAGTTTGCAATTATAAATAGTTAGCTTAATTTGACTCCCAGTTAGTGAATTTATAACATACTTGTTCAACTCCACACGCATCCCTCCAGATGAACCCATTTGTTCTTAGTGTTAAAAGAGTGCTTTATTATTCTTTTGTCTCTGGGACTTCTTTTAAACCACTGACTCAATACACAGTTATGATGCTAGAATATTTAAAATTTTCTTGTGTAAAGACGTAGCTACTGCATCATAATTACTGTCTAGTCAGCAGTGATTATAAATTGACATCCATTGTAAGATGCATCCTGATTTTAGGCATGTTAAACGTGAAAATAAATGTGTATCTAAATGTTGATGAAACCATGAAATAAAATTTTGTAATTAGCCTATATATCTGAATGGACAGGAATAGTTTTCTTTTTAAATAAACCAATTTTGGCCTTTTATTCTTCTACATAAATTCTAAGTTTTGTTATAAACCCAGAAGAGGTGCTGATTGAAATGCATTGACTCTATAGGAAAACGTAACCATTATAATAGAGAGTACTCCTATCCATAAACATAGTATACCTCTACATTGATTAGGTTTTCTTTAATGGTGTTTTATAATTATCTCCCAATGAGAATTGCATATCTTATTTAAATGTATCCCTAAGTACTCAGTATATCTTTTGTTGCTATATTAAATGTTACCATTTTGAAGTTCTTTTCTAGTTGCTAGTATGTAAGTGGTGTTAGTGTGTGTTGCTAACCCCAATATGGAATTCATTTTTCTGTATTGATCTGAAAACCAGCCAATTTGAATAGCTCTCTTGTTAACCTCAATAACTCTCTATGTTCTTTGGTGATGTCCACATAGAGGGTCAAATAATTTGTAGATATGACAGCCTTATTTCTTTCTTTCCAGTTCTGTACTTTTATTTCTTTTTATTCCCCAGTATGCTAGTTAAAGCATCACATAACAAGTTAACTAGGAGTGGTGCTCATTAGTATTCATGCCTTCTTCCTGACTTAAAAGTAATGATTTCAAAATTTCACTACCATATTTATTATGTTTGTTGTGAGATTGTGAGAGAAGACTTTTATCAGAGAAAGTTTTAATTATTCTCCTAATTTGTTTTGTTTTACCATGAATATATTGTAAAATTTATTGAATACTTTTCCTGCATTTGTTGAGATAATCATATGATTTCTTTCCTTTAATATCTAATTATTGAAAATTGTATTAACTGATTCTCAAATATTGTATCAACAATACAGTTTTGAGATAAGCCAAACTTAGTTATCATATTTTATCATTTTATTTATTGGGAATTTGGTTTCTTAACAAGAGTTCTTGCATGGATGAAGTGTTAAAGTTGTATTTCCTTAATAAAAGTAATTTAAGAGTGGTCTTTTATTTGTCTCTTCTTAGAAAGTATTTATATTAAGATTAGAATTACATAAATCTAAATGCATAGTGAAACTAACCTGTAAATACATTTGGGCTTGGTGCTTTCTTTATGGAAAGATTTAAAAATAGTGATTTATTTCCTTAATGGTTGTAGAATTTGTCAGATTTTCTGTTTCTTCCCAACTTACTTTTTATGATTGTATGTTATATGGATTTATCCATTTCTTCTAACATTTCTAATTTTTTAACAAAAAAATACCACAAAATTCTGTCATTATGTGGATAACTCTGTAGCATTTATTCTTATACATGTTTATTTATTTCTAATATTGTTTGTTGCCTTCTCTAGTTTTCAATTGTTTACTTTGTAAGAAGTTTGTCTTCTTAACTCTTTTAAATTCTAAAAAGGTGTCGTTTATACTTTGTATGTTGATTTTCTATTCTTTATTATATTATTATATCCTTTTACTGTCTTTGCATGTATTATGCTCACATCATTTTATAACTTCTATCAATTAATTATTATCTCGTTAACTGTTTTGTCTTACTTCTTGTATAATGTAACTATGTAAAGCAATAAATTTCCCTTTAGGTATGCATTTAGCTATATCTCACAGATTTTTTGCATATCATTTTCATATTTGAGTTATAAATATTTGTTCAATTTCCATAATAATTTATTCTTGACCAAGGAATGTGTCTTTAAATTTCCAAACATGTTGGATTTTTCTAGTCATATTTTAATTATTGATTTCTAATTTAGTTTCATTATGGGCAGAAAATGTGCCCATTTTGATATCAGTCTTTTGAATTTTTTGGAGATCTGATTTATGATCTAGGTCAATTTTAATAAAAGTTGATGTATATTGCAATAATTTATTCCCTCCATTATGGGATGAAAAGTCTCTAAATATCCACCCAATAATGCTTGCCAACTTTTATATTTAAATCTTATTTACCCTATAAAAGCTTGTCTGATTGAACTATCAGTTATAGTCATGCACTGCATAATAATGTTTCAGTCAACGATGGACAGCACATACGACGGTGGTCCCATAAGATTAATACCATATAGCCCAGGTGTGTCGTAGGCTATACCATCTAGGTTTGTGTAAGTACACTCTCTGGTGTTCCCACAATGATGAAATGACCTAACAATGTATTTCTCAGAATACATCCCCCTCCTTAAGTGACACATGACTGTATTGAGAATCAGATGTTTCAAATTCCTACTGCAATGTTGAATGTGTTAATTTCTTCTCACAGTTCTGTCCATATTCACTTCAGGAAAATTTTTACTCCACATCTCTTAAAGTGTTGACCTCATTCTTATTTCCATTAACTTCTTCTGAAACTCTATTAAGACATACGCTATACCTTCATAATCTAACCTCCCTTAAGCCTATCTTTACCACTGCTTTGTATTGTTTATTTTTTTCACCAGCTATACTAAATTTTAGATATTACTTGAGAGCCCATCTTCGAATTCACCATTTTTAATCCAACTTTTTCTAATCTTTTTTAAATGTATTGCATTTTAATTTCAGTTATTTTCCTGTACAATCTTCTCACCCCTTATTCTTATGTAACTATACTTAGGATTTCTTTAAATACATTAAATATAGATACAATATTTAGTGTCAAAGATTACAGTCTCAGTAGTCTTGGTGCATGTAATTCTGTTGTCTATTGTGTTTTCCTGTCTCTTAGACTTAAAACTTTGATCCCATTTTATTAACTGAAATTCTCACTTTCCTTGGAATCTTTATCTTTGTCTATGGGAATTCACTGAAGCTTTAGTATGAAGGGGTTTCTACAGATGGTTTGTCTATGCTTCTGTCAGTTGCCTGGCATCATCAGTACAGCACCTTTGACTAAATTAGTTAGGTTACCTTCTTGAGTTTTTGGACCACACAGGTAACATAAATCCATATGAGAGTGACAGGCAACTTACTTCATTCTCAAAGATCACCTACCAGGACCCCATCATGATCCAGATTCCATAATTTTCTTATTAACCCCATCTGTGCATTAGATTTATTTCTCATTTTCCCTTTCTCTGAAGTTATAGTTCCTTGAGACACTACTTTTATGCATGGATCCCTAACTTTATTCTTCATCTTGGGTGAGTCTGAAGATTTATTTCCCGTCTCTCATATTCTATACAACAGTAAAAATGGAAGCTCTAAGTTACTAGGATTTGGCTTATAACCTCAAGGTAAAAACTGAATTGGGCTACCTTACCTCCATGACCCCTGTTTCACTGAGTTTTTGTCCTCTGCTAATTCCTTCATTTTATGCCATCATAGTTATTCATTCAAATGTGTGTAAGTGTGTTTATATGATTCAGCTTTTTAATTGATTTCTTCAAGTGAGTGATTTAGGCTATATAGTCCCCAGTATTACCAGGAATGATGCTTAAGTATATGAATATGTATGCTTCAAATATCAACATAGATTACTTTTGCATATATATGCTTGCAAAAAATACAAGAAGCAATCAATATTTTTGCTTTTGGATTCATAAAATATCTCATTTTAAAATTTTTCATTTGCATCACATCCTGAATATGAGATATGTAGCATATTTTCAATTATTTATTGAACATTCCTTTCCTTGTGGTATTGACTTCTTATAGACTTTCTCATTTTTCTATTGGTTTCTCTTTTCATATTCAGCTTTGTGTGCAATTCACATATTAAGAAGCTATTTAATAAAAGATTAATACACTAAAACACAAAATGCATACTGTTCAAAATGTAAAGAGATAGCATTGATATATCCCTACTTCATTTGGCAAATACAATGGCTTCTGTAGAGACACAATTTGGTAAGCTGTTGAGGCTTTCCTTTCCTCACATAATCACCGCTCTAAATGGCCAAGTATAAATCACATCATCACTTTGAAAGCTGTGCAAGGCTGCCCCCTTCTGTCTGGAAGATTGCAATATATCCTGAAACTGCAGATAGATTTTTCAAATGTAATTGGTCAGACAATTGACTCAGTAGCAACTCAGAGGAGCAATGTACATCAATCTAAGATGAACAATTGACAGATAATGGTTGACTGCTGGTAAAAAAAAAAAAAATCGTCTTACTCCACGTTCCAGCTGGGATTTTCCCTGACTTTCTCTTAGACTCTTTTCTTCCCACCTGATCTCTCGTCTTCCTCTCGTACATTCTCAGTATATGTTATTATTTATGTAATTCAAGGGAGTACAAGTGAGAGTATTTGATGGGCACATAGAAGGAGAGAAACACAGAGACATATGTCATCTATGTATAATGATTGTCTTTAAATAATTTTGTTTGCTTTTGTATATGCTGTGACTTAGAGATCTGTATATCTATCCTTGTTGCAGACCTTCTTTCTTTTAATTATTGAAGGTTTATATTACATTTTTGTATATCTATTATACATTTGAAAATTCTTTATGTATTTAAAACAGAATTTATTTTCCTCAAAAGCAATTTGGCTTTGGGAAATATGTTCTCATATATTGTCTTGGAATAACTTTGTTTCATTAGCTTATGCAGTGTAATTAAAACATTCTTTCATGGGCCAGCCTGGTGGCGTAGTGGTTAAGTTCACACACTCCGCTTCGGCAGCCCAGGGTATGCAGGTTCGGATCCTGGGTGCGGACCTACACATCACTCATCGGCCATGCTGTGGAGGCATCCCACATACAAAATAGAGGAAGATTGGCACAGATGTTGGCTCAGGGACAGTCTTCCTCAAGCAAAAAAAGGAAGATTGGTGACAAATATTAGCTCAAGGCCAATCTTCCTCATCAAAATATATATATATATATATATCTCCTTTTAATCTTTGAATCTTTACATTATTAAACAAGAATAAAAATCATTAATCAAGCATATGAAATTTGAAATTATTGTAAATCTATATACATGGTTTATCAGGGTTCAACGAGAAAAGTAGAACCATTATGAAGGTATAAAGCAATTTTTTATAGGCTTTAGACATCACTCCCTTATGGTAGCTGGTTTAGCAGTCTTTGTATGACTATTTTGACTCCATCTCCGGGGCTGAACTTGAAGTTGAGAAGTACAAACATTATGAAGGGAGAGGAGCATGAAATGAAAGTGACCAGGAGCAAACGGGGAACCCAGGAAGGCAAATTGCGACTCCACTTCTCTCAACACCTGCAGTTTTGATGATGCAGATTTACGGGATGAACTGGAGTTCTTCATCTTAGATCTGCAGGGGCACTTGGCCCAGGAGTCAGAAAAACTGCAAGAAGAGGTCTGGAGACCTGAAGATGCCAAATATGTGCCCGTGCTCTAAGCCAAACAAAGTAGCGATCGGCATAGCCTCAACCTGGGTGTGCTGCAACAGCAGCTGGCCTTACCCTGACATTTAGAGAAATAAAATAAAAGGTTCACTCCAGCCTATCAAATCCCATACAAATTTCTCTTGTAACAAACTCTAATTCAGAAATACACAGGGCAAGAAACTCCGGGAAATACAATTATACCTTAGCTAAATTACCACAGTTCAACGCTACCCTGGTTCAACATTTACCAACCAGGCAGCCATACACTTCTCTTATAACCATACCTACCTTCTAAAGAAAGACAGTAGCAAAACTCTTCTTCCTAAAATGATGTGCTTGTCCCACATATAACCAAGAGCACGCTAATCTTCCTTTGAAGGATGTCCATTCCTCTTCTAGCTAAATCATATTCCCTCTTTGATCTCTTATAACTTAAACACTGAGGTATAAACTTAGCTATTATTAACAGTTTTTATATTAGATGGTGGAAGAACAAGAGAGGTCATGAAAATAATAAATGAATGTCTTAATATTTAATTATTAATTTAATATCGGATGTTGTATGAAAACACCAAACAAAGAAAAATACTCATAAATATTTGTCTTCATTTCTGCAGCTGGTCATATGGTTGTTGCAAGTATGTATACTTTCCATATTCTACTCTCCATTTCATCTTCCCTGTACTGTCAGCAAAGATCTCAGAAATGTGACAAACCACACAGCTTGAAAACTACCAGTTTTATCAATGGTATTCAATTTCTAACATTTATTATGCTATTTAGTAAATCTATTGTTGAGTTCCTTCATGGTGGGGTGACCCAAACTCTATTCTTAAAAGAGAAAATAAAAGCCATTAAGTGAATCACAGAAAGAAAAAATATAAAAATAAGAAAAGCTAGTGATTGATTAAGATATTGATATGCACATTGAGTCTGATTAAAAAAATGTACATAACTTCCAAATAATTTTTTAAAATAGGTTTCAGATGTGCCCCTCCCAGGAATTTTCTGAAAGCTTTCTCTTCAAGGATTATTCTTATAATATTTTTATATCTCCACAAAGAAGGTAAAATGAAATAAAGAAATAAGCAATGACAAACATAAATTTTTGGAATTACATATACCTGGTTTGAATGCTAGTTCCATTATTTATTAATTATATGATCTTGGTTAGGATACTAAACATCTCTCCACTTCCTTTTCCTAAATAATAAAATAGGAAAATAATACTTATAGAGCCAATGTGAAAATGGAATGAAATTATATAATTGAAGGACCTGGAGCATAGTCAATTCATTAATTTCATTCCCTTCTGGCATCATGAAAGCACAGTAATAATACTTTCTTGATCAAAACTTAAGATGGGTTCTGAAAACATTTTCTGTGAATTATGAGTGTATTGATATGAAAATTATAAAAGTTGAACAGTTAATTATATTTAGTAATTAATGCAAAGTGACCTATTCCAAATTAGTCATACACAACTAAGTCTTTTTTAACATATTGGTAGCTGTCAATTATTAGGGGTAGATGAGGGTTAGTCACTGGTAACTTCATTACCAGTCCAAAAGGAAAGAAACTTCAGACTCTATTCTGCCATATTACAGACGTGCATAAGTAGATAGGTAGACTGTCTGATACCCACTTTTGTAATTTAGGATGAAATCTCAGCTCTTGTTCTTTGTGGTGTTCCAAGAGCACTCTCCTTGAAATAGTCACATGATGTATATTATAAAAGACTGTATACGTAGGATTAGGCTAGACAACTAGGAAGACTCAAGTGATCAAAAATTGTCTGAGTAACTGAGCTCAGAAACTTTTAGGGAGCAAGTCCAGAGTTCTATTCCTTAGTAGAAGGGTTAAGACTTACTTGATCTATGTCTAAAATGTGGCCTTTCTGATTAAATGCTAGCTGACCATCCCAGGAGAATGAATTCCAGATTAGGTCAACTGAATGCCTTTAGGGTATAAACAAATGCATGCCTGTTTACTTTATATGATCAATTCTGAAATATTGAAATGTAAATTAGAGGTATCATAAAATTTTGCCTGTAATAATTTTTTAGAAATAATAAATTTAGATAATCAGAGCTGCCTTAGGAAATACAGATTGGATTTCCGTTGAAGATATAGATATATTATATTATTGGGTTTCCATTGGATATACTTGTAATAGATACCATTGGATACACAGAATTTACAAATGGAGAATTGATTGATCTTAATTTTGTCTCCTAAGTCAAATGCCAGAGTAGTATAAACCTGCAATATTGTAAATCTGGCAACCAGTTGCCTGGTCTGATCTTCCCTCATGTCAGGGGATCTCAAAGACACAACAAAAATGGTTAGTACCAGGGGCCGCCCGGTGGTGCAGCGGTTTAGTCCGCGCTCTGCAGCCGGGGGTTCGCGAGTTCGGATCCCGGGCGCCCGCCGACGCACTGCCTGTCAGCCATGCCGTGGCGGCGTCCCATATAAAGTAGAGGAAGATGGGCACGGATGTTAGCCCAGGACCAGTCTTCCTCAGCAAAAAGGGGAAGATTGGCAACAGATGTTAGCTCAGGGCTGGTCTTCCCCACAAAAAAAAAAAAAAAAAAAAAAAGGTTAGTACCAAATACAGATGCTATTTTATGAAAATGCTGTGATAGGGGATTGTTTATACGAGTTGACTCACCAATTGTGTTTTTCAAAAATGGTTGCTTTGTGTAAAAAATAATAGTAGTTAAAATTTTTGAAGACTTGCTTATGTCAGATATGGTTCTATGAGCTTTGACATGCATTAATTTAGTCATTCTTCAAAACAGCCCCATGAATTAGATACTAATCATTGTTTTTGTGCAGATAAAAGCACTGAGGCAGAGGACTATTAAGTAACTTGTCTAAGGTCAAACAGCTATAAAATTGACAAAATAGAATTAAATCCTAGGCATGTGGCTCCTGTGGCAATATTCTCCACTAGTGCAATATATTGGCTCTGTCATAGTGTGTGGTCAAGGCTGGCTTCATGAGCGTGTGACCTGTGCAGTTGCACAGAGTCCCAGCTGCATTTGGTTTAATGTTCACATTGCTTAGTTCATGCTTGGTTCATAAACTCCATCCCTGTCACCATGGATGCACTGTTTTCGAGTCTATTGTGTAAGGACATGGGAGACTGTCAAAGGAGGTTGACTGACACTAATAGAATAGTAGTCTTGTCCATCGCCTTTATATGATCCTCTTCTGAACCTAAATCTTTGCCAGGTACTAATGTTGCATAACAAACTGCCCCCAAACTTGATGGTACACAAAAATTATGTTATTATGTTCACTAATTCTTTGGCTTGTCTTATCTCCGTGTTGTCTGGGGCTTAGCTTGTTAGACTTAATGCATGGGGATGACTTTATAGCCAGGAGCTGACATAATCTGGAGGTGTCTTTACTCATTTATCTGGTGTTTGATGCTGGAGGTTGGCTGGAACTTCTGCTGAGGTAGTTGAACAGAGCACTTACACATGGCCTCTCCCTGTGGCCTGGGCAGCCTTCCTCACAGAATGTTGCCTTCAGCATATTCAGACTTCTTACATCAAAGACTTCTTACAGATTTCTTACATAAGCAGGTGCCTCAAGACAATGAGTTAGAGACTGCTGGCCACTTCCTACCTAGCCTCAGAAGCCAGGTAGCATCACTTCTAGTATACGCCATTGGTTAGAGCAGTGACAAGCTTGTCTGGGTTCAAAGGGAGAAGACATAGGTCTTACCTCTTAAGAGGGAGAAGCCTGAAAGAATTACACCACAATGAGTATCTTAATAATTTCTTATAAACTCAGCAAAAGCAGAACTGTCTATCCATGATACATTTTGAAAATCTCCTGTATGGATCTTTTTACTATAAATGGATCTGTATAAAGATTGTGATGTAAAACCCTGACTTCACAGAGGCTCATAGCTGATATAATAGGTGCTGAATATATATTTGCTGATGTTGAATTATCATCTCCATTGTCATTATTGTATTGAACATTCATAAAGGAATAATATGAGAAGAGTTATACCTTGCATACAGGTTGCAAAGTTAATTAGAGGATCAGAAAATATAAGGTGGACTAGCAGAGATTTTTCCAGTAATAATAAATTTTAATAAAATCACAGGAAATAGATAGTAATAGAGGAAATTGGTCCCTGAAAATATTATAGTGGAAATTGGAGTCAGGTGATGAAAAAATTATGGATTTATTAGACAATTATTTGACTTCTTTAGAAAAGGCAAAGTGAATTGACTTTTATTGGATGCAATTTAAGTTAATTCTATTTCAGATGCAGGCAGATACAAACTGTTTATAAAATCTAAAAGTATCATAGTATGAAACGTTTAGCATGGGAGTTAGAAAATTTGGATTTTCCATCTGTTGCTTTGAATACAGTAAATTAAATTAAGACTTTCACAAAACTGAATTTAAAACTCAGTCTCATCAGGAAACATCATTCCTATGCATAATTTTCAAACATTTTAAAATTCGTTTGTTGGCAAACTCAGTAAACCCATCAGCCATGTTTATGTCAGTGAAGAGAAGAATTGAGAGCAGCCCATCAATCACAAATGCAATCCAATTGACCCCACAGTGATATTCACGCCAGGAGCTACTACTGAGACATAGTATCGTAGTAATATTTCTGGACATTTTTATAGTATATAAAGTAAGTTTCAAATTGTCACTATGTTAACCAACTGTCAATTTTACTTTTCTTGAGATTTTTTTCTTAATTTGAGGAATGAAAGTTCAATTTTCTGTTTTCAAATATATGTAAAATTCAAAGATAAGACTAAGGTATTCTTTAAGCATAATCATTTTGGCAGAAGTTAGATGCAGAAACTCATTAGTATGTAGTAATCAAATTAGAGAACTCCGAAAACATTTACTCTATTTATGTGTTGAATACTTATGGATGATTTGTCATATACAATGCACACAGATCTAGGTATTGCAGACACCAAGAAACATAAGACGAGCCCAGACTTTACAATTTTCTGGGAAAGCAAAGAAATAAAGCAATGACTGGAGTATGGTGAAAGGTGGATGATACAATTTGGTAAAAACTCTAGAACACACTGAAGGGGAATTATAACCAGATATGGGGTTCAAAGAAAGCTTCCTAGAGGAGGGCAACTTTGAGCTGAGACATGAAGAATGTCCAAAAGGACTTTCTTGTTAGATGGCTCCATGTTTTTTTGACTGATTTTTTTTTATTAATTCATAAATGACTGCAGAGCATTTCCCTATGGAAATGCTAGAGATAATGTATGTAGTCACTGAGGTAAAAACTTTGACAACAAATATATGATGCAAAATTTGACATACAACATCTGCTTCCTCTACTAAAATCAAACCTCTTTAATCAAGGTTTTCAACTGAATTGCACATTTGATCCGCAAATCTTTGCTTCTCTTGGGTCTATATGTCAAAAAGCTCATAGAGTATTAGATCAAAAGGATTTCATGTAAAGTTTTTGAACATACAGATGTTGTTCTAATTTTAATAGTGATGTATGGTCATTATACAAAATTTGGAACATACTAATATGAAAGAAACAGCAAAGAGGAAAACTGCTACTGAACTTTTCCCATCTATAGTAATAATCACCAACACATTGTATTTGATTAAACATAAAGGCTGTGTAATCAAAAAAATTTTTCAAATCCCTGTACTCCTCATATTTAATAGCCTGATTTTATTACACCAACTGGAGGGAAAGTTTTCTCCACTAGAGTGGAGAAAAAGATTCAAATGTACCTGGAATAGCTTGAGGCCACATCAGCCTGTGAGTACAAATAATGTCCCCTCCAACTTAATATCCAAATTCTTCTGCCAGGATGCTCTACGAGGTATCAGGGTGTCCTCAGAGTGTCTCCAAGTTATCCTGGCCCTGGGTGCTCAGAGTGTCACACACATTGACCTACTTCAGCTTCCTTATGTGAACACACCTGCACACTCGAATGCCTCCATCTCTGTGGTACGTTCCTCCATAGACACCGCCTTTCTGCCATGGTGGCAGCCTTTGCTTTCCTTCTAGTTTACACACCTTAACGTGAGTTGCCAGTGTGTTCTACAGAGAAATGAGGTTACTAGACCTTTCCTCAGTCAGTGCTGAATCTTGTCTTGACCTCAGTACAGCACAGTATGTATAAGTTTCCTCAATAAATGAGGGCCCTTTGTTTTTGGCTGTATATTATATTTCCACAGACATGGAAAGATGAACCACATTTTCCTCTTTCCTTTCATCTGAGTCCAAACTTCTTCTGCATAAACCTTCTTTAGCCAAATGATACCAAGCAAAATCATTTGCAAATGCAATTAAAAATTATGTGCATACACATGTGGAGAAGAGGGAAGAATATTCCTCCTGTAACCCCATCCCTGTTAGGCTCAGTTTCAACATCCTGCTAAGCATGTAAAGAAACATTTCTAAAACAATACAAATATATGATAGTAGACATATGTGTATAGAAAGGGATTGAATACTAAATAAAAACCTTCCTAATGTTTCAAATTTTGAAACGACCAGAAATACTTTATTAAACATCAAAAAGAGGAGATGACAAGTAGGCTGCTCTTCAAAAACCAGAAGTTGCCCTGAGGTTTTCATGGCACATGTGAAAACCAAACATAGTTCTAGAACTGAGAACCCAGGGAGTTCATTGTAAGTTCAGGTGCAAGTAAAGAGACTAACGATAAGTCAATTTCTGAATTATTACTACTTGTTACATCCTTGTGTTTCTTGAATTCCCACAATTAATGCGTGCTTAACCAATTCATTCACATTTGAAGGCTTACAATGAAGTTGAGTAAAAAAATCCCAGAAGTAAAAATAATTTCACAGAAAAAAAAATTATTATTTTACATTAAATGACCAAAAAGCACAACAGTTATAATGGAGATCAAACTTAGTAAAATTTTTAATTTTACTTGAGATTGAATTAATTACTCTAGGTTTTTAATTTAAAAACTAAGTCATAAATTCAGCTTGGTTAAGGGTAAAGAATATGATATTTTACAGTACTGCATCTAGATGACTAAAGTAGCTTATCACATAGTTTTTACTTCTTTAGCTTTGTCCTATGTTTACTACAGGATACTCTGAATCAGTGACTATGATATTGATTCTTCAAACTCAGGGAAATAAGGAGATGGGAATAGGACCTCTCAGCAAACATGGGTCAAAATAAGAGTGGCATCTCTCACTATTATCTTGTGAACCACTAGCAAACATTGTTCTTGTGAGAAATGTCTAGAACTTATTTCTCTTTGTTTGAAGTCAGAAGTGTACTTTCCCTTGCCTTTCTTGCAGGCTTTTGATGCGAACTCCATCAATCCAAATTGTTTATGCCAACTTCAAAGGAGATGCAAGAAGTCTAAGACGTAGACTTCTAGCTGAATTTCCTCTGGCAAATGTAATGTCAAATCCAGCTTCCCAGAGGTAGTCACATCAGAGGTTTTAGGAAGAGTGTCCAATAGAAAGACTTGACAGTGTTAACTGTGGTGTCTGTGCCCAGTGATGATGGAACAAGTGTCTTTGCTGGAGAGGTTATGTGCTCTGGACTGGACAATTCTCCTGGTTCTATCACTTCCAACTCTGATCATTGGGCTTTGGAAAATTCAAATTATTAAAGTTATCAAATATTCTTTTGTATATTTCTTTTTTGCTAAAACTAGTTATAGTGGGTCTTTCTTGTTTACAATCACGAACTATCTGCGAATGCCCCCAGAGTGACAAAGTGACAGAACACAATGATATATCTCATTTCTTGGACGAGAAAAGGATAAAAACTAAGAACAAAACAAACAACACACACAAAAAGAGTCCATTATCCCTTATTTTTCTATAGCAGTGAACACAAAACATCCATCAATATCTCAAAAAAGTAACCTTCCCTATGAATGTAAGTTCTCAAGTAAGCAAAAAGATCTCATTTAAACCTAATCCCACATCTCTCCACTTAATTTTTGAATAAAACGTGTAAATGCCAACACTTTTGAAGAAAAAAAAGAGGCTGGAAACCCATAAAAGAAAAATAGTGTCTAAAAGCAGTCTTTTCAATACATGAAGTGATGTTAGATTTGAATGGCTGCTGTTGCAAGACAAAAGCAGCTAAGAAAACAACTTCAGGGCAAAAAATTCCCTTTTGTTAAAAAAAACGGGTACCTGTGACAATTCAGTGTAATTAGGTCTAAGGCAGAACAAAATTTGAATCTGACAAAAAGAATGAGGTGCTGAAAAGGGAACAAGAAAAAGATGGATTGGACTTCAGGGGTTTGGGGGCAGGGACTCAGTATGCCAATTTATGGGGTTTCCTCTCTGGGAAATAATCTGGAACTGTAGAGAGGCGTTCAGATAAGGCTGCCACCACTTTACTGCCTTCCAGGAGGCACAGCACAGACATTTTTCCAGTTGCTGGGTAACTGACAGAGAGAAACAGTTCCCAGAAATTAAGATATAGGTACTGAGCAAATTGTGACATACAGAAATTTCTTACAGGATTCAGAGCTGAGAGATTCACAGATCCACACATCCTGAGATTTAGCGATAATTGGGGAGAATTAACAAATGGGACTGTCGGCTGTACTTGCTTTGCATTTTGCATTTGGATCAGATTGTAGACTCGTGCTAGGATATAAGATTTCTCTGAGAAGATTCTTCCCAAGGTTCCCTAAGGACTAGAGCCAATGACATCTCCCTAACGAGAATCCAACTATCTCATGTCATTCAGTTTCCTTAAGGAGCATTAAGTTTTCAACACACAAATCTGAAAATCTAACAAACTTTTTTTTTCTTTTTCTTTTTTGAAATCTTACCCTACAGCTCCAACAGTGAAAGGAGATGTAATAGAGGATGAAGCATTTGATTTATAAAGACTAAGTCACCTATCTCATCAAGGAAAAAAAAAAGTAGAATAATTTCTTAAAAGAAAATTATATTTTTCATCATTTTATATGACATTACAGAGAGATTTTAATTTGCTTTAGAGCATTTAAGTATTTGACTCTCTAAAACCTCTCTAAAGCTGCAAAATTGTACATTAGCATAAAGAAACATTTAAAGCAGTTTCATTTCAGATTTATATTCATATATGCAAGTATGTCTTAAAGTAAACCTTTCAGCAGGATTTTGAGCTATTCTAGCAGAGTGGAGAAAAATCACTTTCTGGGTTAGTGAAGTTTCTTACTACTCAGAAAGTGGCATATTATTTGGTTTTGAGAATTAGTAAAATGTCTGCACTCCTCTTCAAAATTATTCACTTCAGTGAAATCTAGAATCATCTCTTTCAAGATAGAACCAGTAATCTTTAGAACCAGTGATCAATTTTAAAAGAATCTTAAGACTTCGTATAAAATGTCTATTTGATGGAGGCTACAATTAAAAGTAACTCACTTTGAAAGTCTCTCAATTATTTATGTCTTCACTAAGAAGACATTTAACAAACTCTTGATGTGTGAGGTTCTACCCTAGACACCACAGAAGACATAATACGTTGTTAGCTCAATACTTCCCCCCTCCAGGAGTATGAACTAGAATATGTGCACAAATGATACATTCTTGAGTGTACAGTATAAGGGTTAAACATGTAGTTCTACAGGGATTAAGAGGAGACAGGTTATGCCTGAGGTAGGTGAAGCTGAGTGGAAAAATTAGCATTTGATATGGACTGGAAGGAGATGATAGATAGGTAGAGGGATAGATAGATCGATCAATAGATAGATGAGAGAGTCAGAGTCAGAGGCTACTGAACATTTTGAAAATTATGAAAGATAGGAAAATTCCCCTCAAATGCTTAATATAATCTTCTACGACTTCCCTTCTTTTCCGTTGGAATTGAAAGCGATTGCTTAATGTTCTCTGCTGGCTTTAGATGGTCTTGCATGAAGCTTTTTTTCAGCTTTTATATATTTAGCCACCGCCTATACGCCAGTGTTTTTTAAGAATATATTTATTTCATTTTATTTCTAAAGTCCATATTTCTCCTAGATTCCAATCTGATATTTTTCTACTGCTTTTTTGGACATTTCCAATTGAACATACTGCAGGAATCTTGACTTCTTCAAGTACAAAGTGTACTTGTCATTTCATAGAACCATTCCAATACCTTGTTTAATGGAATCACCAATCAACATGTTGACAACCCCTTTCTCTCCTCCATCCTTTACATTTAAGAATTCAAGTCCAGTTGATCAACTTAAATCACTCCCCTCCTCTCAGTTCCCAATGTCATTGCATTAATTGGTAACATTAGTAATTTTCACCTGAGTATTAAATTTTTATCTGATTCTGGGTGTTCTTTTCCTTCCAATTCATCTTGCCAAAAAATTCCTTCCCAGCCTTTTTTTCCTAAACACAAATCTGATATCATTCTTGCTTAAAAATATTCTAACCCTTCAACATTTCAAAGATCACCCCTCACTTTCTGAACCCACTCTACTTGTTTAGTTTCAGCTCCTGCTTCTTTTAGACTTCCATTACCCTATTCACCCGGAATATTGAATTTCTTACCAATCCTACATTAGATTATATTCATTTATACCTCTGATTTTTAACACGCTATTACCTCTGCAAATATGTCTTTAGGTTGCATCTTGTATATATTATCCTTTTATAATAATTATATTATGATTTTAATTATTAAATATTTCAACACTACAAAGATTACAGAAATTGATATAAGGATCCGTCTTTGCTCAAATTTAAGAAAATGTTATGTCTTCTATGTTTATATTAAAAATGTTACAGATATAAAATCCTTTTTAGCATGCCCCAATTAAATTTCCTTCTTCCCTCCACTTTTTTCATAAGTAGCCATTATTTTAATTATCCTAATGATTAGCCATGTGAACCTAGCCATCTGCTTTTGCTTAAAATATTAATCTTACTTTATATAAAGATATATGAATGTTTTTAATATTTCTATACATATATTTTATTATATGTAATTAGTTATAGTTTATTATGTTTCTAGGTTTGACCTAATTAATTCAATTTCAACACTATATAGAGTTTCTCAGTGATTATAACACTATGTTCTTACTTCCCTACCAATGGCTGATTCTGATATTTTGTTATTAGAGGCAAGAAGACATTGAACACGTCTAAGTACATCTCATTATATGTGGGTGAGTGCTGCTTCTAGTAGAAATTGGGGTGCTTGGCAAAGAGCATCTTCAAATTTTTCTTAACTCATGAGGAAATTATTAATGAATAACAAATACAGATTAGTGTGCTTTTGTGGTGAATTGCACCTTTCATCGTTAACCATTTATCCCTAATTTGCTTTAAGTTCTTTACATTTAATATCAATATGCCTACCTGAGCTTTCATCTGAGTAGAGTTTTTGTTATTTTTGAAATCCATTTGAAAATATTTTATACCCAAAGATTTTAGTCTCTTTATATTTATTTGTTTACTAATACATTTAGAGTCAGTTGTACTTCATCATTTTGTGTTATCTTTTTACCATTATTTAATTTGCCTTTTTCTTTTTTGTGAGGAAGATTAACCCTGAGCCAACATCTGCTGCCAATCCTCCTCTTTTTGCTGAGGAAGATTGGCTCTGGGCTAACATCTGTGCCCATCTTTCTCTACTTTATATGGGACACAGCCACAGCATGGCCTGACAAGTAGTGTGTTGGTCCATTCCTGAACTAAACCTGTGAACCCTGGGCCACCAAAGCAGATCAAGTGAACTAAACTGCTATGCCACCAGGCTGGCCCCTAATTTGCCATTTAAGTTGCTTTCCTAACCTTCTTTTGGATTGATTGTGTTCATGCCATTCCTTAGATTTATTCTTATTTTTGTAAAATCAATTTATATTGTTTTAATGATTACCTTTAAATTTTTACTATGTATCCTTAATATTTCTATCCTTTTCAAGATTACTCTAATTCTCACTTTTTAAAATCCCAGTCAAATTATTTATTTCTTATCATTATCCTCACCTATTTTTCATGTTATAATTGCCTAGTAGATAAGTTCCACCTTGTTTTAAAGCTCTCTCATATTAGTTATTTTATTGCTATTGTTAAACTATATCTATATTTTTAGAAACTCTTTTGCTCATTATTGTTTCTTTTACCTTCTTCTGACAACTTAAGTTCAATTTCCTTTCTGAAGAACATTCTTCATTATTTCCTCCAGGGGTAAATTGTGAGTTATAAATTCTATCAGACTTTCTCTAAAATTTTATTTATTTTATTCTCACTCTTCATATTAGTTTAGCTAAGCACATTTTTGGCTATTATTGAATGTGTCATACTATTACTTTCAAATATTTATTGTTTGATAAGAAGTACACTGTAAGTCTAATTACCATTCCTTTAATATGTTATTTTTATCCCTGTCTTGATATTTCTATTTGTCTGTCTTATATGAGGTTTTACTCTACTTTAACATGCTTCTTTAATATAAAAAATATCTTCTATTTGAGATATTTCTCAGCCATTATCTCCACTATTTTTATTCTTTCCCCATAGAATTCTTGTTTGATGTATGTGAGATATTTTTATTCCATATCCAAGCCTCTTAACTACTTTTGTATATTCTATATATTTTTATATCTGTCTATGCTGCATCCTGGTGATCTGTCTTCCTATTCACCAACTCTCTTTTCAGCTGTATTTAATAACCTGTTTAATGAATCAAATAATTTTTTTATTTCATTAACAACATTTTGATTATTTGTTTTGATTTTAATTCAATCCAATATTTTTGGTGATGTTCTTTCATTATTGTTTCCACTCCTCATCTATTTTGTACTCATTTTAAATATTATTATTTTAAAACATTTTATTATTTCTAGTTTTTGGCATACCAGTTTTATTGTGTCTCATACGTTTTGATCAAATCTCAGATCTCATAGTCATTCGTGATTCAATAATGTCATCTGGAGAATGTGAATCTCTGATTGTCAAGGGCTAGACATATTATTTAGGATTGCATATATATAGGATTGCATCATCTCTTTTCTGTCTACTCAATAGCCTGGACTGTGATAGAAGTAATGAAATTTCTCCTGTGGGAAATGTGGATTCTGTTAAGAAAGAAAGTGAAATAGAATTTAGGTGGAGAGTAATGAAAATGTTCACTTAAAGGGAATTTTGTTTGCTTTCTAGAATCAATTATGTCTTCTTTTGATAACAACCCCAATCTCCATGTGGAGATACACTGTAACCCACTATTAGGCCTGGTGTTGATGTAGAACACATAACCCAGGCTAAGCCAACCAGTCATTCCATTCTCCTGTCTACATCGATTAGTTCATGGTTAACTTGTGATCTAAGCATTTCATTCATAATGAATATCTTTGGGGAATTTACTATTTTTCTCATGGATTCAAATTTCAGAGGATAAGGCTATCAGTGGTAAGAGAAGAATCAATTGTGAAAAAAGACAAACTAAGAAATACATAGAAAAGAAGTAGTTTCTGGGGATGTAGATTAAATCCTGCATCAAGGCATAATGTAAAACCAACTTGCCCTTGTCCAGCTATATGAACCAATAAAGTCTCCTTAGAACTTTAGCTAATTTGAGTTGAGATTTTAATTGTAAAGAAAAGTGAGGAGGAAGGTTCCTAACTGCTATAACCTACTACATTTTAAAATATAAAGCCATTTTTATTACCTAGAGTAAAGGACAGGATTCTTGGATTCAGGTGATATACCCTGCCATTGTGTTTTGGCGCATATAACACTCCCTTCAACCTCAATTTCTTTGTTTCGACTTTAAATAAAATAGTGTCTACCTGTAGAGTTATTTTAAGTATGGAATGAGATAGTACATATTCAGTGTCTATTATATACTAAGAATATTAAAAAGGCTTTCAGTATTACTTTAGAGTTATACATTACCAAACTAGAAGATAATCAGATTTCTTCTAAGCCATGTCCCACATTTTGCAGAAAAGATTATCTGAGTCAAATAATTTACACCATATGATTTTTCCCTGGGGGATTTTGGGTTATCAGTGCAAGTTGAATTTGAATCCAGGTCCCTTGAGTGAGAATTCAGTAGCATCACATTATTCGATACTATTTTTTCTTTATTTACTTGTTCATTTAATACCCACAATTTTCTATTTTCAGTTATCTTTGTGACATTTTTACACAAAGTCAGATTGTCTTTGAAATTTCTAATTAAAGACCTCCTGGAATTTCTCTATGAGATCTTCATTACTATTCAGATCCACTTCTTTAACATGAAAAAAATCCTCTTGCTTTTTCTTATCCAACCTTCTCTGGACGTTATGAAAGAGTAGGGGCAAAAACATGTAGGGAAGAGAAATGCAAAGATATGAAAAACATTTTTATAGACTATCACTTATATGCAATCAATGTTAGCACAAATAATTCAAATAAAGGTAATTTTGAAAAACACATGGAACTATTTTTTTAATAGAGAAGGCAATTCTGCAGTGTGCGACATTTGTCAGCACGCACAAAGCATGGGGAAAAGATGAGCATTCTCTCTTAATTGAGACAGAGGAGGAGAGTGACAATGTTATGGCCCGCAGCCCTTTGTTTATGTATGCTTCCTTTGGTGATTTATGCTTCTCATAGGAAAAGTTGTGAGTCATTGCTAATATATGTATATATTACAGATGTCAGAAGAAGTGAAATACATCCTTGCTGAAGAATAAAATAAAAGCTATTATTAAAAAAGGGCAAATACTGCTCAGAGCAGGCCGTTCGTGTCTCACTCATAAAATCATCTCAAACAGAACGTGATGACTTGTAAACTTTTTTTAATATCTGCAAGCAGTTGTGCAGTTATAATTTAGCAGGTTCAGAGCCCATAATTATTCATTTTCTCTCCCAAGATTTAAACACAAGGAAACTAGATAGATAATTAGATAGATTTAAACATATATATATCTATCCAATATCATATATATGAACACATATACATTTATCTAAAAAACAGGTTTAAAATTACTTTGTGTGTGTGTGTGAGGAAGATTCACCCTGAGCTAACATCTGTACCAATCTTCCTCTGCTTTGTATGTGGGATGCCCCACAGCACGGCTGACGAGTGTAGTAGTCTGCACCCGGGGTCCAAACTGCAAACCCAGGCTGACAAAGTGGAGTCCATGGAACTTGAACCACTCAGCCACAGGGCCGGCTCCTAAAATTACTTTTTAAACAGTAAACAATTAAAAATGTTATGTAAAGTATAGTCCCAACTAAAGGGACAGGAGATCAGACAGGAGACTATTCTTAAAGACTTGAGAGATAGTAGATAAAGAGAACAAATCGTGAGATGGAGAAAAGACATATTTAAAATTTAGTTAAGAAATGCACTTATTTGGTTGTGTTGACAGAAGGGTATATGTCAGAGGAATGAAGTAACACTAAAGTTTACTAACGTGAAATATAATATAGGATGATAATTTAATCAGTTGGGAAACCCAGCCAAGAAGTCCAATAAATGGTAGAAATTCTGGGAGTGGAGATACAGATGGTAGAAGTTATTAGCATTTATGCAACATTTAGAATCAAAAGTGTAAATGAGATCAACTTAGCAGACTATGTCTTCCTAAAAGAAAAGAGAATGAGTTTCTTGGGAAGCAATAGGCCAACATTCTGCATTTTTCATTTTGATCTGTCTAGCTCCTACCATGACGCCTCATACAAATTTAGGATCCATATATCTACAAATGTTCAAAGAACAGCTAATTACCAAATGTAGAAGACAGGTAGAGGAGCTAATTTAATACTGAGAGAGAATGGTATGTGAGATAGAAAAAAAAATAAAAGTGGTACAGAAGTTGGTAATCAACTGGATTGGAGAGTTTGAATAGAATGGAGTTTAAAATTTAGGAAAATGCACCAGAAAAGTATAATAAAATGAGGAATAAAAGCAAGCCATTTGGGGAGAAAATATTTGCAAAAGACACAGCTGATAAAGGAATGTTATCCGAAATATACAAAGATGTCTTAAAACTCAGCAATAAGAAAACAATCCCATTAAAAAGTGGGCATAAGACTTGAACAGACACCTCAATAAAGAATATATACAGGGGCCGCCCAGTGGCGCAGCGGTTTAGTCCGCGCTTGGCAGCCTGGGGTTTGCAGTTTCGGATAGCCATGCCGTGGCGGCGTCTCATATAAAGTGGAGGAAGATGGGCACGGATGTTAGCCCAGGGCCAGTCTTCCTCAGCAAAAAGGGGAGGATTGGCAACAGATGTTAGCTCAGGGCTGGTCTTTCCCACAAAAAAAAAAAAAAAAAAAGAATATATACAGATGGTAAGTAATCATATGAAAAGATGTTCAACTCATATGTCATTAGGGAGTTGCAAATGCAAATAATAAGATACCGCTACACACTTATTAGAGTGACCAAAGTCCAGAACGTTCAATAATGATCAGGACCTCCTCAAGGAACTTTGTGATATAGAGGAAAGGTGTGGGGAACAGGATACGAGGAATTGAAGATTAAATGTAAAATATTGGTGATTTTTTTTTCTATGACTGTCTAGAGCTTTTTCAACTCAATATTTTATTGACATTCACAGTTTTCCTTTGAACAGTCCCTCAGATTTGTTGTTGTTATGGTTTTCTTAATGTTTTGTTTTGAACACCAAATGCTGGCACGGATGCAAAGTAATTGAATTGCTCATATATTGCTACTGTGAATGTTAAATGCTACAGCCACTTGAGAAAAGAGTATGGCAGTTTCTTGCAGAAACTAAACATACACTTAACAATTCTTGGGCATTTAACCCAGAGAAATAGACACTTATTTCACACAAAAACCTGAACACAAATATTCATAGTTACTTTATTCGTTATACTCTCAAGCCAGAAACCACCCAAATGGCTTTCAATTTGTAAACATTCAAACTAACTGTAGTAGAGCCATACCCTGGAATACTACTCAGCAGTAAAAAGGAGTGGAATCTTGATACAAGCAACAGCTTGAATAGATCTCAAGAGAATTATGCTGAGTGAAAAAAAACAATTTCAAAAGGTTGCATATGGTATGATTCCTTTATATAGCATTTTCAAAATGACAACGAAGAGCATGAAGACATGAAGAACAGATTAGATCTCTGTTATATATGGAATCTAAAAGTAAATAAATACAAACCAAGCTCATAGATACAGAGAACAGATTGGGGTTGCCAGAGATGGGGGGTGGGGTGGGAGACATGAGTGAACTGGTATTGTTTTATTTTAGATTAAATAAACCGAATTAAAAAAAAGAACAGATTGGTAGTGTCAGGCATGGAGGCAGAGGTGGAGGAAGAAGGGTCTATGAAATGGTAGCATAAGGGATCCTTGTCATAGAACTGGTCTGTATCTTGACTGTGGTGGTGGTCACACAAATCTACATATGCAATAAAATTGCACACATCTTAACACAGACACAAATGAATGCATGAAAAAGACGTAAAATCTGAACAAGGTTAATGGCATATATCAATGTAAATTAACTGGTTGTGACATCACACTATAGATAAACAAGATGCTACCACTGGGGGAAAGGGGATGAATGAAATATGAGATCTGTCTGTGTTAATTTTTACGGCTGCATATGAATCTACAAGTATCTCAAAATAAAAATTATGTTTTTCTTTCCATAGCCTCTTAATTTTTTATAGTTGTCATAAGAGAATCTTAGTTTGGTTGTGGTGTTTAGAATGTTTCAGTTGTTACATTTATTTTCCACTTGGCACATATCCCTTTTCCAGAAGCTTTGAGATCAGAAAATGTTTTCTCCATAAGCAAATCAACCATTAGTTTCAGATGCAGGAAGCATTTCAATTGTCATTGTTCTTCATCACTTCTTGTACCTCTCACCTTACATCTGGCATTATTTTCCTATGCCTGAAGAATAATTTTTAGAATTTCCTTTTGTAGGGGTCTGCTTATGGTGAATGAGCTCAGTTTTGACTTTATTCCGAATGATCATTTTAATAGGTATGAATTATACCTACATTGGGAGAGGTTTTCTCAATATTTCTAGAAGACCATGTCATTTTTAATTCACCTTCCAATATTTCTATCGACAAATTAGCTGTTGGACTCAGTCCACTTTTCATTCCTCTAGGATAATCTTTTTGGTCCCCCTGGTGGTTGCTTTGTAGATTTGCTCTTTGCCTTTGTTTTTTTTATCATATTTACTGTAATGTACATAAGTGTGGTCCTCTTTTAATTTATACTCATTTGACTTTGTTAGAATAGAATTAATATAGTGACACCTTTTATTAATTTTGAAATGTTCTGAGCCTTTGTATCTTAAAATATTGTTTTTGCTGTATTCTCTTTCTTGTTATTCAGCCACTTCAATTCAACCTTGCACACGTTAAGTCAGCTTTAGTTAAGCTATAGAGTGATTACAAATGACCCCAAATCTCAGTGGCTTAAAAAAAACACATTTTTTCCTGTTAATGTCAGCCATTGTCTAGCTATGGTACTGCACCGTGTCCAGACTAATGGAGCAGCCCCATCTCTGGAGAATGCTTTTTGTTATGTCAGAGGGAAAAGTGGAATTGCAGAACCATATCCTGTCTCTTAAAACTTCTGCTCAGAAATGAGAAATGTTCATTCTGATCACATTCTACTGTCCAGAGCCAGTCATGTAATCAAGTTTACATCAACGGGGTCATAATCCCATCAAAAGGAGACCTATAAATTAACTGAAAAATGATATACAAGATGATATACATACCTCCTCACAATATCCTCTATGTCTTTTATCATCTGTTATCTATTTTAATTCTTTTGTTTCTCCATGCTTCTTTATGAATATTTTGACTTAATTTACTAATTCTCTCTTTAGTAATGTCTGGTCTGCTGTTAAACACATCTTTTGAAATAATAACATGATTGCCATATTTTCTAGTTCTAGAATTTCATTTCTATTTTTTTCTCATCTGCTAAGTCACTTATTCTTTCCAGTTCTCAGCCAAAATTTTCAAGCTTGAATTTATATCTTTGAACATGTTAAGCATAGTTTTTACCATCTGTCTCTGATAATTCCACTATCTGAAGTTCTGTGCATCTGTTTCTGTTGTTTGTTGCTTCTGTATGTTTTTAATTCTTAGTGTCTTATCTCCTTATGGGACTGATTATCTTTAATTATGTGATAGAGTTTTATTTAAAAGCTACTTATAGAAGTAATTTCAAACCAAGGATGATGTTATTTTTCTCAAGATGTTTGCTTCTGCTAGGTGCCTGGGGAACATATACTCTAAGGTCATTTTAATCCAATTTCAGAGTATGAGATTCGGGGGGGGGGGCAGTGAGATGGCTTGAAGCTGGAGAGAAGTTCGTGTGAGGGTTGGTTTACTTCGTGATTGCCTTACCCTGAGAGTGAATCCCTGTAGCCCTCACTCTTAATGTGCCCTGGACTCCATTTTTCTCTCTCTTAACCTACCAGTCTATCAAATATACTGCTTATAGTGTCTCATCCTTATTCAGAATTGGCAAAGCCCCAGGTGAAAATGAGCTCCCAAGGCCAAATTTATATCTATGCATTTTCATTTTATCCCAGATTGACCTAGTGAGTTTTATCTTTATTTTTAGCTTTCAAATGTTTTAAGAAGCTTTTCTTAAATATTTTCTCGGTACTTTTAGTTGTCTCCAATGAGAGAATTGGTCTGAATTACATATTCTGACCTTCTAGATTGCCACCTTTGATTTACTGAATTGACTCATGCAAAACATTTCCTTGAAGTGCTTTGATGGTAAAATTGTTTCTTTATCAAAATTTGTTGCCTAAAATTATACAGAATATTATTCCAAAAATTACTTCTTCTTCATCTGGATGATCTACTTTTCCAAACTGCAGCCATGTTAGCCTCTGGAAAATCCAGTCTCAGGCATTCATCTCAGGGAGTCCATTGTTTTCTTTTAGGTTCCCTGTCCTGCACCTGGAGTCCAGACGCTCCTTCCAGGCAGAAGCCAAGATGATTGGAGGGTTCATTTTGTCATTTTTTTCATGGTTCATAGCCCTGTGCTACCTTCTGTCCAATGTCTGAAAACAACTCTTTCAGATATTTAGTTCAATGTTCCAGTTATTTCTAGCTTGAAATTTAATCCTATTTCCTCCATCATGGATGTTCTTCCCATTAAAAAATACATTAGTTTGTTATTTTATTATTGACTTGTACAAGATTTTTATCTATTTTGGATATAAATTGTCACAAATACACATACAAAGATTTCTCAGCCAATTGTGGCTTGCCATTAATTTTCTTAAGGTTGTCTTTTGATGAGTATATTTTTATGACTGTTAAAATTCAATGATAAATCATCTATTTATACTAAACATTTAATTTTGTTATATGTTACATGCTTGTTTCTCCCACCTGGGTTACTAAAGGCAAAGAAGTTCATTTACCATTTTCGATAATAGAGGAATGAATATAGAAGAGACAAACAACGAAAACAAATTAAAAAACCCAAGTGATTATAGTAATTACATCAGCCGCTGACACCCACTATTAAATAAATATTTAATATTCCACTTCCAGAAGAAAAATTGATTGTTCTGGTAAAGTATCCACCCCAATTCCAGACCAAACTTGAGCTTTTCTAATTTTGTATTATTAGCTTTATGACTGTGCAAGATTACTTCCTGGTTTTCATTTGTTCAGTTGTAAAATGGTAATAATATTGCTTACCTTTCACATTTGTCCAAACAATAAATTACAAATGTGTAGTGGATATCAACATCTGATCTTAAACTTAGTTTCCTAGGTAGCAAAGATAGTGCTGACTTTTTTTTCTTTCACTTAATTTTTCACTGAATTGGCAGAGACTGAAAAAACAGAACACACAAAAATAAAAACTAAACAAATCCACACACACACAAAAAGAACTTAACTAAAATCCTTCATTTGATAATCTCTACAGTTTGCCAAGTTACTGACCCAGCTCTAGAATTTTATACATGCCAAGGCATCAAAAAGTCTTTGGAGCTTATCCCTCCAACTCACCCTTTCATTGTACTTTCACTGATCTAATAGATTTTATATCTTAATGTGATTGGTCTCAGTGCTTGAAACACAAAATACTGTGAATTTTCCTATGGTTCCTTCTACTTAGATGTGCCTCTCTGAGATCTGGTTACTTAATTGTTACTGCCAGAAAGTTGGGCCCACATTCCATTTATACTGGAATGCACAAATGCCCTCTCTGTGTCTCTCTCTAATTTGATCTTAGAATTCCTAGTCTGGGAAGTGAAAGAGACTGTCTGTTCCTTGGGTACTTCTCTGATTATTTTGTTTATTTGATTTTTTAAAAAAAGCTATTTCATTAGTGGAATTGTTAGATATACATGTATGGAAAAAAAATCAAAACTTATAGATTTTGCCAAATTAGCTTTCAAAAAGTTGCATCTATTTTCACTTCCTCTTGTAGTGTATATGCTTACAATGCATTTACTATTAAAATATATGCAATTAATTTGTAAAGTATTCTTTTATTTTTTATAATGATTTAAGTGATAGGGCAAGCCGTTTTGTGAATTTTGAATAACACAAAAGTATATAAAACAAAATATGAAGTACCTATAATTGCACCATTTTGATTGCTAATGCTACTAATATTTTGGTGTATTTCTTTCCAGTGTTGCATAATGTGTGTATACATGTGTTTGTGTGTGTGCATGTGTGTGTTTAAAACATATCTAAATATAAATTATGAATATATTATATTTCTTATTTTGTTTTTAAAAAAATCACACTATACATACATATTTCTATTGTTCTTTTAAAATAAAGGATCCTTAAATCAGCACAAATTTAGCAAGAATATTTTGTAGATCTACTGAAAATTTTACTCTCTATCCCAATGATTATATTCATTTCACTAAACAGTCACTTAATAAATGCAACTTTTTAATTTTTAAGTAAACAATTAATTATAAACACCATTGATGCAATTTTATATATTGATCTTCAATTAAAATCTTCAGTTAAACATGCCTCAGTCAGTTGAACATAAGCAAAAAAAATTTCTATTTATGAGTGCTTCACAGAGGGATCTATAGATTAATTTCAGACCTTTCAAAATTTCACAATAAGGATGGTTTACATCTTTACAGTATCCTTTAATAAAAGTCAAAATGCCTAAACTATAATAGAAAAGAGATGCCAATAAGGGAGGCAAACTTCTCCAGATAAAATAGTTTCCACCTTTGAAACTTTGAAGCAAACTCAAAGCAAATATTTTTATGATTAATAAAGTTTGATTTTAAATTAAAAATGATGTTCTTGGTAAAAGTCTAAAGCTAGATTTCAGGAGCTCCGGATTCTTTGCTTAGATCTGCTTCTTGTTTTTTCCAGGAGTGGAGATTTTGGTTTCAAAAGCTTTCAGGGCTACATCTCAGTTTCTACTATTTTCAAAACTCTAAAATAAATATTATGGAAAAATAATATTCAGACTAAGTTGTCTACAACTTAAAAAGGAATTTGTGTTTCATGCAAGGCCAATAGAAGTGGAGGAGAATAGCAATGTTTTACTTAAGAAAAATTACTTTATCTGACTTTAATCCAGAAATAATCACTATGTTTTCTTATGTCTTAGTTTTGAAAATCTTAATTTATTCCCCATCATAGATGCTGGGTGTCTTTGCCTATTCTTCAGCATCATCATGGCAAACCAGAGGCTGTTGACCGGAAACACCTGTGTCTCTGCCTTCCAGCTTTTTGCCACACAGGGCCTGAGCAAGTCTAAGCTCCCCAAAGTTACCTTTAACCCATGATGAACTGACAGTTGATGGACAAGTACCCACCTACTGTCCCCATGGCTGAGAAAACTCAGAGACATGGCTTACACTGTTTCCCAGAGGTTTGCAAAGGTGACTTGCTTGATGCGAGATGCCGTCACTTCCGTCTCACTCCTCCACTTCCTTCCCAGTGTTTCTGGAGTCACTTTCCCCCAAAATTACTTCCCCTTGAATCTTTATTCCAAAGTTGGCTTCTGAGGGAACCCAACCTAAGATATTTCTAACGTATTTTCAGAAACATGTAAACATTCTGTTTATCATGCAGATTTTGAACACCCACATTTAACTCATTAATATGATGGATATAAAATTTTTAATCAAGCTTTTTAGAATTTCATCAGATGAGAGTATCTCAATATCTCAAAATGTTATCAAGTATATAGTTCTAACATGACAATAAATATTTTTTAAAATATTAGAAAATCATATATATTTTTATTTTCAAACATAAAGCTCTACCTTTGAATTAAGTTTCAAAACAGCAGTAGTTTGGATGATGATACTTTCTTTAAAATTCTGTCACCAAACCATATATATATATATCACTCTAATGTTGCCATGCTACCATTTGCCTGAAAAGGTTAAATAAAGAGAATAATTATTTGAAATAATGGAGTACCTCTACCGCACAATTTTTACCTCTGCTCACAATACTGGTGGGGAATTAACAAAAGTCGTTGTGTGTGTTTTCCTTTGTTAATCAGTCATTTTAATGTGAATATTTAATATAGCAGATAATCCAACCAATTTTGCTCTGAATCCCCATCTCATGAGATTTAAGTGTCATATATGGTAAGCTGGTTTGAAGGTATTAATCAAAGGTCATATTTAGTCACTCTCTTAATAGTGCTTTTATGGCCTTCTCTTTTGTTTTGTTTAGTAATGCCTTAGTAACATACACCTATGTGTAATTCAACTTCATTTCCATTTTTGTATTTTAAAAGTTTTACAGGGGTTTTAACTTCAAACTTTCTTCATGCTGTGATGTGAACTTCCTTTAAGTCAGATACATGCTGTGAACAAGTGTGTTTCCTTATTTGTAAAAACCATGTTAAGATCTTTCTTCTTTCTACTGCTTATCCACATTGCACATTAATAGACTACACAAAGCCAAAGCATGGTGATTTGAAATTATCCCACAGATAATTTTTGGACAAAAATTTATAAATTACTTATGAATGAAGGCATGAAGAATAGCAGTAAACTTAAAAAAAATGAGTTGGCCTTGAGGAAAGTTGTTGTTCTATCTCATTATTAGCTCCAAAACATTTTACCGTCTACTTCAAATCTTTCAGGGCTTTATTAAATACTGCTTTTTAAAAGTTTTATTTTTAAGAACTTACAGTGTAATGCATTTTAGCCACTTATTTCGTTTACAGAGCCATTGACTGACTTTCAGATTCAGTAAATTTCATCAAACTATGTGCATGGTATGTGTGATTTTAAAATGATATCTCTTCCTTCCACTGAAAAATTGTTTTGTGAATTTCATTTTGATTAATGACTGTAAATACAACATGACACTTCAGTTGAAAGTTACAGGAAATGGTGAAATGTTCAGTTTCTGAGACTCAACCTGTGCCTTCTTGATAACATTAAAGAATTGCTATGAATGAATAATCCTGTGTGCCTGTGAGCACTGGCAATAGTAGATCTTCTTTGCTCCTCTGACACTCTTAGGGTCTCAGCTGCTGGAGTGTGTTCCAGTGTGGCAGGTCTCTTGTCACAATAGGCAATTTCAAACAGACTAAATCTAATACGCTTCCGCTCCCGCTACTGGGATTAATTGCAGACTTGGGTAAGCATCATCCGACTGACAGTTCTCAAATATAATGGATCATAAGGAATTCATTCCCCATCTCTCTCGGTTCCTCTGAAAAGCTGCTCGTACCCAACTTGGGAAATTTAATAATTGAAATCTTGTCTCCATACTCCTTATCCTAAAAATCTTTAAAGGAGAAGATTGTAAGAAAGTGAGGTGAAACATTTTCTGAGTAGAGTTGGATAAATTTATTTTGACAATAATAAAATTGAATAAAATAATAAGATTGAATAAAAATTTCTTTAAACTTTTCCACTCCATTTGACTTTGTGTCTGTGGAGTCTGTCAGGGATAGAAAAAAAGGGGTTTTAGAAAATATATAAAATAGAAAATATGTTCTAAATAAAGTTATAAATCAATTTTGTGTAAGCTAGGTAGATTAAGACAAATCAGAATTTGTTTATTTTCTTCTATACTTTAAGCGAAAAATATGATCTCAAGTAAAACAGTTTGACTGATGTAATTTACTCAATTTGCTCTAGTACAAATGTCATACATTTGTAAGATCTTGAGAAAAAAACAATAATCTACTTAAGCAGTGTGAAATAGCCTGACAGATGGAATGGATTCCATTTTCGGTACTGCAGTTTCTTTGAGTACTGAGTTCAGGAAATATTGCAATTGATATCATTAATGCTGAGTTACTAAAACAATGTCTCTCCACTCATAATAAATATGGCTGACTGATGTGAATAAGTATGTTACAAAATAACCCTTTTGGCTTCAGGCATGGCTTTTTTTAAAATCTGTATTAAGTATTTTTCTATCAAAATTTCCCAATTTTTCTGAGGTAGTCATATGAAAAATATTTTAAGGAGTTTGCGAGACTGTAAGAACTCTAATAATTGGTATCTAAAATGTGTGCAGATGTGTACTACTATTTACTATTATAATTAATAACGACAATATATCATCATAAAAATTTTAAAATAAAGATATATAATAAAAATAAAATATAATTAATAAATTAATGAAATGTACATTTTTCAAAATGTTGAAATTCAGAATGTTTTGCCACTTGAATTTCTTTCAATCACCAGACACTAAAAATTGAGCTAATATCATTTGTCAAAGTAATTAAAAGGTCTTCATTTAAAAAAAAATTTATTGAAAAGCAATCCTCATTTTATAAAAGACCAAAGATTTTGAACTAATTATAACTTTATGATATCAAAGAAAAAGAGTTTCACAAATAAAATACATTGTGTGTCTGGAGTGAGGACTATTGAAAGAATTTGAATAGAAAACTGAGATTTAGAAATCTTTTAATTTACACAGTATGTAAAATATTAACTATATCAGTATCTAACTACATCTATGAAATAAAGATTTTTTTAAATAAAACATTTCCCTTAATCTTTCTCATTGCAGCCTTCCCTGCAAAAGATACAATTATTCTCATTAGTGATTGCCCATTTTAGTGGGTTTCCTTGGGAGAGAGGTAGTGTGGTTGATTTCCTTATATATAAGCTGATTATAAGACTATATCATAGATACAAATTAAAATAATAGCCTATATATTCGATCACCTGTTATACAGGGACACACACAAATAGATAGATTAGATAGATAGATAGATAGACAAAAAGACAGAGACAGAGAGAACTGCTAATCTTGCAGGAAGCATGTGAATTGACATAATCATCCTAATATCATATGTTAGGATACCAAGGCTCAAAGAAATTAAGTAACTTATCCTCAGACCCAGAAAAAGAGAAAACCATGCCTGCAAGCCAAAAACTAACTTCAAAGCTTGTTTCATTTCACCAAATTTCACTTCAGTAGCAGGGAAGCAGAAGCCACATGCTCTTCAAACCTGCTTGCATTTCATGTATGAGTGTGTGTAAGTGTCTGTGTGAACAACCAGCCCAAAACTGTCACCCAAGATATAGGAAAAGCTGCATATTTTAACACACTCAGAGCAGGCTACCAGATTTTAGAGAGTTGAATGTCCTCCCTTCAATTTATACAACTTTGAAAGGTGACTTAGGTAGGTAGAATTATCACCCCCAGGAAGATTCTATGACTTAATCCCCAGTATAGTAAAAAAGATGATATACTATGACCATGAGTAAGTTAATTTACATAGCTAAAGATATATGCAGATATAATTACGCTCACCAACCTTAAGATAGACTATCTTTGATTGTCTGGGTGGGCCCGATGTAATCACATAAATCCTTAAAAGCAGAAGAGAAAATCAGAAGGTGAAGTGGAAAAGAGATAGCAGAAAAGAAGTCAGAGAGATTCAAATCATGACAAGGACACCTTGACCTGATGTTGAAGCCTGAAGATGGAGGGGGTCAAATGGAAAGGAGGAGAAGTAATGAAGGTAACCAGGTAAGGTCTAGGTGCAAAAACGCCACCCCCCCCCCCCCACCGACAGCCAGCAAAGAAACAGGGACCTCAGTCCTACACTGCATGGAAATAAATTCTGCCAACCACTGAATGAGCTTAGAAGCAGAAACTTGCCCAGAGACTCCAGCAAATAACTGAGTTCTAACAAAACATTGATTTTTATTTTGTGATTAGTAATTTTGGTCTTGTGATTAGTAATTTTTCACAAACATATGGATGGAAATTGCTGTGTGGAACTAATTCTGTTCTTGATAATGAGAAGGGATAAAATGTCTTAATATTTGATTATATTTAGACATTCACTTTATATCCTTTTAAGTACCCTAGATAAAAATTGTTTAATTAAAAACTGGATTGGATTAATGAGGTCTACCATATGCCTCTTTAATCGGTAATGATGAACTTTGTATTATTTTGAGGTGATAAATTACATTGATTTAGTAATGTGAAATATGCTTATATGGGATTTAGCAGTTCACAAAAACAATCAGGAAATGATTTTCTTAAGTTTAGATGGGACAGTATAATCTCCTCTACCTCAATGCTCCCATACACACAATAATGGTAAAAATATGGCTAGGCATTTAATCCAATAATACAAAATAAGGAAAAAGTGAAAGTTACTCTATTTACTACTGCCAAGGTAGATGGATTTTAATGGCCAATATGCCAGTAGTTTTTAATGCTCTGCAAAAAAAAAAAAAGAAAGAAAGAAAAACTAGATTTTTTTTTTTTCAGTTTAGTTTTAGACTTTCTGATCCAAATCAACTCTGCTGAGTTAGGCTCAATTCGAAGATTTATTTTGTTTTTGTTCTGTTAATTGAATTACTTCCAGCAGAGTTTCAGACACATGTTCTAATACCAACTTGCAGGCCCCTTGTTATGTCCAGCAGTGTAAGATTGTAACTGTGTAAGATTGATAGAATCAAAAAGGAATCACTGCACAATTCTGGAAGCAGCAAATACAACCACCAGACTCTTGTGACATTAAAGTTGTATTTCATTTGTCCCACATCAGAGATAACACATACTTAACTACAACTCTTTTCAAGACATCCAAGTGTGAAAGTTATCCCATAAATGTTCTGTGATTATAATTAGAATCAAAGAATATAAACAATCAACAAGAAGAACTGTGTCTTCAGGAACATTTGGGTGTTTTGCAAGTCTGAGCGGAAGCCAGGCTTAAAGTATTCCATTAATCTCAATAGCAAGCTGAGATTGAGTTGAGATGACAAAATGATATGTCATGCACTCTGCTATGTTGGAGCAGAATTGTGTCCTTAATCACTTTAGCCAACATCTATGTTTCTTTAATAGTGACACATTGCGGTAGGCCACGACTTGGCTTGCTGAAGTCTTGATGACACTGTACGAAAATACTTTTCCTTGAGCACTAATGTGGCTCCCCTTCCAGTGATTATGTTAAAAGCAGATGCGCAGTTCTCAGTTCTTCTGATGGATGCTGCATGAGACAGTAAACTTCAAATTCATTCATGTAAGGAGGTGGGGTGACAGAGTAGAGCCACTTATTCTCCAGTGTACCTAATGTACAGCTATTCTTTTGGCAGTACATCTAATTGATTTGCTAGTAAGTCAAATTGAAAGTAATATATACCAAAGTCTAACCATTTTTCTCAATAATCTTTGAATCTGATTCCTTTGTTTTTTTATCTAGCCTAGTTCATACTCAGAAACACTTAATACTTAAAATTACAAGATATGATATGCTCAATTCCAAGTGTCTTCTGGCATTCGTAGCAATACTGGGATATCAACAAAAGGTCAAAACGTGTATTGTCTAATGTGCAAAAGTTTGACAAATGCATAGGTGACCCCAGGTTTCAACCTTAGCTATACATTGGAAATGCTAAAAGCTTTTTAAAAACATGATGTTTAGGACCAACTCCAGGCAGATTTAATCAGAATTTTTTGGGGGGGAGGGGTGATACTTTACTATCAGTGTTTGTTTGGAAGTTCCTCTGATAATTCTAACGAGCAGCCATTAATAATGCTCAGTAATGTTATCCCTGTTCTATGATAATAATGTGTCACCACGGATAGCTACTAAGTGACAGCTACAATTATATGGTTTGTAATGGCAGCTACAATTACATGGTTTTATTGATTAGGTGAAGAAGCATAAAAGCAGATAGAAAGATACTCCTCTGCAAACCTAGCCAGCCAACTTGAATTATCACCGAAAGATAGTCAATCTTTTTTGTTAAAGCAACATGAATTCATGGTCCTCTGCTAAAGGCTCATATCCTTTAGGAGATATAATACATTTGCTTTACTCATACATTATACTCATCATACATAATACTCATGTTCAGTATACTTCACTATATATTCAGTGGGAATACATATATTCACATGTCCAAAGACCTTGCTATATGCCAAACAGTGTGCTAGGCTGTAGGGGGTCAATGGCAAATAAAAAATGGATATTGCCTTCAAGATGATCTGGTATATTAAAAACTAATTCTAAATAAAACATTTTACATTCTTAAAAAACACATGTGAGAGATCACTTCTCTTTAAAAAAATAATTTTAATTAGCGGTTTGTCCTTGAATGAAGTGTATTCAATGGGCTTTCCAGGAAAAAAAAGAATAGTGTCTACCAAAGCATGAAGGTGCAAAAATAAATTTCATCTTTAGGAAAATTGATGTAGTTAAAATGTAAGGTGATTCTAAGAGAATGGGTAGAGAAACATACATTTGCATAAACTAGATTAAGTCCCATATATATATAATTTTTTACTCACAACTTTGAACTTGATTTTTATTCTATAGACAATGGGACTAGAGCCAGCAAATGTTTACAAGGAAGAGAACTATAGGATATGGTGACATGACTACATCTTAAAAAGAAGCAAAGCTCTGCCAGGAAGATGGAATATGAACATTACAAGGGAGAAGAGGGCTAGAATATGACAGATAGTATAATAAGTTTTTGCAGGAACTTCAGTAAAAGGTAATAAAAATCTCAACAAGGAGGGGGATTGTAGAGATGGTGAGGTGGAGTGAAATCTGCAACTCTTTGGGAGATCAATTGTAAAGGAGTTGAATATGGGAGATGAACATAAGATACGTGAAAGACGGGGTTAGAAATGCATCCCATTATTCTAAGTGGATGAGTAGTAAAATGGGGCTATCACTGAGGTAAAATATGCAAAAGGAGTAGATTTGAAGAAAGATGATGAGTTCTGTTTGGTGTATGCTAAATTAGAGAAAATTTTATGGCGTGTAGGTAGACAGTAGACTGTGACCAATTTAAAAAGTTATAAAACAAAGATAGCAGCAATAGTTTTAAAAGAAATATTCAATATCTACCTTTTCTCAGTAATGGAGTGAGAAATTGTTGTTGACAGTGGAGTCAGGTGAGATGAAATCTACCCCAGCAATTTCCATGGTGATTAGGGGTTTAATTATGATTTTAGTGACAAAGGTTGTACTCCTAGAAGAAAAAGTAAACGAAACTCAATCTGCAATAAGTTTGCTCAGTCTGCCTGTTCAAACTCAATATATCTCAACTGAATTCCTTATCTTCTATTCCAAACCACTTCTGTGTGCTTAGTATTCCAATTTCAGTTGATGGCAGTCCTTCCTTATTTCTCCGGCCTAAATCTTGGAATCCTTTTTGACTCCCATTTTTCTCCCTCAACCAATATCCAATCCATTAGGAAATCTACTTGGCTCCACATGGAGTACATCTACAATCAGACTACTTCTCAGCACCCTCACCATTAGCACCTTATTTTGAACCACCATCCTCACTTGTCTGGACTCTTGAAGTAGCCTGATTTTCCAGCTTCTCAAGAAAACAGCCAAAGTGATCCTGTTAAAATATAAGTCAGATTGTCTCACTAATATGCCCAAAACGTCTCAGTGAATTATCACTATGGTAAATGCCAAAGTCCTTACAGTGGTCTACAAAGCCCTATCTGTATGACCTCCTCCAACCCCTCCCTCAATCATGTCATCTCTTTCCGTTTGGTTTAGTCACACTTGGCTCCTTGCTTTCCTTTGTCACTCAAGACATGCTCACTCTGTAGAATATTTGCACTGATTCCTTTGTCTGCCTGGAACACTTTTCACCAAACATCGGCATGGTTAACTCTCTCACCTTCTTACTCTTTGCTTACAGGTCACCTTTCCAATGGGGACTACCTTGCCTACCATTTACTACTACACTCTGACATTAACCTGCTCTCTCCACTTGCAATTGTGGCTCCTCTGCTTAATTTTCTCCATAACATCACTATTTATGTCATTTATTGTCTGTCATTCTCACCAGAAAATAAGTAGGTTCTCAATAAATATTTGTTAATAAATGCATACTTTCAGCTTCGCCACTTACCATAATTGGAGTAATAACTATTGCCCATGTTTTGTTTTTTAATATATATAACAGCAATGTAGCAATGGGAACCATCTGTATTTTACAGTTATTAAAGTATTTCCCTACTTGTTATTTCATATTTATTCCACTTCAAGAACTTTATTCATATAGCCACCTAATGGACCAATATTTGTTCTTCCTTCAGCCTTGAATTCTAAAACTATTTTCTTTCAGACACATTTTGTCTTTTATGGAAATATTTCCTGTGTTTCACCAAATGTTTTCCTGGTTCTCTCCACTTCTTGGTTCATGTAAAAATTTCACTTTCCTTCCCCATTGACCAGGTGAGTTGCTTTGGTCAGTGAAGAGTGAAGAAAGTATTGCATGTCACTTATGACTGGAAACTTTAGAAGCCAGCACTTGATTTGCCAGATTATCTCATTTTATATACCACAGCAACAAGAAATATCCCAGACAGTGGCTGCTCTGTCATCTTGGGCCCCAAAGAGAAAACAATGTGAAACAGAATCCTAGACAATTCATAATCAATATATAGCATGAGTGGGAGAAAATATTAATGTTTTAACCACTAAGATTTTGCAATTAATGACTATTTCAACATAAGCTAGATCATTGTGAGTAATATACACTTTCATCTCACCAGTAAGCTCATTCCCACTTAACTTTCTTTTCAGCTTTTTGGCTATATATCTTTCTCTATTGAGTCTCGAACCTGCAATTGATGCTTTAAACTCTATTTTTTAAGTGATAATTTATCTATTTGTCCATTCATGGTTTTATTTGTTTACCCAACAGTTATTAACTTGATGTGGATAGATTGGGCAAAATATCTTATGTGACAGTCAAGTGGGGATACAAATAAAAACTTAAAATTTAACACTTTTAAATGTAAAGAAGAAAAAGTGTGGAACATATAAGAACTGTAAAAGAGCAATCTGCCTGTGTCAAGGAGATCAGAGAATATTTCCTGGAGGAATTAAAGATGGATTTGAGAAATGAGTGAGTGATAAGCATTGACAAAAGAAGAGGGAAGAAAGAGCATTAGAAGAGGGTTAATGGTGAGTGTGAGAACTCAAAGACCAGTGTAACTACAGGGCAAGAAAAGCAGATGAACACGGTACAAAACAGGTTAGCGACACAGGGAGAATGCAGTTTATAGAGCCTTATAGTCCCTGACAAGGAGTTTGGGGTTAATTTCACAAGAATGAAAAGCTCTTGAAGGATTAACAGCTGGGAAAAAATACAAATAGATCTGCAATTTGAAAGTATCACTTTGGCTGCATCCAAGAGAAGAGATTATAATTCAGTAAGAGTGACTGCAGGTAGCCCAGCGAGGGCTACTAGATTAATCCACGTGAGATATGAGGGTGGCTTACACCAGGCTTGTAGTGTAGACTTACAGAGAAGAAAATGGATTTAATGAGTGTTAGGGAGATAGAAGTCACTGGACTTAATGATAGACAGTCCACGAGACTGAAGGAGATGGGATAGTTTTGGTTAATATCCAGATTTCCAAATTGTATAAGTGAATACATTATTTGGCACTTCATCGAGATAGGAAAAATGAGAAAAAGATCACCTTAGGAGAGAAAGATAATGAGCTCACAGGAAGCTCACGCACTTCTGAATTTGTATAATTATTGTTAAATATAAAAGATGTTCTACGATTAGACTGTAAAATCTTTATGGTTAGCGCTATATAACTTATGTATTTCTTCACCTTAAAATATGTAGGAGGTCACTACTTTTTGTGGTGGTTTGCCATAATGTGAAAGGAAGAAACATAGGAAACATAGGAATGGAGGAACATAAAGGAATAAATACTGCAAAACTTCTGAACGAAAGGAGTAGCAAACTCTTTAAAATTGCACTAGGAAGTAGAGCTAGACAATGACGCTTTACCTGGGTGAGATCACTGGCACTGGGTAAAGAAAAGAGATTATAATTGAAGGAAAATCTAGACTTTCCACTCTCATTCCTGCAGGCCCTTTTCTGCTAAACTGAGCAGTTTACTATTCAAATTCATAATGTTCATAATTATGATAACAATTCCTTGATAAATTTATTCTAATGATCAGGAGAGGAAATGATTAGTTTTTAGCACACTGTGCCCTGGCTCTTGGGCTGAAGGCTGAGACTCAACCAATAGTTATTTTTTGTTGTTGGTGGTTGGTTGGTTGGTTGGTTGGAGGGATTTAAAAAATCATTATTCACATTATCACAGTATTTCCATCATGTGATGTCTGCCTTAAAATACTTATTTTAGTTGATATTTTTATCCTATTTGATCAAATATCATGCATTTTATTGAAACATATGGCAATAGAGTACTTGAGTCTAAACATGGGCATCTGACAGATCTTGTTCCTTACTGAGAAACAATTATTTTAATATAGCTTGACAATATGGCTTTTTCTCAGACGTTCTACGCTTCATTTTTCCCCTGAAGTAAGCATGCTGTTAAGAAAATTTATTCCACAGGATCCTTTATTCAACCTAAAGCCATAACAATAAACTTTCTTTCTCCTAAATCCCTCTCAGATTTCCCTCTAGCGACAATAAGGATACACTGCATCTAACGATTCAATATAATTGTTTTAAACATTAAATGCTTAAATTCTTTCCTTTGGGTAGTCACTCACTATCTCCTAGGAGCTGAATTAATCTAGAGCTTCTATTTCAGCTTAGTACACAGGCCTCTTTCCATAATAGTAACATCTGCAGTTAATCTTATCCATTTTGTTATGCGCCAATGTTTTTGATTGTAGAATGATTTTAATATGGATTTTTTTGTTAGTTTTCCTTGAGCTTTCTACCAAACGACATACCATGTGTTTCCTAAAAATGAGTTTAATAATGTTTTCATTGTATTCTCCGTTCAGTCAAGAAAATTATATCTAAAAATTTAATTCAGCTTTATTTATCTAATTGATCAGAGAAGGGTGTACTAAAATATGTCCCTGGTTCACATACCAGAAATTAAATATAAAAATCAAAGTTTATTTCTTTTTTTCGAATACTTCCTCATGCAACTTTGAGTCTCTGATATGTTATCCTGATACGTTTTGTGTTTTGCTTACATTTTGCTTTAATTAATGTTTCCTTTTCCTCAGTATGTAATGCCTTCCATAATTTGACTAGGAGATATTCTTAAATTTTTGCCCAAATCTCAATTTAGCATATTCCAATATTCACTTCTATGGCATCTAATCCATTTATTAGGTCTATTTGAAAACATTCACTTGTCCTATTCTTGAAAACCTATTCTATCCTGTCACATTTGTCTGGCTTCCTATCAGAGTATTTCCTCCACAACTACAAAGGTCTCAACTAGAAGAGTGAATATACTGGGTGTTCAATGAACAACTGTGAAACAGAATTGCACTACACAGGAGGTCTCTGCAGGTTCCTTATGATGAAGAAAGTGTGCCAAAAATAAATTAAATTAGAGATTTATGTATTTTTAATGTGAATGGAAGATAGGTTCTGGGAGTAAAGAAACTGAAGTGGATTGTATTATCCGCCATTCCTTATCACCTAGTGTCTTCATGTGGACTATTAAAAACATTTGATATTATAAAACAATGCAGAGATATTTCTCAGATAAAGTCAAAAAGTAATAATACATTCTCTTAATGGCATTTTGGATAAACACGTGTTCTTAATTTTAAAGAAGACTTTTACAGATATTTTTGTTATGGTTAATGTGTTTTTTGTTATGTTTAACAAATCTTGCTATGTCAAATTATAAAGAAGTTCCCCTATGTTTTCTTCTAAAACGTTTACATCTAGCTCTGTAATATATTCAAAATTAAATAAAGATAGACTTTTTTTCCTACATGGACATTTAATTGACCCAACATTTAAAGAAAAGACTATCCATTCTCCACCGCACTGCAATGTCACCTTTGTAATATCAGTTGATCAGGTAATAAACAAATATAGAAGGGCTGATTGCATTTCTGATTCATCTGTTATTAATTGAAGAAAATTTTTAAAGCCTTATAGAAGCAACTACGTTGTAAGAGCAGGACTGGTAAAAGATGAGTCCAAATAGATAAGGCTGAGAGAGCTGGACACACATATTTTCCATCTCTAGAAATTGCTTCTCCTCTTGGTCTTTGTTAAAAGAGTGAAATGTGTACCACCATTATTTACTGATTCTAAAGTGCATATTTTATAATATTTATTATTTCTGATATTGGGATTCACCACGCAATCAATGGTATCTTACAATAGCATCTTACAGTGGCATCTCAGTAGTGTTTTTTTTTTTTTTCTTGGAGGTACATGAAATAGTGATGAAGCTTAAAAAGAACAGCGTCATAGATTTGATGACATACAATATATGATATATGATTGCATCTCCCTGGACAGAGATTACTAACTTTTACACCTAACCCAAGACCATTCAGAAACTAGAGCTTGTCTCTCTCCAGAATTTGTGCTCATTCACACAAGACATTAGTAAAGTTGGTGGCTTGTAATTGTAATATTAGGTAGTCTCTGGGGTAACATCAGTGTCGGGGCATCAACATGAAGAAGCCATTTGAGAGAACGGGAGAGAAAACTGTACGAGAATGGCTGAGATAGCTCCTGAGACCCATGAGAGAAGAAAAGAGTGCAGCTTTTCTTTTTCTCCCTAGAAGCTGCCTGACTTCAGTTCTCATGAAGCATGCATATATTTTAGTACTTATATTCATAATATCGCCTGCTATGTTGTAGAAGAAATTATCTATACTTGAGTTAGCTTGAATGGATGTCTCCTTCATAACTGTTCTAACACAAAGTACATTGATATTTCCAATTTCATTAGGTCTACATTTAAATAAGGCAAAGGTACAAATTACTTTTTAGCATAATAAGAACATAATAAGAATACCATCACATATTATTTTCCTTCAGCTTTTTGCTTATAAAACTAGTGTGTAAAAATCAATAAAATAGCACCTATGAAAGTGTTTGCACTTTATATTTTCTTAAGAGTACTTAAAAAGACAACCGCATAAATCAGATGGTACTGTTCATTTCTGTTCCATTTGACAAAAAAATCCCAACTTCTAAATGTTTTACTGGATCAACTTCATTAAACAACATAGCTTTTGTAGTATTTTTGTGCCATATATAATCGATGATTAAAATCTTTTGTTAATAAGACAACTTTTCTAATATAAAATTAAATAAAATACTGAAGAATAGTTTTCTTAGCTCAATGTCTGTCTATAAATAAAACCAGATATAAAGATTTTCAAAGAACACAGAAATTTCTCTAAAGAAAATGCAAGATGGTATAATTAAATGAATATGTTGGATTAACATGCATCACAGTTAGTTTACTCTTAAGAATCCCCTTGATACTTTTAACCCACGTATTTCTCATGAGTCTCAGGGCCATATATTCAACCGTGTGGGTATTATTTCTATGAATGACTTGCTTTCTACCTACTTGTATGCTTGAAGAATTTAACATTGTCCCCAAGTTTCTCTTCTGTCACGTCCAATCACTAATTCCTCCAGAGTCCTCCTCATACATATCTTTCTAATTCAACTATTTTATTCAAATCCAACTTTCAATTCACCAGTGTAAGCTATAATCTCTCAAGTGCAACAATGTTTGTTTTTAGTCCTATTACCTCAAAGATTTTCTTCAAACTATTGCCGGAGAATCTTTGTAAAATCTAGATTGTAATCTGTCACTCTCCTCCTTAAAACGCTTTAATGGACTCCCATTATAATCTGAACAAAATCTAAATTATCCACCATGGTCTTTGTGTGATCTTCATTTGGTATATTTCTAAAGACATACGTCTCATTATGCCCTTCTCTTGTATTATTCTTTAATGTACATGTTTCTTCCACAGGGATTCTTCCCTGACCCCCAAATTTTGGGCTGCCGTCATCCTGTGTGTTCCATAGCATATTGCAACACCTCCTAGCCCTTTGCTTTGATAACATTGTTATTACCGCTCCTCTGCATATCCTTATATTTGAAAATTTGTCTACATTATTCAACACTGTATTTATAGCACCTCTTGCAGTGCCTGCAACCATATAAGTCTTTAATAAAAATGGTTGGAGTAAATTAATAAATATATGTTTTTTCTGCTTTTGAGAAAATCTGCTTTGACTTGGGTATTTCTGATATATTAAATATTTGGAGAAATAAATTTGCTTCAGTGAATGTTTATTTTTAAAATACTTATTCTTACTACTACTTAGAAGTTTGTGGTTAGTTTTTTAATTTTCTTTCTTTTCTTTTCCAGTAACATTGCCTTTTATTTGAAGCTCAGTCTCACTTGTAATTAAACAAATGTGAATGAAACCAATGAGACATCATTTTCAATATAGTAAGCAAAGATTTAAAAGAATAGTGTTAAATATGTGTGGTTTATTGTCTGTCAATTACACCTCAAAAAAGCTGTAAAAAAGAAAAGAAAAGACCGGTGTTTGGGATTGCTGCAAAATGGAAAATTTCTAGCATGACCAGTGACTGTATACATTTTTTTAGTTTATTGAGGAATAATTGACAAATAAAATTGTAAAATATTTAAAGTGTATGATATGATGATTTGATATATGCATATATTGTGAAATGATTCCTACAATCGAGTTAAATAACCCATCCATCCACCACCTCACATATTTACCATTTTTTTTTCTTTTTGGTGAGCACTTAAGATCTACTCTCCTAGTAAATTTCAGTTATACAATCCAGTATATCAACAACAGTCACTATGTTGTACATTAGATCCTCAGACCTTATTCATCTTACAACTGAAAATTTGTACCTTTTTACCAACTTCTCCTCATTTCCCTTACTCCCAGCACCTAAAACCTCCATTCTACTCTCTGTTTCTAAGAGTTCAACTTTAAAAAAAAATTTTTAGACTCCATACATAAGTAATACCATGAAGTATTTGTCTTTCTCTGTCTGACTTATTTCACTTAGCACAATGTCCTTCAGGTTCACCCATGTTGTTGCAAATGGTGGGATTTCCTTCACTTTTTAAGGCTGAATAATATTCCATTATATATGTATGTATATATATATAATATATATCACACTTTCTTTATCCATTCATCTGTCAATAGACACTTAGGTTGTTTCCATATCTTAGCTCTCATGAAAATGCTGCAATGAACATGGGAGCACAGACATCTCTTTAAGATAATGATTTTGTTTCCGTTGGATATATACCCAGAAGTAGGATTGCTAGATCATATAGTAGTTCTAATTTCTTGAGAAACCTCCACATTGTTTTCATAGCAGCTGTACCAGTTTACATTCCCACCAACAGTGCACCGGGGTTCCCTTTTTTCCACATCTTGCCGACACTTGTTATCTCTTGTCTTTTTAATAATAACCATCTTTTTTTTTTTTTTTTTTTTTTTTTTAGAAAAGCAGCTTTATTCTTGCATTGCTCTCAAAGTCACAGCAAATCAAATGGAAATGGAACATTCTTTGATACTAAATAACCTAAAAACATTACTGTGGAAGAAAATTTCCTACACAAATGACTCTTAGTTCGCACATTGTGACCATTGTAGGAAACTTAACACTTCTAAAGAAAAATTTTGAGCATTTTTAAAAATGGCTTCTGATTCAAATCCCTGCCAGTTACACAAAACTTCTCCCTGGTCCTAAGAAGCTATCATCTTAAAATACATGTTGATTGCTTAAGTAATGGCAGGAGGTGTAATAAAGAATCAACAGGTCCAAAAAGATTTCATTCCCGCCCTTTTAGAGGCCCTGGTACATTTCCTAGTACATTCACTGTGTAACTATTTTGACTGACTTAATGCTGTGAAAAGCCTCATTTCGTAAATGTCAACAGTGAGAGTATTTTATAGTTAGCCAAAATACCATTGCTGGAAACAGTTTGCATTGAAGCTGCTGTTTAAAAAAATTTATACATAAATTTACTGTCTTAGCATGGTCAAGTTTGCACATTAACAGACATTAAGACTGCAAAGCAGGTAAATTAAAATTACTCCTTTTTAAACAGATGTTGGGTTAATAGCATGGTTTGTTGTATTATAGTCTTCAACACATTTTAAATTCATTTAGACATCAAATGTTATGTGGCTTCAGAAGATTGAGTGGCTTACTGAGCCTCTTAAAATTCAAGACCCATCAAGACCTGTTCTACTTGGCAACGTATAATTGCCAATTTTAGAAGCTGAAAATGGATGAGCTTTCGTCATTGTAGATTCAAAGGGTCCATCTTAGTATCAACCAGCTGAGTCCTTCAAAACTGACATTTCAAGGCCATAGACCCAATCCAGATCCATATTATCTTCAATTTGAACTACGGGGAAGTAGGACATTAAGAGCAGGACTCTGAAATCATAGAACTTTTCAGTGATAATTTTCCATTTTCAAACAGTATTTCCTGTTGGCCAAAGGGCTATTTCTTAAGAGAGATGTACATTTCTCCATCTAACATTTCTTCTCATATAAACTTGATATACAAGGGTTAATATTTGCTCCTTTTTCATGTTATTTTCACGTTTATTCAGATCTGGCATGTACCCTTCAATATCTCCATAATTAACACCTCTTGTGGAGAAGACTCAGTATTTTCTGCTCAAAGGTTTCACCTGGTTAAAGTGAGTATGTTCAAGTTATGTGACCTTCATTGGACAGCCTTTTCTCAAAAATTACAGCCATGGATTAGCACCAGTTTTGCTTACTTTAAAATTGTATACTTTGAAGGCACTTTTTCTTCCCACCACATCAGGTTACAATAAATGCATGGAAGAAAGATTTCTTAGTGGAAGGTTGGTCTGCTGCTTGCCAGAAGTTTTAGGGGGAGTTGCACAGCACACAATTTGAGGGATAATTCCTGTCAGGGAGAGCAGAAGCCCAGCAGCAGGTGTGAACTTTGAGTCAATATGCAAGACAACTTTTTGTGGAAAAAGCTATACTTGTTTCTTGAAGAAAAATACTGTCAATTTCAGTGTGTTTCCTACAGTTTCATTAAGAAGAGCTTAACACAGAAATAGTTGCTAGGTCAATAAGTTTATTATTGTCTTTATCTGAAAAATCTTCATAGAAAATCATGGTTTGGTTTATTAGCTCTCAGCGGCCCGCTCTTAACACATGTGAGGTATTTTCTTGTGGTTTTGATTTGTATCTTCCTAATGATTGGTGATTCAGGTTCTTTGCCCAATTTTTAATTGTGTTATTTTTTGTTGTTGCTTTTATTGAGTTAAGAGTTCCTCTTATATTTTGGATATTAATCCCTTATCAGATATATGGTTTGCAAACTTGTCCCCACATTTCATAGGTTACTTTTCATTTTGTTGATGGCTTCCTTTGCTTTGCAGCTTTTTAGTTTGATGTAGTCCCACTTGTTTATTTTTGCTTTTGTTCCCTTTGTTTTTGGTGTCCAATCCAAAAAACTTATTGCCAAAACCAATGTGAAGGAGCCTTACACCTATATTTTTTTTCTAGTGAGTTTTACAAAAAACTCAGTTAAAAATAGGCAAAGGATCCAAATGGATATTTTTCCAAAGAAGATATAGAAATGGCCAACAGGTACATGAAAAAGTGCTCAACATCACTAATCATCAGGGAAATACCAAACACAGAAGCACACATATTATCAAAATTCTGTGTATTCTCTTCCTGTACAGATTTTGAAGCTTTGTTAATATTTCTGAGTTTTGTTTTGTTCTTTCAATATTTCCAGATTTCTTTGTTATTGGAACTCTGGAGAGTAGAATTATTTAATGAAACAAATCATTTCGAAGAATTCAGGCAACTAAGAGTTCAATTTTCGTCCCACCTAATGACAATTAATGGAACATTTATTTTAATAAATGTATAAATATGTAATGGATTAAATGTATAGCTATAACTACAGATGGAACAGACTAATGAAAACATAAGATAATACTCATTACATACAGGCAATTTGTAATCAATTTGCATTATAAGGTTTGCAAAAAACAAGATAAGAAAAATATAATTTTTTCCAAAAGTGATAGTACCTCAATGTCATATGAGGCTGCTTGGTTTTGATACCTCTGTGTGCCCATCTTGGCGTCACCAGCATCAGCCAAACAGGACCTCCTCCTCACAGGTCTGGGTTCCAGGCCCATGAGCCTTTATTCCCAGCTCAAAGATGGCAACATTAACCAAAGTGGTGCCTCCTCATCAGAGGTCTGATTTCAAGCTCCGTGGAGCTTCTTCCTCTAAGCTTCTCAGTTTTTCCCTTATCATCTTTGTCCCCTTACCTCTAGGATGACGACTGCTTCTTACATTTAATGCCTCCATAATGCCTTAGAATCCTTTCAGTTTTTTATTGAGTTGTCTATACATCTCCAAGGTTAAAATTCCAGAAGTTATTTTTGGGAAACAGATTTTGTGTTTGTGTTCATCCTCTTAGGTCTCTCATACAGTACACAACTCTCTTTTCTTTAAAGTCATTTTCCCCTCCTCCTTGATTCTCACAGAGGTACCTCCTTCTTACCCAACTCCTCATTAATCCTATTTGCTTGGAAAAAAAGTATAGTGCTTTTACTTTTTGGTAAATATTTATTCTATATTTGTCCACTTCTTATCAGAGTTGTCTCATTCCTGGGAATTAATGGGAGTCCTCTCTCTTCTAGACCAACAGTCTCAAATTTGTCTTCACCTGAAAGATTACAACAGAAGTCAAGTCTCCCAGTGAAACTAGGAAATGTGGGCAGCACTGGGACTTTGTCTCCAAAGGTAAAGGGAACCAATCATAATATGATTAACTCCTAATATTATCAGCAACTCATATGGAAGCCCCATATCTGATGGTCAACTGAAAAATGTTCTCTCATTATCAGTCTAGAATAATGCAACAATACAATGCCCTAATTGCCTTTTCTTTTTAAAAAAGTTTTTTTTAGAGGAACAAGGAAGGGCAGAAGCAACCAATTTACAGTGAATTTAATCCATAAGTTCATTGGCCTTTTTCTAATTTGAAAAAGAATGCAAAAGAGCTGGCACTAAGAAGGACCTCTATCTTTGATCACTGATTGTATGTTATCCTTTGACAGGAGATATTTATTGGCATTTTTGTGGTTTGAGGAATGGATAAGTTTGAGAGAAACAGCTCTGTAAGCAATTGCAAGAACTGTATAATATTTAATTGTTTTTTCCCCCTAAAGAATAGGCTAGATTACTGTTTCCAAAAAATGTTCATTTGATCCCATTTGAAAGGTTTGGGTTTGAGGCATAAAAATTGGTATTTTCATAAAAGCCCTGCAAATGATTTTTATAGTCACAGTTTGGGAAATATTGGGGTAGATAATGAGCTTTCACATTTCAAGAATCAGAATAATCTTGTGAAAATTCTCTTTCAAGAAGAATCCCAGAGGCCACATCCCAAAGATTTTGATTTAGTAGGTCTGAGGTGAAGCCCTGATGCTTTTTTTAGAGTATCTTATTCTGATTTTAGAGTATCATATATTTGGGGCTGCAAACTACTGAGTTAGAGACTGTGGGAACGAAAATTGCAGCAAAATTCTGAACTTAGAAGTGCACTGCTCAAAAGCAGCTGCCTCTATCCCTGTGGTAACACAGAACACATTTTGGGAAGGAATAGTAGGGTCATCACAGTTTCTGGAATCCATGAGGCTATATGGAAACACATTTAGAGTAAGAACGTTTAGAAAGTTTCCTCTAAGCTTGGTCAGAGATCTGTTGCTTCTCTTAGTCCCCAGGAAATTTCTCGCCCTTCATCCTGAGTCAGGAACTTCAGAAAATCAAGAAAACTGTTATAGTGTGTTACTGGCCTCAGAATCCCTCTACCCCCGCCCCTTCCAGTCTCCAAGAAAAGCAGTTCTGAAGGAACTCCAAAATTAATCAGAGGTTTGAAAATGCGTGCTTCTCTCAATCCCATCAATACACTGTAGAGAAACTTAATGGAGTCCAAAGATAGAAGGAAAATTTCTATTCCTGGAAATACGAAAGGATAGATAGCATGAAAAAACCACACATTTAGAAAAAAAAAGTCCAAAAATTCTGAACAGGATAAGACAAAATCCTTTCTGTTAAAATATTTTCCAAAGTTAAAAGTAGAACTCTCACAAATATATAAAATGAACATACATCAACAATTTATTGACTAACAGATTGAGAGATGCAGCAAAATGGTGACGGTCCAAAAAACATTTGAGGAAAAAAATGTATATATTTCAACATGAAAAAAATTTTTAAACATTACAATAGCATTACATACAAAATGAGTTAATGAATTTACTAGATGACAATAAATTACGGCCTTCGGGGTTATCTATTCTACTGAACAAAAATTATTTTTATTGCTGTCTGACAAGAATTCTTTTTATTGCTTTTGATTTTCTAGAAGTTAACCTCTGCCCTTATGTAGAGTTGTGAAATATTTTGTCAATATTAAATAGAATACCAAACATATATACACACCCCTAGAGAATCAGATAATTCTTGCTAGGCATTTCCCAGCACTATAATGAAAAAACATTCCACTAGCCCATTTTGCCAATTTCCAAGTTTTAGATAGTTTTCTTAACAGTGTTCACCCTTGTAATCATAAATAATTCTCAAAAATTATTATTTATCAGTAAAAGATGACCTTATTATATGTTGGCCTGATTCATTTATATAGGCACAGAAAGGGTTAATTAACATGTGTAAATCTCCTTACATCAATCAGCAAATATAAAACCATTCGGTGGTAAGCAACTATTAGACCAGAAAATTAATATCTGTCTGGAGTTTTGATAAGGAATCTAGGGTTATATTTTCAGTAGGATTTGTCATTAGCTTTTCCGTGAGGCTAGGGCATCCAAGCCCAAGAAATACATCTTCACTTCTTGTCGAGGTCCCAAAAATTTGCCAAGAGTCCTGGCCTGCAAGGAAATTACCTTTCCTACTGTGAGACTTGGCTCCATAAATTATAGAACAGGTAACATGCCAACTTCCTCTGAGGGTTTTGTTGGCATTTCCTCCACGTATAAAGTACAGCATGAAAATGAAGAAGGCCTAGTAAAAATATTTATTTTTGAATTTCGAGTGGTCAGTGAGAGTCACATAACATTTTTAAATGTTTTGTTTCAGTTTGCAAAAGCATAGTCTACTAATTAGTGGGTTAGAAAATAAAGAAGAAAGGTAAATCACCTCCTCATTTACTCATCAGAAAACAGACTATTAACAATAATAACAGTTTTGCAAAACAATTAACCACAAATACATTTTTCTAATCAGCTCATATAGCTCTGTGTAAATAATCCCTATTTTCTTGGGTCTTGGGTCAGCTATCAGCTTATGAAGTTGCCTATGTCTGGACAAAACAGAAACACAAATCATGATTCAGTTACTTAGAGAAGTCAGTGCACATAACTGTACCCATAACTATTTTTTGAAGCATCATTCATTAATAGGCCTTTCACTATTTTTTTTCAGAAGATCCAATTTCTAGCTTGTAGCATATAGCAGAGTTTTCAGGCAATAGTCAGAGGAAAGGAAGAACCACCAGTTTGATAATAAAATGTTTCAGTTCTAAAATTCTGTTCTTTTCAATGGTCTTGACATATTTTCTTAATTTCTTTGACAAAATATAATCAGTAACAACAACAAAATACAAAAAAAACCTATTTCCTTTCTTCTCTCACTCAACAGAGAATCGATCTCTACTAACAGAGATCACTAAATGGTCAGATCACAAAACCGAATTTCCAATCCTTACTGCCACTAATCGAGAAAGGGTCTAAAACAAACCAGAAACAGAATAAAACATAGCCAAGAACCACAAGCAAACAAAGCTATCAAGTCATAAACTATCAGTCTCTCTCAGGAAACTAAGACTAGGCATGCCTGGGATTAAACAGCAGATGAGGTGTTTTTGCTCTTCTTGAGGGGCGTGCTAATCGCCCCTGGTTAGTTTGTCATCATGGGCATCTTGGTGGAAAAACTCCAAAACATTTAAAGTATAACATTCAAAAGCTAAAAACGTGATACTCTAACACATGTAAAATTAATGCATGTCAAATATTTATTAAATAACTCATTAATGAGGGAACCAGTAAAATGGCAAAACTGGTCAAAGGCATTTGTGAGCAGACCTTTATATATTCCAATAGACAATTTGTTTTTATAAATGGTGGATTAAGATTGCCCAATGAGACACAAAATGGTAAATGTTCTTTGGGGCAATAAAAGACAACTTTTGCTGGGGCCGCCCGGTGGCGCAGCAGTTTAGTCCGCACTTGGCAGCCCGGGGTTCGCGAGTTCGGATCCCGGGCGCCCGCCGATGCACTGCCTGTCAGCCATGCTGTGGCAGCGTCCCATATAACGTAGAGGAAGATGGGCACGGATGTTAGCCCAGGGCCAGTCTTCCTCAGCAAAAAGGGGAGGATCGGCGACGGATGTTAGCTCAGGGCTGGTCTTCCCCACAAAAAAAAAAAAAAAAAGAAAAGACAACCTTTGAGATTACCTTTTGACAGGACAGCGATCATTTAGATTGGTCTCAGACAAGACTAATTGCACTGTAATAAGTCTTCCACAAGTCAACCTCTACCCTTAGAGAGTTGCAAAATATCCTGACCAATAGTAAATAAAAAGCCAAATGAACTACATAGCCCTAGAAAATTAGATAATCCTCAGCACTGCGCTAAATGGACACTCAGTAAATTCTTGACTATTTCCAAGTTTCTGATAATTTTTCTTAATATTTCAAATAGATACTTGAACTCAGACAGGATAAGGGAAACTCCCCAGTGTCGACCTCCTCCAAAACAAAAGACAGATGGTGTATTAGTTTGCTGGGGCTATAATAACAGAAGCCACAGGCTGGGTGGCTTAAACAATGCAAATTTATTTCTCACAGTTCTGGAGACTGGAAGTCCTAGATCAAGGTGCTGGCAGGTTTGCTTTCTCCTGAAGCTTCTCTCATTGGCTTGCAAATGGACATCTTCTTGCTGTGTCCTCACATAGCCTTTTCTCTTTGTGGATACATCTCTGGCATCTCTTCCTCTTATAATAAGGACACCAGTCCAATCGGATTAGGACTCCACTTTATGACCTCTTTTAACCCTAATTATCTCCTTAAAGGCCCTATCTCTAAATATAGTAACTTTGAGAGTTAGGGCTTCAACATACGAATTTCAGGGGGACACGACCCAGTCCAGAACAGATGAAGTTAAAAACAATAAGATAAGAACCAGCTCTGCTGGCCTAGTGGTTAAAGTTGGGTGCTTTCACTGCTTCAGCAGCCTGGGTTCACTTCCTGGTCATGGAAACACACCGCCTGTCTGTCAGTTGCCATGCCGTGGCACTGCTCACATAGAAGAACTAGAAGAATTTACAACTAGGATATACAACCATGCACTGGGGCTTGGGGAGGGGGAAAAAAACCAGGAAGATTGGCAACAGATGTTACCTCAGGGTGGATCTTTTCTTGCAAAAAAAGAAACCAATAAGATCAAACTGAAGCTCCATCTGATTTGTTGGCATTTGACTATCACATTATCAAAGAAGATTGCATTTTAATTTCTCTGAGAAAGGATTCAAGGGCACGAGTTCAAACAAGATGGAGAGTTGTAGCTGAGAATGCTGCACAGAACCATTGCTCTCAATATTTTTACTGTGAGAAAAAGAATGAACTAAAAAAAGAAATTGATAGTGGCAAAAGAAAAAACAGAAAACATGTCTGTTTGAGAATAAATTCTGTGTTAAAAAAAATTCCACTCAGAGACAGACACTGTCACAAAGGTTTGAGATTCATATACCTATTACCAGTATAGTTGAGAAAAGGTCACCTAATAAACTGGTATAAAGTGAACCCAGTTTGGGAACATTATCAGATATTAGGTCAAAAAAAAATACGAATCCTCACTGGACTTATATCTTAACCTAGATAAAGCACTAAACATACAAACATAAACTCACATCCTCAAACTACAAAACACGTTAGCAAACAATCAGTAACAAAACGATCAAACAACAACAAAAAATTATAAGAAGATTTCCAGATATTATAATTATCAGATGTAGAATACAATGTAAGCACGTTTAGCACATTTGAGAAGTAAAGGAAATACTCAAAAAAGTTAGAAGGAAATAGATACTATTTATAAAAATCTTCAAGATGAAAAATACACTAATGAACTCCTAGAAATAAAGAGTATAATATTGAAATTAGAAATTCAATGGATGGGTTAAGCAGCATTAGAGACATGGCTTAAGGAGAATTAATAATTGTAAGAGAGAACTGAATAAATTAGTCCTATGAAGCCTAGAGAATGAAAACAGCAAGATGCAAAATTAATAAATAGAGATAAAGAAATCTGGAGGATAGACGACAACTAATATTTATCCCACTAGAGTTCTGGAGAAAAGGAGTAAGTAGTAACATGTGAAAACATAGTGACTAAGAATTTTCTAGAATTATTGAAAGAGATAATATCCAAATTTGATAATAATAAATTCCAACCAAAATACATTTCAAACACAATAAATTCCAAACAAGATACGTAAAAACATATCCCGGCCCTGGACACATGATTCCAAACGAGGAGAACACCAAAGACAACTAAATGAAAGCAGCTGGTGAGAAAAGACAGATCACTTAGGAAGCAATCATAGACTGTCAGCAGGCTTTCCAAATGTAAGAGTAGATGCCAGCAAACCAAGATATTATACCTTCAAAGTTGAGAGGAAGTAACTGTCAACCTCAATTTCTGTATCCTACAAAAACTTTCAAGTGGGGGAAACTGTAAAGCTATTTCTGCTAACGAGCATCAAGGATATAATACTTAGAAACCTTACTCTTTGAAATGAAATGGGATATTTTATAATATGGAGCAATGGTACTGAGAAAACTTACTCTTTAAAACCATAAGATTAAAGAAACTCTCTTTCGAAATATACCAGGGACTAGAAGACCAGAAAAAAAACAGCTTTGAGCTGGAAAAGAATAAACTAGTGACATTACTGAAGCAGCCATGACTTTGTGTAAGAGCCAATGAGCACCTTTGCCTGCTTCTGTTAGAAATAATCAACTTTGCTCTGAGCGTGCATATGACCTGCTTGAGCACTGATCAAAGAAACTCCTAATTCAGGTCTTCTTTGCCGGGAACATTTCATGAACTCACCTTTGTCACTCATGCTTAGTGATCTTTTTGTCTTGTCGGCAATCATTAGATTAAATTAGATACATTTCCAAATAAACAAACCAAGCACTAGTAATACTAACAGATCTACACCGTAGGCCAGGGCTGTCCAATAGAACTTTCTGTGGGATGAAAATGTTGTATATCTCCATGGTCCAGTACAGTAACTGCTAGCCGCATGTCTCTACTGAGTGCCTGAAATGTGTCTAATGTGACAGAGTAACAGAATTTTAAATTTTCTTTAATAATTATTTAAAATTTTAATAGCCACATGTGGCTATTGGCTACTCTATCTGACAGCTGCAGACTAAGGGTGTTTTTTTAAGAAGTAAAGTAAATCTAGGATGAAGGTGTATGATAAAAAAGAAAAAGTACGTGTAAAATTTGGTAAACATCTGAATTAAATCATTGATTGCATGTTTTTAAAAGATTAATATTGGGGATTAAAAACTGTTGAACTAAAATAACAGACAGTAATAACAATAAAAATTGAGTTGAGTTAAAATTAACACTCAGATATTATTATATTGTTCTAGAATCAAGAAGAGGTATTAACTTTGCACTGTGTGAAGATATTCATTCACACACATACACACACACATATGTATTTTCAAGTAATAGAGGGAAAAAATGGAATAATATCAACATTAACCAAGTCAAGCATGGCAAGAATGGCTGAAAAAGTTCAGACTCCAAAATCATTCCCTTTTTTCCTTTGCAAAGGAACATGGATAATTTAGAAAAATGAAAAATTGTTTCTCTTTTGGAGCTCTCTAAACAAAACTTGAACCCAATTGCTTTTTTATCCTGATTTTTCTCTTCCCTCTGACAATATACACAAGCGATCCTCTCCTACCCTTCCCTCTGATCTCCTTTCCTTTCATTCTGCTAAGCCTGAAACCTTGAAAAGTCAATTGCCACTTTAAGTTAAATCCATTCAAAATAGGGAAAGGCACTTAGAGTTGATTTTAAATCTACTTCTAAGTCTAAACTGAGAGCCATGGTTAATTCTTTTCAAAGCCTTGATGGGGGAAACAGAAATAAACAGAATAATTTGAAAAAATCATGAGGACATACAATTCAGGACTGTGAAATGCATATCAATTAGTTCGCTTGTTATTAGTAACCTCAGATTAAAATTTTTTTAAACAAAGGGATGGAAAAGGCAGGTAGGGAAGACACTGAGGGTGACCTCCAAGTCGCAAATTGCAAATCCCATAGAACATCAGAAGTGTTTAGAAAAACGATGGTGTTTTGACAAAATCTTTTTGAAGTCTTTCCTTGAAATTAGGTCAGGCCCTAATCCAGGTCTGCAAGCAAAGAAAAGATAAATTCATTGTAGACTTCAGAGAGAAGTCTTCAACACCTTTAGATTCAAGAATAGTTTCTGACTCTGATATGACCCAACTCTCTTCTCACTTTGTGTGAATGGTCTTAACCAGACCATTAGGGAATTTGATATGTCAACAAAGACTGCAGTGGGAAGATCCCATTGCTGGATACATAGCACTTTGCTAAATATTTTGAATGAGTCTTAAAACAGAAGCAGAATAAGACCCAGAATAAACTAATGGCTTTCCATATTAAACAAGTACATGCTCCCATCCAGATGAAAGCTGTTAATGGAGGAAACCTCTCAATAAAGACACATGTAGATACTGTAAGGGGAAAAGAAGCTGGAAGAATAATTGCATGTATTAGTTAAGAAAATGAAAGGAAAAAATAAGTAGGTGGACAGTGAAGATCTCCAATGAAAGGAGAACTAAGTGCCCAGTCTTTCCATTTTACTATTAAACTCACAATGAGAAATACCAAATATTAAAGGATAACTTTGAAAACTTTTTTTGTCTTTTTTTTTAATTGATGTCTTAATAGTTTATAACACTGTGGGGCTTTAGTTGTACATTATTGTTTGTTCATCACCCTGTGGATGTGAAAACTTTTAATTAAAATTTGTTTTACATAATTTACTTTAAGACCTTGAACCAATATATAATTTTCCCCAAACTTCCCATGTAGCAGGTAACTATAATCTTGGTAATCCTGATGTTTCATCCTATAACTCTCAACTCTAATTTTTAAAAAAGGATTGTCTTTCCTCCTCTGTGACATCTACTAACTTAGCAGAGAGAATGTGCTAGAATCAACTTGCACTGTCTTATGGAAGCTGATTGTGCACATCTCCCCCATTCTGCATCCAGTGACATCGTTTCTCAATTGAAATTGAGTATTACAGTATAAAAATTCATTTTTTAATAAAGGTGGTTACCAAACATAAATCACTATGCAAATAAAATGCCAGATTATGTAGTTTCCTGAAGGCATCTTCCTGGAGAGCCCCACTTATTCATAGCCTAGTCGTACATAATTTGGATATTGATTTAGCAGTTTCCTCATGTCCAAATCAAACCCAAACTGAAGATCTCTAGGAGATACTAGACTATTACTAATTTTTACTTATATGTGTAGAATTTGTAGAATTCTTAACAAAGTTCTCATCAAGATTCTGATTTAACCCATCCAAAACTATACCCAAGCTATACATTACTCTCTGAAGCTAGAAGTAAAACTAGAGCCAATACTTGAAAGCTTAATAGAAAAAGTACTAATCATACCTCATACCGATCCTTATGATAAGCTAATCCTCCCAGTCAAGAAAACCAATGGATAAGGATGTAGATTTATTCATAACTTCAGGGCCACAAATAATAAGTCCCTGCTTCCCATAGTTCTAAACACAAATACTATTTTATCTTCAGTGCCACTTGTGCCTATTTCTTTTACAGTCATTGATCTGAGTTCTGCTTTCTTTAGTGTTCTTCTAGCTTGAGATTGTCAATCCCCATGTATCTTTCCCAGGAAAATTAACAACGTACCTAGACGACAACAATTTACCTTAGAATTTTACTGAAGCACCCTATCACAAGTCTTTAAATAGGACTTAAGAACCTCATATTTCCCTATACTATTTCCCTTTCCTAATATATTGAATCCAATTACTTTTTGCAATGTTCTAAAGGTAAGATAAGTTCTAAAACTAGTTCTATCTACTTCCTGATTTGGCCCAACAAAAACAAAACATAATTTTTCCAAAGAAAAGTTAAATTTGCCAAAACAAAGTGTATTGCCTAAGAGTTGTTTTATCCTGGTGAGGTAAGTCCCTCACTTCCGGTGGATTCTAAGCCATTCAAAAACTTTCCAGGTCATTAACAAAAATTAAAACTTTTCCCATATCTCCGTCACTACTGCCATAATGGATATCCCAATTTTCTGATATTATCACACCACTTTATGATTTAACCAATTCCTTGGTAAGCAAATCCTTTTCTTTGAACCTAAATGTGAGTAGTTACTTTATGATTTAAAATTACCTCTTCAGTACCATTCACACTTATTATCATAAACTTTGTTACCTGTTTATACAGAAGTAGGGACAGCCATTGATATTTTGACTGATTACATTCTTTCTCTCAAGTAAGATCAATTCTACCCACTTTATATCAGGGAAATAACAGCTGTGTTTTAACTAATGGAGACCTCATACCAACTTGGTTTTTAGTTCTCCCTTAACTGTGATGATCTCTTACACTGTGCAAACTTTGTTGCACGTTGAATATACAAAAGTTTGCTAGGCAAATAGGCTTACCACTTAGGAAATTCTATTACTTTTTCTGAAACACATTTTTGTATAATATTATAAAACTTAAAAATCTGCTGTTGTTCTTTCATTACTAGGAGAGTGAGAAACTCATTATTGCCTAGCCTTTGTTATAGAATTGTCCATGAGCCAATCAGACTTTTAAAGGTCTTTGCAGAAATTCCACATTTATGATTGTTTTTTGATGGCTTATATCTTAAGACAAAAACAGAGAATAAACAGGCTGGAACCACCTTGCAGATCTTAACTTGCCTCACTAGAATAATACCATTTGCTAGAAGCAAAATCAACATGGAACTAGTACTCATTGCACTCACCAGAGCTTGCCAATTAGCAAAAGATAAATGAGTTAAATATGTATAATGATAACAAGTTCATGACTTTGGAATGCTTAAAAAAATTAAGTGTTCTTGACCTCAACAGGCACTCCAATTTAAAAAGGTAAAGAGATTAGAGAACTCTTAACATTTTTTGAAGATCTGACTATTATAACGGTACAAGCCATACAAAAAGAGATGACAAAGAGGCTAAAGAAAAGTACCCTAACTGATAATTATGCCATGCAGACAGGCTTTACTAAGATCCTTGAATCCGTAATAACACTCAAAGGCCAAATCTTTGGAGAAGTGCAAAGGAACTATTATGGAATGACAGTGATTGGCTTCAGAAACAGGAAAAAAAAAAAAAAGGATGTTAGAAAAACTCTGATTGCAAGTCACACAAAAGGATGACTTCAAATGGAACCTTTCAAAATAAAGTTATATAAAATTATCCATTACAGCAAGGAAACTTTGGTGTATACTTAATATTTGGTAGGGAAACTATACAAATTGCTGGGGTAGTTTCTGGTGTATGTTTCACTTGTCACTAGTATAATCCTGGTAAGAGGGACAATATTGGACATGGACAAGACCCCAAGCTTCAGGACCCTTGATTATTTGCAAGAAGATTTAATACTCTACTCCATCTCCCTAGTGGCTTTTGAAAATGAGCCACTTAATGTTTACTTAGTCACAGAATGGATTGAAGCTTTGCCTTTCCAGAGAGCTATAGCTCTGAAGGTCGCAGAAAGAGAAGTATTTGACTTAGTCTCCCCAGTCTTGAGAATTCCAGTGATGAGGACACACATTTTGCTGATTTTTTTTATTAAACAGCTTTGAAAACTTTGTCTCATACTCAGAAACTTCACTACCATATCCCTTCTAATCTTTGGAAAAGGTGAAAAAAACAGAATACTAAAACTAAAATTAGTGAAGTTCTCTAGAACACTTGAGCTTCCATTACTGAGGATATGCAACTGTCTCTAAGGATGGAATTGACCCCTTTTGGTGTTTATCAACTCACCCCTTATTGAGACAGTGACAGAAAAAACCGTAAGTCTACCAATATCACTTCCTTCTTAGATACTGTCCTGTTGCAAATAGATATGAAAAATATTGCGAGGGACTTATCTAACAAACCTAGTCTTATCATCCAAAGCACAAACTCTGAACAACCTTTCCTCAATATCCTTTAACTAAAACTTTTATCTTGTAAAACCTAGAGAAGTAAATTCTGGTCATCCAGAAGAGATATCAGAAAAAGACAGCCTTCAATATTTAACTAAAAAAAATTTTTAAGGTACTATTCACAGCTAGCACATCAATAAAATCTCAAACACTTAATCCTTGATCCACATTTTTCTAAGAGACACAATTAATGCTCTGTTTACTAAAACACTATTATACTCCGTATTCGTCAGGATTCTCCAGAGAAACAGAACCAATAGGATATACATAGATATACACAAGAGGAGATTTATTACAAGAATCGGCTCACATGGTTATGGAAGGGAAGCAGTCCCATGATCTGCCATCTGCAAGCTGGAGAATTAAGTGCATAAATTATATTCTGCACTTTAGCTGGTGATATAATTCCTTCCGAGTTTGAAGGCCTGAGGAAAGGGGAGCTGATTGTGTCAGTCCTAGTCTGAGTCTGAACGCCCAAAATTTAGGACCACTGATGTCCAAGAGCAGGAGAAGATAGATGTCTCGGCTTAAGCAGAGAAAGCGAATTCACCCTATTTGTTCGATTTAGGACCTCAGAGGATTGCATGATGCTCACCCATTTTGGTGAAGGGGATCTTCTTTACTCAGTCTACTGATTCAGATGCTAATCTCTTCCAGAGACACCCTCGCAGACACAAACATAAAAAATGTTTTACTAACTATCTGGACATCCCTTAGCCCAGTCAAGTTGACATAAATTAACAATCACACATTCTGAAAGCTAAAGCTGAGGAGTTTTAGGAACCCTCCAGAAACAGATGGTCCTCAGAGGAGGAAGTAGTTTCCATCCAGAACATCAGGTCAGACAACTGCATGATATAGGCAAATTCCAAAAACTGCCAAGCAAGATCCAAATGACCAAAACCAATAGTTATTATGCTTATCTTGGATATTTTTGTTTTTCATTCTTCTCAGTGTTTTCTTTCCTCTTTGATGGCCTATTGTACTGGATTGCCTATAGACACATTACTTATCTCAGAAGACTCAAATCCTTAATATTAGATACTCCTTCAACACAATACTTAGACAATCCAATATCTGTCTGCAATTTTCTTGTTATTTGACTAAATATATAATATATAGTCAATTCAACTGACAGGTTTGTGTCCACTCTGCTTTGGATGCAATTCAGCTTTCTTCAGTACTCGTTTTATGTAATTAATCAGTTGATTTCTTGAATAATTGGAATCAACTGCTCAATAATTTTTTAGATGGCAAACATCCCAACAGGTCAGGCCATTGAAAGGCTAAAATTCCCTGTTATATCACAGCTAGAAAATTAGTTATCTATTGCTGCATAACAAATTAGTCTAAAATGTGGCAGCTTAAAACAATACATATTTATTATCGTACCTTTCCTGTGGGTCAAGAACTCAAGAGTGGCTTAGGTTGGTAGCCTTGGCTCAGAATCCCTCATAACGTTACTGTCAAATGCCAGCTAGGATGACAGTCACCTAAAGGCTCGACTAGAGCTAGAAACCTACTACTAAGAAAGCTGATTCATATGGCTGTTGGTTGGAGGCCTTAGTTCTTTGCTGAACATTGTTAGGATGCCTCAGTTCCATCCCATATGGCTCTTTACAAAGGTCTGTTAAGCATGACACAGCCTTCTCTTAAAGCAAGTCACCCAAGCAAGAGAGCGGGCAGTCAGCCATAGGGCCTGTCATGACTTAGTCTGTGAAACATACAATGTCATTTCCACCTTATTCTGTTCATTGGAAATGAATCACTACGTCCAGCCCACACTCAAGCCCACACTAAACTATCTCTTGACGGGAGGAGTAGCAAAGAATTTGTGAACATAGTTTTAAATCTACCATATTTAAGATGGGAAATTCATGTCTCCATGGAAAATAATTCCCAGGGATCTTTCATAGGAGCTAGCCGTTATACTAAACTTTCACAGAAAAAAAAAAAAAGCCTATAAAGGGACAATGGAACAGAAAGTATTCATTTGAAGTCTGCTTCACTTTTCCTTATCTTGCAATGAAGGTGCTTTACCTAAGCTCAACTTTATTATGGCTTTAGATCTACCTTGTGATCTCCCCACTATAAACTATCCTGGTTGGCATCAGATCACTCTTTTTCAGAGGCACTTAAATTATACAATACTATTTGAAAACTTCATAGGCAACATATGGCTGAATTTGGCTGAATATAGATTATTGCATGACATCCAACAGGTGAAATTGGATTTGTGGCACAAATGTCTCATAGTATCTATCTGAAAAATCAAAAGAGATTTTTTTATATTAATAAACTGGTACCTGTGTTTAGTATTTTTTCTGATATCACCCAGGGTCTATTTTGACCCACTAAATTCCCCTTCAGAAAAAAAGAACTTCGGATAAATTAATTCCAGATGAATAAAAAGGGGCCTTGAATTGAAAACTAAATGTTAAACCTTTGGGGACATTCTCGGCTGCTTTTTTCTGTCCTCAAGCCTCTTCATTTTGTGCTTTTCAGTAGGCCTGAGAAGTTGGGAAAATTTCATATACTATGATTCAGAAGTTGACAAGGGAGCCAGACAACGCTACAGAGTCCAGAAAATTCTTCACCAAAGCAGGTCATGAGGTTAGACAGGGATTGAATCACAACAGAGCAACCGTAGATATAATATTGACTTCTCAAGGCAGAACATGTGCTATCTTTAAAGAACAGTCTTCCATTTACATTTCTATAGACCTTTCTGAGACCTTTGATATAACTAAAAAGGCAACCTAGGGTCAAAGATTGCCTCATAGAGGAGTCTTGCTTTGGACAAAAATGGCTAAGCCCTTATACCAACATCTTGGTTGCCTGGGATCACAATGAGAAGAACATTCCCTTGGCTATCTCTATCCTATTCAGTCATTATCCTTGAGGGTCTACCTTGAAAATAGTGTGGCCTGGGATGTCAGCTAACCATAGTCCTCACATTTGACCAGCAAGTTCTTTCTTGAGGGATGGTTCAAGTGGTACATATATATGTCTTTCACACTATCTAAAAAATGCAAAAAATCCAATATCTGTTCTCCTCACTATAACCAAACTTACATTCCAGTAGATCATAGATTTAAAGATAAAAAGTGAAATTTTAAAACTTTTAGAAGAAAGCATCAGAATATAACTTTATGTCACTTGTATAAGGAAGGATTTCTTAAATAGTAAAACAGAAATAGTCAAGATTGTACACAAATTTGAAAAAAGTGATGTCTGTATATCTAAAGACTCCATATGAAAAGTGAAAAAAGACCAGAAGATAATCTGATATTTAAGTGCACATAATAAAGTTTTAGTAGTCAGAATATATTTTTACATCGCATATCAATAAGGAAAACTGAAACAAGTCCATTGGAAAATTGACAAAATATACGAATTTAAAAGATGAAATTTATGAATATATGAACCTGTGATAAAAACCATACGGTAACAAAATTGATAACCTGTAGTCAGAAAACTCAAAATTTCTTCAAGGATATAGGAACACATCTAAGATTTTTCCGGGGGGGCGGGAAAAAAAGCCTTTCAAGAGGCTCTAGGTACGCAGCTAAAGGAACTTCGTGAAGGCAAACTTACTGAAATAAATGAGGAAAAGGATGAAGATATCCTAGAGGAAGTAACAGCAGCAAAAATGTTCATATTAAAAGAATTGTTATAGATACTTCACAACATTGAGAGCACAAAGGATAAATGTTGGCAGCTGACTGAAACTTAGAAAGAAGGATGACAATTTTGAAAAGAGAAAAGATGCTCAATCTGTATCACAAACCATATGAGAAGGCAAGTGCTGTTCAAAACTTACTAAATATTTTTTTACAAAAAAAATAAAGCACTTTAATTACCAATGTTTCTAATGTTTTAGATTACAGGGTACTAAATAAGTATTAGTTTCACTAGCTTCTTTTCACTTCCTTATGCATTTGTCACTGACAGTAAGAAAAATTTTAATATTTTGACAATTTTTTAAAGGTCTTGGGAAATTGTAATTTTTTCCAGTTATTATAAAGATCGCTTGGCATGATTTCAGCCTCTATAGTCATTATGATCTCATATTGTCGAGCAAAGTGAAGACTGCAAAAAGTGCATACATGTACGCCTGTGCATATACATAATATATGTATATATCACATATATGCATATCATATATACATAATGTGCACAAATTTTTAAGACATGGAAAACACCAAATTTAGGATAATAGGTATGTGCAAGTTGTTCAGTTAGGTGGACAGGTAGCAGTAATCTGTATTGAGGAAAGAAACACACATAGCTTCTATTGCATTTTTCATTTCTTTTTCTTATACTATGTCGTGATTACACAGATGTTCATTATACTATTCTTTATGAATTTTTGGATGTCTAAACAGCTTTGTAATTTTTATTAAGAAAATAAAAGTAGTGAAGGAATGGGGTTATCTTCTTTTAGCCCTTTTACTCTCTATATTCACACCATTAATACAGGGACCTAATTACTTTGTTCTATATTTTCAGTGACGATCTCAGATCAAAATCATTAATAAGTGCTTCGTATGCAAGATCCATAAATAAATATCCTTAAATAAAAACTGTGCCTGTTTGATATCATGAATTGAATCCTACTTAGTTCATGCACATTCTTTAGCACCTGAAAAATGGCAAAATGATTGTGTTTAAAATAAAGTAGCAAATGAAAAAGATAGAAGGAATGAGGAAACTTAGTATCATGAGGATATTTTAACTTCTTAGGCTATAATAAACAATACACCTAAATGGCATTATCACAAATCCATCACCTAATTAAAAAATAAAACCAGTCTATGCTTGTAACTCTAAAACTCCAGGCATCACGTTTTCTCAAAGGCAAAGGAAACACCATAGTTAATGAGCAAAATATTCCCAGTTATCAAACTTAAACAATATTATTGGTTTGGCTTTGGAAGGAGCATATCAGAAATTATGAAATAATTTTTTAATTATATGATGTTCTTGGTTAGGACAAAAACTGAGAAAGAAAAATCAGAGGAAGACACTAGAATCCAATAAGCAGGCTATCCACGCCCATGGTGGAGAAGAACAAGAACCTACCTAAGAAGCTATATGATGTTAAAAATTGGGTCATCCCTTCAATAACGTTACAGAAAACTTCTAGAAGGAGATAAACATAGAATACGAGAAAGATGTGCACATCAGAGGAGGCTTTGAAACATCAGAACGAGTACTGCCTGGAATAACTGCTGTGTCAAAGGAGCTAATAAACAGGTTTGTACTCAGGTTTGTCACGGTGGTGAAGTTTGCTCAAACTCTTCAGAGTAATATTCTAAATCTAGCAAAGGACTAGTATTCATGTGGGGTCACTAAGTAGTGGGTTTATTTGTTTTATTCGGGACCCTGGAAGGTAGCTTCAATAGCACAGAAAACATCGGCTGAGATTCAGAACTAACAAAGATCTCCACCGTGGTAACTGTGGGACAGAAGGGGAAGATCTATCCGGGTCTCAGGGATTAGAGAAGGATTTCTCAGGAGGAGGTGGAGACAGAAGACTTGACAGCAGGAGAGACAAGTCAGATGAAGAAGACTCGGGGATCCTTTTAGGGCTAAAGAAATACAAAGAGAAAATCAGGAGTGGCTTTGGAAAATGCAAATCATATAGTATATGCTATTATATATACACTCATGTGCTGCATAACAACATTTTGGTCAAATGATGGAGCACATATATGACAGTGGTCCCATAAGATCGGTACTATATGTCCTAGGCATGTAGTAGGCTATACCGTCTAAGTTTGTGTAAGTCAGTCCAGTCTACAATGTTTACACAATGGAATCGCCTAACTGATGTATTTCTCAGAGCATATTCCTGTTGTTAAGCAACGTGTGACTGTATACTATACTATATATATGCTCTACATATTATATATATATATATATCTTCTTTGAAATATGTTTGCCATTATTAGAGATGATATAGACTGCTTCTAAGCACATCTAGAATTCAGCCCTGTGATTGAGATACCCAGAGCACAGTGACTTACCCACAATAAAGGTAAATTAATACATAGTAAATATACAGAGCAGATACAAAAAAGAAGGGGGCCTCCAAAAAAGTCCAAGTCTTGGAGATCCCATCTTTTTTTAAATTTTGAGATATAATTGCTAAAAATCAAACACACAATGGCAACTGGGGGCCTGGCCCCATGGCCAAGTGGTTAAAGTTCCACGCACTCTGCTTCCACGGCCAGGGTTCACGGGTTCAGATCCCAGGCACGGACCCACTCAACTCACCAGCCACGCTGTGGAGATGTCCCACATACAAAAAAGGAGAAGAAGATTGGCGCAGATGTTAGCTCAGGGCTAATCTTTCTCAGGAAAAGAAAAAAAAAGACAAGTGGACTTAAAAGTTCCCTGAGCAGACAAAATCAATTAAGCCATACAAGTGAAACTTACCTTAGGTTGCTTCTTGTAAATACCTCTGAAAATCACACAAAAAGCTTAAACTGCCCCCCCAAATTGACAGGAGGTAACCACTTTTAACTAATCCTCTATCACTAGGGAAGCTCTAATGTTATAACTCATCACTGTAAAGAATAAACTGCCTCTGCATTCTCGCTATATAGGCTGTCTTATAACAATAGACCTCTGAGCCTCCTTCCACCATTTGTTGGGGAGCTGTCGGATTGCAAACTGCTTTTATGTGCACACTGAACTCTTACTAATTACTGTTTTAGTGATCCAGTGGGTTTACTTCTGCTATTTCTGGATTTTTTGATATTATGGACATGTATCATTGCATAAGTTTAAGGTGTGTAACTTGTGGATTTGGTACATTTGTATATTGCAACATGATGACAACTGTAGCTTTAGCTAAAACCTCTATCATGTCACACAATTATCATTTCTTTTTTGTGGTGAGAACAGTTAAGATCTAGCCTCTTAGCAATTTTGAAATACGTATAATATAATATTGTTGATTATAATCACTATGCTGTACATTAGGTCTCCTGAACTTATTTATCTGCCAGTTGCAAGTTTATAATTAGAAAAAATACCACAAAGTAAGATTGTTTCATATTAGCCTCTAAGGAGAAGAGTTAAATTGTGTGTGGGTTTTTTCTTGCCCAGGGTATGGCAATCTTAGCAAGATAATTATCCTTTTGACAAGGAATTTCTCCCTGATGAGCTTTAAATATACACATGGTAGATTCAGGCTGGAACATTTCTTTTTGTTCTGATCGTTCTCTCTCTCTCCCTCTCTTCCTCCCACCCTCTCTGTCTCTCTCTCTCCCTTTTTCTCCCCCCACTCTCTCTCTTTTGTTATATGTCTTATAGTTTTTATTCTCTTTTCTCCATTTCTCCCTAATAGATGTTGACTGCAGTCTTTTTAACAGCAATTTGGGCCCAGAATATAATTTATGCACTTAATTTTGAGAGCACCTCTTTTGTTAGTGAATATTGTTATATAAGACAATTGATGAAATGACTATGTAGTGGCCACATTTGGTTTCAGAACTTGGTTATGTGTTCTGAATTTGGTGAAAGTGGTTCTTTATATTCTTTTGTTTGCTATTTGTCTTCCAAAAATTTTAAAATAGAGGACACATGAGGTAGAGATATCTCAGTTAGAAATTGCTTAAGGAAGGATTCTAGAAAACATACTGCAGACTTCCTCTGATGATGAAGACATCTGTTCTGGAAAGACACTCCTGAAATTAGCCACCTTTGGCTGAAAGAGAGAAGCAAAAGAAAATGGGAAAATACCAATAGTGATTTTATTTTTAGATATTAAATTATCTGAGTATGATAGGAGAGATTAATTTTATTAGTCCTGAGGGAATATAGGATTTGGTAATGCAGAAAGTTTGCATTGATCAAATTTTTCCTATCCTATAAAATTTGAGAATTTTGTATTGCTGGCATTTTGTTACTTGGACTCCACTGATGTTAATTATACAGTTTACCATGCACAAGTTTTTCTGTAAGTTTGGTGGAACCATACATCTGAACAATATACAAGAAGGGAAGTAGACTAAGAAATGATCTTTGGCTAAGTATGTTTTGTAATCTTAGATAAGAGATTTTCACAGGGAAATTCAAGGGTTCAGTCGAGGCTAAGAGGGTCAATATATATGAACAGCAGCAAATGTAACCTATAAATTGCCTCTACTGCTTATTCAGATGGATGATCTGTACCCCATGCCAAGATGAACTCAGAGCTGAGCACCTATAGTGTGCCCAAAGGTTTCAGTGGATCAACAGGATGGAAATCTATGTATATTTCACTGTGCATATTAGAAAAGAGGTGATGAAAAGAGTTTATAGCATTAGATAAGTTTGTTTTCCACAGTCTGGGCCACACTCTATATTGTCCATGGACTTTTTAAAAAATTCTTTCCTTCCAGCTTCACAGTCTCCAAGTTATTTTTCAGACACTGATCCTCCCCAGTGTCTGCATCCATATTTACATACAAGTCTCTTCACAAAGGGCCGTTTATTTACTAGTATCTAACCTCCCAGGCAGAAGATGTTATTTAAAAAAAAAGTTTCACAAGTATTAGCAAAGCAGGCCTGCAATTGCTGTACTAAGTGGGACTTTCTTTGCTTATTTTCCTCCATGAGTAAATCAGCTTAGTTTGCTTCTTGAGATAAACAGTGACAACCCCCTGAACACCTACTTGTCTTGGGAATCCACTTCTTTTTTTTAAAGCCAGAAGAATATAATACTAAACCCATAGGGGGAGCTCAAGACTGCCTTCTTTTCACTATCCAGCTCCTATCCTGATGGGGATGGAATTCAAAGGGAATTTTTATTGTACAATAAATGGGCAATAAACTTTCTCCATGGACCATGGTAAGTCTTATGCAGAACCTCTGTTGATGTCAGGGTGGTGTTTCCGAGGAGCAACATGGTTGTGGTATATAAACCTCGGACAGAACTAAATCACTCTGTTTAACAGAGGCTAGGGAGAGCCATGAATCGGGGAAGAAGGAAAGGTAATTATTAGGGGTAGAGAAGGGAGAGAGAGCTATGGAGAACAGATGCACTGGATGTGGATTTAAGAAGTTGTGTGTTCTGTGGTCTGTTACATAAACTTCCATACACATCTCCTTATAAAATCTCTAGTAAAGACTAAATGAAAAAGTCACAAATAGCTGGATGTTGTTAGAATGTGGTTAGAAGTTATGAAAAAAAATTTTAAGGACCAAAGTCTGTGTATTCTTCGTCACCAGTATGGAACAGAATTGGGCCATTAGACTATGGTTCTGGCAGACCTCTGGGTTAAATACCACGCTAGACTTCCGGTAGAGTTGGTAGCATATATTATTTTAAACATAATTTTTTGTGTGTGTGAGGAAGATCAGCCCTGAGCCAACATCCGTTGTCAATCCTCCTCTTTTTGCTGAGGAAGGTTGGCCCTGGGCTAACATCCATGCCCACCTTCCTCTGCTTTATATGGGACGCCGCCACAGCATGGCTGACACCATGGTCAGACTACACCCGGAATCCGAACCTGCGAACCTCAGGCCACGGAAGCAGAGTGAGCAAACTTAACCACTATGCCACAGGGCCAGCTCCAAAGATAAATTTTCGATTTCCAAGAATGAAACCAAAAGCAGATTTTATTTTATCCTATTAATAATTGGACTTTGCACAGTGAACCCAGTGTCACATAAGTAAGTAAAATACAGGAAAGCTTTAATAGTGCCTCTTTCCCTTCTCTGACCTTGTGGAGGGAAAAAATGATAGAACTCCAGCCCAAATGGAAGAGAGAATTTTAGCTTCTCACCTCCACAAGCAAGAGTGGGCCACATGCTGAGGATAGGGAAGAGAGTTAGCTTTAATTTGGAAAGTAAATAGATCCCCCAGGATCTGGAACTGGCCCTGCCTACTCAAAGGAAGAACAATATTTCTACCGAGAATTTGTACTATAGCAGAGAAGATCCCACAGAACAAACTATAAGAATTTCCTGCTGCCTGAAACAGCCTTAAAAAGATGATCAGTGAATGTCAATTTCAATAGTTTTGACTAAGTATAGTCTAGGTATTTACCGAGCAAACCCAAGCATCCAGAAACCGTGACACTCCCTTGTAAAATTCAGCTTTCTATTTAAAAGTATCCCTGAAAGCCAATTGGGCTCTTACATTTCAAATATGGCAATTGTACCTGGTTCAAACTACTGCAGTATAAACAAGTGGGATGTATTTGTTTTATTTTTATGTCCTAGCCTTAAGCCAATAGAGTAGACAGTCTAGTGACTTCAATGAAATGCCTTATCATTCAGTAGCAAATCATAGAAGAGCCTGGATTCCCAATGAGTTTTTACAAGGAAAGTTCAGCCCATTCAGGATTTGGGACTTTTCACCTGATTAGTAACAACCGCTCAAGAGATGAGATCACCCCCAACCATCTTCCCTATAAAAACTGAGAACTGAGACCGATTGTCAACATTTCTTAAATATTCGTTGTAGGAAATTTTTGCCCAGGATGCTAAGCCTAAAAATAAATAATGTAAGTATAGGAGACCACCCTTATCTGCAGTTTTGCTTTTCGTGGTTTCAGTTACCCATGGTCAACCTTGGTCTGAAAATATTAAATGGACAATTCCAGAAATAAACAATTCATAAGTTTTAAATCGCATGCCGTTCTGAGCAGTGTGATGATATTTCGTGTCATCTCACTTGCTCCATCCTGCCCACGACGTGAATCATCCCTTTGTCCAGCATATCCACTCCATAACACTACCCATTGTTAGTCACTTCGTAGCCATCCTGGTCATCAGATCAACTGTCACAGGATCACAGGGCTTGTGTTCAAATAACCCTGATTGTACTTAATAAGGGCCTCAAACTGCAAAAGTAGTGATGCTGGTAACTCAGATATGTCAAAGAGAAGCCGTCAAGTGCTTCCTTTAAGTGAAAAGCTAAAAGCCCTTGACTTAATAAGGAAAGAAAAAAAAATTGTATGCTGAGGTTGCTAAGATATATGGTAACTTTTATTACAGTATATTGTTATAATTGTTTTCTTTTTAATTGTTATTGTTACTGTGCCTAATTTATAAATTAATCTTTATCATTGGTATGTATGTATAGGAAAAAATATAGTATATATAAGGTTTGGTACTGTCTGTGGTTTCAGGCATCCACTGGGGTTCTTGGAACATATCCCCCATGCATAATGGGGGACTACTGGATTTACTTCAGGAATTTCTATGAAATAATTTGTTGGGCAAATATTTACTCATCTGGGCAAACAGTTCATTTTCATGGCAATAGATTGATAACCTGGCCAAAAAGCTTGCTTTTCAAACAAATGTTTACTAATCAAAATTTGCTTCAGGATCCTCACCAATACTAAATTCTTATGTCATGAACTTTGGCTAATTCTAATCATTTCCTTATATTCAATGATATGCCTTAAACCACTTGATGTCAGACCCTAAAATCTTATAAATATCTTACTAATCTCCCTCTTCTAGTATAGTCAAGGTGAAGTTCTTCCATGATGTAGTAGGTTTAATAACCTTAGCTTTGCCTGAATAGGTAAATTCTGGTGCATTTAGATACCTTCTCTATTTTTTTCTGGTTTATTATAAATATTCCTTCTGAGATTTCATAGTAACCAATATAACTTAATTTTATTTGTTCTTAATTTGACCATTTTCTGTAATTCTAAGAAACAAATACCCATCTTTCTGCATGTAATTTAATTTTAGTATATTAAAGCAAAATAAATTTGATATATTAATAATAATTAAAGGTGGTTTTTAAACTTTTAAGTTCAATAACTTTAAAGTAGATTAAAAAAAGAGCACTCAATGGGCTTAATTTGCAAAAGAAAGGATTTAGGTTGGCAGAAAATCAACAATTTTCTGACTCGGAGACACAAAGTATAAAGCGTTATTGGAGAATCTTCCTTTCTAGAGATATCAATTGTCCTGGATGTGCGGAATGTACTAACAAGCTTTGCTGAGGGATGAGAAATATTCTCTAAGGTTTCCCAAATTGTGCATTTCTATTTTTTGCAATAAAGCTTAACTTTGATATAAGGAATTCTACAATTCTTTGGGTAAAACATGCATACTTAGAAAATGCAGCTATATATTTCACAGTGTTGAAACTCATAATATTTCTTGCTGAAATAATCTTCCCCAAATGAATCAGATTTTTGTATTTCTTTTATAAAGGTATAGAATTTATTTTTTATTATGTGTATATCATTAATTCAAAATGAAAGTAAAGAAATCAGACGTCATTTAGCTCAGGCTGCGATAACAAAATACTCTAGACTGGATGGCTTAAATAACAGACAATTATTTCTCAAAGTTCTGGAGGATGAGAAGTCCAAGATCAAGATGCTGGCAAATTCTGTTTCTGGTGAGAGCCCTCTTCCTGGCTTGAGGACGGCTGCCTTCTTGCTGTGTGCTTAAATGGTGGAGGGTGAGACAGACAGAGAGAGAGAGAGAGAGAAGAGAGAGCACACTCTGGTCTTTCTTCCTCTTCTTATAATAACACTAATCCCATCGTGGGGGCCCAATCCTCATGACCTCATCTAAACTTAGTCATCTCCCAACAGCCCTAGCTCCAAATACCATAACATTGAGGGTTGGGGCTTCAATGTATAACTTTGCAAGGGACACAAACATTCAATCTGTACTAGAAGGGTTACATGGGTATCATTCCAACAACTTTTTCAGGAACTGTTGCTTCCATAATTGTAATCACACTTTACACCTCTTCAGGAACCTTACTCCGTAAATCACCACCTCATCATTATCTTTGTCTCTACATCTTCAGTGTTTCCTTCTCTGAAGGTAACTTTTTTCTCAGTATGTGATAATATTTATTGTTTTACCATCTTACAAAAGATATGTTCTTTTCGAAATGCTGTCTAAATAATCTTCTCTTTCTAGACCAACTTTTTAAGTGTAAGTGCACTCCATTACTACATATAATCTTCTCTAGCGTAAAGGACTCAACATTTTTTTTGTATTTCCAGTACCTAACAAAATACCAAGCTTATAGTAAATATTGAATATATACTATAAATACACAGTGAACAAATAAGTGGATGGATGAATGAATAAATGTCTCATTCATTTCTAAACTTCTTAATACAAGTGACAGCACTATCAGTTGACTCTTATCTCATCTGGTTTACAAATAACTTCCAAAAAAAAAAAAGCTTAAGAAAATAGGTTCTGGATTTTAATCTTTTTCTACCACATAAGATCTGCCTGACTCTGAACAACTTTCATAAACTTACTGAGTCTCAGTTTCCTGACACACGGAGTTAATTGGAAGACTTAAAGGATAAAATGCATGTGCAAAGCAGAAATGGTAGTTGCTTTATAGAAAGTTGTATAGTGTCTTTTAAAGTTTTTCCAATAATAGATAATCTGAGATCATTGTCATTATGATTCTGTGAAGCATTTGATGTTATTGACCACTTCTAATTTCTGAAACCCTTTTCTGCAGTGTCCTTAATGAGAGTCTGTAATTCACAGGTAATGCCTAGGTTTCCTTTGCAAGCTGCAACTACTTCCTGTTTCAATACCGGTTTCTCACAGCTCTCTATCCTCAGAAATCACCCTTTTCACTCCTCTTGGGTGATTTCAACTACACTCCGTGCTTGCAATTATCACTGAAATGTTGATGTGTCAATAAAGTTAAAAAAAGTCTTCATCTTTCCTTAAAATCTTCTCCCCCAGCAAGAATCATAAATTAAATGTCATGGAGAGCTTCTCCACTTACATGCTCCACATATATTTATACTCAAGGAAAACAAAATGATCATTTTTCTCATATCTGCTCTTCCTATTTTCCCTAACTGGAAAAAATAACTGTCTTCCCCTATGTGGCAGGTTCTTTTTTTTCCTGTTTGACTGATGAGACAACTTTGAGAGAGAAACATAGGAAGTCCTCTTGTCTACCTTTCTTCTGACAAATTGTGTCACACATTCCTGGTTTATTCCACACACTTTCTTCCCCTTTGTCTCCAGTGTACAATGAGTCTACTAAGTCTCAATCATTATAATTTTCTTTAATAATTTTTGGTTCCCTCTTTTCCAGTTCGTTTCCATACTGAGTGTGTTACTTCATGCCTTTCAAGTTTTATCTTACTGTGTCTTTAAAATAAGCCTTGAAATGTAGTTCCTGTAACTTTCTCTTTTTTTTTTTTTCAAAGTTGATTTGGCTATTCTAGGTCTTTTGAATTTCCATAGAAATTTTGGCACCAGTTTAATTTCTACCAAAAAGAAAAGCCTACTGGGATTTTTATTGGAATGGAGTTTAATCTATAGAACATTGCAGAGAGCACTGGCATCTTAACAATATCGAGAATTAAAATCCACAACCAAGGTATATATTTCCATTTTTCAGGTCTTCTTTATTTCTCTCACCAATGTCATAGTTTTCAGAGTAAAGATCTCAAATATCTTTTGCCAAATTAATTTCTAAATATTACATAGTTAATGTTATTTTCAATGACATTATTTTATTTTAACTTGTGATTTTTTTTGTTCCTAGTGTGTAGATATACAATTAATTTTTGTATAGTGAAATTTTATCCTGCAACCTTGCTAAATTCACTTTTTATTTTTAGTTTTTTAGATTTCTTAGGACTTCCTACATAGACTACAATGATATCTACAACTAAAAAATTAAATGAAGTTACTTCTTTTGCAATCTGCATGTGTGTAAATTCTTTCTCTCACCTATGGCACTGCTCACAAGCTCCAATACAATGTTTACCAATAGCGTCTTGTTCTCAAATGGGGGAATATTTTCAGTCTTTCACCATTAAAAATAATGTTAGTTGTAGGTTTTTCGTAAATACCTGTATCAGGTTTAGGAAGTCTCCACATAATTTCTAGTTTACTGAGTTTTTTGCAATGTATGGATGTTGAATTTTGTCAAATGCTTTTTCTGCAATATATTGAGGAGATCACAAGTTGTTTTTTAAGTTTGCAAATGTGTTGAAATATATTGGTTGGTTTTTGAATGTTAAATTATTCTTGTATAACTGGGACAAATCAAATTGGTCATGATGTACTATCCTTTTTATATATTGTCAGATTCAATTCACTAAAATCTTAAGAAATACTTGTCTGTTCATGAGGAATAGGGGTCTGTGGTTTCTTTATGATGACTTCTCTGGTGTTCTTATCAGTGTAATGCTGGCCTCATATAATGAGTTGGGAAGTGTTCCCTGCTCTATAGTTTTCCCAAAGATGTTGTGTAGAACTGATATTATTGCTTCCTTAAATGTTTTATAGAATTCACCAGTGAAGACATCTGAGCCTGGAGTATTCTATGTGAATAGATTTTTGACCTAAAATTAAATTTCTTTAGTAGATAGTTGGCTATTCAGGTTACCAATTTCTTCTTCAGTGAGCATTGGTAGTTTGGAAATTGTCTTAGAATATTGTCCATGTCATCTAAGTTGTCAGACTAATAAGCATAAAGACGTTGATAATATTCTCTTGTTATCCTTCTAATTTCTACAATATCTGTGGTCATTTTTCTCATTCCTGATATTAGTAATTTGTTTGATTTGTATTTAGTCTGATTCAAATTTTATCGATCTTTCAAGGAACCAGCTTCTGATTTTGTTGATTTTTTTATCCTTTTATTTTTCTGTTCTCTAGTTCTTTGATTTGTGATTTTATCTCTATTATTTTGGCTTACTTTGCATATAAGGTACTCTTTCAATTTTTTTAAGGTGGAAGCTTAAATCAATGGTGTGACATGGTCTTCTTTTCTGTTTTAGGAATTCTAGTGCTATAAATTTCCCTTTCAGCACTGCTTTAGTGGGATGACACAAATTTTGATATGTCATGTTTTCATTTCATTCTGTTCACAATTCTTTCCATTTCCTTTTTGATTCCCTCTTTTACCCATGCATTGTTGAAATAAGCTTTATTTAGTTTTGAAAACTCTTGAGGATAATCCAGGTATTTTTCTGTTATTGATTTCTAATTGAAATCCCTTATGGCCAAAGAAACTACTTAGTTTTACTTGAATCGTTTATGAATTTATTAAGACGTTTCTGTTGATCAAATATGGTCTATCCTGATAGATGCTCTGTGTGCACTTAAAAAGAATGCATATTCTGTTGTTGTTGGTTTAAGTGTTCTATAAATATCAATTAGATCATGTCAGCTGACAATCTTATTCAAGTTTAATTACCTTAATAATTTTCTGTCTATTTGTCCTTTTGATTATTGAAAGAGTAGTATTAAAATCTGTAGCAATTGTGGATTGCTCTATTTATTTTTTTAGTTTTATAAGTTAATGCTTCATGTATCACTGTTCTGTTATTAGACACACACATGTTTAAGATATTTATCTCCTCTTGATTAATTGGCTCCACTGACATTATTAAATGGCCCTCTTTTTTTTTCCTAGTAATATAATTTGCCTAATATTGATATAGTAACACCAGCTTCTGTTTGAATAGGATTGGCATGATACATCTTTTTTCATCCATTTATATTAAATATATATTTATTTATTTTTAAAGTCCTTTTTTAAATGGCATCATATCGTTGCACCACACTTCTAAATCTATCCTAACCACTGATGCATTTTGATTAGGGTATTTTGACCTTTCACATTTAATGTAATGAGTGACACATTTGGTTTAAATCTACCATCTTTCTCTTTGTTTTATAAATGTCCTGTCTGTTCTCTGTTCCTCTTTTCTGCATTCTTATGAATTGAGTACATTTTATGAGTCTATTTTATAAACTTTTTTGGCTCATTAGCCATACATCTGTTTTTTGTTTATCTTTATTTGTTGTGTTTGTGTTTAGAGTATAAATTTTTAACTTGTCATAGTTTACATTCAAATAATACTATAAAATATAAAAACTTTACAATAGTACTCCCATTTCTCCTCTTCTATCCCTTGTGGTATTGTTGACATACATTTTAATTTTACGTATATTATGAACCACACAATCCACTGCTATTAGTATGTTTTCAAAGGTCAGTTTTGGGGAGACTTCCATTTCTGAAAAGATTGGACAGATATGCTTTTCCATAATCTTCTCACTAAAAACAGCTAAAAACCCTGGACATATACGTGTATAGGTATGTATGATGTTTGTGTGTGTGAAACATGGCAAAAATGAATCTGACCTTATACAAAAATTGCTCAAAATAGATCATAGATTTAAAAGTAAATATAAAACTTTTAGAAGAAAACATATGAGAAAAATCTTTGTGATCTAGGGCTGGGTGAAGAGTTCTTAGACCAGATACAACACAAGTACAATTGATAGAAGAAAAAAATTGATAAGTTGTACTCATTAAAATTATTTTTTCTCTGGAAAAGACCCTGTTAAGAGAATGAAAAGATAAGCTACAAAGTGGGAAATAATATTTTAAACCACACGTTTTACAAAAGGCTTCTCTAATATTTAAAGAACTCTCAAAATTCAATAGTAAAAAAAAGACAATCCAAATAGAAAATGGGCTAGATATATGAAATTAACACCTGAGTACATGCAGATGGAAAATAAACACATGAAAAGATGTTCAACATCACTAGCCATCAAAGAAATTCAAATTAAGGTCATGACAAGATATCACTACACACATATTAAAACATGTAAATTTTAAAAAATGACAATAACAAATGTTGGCAAGAATTCAGAGGAACTATATGACTCCTACACGTTGGCTCATAGAATTGCAAAGTGATAAAACCAGTCTGGAAAAAGGTGTGTCAGTTTCTCAAACAAAGAAAGCCAAGAATACAAAATCAAAACCAGTTTACACTTAACATATGCCTCATCAATTGCAGTCTTGAGTATTTTCCCACAGAAATAAAAATGTTTGTTCACATAAAAACCTATACATAATTGTTCATAGTGGTGTGGCACAACTATTCCATGGAACATTACAAAACAATAAAATAATGAATTGTTGATACATGTGGCAACTTAGGTGGGTATCAGGAGTATTATGCTAGTAAGAAAAGGCAGAATCAAAAGGTCACATACCGTATGATTCCATTTATATAGTATTTTTGAAATGATAAAATTATAGAGATGGAAACAGATTATTGTTTACCAAGAGTGAGGCATGGTGAAGGGGAGAAATTGGTGTGACTATAAAGGGATTGCACAAGGGAGATCTTTGGGGTGATAGAATGGTTCTATATCTTGACTGTGGTTATGGTTACATGAATCTCCACAGGTGATAAAATGACATATATACACACATTGTACCGGACTCAATTTCTAGGTTTTGATATTGTGCTATAATTACACAAGATGTATCCATCTATGGAAACTGAGTAAAGGGTACTGGGTAAATGTCTTTACTATTGTTGCAACTTTGTGTGAATTTATAATTACTTCAAAATAAAAAGTTAAAAAATTTAAAAGTCAATTATCTTTAAAGAGATTTAAATAATATAGATCACAAAGAAGCATGGAAAAACTCAGGGATGATGTACATCTTCATAATATTGATTGTAGGGTTGGCTGCAAGGGTATATAGACAGGTCAAACCTCAACAATTAGTAAACTATAAATACATGAAGTTTAATATACATCAATTATACTTCAATAAGACTATAATTTTCTGTCTTATTAAAATAACAACTAATATACTCAAAATAGGCTGAACATATTCTCTGTGATTTAAGCTATCACATCTATGTTTAAATTTAGAAAGTTTTAAAAGTTATCCAAGGTCACAGGATTGGCGTATGGAAGGTCTGGAATCTGAAAAGTCTGACACCAATTTCTATTTTTTTTAACAAAGTTCCTCTCCTCCTTCATCACTTCTTACCTGTCTTACGGTAAAATTCTCCTTATTTCATATTGTGCTTCTTTCTAATCAATTCTGAGAGAGTTACCACTGGGTTCTCTAAATCATAAATCTCATATTCTTACTTTTTTTTTCCAATCTCTTCAGTAACTCCCATAACACTCCAGTTAAAAATCCTTAGAATACCATAAAAATATCAAAAACATTTTCTGTCTTCTTTCTACCTTAGCACACACACATGCCTAGCCAGACACATGTATATAAAATTCAGTAATATATTTTATAATATATATTTATATCATAATATACATAACAACATATATAATATATTTATCCTATATTGTATAACTTATATACTTACATTGTAATATATATAACATATAAATATGCAAAACTTATACAACCCATTTTCTTGTAATATTGGACAATGAGCAGATCTTAACCCCTTTTTATCCCCTGTGACAAGAGCTTGCTCTCTTTTGTACATCTCTTGGCTGACTCTTATTCTTCCTACTTTTCCATCTCAGGCATCATGTCCCATTATCCAGGAAACCTCTTATGTGCTTACAAAGCATCCTTTATCACCACGTTCACAAGAAGGGTTATACACTTCCAATTTACTTTTGTGTCTTTCCATAGCCCCTTAAGGGCAAGCATTGTGTCCCCCCACCACCACCACCTAGGGCCATCCAGAATGCCTGTAGATGTTTCATTTCCTTACTGAGCACCTGCCTGTATTTCATTTATAAATAAAAGGCAAAACAAAATTCTGTTACTTCTGTTGGCATCTTCTCACCTGTTCCAAAAACAAAACCGTATGAAAATATGTATAAACAAGAACCCGGTCAACCTTGAGAGATAGAGGTAATCTATCCCATGTGTCAATTGGAGTTCTACCTTCTAGGTTTCAATACTACTCTTAATGCAAAGAACACAATTGCTCAGCATGAAGTGGAGTAAAAAGACCTTTGGCACCTATCTACATTGATTACAGTCAGAGCATTCCTTGGAAACCCAGCATTAAATTAAAAACCCAGATTAATGGTTTTGCTTCATTTAGTCACTGAATTATTTCATTCTTTCCTTGAGTTTTTGATGTTTTCTTTTTGATTTTTTTTATGTATATAACTCCTCGAAAGCTCCAGGATCTTCCAGTGGTGATTATGCTGAAGGCCTAAAATATTTCAGAATGATTAAGGGAAAATAATTCATACTTCTATTTTTCTCTTTTTTCCATAAAATAAAATTAAATTTCAAGGTTCCTTTTGATCATTCATCATTACATGTTATGGCTTAATCTTTTTCTTATGTGAACATTTTCTTTCATAGACAGTATATCTTCACCTAAGTGAGCTTTACTTTTCCAAATCAACATTCTACAAAAGTAATGTTTTTAATCAGATGCAATATTAAAGACAGGACAGACATTAACTTTTTAAAGATTTTTAAAACATTTTTCAAGTTATAGAAAAAACGTTTCATGTGGGTTAAAATTCCATTCTGAAACAAATGAATTCCAGAAATGGTGAATCACTTTGTACATTTAGAAGTTAAAAGCAGGTTAAGGCTACCATAGGCATACACACAAGTGCAAAATGAAAGGCATTTTTTTCAGGCTATTGTTACGTGACAGCAAAAAAAAAAATATTAGAATAACTAGGATATATTTTCATATGATTCATATTGTACCCATAATTTTCATATTATTGGAATTAATTGTTTAACAAGGTTAGGACTGAAATATTTGCTATATACAACTGAGCTAGTTGGTTTAAAAGTAATGTTCCCCATGATCTGTTAATTGTTTATTTCTGGTTTCACATCTCAATCTTTTGAGCATTATGTAGACAAATAATACATTTAAAAGGAAAAAATAGCCTCTAAAGAGGGTTTGGCATGAAATAATGCAGTCTATGTTAGTAAAAATTTATCATACTAACAACTTACTGAATTTTTGATAAATTTCACTTGAATGTGTTGAAGAATGCCAAAAAAGTCTATGAATTTTTAATTTATTATTCTAAAAATAAGCTATGTAAGTTATCACATTGAAATTAGAATTTCAATTTGCTTTCTTTTGCTCTGTAGGGTCCTATTTGAAATCTTTCCAACAGTATGAAATGAGATCACTTCATATTTTCGAAGTTTGGTTTTTACGTTGTTTTGCTTTCAATCTTACTTTACATTGCTTTCACTTTTTATACTTTCCTAAGATTTTTTGCCTATTTTTTCAATATGTGCAATATTAATATTACATCATGACTTTAAAAATATTTTAAATAAAATATACAAGAAGATTTTATGAATATTAAAAGTCTGATAGTTTTCTAATAAATGTAAGTTGAAGATAACCAGACTGTCACATAATGTTTATACAGCTAAATAAGTTTTTGCTTGTCAAGGCAAACATTTAAAATATGTGAAATGTTCCAATTACCTCTTTTCAAATCCATTTTTATTACTATGCAGCCTGGTGTGGATATTGAGAATGTGATAGCCAGAGTTAGGTAGACATGGGTTCAAATTCTTTTCTTCAATAAACATTTCAATGTCGATGATGTCCCAGGTACTAAGGATTTAGCTACAAACTAAAATCCTTTCCCTTTAGGGAGTTTATATTCTAGTATATACTAAAAGCAAAATTTAGAGTCACTATACTGTTTGAGATCATCCCCTGCTTTAATTCTTATGACATGTGAGACCTTGGGTAAGTTAATTAACTGCTCTGAACTTCAGTCTCCATTATCTGAAAACTATGGACAATAACAATACTAACTCATAGAGTTATTTTGAGAATATATAAGATAATGTATGTAAAATGATCATCAAAATATCTAAACAATAATTGGCAAAAATTATATAATTTTAAGTGATTATTTATAAAATGTTGCTACTTTTCCCCCTATAGATCATGTAATTGCCTAATGATTTCACATCATACACAGCAAGAGAAGAAAAACCACCTTCTGTTCTTTTTTTCCATATTTGTACATTTGACAATGTGCAATTATTGGTAATGTTTTCAGTGCTGAAAATGAAGTCCTTAGGAAACCTTACTGTGTTTTACAAATATATTGAAAGCAACAATGATCCGTTTTACTTTCTAAAGGTCATTTTCCTGGACATTATAGTGAATTAATGATTAATGCATCTTTCCTTCAGAAGCACTGCCTGCTCCAGGCATTGTCAGTTATGATGGTTTCAAAAAGCAGTTACGGTTCCTGACTATTAAACCTATTATAGTCTCCACAGTGTGACCCAAAGAACAGCACATTGTGTTTTTGCTGCAATTAAATCGGGTAGCCATATTATTCAAATAGATATTATAAGAGTTACTGGCTTTTCATTTTGGTTTTAAAATCAATAAGTAATTTATTAGAGAAACTTTAATACGAAAGTCAATTTTTGGTAATATGAGTGATAAACTAAATGTCACCTACACATATGCTTTCTGAATTAACACAGCTTTTGTTCTTGGAAAATAATTTTCAGATTATTGTAGTATGATTGATTACTTTAAAAATACTATGACAATTTACGTTCAAATAATATTGTTTTATGAGCTAGTTTTAATTTTCCATGACTTATATGCCACCTACAATACTAGGGATATATTAATTTTACAGTGATTTTTATGACAATGATCCATTATGAGAAATCAGAATAAGAAAATAACTACTGAAACAACCTACAATATAATAAGATCTAATAAATAATTACTTGTGAATGATGATTAATTTATGAATCCCACTAGTTATACTGGAAACAAAAGTATACTGCTTCCAGTATAAAAAATATTTTCAAAAATAATAAGAAAATATTTTATTTCATGTGTTGCTGATTCTCCACTCACCACCACCACAGTCCCCCACTCCAGATCCTTTCTCTGCCCTTCTCAGCCTTGTTACAGGCTGAACCTGTTGACTAAATCAGCCTGGCCCCTTGACCTCTTGCTTTCAAGTGTGTTCAGAGGGTGAGATGCACTGGCAGGAGATTGCTGAATAGAAGAGAGAGATCAGAGTACTTCTATCCCTATTCCCTTCCTGTCTTGTTACCACATTTTTGGAAGGTGCTGAGTGCCTCTAGGAAAAAGACTCTGGCTCTGATTCCAGCTTCCCTACCACAATTTCCTACCGTTGTTACTTTACACTTAGTAGTGGTAATGGATTCCTGCTTTTGGTTAGTTCCCAGTTGCCTCAATCTCTCTTTCGTGGTTTCTTTAACCCTGCCCATGTTTCTGTAACTATCTTCATTAAATTCTCTTCAATTAGTCTTTCTGAGTAGAAGTTCATTTAGGATGGGCTTATTATTTCTGAACACTGCAAGGGGGTGTTGGTAGTGTCACTTTGGAAAATAGACCATTGCAGGTGAGAACAGAGTCTAGAGCCAGACTGCCTGGGTTTGAATCTAAACCCCACCAATGGGCGCATTACTTAACCTTACCCTGCCTCAGTTTCCCTACCTGGAAAATAGACATGGTAACTTTTTACTGTCTCTCACGGTGTCATCTTATGTAAACCACTTTAATCCATGATTTATAGAGAATATATACTAAATGTTACCTATTATTATTTTATTTGTGATAAAAATGTTAAATGAGGTAAAAGAACAATGAATGATTCTTGACATGGTATAAAATGATTTCTGAGAAGGTGAAATAATGCTTCCGAGATGTTAGTACAAATAATTACTATTTCTACAAGGTGGTTCACATATCCATATTAAATTAAGATATAGTTTGTTAAATGATAGCTTTCCCAGTAACTTTTTAATGCCATCTAAAATGTATTTTTTTTCTGTTTCTGATAATTTTTCTTTAACATAGAATGATTGTGTATTTTTTCCTAAATCTTCTACAAAGGTCTCTCAAAAGATATAACTTCTCAAACATGCAAGGTTTTTGCAGGGATGAGAGGGGGATTTTTTGGCCTTTAAACAGTCACCTGTTCTGGTTTGATTTCCCCGTTGCTAACGAGTTTCTGTTTCTTGTTAAGTGTATTGAACACTTTTGCATTCAACTACCTAAGAAGGGAGGCAGACACATTTTTCTTACAACCCCCATCTGCCATGATTTCTTTCAACTCCGAACTTCAGATACCATACAGAGATGTATTCAGTCCCAACCATGATGGGAGCAGAAGCAATATGACTTATGGAAGCTAAAATCAACACACAAATCATGTTACAATTGTACCCTTCTCTAGAAGCCAAAGTGCAACATCAGTCTCCCCAAAAAAAGACATGTAGCCTTGTTGAAGGTAAAGAGGTAAAGTTTGCCATTTCACATTCTACAAACAGTACACATTCACCTTAGAAGGAAACTATATATGCAAATATACATCATCTTTCATAATCATAGACACCAATTTTTAAGGCTTGGGCTTTAATTGATGCAACTTTAGCATTGATATTTCTGGGAACGGCTGATAGAAACTTTTTAGATATGTACTCCTGACATATATATATATATTTTTTTTATTTTTACTTTATTTGATTTGATAGATTTGATTTTTACTCTATTTCCCATGTATCTTTTCCTTTCATTGACTTGCCTTTAATGAAAAGGTATATATAAAGAAGAGAAATGAATTGGATTCCCAAGTCTTCTCCTGTCATCTTGGCTAACTACGTTGCTTCATTGAGGCTCGATCTCCACAGTTATAAAATGAAGACATGAATCCCTTTTGCACTTATCAGAATTTTTGGCATAAAGAGTTAATTATGCTATTCATTATCCCAAGGCAGTGAGGGATGAGATCAAATTCACTGAAGAGTATTTAGTTATTGAAACACACTAAATTTTCCTTTTTACAGCAAGGAAGCTGCCTCAGGCCATGTCAAATTAATGCAAGAAGTTACCAATATTTTACAAATGCTGCCTACATTTCAAAAATGAGGTAAAGTCACTGAGTCCCTGACTAAGGGCATTATAGACATTCTTACCATATAGACAATTGTCAGAAAGGTCACATATTTGTCCAATGAGGAAATTTTCCCAAAGTGAGGGTGTTAGTTATGTTTTCCAAGAACAATTAATTTAGCCATTCCATTACATCAATAATTCATTTTTTACTTGGACTGGTTCTGATGGAATGAACATGAATCTCAACTCTACCATAACTTTGTCTAGCAGAAGAATAATCTTTGCCAATACAAACTTATTGAGAAAATGTAAAATATTTTATTTTCATGTATAATAACCTACTGTTAATCAATCATTCCTTAAAAACAATTCACAAAGCACATGTCAGGTAAAAGTTGGCAGAAGTTTCTACATGAGGTACATTAACTGACATTGTCTAATGATATTTGCTCTCAAAAAAAAGCTATGATGATTATGTAGATGTAAGCATTTTCACAGAAATTTAACTTACCCCTTGGGCAATAGGAAGACAGAAATGTAGTTATAAGCCATTAAGAATTATTGTAGAATAGAATGTTTTCCTTAGCTAACACTCTGATGTGCTAGTATGAACAATAGAGCTACTTATGAAATAGAATAGTGTCCTTCCCTAAAGAATCAACCTAACCACGCCAGCCCTACACTGCCAGGTCATAGTAAATATATAACCAGCAAGAAGTTTAACATGATATATGGTAATTAAATGTATTCAAGTTCACTTATAATATTGAAACCCTTGGTATTGCTGTAGCTTCGAGTTTAGGAAAGTGAGAAATTTATTTGGTTCAAAATGCTTAGCCCTGTCTTCATAGATTAAATAATAACCTATGTTTGTACACGCATCCTTTCTGAGATTTAATACACCTTCCAGAAAGATAGCAATCCACCAATGACCTTGAATAAACGCCAATCTCAGTTATGGACTGAGAAAAAAAATTTGTTTTCAAATTTACCAGTACTTTAAAAAGAGCTAAGTTTCACCTGGGGTACATGGCAGCCTAAAAGTAAGAACATTTTGAGAGTATAAAGACATATTTAAAAATACATTTTCACCTCTTACCAGAGAGAAGGAAGCAAAACCAAATGCTTTTATAAATTTAAATTTCAATATTAGCAAACATAAAAAATGTGTCATATACCAATAGAGAAACATAAAATATTATTAAAAAATTTGCAGACATTCATTAAATCATTTGTTGATTAAGAGAGTAGGAAGAAAAATATTCGCAAAATGTAAGGAGTATTCAATGACTAGAAGATAGACAGCACTCTTGTCATTTATTCTACATAACATTTTAATTAATAATGAAATATGTTTTATTGAACAATGCATTATAAGAGGCAAATATTGAGTCCATATTACATAAAAATATTTTTTTAATATTTCCAGCAAAGAGCAGATTTGCTTTTTATTTTATTTCCTATGCATCTTCTTTTCTCTTCATTGACTTATCAGTAATGAAAATCTTCAGACATATTCAGGATAAAATTCTAGTCAGATAACTTACTCAATATTAGCAGGAATCAAATATACTGGAAGAATATGTTCCAGGAACACACATATTGTTTTTCACTCTCTGTTATGAAGATCTCTTCTCAAGTATGTGAAATTAAATTTATTGGACAAGAATATTATAGTTGAGTTTAGAAACTGTATTGTAAGTGTCATATATATGAGTGTAAGAAACAGAGTAAAATGTATGAGAAAATATAACTTGGCAATTACCATTTGGGGGAGGACTTTTCAACTTGATCAATTTTAATAGAAATACAGTATTTAGATGTGTCATAAATACTCAGCACAAGCATTGACACACATCTATATGCAATCCAAAGGATAGTTAGGAGTTACCTAGCACTGAGATAGAGAAAGAGGGCTTCATGCAAAGGAAGCTGCATGTGCAAAGACATTGGTATAGGAAGAAGCTTGGTAAATTCAAGGAACTAGAAAACAGCATTAAAAAAATATATCAGACCTCAATTTTTCAAATTGATGAATGATACAGAAAAATAGTATAGGAGAAATGGGCAGAATTCCAGATGTATTTATTACTGTGAAAACTGATACTAGAAAAATTAATGGAATATATCCTCTGCCTATGCAGTCCTTATGTGGACATCACATAAGAAGGAAGTTTCCAAAGCCTAGGTAAGCCAGAGTCAGGTGAAGTACACATAGCTCTTGAAGGCAAAGGAAGAACCAAACTAGTCAAACTGTAAGTATTATATGGAAGCACAGATAAAATAGAGGTAAGTGTGTGTCTAGAAAGGAAATCTGGAAACGGAGAAAAGAGCAAATTCTATAAATCAATAGAGAATAGAAGGTGAACTGTTATCTCCAGAGGGTGAAAATAATGATTATCACCAGAATGATCTATGACTAAGTAGCTTTACGGACCATTCTGATGAAAAATTAAAACTCTTTGATTAAATTTATATTATTTTTAAAAATATTTATGAATGTTAGGAATGTAAGAAAATATCAGGCAAAAAATGGGTGAAGGCAGGGACATAGAGATATAAGGAGAGCACTATGACCAGGTTTCTCCACTAAGAACATTTGCAAATATAGTGAACATGAGCTTAGTTTTTCATATAGTCACTAAAAATAGGGAAAAGAAGACCAGTCCAGTCTTTCAAAATTACCCATCTTTATCATTCATATTTTATAATGATATGTTTCAAGGATATCTTTATATTTATCCTACTGGAGTTTATCAGGCTTCTTGGATGTATAGATCTACACTTTTTCTCAAATTTAGGAAGATTTTGGTAATTATTTCTTCAAATACATTTTTCTGTTCATTTTTTTCTCTCCTCTTCTTTTGACATCTCATTGTGTGTGCTGGGATCCTTAAGGAGTTCCCCCAGGTCTCTTCAGCTCTGCTCATATTTCTTCACCCCGGGTTTTTTTTCTTTTTCCTGTTTTTCATATCACATAATCTCTGTGGATCTATTTTCAAGTTCATGGATTATTTTTTCTGCCAGTTCAAATCTGCTGTTGAGTCCCTCTAATGAATTTTTCATTTCAGTCATTTTACTTTTAAACTCCAATATTTCCGTTTGAAAATTTCCATTTCTATGGTCCAATTCTATTTAGAGTTCCCTTTGGCTCATTTCAATTGTTTTTCCTATTATTTTTTATTCACATGATCTTCTCCTCTAGTATAGCTGGTTTAAAAAGTTTTTAATTATGGACATTGTTCATGAAAAACATGGACATTATTTGCATATCTGAACGTATTTTCTGTCAGAGTTGATATAATTTTGCTTCATATAGATACTTAAGCTAGAATAGCTAGAATCAGATCAGCATAATCCAGTCCATAACTGAACTGATTTTGTAGTTCAGGTTAGTATATGTGAATGTATTTCTATTTCCAGTTCAGTCTTACTCTTAATTTGCAGCACTCAATGGGCCTCAACTAAAATTCTAGAGTAGCCTGTGTACCCTCAGGCCACAGTCTCCTCAGGTGTTGGTCTCAAGTTTGATTATTGGCTCTTTAATTATAACCTTTGAGATCTTTTCTTAAATATGTTGTTTCTTTAAAAGTCAAATGATAATAATGCCATCTCTTGAAGTTGTTGAATAGATTAAATGAGGTAACATATATGTGGAATTACAATAGGGCCAGGCATCGATTTTAAATCAGGAATAGAGAAAACTTTAGTAAATATGATCTATTTAAGTCTCAGCCAGCCCACGTGGTCTAGTGGTTAAGATTCGGTCCCCTCAGCGCTGCCACAGCTCAGGGTTCCTTTCTCAGTTAGAGAACCACACCATCTGTCTGTTGGTTGTCACACTCTGGCAGCTGCATGTTGCTGTGATGCTGAAAGCTATGCCATCCATATTGCAAATGCCTGCGGGGTCACCCATGGTGGACAGGTTCAGCAGAGCTTCCAGACTAAGACAGAGTAGGAAGAAGGACTTGGCCACCCACTTCCGAAAAAAATTGGCCGTGAAAACCCTATGAATAACAGTGCGGCATTGTCTGATATAGCACCAGAGAGTGAGAGGATGGCACAAACAGACTGAGCAGGGATCCACTCTGCTGTTCACGGGGTCACTAGGAGTTGGAATAGACTCGACAGCACTAACAATGAATTTTGGCTCCGAGCTGTGTGTTATCCATGTTCCTATCCTGTTCACCATCTCTCTTGGCCCAAACTTCTATATCAATGCATTGGCAAAAAGAGGTGAATTTAATAATTGGCACACACATGAAGAAATAATGATTCTAAATAAGAGTGGACCAATCTCACAAAATAAGTTTATATGATTTGGACTATTAGATTTTACTCAAAAGTAAGGTTTCACCTGAAGGTGAATTCTGTCACTCAATCAGATTCTGAAAAAAAAGTGTTGTTTGGTTTCTAATAGACAATTCATTCAAGGCTTTTACTTATTGAGACACACTTTAAAGTTTCTAGGTCATATAGTTTATAATTCCAACACTGATTAAAATTCTTAACTAATGCACTAATATTATTATGTTTTTTAATATGAGTAATTTATTTCCAAAAAAAATATTTTAAATCTGTCACCATTATGTTATATGTACAAATATTATAGTAATAATTATAGATTATATTAAGTATATAATTCTAAGTTTTCTATCTTAATTTTCTTACTAATTTCCACCATATCCTTTCTATGTAGCTATGAGTAGCTTTTTTTATTTTTAAAGATGGCAGTCAAAACAAAATAAGAAATAAACTTGTCTTAGAGATTCATGCAATGCGACAGTTACAAAGCAATGTCTAGAATATAACTCTAGTACATTTTATACTTCCTCATAAATTATTTTTAGATGTCTTATATGCAGTCAGATTTTAGTGTATCATACCCTATGTTGAGTTTGAGAGTATTTAGGTTTAGGGGACATTGCTTTTACTCAAACAACGAACAGTGAAAGCCAGAATAGTATAATCAAATTCTAATTTACTAAATACTACAACAAAAATATTCTTTCAAGTTAATCAACACATCTTCAGCCCATTTTATTCTCATACACTGTGTTGGATGCAGTAGATCAGGGATTCTCTACCTTGACTATACTGATATTGTGCAGTGAATAATTATTTGTTTGGGGGGCATGTCTTGTGCCTTTTAAGATATTTAGCAGCATCCCTGGCCTCCACCAACTAGATGCCAATAGTATCCCCTTACCAGTTTTTACAACCAAAATTTCCTCCACACTTTTGCAAATGTCTCCTGGTGGGAGGCGGGGCAAAGTCATACCCTGTTGAGAATTATTGCTGCTGATGAAACTATGGATAAGACTAATCAGGTCCGTGACCTCCATCTGGTCAGAGATATAAAAACAACAATGGATAAACTGGATCTATACTGATTTTTTAAATGGTTTAAAGGTATTAAATGGGATGATGTGGTAGGTGATAGGAGAGACCAAATGATATGTTCAGGGAGTACTTCTTGGGAAGGTGGCTCTTGAGCAGAGATTTGAAGAACAAAAAGAGCTATCCATGTGAGGAGATTAACAAAGTGTATCTTTTAGATTAAAGGATGCCTGAATCTGCCTGAGAAAGCCAAGCAAATCTCTCCTTAAGAGGCTTTATGTTTAAAGGAAGAGGTATTATGAATTTGTCTGTCAGAAAATTGAAGGAAGTTTTTTTTTCCCTAACCTCCCATGGAATGAAAATAAGAAATTCTAAGAAATCAAGGGAATAGAAGATGGTGTCAAGATCTGTGAAGGGTCTAAGGTTTTACCCTATTACAAGCTAACAAGTTAGCCTGCCACAGTTTCATGGATGCTGGAAGAAGATATGGGACTCCTGGGTTGGGGACAAATGACAAATTATCACAGTAATAGTACTCAACAATAATGATACTCAAATTGCTATCATTTTCTTATGCTGGTCCCCAGAATCCCAAATAGCACAGAGTGACACAAGGGCAAGATACCAGGGATTGGAGTAGGTTACATAACAGGGGAAGGACCCACGTTTAGGAAATCCAAATCTTTTATAATGGCAGTAAATCTTACCTTTCCTTGAGTGAGAGACATTGTTTTCGTTATGCTGGACTGAAAACAAGCCTGTCCTTTGCTTTGCAGGGAGACTATTTCCTTCTTTCAAGATCATTGGCTACACAAACTCCTTTAAAAGATAGTACGAAACAAAAAGTTAGTTAGTGCCTCTGCTGGCAAGATGAGGAAAACTCGTGAAGGAGAATTGTCTTAGAACATATGGGAATAGTGTTATGGGCAGAACTGTGTCCTCCAAAAATTCATGTGTTGAAGTCCCAACCCCCAGTGTGACTGTATTTGGAAATAGGTCATTTAAAGAGGTAATTAAGGTTAAATAAAGTCAGATGGGTGGGCCCTAATCCATCATGACTGTTGTCCTTATAAGAAGAGAGAGGATGTACATGCACAGAGAAAAGGCCATGTGAGGACACAGAGAGAACGTGGCCATCTGCAAGCTAAAGAGAGAGGCCTCAGGAGCAACCACACCTGCCAACACCTTGATCTTGGACATTCAGGTTCCAGAACTGTGAAAAAATTTCTGTTGTTTAAGCCACAAGTCTGTGGTATTTTGTTATGGTAGCCCTAGCAGACTAGTACAAATAGTAAACATATTTGGAAACTTGAAATCTAGATTATGTATAGTGTAATGAATGAGTCTTCAGAGAGAAAGAAAAAGAAAAGCATAATCTTGATCTATACGTGGAAGCATTTAGGTGTCAAAAAATTTTGAAACATCTGAGATTTCACCTACTTACAAGCTAACAAGTTAGCAGGTCACAATTTAGTAGATGCTGGTAGAATACATGCAATTCTGACTGGGTCAGAGATGAAGGATAGTCTATTACTCACAGCAATTCCTATTTTATCAATTTTATCTGCATTTCTGTCCCAGTTCCCTGAACCCTAGTTCCCTCAGAGCATTGCAAAGAAGGCCAGATGACACCTGCGTATGCAGTGGTTGACATCGCAGGAAGGAAATCTGAGCTTAGGGAACCTGGATCTTTTTAATGGCCATTAAGTGTGCTGCCCCTTTGCTCTAGAGGAAGACTCTGTGTCTTCTAAGGGTGTAAACCCACCTGACCTTTGCACCAGATGAGAAACTATCTCCAGCTTCCTAAGCTGTTTGCAATACAAACATCCTCGAAAAGATAATCCAAAACAAGGGCAGTCGGTGCATCCCTTGCAAGATGTGTAGAAACAGGAGAGAACAATAGTGAATTACCTTCCAACATTAAGAAGGCAGAAAAGAAAGTACCAGCATATTTTTATGTGAGAAATAAGTCTTGTATATTTTTTTGTTGAGAAATATCTTTGAAAATGTGGAATGTGCAGTTGCCTCTAAAGTGCAATTTAAGAAGAAACAAGATTATGAGTCCTACTGCAGAAATATTTCTCACTTTGTTCATGGCTAATACCTGAAAGGCATTTTAGCCTTTGTGAAAAATATTATGCCATCCCTAAAGTCTTCTTTTTTGGAAAACAAATAGTACTGGGAAAGATAAAACATTGTAACTGATATTTTGGTGTGAAGTAAATTTAGCTCAATGATTTCCTTCATAACAAGAGAAATAGAAGCACTGGATAGAGTAGAAAATCCTCTAAGGTGGGAATATACAACAATAAAATGCAGGTGTCAAAGACACTTTAAACAATATTTACATTAGGACCGTCTATCTTGTTCTTAGGTTGCAATAATTCTCTACGTTTAGAATTATACTCTAGTACATTGGCTAGTGTACTCTATTAAACATGTGTGTGACTCTTTTTATAATGCCTACCAATTTTCAAAAAATCCATTCTTGAATAGATTTTATATTTAAAACAAAAATTAATGGTGTTCATCTCCTTGGATAATTAAATTTCCTTGTCTAATAATGAGTGCAATATTTAAATACTTCATAAAATTCTGAATCAAGGCTTAAAATATTAATCAATATAATCAATATAGTAAGAGATTTCTATATGCAAAACTGAAATTCTACTCTGATTAAAAATATATAGAGATACATATATATTTTTACACTCATACTATACTTATTTTATACATATTTTTATACTTATACTATACTTGTTATGTATACATATTTATAATAAATATAGTGCCAGCCTAAAGAGACTTTTCTATTTCATATGCATCTGAATAAATGCAAGGTGGCATATTAGTGTCAAATACGTGGTACAAACCATAAATTCCCAAACTGTGTAGAGGCAGGGCAATGCAGCATAAAGAAAAGTGAACAGAAAAAGTTTTCTTTAAAGAAAGAGCTACTCTGTAGTGAATACAAAGAACTTGGATAGATAGGAAGGGTGAAGGTGTGGCAAGCTGGGATTATGACGGTATAAATGATTAAAGGCAGAGATGTTGTTATGGACCGAATTGTGTCCCCCCAGAAATTCATATGTTGACCCTAACCCCCAATGGTGTGACTGTATTTGGAGCTAGGGCCTTTAAGGAGGTAGTTAAGGTTACATGAGGTCATAAGGGATGAAGTCCTGATCCCATAGCAATGATGTCCTCATAAAAAGGGAAAGAGACACTAGATCTCTCTCTTTCTCTGCACATACACAGAGGAAATGCCATGTGAGGACATAGTGAGAAGATGGCTGTCTGCAAGCCAGGAAGAGGGGCCTCACCAGGAACCAACCCTCCTGTCACCTTGATCTTGGACTTCCAGCCTCCAGAACTGTGAGAAAATAAATTTCTGTTGTTTAAGCCACCCAGTCTGTGGTATTTTGTTATGACAGCTCAAGCTGACTAACGAATATGTGAGGCATGTTTCAAGATAGTTGAAGTAAGATAGAAGCCAAGTACAAATGGCCTTTTGTAACATGACATAAACTCCATATATTTTGCAAATAAACAAATGAGTAAGTGAATGTGTACATGACTAAGCGAGTATGTGAGAGAATGAAATAAAAGCAAGTCCATGACAAATGTTGAATGCCTTGAAAGGAAAGCTGAAGAATTATTTTGGAGTAAAAGAAAGTAAGTGGAAATTTTTGCAGGGCAGTGAGGTATGATGAACCAGTGTAGGAAGATTAATGTGTAAGCCATTTACGTCTTTGCACTTGGGCAGAGAGAGGCCAAATGCAGAAACTGTTTCTAGAATCCATGGTGTGATGAGCACCTGCCCCGAGGGAAGAATAGTGGTAATAAAAAGGAAAGGAAGAGTAGAAAAGCAATGACTGGAATCAGTGGCTGATTTTATATGTAAGCAAGGGAGGAGTCGAATATGGATCAATGCCTTTAAATCCTAAGAGAATAGTGGGTGGTGACACTGAATTCAATTGAGGGAGTTTGCTTTGGTGGAAAGAAAATGTCGAGTTGGAAAAAAAGATTTGAGATGACAATTGGGTTTTTGAGGGAGAATGACCAGGAGACTATTATTGATAGAGACCTGGAGACTGAGGGAGATAGCTTAGAGAGGAGCAGAAAAAAGAATGTGTAATCATCCACATAGAGATGATCATTGAAATTGCTAGAGTTGATCCCATCTTGAAGGAAGAAATTATTGATCGGTAAGAGGAAAAAAGGGCCCTTCATTACAGAACGAATAGCTAAAATTTGTCTGAGTTAAATGATTTGTTTGGTAGTTTCTGTCACGATTATCCGTGCTCGTCTAGTAAACAATCTTATTCTTGAGCTAATCCTAAGCAAGTCTTAGTATAGCTTTAGATTCATCAGCTGGCAGTATACAGAACTTTCTGGTAGTCCAGAGCAGAATACTAGGTATCTATGTTATCTGTTAAACATCATTGTTTTATTTAATATCTCAGTATTTTCTGTGACTGGACTTATGAGTTAGTTCGTGGTTGAATTACATTACCCATCAGAACTAGAGTTCTGTTCTGAAAACTATGGGTTTAAAAACTTTTAAATAATAGATTTTAAAATTACATTAGTATTTAAAGTCAGTATAAGTAAAATGAGTTTCATTTATACTAAATACGGCTATATCTACACATTCAGAAACATGATATAAAAGATATCACTTTTTATTTTAATGAAATAACACATAGCTAAATAGTAATATAATTGGCATAGAAGTGGGAGTAGTAGAAATAATTGCCAGTGTTAATAGTGGTTGCTGTATACCAGGCACTGTTCTAATGTTTTATGAGTATAATTTCATTAATCCTCCAAACACTTGTAATGGTAGATACTACTATTAATCTCACTTTACAGAAGACAAATCTACAGCCCATAGAATTTAAGTAATTTGAATAAAATCCAGATTTTGTACCATGGTGGACTGGATCCACAACCCATACTTTTAACCACAATGCCTAGACAATTAAGTAGAAGTTATACATATTGATTTGACTATTTTTGTAGCCTATAATGTTAAAGAGTCTCATGATTCACTTTTGTCATATGCAGATAGGAACTAGTTTTGTTGTGTTACCTTTATGTAAAAAGCACTAGTATAATCAGCAATGGAGGATGAGTGGTCCACATTTTTATCTCTAACAAAACCTGGAAGATTTCTATAATTCAGAACATTATAATGCCCAAGAAAAAGTTAAATTCCTAGAGCTCATTATGTGCATGGAATACTTCTCAAAATTTTGTTTGATATTATAGAAATATGGGGGTGATATAAAATAGGTAAAACATTGATGCTTCTCTTGAACCAAATTGTTATAACTCTTCCATTAAAATGAATCAGAGGAAATACTATTAAAATTTGAAATGTGATATTGTTTTTGATTTAATTTCCAAACACTTCCTCAAGAACAATAAAGTAGTTGAGCTAATAGAAATTGTATATCCATCAGTAATGAGCTGGCTAGTGAGGGATAAGTCCATGATGCTGGTGAAACATCATGCAAATTGATGTCTTGAGGCCCAAACTTAACGATTCTCAGTCTACCCATAAAGAAAGTATGGGACCTGCAGAGCTGAGCCATTAATAACAACATCTAGTTAAGGCTCATTCATGCCAGATAAAAAAATCCTGACTTGGATTTTGTTTTTCTCTACCTAGGCCAGAAGTGGTAGAGTGGGGGAATAGACAACTTGGTGCCATTTCTAGTTCATCCTTTTTCTACATGATAAAGCTAATCATACTCATTATTTTGTGATATGTTTCAAAATGAACATTACATTTACCCTTTGTCTCCAAAATTGCCTATCGACGATTTACTTCTCCAAATTGCTTCATTCCAGGCTATCACAGGTGTGATCATCCAAACAATTTTTCCTCCTCAGCTCCCTTCTTCTTCTCCATTTCCAGCATCAAAACATTCCTCTTCTCCTTTATACATAGCAGCATACCATCCTCTCTGAAGCCTCCATACAAGATGACTCATTCTCAAACACTTGCACTTGAACCTGAAATAATCTTATCGTAATAGCTCCTCAATATAAGTGGTGCTCTCTCTACAAACAGCTCTCATACAAGCTACAAGTGAAATATTATATATATATATATATCTCCATATAAATCATATATGTGTTCCTTCCTTACAAAAGAGGGAGTTCAGTACCAGAGGGGTTAAGTGACTTTCTCAAAGCGTAAATGTGGTAGGTACAGAGCTGGCATACAGAGCCACGGCTTCAGACTAAGAGTTTGTTATTTTCTTCGCTATTTCACAGTATTTTTCATATAAACATATTATTGCCATCATTTTATATTTGTGATATTAAGAAATCTCTTTGAGATATTTACAGAGTAGTAGAGAGTATGCCAGCAGGACTCATTTTTAAGCAATAAGGCATTTCTGCTGACCAAAAGCTAAGGTGAATTGCTATGAGGTGAAATATTGATTGGTCATGAGCAAACTATTGATTATGCATATTTCTCCACATATGGAGAATATGAAATATCTAGGTAGCTAAATTCTAGCAAGGTAGATTCTTCTTTTGAAAGGGGACTCTATTTAAGAAAAAAAGAGAGAAGGACAGACTGAGAAACAAGCATTAATATTTCCAGTAACTGGAAGATATACTTTTGTCACTTAAGGAAGTTGCATTAGTCAAGACTGTACTGCAAATAATTGAAACCCAATGTAAAATAGTTCAGGCATGAGGGAAAATGTATTAGTAGGACTGGAGAATTTCATATAGCTGCTACATTGTTTGGTTGGATGGCATGGCTAACTGGAACTTCTAAAACTCTGCTCTCTTCATTTTCATCTCTTCTTTCTGCCTGATTTTTCTCAGAATAACTTGCTCTGCGTGATTGGAAATGTGACAGCCTGCACAGTTTATATCTCTTGGCTTTGCTGTTAGAGTGACAGACATTCCGATATCTAAAGCTGGAAAGTTGTCAGCCTAATGTTCTGATTTTCTCAGAGATAACCACCTTTAGGTCAAGCAGATATTGAAAAGAGGCAGAGTAACCTAGCACAAACATGGGCACTGGGTCCCAGGTCTGTGCATCAGAAAAATACACTAACAATTCAACAGAAAGTACAGCCGCACATAGCAATCAATTCCTCTTTCCTCTTTGGAGAAGGGATAAAATGATGGTAGTAGAGGGAAATTTTCTTAAATATAATATAGAAAAATGGCTGTGGAGACTAAGTTTGTGACTTACAATTATGTGGATGCATTCAAAGCCATCTTGGTTTGGAGTCTGGTTAGGGAGTAGAAATTTGTGAGTACAGTAGCACAGTAAATGCAATATTGCATGAAGTCATTACATAAGCTGAGCTCTCTTTAGAATTTCCTCACACCATATTGGTAGGATCCCTAACACAGACTATGTAACTCAGTCAGATCAACAGCTCTCTCCACGGTAAAGGTTATTAAAATTGCAATTGAATTGTAGCTCTGTAATTAATTCCCCTAAACTTTTGAAGAAGAGAATTCTACCTGAATCATAATATCTATTTGAAACACAGACACTAAAAGACAATCCATCCAGAAGCTGCAAATGCTCAGCAAAAGATGGAGTTAATTAACTTGGCTCTATATGCAACAAAGATAGCTAATATGAATAATTCAGATTCTCAGATGAATACCAATTCCTTGAACTAGAAAACTCACTAGCTTTCCCACATGCATTGTAGTTACGCCAAAACCTAAGAGTATGTCTACCTCCTCATTCTTCCATCTCCTTTGCCTTTTCTCACTCTCCTATTTGCCTGCCAACATTTTCAACTAATGTTTATAGCTGCCTTAATTCCCTATAAACTAAAAATGTAAGAAGATACTGCAAAATATAGTTCTTTCTTTAGTGATGTATTGGGCAGAGCAGGGTTTGATATTTTCAGTCAGCCGTTTATACTCAGAATTATGAAGGCCCCTTTTGGCACTAGGTTGAAGACATGATGAATGGGGACAATGGACAACCAAAACAGAAAAGCAATTTGCCCCATATGAAGACTTTACTATTTTAGTCATAGTCTCACTAAAATTATACCACATATTAGGGAAATGAAGAGTGAATTAGTGAAAAAGTTTGGTTTCAATATTTCATTTTTTCACCATTATTATCATTTATTTATTTGCGAGGTGATGACAGGTACTTGGCTTTATTCAAGCTATTAGAGAAGACAGAGTTCCTGCCCTAACAGTTTCCTATTGAAAGTGCACAAATTCAGGAAGTAAGACATGGTTTGGTTCATATAGGATGAGGTCTTTTTCTTTCCTTTTCTTTTTTTCCAGAAGTGTGACATTTTACTGCTAATTTTTCTCTACTTAAGGGAGAGAGTGATTGATGCCAAAAAAAAAAAAAAAAGACTTCTGAGGTTAAGTGACTAATCCTTAGCAGAAGTCTAATATTGTAAATGAAAGAAACTTAATTTGATTATTATAAATTTATAAAAAGCATTACAGTATTGGTCATGCCTAATTAGTAAATATCCCTTTTATGTTACTAGACAAGGATATCAACAAAAGGTCTTCTGAACAAGAATGTCAAGTCACTTTGGACAGAAATTCTATACAGAAAAAAGAAAAATAAAGGAAATTTAAAAAATAAATACAACTTTTGGTCACATAAATAAAAATACGGAAGCCACCACTCTCGGTCGGATAATCTGTCCATGAATGATGTTCTTTTAAAGACCAAAAGAAACTACTGTACTACCAATAATTTTTCATTATGTCATTTATGGAGGAAAAAAGAAACAAAGCTTTTTCCAGACCTTTCCCCACTGAAGTCAAAGACTAAAAACTTCAGATCATATTGTTATCATTCCTGTGGCAAATGGAATGAACACCCTGAAATTGTGCTTTTGAATTTCCTTCCACTTAGTAGTGATTGATCGTATGCACATTTGATAAATCATTTTTGGTGCAGAGACAAAATAAACATTGATGCTTCCAAACCAACGCACAGATGGGAAATAAAGCCGGAAAAGAGAGCTTCCAAACCTTTCCTATAGCACTTGAATTATGTTTTAAAAGATTTTATCATCCTGCTTTCCAAGTTTTGTAGGGGAGGGATGCATCTTCCTTTTCATAGATTACACATGAGGTTACCTATCTCTTCAGTTACAGTCTAAGAAAATCCTTGTGCAAAGATGTTCCATTTTGGTCTACTACATTTTTCTTTGGCAAACTTTTGCAACTCGTCAGCATTACAAAGTATGACAGTCTTCCAAGTACTGGCTGCCAGCAGGACAACGGGACACTCACTACAATAAAAGAGTTTATAGTGTTTAAAAACTTATTTTCCAGGAGCAGAAAAACTGATCTTCTCAAAAGACAAATGTAAAATTCTTCACAGTTAGAAGAAACTATGCTTCCCTTTTTCTCATAATTATTTCAAACAGCTCTGATTAAAAGATATTTCACGCATTCAAGGAAAATCAGCAAGCAGTTATGGTAAACCACATGGCTTTGTTTCTTCTGAGGATGAAAGCATTTCAAAGTGAAAGACCAGGAAAGCTGATAACTAAAAATAAATTTACATACATATTTCTTTGATAAAATACAGCTTTTGTAGTTATAAATTACTCCTGTGTGCGGTCTTACCGTTAAAATATCATTATTATTTTTTGTTCTTATGCTCTCCAGGGTATATTTAAGATAACCCATTTGCAGGTGTACATTTAGAAACTCTATTTTTTTAATTTCCTCTAATTTTCAAATTTATAGACATCTACAAGATGAATTTGAACAGCCAGAATAAATAAAGTATTCTTTTAAGTAAAAGTTCAGTAGTTACATCCAATAGAAAGAAGGATCTGCCAGGAAGAGAGGCCCTTAATCTGTTTCCCAGCCAAAGGAAAACATCACCAGTAAAAACTGTTCCCAGACCAGCGAGAACAAAGTTCTTCATTCACAAAGTGAAAGATGCCAAGGACAACCAGAATGTTTATTGAAATCCAAGGAATAGCTTTGATTGCAAAATGTTCAATCTCTCTAAGTGGAACTAAAATTTACTTTCTAGATAGCTGCAACTTTTTGAAATTAGGAAGAGAGGCATGTACTCATGATCCCTTCATGAAATTTCTTTGTCTTTGTGTACCTCGTATTTGTTTTAATTTTAAAATAGACTATGTTTTATATATGAAACTCCTGTTCTTATGTTGTTGTTTTTACTCACAAAATAAATGAATTGCTCATTTATTTTGTTCTCACCCAACACTTTTCTTGTTTCTAAAATCACTTCATGGATATTAAGTCATATATTTTCTCACAAGAAATGCCAGAGAACACCTGGCATAATATGTTCACGGAAGGGTCATTAACCAAGTGAAGTCTATCTATATCAGTTAAGTGTGAGGTACAGGGTGGAAAATATGATCAGAATCTGTTGAGAGCTTTAAACGCCTTTCAGTAAACTTGGATTTGTCTCACAGGCAACACAATAGCATTGCTGGGGGTTTTTTTTGGTCAGGGGGGAGGGAGAGGGGTTGGGTGGGAGATAGCATGATCAGATCTAAATTTTAGTAAGATCATATGATAACAATGCAATGAATGGGCAGGAAGGCAGAAAGTCTACAGTCTTGGATAATGGTTAATAAGTTATTTTTACTGCAATAGCCAAGTTAAAAAATGATGAAATCCTGAAATCAAGAGGATGGAGAGAGGAAAGAAATCAAGAAGCACTATGGATGTGGAATTGATGAGGTAGTGTGATTTTTTTGGAGGTAGAGGTTAAGGCAAATGATATGATAAGGATTTTAATGTGGGCAGTTGGAGGAGGTGTTATAGGAAGTATAAAAATAATTGATATAGGAAGTATAAAAAGACAAACTGGTGTTGAAGAAAGTTATGAATTCTAAGAAGTAAATTTCAGTCTAACCCACCACACTGGGCATAAAATAGCAAAGCAATGAAATCTGAGATTTTCAGTCACAGGAACTTGAAAATAGAATTAAAGAGAAAGCATAAGGTACTCTTGTGAATCTACCCAATTTGGGAATCATTTTATAGGATTAAACCTAATATATGTCATTCTTTCTCCTCAAAGGAGCCAAGTAGGAATCATGTATCTCGAGTCAGCATAAAAAAATTAAGGTTTCATGTCAGAATAGCAAGAAGCAGAGAGCATTCAGAATGGGACAGAAAAATTATAAATAGGTAAAAATTGATGGAGTAGAGTACGTTATTCGTATTTTGTTGCATAGAATGTTTGACTAAATTAATGCTTTATATTCTCATTTCATTGAGTGCAGTGTGGCTTCTTAGCTAGTCTTAAAAGTGTTCAGATATCCCATTGAACAGTCAAACCAGAACAAAACCTAATCAATGACTCTGCATGTTGGTTGGTATGAAGTTAGTTGGTTGGTAAGTAGGAGACCGTCTTTGGATATAACTGTTAAAGTACTTGGCATTACTTTATTTAGTTACTATTAACCATGACACCTATTAGTTATTTATTAACAATGACAAATAAACCACCATCAAAATTCCAAATCCATTATGGTCATAGACCCCTCATTCTAAATATTCATGAAGATAAAAGCAAATTAGGGCCAAAAATTGCATCACAGCTCCTAGATTAGACCTTTCTGATCAGTGAGATAGTACCTGTGTGAGCTACAGCAGCTCCTTTTGCATAAACTTATGAGCCTAAGATTCTGGCAGCTTTTTCCCCTTGGCTCCCCTCTAGCTCTTGTTTGACCTCTCAAGTTTGAAGCCCATCTGCTTAAAGAAAATTTGATTTGAGAGGATTCCAAATGACTGACTTCAAAAAATAAAGTTCTTGAAGAAATCCCAAGACTTTGGCAGATGCTAAAAATCTTTAGCTTCTCTTACATAAGTAAAAACTAACTTTCAACCAACTCTCCTCTCTGCCAGGTTGATCCTTAACACAACCCAGCATCGTAATATAATAATATCCTTAGCTTTGACTTTGAATATTTACCTCAAACATATGTAATCGTTAGAAAGGACCCTGATGAAAGACTCAAGAGAATTGAGCTGTGTTTCTGTCTTTCTTGCAAACAATTTGATATTTTCCCTAGCAAAATGTCTGAAGCTCTATTATATCATGTGTATGTAACCCACATCTCTTTGAATTTTATCTCTACTTTGCTATTGCTGGACCCCAACCCCCTGCAAAGTTGCCATTCTGAAGACTCTTCTTAGGAATTCTCACATGACTTGATAAAAAAGTCTGATTGGGTTTTAGTCTGTTTTTTTTTTTTTTTCCCCTCCACTTCTGGATCCTCTGTCATTCTATCATTTATACACCCTTATCACACCACTGAGAAATACACTGTATTAAGTCCACTGCCACAATATTTCTGCAAACCGCTTCTGTCTTCTGCCTTTACCTGTCGTGTCTCATGACTTTCTACCAAGAACCATCCTTATTCAGCTATCCTTGCCTCCTAGAAGATATCATCATCTCCTGTTGGGCACCACTGCTAATCCTACTATGATCTTGAGAAGCCCTTATGATAGAGTGTCCCGGGGCAAAATGGTCAGTTACTCTCCCGATTTGTTCTTCAGATGCTCTTTCAAAGTGGTTCTAAGGCAGTGTGTCTTGTTCTCTAATAACTACAGAAGTGTCAGTGAAACAACCATTTTAACCCCATGCAAAATTTTATGATTCTTTCTTTCCCTTTTTTCTTCATTCTCTTAAGAGTAAGAGGTCAGTTCATGGGGTACTGGGCCAACAGACAAACCTGAGTGAAGCCCACCTAACTTAGTATCACCCATCCATTACAATAATTAATGCTTTGTTACCAGGTCAAGCTTATGTACCTAACATTGTAACAGGTTTCTTCTTAGCTTCTTAAGTCAACAGAATTCTGATGAGATATGTGTTTTATCTGAATCACAATATAAGGCAAGTCAGTTTCAAGGTTCATTATAAGTAAAGTAAAGAAATTGGGTATGGTGAGCCCTAACGGTTTCATGTAAACATGGTTCTTTATGGACATCTGCTCCTACATTCTCTTCTGTATTGAGCAATGCCTTTATATCACTTATTTTTAGCTTAGTCTTTTTCCCTTTAAAAAAATAAGAATATGATTGAATTTCCTTAAACTACTGTCATAATTCATGAAAAATTTAATTGGAACCATTTCATATTTTGAAAGTCTCAGAAGGGCCTATGCAGCAGGATTATATTCTGCACTTATTGTGCATGTATGTGTTGAAGGAAGTACTCTTCAAACACTAAGATAACATTAGACACCATTTTCTTGTAATAAGTTCACCTAAAAATAGAATCATCTCTGGAAATGTATCATCTACCATAAGAGAATACTTACTCATCCATAGAAACTTCCTCCAATTAGTATGTTTCTCTTTCATTTCAGAAATATAATTTCTAATTTGTAATTTAGGAAATATAAAGTAAAATATTATTTCATCCAGACCAAAATGTACAGTTACATTCAACTGACAGACATTAAAATAGGTGGAAACATAAGCTTATTCTTAGCTATCATGGTGATATTCTTAATCAAGTGCATGTAAAAAAATCAATTCTTCACACTTTTGTTCTGCTTGATCTTAATAACTTAACATCCAAAAAGGAGAGAAGCATGTGGAAGAGTATAACATTATTGAACATGCTGTGACAGGCATGTAATTGATTGTTTACTTTTCGCTCTGCCTTTTTTTTTTTTTTTCTGGTTTTTACATTTTTATTTTTTTTTTATTTTTTTTTATTTATTTTTTTTTTATTTTTTATTTATTTTTTTATTGATGTCTTAGTTTGTAACACTGTGGGGTTTTAGTTGTACATTTTTGTCCGTCACCTTGTGGATGTAACCCTTCACCCCTTGTGCCCCCCCACCCCCCTTCCTCTTGGTAACCACCAATCAGTTCTCTCTGTCCGTGTGTTCACTTATATTCCATATATGAGTGAATTCATGCAGTGTCTGTCCTTCTCTCTCTGGCTTATTTCACTTAACATAATACCCTCTAGGTCCTTCCATGTTGTTGCAAATGGGACAATTGTGTCTTTTCTTATGGCTGAGTAGTATTCCATTGTATGTATATACCACATCTTCTTTAACCAATCATCAGTTGAGGGACACTTGGGTTGCTTCCACTTCTTGGCTATAGTGAATAATGCTGCAGTGAACATAAGGGTGCATATGCCTCTTGTGATGGTTGATTTCACGTCCATTGGGTAGATGCCCAAGAGTGGTATTGCTGGATCATACGGTATTTCTATTTTTAATTTTTTGAGGACTCTCCATACTGTTTTCCATAGAGGCTGCACCAGTTTGCATTCCCACCAGCAGTGAATGAGGGTCCCCGTTTCTCCACAACCTCTCCAGCATTTGTGGTTATTTGTCTTTGTGATTATAGCCATTCTAACCGGTGTAAGGTGATATCTCAGTGTAGTTTTGATTTGCATTTCCCTGATGATTAGTGATGTTGAACATCTTTTCATGTGTCTATTGGCCATCTGGATCTCTTCCTTGGAAAAATGTCTGTTCATATCCTCTGCCCATTTTTTGATCAGGTTGTTTGTTTTTTTGTTGCTCAGTTGTATGAGATCTTTGTATATTACTGAGATTAATCCCTTGTCAGACAAACGATTTGCAAATATTTTCTCCCAGCTGGTGGGTTGTTTATTCATTTTGATCCTGGTTTCATTTGCCTTGTAGAAGCTCTTTAGTCTGATGAGGTCCCACTTGTTTATTTTTTCTTTTGTTTCCCTTGTCCGGGTAGACATGGAATCTGAAAGGATCCCTTTATGTCCAATCGCAATTAGTGTACTGCCTATATTTTCTTCCAGGAGTTTTATAGTTTCAGGTCTCACTTTCAAGTCTTTGATCCATTTTGAATTGATTTTTGTATATGGCGATAGGAGATGGTCTACTTTCATTCTTTTGCATGTTGCTATCCAATTTTCCCAGCACCATTTATTGAAGAGACTTCCCTCTCTCCATTGTATGTTCTTTGCTCCTTTGTCAAAGATTAGCTGTCCATAGGTGTGTGGTTTTATTTCTGGGCTTTCAATTCTGTTCCATTGATCTGTGTGTCTATTCTTGTACCAGTACCATGCTGTTTTGATTACTGTAGCTTTATAGTATATTTTGAAATCAGGGATTGTGATGCCTCCAGCTTTGTTCTTTTTTTTCAGAATTGCTTTAGCTATTCGGGCTCTTTTGTTGCCCCATACGAATTTCAGTAGTTTTTGTTCTATTACCGTGAAGAATGACATTGGGATTCTGATTGGGATTGCATTGAATCTGTAGATTGCTTTAGGTAGAATGGACATTTTAACTATATTTATTCTTCCAATCCATGTGCATGGAATATTTTTCCATTTCTTTATGTCCTCCTCGATTTCTTTCAATAGTGTCTTATAGTTTTCATTGTATAGGTCTTTGACCTCCTTGGTTAAATTTATTCCCAGATATTTTATTCTCTTTGTTGCAATTGTAAATGGGATTGTCTTTTTGAGTTCTCTTTCTGTTTTTTCATCGTTAGTGTATAGAAATGCAATTGATTTTTGTAAGTTGATTTTATACCCTGCCACTTTACTGTAGTTGTTGATTGTTTCTAGTAGCTTTCCGATGGAATTTTTGGGGTTTTCTATGTATAGGATCATGTCGTCTGCAAATAGTGAGAGTTTCACTTCTTCATTGCCTATTTGGAGTCCTTTTATTCCTTTTTCTTGCCTAATTGCTCTGGCCAGAACTTCCAGTACTATGTTGAATAAGAGCGGAGAGAGTGGGCACCCTTGTCTTGTTCCTGTCCTCAAAGGAATGGCTTTCAGTTTTTCCCCGTTGAGTAAGATGTTTGCTGTAGGTTTGTCATATATGGCCCTTATAATGTTGAGGTACTTTCCTTCTATACCCATTTTGTTGAGAGTTTTTATCATAAATGGATGCTGGATCTTGTCAAATGCCTTCTCTGCATCGATTGAGATGATCATGTGGTTTTTATTCTTCATTTTGTTAATGTGGTGTATCACGTTGATTGATTTGCGGATGTTGAACCATCCCTGTGTCCCTGGTATAGATCCCACTTGATCGTGATGTATGATCTTTTTGATGTATTGCTGTATTCGGTTTGCCAATATTTTGTTGAGGATTTTTGCGTCTATGTTCATCAGCGATATTGGCCTGTAGTTTTCCTTCTTTGTATTGTCCTTGTCTGGCTTTGGTATCAGGATGATGTCGGCCTCATAGAATGTGTTGGGAAGTATTCCATCTTCCTCTATTTTTTAGACTAGTTTGAGAAGGATAGGTGCTAAATCTTCTTTGAACGTTTGATAAAATTCTCCAGGGAAGCCATCTGGTCCTGGGCTTTTATTTTTTGGGAGGTTTTTGATTACTGTTTCAATCTCTTTATTTGTGATTGGTCTGTTCAGATTCTCTATTTCTTCTTGATTCAGTTTTGGGAGGTTGTACGCGTCCAAGAATTTGTCCATTTCCTCTAGGTTGTCCAATTTGTTGGCATAAAGTTTTTCATAGTATTCCCTAATAATCCCTTGTATTTCTGTGGTGTCTGTTGTAATTTCTCCTCTTTCATTTCTAATTTTATTTATTTGAGTCTTCTCCCTTTTTTTCTTAGTGAGTCTGGCTAAGGGTTTGTCAATTTTATTTATCTTCTCAAAGAACCAGCTCTTTGTTTCATTGATCCTTTCTACTGTTTTTTTGGTTTCAATTTCATTGATTTCTGCTCTGATTTTTATTATTTCCCTCCTTCTGCTGATTCGGGGCTTTGTCTGTTCTTCTTTTTCCAACTCTGTTAGGTGCAATTTAAGGTTATTTATTTGGGATTTTTCTTGTTTGTTAAGGTGAGCTTGTATTGCTATGAATTTCCCTCTCAGGACTGCTTTTGCTGCATCCCATATGAGTTGGTATGGTGTATTTTCCTTTTCATTTGTCTCCAGATAGCTTTTGATTTCTCCTTTAATTTCATCAACGACCCATTGGTTGTTCAGTAGCATGTTGTTTAGTCTCCACATCTTTGTCCCTTTCCTAGTTTTTTCCTTGCAGTTGATTTCTAGTTTCACAGCATTATGATCAGAAAAGATGCTTGTAATGATTTCAATCTTCTTAAATTTATAGAGGTTTGCCTTGTTTCCTAATATATGGTCTATCCTTGAGAATGTTCCATGTGCACTTGAGAAGAATGTGTACTCTGCTTTTTTTGGGTGGAGTGCTCTGTATATATCTATAAAATCCATTGCGTCTAGTTTTTCATTTAAGTCCATTATTTCCTTATTGACTTTTTGTCTGGATGATCTATCTATTGATGTAAGGGGGGTATTAAGATCCCCTACTATTATTGTGTTATTGTTAATATCTCCTTTAAGGTTTTTTAGCAGTTGTTTTATGTACTTTGGTGCTCCTGTGTTGGGTGCATAGATATTTATAAGTGTTATGTCTTCTTGGTGAAGTGTCCCTTTTATCATTATATATTGCCCTTCTTTATCTCTCATTACCTTTTTTATCTTGAAGTCTACTTTGTCTGATATAAGTATGGCTACTCCTGCTTTCTTTTGTTTGCCATTAGCTTGGAGTATTGTTTTCCATCCTTTTATTTTGAGTCTGTGTTTGTCTTTAGAGCTGAGATGTGTTTCCTGGAGGCAGCAGATTGTTGGATCTTGGTTTTTAATCCATCCTGCCACTCTGTGTCTTTTGATTGGAGAATTCAATCCATTTACATTTAGAGTGATTATTGATATATGAGGGTTTAATGTTGCTATTTTATTGTTCATCTTCTGGTTCTTTTGCATTTCCTTCATTTCTTGTCCCTTGTGTTTCGGACTGCAAATTCAATTTGGTATTTCTGCATGCTCATTCTCTTGGTTTTCTCTTTATTTGTCATGTGTGGTTCTCTTCTGGTTGTTTGTTTAGTGGTTACCGTGCGGTTTATATAAGCGATCTCCTGGATAAGAAAGTACATTTTCAGATGCCTCCTTTTTCCTGAGGCTGGGTCAGTTCAATCCCTTACCTCTTCCCCTCCTTATTTGTTATCTCTTTATTCCAGATTGTGTCATGAATGTGTGTTTCCAGTGATGAGCTTGAATTAATTTTTGATGTTTTCCAACTGTATTTTGTTCTGGTTTAGTCTCCTTGCTTTTCTCCTTGCTGAAATCTTTGTATCCCCTTTCTCATTTTTTTTTTTCAGGCCTAAGGGCCTTCTTGAGCATTTCTTGTAGTGGGGGTCTTGTGGTGACGAACTCTCTTAGCTTTTGTTTATCAGGGAGAGTTATTATTTCTCCATCATATTTGAAGGATATTTTTGCTGGATAAAGTATTCTCGGCTGAAGGTTTTTGTCTTTCATGATTTTGAATATATCATTCCAGTCTCTCCTAGCCTGTAGAGTTTCTGTCGAGAAATCAGCTGAGAGCCTGATGGGGTTTCCTTTGTATGTTATTTTGTTTTTTTGTTTAGCTGCCTTCAATATTATTTCCTTGTCATGGGTATTCTTCAAGTTTGCTACTATGTGGCGAGATGATTTTTTATTCCTGTTTATATATTTAGGTGATCTATTGATTTCATTCACTGTTATTTCCCTCTCGTTCCCTAGGTTGGGGAAGTTCTCAGCTATTATTTCTTTGAACAAACTCTCTGCTCCTTTTTCTCTTTCTTCTCCTTCTGGAATACCTATTATCCTTATGTTGCTTTTCCTCATTGAGTCTGATATTTCTCGAAGAATTTCTTCATTTCTTTTTAGTCTTAGCTCTCTCTCCTCCTCTACCAGGAGCATTTCTGCGTGGCTATCCTCAATAGTGCTAATTCGTTCCTCCATATTGTCAGTTCTGCTCTTTAAAGACTCCATTTTTTCCACTATCTCGTTGATTTTGTTTTTCATCTCCAATAATTCTGATTGGTTTTTCTTTAGGGTTTCAATCTCTTTTGTGACATAATCCCTGAATTCGTTGATTTGTTTCTGTGTGTTCTCTTGTATTTCGTTGAGCTTGTTTATGATAGCTATTTTGAATTCTCTCTCATTCAGGTTATCAAATTCTGTGCCTTCAGGGTTGGTTTCTGGGTGTTTGTCATTTTCCTTTTGGTCTGTAGCCCTGACATATTTTCGCAAGGATCCGACGGGGACGGCTTTATTTTTACCGCTCATGATTAAAGTTAGTCCTGCAGTTTCCCCCTGCTGCCACTAGATGGAGATTGCGAGCGGTTTGCTCTGAGGCGGCTGCAGCCCCTGGAGGGATTATGCTGAAACGCCGGGTGTGTGGGGGGAGGGGTCCTCTCTTTCTCCTGCTTGACCTGGGGGTTTCCTTTCTGGCTCTCTTAGGGTGTTTGCTACACCCCCTAAACAGTCCGTCGTCGCTTCCCAGTGGGGATCTCGCGACAGTCTGTGAGAGCACCTGGATGGCGCTAGTTTTCCCCGCTGTGGGCCGCCCCTCCCCCCTCTGTCCGCGAACCGCGCTGTTTTTGCTGATCGATTGGGGAGGGGGAGTACAACCTCCTACCTCTCCTCCCGTTCTCCTGGGCTTCCCGCGCCTCCACCGTCCGATGTATGGCAGCAGGGGTTTCTCAGAAGTCCTCCGTAGTGTTTGATTGAGCTCTGTTGGAATGTGAATGATGTTTTAGTTGTGTCGTAGGGGGCAGAGATTCAAAGAGGGAATCTCACTCCGCCATGATGCTGATGTCACTGCTCTGCCTTTTTTTTATTGATATAAATGTTGTCTTTCACATTTTCTAATTATGTCTTTGATTTTCATTAATAAGTATGCATGTGCTAACATATCTCAGTATAGATGTGGTTATGGTACAGCTAAAATAAATGAGATGCAGCCAACTCAGGGATGTGGGGTAGGGAGAAATCAGAAATGAGACCTCTTTAGTGCATTTAGACAGGGTCTCTAGATCAATGGTCCTAAAAGTTTTTGATTCGTGAAAATCTCAAGCTGTGGATTTCCTCCATAGAAACACACAAACACACACACACGTAGACCATGTATTTTTAAAATTGTTACAGGTTTTCTATCCATGAAACAAGAAACTCAGTTTGGAATTAAAGAAAGAAAACTTACAGCATGCCAACTGTGATGTAACAACCAGAGCTTCAATAGAATAAAATAATAAGAATGACTAGGAATTTTCTAGCTATATAGGCAGCATCTGGGAATCTACTCATAAGAATTGTTACTATTATTATTTATTAACTACGGGCCAGTTGACATCCAACATTCACACTATGTCTTAAAAAAAGTTAATCTTCTCAACTCCATTGGGAAGATACTATTTTGGTTACCACTCTCAACGTAGTGGTGTACGGGTGGGGAGACTAGGTTAAAAAAAGAGTAACTCCCCAAATCATCCAATGTTTGACTGGTAGAGCCTGGACTTAAACTCAATCAGTCTTGTTCTAGACTAAAAGCTTTTAACCATCATGATATATCACACTACAACCTGCTGCCCAACACAAAACATCACCGCAAGAACAGATATCACTGGGAAATCCAGGGGAATGATTAAGTAACAGTAGGCTACTCTGTCCTCAAATAAAAGATCACCACCCTGAGAACAGTTGAGAGGCTTTATTTCAGTCCTAAATGTGGGAGATTTGTCACCTAGTGGATGGGGTTTATACCTATGTGGGTTTGGATATTGGACAGGGAACAAGAGAGATACCTAATTAGTAGAACTTGTGTACATGTAAGGTGTTAAATCTCAGAACAGAAGAGTAGTCTAGTTAAAAGAACTAGCAAAGCAAATTAAAAGAAGAATATCATCACTTCCCAAAAGCCCATAATTTCTTTCTCCTTAAAATTAGTCTTGGACTAGTAAATAATCCTAATTTTTAAGACCAGAGAGATGTATAAACTGAAAACCACAGTTGTGCATTTTTAAAAAGAAATCTTTGTCCACAAGATATTATCTATGGACGCAGTTGACTGAAGTCCTTCTCACGGCTATGTAATTGTTCTGAGAGAGAGTCTGTTTCGTTCAAATAACTGCTTAAGAGGAGCAATTGAAAGAACGGCGGATAGCTCTAGGGGCAGTAAACTAGGGAATGTTATTTCTCATGTGGACTTTGAGGAACAAAGCTAAATCACTGTTCTCTATGCATATTCACTTCCTAAAGAATGGGTCTTAATATCTGGAATCTGTTGAATATCGCAGCTGAATATTTTCTCAATACCCATTGAGAATGTAGAAGGGAGGTAGGTATGTAGACATTGTTATTATTCTAGAAGGCTAGGCTCATGTTCAAAATATTACTGCACTTAAGTAACACATGGCATGTGAATGTACTACCGTGGACTTATAATGGACCAGGGAATATACAGTCATGCACAGATAAAATCGATCATATATTTTTCTTTATATACATGGGCAGATGAATATATTTTATTGAGTATTAATGGAAAGAAAAGAATTAAGAACAGAAGTTCTGGTGTTGGCAAGCATTACAATTTAGAAATTTATTCCAATTATTTGTAACTTGAAACATAGATTTAATTAAAACGCTGTTCTGAGGGGGAAATATAAATATGTCTATTGGAAAAAAACAAGTGAAAAAAGACTACAGTCATGTGCAAAAAATGTTTACAATGCCATGCTTTCACAGTGACAACAAAATTAGAGAGTGTTCAATGTTAAAGCTGAAGACAAAGGCAGAGATGATTTTTCTTTGATCAAAGAAAAAGGAATAAGTTATTTTCCTGTAATTAAGTAAATTCAAATGATAGGCTAAAATCAATTAAATTTAAAACTGAAACAATAAAAGAAGTAATAATAACCTTAATCTGAAATAAAGAATTTCCAAATGTCTTTTCATTTTTGTCTTTTCATGTTTGCTGTTATAGTTGGGGCTGAAAATTATCTGGAAATCAATGCGTTTGTTTATTCATTCCATGAATAAATACATATTGAAATGTGTTCAAGGAACTGTACCAGGCACTAGAGATACAAGAAGGAACAAAACTACACCCCATATACAAGGAGATTATGATTTAATAGGGCATATCTCGACCTGTGTTCTACATAGAACTTATTCTGAGAAATATTAATGACAAATATCTTGAAATAACAGTGTTTCATCGTCAAATAAGTTTGGAAAAATTGTTTTTACTCCCTGTCTTGCAGTATATTTTCTTATATGTGTATTAGCATCTTCTTTAGGAGTTAGGTTTTAAAGAGTGAAAATAAGTATACACAAAATACCCTTAAAAGTCTCCTAAATGTTCTACAGGATACCACATATATAGCTACACTTATAGCTCATGTTGGAGGAAAATATATGTTCTTACTCCACTTTAGTTTTTTCTTGGTAGAGAATCACATAGAATGTTTGACTTGAATTGAGAAGCCAAATTGTGTCAAAAATGTGTATCTTTAAACATTACTTTTACATGCAACATGGCCAGATGCTCCCTCATTGAAAAATGTATGCAACTTAGACCAGTTCAGCCAAAAGCAAATTCATATCTCCTACCTCAGTTTTATTCTGGAGCAAATGGAGAGGATCAGTAGGTGGGACCATCTGCAATATTTATGTCTTTTTTTCTTATATCTGTTTATATGTTTGTTGTTTTACTTTCTTGTTTACCTACTTTAAATGAGTGAAATCTTGCAAGTTGGGTATTTAATGAGATTTCCATTTAATGAGAGCTATTTCTACTTGCTTAACATGATAATTTATGATTTAACTTGACCATGGAATTTATGGGTGTGTGTGTGTGTGTGTGTGTGTGTGTGTGTGTTTGTATGTTTATCACTTATTAGTTGTTCTTAGAAATAATGTCCCACACAACTCAGTTACTTTAATGAGCAAAACCAATGTCTTTAATGAACAACATGGGTGTGGTAATGAGCAGCAGGGAAAAGAAAAAAAAAGTGGAGATTATGTTTTATATTTATTCATAATTATAAATAATTTTAATGCTCTTTGTGTTATTTTGAAGTCCTTTGGAAGTTGTCTTAGAATTGAAATACACCAGTGTTGTTGAACTATAACAATTTCAGCAAAAATCACTAAATTTAATTTTGTAAAACTACACCTTGACACTTTAGTAAACATTAATCCAAAAAACTTGAAAATTGAGAAACATATAAGCACCTAACACACTGTAAAATAATGAGCACTTGAGATGCATTCAGAACCACAAGTGTTATTCGGGTATCCATTAATTACACTGTTAGGAAGGATGCTTAGTAGAGACATAGAAAGTGATGAAACTAACTCTGTCTATACATTTAGTTCTATATAAACAAAATGGTTTTATAATAATGATCGTAAGTTCATCCTCCTTAACACTGTCTCTCTCATGATCTTTATTAACATCACTAAAATAAAAAATACTCCATGTGTATTTGAGAAAAAATAAAAATGATACATATATTTAATGTTCCATCAAGCTTTGTCATGACCTGCATTACCAGAACAACAAAATAATTTCACTTATAAATATATATTCAGTGTGTTTCCACATTTTTCCAAATATTGCCATTGATATGAAATTAAGTGTAAAAGAAATTATTTGATTTGTCATTTACTATCCAGCCTCATAAGGAATATCACCCAGATATAGATCATGTTAAGCCAAAAAACAAATTTGATCATATATAACTGTGGAATAAGAAAAATGAGAAGACTGAAAAAGCAATTCTTTCTGGGGGATGAGGAGACTTTCTCTAGTGAAGAATAATTACCAAGATATGCATATTTATTATTCCTTTGAAGACTCATAAATTCAGCAGAGATAATATGAGCAACTGACACGTTAGCAAAAATTAATTTATCAGACTAACTTGCCTTACACACATCAAGGCCAGAAAGGAATTGGCAGAGTGCAAGCTAATTCTGAGTGGTAGAAATAGCTTAAGAAAAGTGATCAGGAAGGGAGGGGATGGACAGAAAGTTAGAGTTGAGGTTTGTATGTATCCATTAAGTACCTGGTATAGAATTATGGGATAAATGAAGGAGAAAATATAGGAAATAAATAGTGAGATTCTGAGTTAAAATTCATGTTCTTTGCGATTTTGGTCAGTTTTCACCCTGAAATAGGCAGTATATGATCTGAACATCTACCCAACAGTCATTAATGTTTACAGAAAATAAACAGTAAAATTTATATTGTAGTAAATGTTAAAGGGAATATTTCATGCACTTTGTGTAATGATCCTATACCATCCTACCTTTATTGAACTAAACACAACAATTTCACTATTATGAATTTATTACAATGGCCATTTTCTAAAAATTACAACCATATGCCATAGCTTTCAGACAAAAATATGGTGGAACTTACTCTGTCCTGATGGAAGATGTATAAATTTTGGTGTCTGCTACGTTAATTGATTAGTCTATGGATTGCTAAATAAACTAATTTATCTTGCTCATGATATAATAATATGTGGTGATTCTAACTCTTTTGTATGATTAAAAATCTGTCTAAAATATCAATAAACTTTTAAATTGTCTAAGAGGAAAATGACAACAACAAAACATTTGCCACTTTAAGACTTCTGCAGTCTGGTTAAGAAATAGATAATTAACTGACAATAATGAAATAAGCAAGTAACAGGCAGAGAAGATATTTAGATGAACTCTAAGAAATATTCAGTTCGGTATTTTTAAAGCTCATTTGAGTCGGGTATGGGATATTACAGCCACTGCTTGAAAAGTGAAAAAATATAGCATCTTAAAAAACATTTGCAAAATAATGAGAAAAATAAATAGATTTCCTATTACAGTCGTGCGTCGCTTAACAACGTGATATGTTCTGAGAAACGTGTTGCTAGATGATTTCATTGTTGTGTGAACATCATAGAGTGTACTTAAACACAGACCTAGATTGTATGGCCTACTACACACCTAGGCTATATGGTATAGCGTATTGCTCCTAGGCTACAAATCCATACAGCATGTTACTATACTGAATACTGTAGGCAACTGTAACACACTGATAAGTGTCTGTGTATCTAAACATGTCTAAACACAGAAAAGGCACAGTAAAAATGTGGTATAAAAGACAAAAAATGGTACACCTGTATAGGACATTTACCATGAATGGAGCTCGCGGGACTGGAAGTTGCTCTGAGTAAGTCAGTGAGTGAGTGGTGAGTGAATGTGAAGGCCAAGGACACTACTGCACACTACTGTAGCGTTTGTAAACACTGCACACTTAGGCTACACTAAATTTATGAAAAAATATTTTTCTGTCTTTAATAATAGATTAACCTTAGCTTACTGTAACTTTTTTACTATCCAAACTTTTTAATGTTTTTAACTATTTGACTCTTTTGTAATAACACAGCTTAAAACACAAACACATTGTATAGCTGTACAAAAATATTTTCGTTCTTTATATCCTTATTCTATAAGCTTTTTTCTATTTTTAATTTTTTTATATTTTTTATTTTTAAACTTCTGATTAAAAACCTAAGACACAAACTCACACATTAGCCTAGGCCTACACATGGTCAGGGTCATCAATATCACTGTCTTCCACCTCCTCATCTTGTCCCACTGGAAGGTCTTCAGGGGCAATAACACACAAGGAGCTGTCATCTCTTATGATAACAGTGCCTTCTTCTGGAACACCTCCTGAAGGACCTCCCCGAGGCTCTTCTTGAGGAGGTATCATTCTTCAAAAATGGGAATTTTTCAGCTCCATTATAATTTTATGGTCCATCGCTGACCAAAATGTAGTTATACAGTGCGTGACTGTATATTCGCACAGTAATCAGGTAGAAAAATACAAAGAAAAAAAGACTTGAAAATTAAATATTTATTATTTAGTAACACACAAATGCAATAGAATATACATCAATCAAATATAAATAAATCTCCATTGTCTTAATGAACAATGCAAAGGAAAATGGAAATAAGGTATGAAATGGTGGTTAATTTAGCAAGGCTATCATCCCCTGCTCTTCAAACAAACACTACTGTAGGTATTGCTGTGAAGGTATTTTATAGATGTGATTACAGTCCGTAATCATTTGTCTCTAAGTAAGGGAGATTATCCTAGATAAAAGGTAGCCCTAATTCAATCAAAGTCCTTAACTGCACCTGGAGTATTTCCTGACAAAAAAGAAATTCTATCTGTTGACATCATTTCAGCTCAAGCCCAAGAGTTCCAACCTCCCGTTCCTGATGACCTGCCCTACGGATTTTGGACTTGCCTTGCCAGTCCCCACTATCTCATAAGTCACTTCCTTGCAATAAATATTTTAATATATATCTGTCCTACTGGCTCTGTTTCTCTAGTTGAATCTTGACTAATACAAAAGATAAAATATATTGTAAAGAGTTATAGAATTTTATGATATTATTTTAACCCTAAATAATCCATGAATTTATTGCAACAGCAATAAGAATCATAACCGGATTTTAAAAAACAATATAGCAATTTCTGGTTTCATATTGAAAGTGTAGAGAGCTGGGAACAGCATCACTACTTCCATTAAAATGGGAAAAAGCTAGAAAAACTTCAAATTAATAATTTTTCTTAAAATTAGTAATTTTTAAAAAAAATTTTTCTTAGAACTACAGTGATGGGGCAGAGAACTAAACCAAATCTCAGTAGAGAGAGGTGACTGGAAGAAATGGCGGAGATAGAATTGTAGCATTTGCTAACTTGGGTCAGACTTGAGCCCAGTGCTATATAAGTTGATAATCAAATTGCTGAAGCCTGAGTGTGGGCTAGCATGAGTGTGTGACAGCCCTGGGAAACACACATGGGGGATGGAATTCATGCTTTCTTATAGCCTTTTCCTCCAAGAACCCTATCAAGTACTCACAGAGAAAATTGAGGTGAACTCTGAGAAAGTTTCTGCCTGGGGGAAGGGAATTTAAGCCATGCAGAAATCCACCAGGACCATGTCTCATATGAAACAAAGGACTTAGTCTATAGGAAGAAAAGCAACAAAACTAAATGTAAGACCAAGGGTGGGTGGAAACCCACTGCAGCTTGAGGAAGAGAACAAGAGAAAAAAAGCTCAACACCTGAGTAAGGAGCAGTAAGTACAAGGCCCAGCATAATTATGGAAGGAGGGACAGGAACACATGTGAAGGCCACACCTCAATACCAGGTTCATAATGCCTACCTAAGATGGAAGTTTAATCAGAATATCAGATAGCTCCTCCTAACCCACTACCAATTCAAGAAGTGTTGAGTAAAAATAATGTCAAAGTACAGTGGAAATGCTGCAAGAGACAGATTCACTCTAGGGACAGTGCGAAGAGAAGACACAAAGCCAGGTGTGGAAACACAAGCCAAGTAGGGATCAAACTTCAAATCCTGTTAAGTTCCTGATCTAATTAATGCAAAGTCCCATACTGATGGCCTAGCAGAAGGAAAGTTGTGCTCACCTTCAAGTATAAAAAAATGCATAGGGGCTGCCCGGTGACACAGCGGTTTAGTCCGCGCTTGGCAGCCCGGGGCTCGCGGGTTCTGATCCCGGGCACCCGCCGACGCACTGCCTGTCAGCCATGCCGTGGCGGCGTCCCATATAAAGTAGAGGAAGATGGGCACGGATGTTAGCCCAGGGCTAGTCTTCCTCAGCAAAAAGAGGAGGATTGGCGGTGGATGTTAGCTCAGAGCTGGTCTTCCTCACCAAAAAAAAAAAAAAAAAAAGCATATATTTATCTCAGTATCTACTGTCTTACAAAACAAGTTAGGTTTTCAACAAGAAATTATAGGGAATACAAAAAGGCAAGAAGAAAACAGACGGAAGAGACAAAGCAATCATCTGAACCAAACTCAGATATGGCACAGATGTTTCAACATTAGGCAGGGAATTTTAAATAACTATGATTAATATGTTAAAGATTCTCATAGAAAAGGTAAATAACATGCAAGATCATATATGTGATGGGAGCAGAAATATGGCAACTATCTGAATGAATCAAATGGAAATGCTAAACACAAAAGAACACTGAGATGAATTCTTTTAATGAGATAGTCAACAGGTAGCATACAGCTGAGGAAGGAAACAGTGAACTTATAGGTAAATAGAAATTACCCAAACTAATATGGAAAGATAAAAAAATGGAAAAAGAAAAGAACTGAAATGCAAAATCTGTGGGACCATAGAAAATGGCATAACCTATGCACATTTTAAAACTCAGAAGGAGAAGAGAGGAAAATGCAGAAATTTTGAAGAAATAATGGTCAAGATTTTCTCAAAATTAGAAATCAAACAGATCCAAAGAGCAGAGAAAATCCATGAAGGAAACATACCAAATACATACACACACACTTAGACTTGTCATATTCAAAATGCTGAAAAGGAAAGACAGAGTGAACTTGTAAGGCAGCAGAGAAAAAAAGGTACATTGCATACAGAAATACAAGAATAAGAATTATTGCAGACTTCCCATCAGAATTCATGCAAACAAGAAGACAGTGGAGTGACATCTTTAAATTGATAAAAGAAATAATTCTATGTCCAGTTAACAGAACATTTAAATATGAAGAACAAAGACTTTTCCAGAAAAACAAAAAATGGAGAGAATTCATTACCAGCAGACCTTCTCTATAAGAAATATTAATGGAAGTTTCTCAGACAAAGGAATATAAGATAGTCATAAATTAAATCTACATAAAAATATGAAGTTCTGAAAATGGAATGAATGAAAGTAACTTTTTCATTTTTAATTGCTCTATAAGATAAATCCTTAGTTTTTTGTTTTGCTTTGTTTTTTGGTGGGGAAGATTATCACTGAGCTAACATCTGTGCCAATCTTCCTCTATTTTGTATGTGGATGCTGCCACAGCATGGTTTGATGAGTGGTGTGTAGGTCTGCTCCTGGAATCCAAACCCACAAACCCCAGGCCACTGAAGCAGAGTATGTGAATTTAACTGCTAACGCCACTGGGCCGGCCCTAAGATAAATACTTTTAAGCCAACAGTTTTAACAATGTACTGTGTGTTTACAACACATGTAGACGTGAAATATATGTCATCAATGCCACAAGGATGAGAGGATGGAATCAGCAATATACTATTATGCAATACTTACAGTACATGTAAAGCCATATGATATTATTTAAAGATAAAAAGATTTTTTAAATGTATGTTGTAAACTCAAGTGTAGCCACCACTCATATTTTCAAGAGATATAGTAAACTAGTCAAAACAGGGTATAAAATGGAATAAAAAAGATTCGATTAAACTCAGAGAATACAGGAATATAACAAAAAAGAAACTAAGAACAAATGGAACGAATAGAAAACAGTTAGCAAGATGCTAACCTTCTGTCTAATCATATCAATAATACCTTTAAATATTAATGTTCCAAATACCAGTTAAAAGATTGAAAATATTAAATTGGATAATAATGCAAGACACAACTGTGTGCAGCCTGCAGGTAACTCACTTCAAATATAATGATTCAGATAGGCGCAGCGGTTTAGTCCGCGCTTGGCAGCCCGGGGTTCGCCGGTTCGGATCCCGGGCGCCCGCCGACGCACTGCCTGTCAGCCACGCCGTGGCGGCGTCCCATTTAAAGTAGAAGAAGATGGGCACGATGTTAGCCCAGGGCCAGTCTTCCTCAGCAGAAAGAGGAGGATTAGCAACGGATGTTAGCTCAGGGCTGGTCTTCCTCACCAAATTAAAAAAAAAAAAAAAAGTAAACTAATGAACAAAAAGTGACATGAAAATACTAATCAAAGAAAGCTGGAGTAATTTTATTAGTTTCTGGTAAAGAACTCTTCAAATCTAGAAATTTTATCAGGCATAAAGAGTGACATTACATAAATATGAAAAGATCAATTCTCTAAGCATAAATAACAATCCTAATTGTGTATGTGTGTACCTAACACCTGAGCTGCCAAATATATGAGGCAAAAAAATAAAAGATCTGAAAGGAAAAATAAACAAATCCACAATTATAACCAGCGACTTCAACACTCTTTTCTCAATAATAAACAGAACAAGTAGTCATAAAATCAGTAAGGATATAAGTGACCTGACAACATTGTTGTTCCAACTTGACCTAATCTGTCGTTATAGAACATTCCACCCAAGAGCACAGTACATATTTTCTCGAGTGCCACTGTAAGCAAGGCAGTGTAGTGTTGATGAAAGGGTGGACACATAGAACAATAAAACAGAATAGAGAGCTCCACCATTGACCAACAAATATAGCCAGCTGATTTTGACAAAGGTGTAAAATCGATTCAATGTAGAAAAAACGTCTTTACCATAAATGGTGCTAGAAAAATTGGACATTGACTTGAGAGGGCAGCCCTTTGACATATACCTTATAAAAAACATTAACTCATAAGGGGTCATATACATAAAAACTCCTTAATTTTTAGGATAAAATATGGAACAAAAATCTCTATGAACTTGGATTTGGCAATGAGTTTTTAGATACATCAAAAGTGTGATCCATAAAAGACAAAACAAAAAAAGATAAATTAGACTTTAAAAATTAAAACTTTTTTCTTCAAAAGATACTGTGAAGAAAATGAAAAGACAGTGCATAGCCTGGGAGAAAATATTTGCAACTCACATATTCTATAAAAGAGTTTTATCGAGAATGTAAAAATAACACTTCGGGGGGCCGCCCGGTGGCGCAGCGGTTTCAGTCCGCGCTTGGCAGCCCGGGGTTCGCAGGTTCGGATCCCGGGTGCCCACGGATGCACTGCTCGTCAGCCATGCTGTGGCGGCATCCCATATAAAGTAGAGGAAGATGGGCACGGATGTTAGCCCAGGGCCAGTCTTCCTCAGCAAAAAGAGGAGGATTGGTGACGGATGTTAGCTCAGGGCTGGTCTTCCTCACAAAAAAAAAAATAAATAAATAACACTTAGGGGCCAGCCCAGTGGCTTAGCAGTTAAGTTCACATGCTCCACTTCAGCAGCCCAGGATTCTGGACGCAGACCTACTCACTGCTCATCAAGCCATGCTCAGGCGGCATCCCACATAGAAGAGGTACAACTCTACAACCATAATATACAACTATGTACTGGGACTTTGGGGAGAAAAAATAAAGAGGAAGTTTGGCAACAGATGTTAGCTAAGGACCAATCTTTCTCAAAAAAATAAATAGATAAATACTTAAAATTCAAGAGCAAGAAAATGATGTGTTTTAAAAATAAAATACCCGGATCTAAATGACTCTTCACCAAAAAATACAGAGATGATAAATAAGCATATGAAAAGATACCCAACATTAGGTAAATCCTAATTAAGACCACAAAGACATAACTATACACCTATTAAAATCATTAAAAAAAATTTTTAATGACAATATGTCATTCAGATGAGGATGTAGAGTGAGAGGAATTCTTATTCCTCAATGGTAGAAATGCAAAATGGTAGAGCCATTTTGGAAACAGTATGGCAGTTTATTATAAAATTAAACATGTAGTTATCATATGACCCAGCCATCTCATTCTTTGTATTTACTGAAATGAACTGAAAGTTTATGTTCACAGAAAAGCCTGTATGCAAATGGTCATAAATGCTTTATTCATAATTGTCAAAACTGGATAAAAACCAAGATATTCTTAAACAGGGGAATGGATAAAACAAACTGTGGTACATCTATACAGTGGAATATTACTCTGCATTAAAAAAGAGTAACTATTTACTCATGCAACAACATGAATGAATTTTGAGTGCATTTTGCTAAAAGAAGGATGCCAGACCCTTAGCTAATGATTGGTACAGAAATACCAAGGACAGGCTCCCGTGCCATGAGTTGGGACAAACATTCAAGCATAATTTTCACTCCAGAGCTCCCCTGAGGGATTAGTCTGAAGCTAGGACTTTGCCTGATATTGGGTCGTTGCTCCGATATGTCCCCCTTCCTCTTCCTGCCCCCTCTGTTCACTTACAGATTTGCCCCTGAGAGTACTTCTTTGCTGACTCACATGCACACAATTCCTTGACTCGGTGTCTGCTTCCAGGGAAGCCAAACTAAGACAGTAAAATGCACTGAATTGAGGAGCTCTCTCTAAAAGTTCTGCACTGTTTCACTGAATGAAATTTCTTTAAGTTCATGTAGCATTGTTGTTTTGATCTCATAACTGTAGCATAACAATTAAGGAAGATGCTTTATGTAATGCATTTAGTATATTCCTTGAAAAAAATTGTAACTTAAAAACTGTTAAAGCATAAACAAAAAGTTTTTTTGTTTGTTTTAAAACAACTAAATCTGTTCCTGATTTTGATAATGCCAAATATACAATTAATGACCCTTCAAACTTGAAAATGGAAAAAAAATTATAAAGAAGTTTTTGCAATTCTTTAATATAAACTAGCTTCCAAAGTAGTAGATATCCTTTCTAACTTGTATTCAATATAATAAGGTTACGAATAACAATGGAAAATATATGAAATTTAATCAAGAAGCAGTGAAAAAAGAGTAAATAATAAGCTGCCCACTTCACTTGGTTTATTTTCCTTACATATAATCATATGTAATTTATATTCATTTATTTTTAATAATATTAGTTACTAATATAATACACACATATATATTATATAATATTAATATATAAGCATATATTATGTTAATATGTATTATAATATTAAATATATTAATATAATATAAAAATAAAATATTTTAGTGATTTATATTTATTTAAATGATAAAATAATTTGTAAATAAATTGATATGATAAATATTTAGGTTGTTTTAATATGGAGTGCAATGTAATAAAATACAAACTATTTTAGATAATGTGATGAAAAGTATGACATTCAGTTTACAGAAAACAAGCAACAATCACCATTTGATGAAATAGATTAAATTATATTTACGAACCTCAAGAGATAATTATTGATGTCAAATCTAGGCACATGTTTCTCAATGTGTCACCATGGGTAAAAGTACGAATCCAGTGTTTGAACAGAGATTCTGATTCAGTAGGTCTTGTGTGGGGATATGGTGTCTGCATTCATATCAAGTGCTGTGGCTGATTTTTGTGCATTCTACTGGTGAGAATCTAAATATATCTTTGCTGCCAATTTAATTCTTCTTCAGTTAAGACTATTGTCATACCAAGTAAGAGAATTTCTACATTTAAACTTTGTTTCTTAGTAAATTTAGACAGGATGACATCATGACATCGTTTTCAACCTAACAATTCAGAACCCCGAGTTATTACAAATTTTGAGTGACTAATATGCTCTCACTCTTTATTTTACATAAATCACATGGCAGGACTGCTATTGGTTTAATTATGGTACCTTATGGTCTTGAGCACAATTACTACTTTTAGAACATAATTTAGCAATTATATTAAAATTCAATATCCTTACAAGTGCAATCAATTCAGTATATATGATTTAATAATTTATCCAATTAGAATAAATAATTTCATTTATATTGTTTTATACAGACATTTTTTCTTCTCTATAATGTATTGTGTTCAAAGTGCTGATTTGTGCCTTCTGAGTGGTTTGTCCAAATTAATGTGAAATTTGTGTTAGGTCATCAATGTTGTTTCTTTCTGTTGCTTGGTAACCAAAAAAATAATGTTTTAATGTTGCAAATCATAAATCACTCACTGTCTAATAATAAAAACAAAACCCTAAATGCTTTGTGGCTCCAAATATAGCCGTTGTAATCTTCGTGAGGTTTGAGTGTCAGTGGAGGGGGCTGAGGGCAAAATTCGAAGCCAAGGCTAGCAAGGGAAACAAGCATGAGATGGCCAGGCAGATTCTTGAAGAGGTACTTTGTTTGCCAGAAGAAGAAAAGTGTGTCAGCCAGAATTGGGACACTTTCTGGGATTAAGAATAAAAGAAAACCAGGCAGAGAACTCCTGCAAGGGTGAAAAAGGATAAATGAACCATGATTAGCAGACAACATAAAGTTCTTTGCTGTTCTACTTTGCTTGGCTCCTCGTTCTCCCCATCAAGGAATCTTTCAAGCTGGACTGCCCTAGCTCTATTTACTAAAATAAAACATTTGTTTGATGAAATTGCTCTGATAACCTGAGGGATTCATTATAACTGAATCTGACCAGTACAGGTACTGTGAGGACAAAAATTCAGGATTTCATCTTTAGAATAGTTTCCATAGCCTAATGTGAGGTAGAGTTTTGACAGCTCAAATCCCCTTTCTCAACATAAAGCGAAGCAATCCATGACCCAAAGTTTGTCCTATTGTATTCCCCTTGGGGTGAAATTATCCCAAAGTCTAATTTTAGTGCTTATTCATCAAAAAATGAATTTGGATTGTGTGTGTGTGTGTATATATATATATATATATATTATATATCATATATACCACATATATGTATATACACCACATATACCGTATAATATATATCATGTAGATAGATAGATAGATATCAAAAAATATAGCTGAAGAGAAGCTCCTGTCTAGCATGGATCCCGTTTATGGTGTGATGGTTAGTTTTTAGTATCAACTTGACTAGGCAATAGTACCCACTTGTTTAATTAAACACTAATTTAAGTGTTGCTGTGAAAGTATTTTGTAGATGTAGTTGACATCTACAATCAGTTGACTTTAAGTAAAGGAGATTACCCTCAATAGTGTGGGTGTGCCTCATCCAATCAGTTGAAGACCTTAGGAGCAAAATGCTGAGTTTTCCCAAAGAAGAAATTCTGCCTCAATACTGCAGCATCAAATACTGGCTGAGTTTCCAGTCTGCTGGAATGTGCTGCAAATTTCAGACTTGCCAACCCTCACAATTGTGCAAGCCAATTCTTTAAAATCTCTTCCTAGGATATATATATATACATATCTCCTATTCGTTTTGTTTCTCTGGAAAACCACGACTAACACAGGCAGATACTTAAAATGTCAAATAATTACATATGTTAACCATAAAAAAGTGATGTGTAAAAAAATTACTAAACATCCTCTTTCTTACCTCTGTAAGTAACCTAAGCACTGTAGATATTATTGACAGTAAAACGCAAATAATGTGGGCAGAAAACATTTTATCATAGTCTCAATACACAAGCACATATATTTGTGTGCTGGATGTGCACATATATACACCCAAGTTTCTTTTTATATCTAGACTCTACTTAATATTACTGGTCATCGTGAGCTCTCTGAACACATCTTAATACAACTGAGTATTTTGGTCAACATAAGGAATAGAATTGAGAAGGGATCGACAGTTGACATTTTTTAAAATGACTCAAGAGAAGATAATACCTAAGAGATGATGAGACAGCCGTGGCTAAGATGTCCAAATAGCTTTTCCATGTAACTTTGACAGTAATGAATGGTACATAATACCAGTTCTAGATGAAGGAATGCTCGGTACATTCAAAAGAATAGAGAAGTCAGAGAATAATGGAAACATTTAGGATTATTAAGTGTCATAAAAGCAAGATGGTAGAATAAAGAACACACAGAGTATATCGTCATTGCCTGTTTTATTTTCACTTTTAAAAAAGCTATTAGCTTTTATCTTTACTTTTAAACCACAAACTTAATCTTGAAAGGCACCTAGCTTAAAGTCATGTTTTCTATTACTATGCCTTAAGATAAGTTTTCACCTAGATATAATCTCTTTATTTTATTCTGTTTATAAAGAGTAAAAGACATTCACATATTTCTTCAGTTCCTTCTGTCTGTTTAATATTCTCATCCTGTCTAGATTATATTTCAGTGGTTTTCATAGTGTGGTCAGTGGATTCTTCTGTGTCTCTGAGATATTTTCGGGGTTCCATAAGGTCAAAACTATTTTTATCACAATACTAAGATGTTATTGCTTTTTTGCTCTGGGTGTACCAATGTTGGAAAAGGAATTGCTGAGGGAAAAGGGCGTGAATTGAGACCGTATTACTAAACTGTAGTAGTAGACATTTTATTTTTCACTTCCCCACACTCACATGAAAAAAAAAAAACAATTTTACCTAGGAACATCCTAATGAAGAAGTAAAATTCATTAATTATATTAAATCTCTATTCCTGCACATGTGTCTTTTAAAATTCTTTGTAATGAAACGGAAAGTACGCATAAAATGTTTCTTCCATAAACCGAAATAGGAGAGTTGTCTGGAGGAAAAGCACATGTACAACTGAGTTGCTAGCTGAACTAGCTACTTCTGTTGTCATGGCAAATCATTCTTACTAGAAAAAAGACAGACAAACAATGGTTATTCAGACTTGGGTATTTGGTAAACATTTCCTCACAGAAGAACAAAGTAAGCCTGTTACTTCAAGGAAAGCAACTGACAGAATTTATTGCTAACGATAATATTTGATCTTTTAAATGAAAGTTAGAGTTTTGAAAAATTTGTACCTGCCACTCTGAGACTGACAGCTTTCCAATGCTTATAGAATTTTCTGATGAAATTGGTAGTGATATGAACAAAAGTAATTTTTCTGCATTCTATATTAAAATGTGACAACATTTGGAAGAGATACATCACTGTGAATCATTATTTTCCAAATGATCAGGGATGATGTTACAAAATCATGCAAGGGTAAATAAAACAGTGAGAGTGCAAGAAAGATCAATGTGTTTTACTATAACAGTTCTTCCTTGATATGATTTGAAATTCTACTCTAACTTGTAGTATGATATCAAATAAGAAATATTCACACTTATCTGAAAGGTTATTAAAATTTCTCTCTTTTATTTTTGGTGAGAAAGATTAGCCCTGAGCTAACATCCGTTGCCAATCCTCCTCTTTTTGCTGAGGAAGACTGGCCCTGGACTAACATCCATGCCCATCTTCCTCTACTTTATATGTGGGACGCTGCCACAGCATGGCTTAACAAGCAGTGCATAGGTCCACACCTGGGATCCGAACCTGCAAACTCCGGGCTGCCAAAGTGGAGTGCACGAACTTAACTACTAAGCCACCAGGCTGGCCCCAAATGTCTCTCATTTTTAAAATTACATTCAAGTACCTCCTCAATCTTTTTCCAACAGTTTAAGCCTTATTCAATTACGTGTTTCTTCATATACCTCAACAAAACACAATATATCCTGAAATATTGAACGTAGAAACAGATATGAAAATCTAGATATCTTCTAAAAAGCCAAACATTAAAGAAGTTTGAAAAAAAATAGAAACAATTCCAGTGTTCTCACTATTTATTTCTGTTTTCCAAAAATATAGTTATTAACACACAGACAGAACTGTTTGGTGGTTATCAGGGGCAAGGTGGGTTGGGGGGTGGGCACAAGAGGTGAAGGGATGCATTTACATGGTGACTGACAATCAATAATGTACAACTAAAGTTTCACAATGTTACAAACTATTAAGACATCAATAAAAATATATATAGTTATATTATAAAAATATTATTTACGTTAACATGTTTATTGTCACTTTTAAATTAATTAAAAACATATTTAAATTTTATATTTTCATATACATTATGTTTAATATCCATAGATAGTACCAAAAAAGAAAAAGAGCTCTTTGAAGCAATGAAAATTAAAACTCCACCCCTGTGTACATGTCGTTTTATAATGTTATGCGATAAAATAGAAAGCACATATAAAACACTTCTGCTGTATATTGAAATACAAGTTGAGTTGTAAATTGCTAAGCAATAATTTTTAAACTCTAATTGGATCCTGAAATCGACAAGTTTGAAAATTTCCCATTACAGATCATTCTTTCAAAGAAAATAGATTTGTGCTGGTTTCCATATTAGCGACAATCACACTAAGTGCATCCAAATGATTGCTCCTTGAATAAATTCCCCAAATAAATCCACTGCTATCTACATTCTTCCTACTGTCTACCTAAAACTCAAACACCGAATACATTTGGATGACAAAATAGTCTCTACTCTCCCTACTCACTCTTTCAATCCTTGCTATCTGAAATAAAGAACAAAATCGATTCGGCGATTAGGGGATACTTATGTCTTAACACATGGCCTTGTCTATTAACTTTTTACCACTTTAAGATTCATGGTCATCTATTGTTTTGTCTGTCCAAGCACACAAGTTTTCCAAGAATATTCCTTAACAATTCAATTTTACTAAGAGGTTTGTTTACAATGAGTATCTATGTTCATACAAAATAATGACCTCCCTGTGGCATTGTTGATGAGGCCAGTAGCAGGACCCAATGCCAACTGAATTAGTGAGCCAATCCATTGTTATATTTGGACAAAACTTCCTCAATCATGCTGATGCCCTTGAACGAAGGAAGCTGTTAACTCTAAAGCTGCCACTTGTGATTTACCACTAAGAGAACTGAAAGCCAAGCAAGTCAGAGTCAGAAGAATGAGGCAGATACACATAGAGCAAGAAAAGCAGGAATGAGAAATGGGAAGAACAATTTCTCCTATTTTTCTTTTATTTCTTATTCCTAACATTGGTTCTTAAGAGATTTCCTTTGTCCTTACAATAAATTTTGATTAGTTATCTCCAGATAAAATCAAATTATCATAACTAACTAACTGCCAAAATTATCAGTTGTAATCTCTGTTCTGGTTATGACTTCAAAGTATACACAGAGCTTAGAGAGCCTTCCAAAGAGGGTACATATAAATCCATGCTGCAAAAGTAATTTTTTTCTGTGGGTTTTTTTTTTTTTTTTTTGGTGTGTGTGGTTTTTTTTTTTGTGTGTGTGTGTGAGGAAAATTAGCCCTGAGCTAACATCTGTTGACAATCCTCCCCTTTTTGGTGAGAAAGATTGGCCCTGGGCTAACATTCATACCCATCTTCCTCTACTTTATATGTGGGACGCCTGCCACAGCATGGCTTGATAAGCGGTGCGTAGGTCCACGCCCAGGATCTGAATCAGCAAACCCGGGGCCGCCAAAGCAGAGTGTGCAAACTTAACCACTATGCCACTGGGCCAGCCCCAGTAAAAACAATTTTTTGATAGGACCTCAAGTTTCCCTCTCCTCTGGTTTTCTTGTTTTTTCCTCCATTCCTGGCAGTTACTTCTCACAAGTTCCTCTCTGTTCATGTTCTTGTTCCCCAAATTTCTGTCCTTGGGCTCTTTATTTTTAGCATATATAATTTTCCTGTTGACTTCAGCTGCACCTATGATTTAATTTCTATTTGTACACTGGTAGCTCCCAAATCAGTATTTCTGACTTCTCTTTTGAGACCAAGATTCATTTAGTCAACTGCTTGCCAAATATATCCAATTGCTGCTGTATAAAAACCGCAAACTTGGAAAACTCAGTATTGGCTTTGTCACTTTCTCAAGACCAGCTCTCCCTTCTTCTACCTGTATTCTTTTTCCAGTGAGTGATTTCTCCATCTGCCTATTTACTCAGGATGAATACCATTGAAACCCTCTTTAATATTAACAATCCCTCTCTGTAAAACTCCGCTTACCCCATACTTTTCTTCTCCAACAATTGTTAATTCTGTCTCATAAATACATCTTGAATATCCTTCTCCCCAACTCCACAGATTTTCATTATCTGTCACCTGGACAATCAAGTAGAGACTGAATGATCTCCCTGACTCTAGTCCCCTAGTCCTCTACTCCATCCTTCCAGTTGCTGCCAAAGTGATTCCCAAAATGCAAACCTCATCATGTCACCCCCTTGATTACACTTCTCCTGTGGCTTAACATCATCACTGTAGACTGATGTTTCCATCTGATATTGCAGTCTTTGCCCACTAAAATGATCATGAGAAAAGTAAAACAAACAAAAAATAGCCAAGAGCAGCAAAGAACAAGCAAACCAAGCACAAAAACGATTTTATACATACACACATACACACACACACACGATATAATAGTATGTATATATTCAAGTGCGTGCATGCATACATTGAAAGCTACGTAACGTTATAACTGCTAGAGAGCATCTGCTAGACAGGTGACACTGGGCTGAAGCAGGGAGAGTAGTCTGCTTGCTTTGGAATCAGAACACCGCTGACTGTGACACAGGCCAACAAACATTGATGTGATCTGCCTTTGCTGTCGGCCAAATCATGGACTTTATCACTAATTTATGTTACAGATACTGTTGGCTACATCCTGCTCCTTCAGTCAGCCTCTGGTTTAGGAAAACAAAAAACGAAAAAACAACAATGGTATTCTTAAGATTTGTAGAGAAACCCGAACACATTTCCATTCAAAAGATGTACCCACCCACTAAGCTATAGTGAAAACTCTGTGAGAGGAGGGAGTGTCAATTACCCTATACCCAACACGTATCGTGGTACCTGCCATAGTACAGGAGTTCAATAGATCCTGTGCAATAGACAAATGAGTAAGTTAATAGAAACAATACATTCCTGAAGAATGTGAAATATTCCTAAACTACATTCTATGGCAATTACACTCTTGATCCTTTATTTGTCACAAATAAAAGACATATTGAAACAAAATGTCTATAACACCAAATTATCTGTAGTTAGTTTTGTTTTTTGTTTTTCCACCTGGACAGCTGTAGGTGCGCTATCTAAGAAGATATAAAATTAAGTTTCTGGTATTATGGAAGCAAATTTATCAGATGCAGAGCAAGATATTTCAAGAAATATGGTAATCTGACTATATAAAGATATAAAACTTAGAGAATACAGAGAAATAAAGAGAGACAGAAGAAGCAAGTCTCAAGAACAGTGATCCTTAGAGAGTTTTTGTTGTTGTTTATTTATTTGTTTGCTGGTTGTTTGGCTTTAAATCACGGACTTTTAAAATCAGACTTTCACCCAGGGACATTCTGAGTCATAAGGCCTGTGGTGGAACCTCAGAATAGATATTTTTAAAAAATAATAGATCTGCAGTGCAACCAAGTTTGGGGAACATTACTTTCTTAGGACATTTTTTTTTACTTAAAAAGTAATTTTATAAATTCAACTTGTATTATAAAATACTTACATCCCTAAAATTTTATTAATTTTCATACAATGCAGTATCATCTCTAACATGCCACTACAGAATGAATGGTTATTGCTTTAATCATGGAAATCTCTATTAGGCTTTGTAGTAATCATGTCAGATATCATTTTCTCCAGTTTTGTCCACTATTTTCTTTCTCTGTTGTTGGTATATTTCTTCTGCATGACAACTGTTCGTTCCAAGGGGCTATGATTTCTCCATTCTAACTTGCATGGCCACCCTGTCTCTTACTAAGAAAGTTCTGTGTTATTTCTTTCCCATTTGAATGATCTGGTTTTAGCATTTCATGCTGTATAATTTTATAACCAACTTAAAACTCACTGAATTACTATTCTGATTGCTTAGTTTACTTATTTTTTAAAGGAAAAATAGGCTGGTGAAAGATTTTTTAGGCACGACTAGAAGATTCCAAAGTATCTCAATGTTGGAAACATTAAATTTTTCATATTGATAATATCTGTCTCTCAGTTGTCCAGAAGTGCCAAGATATTTTCTTCCAGGTAAGCCATTAAATGTTAAATCTAGAAAACAAAACTTTAAATATTTTTGGAGACGTGTTAATGGAAATCATTTTTAGATATTAAAAGAATTTGCAACCCTCTCACCTCAATGGCACTGTCTACTTATCTTCAAATTGATTATTTTCCCTGAAGAAGATAAAATATTTTAGAACACTATGAATATGCTTTTCATTCACTTTTAAATTTTGAACTGATTTTAATTAGTACAACCAGCCCTGATCAGTCTGATATCTTGCCTGCTATTCTTTCTCTCTGTTACGTAAACTTTGCCTTTAGCATTTAAACAATGCAGCACCTAAGCAGGATAATTGTCAGGACCTTCATGACTTCACATTATTTCAACCTTATTATTGGAGATATTCCCATCATACACTATGTAAAAAGTCCTTTCTTTTTGTGCACGTCATTTAGTTATGGGAATATTAAAAGATCTTATTCAGGCATCTATTTCTTAATAAGAAAAATGCAGAGAGGTGATGCTACACAAAATCAGTTCATATACTCACAAGCCTTCAGCCCCATCTTCAATGCAGAAACCCTAGACCTGTTGAGCTAATTTACTCCGTATATCAGTTGGAAAAGATCCTTTCATTCATCTGGCATATGGCCAAGATTAAAAGAGGGAAAAGACCCTTTTTCCCCTGACTTTTCATGCTTATACTTCATTCTCAATGATCAAAAGAGGTAAGCAAAGATCCATTCAAAGAAATAGTTTCTTCCTAAAGCCTGGGTGGGTAGCGTAACGTTTCATTTACTATGCTTTTTCCTAAACATTCCATATGCATTTAAAATATTTTCTACATGGACAAATCTAATTCTATTGCCCCTAGGGCACTACTTACTAATCCAACACTGCCGTCCTCAATTCATTTCCAGATCCTCAGTTCTCCAGAAAATGACCAAATAGAAAGGGCACTAAAATGAAATCTAAACATTCAATTAATGTACCTTATATAAATTTTATACTCCCTATTCCATACGTTATAGGAAAAGGCAATAAGCCAAATCCTAACCTCTGACCTAGGAACTAAGGGATCAGGCTGACTACCATATCTGTCATTTTACATCTTCCCTTCTTTGATGAATCCTGTTTTCTAATATAGCCCTTAATAAAATAACAAACTGAAGTGAAAAAAATGTCAGCGTGTGAATCACCATGACTACAAAACATAACAATTCTGGAACCTGTACAGAGGCATTTGGATTATCCAGATAAGATCAGTGTTTGTTCAATAATTTGTATATTTGAGTCGTGGAACCCAAACTATATATAAAAGAATTAGTTTAGCCCCTCAAATACTTCCTTCTAATACTTCTACCATTTGTAAGGCCATTTTCATCATTTTGTGAAACTGTCCTAGGTGATAAACATTCTTCCTGTAATACTAGTTTTTCCTCAATTTGCAAAGGAACTCATTCTTTGTATAAATCATTCCTGGCTTCTAATTATGATCCTAACATGTGAACCACTTCTATTCTCCCAGTGATGACAAATATTTTATTCAGTATTACCTGCATTTAAGCACCACTAGAATATAATTTCCTCTGACGGTCTATCACAATGACTCAAAGCAAGCGCTCCACTCATTTTGAAAAGAAATCACAATCTATATTAAAATTTAAATTCACATATTCACATGAGTTATTATCAGTCTTCATATTAACATTTTGTATGCAGAACAACTTATCTAGGACCAATTACTTGGCATTCAAGACCCTGAACTGATTATGATATGTTTGTAGAGTTTTGCTTTCACCACAAAGTTCTCCCACATAAATGGCCCTGAGATATGACTTCCCAAGTGTAGTTGAGCTGGGTACCTGAGGGTTACTGTAAATATTCAATAAGAACATGAACACCATTCTACCTTGTTCCCAAAACAGACACAGATGAAAAGAAGTTAATCTTGTTAATTTGCTGTTTTCTTGTTTAACCTGAGGAGTGATTCAGGGGTCACCAGGATTTATGAGCTGGTTTTGCAGGAGAAAAGGAATGCATTTAAGGAAGTTACGACCACCAGATAACCAGCCCCCAGCTGCCATTGATGCCCAGAAGTCTGGCTGCTCAAGGGCTTATCTGGAGTGAAAGAAACACAGACTTCTTTGTTTCTCTGAAACTCCTCCTCCCAAGCTCCTTAGCTCTATAAAGACTTCTTGCTTTCTTCTTTCATTAAGGTGGATTTGAGAGAATCTCTCCTCCTGCCTTCTCATTTTGGCCAAGTCGAATAAAACTTTCTCTCTCTCCCAGTACCAGTATCTCAGTGATTGGCTTATTGTGCATCAGGCACACTAACTTGAGATTAAGAGGTTTGGTATCTGAGGGACTAGTTAAGCAAGGGTCTACAAGCATTTTGTTTATTCCCTATAAACACCATGCGGGATTTTCTTTTCACTTTCCTACCTTTTTCCTCCTTATACAGATACCACTGTTTACAAAACAAAATTAAAATAATGGCAGAAGTTGTATTGCTGGGTACCGAGTAGTGGCATTAGAAAGGAAATAAAGGGATGACGGACTAGAAAACTCTCATAGTCACTCATGGTCATTCCCCCAAATGCTGTTCCCTCAATGTAAATTTCTATGTCTCATTGACCGTGTTTATTATCCCACTTCTATCTGCTCATCCCACTCAAGAAAACATCCCTGGTCAAACATAATAAGATAAGTGAAAGAGAAATAGATGGGTCAATCCTTTGGGTTCTCAAGATTAAGGATTTAAAAAGAAAGATATTTAGGGGCCACCCGGTGGCATAGCGGTTTCGTCCGCGCTTGGCAGCCCGGGGTTCGCCGGTTCGGATCCCGGGCACCCGCCAACTCACTGCATGTCAGCCACGCTGTGGTGGCATCCCATATAAAGTAGAGGAAGATGGGCACGATGTTAACCCAGGGCCAGTCTTCCTCAGCAAAAAGAGGAGGATTAGCAACGGATGTTAGCTCAGGGCTGGTCTTCCTCACCAAAAAAAATTTAAAAGTGAACTACGAATGGAGATTCTTCCTGGACTATATTCTGTATTCAGAGACTTTAGTGGGAAATAAGTTTTCCTATTTTTCTGGATGAGAGTTAAAATACTCTTTTAACCTAAACTAACAATTTACAGAAGAACTTTTAAAGAAAGACTTTGAAACTGAAGAATTGACTGCATTTATTTTATTTCTGCAATTCAAAACATTTTAATCTATATCTAACACTAAAGTAGAAATGTGCAATTTTCCTAAGATTATTATTGTGAAAAAAGCTATTCCATTGTTCACAGTTTGTTACCCTTCTCACTCTCCTTCCCTATCCCTCCACATCCATACTAATCTGTAAGAAATTATTCACCATTACCTGTTTGAAGAAAATTTCCCTTTTCTGGCAAACTTAAACTCATGAAATCCCCAAAGAGACAAATAGAAAAGGCAAAACTTCTCACAAAGAACAAATTTTCAGTTGTTCTTATAAATTCAAAGTTGAAGAAACAAACAGTTGTAATCTGACAATTGTGTATTAGGGAAGAAGCTGTTTAGTAAAAATCACAAACCATTCAACCCTCTTGGGATATTATGCTCCATTGTGAGATATATTCAAGGAGCTCAAAATACCATGTGACCTTTACCAAAACGCCCACATTTTACGACACTCTCTCCATTCCTGATTCCTTTCTTGCCAGTTTTTTCTAGCAGCTACTAGATTGCAGCAGTCCCTTGGCTTGACATCATTTATCCAAGTGGTAAATTATCATCTCAGACTTTATACTTACATTTGACTCAATCCTAAATTTATCAGATGCTGAACTATTCCTGAGGAATATTATGCATGTCACTTATAAACCATTATTTAAAGTACAGTGATTAAGCATTATCACCAAAGATTAGGCTCATTGCCACACGACTTTTGTTTTTAAAAAAATCAAGAAAGTTTAATTATGTTGCATTAAATACAGTGATTGTAAACAGGATGTATGTAAGAAACACTGGACCATTTATACTAATAATCAAGAACCACTTGGGATTAAAGCAATTCTTTCCCAAAAGTCTCAGAGAAACTTTTAAGAACCAACACTTAGGTTCCTGCTTTACAGATAAGTAGATTTTATTATCTTATTTACACTAGGCACTGGAATCTCAACAATATGGAAATGTAAAAAAGCTGTTTTCCACTTTTACCACACTTAGATGGTAGCCCAGGTCCACCTAGACTATCCCTTTTCTCCTTTTTATTCTGAAGGTGAAATACCCACACCACACCCTGCATAATCTCTAGAATGACAGCATAAAGCAGTTCCTTACAAAATTATTTACTTCCAAGGACAATGAATCAGATGATATCCTTGCCTTGGAAAAACGTGGAATGTCATTTGAGCTATGTATCAGTGTAAATGTTGTCAGTAAAAATGTACCTGAGAATGTAAAGGAGATAATCAAAATATTTTGAGCAAGTCATACTTTGCTACTTTCCTCTGGATTAAATCTCTTTCTTAAAATAACAGAGATTTTTAACATATCTGTCCTCTTTTTATATCTCATCAAGTGAAATTGTAAAACTTTCGGTATAATTTAAGAGTTAGAACAACCAGACGATTTTATGCTTAAATTTTATTTCTATATTTGCTTTCTGCCCTCCCCTTAGATTGGTCTCCCCCAGTGTCCTTCCCTCTTCCCCTTCTTGATGTGACTTGGTATTAGAGAGAAAAATTTATGGGAGTGAAATGAACTTGAAAGCCTTTCTTCAAATATTTTCAATCACTTCAGGCTAAAGCTGTTTTTTTTTAAAGGGAAAACATTCTTTTTCTCAGAAGAGTAGAAAAAGCAAGATCAAAATGTATCCCTATGCCAAACCGTATTTGAGTTTCATAATATCAGTGTTAATATAAAAATGAAATCTGTTCATTTTTCTAGTTTTTCTCATTTGCCTCATATTTGCAGTCCCCTGCATCGACGGTTGGAACTTTTTAGTAAATGTGCAAGTTTTTCTATTTCCCATGCCTCTGGAATGTAAGAGTTAGATTTTAAATATTCCATGCTTGAAAAGCTAAAATGTGTTGCTGGGAGAGGTTGTATAATCTCTTTTGCTGGAGATCTTTAAGAACAGAATAGACACCTCTCCTCCTGAGTTAGTTTAAATGTAGCCATGCCTAGAGGCAAGGAAAGACAGTAACTGACCTCTGGAGATACTTTTAAGCTCTATGATTTATGAAATGGCTATGCAGGGTTTCAGAGGAGTGAGTAGACATACCAGCTAGTAGACCTTCCCACAGAAATTTATAAAATTTGCCTAATTTATACAGTACATTAAGGAACGTATTTTAATGAATTGTAAAAGCCTTAGTTTCAAGTTGTTAACTTGATTTAGGAATCAAATAATAATCATTGAATACCATATTTATATGTGGTAGGACAAAAAATGACCCTGCAAAAAGATATGCACATCAAATGCTTGGAAACCGTGATTGTTAATCTGATTTGGAAAAGGGTCTTTGCAGATGTGATTAAGTTAAGGATTCTGAAATAAGCCATAATCCTGATTTATCAGGGTGGGCTCTTCATTCAATGACAAATGTCGTTATAATAGAAAGGCAGAAGGAGATTGGGGATAGAAGAAGACAAAACACATAGGAGAGAATGCAATAGGAAGACAAAAGCAGAGATTGGAGTGAGGCAGCCACATGCCAAGGAAAGCCCAGGAATGCTGCAGCCACCAGAAGCTGGAAGAGGCCAAGAATGGGTTCTACCACAGACCACCAGAGTGAGGGCTCTGCCAGATTTAGGACGTCCAGCTTGCAGAACTGTGAGAGAATAAAATTCTGTTGGTTTGAGCCACTAATGTGGTAATTTGTTACAAAACCTACAGGAAACTAATACATTATGCTTTAGTAAAATGTTAAATCTGAATCTAAGTTACTATGAGACAATCACATTGGGTCATTTGACTTTCCATAAATTTTATTATGCTCATGTTACTAGAACAGTAATGATAATTGCATATTTCGATTTACTCCTCCCCCGTTTCATCCCCCAGCCGTCTCCCTAGAGGTTATCAATATTAAGAAATTTATGATTGTCATTCCTTATCTTTTCATATTGCTTTATCCCGTATTTATATTTCCATAAACAAAATATGGTTACCTCTTTATAAGCATTTAAAAATGGGATCATTCTGAGTATAGTCTTCTGCAGCGTGTTATTTTTGTTCAACATTATAGATTCAAAGGTTGTCTTTCCCACAGCTTTAGTTCATTTATTTTCTCTGTGGTACAATATTGCACTGTGTGACTGTAGGCCCTTTGAGTTGTTTGTTTCCAAAGTAAATAATATCATGAACAACCTCTCGTATATATCTTCTGGAGCACGTATAAAACGGTTTCTCTATAAATTTAGAAATGGAATTACTGGGTCACAGGTAAGTGAATTGCTTTCCAAGATTGCTCTAGAATTTAGAATTCTACCAGCAAAAATTGGTATTCATTCACATCCTCACCAACATTTGTAATTTTGAACCAATTTTTCTACTCTTCGTGGCGTAAACTAATATTCATTTTGGTCTTAGCTTTAATTTCTCTGATACAAATGAGATGGAGCCAATACCATCTAAGACAATGGCTTATAAGAGCTTGCTTGGTCTGATCCCCAGTTACTTCTACTCTTCTTTTAGTCTTCTCTTGTTCCTGTTCAATCACACTAACCTGCTTGCTGATCTTTGAATCTACCAAACACACTTGACACTCAGAGTGTTTGCTCTTAATCTTCCTTTTGCCTGGAAAAATCTTCCTTTTGTTTTCCCCAATAACTTCATGACTTGTCTTTCATTTCTTTCAGGTCATTTCTCAAAGGTCACCTCCTTACTGAGAACATTCTTTACATTGAAATCTCTACCTTCTCTCCAACCCATAATCTTTACCCCCTTACCTTACCTTTTCTGCTTAATTTTGTACAAAGTACTTATTATTTTCTAACACACTGGGTATGTATTTATTTATTTTTTGCCTGCCACCCCTAAAATATATGTTTCATGAGGATAAGGATTTTTATTTGCTTTTTTCATAGCAACATAACCTACATCCATATTTAGCATATGTTGATACCAAGTAAATATCTAATAAATGAGTAAATAAATGAATTGCCTCTCTATATCTTTTGTTCATTTTTCTATTATTTTGTTGTCATCATGATATGAATTTGTGGAAGTACTTAATATTCTTTGCATGCATACAAATCCTTTGTTGATCACATGTGTTTCAGATATTTTCCCCAAAGTGTGATTTGCCTTTTTGACATTTTCACAATACACATTAATAAACTGAAGTTCTTAATTTTAATGTAGTCAAATTTATCTTGTTTATAATACCCCTTCTTATGCTAAGGTCATAAAAATAGTTGTATGTCATTTCCTGTAAGTTTTTAAAGTTTTACCTTTCACATTGCTGTAATTGCTTTATGAGTATGGTATGAGTGGTGTGATTTCCTCTTTCCCTATATGAATAACCAGTTTTCTCTGGATCATGTATTAACTAGTGTCTCTTTTCCTCTGGGGTCTGTAATGTCATATATCTCAGAATTGAAGTGTTTATATATTTTGGGGCCTGTGTCTGGGCTCTCTAATCTGTTCACATAGCCAATTTGACTATTCCAGCACCAGTATTGTGTGGGCTTAAATGACATTGCTTTAAAATAATTCTTGATAGCTGATAGGATATGTCCTACCACCTTATTCTTCTTTTTCAGGAGTATCTTTGTTCTTGTTGGCCTTTTCCTTACCCAGAAATTTTAGATAAAGTAATCAAATTATATCTACCACAAAACACCTTCGTGGAGATTTTTAGAGGTTTTTTTTTATTGTAATTACATTGTATCGTTATATCTGTTTGGGGACTATCAGCAATGTTGCCTTATTGAACCTCTCTCTGGCTTTGATATATGTATCTAATTATTTAACAACATTTAAAACACATTTCTCAATAAAGTCTTGAATCATTCTCCTGTGATAACCCAATTACATAATGACATATTCTTTATACTTTACTGAGTTCTATTAATATTTTGCTTAAGATTTTGTGTATTTAAGAATGAGATTGGCCTGTAACTTTTTCATACTTTTTTTTTACTAGTTTTGATATCAAGGATAAGCATCATGATATAAACATGAATTATGGTTTGATTATGTTTTCTATATTCCCTGAAAGAGTTTGAGTACACTTGGAATTTTTTTTAAGTTAAGTAGAATTGTTCTGATAAAAAACACCTGATCTGGTATTTTAACAAATTATTTTTATATGGTATTAGGAGATTTTTAAAATTACAGTAAATAGAAAGAGGGCAGCAAAAAATGAATTTAAACAAAAAACAAATCATTTAACTGAGCAAACAGAAAAAATAATTAAGGGATTCAGACTACTCATCAAGAAAATAGAGATACATATAGTTAATTAGTCATGAGACGGGAAAATACACTATCACATATAAGGACAACTTTTTTTTTTTTAGAAAATACAATGAATTCTTAGGATTGTTAAATTCCCAACTAAATAAACAATCCTCTAGGTAAATGTATGTTTCAAAAATTGATTCAAGTAGAAAACATGAATGGAAAAATAATCTAAGACAAGAACTGAAGGATTATTTATAATGCTAGAGAAGAATCACTGAATCCAGAGCAGGAAATGTGCAGCTTAGCTTCATCGGAAACTGGGACAAAGAATCATGAATTCAAAAGCTCTCAGAGACTATCATTATTCCCTCCATTTCTCCAATGCCACGGAATCTCTCATTTCTCTTTTCTCTGCACACAAGCTTCATCCTTTTCTGTCTACAGCTGCACAGTTCAGTCTAATAGCTTCTAGCCACATGTGGCTATTTATTTAAACTTAAATTTAATAAAATTTAAAATTCACCTCCTCAGTAACACTAGTCACTTTTCAAGTAATCAGTAGTCACACGTGGACAGCAGCTATTATACTGAACAACGCATATATAGCACATTTTGAATAGTGTACATGTGTAACAATCCATCTTCTACTTCATGATGAGCGTATTCAGAAGTGGCTGCTCAAACTCAGCTTCAAAGTATTTCCTAGTTAAAGATACTAATACAGACTCACTGAATTCTATGATTTTCCAGTTCTAAATTGCTGAGGAAGATAATTTTATGGCTCCAATTGGATCTAGTAGCTGCACATTATAAAAATAACCAGGATATGATCCTTGGTTGGCAACAATCTCAGAAAGAGACAACCAAATGCATATCACAAGAGCTGATTAAAAAAAATATTAATGGCCCATAAATATATTTAATGTTTAAAGAAATATAAATTAACTACCAGATTTAACTACCAACATAATTGCCAAGTTGCTAATTTTGTTTTATGTTTTGTTTTTGAATATCCAGCATTAGTAGGTTTCGGCCAAATGAACACTCTCGTAATTTTCTAGAAGCACTGTAATTCAATATAATATGGTTGAAGTGCAACTTTGCAATATTTGCCAAAAGCATTTTATATGGTTGTGTGAACACCCAGGAATTTACACAAAACAAATATTCAGAGCTACATACAATTTCTAAGTTTTTAGTTTTAACAGCTAAAAATGAAAACAAATATAATGTTCATGTCAATCAAAGTGTAGGCTGAATCCATACTAGGCTGGCAGAGAACGAGTGCCCCCATTAATGTTGTTTATTATGGTTAACATTTTCTTGCTATTATTATTTAATGACATATGGAAATACTGAGGATACATTTTAATTAAGATTATAGAAGTATATTTAAGAAATAGAAAAAATATGACTGGATAGGAATAATATTTATCTCCGGGTACTGATATCATGGGCCATTTTTTAGTTGTGCCTTCATATATACATCAGCATTTTATTTCAAATCTTCACAGAGAATATGTGCTATGTTTACAGTAACAAATTACAATAAAAGTTATTTAAACATGTACGATATTTTTAGATTTATGCTTTAAAATGATAGCATCCTTTTCACCTGATAAATTCTCTTCTAATTTCTCATTTTAAAAAAGCCATGAATATTTATAATTCCTGGAAAATTTTCAACATCATTGGAGACAAAATATATCCTTTCTTTTTTGGGGGGGTTTGAGAGAATTTTCCTACAAGTGCATCTCTGATAAAACTGAAGCAAAAAATAATGATCTCTTAACACTTTGTTTTCTGAAACAGAATACATGACTAGTTTGGGAATAGATTAGATTGTTAGGGCTGCTGTAACAAAGAACCACTAACTGCATGGCTTAAACAACAGAAATTTATCATCCCACAACTCCGGGGGCGGAAGTCCAAGGTCTAGTTGTCAACAGAATTGGTTTCTAATAAGGCTGTGGGGGAGAATCTCTTCCATGACTGTCCTCTAGCTTCTGGATGTTTGTGGACAACCTTTGGCATTTCTTGGCAAAGGATACTTCATCCTGATCTGCCTTCCTTTTCTCATGATGTTCTGCCTGTGTGTGCGTCTCTGTGTACTCATTTCTCTTTTTTATAAGGACATATTCACATTGAATTAGGGCTGCATTAATGACTTTATCTTAACCTGATTATCTGCAAATACCCTATTTCCAAATAAAGACACATTCACAGATATTGAGGGCTAGGATTGAGCATCTTTGAGAAACAAAATTCAACCTATAACAGGGAGTAAATTAGAAAGAAATAACCCACCTCTCTTTGCTTCTGTATTGGATGTATAAAGCCATTCTAATCAGAACATTGAGTAGCTCCATCACCATTGCACTCCAACTACATGAGGACTGTTTTCTGAGGAAATTTGCTTTGTTCCCTCACTCTCCCAACACCCGTCACCAACTCTCTCACTATAATCATTAAGGGACTAGGGCTGCAATTAGGTGACATACCCAGAGGGAGAGGAGGATAGACAGCAGAACTTTGCTCTGTGAAATACATAATCCTTTTGAGAAGCAATGCCATTTGAAAGGCTGAGAAATTCCCACAAAAGTTTCTAGAGAGGGGAGGATTGACACCAAACTGCAGAAGGTGAAACAAATGAATGGGAGGTAAGGAAGCAGTGAATATGACAGTGTAGGTTACCATGTCAAAAATCTTGCCTATGAAAGAATAGGTAAGTAATATTAAGGAAATTGTTATGGAAGGTCAAGGTTTTTGATTTGTTTGGATAGTTAGTTGTTTGTTAGTTTTAAGTAAGAGAGAATTGAGTTTAAGGTAAGGATATCATAGACTGAGACAAGCGGAAAATATTTTTAAAAGGGGGGAATACATGATAGAAGGACTAGGTAGGACGGAATTTGCAGAAGTGGAACTTAGTTGTGAATATAAGGTGAAAGTCTTTTGCGCAAATTACAAAGAGTTAGGGCTCCTAGGATTGCAAATGACAGAAAATAAACAAGTTTTTCATTACAGAATTATTATATGCATATTTTTGCATTGTTATATTTTGCACATTTTTTGTATCAAGTGCTATGTCTCTCAAGTCTTCGTAATCCCTACAGCAGGGAGATCACATGTGTGAATCTGATCAAAGATGGTAAGCCAAGGGCTAAGAGAATAGTTTTGTTAAGACTCTGGATTTAGTTGTGATGATGACTTACAACTCTAAAAATTTTAGTAAACAAATGATAATAAATAAAAAAGACTACAGTGCCCTTCCTCAGAAGCAAGAAGAGAGCCTAAACTATCATTGTTTAAGAACTATATTATATGTTTCTAAAGTTCCATTTCCAAAGTGACACTAATTTTTAAATTACTTTCAAGTATGTGCTATATCTATCATACAATTTACAGATTAGGGCTAACATTTTTTCATATTTTTCAAGTTTTATTTCTGTCTTTAAGTTGCATTTTATTTTTCACAAACTACTTCCTCTACCACAATATGTTGCCATATGAATTAAAATATGAAAATTAGTATGCCCATGTGGTCGTTGATTGAAAGGCAATTTGTAGAGCATCTACAACTGCTATAATCTGCCCTTTTATCCTAAATTGTCATTCAAACAGTATCTTCTGGTTATACTTAAGAGTGAGCTATGCTCTCATTGATGACCGACAGTGCAATACTGCTTGTTAAATACAGTGTTTCGAATATCACCTCAGCTTTTGAATAATTACTTTATTTAATAGTTGACTAATCAGAACCCAAAAGAGAATTTCTCAAAATGAACTATTCGCCTCCCTAGTTGCTTTTCCAAAGTGCCTCTGTAAGTGTAGCAAGCTTGACATTCATTTGAAACTTATTAATATTACAAGTACCATTAGCCATGAGCCAGAAAATGTGAATTCCCTTAGCAGAAGACACACAAAATACCTTTGCTATTAGAACTCCCTCAGAGGAGTAGGAGATGACGATTCAACATTTTTTTGGCAGTGAGGTATTTTTAATATAGTCGTGCACCACATAACATTCTGGTAAACAATGGACTGCTTATACGGCAGTGGTCCCATAGATTAGTACCGTACAGCCTAGGTGTGTAGTAGGCCATACCATCTAGGTTTATGTAAGTACACTCTATGATGTTTGCACAACGATGAAATCACCTGACAGCACATTTCTCAGAACACATCCCTGTCATTGAGCAACACATGACTATATTAAAATATAGCTCTTTGATTTCTTTGTAATAATCATATTAATGTTCATCTTAATGTTCTTTTTTCATAAGATAGCTGATATATTCATTTTGTTAATTTTTCTTTCTCTATTGCCTTTAATAATAATTTAACTTTAATTATTTTTTTCTTGTTTTCATATTCATATGAAACAAGGAGTCCTACACATACCTGTTTAGAAATTAACTAGTTTTCATTAATTAGCTGTCACTAAATATGTCACCAGAGCTTCATAATTTGGAGACAATTTTTGGAAAAGATGTGAAGAAATTGTTTTAAAATACTTTGTCAAAAATATTTGAAAAAAATGGAAATAACCTTTTCAGAAAAATGTAAATAACTGCAAAGAAATGTATCAAAGATACGACAAACTGTAGCCAACCAAAATTGGATTACACTTTGTCTAGCCACGGTTCTTGAAACAAGCACTACTCTTCATTTGCTGTACAAATTCTAGGCATGATTTTCTTGCTTATAAGTGAAACTTGGAATTATAAGTTTTCAAGAACACTCTAGCAATATTTAAAATTATCTATACTCTGAACATTTTTTTTTATTTGCTGAGAAAGTTTAGCCTCGAGCTAATATCTGTGCCAGTCCTTCCTCTACTTTACATGTGGGTCACCACCACAGCATGGCTGACAAGTGGTGTAGGTCCACACCTGGGATCCAAACCTGCGCCCCAAAGTGGAGCGCACCAAATTTAACCACTAGGCCACAAGGCTGGCCCCTATACTCTGAACATTTTAAATGCAACCAAGTGGTTTAATTTAGAAGAAATAAACCTAAATTTAAAAATATATGGTTTACTAGATATTTAGCATGAACATATATTTCTATTTATATATTCTTTTATTTGTGTATTTATATACATATTTATGTATCTATGTATGGTCTGTGGTGACAGTCAGCTTCTAAGGTGGTTCCCAATGATCCCCACCTTCTAGTATTCTTGTATTATATGTAATTTGTGGTCCTTAATGTGGGCAGGACCTAGTGACTTACTTCTAGTGAATAGAATATGGTGAAAACCTTGAAGATTAGGCAACAGAAGGACTCTGGCTTCTCTCTTGCTCATCTTCTCTTGCTCTCCCACTCACTTGCTTTGATGGAGGCCAGCTTCCATATTGTGAACTGCCCTATGGAAAGGTCCATGTGGCAAGAAACTGAGGGAGACCTCTGGTCAATAGCCAATGAGAAGCTGATTTCCTCAGTTCAACTACCCCTGAGGAAATGAATCTTGCTAATGACAATGACTGAGCTGGGAAGCAGATCCTGCCCTGCTTCCAAGCCTTCCAAGCCTGTTGAGCCTTCAGTTGAGATCACAGCTTTGGCCATCACCTTGTTTGCAGTCTTGTAAGAGATCCTGAACCAGAGAACCTAACCAGGATGTGGCTGAATTCTTGAGCAACAGAAACTATGAGGTAATAGATTGTTGTTCTAAGCCACGACATTTTGGGATAATTTGTTATGTAGCAAAAACTAACTAATGCATCTACTATATATTTATCTACAACTCCACATAAAATTATGTAAATACTGTTTATTGGAGTATTTACTACTGATCCTCTCAGTTACAAAGATAGTGGTAAAAATCTTAGCTAAGTGTCATAAAATATACTCTGGGTATTTCTGTTCCTATTAATTGTTGCACAGATAAGTTTAAATTCTAGAAATTAGGAAATGTATATTTTTCAAATGTGAACTGTGGAAAATACTGTCATTAAAGCCTGCAGATATTTTGTGGTGACGCCTCCTCTCTGCCAGTTCAACGATAACATAAATATTTTTAAAACTGCTCTGATGTTGCAAGCTGAGTGCTATTTTAACATGTCTTTATTTTTTTTCCTTAAAAAAATTTTTTTAAATTGCTTCCTCCTGCTTCCCATTATGAAATAACATTCTTACTTCTTTTTTTCTACTCTGCTTCTTACATAGCAGCACGGTGCTTTCCTTTTTAATTATATCATGTGTTCTTATTTGTGTCTATGCTAACTTTGGAAAATTAATTCCTGGAGTTCATAGCTGCATGTTTCAAAGATAGTCTTCTCAAAATGAAATAAAAAGGAAAATGCTGAAATTTATTTCCCGATTCATATAGTGATTCAATGTTCTAAGGAAACTCATTTTATGGAATGCTTATAAATTGAAATATTCTGCTTTAATTTTGGTTGTTAGTAATAATATTAATGGTAAAATAATATTTGTTAACTTTGAATAAATCTTTCACATATATTATCTTGTTTTCTCCTAATAAAAAAATCCCATACTAGCTAGTAGTAGTCTCATTTTTCTCATGAAGAAATCAATGCTCAGAAATGTTAGTTAACTTATGTAAGGTCACAAAACTAGTAAATGATTATGTTAGAAATTGAACTGAAATACTTCGAATTCAAAATTCTGCTCTTTATAACAATTAAAAATATTTAGCCTAAACAACTAATATCCACAATGAAGTCACCAGCAGTTCAAAATTACATAACTGTTTTCCTTTTCTATGTTTTGATCTTCTTATCAATAGAATAATGGATTAGACTAGATAATTTCTAATGACCCTAAAAACTCTAATGTACCGTGATTCTACTCAGGTCACCATTCACACTTTATGGCAAAAGCTGTAACATTGTTGAAATAACAACCTAAAGAATATTTACTCTATAAAATAGATTCTATTGAAAGGTGAGATAACACTGTCCAAACTGAAAAGACTGTAGTTTGAATAACGTTAAGTTGGCTTACATTTCACGTTGTGGCAAGAAATCTACTCATCCCTTTTTTTTCTAAAAGAGGCATGTTATAAGTTATGAAACAAAATGATCTATATGTAATAGAAGATTGAATTTCAGGAAATAAAATTATTGGATACATTCTAGAATAAAGTTGAATACTGAAAAATTAAAAGCATTAGAGGAGACTTGCGATTGATTTGCTGGTCTTTTCCTGTTGTCTCTTAGCCAAATACCCCCTCTTCTATAGTCCTCTCTTCCAGACATCTCATTCTCTCTTCAGTTGCAAATTATGACTTTAGATCATATTACTGAAGATTTTTTTAAATGTCAGTTTACTTGATCTTCACACAAATTTTCAAACATTTCGATTATTCCTTAAAACACAGTAATCTTTTTTATTTTCTTTCTCTGGTAATTCCCATATGCAACCCCTTTGAGGATAAGATCTTGTTGTCATTTTCTGGCTTTCAACTATGGCCACTTTTTTCTGTGGGTTCAATGACTTTGTTTTTTTCAGCTGCCAATTTTCTATGGATTTTTTTTTTCTGTAGAAAATTGAGACCTGGAATAAAAATGAATCCTTTAGAGAGAATTTTGCTTTTGCTTCAGTGAAGTGCCTGGCTTTACTACCAGACAGGGGCCACCTTACACATTTTTTTTTAAGCCATTGAAGTGTTATGAATTTTGTCTGCAAATCTGCTTGATAATTTTACAAATTCTTAGGGGAGATGTTTATTCCCCTGGTGCTCGGCAATGGTGAAAGGCAAATGGGGTAGAAGTGTGTGTGGTGTGGGAGGTGCTGATGGGTGTATGGGTTTACTACTAGCTCATTTTTGCTCTTCAGTATGATCCTATTGGACTCAGCCTCACACAGGCTCATTAGTCACCCCTCTGTGAGTTGGCCCTTCAAACAGCACAGGGGCCATGAACAGTGATTCTTACATTCGCCAAGTTTGATAAATGACCTCAAGGCAACTGGCTTCATTGATGAGTCTATTCCATGTGTAATCCCTTCTTCCTAAAAATTCCCAGCATTGAATCTCATGTGACCAAATTATGTTACTTACGAATACCTCACATTTGTGGTCATTCACTGGCTTTCACGCCATTCCTTTTTGCTTCCCAACTAGTTTAGCCCCTGGTTGGTTGTAATTTTCTCTAATGCTATTCCTGCCCTACTTATTGGTTACTTCAATATAGATGAGATGATTCTACTAAAATCCTAGCCTCTCAGTTCCTTAACTTCTCTCCTGTGATTAAATCTCAACCATTCATTCCTAGTGTCATATACTCTTAGACCTTGTCATTACCAATAATGGCAACTCATCAATTTTTCTTTTCCATTTTCTGAAAAAAAGAAAAAAAACACCTTATTTTTTTGGCTTACTTTCTCTATTTGTTAGCCCATCTCTAATAATCCATAGACCCCTACAGGGTCTTACCCCACTATCCTTTCACTTTTCAATGCTCTTTGACCCTTGATATCTTTATTTTCTCCTTAGTCAGTTCAACAGCTAATCATAATAGTTTCCTTGAATGCATCCTTAACTCTCTTGCTCCTTCTGTGCTTCCTCACATGGAAAACCCAGAATCCCAGTGAACTGCCTACTCACTGCCTACTCCTGCCAGCTATCTAGCAGGATAACTTGCACTTATACCTTTAAAATATATTTAGAATCCAATTACTTTTCACCACCTTTACTGCCATCGCTCTGGTCAGAGCCACTGTCTTTTCTCATTCAGAATGCTACACTGAGCTTCTAACTTGTCTCCTTGTTCTCACCCTTGTTTTTCTACCATTTGGGTTCAGCACAATAACAATGATCATCCCTTTAAAAATTAATTCAGATCATGTCACTCATCTGCTCAAAGAAAGGAAAAAAAAGGAATATCTCCTCAATTCACTCAAAGTAATATGGAATGTGCTAAAATTATATACAATTAAGATGAACATATGTCCTGATTTGCCCAGGACAATTTCAGATTATGCCTATTTTCCTTGCATAGTTATTATTAGTTGACTTTTTCATTCTTAAAATGGTCTTAGTTTATGGAACTAACTATATTATTGTCCTACCTTTAAGGCCCTTTAAAATCTACCCCTCATTCCCTTATTTCCCCTCTGACTTCATCTCCTACTACCCACCCACTTGATCACTTTTCTTTGATTTCCCTCTTGATCATCACTCATGCCATGCTTATCCCCCTGAACAATGTAGTATGTTCCCACCTTGGGTCGTTATGGTGATTCTTCTTTTTTTCCAGAAATCTCGTCACCCAGATAATCAAATAACTTCCTCTCTCACTTCTTTACTATCTTTTTTCAAATTTCTCTTTCCCAGGCAAAGCATCCTAATCACCCTATTAAAAATTGCAATCTTCCTCTATGACCCGAGACCTCCCAATTTGTCTTATCCTGGAGTTATTTTTCCTTTGTCATTGATCAGCTTTTAATATTCCTTGAAATGTACTTTAAAAAAATCTGTCTAGGGGCCAACCCTGTGGCCTAGAGGTTAAGTTCAGTATGCTCCACTTCAAGGCCTGGGTTCGGTTCCCTGGAGTGGACCTACACCACTCATCAGTGGCCATGCTGTGGCAGCAACCCACATACAAAACAGAGGAAGATTGGCACTGGTGTTAGCTCAGAGCTAATCTTCCTTAAGCAAAAAGAGGGAGATTGACCACAGATGTTAGCTCAGGGTGAATCTTCCTCAGCAAAAAAAAAAAAAAAAAAATCTGTCTACCTCCATTAGAATATAAACTACGTGAAGGCACAGATTTTCCATTTTATTCTCTCATGTGTTCCAAGCATCCAAAACACCCTGCAACAAAGTAGTTCCTTAAAATATTTAATGAAATATATATAGAAAAAAGTTACATAACCAAAAATCATCATTTTCTAGGTTACAGGAATCAAGCCACTGAAAACCAGCCCAACACATAAAAAACCCTCTTACCAAGACAGTAAATATTCAAAATATTATGAATAAAGAAATGTAGAGCTTACAGAGAAGGAGAGGGAGACAATTGCAATCAAAGTTCATAAAGAAGAATGATTTAAGAATCTTCTATAGCCACATCTAAAGTAGAGGAAAATTGAGAAGAGCCTTAAACATTTTTAGGAAAATGTCCAATCTAATATCCCATCCCAAGGCAACTATTCCATCAAGCATTCATACTGAATAAGGATATTGCCAGATATCCCAAGTCTCAAAAGTCACCTTTTATTAACCTTTCCTCCGCTTCTTAGGGAGCTAGTGCAGAGTGTGCTCCACTGAAATAAGAGAGTAAACCAAGAAAAAAGAGGCATGCAATAGAGGATCCACAAGAGATAGGTGGATGGATGTCTTAAGAGAATAGAAAATGAAAATTCAAAGAGTGAATTCAAACAGAGTGGCAGAGCCACCAGCTCAGGCTGGAGCTTGGAGGCCCGGAGTTTGTTAGTCATTCAAAGAGAATTGAGGCAGTAGGCTACATGGGTGTGAGAAGCTAGAGCTGATCTTCCTGAAGAAAACAAGGAGTCTCGAGAGGTTGTACAATCATGAAAAGAGAGCTGGTAAAATTCTATCCATAAGTGTGAGCAAGGGAGAGGAAGCTTGACAACATTTCAAGACAATAGCTTGAAAATAAATAATTCACCTGTGAGAAACTGAGACCGCAGGCCTCAGACACATGTAGCAGTGAGTTGCTAATTCACACAACTGACATAGAATGTGGATCTTCAGGAAGAGGAATTGCTATCAAACTGTTCCATAGCCTTGAGACTTTTATCTCTAGAGACCATGGAAGGAATAGAAATAAGTCTCTGAAGTGAAATAGACTGTGACAAGGAATGGTAACCAAAATAGAATGTCAAGTCAAGGGAGATTTAAGAATATAGAATAGACTTCAACCTATACAAAGACAAAGAAATTTCATTATAAATAGGGAACAGCCAAGTACACTTAATGAATTGGGACTCAGTAATAGGGTGATAGTCCTTTTCAAGTGGGAGGAGAGAGAACCAGAAAACGAGAAAGCAACCCTTCCATTGTGACAGAAGGAAAGAAAATGGAGTATAAATGCAGATAATTAACAATTGTATTTGTGCTACTGAAGTTTATTTAAACACATTTCCTCACTCAGACACTGTCATGGAAGGTAATTATTACAAGAATAATGTGCTTGCAAATTTGTTTTATAAAAACTTCTTACAATTATTCTTTTAAAAGAAATGGATTGAGCTTTGTCTTCTAAGATTAAAGTCAATTGTAAAAAAAGAAACTACTGGGCCAGCCCAGTGGTGTAGTGGTTAAGTTCACGCACTCCACTTCGGCTGCCCAGGGTTCACAAGTTCGGATCCTGGGCACTGACCGATGCACTGCTTGTCCAGCCATGCTGTGGCGGCGTCCCATATAAAGTAGACGAAGACGGGCATGGATGTTAGCCCAGGACCAGTCTTCCTCAGCAAAAAAGAGGAGTATTGGCAATGGATGTTAGCTCAGGGCTAGTCTTCCTCACACACACACACAAAAAGAAACTGTCATATGCAGGATTGATGTATTAATAAGCATTTACGGAGGACCCTGCTATATGACTGATACTCAAAAAATATGTTAATTGAATCAAGATAAAATGGTTGATAATTTTATTTCTATTTTTTTCCATAGTCTAGTACTGGTTATCCCTGAGATGGGGGGATTGTGTAGGAACTTTATGAGAAAATATATTTACTTTGAGGATAAGATCCAGGCTTTTTGTGGAAAAAGATAAAACTATATTAATAGATAATGGTAGTTCCCACTTTCTGTAATGATATCATATTAAGTTACATAATCTGAAATTATAGAAATTAAATTCAAATATGTTGACATTTATTTTTTGAAATGAGGTGAGAATCAATTTTATTTTCATTTTGTGTTATTTTCTTATTGCAGAAATCAGCCATTATATGAACAACTATTTGTTAAGATGTTATCTGTTACATTATATTATTATATTGTCACCAATCTCCTTTTAGCAATTATTCTCCCCACAAACATATTTCATAAGAGAAGTTCTACTTATGCAGCTTTGCAAAAGGATAATGGCATATTATTAAAAGAAAATACACAATCTACACCTTTCCTTTAAATAGTCTTACAAAAAGTGCTTTCCCTAAATTATACAGTTTCTTAAGAAAAGATTGTTTCAACAATTCATATTTCAAATAGAATGTGTATAAAAATTATGATTATATTTCAAGATACAATGTTTTAATTCCAAGCCCTTATTGGATTTGAGGAAATTATTATAAAGAACCAAGATATTTAAAAAAATTTTTTCTCACTGAATTATTTTATTAACAAAGAAACAAAAATAACCAAATACATTTTTCAAAATAGTCCATCTTGAGGATGATTATATATATACATAATACATATTATATAATTATATATATATTTCAAAGCTACATTTCAAAGGTACCCTTAATATGAAAATAAAAACCAGAAAGAACTTCCTGTTGAACCACTAAGAACTTAGAAGAATCAAACAATTTTTCAAAGCAGAATTTTGAATTTTGTCTATAAAATATTTATTTGTACTATATTTATTAGCATTTCTGTACCATATATGAGACACTGTGGTAGATAGTATGGGAATAGAGATAAATAAAGTAATACAATTAAGTAGTATCACTTTCTTCAATGCACAAACAGTCTAGGAATTAAAGAAAATTACTGAATACTTGCTATATATAGAAGAAATTAATAGATATCATTAAAAATGTGTAAGAAAACCTATGGAAGGGGGAAAGATTGCTTTGTGTGTGTGTATGTGTGTGTGTGTGTGAGGAAGATTAGCCCTGAGCTAACATCTGTTGCCAATCCTCCTCTTTTTGTTGAAGAAGACTGGCCCTGGGTTAACCCCTGTGCCCATCCTCCTCCACTTTATATGTGGGACGCTTGCCACAGCATGGCTTGGTAAGCAGAGCATAGGTCCATGCCCGGGATCCATACCTGCAACCCTGGGCCACCACAGCAGAGCGTGCGAACTTAATCACTACACCATCAGGCTATCCCCCTAAGATTACTTTTTGAGGGTGAGAATACTTCACTGGCAAGAGGACTAGAGTTTGGTAGTTTGGTCGGTGCATTAGTTTTCTATGGTTGCTGTAACAAACGTCCACAAAGATGGTTGCTTAAAACAACAGAAATGTAGTCCCTTATGGTTCTGGAGGCCAGAAGTCCAATGTCAAGGTATCAGCTGGGCCACACTACTGAAGGCTCTAGGGAAGAATGCTTTTTTGCTGTTTCCAACTTCTGATGGTTCCAAATGTTCCTTGGTTTGTGGCTGCATAAGTCCAATCTCTGCATCTATCTTCATATGGTCTTTTCCTCCTTCTCTATCTTCTTCTATTCTGTCTCTTATAAGGACATTGTCATTGGGTATAGAGTCCACCCAGGATGATCTCATCTCAAGATTCTTAACTGCATCTGCAAAGACCCTTTTTCCCAAGTAAGGTCACATTCACAGGTTCCATGGGTTGGGACGTGAATGTATTTTTTTTGTGGCCACCATTCAGCTGACTAGTCAGAGACTGGTGCAAGGGATTCCAGGGGGGTGGATAATGTGACCTGATTTATGGAAAAGACAAAGTAGCATTCTTTAAAATAAATAACTGATCAATGTAGAAAAAGACTATAATGTATGAATATTTGGAAAGTCAACTGGGACCAGGTCAAAAAAGACATTGGATATAAGACCAAGAATGCTGGAAGTTATCTGGTAGACAATGGGGAAGTATTGAGATACATTTAGCTGAAAGGTCACATAATTAGAGTCTCATTTTTAAGAAAAATATTATGTATGGAGAAGGTGAATGAGAGGAAAGAATGAAGACCGAATTTTCTAACCAGGTTTTATGAGAAGAATTTATATATACATAAAAGAATTTATACACACACACACACACACACACACACACACACACACACACACACACTGGAATATTATTCAGCCATGAAAAAGAGGAAAATCCTGCCCTTTGTGACAACATGGGTGGTCCTTGAGGACATTATACTTAGTGAGAAGGGTCAGACAGAGAAAGACAAATACTGTATAATATCACTTATATGTGGAATCTAAAGAAGCCAAACTTATAGAAACAGAGTAGAATGATGGGTTCCTGGGGCTAGTGGGTGGGGAAACTGGGCAGATGTTGGTTAAAGGGTTCAAACTTGCAGTTAGAAGATAAGTAAGTTCTGTGGATCTAATGTACAGCATAGTGATTATAGTCAACAATATTGTATTATATACTTCAAAGTTCCTAAGAGAATAGATCTTAAATGTTCTCACCACAAAAAAAGAAATGACAATTATGTGATATAATGAGGGTATTAGGTAATGCTAGGTAGTAAATCACATAGCAATATATAAATCAAGTCAACATGTTGTACACCTTACACTTATACAACGTTATATGTCAATTACATCTCAATTAAAAAAAAGAAGAAATTTAAACCAGTAGGACGAATATTAGAGCTGACCTTTTCCTGGTCATGATATTTCAATCTATGGATGACTTTCATCAAAGACAGCTGAGAGGGAGAAGGAACAGTCTTGCCTTCACATTTCTGTTTCTGCTTCACACATGAGGATGTGCTGAGAGGTTATCAACACTTTTACTTTCACAGATTCTTATTTTCACATCTCTTTAAATCCTCTAGGCAGAACCCACAGGCACCTCGACTTTCTATAACAACACTATACAGTAGAAATATGAAGATAGCTACATATATCATCCTAAATTTTCTAATAGCCACATAAAAAAGTACAAGGAAACAGACAAATTTAATTTTAATAATATTTTAACCCAATAGATCCAAAATAGCATTTCAATATGTAGTCCATTTTAAAAAATATGAATGAGATCTTGCTACAGACCCAATGTTTGTGTCCTTCCAAAATTTCTACATTGAAACTTATACGTATATGATGGTGTTTGGGGGTGGGATCTTTGGGAGGCAATTAGGTCATGAGGATGGAGCCCTCATGAATGGGATTAGTGCCTTCATAAAAGAGACTCCACAGAGCTCCCTTGCCCCTTCCGCCTCATGAGGACACAGCAAGAAGGGAGCCTGTCTATGAACCAGGAAATAGGCTCTCACCAGACACTGAATCTGTCAGTGCCTTATCATGGACTTCCCAGACTCCAGAATTGTGAGAAATAAATTTCCATTGTTTATAAGTTCCCCAGTCTATTGTATCATGTTATAACGGCCCGACAGTCTAAGACATATCTTTTACGTTCTTTTCAAGACTCCGAATTTACTGTGTATTTCATACTTACACCACATCTCAATTCAGATTAGCCACATTTCAAGTGCAATGTAGACATACGAGGTTGGGGGCTGTCCTATTGATCATCACAGATCTGCAACATCTCCTTGTCTATGTGGTTGTCTCAACAAGATAATTTGAAATCCGGCAGTCATATCTCGTAGACTTAAAGGAGGGTATAGAGAAAAAATAATTCATTTCTATGCATGCCAGTATTTCTTGTCTCTATACGTCACCTTATCTTGCTCCCTTCCCTTTCTTTTTTAAGCAGAAAATAATATCCATCCATCCTGGGAATTGCTCTCCCTTATTTATGTGTTTGAGCCCCTCCCTGTGATATTTTCCATGTTACCCTCTTCCCCCTCATTAATGACAACTTGTTTGAGCACATCATCTATTTAAAGTTGCACTACAACAATAATTAAAATTTATTTTGTTCACATTATGATCCCAAAATGCTAAAGAGTTGGCATTAACACCTACATTCCCCAGATATTCCCAGAGGCAACTGTACTTTGCAATTTGATGTGAAATGCAGGTGTTAGAAATAAAAGTGCTCCTGAAAACAGAGCTGTTGGGCACCACTGTTATTTTGTATTCTTCTTCTGGCTTGAATTTTGATGCTTTGGTGGAACTACTTTATGTGCTAGCCTGACAAATCTCCCCATAGGCACATTTAATGGATGAAAAGGCTAAGAAAGAGGAACGATTAATTAGCTGGTTTGAGGTCACTTAACCCCACACTGGCAGAAACAATGGCTGAGATATAAACCCAGAAGCATAAATTTGCAAGAGTTTACACAAACTACTTGGCAATTTCATTTTCCTTGATGAGAACTATAACTACAGTATAAAAAACAATCATTTCTGGATGCCACCCCTTTAAATTAATTTTAACTGCTCAGTCATATTAGTGTCATGTAAATGCTTTTCTATTAATTTTGTATTTGTTGTCAATCTTTCTCCCATGAAATCTGATCTGTATCTTTGTATTGTACTAGTGTGGTGAAATCTAAGGGCTGTTATTTGTTATGCCATCTAATGAAAACGTGTGTTTGTTGCTTAGTTCCCTAAAAGGGCCTTACATTTCTGTTTTATGTGAAAATATTTGTCTTTGAATTCTTATCAGAAGTTACATCAAAGAGTTCATAAAAATTCACCCATTAGTTACCAGTTACATACAGATCTTTTAAAATTTAAATTGTGTATTTGAAGCTAGAAAGCCTGCAGTTGTATAATGTAAATGTGATGACAGGGCAGATTATGTATATCATCAGGAAGTGTTGCATGAGAAGATACATAAAGCAAACATTATTTCCCAAATTATAATAGTAAAATTCTCAAAGTTAGAAAGGTCGGGGATAAAGGAAAGTAACCTAGGCTAGTGTTAATGGTGGCACAATACGTGAAAACATAAATTGTATAAGGACAATCCTGGTTTGTTTGTTTATACACCAAGATGGCCTTAATGTTCTCCTCAGCTTGACTGAATTTTAGGCAGATTTCCTCCCGTCTGTGCGCCCCTGACTTCTCTTTCTTTTGAACATTTACTTTAGAAAAGTTGCAATTATAAATTCTTTGCCTCTTGAGATGTAAATCTTCACTCAGCCTCTGGACAGTATTACACTTAGGAATGTCTTTCTGAAGGACCTGGGAGCCATCCCTTTGAAATGTAATAATCAGGAAACATAGCATCCTTACCACCCAGCCTCTGTGGGAGGGTAGGTGCCTAACTTTGATAAGCACCAATTAGCAAACAGATGGCCTTATCATGCTGACCAACCTTCACCTTAATGTCCTCCAGTATTGTTCTACTAGCTCACTCAGGGCTTAAAAATCCCCCCACCTATTGTTTCAGCAGAGTTCAGTCTCTCTCACTTACTGCAATAGTCTTGACCCTTTTTGCAATAGGAGTGCATTATTGAATAAAGTCTTCATTGCCTGTTTAAGTCTGGTGTTATTACTCTTTGAATATATATATATATAATACATACTCTTACGTAGGATTATGTATAGTTAATATATAATATATAATTTTTGAATATATACATTGCTATACATAGTAGTAGAGAGAGGGTTTTTATATATAGTTTTTGATACATAGTTTTAGGTATATATATTTTAGGAATGCATTCAAAAGCAATAATCATGGATTTATTCAAGACAGTCAAAACACAGGATTGTTTAGAATAATGAAATATTAAAACAAAAGTTTCAATAATAAGGAATTATAATATGGAATATTACACAAACCATAATTTCATGATTTTTTACATGCAAATGCTCAAGTTGTGTTTGCAGTTTAAAAAGTTACAAAATAGTACATGCATCATTATCCTGCTTTTAATTTGAATGCATTTGTATGGAATCAAATCTGAATATAAGTTTGAATAAAATTGCATAGAATAAAATCCAAACTTTTAAGATAGTAATTGCTGGGTTTGTTAGATACTGGGCAACTTTAATTTATTTCTTTAAATATGTTATATATTTAACTTCTCTGCAATTCACAAATATGATATAAACAAGAAATTACAATGATACTTCCCTTAAATTAAAAAAAGTTCAAACCCTCTCATGTGAATAGATGATTTTTTATACACTTAAGTCAAAATTCCCTGAATAGGGGCCAGATGGGAGGCGGCCTAGGGTTCATAGTTTCGGATCCTGGGCTTAGACCGACGTACTGCTTGTAAAACCATGCTGTGGCAGCGTCCCATATAAAGTAGAGGAAGATGGACACGGATGTTAGCCCAGGGCCAGTCTTCCTCAGCAAAAAGAGGAGGATTGGCAACGGATGTTGGCTCAAGGCTAATCTTCCTCACACACACAAAAATTCCCTGAATATATGGAAAAATTGACTTTTGCATGTTTCATTGTTCACACAGCTATCTTAATTACTAGTAAATTTGAAACAGCGAAGTGTTTTTTTTCTGTCGTACACCCTTCAGCTATTTTTAAACTTCGTGTTGTATGCCTTGTGATCAACTGAAATTAAAAGAAAGTGGTTTTAATTTAATACAAAAGTTAATCGTTCAGCACATTCTGCCAGTTAGTCTGGTCTTACATCCGTAAGTACTTTGCCCGAAGCAATACAATTTCAGTTACTCTAAATACATACCATTTAGAGGATGGATGTATTTTAAGACTCTCTTTGCACCGGCTGGTCACAGAGTTACCTTCTGTTGCCAGTGTGTAATGATCCCTTCATTGAACTAAGTATTATTTTTAGCAGAATTAGTCTTCCATAGCCTGTAGCAAAGAAGATAGAAAAAAATGACTAAAACACTAGCTTTTCTTTTTGTGACGTGTGTTACTTTAAGGCACTATACTGTATAGACTGTACCACCTGGAGAAGAGAAGAAAAAATGGGAGAGAAAGTAAATGATTTTTCTTGCATATATTGTAGGCATCTAATTTGTTAAGTGGGGGTGAGGAAAGAAGAAATTCCTTCAATAGCATTGTATCTGTTGTGTACAACAATTAGCAGGCCATCCTTTCAGAACTGAGTATCAAAGTTTAGAGGATTGAATCAGCAAAATAAAAATCAATTTGAGACAGTTGTTTTCTCATTTATCCAGTCCAAACTAAGTTCCTTTCATAGATTCAGATTAGCTCTGATTAATATTTCTGATTTTTATATTCTTCAGACCACATAATTTCTTTGGTGTGCTCTGACAATTGTGAAGATTTTTTTAAAATTTTGAATGCAAATTTTAACTTTAACAGAGAGTATGTCCATGCTAGATTACTAATCTTTTCTTTTATATGCTATTTCCTAAAAGCTCTTCTTATAATGTCTTTTATTCCTCAACCAATCTTTATTGAAGATATTAAAAATAAAGTGATAGAAATAATTAATATGCTCTCCTTTTTAGGAAAAGAAGAAAATTTGTTATGAATTTCATAAATATGAGCAGAATATAATTATTTATGTTGCTTATGCATCTTTCATGGAGATCTGTTTATTCAAATTTTTAAAAATAACAAAATGAGATTTTTTGGTAAAAAATGCTGTTTTAGATGACAGTAGTTTAATAATTTATGCTAATTAGTATCTTCAATTTGTTTCCCATTTCTTTTCTGAATAGTTAGTGCTCTTAGGTTAACCCATATGGACAGGCAGCAAACAAAGCTTTAATGACTTTTTCCAACATTCTTTTGTAACTAAATAGGCTGCCTAGTCAGAAATCTTAACTAAAATAGCACCATGGTTCAGAAATGAAACTCAGAGGAATACCCAGGAAAGGTTTCTTTCATATGTACTACCCAAACAGAATTTCTGCTTCTGCTGTGGTGTAGAGGCCAGGAACCATGCCCAGCTCAGTTTCTACCTCCCCTTAAGGTTTGCTGCAAGACACAACTTTGTTTTGGAAGCCAAAGATACAGATTTTAGAAGCCAGGTCATAGCCAGGAGTCAGTCTTGCTAAGACTCAATCACAACATTTCTTCTGAACTATAAGGAATTAATTCAGTATCAGTTTCGATTCAACATATGTGAGGAGAAAAATTAGTGACATTATTTGGCTAACATACAACACTTTCTCCAGAAAGGTTTAGATAATCAAATTAAACTTATTAAAACTATAAAGGTTCATCATTTCTCCAATTGTGTTTTGAGCATCTGCTGTGAATGTTCCAGGCACTACTCTACATAATGAGAATGCAATTTGAACACGTCAGCATGGTCCTTATGTTCATGAAGCTCATGGGCTTTTGGGGATTATAGGCAATCAAATGGTAACACAGCAGGGTAGGCTGTTCATGTGGGAAAAATTCCTGGGCTAAATTTTGAGCTATCAGGGAAGCCAGCACGTGTGAAGTATCCAGGCTGAGTGACCTTGTGATGAATGGAGCAGGTCGGCTGAATTATGGTCAAGTGAGTGATACAGACAAAGAGAGCAGCATGGCGGTATCCCAGGAGAAGAAAGGAAGTAAACTGAAGTAATTTAGTCCAACTATGGTAAGGGAGTGTTAGAGGAGGAAGACTGAAGAGAAGAGTGGGACATGATCATTGAAGCCCCTTTTAAACCTTGTGAAGAAAGAGTTTGCACTTTTCTTGAAAACAGTAGGAGCTAATGATGAGCAGGTGAGTGATGAGGTAAGATTTACATTTTAGGAAACTCACTGTAATGGGAGTAGGACCAGAGAGATGAAGAGACGAGTACTGAAGGAAAATGGGTAAGGAATGAAAGAGATCTGACTTAGGGACACAGCAGTGAAGGTTAGAGAAGTGGACAGCAGATTTGAGAAATATTTGCGTGGCAGCATTAGAACAATTTGGTGATTGATTAGGTTGAAATGATAGGGAAGAAAGAAACTAATGTTCAGCTTTCTGTCTTAAGTAATTGTGATACATTTACTGAGAGAGATCAGGGAATGGCTGTTCTGGGAAGCAAGAGTGGATCAGAAACAATGGTGAGTTTAGGTTTGGAGCTTTCATTTTCGGTAGCTTTGAAATATCAATGTGAAAATGTCTACTTGAGAACCAGGTAAATGGGTCTAGATTTGGAGTTAAGAAAAAACAGAAATCATAGGGTTCGTAACATGTTGATTTTTGTCTTGCCCACCCCATCATTTTTTTTTCTTGCAAATTAAGCTTATTGGGGGAGGAATTATCATTGTTATATGTTTCTGTATTGATTCAATGTGATACTCATATTTCCTATCTCTTACCTTGTATCTCTTACCTAATTCTAGAAAAAAGTTCCTAATTCATATACTTAGTGGGAATATTGATGATTGAATACATTTAAAATGCAACAAATTACTGGAGGCTCTTTAAAAAATATGAACTGTATCTTTCCGAATGAAGTCACACAATACTATCTCTTGTTTATTTTTCAGATGAAAAAGTTTGTGTGCAACTGGTTTCTTAAAGACTTGTTATTAGATATTAAAATAAGTTTTATTTTCCCTTATTTCAGAAGTTCTCAAAAATTCTATTCAGATTAGAGTATATCCTCTTACTATGAGAAAATAGTAGATTCAACAGGAACATAATAGGAAATATTTACAAGAAATATACTATCTAAATTTAAACTAATATGTACCACTACTAGATAAAAAACTCCTGCAGTTACTTTTCCACTAATTAGGATGCTCTTCCACCAGAAATGTACTTCGTTCCGGGTAATAATCTTTATGTGCTGCCTTTGAAATTTGAAAGTGCTTCTAAAACATATGTAACATAATTTATTCCAAACATCTCTGAGTTAGGATTTATTATCATGATATGTCATGATGTTTGTGCTCTACCTATCTATCTATCTATTTACCTATCTACCTCTATCTATCTATCTATCATATATCTATATCACTTAGAACATTGGTCAGAACAAAGAGACAATTTAAATAACTCATTTAAATAATAAAGGGACTTTATTGGCTCACAAGCTGAAAAGTCTAGAGCTAGAGGGTACTTTGCCTGATCACAGGTTGATGATATCTTTAAAGCTGCATATCCACTTGTTTGTCATTCTTTCAGCTCTGTCTTCCTCACTATGTTGCCTTCATCCTTAGCCTGTTTTTCCTCATGGTGGCCAGATGGCTGTCCATTTGGGCTACATACATTTATTTTTTCATCTAAGAGAAGAGCATTGCATCAAGTTTGCAATTATTTAAGAGAAATTTGGGGCTTCCCTCCAGTTGGACTAACTTAGGTCCCCTGACCCAATTACTGGGGCTAGGGGAACACCATCTGTTAGCTTGTCTTAGTTTTAAATTATTACCAACCCTGGAGCAATCTCTGTCACAAACATCAAGAACAGCAACAATAGAATTACTATAATTAGCTTAAGCCAATCAAGGCCTTCCTTTGGAGCTCCGGATAGAGTCAAAACTCAATAGCTGTCTGAAACACAGAGAGTGTGACTTGGTTCTCCAAAGTAAAATCTAGCTACTGTTGTAAAGAGAAGGAATAGGATGTGGGTATGCATCAGCAAATGTGCACCATTCACTGCAAATCTATCCATTTATTCATTCATTCATCCTTCCAATTCTATCCATTTATCAATAATCTCTATTTATTAATCTCTCTTCTTCTGCCTTTCTACATATATAGCATGCTTTGCACGTAAGTGGCATATATATAGAAAAGAAGAGGAATATTTAGAAGATGCCAAACAAAACTAAGGTCTCAAAATTATGCAACCTATCAAAGACTATGTTAGTATTAGATTCCAACTCTAATGAAAGAGTGAAATTTGAAATGAGCATTACTTAAATATACTTATTTTTTATTTATTTACTGCCTTATTTTTGCTTAATATATGAGAAATAAAGATAGGAGCATGCCATTATGTTTCATAAATTAGTCTTGGAGTATCAGAATGATAATATTTAAATTATAAGCTCTATTGTGTTTTATCATTGCATGAAGTATCATAGAAATATAGGAATAAAATTATGGGTGTATATTGAGGTAATAGCATTAACTACTATTACGTTTGATGGTTAGTATCTAGGTTACTATCCTAGAGAATTAGAAATAAAATTTACCTAGTTGTGAAAGAAAAGCAAAATAAATAACTGGATATTCATATATGGGGGAGGTTCACATACATTTTGCTTTCACAATATATGAGAGAAGGGAAGGGTTAGTTTTGTGGGATGGAAAGTTTGAGAGAGCTTAGTTTGTTTGCTATTTAAGTGGAGAAGTGTGTGTGTGTGTTTGTAGATCAAAGAACAAAAAGCATAAAATTAAAGATAAAAAGTAGAATAATTATGGGAAGTAGTGGAGGAAGAATTGTTTCTTCAATTGACCTGGTAAGGGAGTAAACTTTTCAAAGCAGAGAGACGTGTCTTTGAAAAAGAGGAGATGAAAGAGGAAGCTTGGACATACTAAGTGGTTTCAGGTCCAGAGAAAAGAAAATAATGAGGAAATTCAATGGAATAGCCACAGAATTTCAGAAAGTAGGATGCAGAATTTTCTGCTAATTGTCTTAATGTTAAAGAAAGATTGAGAGTTACATATAATAAAGTACAGTAGTCCCCTCTGATCCACAGTTTCATATTCCTTGGTTTCAGTTACCTGAGGTCAACCACAGTCCAAAAAAATAAAATGGAAAATTCCAGAAATAAACGATTCATAAGTTTTAAATTGTATGATCTTCAGAGTAGTGTGGTGAAATCTCTTACCATCCCGCTCTGTCCTGCCCGGGACACGAATCATCCCTTTGTCCGAGCTGTGCTTGTATTCAACTAAGCCTTATTTTACTTAATAATGGCCCTAAAGCGCAAGAGTAGCGGTGCCGGCAATTTGGATATGCCAAAGAGAAACCATAAAGTGCTTCCTTTAAGTAAAATGGTGAAAGTTCTCAACTTAATATGGAAAGAAAAAAATTATATGCTGAGGTTGCTAAGATCCACAATAAGAACAAATCTTCTATCCAAGAAATTGTGAAGAACAAAAAAGAAATTCATGCTAGTTTCGCTGTCATATCTCAAATATGTATGAATTGGAAAAAAAATAATATATGTAGGGTTCAGTACTATCTGTGGTTTCAGGCATCTACTGGATGTCTTGGAACGCATCCCCTGCAGATAAGGCAGGGAACTACTATATTGGAAAGGCTGTTTTGAGTAATATGATAAGGGATCAATTAATGATAAAACTAAGAACCACCAGATCCAAATTAAAAGGAGAGATCAATAAAGCAGCAAATTGCTGATAAACTGAGAGTTGGAAAGATTCCAATAGCTAATGGAGACATTCACAAGCACAAAATCAGGGTCATTTGACTCCTAAGTCAATATATTTAAATATGTTATACTACCCATTTAAAGAGAGAGAGAGAGAAAGAAACAAGAGGAAAAAAGAAAGAAAAAAGACTCTATTAGTCCCCAAAGGAAGTTGAGCCTCTTATAACCTACATAATGAAAACATCATAATTCTACCATATAAATATGGTAGAATATAATATAAATCAAATATATATTTTCAGATGTTTATATGTTCTGATACCCCAAATAATCGATAAATAAACTATTGACTTGTGCAAGCTTGTCTTTTCCCTTAAATGGATTCAATGCTAAAAGTATATTACAACTATTTCTGCCCCTAACCTGTTTTCCTTCCTACTTTCCTTCCTCCCTTCCTTCCCTCTCTCTTTCCATGCAGAAATATTTTGAGTGCTAAATATATGCTAATTGTGGGAATGCATAGTGTGTATTTGTGATCATCTCCAAGTTAGTAGGAAAGAAACAGACACAGATGTTTCCATTACAGAGTCATAGGGTATGTCAGAGGCAAGCAGACGACATCATGGCAGAACATTAAATCTTGAAGGATGATATTGTGGGAGATCAGAATTGGCCACCTGAAGATGTGTCTGTCTCTACCTTGCTCTGAAGGACATTTGACCTCCCCCACTCCCAATTGTCTAAGGAATTTGGGATGGGCCCAAGGACAGGCCTCACCTTGGAAGACTGTGGGTATCGATAAACCAGGAGGGTTTTTGCTACACCCATTCTTATCAAAGTTCTGTGTACCAAACATTTACATTTGTAAGGAAAATCTCCAGTTGTAAAGATATCTCCTTCTCTGTAGGGGGAAGAGGGGTGGATGACCTCATCTCTAGAAACTGGTCAGTGTGGAAGGAGAGGCCTTAAATCTGCATAATAACTTTATTGTGCTTTTCTTGTAATCCCTCGTGGCTGACACTCCCAAGCCCTCCCCAAAATCCTCGTTTGTCTGTATAAGAGGAGACTCTCCACCATTTTGTCAAGAGACACTCCCTGGTCTCTCCCATGTATACATGCTTTATAAAGCATTGTTTGATTTTCTCCTGGTATTCAGCCTCATGTCAATTTAATTTGTAGCCCAGCCAGAAAGGAACCAGAGTGGGTAGAGAATGCTCTTTCTCCCCATCAATATGACAGACTTCCATACTGTTCACAAATAACCATTGTCTCCTCTACTGGCCCTTTCCTGAAACCCCTCCTTAACCCAATAACCTTGACTGTATGACTTGTTTTTGTAATGAAATTTAGATGAAAGTGACAAGCAGAAGTTTTAAAAGCCACTGTATAACTCTGCCATTTTGTTTTTCTGTCACAGGACCCACAACGTTAGGGAAAAGCCATTCCTTCGGGTTAAATCCCAGAACACAGAGGACATGGAGCAGGACCACAGCCTACGCACAATGGACATGCACGTGAGCAAAAAGTAAACACTGGTAAGCTACTGAGACCCAGTCGTTAAGAAGGCAGGGCTTATTCGGGAGCTGAAAGTAGTTTAACAAAGTTCAGTGCAGAGGTGTGCACAGAGTGAGAAGTGGAAGGAGAGCTGAAGATGAGTGTGTGGTGGATGGAAGAGGGGAGAATGGCAGAAACCTGATTAAAAGACTTAAACATCTCACGGCAAAGACTTAGCCTTTTATTCTAAAAGCTATAATCATTGAAAGAAGGAGTCATACGATCAGATTAAATTCTTAGATGTGAAACTCTAGTAGCAGTGTTTTGGTAAACAGATTGACAGAGAAATGAGACTGGAAACTGAGAAACTAAATAAGAGGCTACCTAATAATTTTGTTCTGTGAAGGTTTTCCAGGTTCGGTCTTTTTGACCACCACTCCTCCCATACCGCCACCTTGCCCTTGACATTTCTTTGTTTATCTGCTGACCACTAATATTTTGCAGTCTTCTTATGGCAGCTAGGGTAACTCAGTCCCAAACCATGAATTCTGAGTTGTATCTGACTCCTTAGAAGTTTCCTTCAGTAAATGGTGAAATGACTGCTTCACCAAAGCCAACTGATAAAGTCCTTTCCTTATGGTTTTGCCGTATCAGTTGCCTGAAAGAATGTCTATGTAATAAAGAAAGTCCAGAGAAATACAAGGTCCATTGTGTCAGAATCAACACATGAGGGGGAAAAAGAGCTAAGCAAAGAACTTTGAGAAGTCTGTCTTTGCTTCTGCAAGTGCCTTGACATCATATTCCACGCGTTGTTTTTGCGTTTCACTTTAAATGTGAACTCCGCAGTCTGAGCAGGGACCTTTACAGGCAGCTAATGCTTTAAGGAAATTCATTTTGTGTTGTTGCCGGAGGGTGACGCAGGGACTTGGAATCTTGAGACTGTTCCTTGTCCTGCTGGAGTGCCTGGCTTCTTGATCACATTTTGGCTGAAACCTGTTTGAAGGCAGAGAACACATGATTCTGTTACCCAAATGAGGAACTTGGCATATTAAGATATTTTCTTATAACACAAAAAGAGCAAATGGAGAGAAAGAAATTGAAATTGAGTCTATGTTGGCTCAAATTTCAATGATCTTCTAGACCAGTGTTTCATAGCTGTTTGTGGTAAAAGACCAAGTTTATTTCCACCATCATTAATCTATTATGGAGCAATACTTTTGTAAAATACAACAAAATTAATTGCTAGAAAAATAATAATAAAAAAGACATAGAAAACACAAGTCCAGATTTTTTAGATTCAACAGACATAAAATTATTCTGTGAAATTTCTGTAATAGTTTCTAAATATCTAATTTCAATTTTTGTATTAATATTTTTATAGGCTGGAGAAAAGTTTGCAGACAAATACTGCTTTAGAACCATCTTTTGATTAGAATAATAGAGGAATCATATTATTTAACATATTTTGTAACATAGAAAATCAAATAGAGAAGGAAATTATAAAACTGATCATTTAAAGAGAGTGGTCCTGACAGCATTATTAATTCTTTCCTTTTAAAATAAAACTCTCCATACTGAAGTCCCTAGTGTCGTATGGACATCTGATTTAGAAAGAGTCACTGGTCATCTATTATCACAATAATGTTTTGAAAACAATACTTCAATTTAAATCTCTCCAATTACTGAAATTTTCATGATCATTCTTATATATTTTGTTCGTATTGAATAAATATAACAAAATGAAGAAACACTGAAATGGTCAAAATGAAAAATTCCAGTCTATGAAATAAGATCAGTGAACCAAACTCATTTTTTTTTTTAATAAAAGTGTCTGAGTTCCTAAAAACAAAGAGCTGAATAACTAATTGAGCTTGATTAGACAAATAGTTTAAGACTCTAAGGTTTAAGCTTTTGCCAAAATTCTGTTATTGAGTCTATTTGGATTGGCTATTGTGCTTAAAGCATGATCCTGAATAATTATAAAATGTTGTATCACATTTTGCTCCTATTTATCTCTAAAGAGAATCCATAAGCCATGGTAATTAGGAACATTTCAATTGGTACCTTATAAAAATGCATGTGACCTTTAATGATTTTAAAACATTAATGATAATAGTTGAAATGTTATGTTTATTTTTCTCCAGGATGCTGGCACCACCACTAGCAGCAGCAGTTAAAGCTTTGGAGAAAATATAATTAAATTTCTCCATGGGGAAACCTCACATGTATCCCAAACATTCCACAGAAATAGTAATAATGTGTCTCAACATGTTATTTATCCTACATAATAATTCCTCATAAAGTTTAATGATAACTGCATTTATAAATAACATCTGGTAAATATGCTTTTAAGATACAAATAGAGTTCTAAAGCTGACTACTTGCAAAAAGCCGGAGGATGTTAGTATACGCTTCAATATTTCTGTTCAAAAAGGATGCACTTTGTATGGTCGTAGAATAAAAATGGGATGGGATCAAGGTAAATCGTGGACCTCTGTATTGTATTAGAGAGTGACAAGCTATAAACTTTTGTCTGGTAATAAACAACATCATGGTGGGAGAGCATTTGATATTTAGGGCTGCAGAAAGCTCTTCGCTACAGGAGCTACTACTGAGCAAGGAGACACGCAACCCTCTAAATTTTATCATAAGAAAATAAATTAAAAATAGATAAGAAAATCACAGCAACATGAATAAGAGAAAACCTGTGGAGTGAAAATTTGTTAACTCCCTAAGAAGAATTCAATAACAGGCAAGTTAGTCTTTTCATAAAAAGGCTGCTTCACACTGGGCCTCTGGGGGCCGTTTGTTCATATGCCAGAGCACCTGCTATTAATTTCTTACAACCCATTTCAGGAAGAACCATCCTCTTTATGTCTTCCTCACCTCTTATGTCATGTTCTTGTAGGAGCATCTAAAAATAAACCAAGACAAATAGCTAAGACACAGAGTTTTTTGAACAAAAATTAACCCCCCAATATTTTAATTGAAAGGGTTCAAAAGTTACTTCAGTAAAATAAAAGGTTATTGATTTGATAGAGCCATAAAGTAGGCGGTTGGGCCAGAACACAAATTTCAATCTGTCTGATTTCAAAGCTCATTCACACGATAACATTCCATAACCATGTAGAAAATCTGCTTAAAAAGCATCTTCAACATGCTTCTTTAATTAAGCTGTTTATTCATAGCTGGTTACAACAGTAAACATAATTTTGTTTAGTCCCTCATATTATAGGCTAAAGATGCTATTTCCTTCTTTTGAAAATGAATTTGGCACTTTCTCTGAATCATTCCACAACATCCCTTACATTCAACTCTGGATGGCATTTTCTTTATGCAAAAATATATCCTCTGCAAGACACTTTCTCAAAATGTTCATTTCTAGTTCTGCTTGTTGGAGGGATGATTTTTGACCAGTGCAAATATTTCTTATATGGAGACACATCAGAATCAATAGTGGGCAAGCAGATGGCTGGAGAAATTAGGGACAACAGGAGAAGATCTCCCGTCTTTGCAGGATGCACACATGATTGTGAAGGAAGATATAAAGGATAACCTAGTGGTATTCTGAAGTAAAAGCCAGAAACCATAGGTCAAGGAAAGGATCTTTATGCTGCCTAAAAAACACTTCTCCCAAGGGACTGATTTTACTCTTTTTATTAAATGATACTATATAATTTCTTTCTTTCTTTCTGTCTTTTTTTTCTGGTGAGGAAGATTGGCTCTGAGCAAACACCTGTTGCCAATCTTCCTCTTTTTGCTTGAGGAAGATTGTCACTGTGCCCACTTTCCTTTATTTTGTATGTGGGACATCACCACAGCAAGGCTTGATGAGTGGTGTAGGTCCACGCCTGGGATCCAAACCCACAAACCCAGGCCACGGAAGAGGAGCAAGCCATACTTAACCACTATGCCATCAGGTTGGCCCCATGATTTTACTCTTGTTTCAATCCTGCCTATTATTACTTATGCCATTTGCTACTAAATCTTTTACCCAACTTTGATAGAAGTTGAAAGGAAATGGAAGAAAAATTTTTCAATCATATATAGCAGGAAAAGTCCCTTTACTATCAGAAAATTGGTATGGATAAACTACTTTACTATATAACATTTTCCTAACATGTGGCCAAGGTTAAATATTTATAAAAGATTTCTTTCCTTACTGTTTTTTAAAAGTAATTTCATAACAGTGTTCAAGTAACTTTTGCTGCATATTTTGCCCACTCAAAGTTTGAGTTGTAACACATTTACTTCCGAAAATTAAGAATGTGATTTTTTTTTATTTTGAGAAAATAATGGATTTGGAATTTAATTTAGCTGGAAAGTTGCAATTGTCAATTTTACTATGATTTCTGTCTTTTAGAAAAGCCTAAAAGAAACATATGCTGTGGGTATTTAATGCCCTCAAAATTTGCAGCAACTTTAACATTGATTGCTTTTGATTCAGGGTTAAATAAACTCTTTAACAATTCTGTCTTGATCTAAAATGAAGACAGAAGACAAGATATATGCTGCAGAGGAGAGAGATCAAAATATCATATTGTGTAATGTGGTTTTCTAACGTACCCTGGGAAGTTCCCTTTCCCTAAAAAAAAAGAGGGTGGTGCGACTGGTGGTGGTGGTGATGGTGGTTGAGAAAGAGCAGAATATTGCAGTCATAAAAGAGTAGGACAAAAATTTGGAATTTACCCCCTTCTTCTTGGCTTGGTCACAGATATGTGACTTCAGGGAAAATCAGTTAATCTCCCATTAACTTCCCTCATGGTAACACATTACAAAGCTTATCTGAATTTATAGGGCCTCCAGCTTTTTCACTCATTCTTCTACAATATTTAGCATCCTATATATATATCTATAGAGATATGTATAGATAGATATAATATATCTCTTATATATTCTCTCTCTCTCTCTCTCTCTATATATATATATATATTTCAGGGCATCAGAAGATCCTGGGCTTCATTAGCCTAAAGGAAATGGATACCTTATAGTCATCAAAATTAATCTTGTCTACTCACTTTGGTCATAAAGGGAAGTCTATTACATTTTATAAGATGGAGAAAAAAACAAATTATTAATTTAATATGTAGCTAATGCCCATGACAGTTATAGAGCAGTTTTTTACATCTTTCTATGAAAGTTATCAGTGAACAATATCTAAATGCTTTATAAAACATAGATTACCTAGGAATAAATATTCTCTCATCTGATGTAGATGAAATGACAATTTCTATGTCAATAAGAAATGCAGGTCTGTCTCATGCCTTGAAAAACTGGATACTGTTTCAGGTCAATTTTCTTCTTAAATTTTGTGCATGATTTTCTTTTCATTATAAAATGCAGTTATCATACCGGGATATTATGAAATAAGAAAGATTACAAATTTGTGTACTGAGACTTGGACAAAATCAGTTGATTGTCTCAGAGAGAGTGTCTCTACAGTGACACAGTGATTATCAAGAAAATCTCTCAAGTTTCTCCCACTTTCCTTTGGCTCCTTCTTTCTCAGACACATGCAGTTATTCTCCCATCATGTTCTTAACTGTGTGAGGAAAGATTCACTAGAGGTGCTGGTAGACAGTAGGTCTTCTCCATCCCAGCCTCTGTTCTGCTCCCTTACAGGTAGGAGCTCCTGCTCTGTGCTTCTTAGATGTATCCACTGTGTCTGAAGCTGCCCTGTAGTTATGAGCAAATAATTTAGTATTTTGAGAACACCATTATGTATTGCCTCTTGCCTACGACTATGTCCCTTACCTGCACTTCTCCATCCGCACATGCAGAAGTCCTCATCCCCCATTGCTTTAGAGAGTCGGTCCCTGATTACACTTATTTCCCTTGAATTTATTAATCTAGAGGAATTGTTTGTTTATTTTGTGAAGTTTCTAGTTCCTCTTGCCCCATGCATTCTGGAGGCAGACTAGCCAGGAATTAGAGCTGTGACTCACAAATCAATTTTTGTTATCGGAACAATCACAATAGCACACACAGTTGATTCAACTTCGGGCCTCCCTTTCCAATACATAAATATTTGTCTTCTGAAAAGCTGGTGTTGATTCTTTCTAGGCTTCTTTTGCTTGAAGGAGATACTGTCTATGCAGCTCAAAATATATAGTGTCTGGGATTAAATACCGATGTTATACTTCACTCCTAGGGTACTGACTCCGTTTTGGAGTAGTCCTAAGTGAAAGAGTAATTGGAGGGCCACAGAGAGATTAACGGGACAAAACAAGTAAATAACTATCAGTATTTTCTTAAAATATAAAAGTATATTATTTATCTGCATTTTAGACTTGTTGGTAAATCCATGTTTGTCTATGTAACATTTACCAAAAGTAATGGAATTTTGCTTTAGCTTTTCAAAGGTCTGAACTTTCGACAAGAGTCTTGAATTATAATCTCCATTTTGATGCCAATTTGTACAACCTTAGGTGAGTACCTTAATCTTCCTGAGAATCAATTCTTTATCTATAAAATGAGGGTTTTAGGTTTCACATTCCTGCGAGTTTTAAATTTCTATGATGTTATGGTTCCCTAGAAGCACAAAGAACAAAGTGATTATACAAAAAAGGAAAGGCATCCTGCCAATCAGCTCAATTTGTCTAGGCAAAAGAAGAAATTCTCCCATCCTGCATTAATATATAGATGAGGTTGTAGAATCAGCTTTAATACATATTTTAATGTGATGTTTGTGATAGTAAGAAGATTGAAAATTAGGTTCATGACATGATGTCTGAGGATGTTGCGACTGTTGTGTTTTTATCTTTTCTAACATCTAAGAAAGGGAGCAATTTAAATGATTTCTCAAGGTGCTCAATGTTACCCAATAATATGTATATGCAATGACAAATTCTAGCACTAAATAAGATGATATATAGTTCTAACAGTTGCTAGGGATTTACGTATATTTGTTGCTCTAATAAAATTTTGGTTACTAGTTTGGTGAATAAATTCCTTGCCCCTAGAGTCCCAGTAAAATTTTGGCTTCCTCTCATTGATACTCAGTTTATTTCTAAGATATATAGTTTTAACATACCTGTATAATTATGAAATAATTCATAAAATATTTGTTGTAGTGTCATAACCAGGACCACATATTAATTAGTGATTACTTAAAATATATTAATACTGGTATACAGATACTTTCAAGTTGTCACCATTTCCAGAGGATATTATTTTTAAATTTGCACAAATTGTTTCAAACCTTATAAGTACCTAAAGTAAGTTTATTGATAAAAGTTTTCTTTACAGAAGCTACGTTTTAGAAAGATGTGAAGAGTTTGGCAATGTTTGGCTTGCTTCTTGCTCCTTTTGTTGGCTATTGTGTTCACTTTTAATTGGAAAGTAACATAACACAGTTTAACAGGAGGCTCCTGCCTCAAAACGCAGCCTTGTGCTCTGCTACCACGTCTAACATGTGGGCAGTCAGCTGCAGCAATCCTCGACTATGCTCTTTCTTTACAATGCACTCTGTTGTTTCCTGTTTTCCTACCTTGCCCCAGACTGTTCCCTCTATCTTCCATGTGTAAATATTATGGAATTATAAAGAATTAGAGGCAAGAACACCTGTAGGTGATGATATGGGGGGTCTACATATTATGCTGTAAAAATCAAATCATGGTAAACTTTATGTAAAATATATACGTACATGTCTGCCTTTCTATATGTAGACTACTGGAGAAAGCACTAACAGTACTTGAATCTGGAGTAGGATGGGGACATTTCTTTTCATATACTTTTTTACTGGCGTATTTTGCTATATTTATATAATACTTCTCAACTAATACTGGTTTTTAAAAATATCCTTCACAGTTATTATTTTTTGCCCACTCAAGCAAAATTAATCATGACTTGCTTATATCCTAAATTATCAGTCTTCAAATCCTTTATGTCCAGTACTCTAATTAGAATTTCCAGGAACTTTATACCACTTGACATATTTTTAGATGAACATCTAAAATTTCTCGTTAAAAACTGAAATAGCTGCAAAGACCTTGTGAGTCACTTCTCTATTTTTGATTGTAAGATTCTCTTTCTGTCTTTGACTTTAGACAGTTTGACTATAACATAACGAGGTGTGGATCTCTCTGAGTTTTCCTTCTCGGAGTTCTTAGAGATTCATGGATATTCAGATTAATGTTTTTAATCAAGTTTGGCAAGTTTTGGGCCACTATTTCTTCAAATATTCCTCCTGTTCCTATCTCTCTCTCTCTCTCTCCTCTTCTTCTAGGAGTCTCTATGAGTATATTTTTATTCTTGATAGTGTCCTACGGGTCTATAAGGCTCTATTTATATTCCTTTTTTTTTTCTTTTGGATCCTCACACTAGATCATCTCAACTGACCTGTGTTCAAGTTTTAAATAATGTATATTGGTAACCCTGGAAATCAGAGTCCTTCCCCACCTCCCAGGGGTGGCTGTTGTTACTCTTTGTTGCTGTTATTGCTACTGCTTGTTTGTTTAGTGACTTTCCTGAACTAATTCTGTGAGGTCTGAATCCCCTGTCATATGTGGCCACTGAATTCTCTGCTTGGTTAGCTTAGTAGTCATATAATCATTTTACTGAGATTTCCTTAAATTCTTTGAACTCATAAATCTTCCAACTTTTGCAGAGGGGCTCTGAGTGTGTGTTGGTTTAAACCTTTAACGCTCTGGTAAGCTGTCCACCCTCTGCCAAAGGCATCATTTTCTGCTCATACAGAACCTCAAGATCATTCAGAGGTGAGAGCTTTGGGTCTTCTCAGATCTTTCCTGGATATGTACTTGTCCTTCTAGGTTTCCTGATATATGAAGAGCTTTTCAAAGCCCCTTATGACCATCACATTCCTCAATTTTTTCTCTTAAGAATTTTTTTTAGCTTTTTGTTAGCTCCAGCTGATAATGCCCCCTCAGGCAACTGTGATCTTAAACAATTGTTGCCGCTTATTTTTGACAAATGTTCTGTAGGTAGGGCTGTTCATACAGAGTGAGCTCTGAGTCAGGTTGAATAGAGACAAACCCTGAAAACTGAGCTTCTCCAGGGAGTTTTCAGACAAGTCAAACAGTGACAATTCTCTGGGGATGGTGCTTTGGGAAAACTCCAAATCCATCTGTCTCACCTCCCCCAGTGGGTACTAAGCTCCTGGTTTTCCTAGCTTCTGTAGTTGTGAGACTGTTGGCTTTAGAGGCTATCATGGAGCTGGCGTGGGGGAGGATGTGATCAGGGCAAGGTAAAATACAACAAGACTTGCTGTTCTTGCAGAGATTCTCGCGTTTTCTTGAATAAATAATCCTTGAATTTCTTCAGGCTTTTAGTCAATTTTCAGCTTTCAGAAAAAGTTGAATTTGACAGTATGTGCAGGTGTTCTCATTATTTTTATAGAGGGACAGATTTTGAGAGACCCTTACTTCATCATTCCAGAGGGTGCATCTCTGAATACTTTATAATTCAATGTAATTTGTGCTTACATTGGAAATGGTCTATAAACGTCTCTACTGATGTAGGTGATTTAATGCTTGTACATTAGATTGACTGTGTTTCTCATACCCATGCTCTTTATGCCTTTTTTTCAACGAGGCTCATGATTTCTTTGAAGTAATGGGGCATGCCTTATTTATTTTTTAATCCCAAAATGCAGACCATAACAACCACCCCGCAGATGTTAAATGAATAATTAAATAAATACATGAAAATTTCACATTCTGTTAGTTTTGTCATTCTATATTTATAAAACCCCCCTAGCAGGCTTCTCCAACATCATTTTGCATAATCTCTACTCAAGCTACACTGTTTTTCTTTCACATTCTCAAATACACTAAGATATATCTCATCTCAAGATCTCCACAAATATTCTTCTTCTTTTCTTTCCTTGAATATTTTCACCTTGACTCACTTTTATTCATAATTCAAATCATAATTCATGATCAACTTCTTCAGAAAAACTTATAGTGACCCATTCTTGCAACATCAATAAGATTCCCCTTGCCATGTGTCCTACATAGTATGTGAGATATATGTATATATGTATGTATGTGTGCATGTGTATATATATGTATATATATACATATATATATGTATCAAAGAGTTTGGGAAATAAAAGAAATTAACAAAATTTTACTTTCTAAAGAATTTACCTTAAGTATTTATATTATGTATATACATATATAATATATATAATACACACACATACATATATATACCATCTCTCTCTGTATATGTATATATACATATATATCATATATGTATGTAATAATTTAAAAGTTTAATATTCACTGAAGACTCCATATCAGTTATATGGAGTCATAGCAATATATTATTGATTGTTATTTAGAATTTAATGCATTAACATTTTATAAATAGTAATGTCTCATTACAATTTCTAGTAGGTTGTCATTTATCCATTAATTTGAACCACTGAGAAAAGAGAATTTATATGTCAAGGTTATAAGATGCTAAAAGATGACATTTAATTATCCTGTAGTTGAATATGGAAGTTGAGAAAGAGCATGATATGGGACTAATAGATCAGCAAAAATGCAAAATACCATTCAGCACTAAAGTAATTGGGCAGAACAGTGGAAAAGACTACAGTAAATTATTACTTCATTAATTTTAACATTAAAGGGCAAGATAAGGTGGTCACTATCATAGGGTTATTAAGGTAAAACAAGCTAATCAGCACATTTCAAATGTAAAGTTATCAGCTAATCATCCAATGATTACCAACTTCTGAAGAGTACAAGAGAAAGCAGTTTATTCTCACGTTACCAATCATACCAAGTGATCAAATGTTTAACTGAAGAGAAAAAAAGTTCTTGATTTATTTTTACCTTTTCTTAATATAATTTAACTATCATTCATTGGTAGGCAAACTATAAGAAGATAGTAATTTTTATTTAATCTTCATAAGCATCAGAAAAATGACTTTCTTAACCAAATAACTTTAAATGACAAAGTCTTTCAAGCTTCACCACACTAACGTAGTGATTGTTAACATGAACCACAGGTTCAGTTATAGCATCACCTCTCTCTTACAAAGAAGTTTTACTAGTAGAAATCTTATAAACCAATTATATCATAAACACCTTATTAACAAAAATTCTGCATGTAGAGTGCTAAATCTGGAAATGAGAGGGAAACCATAACAGAGAGAAACTATTTTTTTTAAAAATCCCAGAAACAAAGCTGAAAGAGTTCTTGAAAATAAAATATCTTATATTAAGCATCAGATAAAGAAAAAAGCTCAGATAAAAAGTTTCCAGGATTACACTGGAGACCTGTATTTGTTCAATTTACCTAATAGAAGGAAAAAAAGAACATTTAATGAATGCTGAATAACATGTAAATGAAATAGTTGTATATAAAATTGATAAATATCTGATGGATAGATGATAGATAAATGGAATTTTGCTTCTGGACATGATGGGGTATCAGGGAGTAGAGTTTCCCTCTAGCCATAAAAAAACTAGAAATTAGACATATGAAACTACAGTTTCAAACATTGAACAAGAGACATCACAGGATTGTGATCCCTAAGAAAAGGGAAACAAATAAGATAAGCCATGCAATTGCTCTAGCTTTCTCTCTGGATTCAGTTTCTGGTATGTGTTAGCTGGGAGGGGAAAAGCAAACAGAGCATAGTAGATTTAGTGATTCAAGTGGGATGAGGCAGTTGGAAACTGTGTGGCAGAGTATTAGAGAGGAGGGAGTATGCAATAAAAGAACTCTAGGAAGTCCCCTTAGGTCTTTGCTGCATATAAAGAAGTAAATGCGTAGGGTGAAACCTTTCAAATCTGAGCAGAAGTGATCAGAGAACTGGGAGCTAAATGACTCCCAGAGCAACTACAGGGTTGGAAACTGAATTTCAATCAACCAGAGTAGACAGTCCTTAAAGATCACTTGAAGCATTCACTAGAGACCCCAGAAAGGCCACACCTTAGTGGTTACGCTAAGCTATTCTTATAGTAAAGGTTACTCTGCCCACACCATCATATAGCTTAAAACCAGTCTCCAAAGGGTAAAACTAAACCAAAGTAACTTAACTGCCTGCCAGAACAACTCCAATTCTCTTTCAAGGAAGACAACAAAACCCAGACATACAAAAACACAAAATTCAAAATAGCCAAGATTGAAGAAGCGGGAAAATGTAATGAATACACAGAAGAAAACTCAGTCAATAAAAAGACACCCAGAAATAAAAGAATAACAGCTGGAAATATTAAAATAACTCTTACAATAATGTGCCACTATTTAAAGCACAGACATAACATGCAGAGAAATGTAAATATTAAATGGAACCTAAAGGAACTTCTACAGATGAAAAACACAATATCTAAAGCATAAAATTAACCGGATGGGATTATAGGAGTTTAATCATTGTAGGATAATGAATCAATGAGCACATTGACGGAAACTGACTGAATTGAAACACAGAGAGGAAAGCACCAAAAAAAAAAAAACAAATAGAGTCTGTGACTTATAAAGAGTATCTAGTAGTCTAACACACATGTATCTGGAGTCCAGAAAGAAGTAGGTGAGGAGAGGGGAGCAGACAAAAAAAATTTTGAAAAAAAAATGATAGCTCATCAACCATGGAAAATTGTATGCATGTTCCTGAACAAATTAAAAATAGAACTATGTTATGATCCAGCAGTCCCATTTAATGCAAATATATCCAAAGAACATGAAATCGGGATCTTGAAGAGATCTTCATTTCAGCATTGCTCACAATAGCTGAGATGTGGAAATAACCTAAATGTCCATTGAGAGATGAACAGATAAAGAAAATGTGATATATACATAAAATGGAATGCAGCCTTAAAAATAAGGAAATCCTGCTATATGTGTCAACGTGGATGAACTTGGAGGACATTGTGCTGAGTGAAATAAGCTGGCTGCAGAAAGACAAATACCGCATGATCTCACCTGTATGTGGAATTTACAACAGTCAAACTCATAGAAGCAGAGAGTAGAATGGTAGTTACCAGGGACTGGGAGGAGAGGAAAATAAGGATATGTGGGTCAATGGATACAAAATTTCAGTTATGAAAGATGAGCTAGTTCTAGAGATCTAATATATAATGGTGTGACTATAGGTAATAATAGTTTATTGTATGTTTGAAATTTGCTGAGAGGGTAGATCTCAAGTGTTCTTATCACACACATATGAACAAAAAAAAAGTAAGGAAAAGGAAAAGAAAATGGTAACTGAGGTGAGAGATATGTTAATTAGCTTGATTTTGGTGACTATTTCACAGTGTATATCTATATCACATCACCAAATTGTACACCTTAATTTTTAAGACTTTATTATTTTGGGCAGTTTTAGGTTCACAGCAAAATTGAAGGGAAGGTACCGAGTTCCCATATACCCCCCGCTCCCACACATGCATAGCCTTCTCCATTATCAACATTCCTTACCAGAGTGGTACATTTGTTAAAATTGATGAACCTACATTGACATGTTATATTTATCCGAAGCCCATACTTTACACTACAGTTCACTCTAGGTGTTGTACATTCCATGGGTTTGGACAAATGTATATGCTGTGTGTCCAATGTATCCATCATTACAGTGTCATACAGAGTATTTTTACTGCCCTAAATATCTTCTGTGCTCTGCCTATTCTGGCTGCCTCAACCCCTGACAACCATTGATTTTTTTTACTTTCTTTGTAGTTTTGTCTTTTCCAGAATGTCATAGAGTTGGAATTGTACAGTACGTAGTCTTTTCATATTGGCTTCTTCACTTAGTCATATGTATTTAAAGTTCCTCTATGTCTTTTCATGGCTTAATGGCTAATTTCTTTTTAGTATAGAATAGTATTCCATTGTCTGAATGTACCACAGTTTATTTATCATTCATCCACTGAAGGAATTCTTGGTTGCTTCCAAGTTTTGGCCATTATGAATAAGGCTGCTATAAACATCTGTGTGCAGGTTTCTGCGTGGTCATAAGTTTTCAACTCCTTTGGGTAAATACCAAGGAGTTTGATTGTTGGATCATATGGCATGAGTATGTTGATTTTGTAAGAAACCACCAAACTGTCTTCCAGAGTAGCTGTACCATTTTGCATTTCCATCAGCAATGAATGAGAGTTCCTCTTGCTCCACTTCCTTACCAGCATTTGCTATGTCAGAGTTCCAGATTTTGGCCATTCTGATAAGTGTGTAGTGGTATGTCGTTGTTTTAATTTGCATTTCCCTGATGACATCGGACATGAAGCATCTCTTTATATGCTTGTTTGCCATTTGTATTTCTTCTTTTTGAGGTTTCTGTTAAGGTCTTTGGCCCATTTTTAAATTGGGTTGTATATTTGTTTGTTTTTTGTGAGGCAGATTGGCCCTGAGCTAACATCCATTGCCAATCCTCCTCTTTTTCCTTGAGAAAGAGTGGCTCTGAGCTAACATCTGTGCCAGTCTTCTTCTATTTTGTATGTGGAACGCTGCCACAGCTGGATGGAGGAGAGGTGTGTATGTCCACGCCCAGGATCCGAACTGGTGGACCCCAAGCCGCTGAAGCGGAGTGTGTGCCACCAGGCCAGCCCCATAGGTTGTATTTTTTTTTATTGTTGAGTTTTAAGACTTATTTGTATATTTTGGATAATAGTCTTTTATCAGAGATGCCTGCAAATATTATTTCCTAGTCAGTGTCTTCTCATTCTCTTGACATTGTCTGTAACAGAGCAAAAGTTTTTAATTTTAATGAATTCTAGCTTATCAATTCTTTCATGTATTGTGCCTCTGGTGTTGTATCTAAAAAGTCATCACCATACACAAGGTCATCTAGATTTTCTCCTATGCTATCTTCTAGGAGTTTTATGGTTTTACATTCTACATATAGGTCTTTGATCCTTTTTGCATTAATTTTTGTGAAAGTATAAGGTCTGTGTCTAGATTCATATTTTTGCATGTGGATGCCCACTTGTTCCACAACCATTTGTTGAAAAGACAATGTTTGCTTCATTGTGTTGCCTTGCTCCTTTGTCAAAGATCAGTTGACCATATTTAAGTGGGTCTATTTCTGGGCTTTATATCCTGTTCCATTAATCTATTTGTCTACTCTTTCATCAATATCACACTGTCTTGATTACTGCCTTATTTCCTCTGTTTGACTGAATCTAATTGCAATTTCTACCTCCTTTTTTTGTCCATTTCCATTATGATTTCAAATTCCTGATCCTCTTTTCATAATATCTCCAAACGCTTCTTTGAGGATGTTTAATTCAGTTTTGAGTGCTATGTGATATTCAGTTTTCTTTCGATTCTTGGTTGTTTTCTTTGTGAGGAGGTTTCATCAGCTGAAATGTTTTGATTTGAAATTTTTTTATAGTTGATGTGTATGATTTGAACTGATTGTCTTTTCTGTTTCTAGAAGTTTGTTGACACTGGTTCTAGTTCAAATGCACCCTCTTTTGTCAGTAGAGTGAAGCATAATAATTTTGTTGATGGGTCGAGTGGGGGGAATTATCTTGTTTCTTTCATTCCTATAAGAATTTTCATTTTCCCCTCTAACTTTCTCCCTTGCCCTACTGCCACTTAAATAAACATGGGGTACTACCACTCTTCTACGTGTCTGACTTTACCCAGTGGCAATGTTTCTCTGAGGCTCCCACCTTTATCCCATGCACCTTTAAACCCGTACCTCATAGTGAGTGTTGTGAAATATCAGTTTCTATACCTGTGGTATGCAGAACACGAAATGTTGGGCTTGGTTTTCCTACTAGTGATTTTGCTCATGGTTCGTCTGTGTCCTCCTCCTCCCTTTGCTCTTTTCTCATATCTCTTAAGCCCCCTCTCCCCTGACATGCTGGCATTTTGGTAAGAACTCTGCTGGAGTTTGATGTTTGTAGTAATCTCTGCCTCCAACTAATTTTAAAAGCTAGGTCATGTGTGTTTGTCTCCTTGATTGATCAATCTCTCTCTCTCTTTCTCTCTCTCTCTCTCTCTCTCTCTCTCTCTCAGAAGATATAAGGGCAGAGATTTTGGTTACTTCCATTATCCTCCAGACTTAGAAACTGTAGAAATGTATTCTTTGCAGAAAATTCAAGTCAGTATAAAGCCTATGATTTTATTTCTAACCCACAATTGTTTATTAATAACAAAATAACTAAATGTCATTGTATACTTTAAACATTTACAATTATATATAGATTTACATTTTTCAAAATGTTTTTCCATAAATTACTTTATCAATTTTTCACAAAATTACATTTTATTAAAAAGAAAACTATAACTAGTCAGTGACTTTTGGCCAAGGCCCAACAATAGCAGAGATAGACTTAAACTGAGCCTTTTAGACATAAATCTATTTCTCTTTCCACTATACTATGGCTCTCTGGGTGCAGACATCTAATTGAACAGATGATTTTTTTGAGTGAATACTAACTATTAAGCTAACAAATTCTAACCTCATAAATGGTGGCATTCACCCTAGTTCTCCTTGGTTATGAGACTGTTTTTCACTTCACCAGATGGCTGAGCATCACTCTTAAATTCTTTATGAGTGTAAACATAAATAACAGAAATTTCTTTTTATTAATGTTTATTGAAAAAAATGCAAATCTTCTCAAGGTCCTCTACAAATAAAATTTTATTGGATTTTACTCAGTAACTATGATATTATGAAACATAAAATACCTACTATAATTTTGCAAACCAAGGGTTATAATAATTTGCTTACTTGAAAAAAAAACATTTAATTTGTCTCGAGTTCAAACTAGTATGCCTGTCTGACCATAACTTTTATTTATTCATTCCAAATATAACATTGAAAAGTACCATCTCTTGTCACTTACTAGCCTTTGGGTCTCTACTTTTATGTTTAATTTATTACCGACTTGCAACTTCTTTTCCTTTCACAGCTGAAAAATGAAGTGAAATAAAATAATGATTTGCTTTTACTGCCAGACAAGATGCTAGATGTCCTGTTTGCTGAGTTTACATTTTATAAGTAGCAGCATGCCTTTAATAAAAATTTTAATAAAAACACAAAATAAAAACTAAAATGTCAAAATGCTTACTTCTTATCACAAAATCGTTAGTTCTTACCATGCCAAATCAAAGAACACATCACTCGTGTTTCCATGATTGCAAACAAATATTTTAACAAACAGTGAACCCATGTGGGAATCATTGTATGTTTCAAAAATGAAGCACTCAGTGGTATAGAAGAAAAATTTCTTGTCGAAATAGTGGTCATCATACAGTTGTCCAGGGCAATCTGATCTCTCGTGCTCACTGTTTACCTGCATTGCATGCCATAAAAACAAAAGAACTACTAATTTGATATTTCTCAGTGTCTACCATAATTCTCTTTAGTTAGATATGAAATCCCTACATCTATAGTTAGGCATAGAAAAGGGATGGAAAAGAAAGGGGAAATTAACCTTTTGTCATTTCTAGGACACTGGGTGAATGCCAAAAAAAAAAATGGTATAGCAATTAAAAGTCCAGAATCTGAAAGCAGATGTCCTAGGTTCAAATCTCATCTAAGTTACTTATCCTTTTTGTGTCTCACTTTCTTACATGTTGCTTGGGAGGATAGTAGTACTCTCATAGAGTTGTGAAACGTAAATGACAACACATGTAATGTGGTTAGAACAGTGCCTGGTAAATACTAAGTGTGATATTATTAGCCATAATTATTATCACATTATCAGTTATGGAAATCAACCTCTTCTACATGATTTTACCCTTTTTATTTCTAAGGGATTTCTATTTGGTTTTATTATCTGTTGCTGCATAATAAAGTAGTGGACTAGTTACTGCATTCTTATGCCATCAATTTCTTCTTATTTATTTTCCTTGGCTGGCTACTTATACATATTCACATGTCTCTAATCTGTTTCAATAAGAAGAAGAAAAATCCATATCCCTTCTAGCTATCACCTTATCTCTGGTCTCTCTCTCTCTCCCCTTCACAACCAAACACCTTTAGAGAATGGCTGAAGAATGTCTGCCAACAATATCCCAGAATACTTCAAAGCTACAGAGAACCCTAGAAGAGGGACAGGGACAGGACCTGGGGCACATTGCTGCACTCTGAGCTGAAAACCCATTATATCATTTTCTTTACTTAACACCTCTCCCTCTGCCTCTCTCATTAAAGTTGCTTTATCTCACCATAAAGTCTTAGGTACTTACTTTTTCTCACTCATCTACAAGCCGAACACTCAAGGAAATCTTATCTACTCCCGTAGCCTCAATGAAAATTGATACATCATTGACTTCCAAATCAAGAATTCTAGGGGGCCGCCCGGTGGCGCAGCGGTTTAGTCCGCACTTGGCAGCCCGGGGTTCGCGAGTTCGGGTCCCGGGTGCCCGCCGACGCACTGCCTGTCAGCCATGCCGTGGCAGCGTCCCATGTAAAGTGGAGGAAGATGGGCACGGATGTTAGCCCAGGGCCAGTCTTCCTCAGCAAAAAGGGGAGGATTGGCAACAGATGTTAGCTCAGGGCTTGTCTTCCCCACACACACAAAAAAAAAGAATTCTATCTCAGTTGTCTCTCTGGACTTCAAATCTCCACATGCTCTTCAATACCCCCCCTATATAACAGATGATTCAGCATAATACAGCTAAAAATTATTTCAACTATTCAAGCATCCCATCACCAAAGCTCACTTTTTTTCTACATGATCTATCTTGTTGCTTGATAATATCACAAACACATTTTTTCTTCCTTTCTGATTATTATGAAATATTAGATATATAAAAAGCCACAGATGATAGCATAAAATATATCTTATACTCACACCTAATTAAGGAATAAATATTATAAAATTACTGACTCCCTCTGTATACCCCCTCTTGTATTGTATTACCCTTCTTAAACCTAGAATCTTCTTTCTTAATGACAAAGTGTGCCAAATTAATAGAGTTCATGAACTCAGTGATTCCTGATATGTAGCTCATATAAATGGAGCTGCTTAACAATTAAGTTATTTTCAAGATACACCTAGTATACTACACTGTATTTTATGCAGACTATTCACCTCTAAGACCCTAAGGAAAAGTAACTGAAGAATAATGTAATCCTCATAAGAACTGAAGCAATTTAAAAAAAAAGTAATGGTAAAAATGATATGTCAGAATTGAGCAATAGTCTGTTACAACACAGAAGAGAAGCAACATCTAAAGAGGTGAGGTGCTGGGCCTTTCTTGTTAGCACAAGTCCTTTTCCTAGGTCTGCACTGTATTTTCTATGTCCTTGGTCACATTACTCACCCATACAAGCAGCATAACACGGAGAGTAATACTTTATGTAAACTGGATAAAACGCTTTACAAAATTGGGATAATAATACTGGCCACCCTCCAACTTCACAAGGATATCCTGAGGAATAATGAGATCACATTTGCCGGGTTTTATGAGATCCGTGGATGAAAGCCGGATGAGAGTACAAAGTCCTGGAAGAAATTCTGCTGTGTTCTGAGTGACAGGTATAGTGTCTATGCAATAAGAATATAGTTTTGTGTGCTAGCTGAACTAAAGGGCATTGTGAGAAGTCAGCTGTGTAAAGTGAAAGAATACCACGGAAATGAAGGCCACTGGAGGGGAGAGGGATGTGCCCAGAGACCTAGAATAGATATTATTTAAATATCCCTTTGTTTTCTTGCTTTCAATTAAGTCCTTATTTAAGAAATGAGATGCATTATAATTACTTTGGATTAGTAGGCATTAACAAGAAAGGATAGTGTCCTACTTTTCTGAATCGTCCTTTACAAGGATCCTGACCAAATAACTATTTCTGGTGAAGAAAAGCTATTTTTCTCACAGTATGATGGAGAACTATAAATGGAATTACAAACTTGCATTGTTCATTCCAGTTTCCATTTTCATTGAGCACATCCTTCCAAGCATATATAACAGGAAAAAGTTTCATAAAGTAAATCAAAACTTCTCAAACTCTATTCCGTGCAACTTTATTAGGTTGAGAAATACAGTAAGATTCTGAGACCTAAATAAACAAGTCCAATGTTAATATCCCCATTATTCATCAAACATATTTTCTTACCAAATACTTAGTTGATATTTTACATATTAAAGTCTAAGAACTTGTGTTCTTCTAGAACACACATTCAAAACTAATGAAAATTTCTTACAGGTATGACAGTAATTCTAGGTACGTAAGGGCCAAAGCTTCAAATACCATGAAAATTTAGAAAACCAGGCACAGAAACTCAAGGATGAAAAAGCTAAGGGGGTAAAATTAGATATAGAATGAAGTTATATGCAGAAAAAATTACAAATGTTTATACTCTGTGTGTTGGAGAAGGATGAACATGTACATTTTCTCTAAATAGTTAGTTTAATCTATATTTTAGTTGGTGTGGGAAATTTTACATAACCTTATTCTTGGGTTTGCATTTGACTGTGGGAAGAATAACCTAGTATTCAGTCTGAATATAATGTAGAAGCAGTCATTTCATCCTGAATAACTTAAAACCTAACATAAAGAATAATAAATCTTATTATATGTGCACACACAGACACACTCACATATACCAATATAAACACCTGAACTTGATATATTGAAATTCATTTTTTTCTAACTATAAAATTAACAAGGTTTTGTTCAATAGGCACATAAGTCAACTATTCAAAGACTCTCAATAATATAAAAATGTTAGAGTGCTTTGACTATGTTTGAGGCATTTTTTTCTCTTAAAAAAATAGACTAAAAGATCAGCATTCAAAATTCAGCAAAGAGAAAAGCAAATATGAAAATATTTCATAAATTACTTCTCAAATTTCAAAAGCCAGGTAAAATGAAGTTCAGTAGTACTTAGGGGGAAATGTATTTATTTTCAAATCAAGATACATAATAAATCAAAGTCTTCCATACTCTAAAATGTTGATGCTCAGGTCATAATATTAGAGGCAAAGTGTCTAGGATAGGAAGTTAATTAATACCCTTACCATATACGATACATTATAACGTAGTATGATATTAATTAATTTGGCTCCCAGAATGCTGAAAGGAGACAGTGTTGATCCAGTAGCGAAAGTTCTCTGTTTGAACCCTGAACTCGATCAGTTTGCACCTCATCGCTGAGTCTGTGGTTTCTAATTAGGTACTGGTATTGCCTTTTCTGTCTTATAAGTCTATTGTGAGATTTAAAGGATCAAAAGCCCTAGTCCTAGGGATAGAAGATCCAGGTGTTAGTTATAACTCTGGAAATTCAAAGGTTCATTTTATTCTTCTATAATGCAGAGATAAAAACACCTCTTCAAACAGTTATGAGAACTAAAAGGGAAACATGGGGATTGAATACTCTTAACTGTAAAGATTAAAGATTTACATTTAATGTAAATAGAATGTAATGTAAATGTAAATGTAAATGTAAATGTAAATAGAAATTTACATTTCTATTACTAATGCCGATTTTAAACCAAATCTTATATAAAATCACAAGATTAAAAACAGATCAAAGTAGAGCTAGTTTTAGCAGAGCTATATTCCTGCTCGACATCCCTCCAATCCCCAGATTCCTTCATCAAGAAGTTTCATAAAACAGTGAGATTCCCAAGAATAAAGTATGGAAACAAGCTTTCTACAACTAATATTTTCCAAAACAATCTATTATGTTACATACATTTGTTCATGAAGTCCACATAAAAACTTGCCAATATATATTACTGTTTAATTTTATTACAGGAAACTGAGACTCTAAAAGATTAATAAATTCCCCCAAGATCGTATAGCCAACGTGTGGTAGAGCAAAGGATCAAATCCAGGTCTAGGCATATACCACCATATCATCCTGCCTTTCCACTATCATCATTTATACTTGAGTTGTGGAGAGGTGCTAGTAGAGTAACAAATATTTGAGAACTACAAGATTTCATAGAAACTAAAATAGATCACTTGATTGATAATGATTTGGATAGGCACAGAAAGCTTAAAATATACGTTTCTACTCCATTCATTTATAGTTTTCCTTTTTATCATTTAAGAATTGAGTTAAATATAATTTCTGCAAATTAACATTACCTTCCATCTTGTTTCTGTTCATCAACCCTCCCTCTAATTCATAGAGAGAAACATCACTTCTTCAGTTGGCAGCAATTCTTTAATTCAAAGACCACTGTTCTGCATTGAAACAATAGAGCTAGCCTGATTATTCTGATCTCTGATCCCCAACTTAGGGCCAGGACCTCTGGAGGCATGTTTGGGACTGCAGACTGCATTCCACCAGTCATCTTTGACACCCACACTTTCTCAGATCAACACTCTGATTTGCATCTTTGAGACTGATGAAGTATACAAGCTCCTTCATTAATTAGATTTGTACACGTCACATTCTTATTCTTCTTTTGGTATTATATCTCTGTAGGCAACTGCCAATCTCTTACATCACTTATTCCTATATAAACAAATAAAATTTTCAATATTAGTCACCATCAAAGACGTTGGAAGACAGGATTGATCATTGGGTTTATGGGTCTTAATGTCGTTTACAATGAAAAATAAATCCACCTCTTCTACCCTAACTTATATTCCTGATTTTTATTTCTATTTATTTTATGATACCTTTTTCTATCTAAATTTTATTCTGGGAGCTGTCATTCTGATATTCAGATGGCTCTTAGGAAGCACTTAGTTCATGTATTCTTCTATTGGGGCACCATGATCTTGGAGCTAGGGCCTAACTCTCTGGCGAAGTTGCCACCCTTTTTGACACTCCACTTCCAAATTGCCTAGCCATTGGGATTGCCTTTGGCTGCATATATTGAACAACCAAATTACACTGCCTTAGCCACATATGGCTTTATTTTTCTTATATAAACAGTGTCTAGGACGGTGAGGCTAATAGAAGATATGATCAAGGAACCCTTCTATCTTTCAGTCCCATTTTCATTAATGTCTATCTTCTGTCCACGTCATCACAGAAAGGCCTTTTATTTTAGTATGGAAGCTAATTCTTATAGGAAAAACTGGTGCAAGGATATTATCTCCTGTTAAAACCTTAATTTGGGATTAACATATTGGGTTGGTCATTGTATCATCAACTTGGTTTCCAGAATCTCCTTTCTCATGTAACTCCAAGTTCGAATTGACCAAAAACGTAGCTGCACAATATCTGGAGGGTGAAAGTGAAATAGCATCCATTAAGTTCTGAAGGTTGCCACTGGTTAAAAAGTGTTGAGAGACAGACAAAGTGGTGCCATTTTGTTCTTGCTCTTCCTAAGCGTGATGTTTATACCTACTTCCCAACTGCCAGCTGGGCCAACCAACAGCAAACTCAAGCCCACCATCAGATGTTTCACTGCAAATTTGCAGAGGTAAAACCAGAAAAATCAACAACTTCCCACAGGCTTTGTACTACCCCTGTATCTCAGTCCTGCAGCAGCCCCTGCATGTGCATAGCTTCCAGATTTCCATGTAAGATCTGGTTCATTCATCCATATCATGGCTGATGAATGGCCTGTCTTGGATGAGTCAATTCTTCTTTTCAAACATTTATTTTCCTAGGTTAATACTAACCTAGAGAAATTAAAAATTATCATAAGAGAATTCCATAAAATATTGCGCACCAACATATTAGATAACCTAGATAAAACTGACAAATTCCTTAAAACACATAAATTACCAAAACTGACTCACGAAGAAATAGAAAATCTGAACAGATCTATAACAAGCACAGACATTGAATCAGTAATCAAAAATCTCCTGACAAAGAAAAGTCCAAGACCGATGAGTTTATCAGTGAATTCTACCCAATATTTAAAGAATTAGCAGCAAGCCTTCTCAAACTCTTTGAAAAATGTAGAAGAGGTAGGGTCACATCTTTAACTCTGTGAGACCAGTATTACCCTGGTACCAAAGCCAAACAGAAATAGCACAAGAAAACTACAGATCATACTTGTTTTGTATACAGATGCAAAAATTATCAACGATATACTATCAAACTGAATCCAACAGCATATTAAAAGAAAAAGATTTAAACTAGATAATGTATATAAAGTGATTAACTTATTATCTAGCAGAGTATAAGCATTTAATAATTGCCAGCAAAGATTGTCATCAGTGTTTCTATTGACATTATCTTTGTATTCATAGCACTTAGTCCACGGCCAAGCACATATTATGATTTTCTACTGATTTGGTATTGCTTATTAAAAGACAATTTTATCTGTCTTTACACATGCCCAATAATAAAATTGGATCTACAGAATGATGGTATTTTTTACTAGACCTATAATAGAAGAACCTTTTTTATGTTTTTTTATTCGTTCAAACGAAAACAATTTCTTGTGCATAATTATTCCTAATGCATGGTTGATGATACACAATACATAGTTATCTGAGGAAAATAATGAATGCAGAGACAAAAAAATCTGGTTATACTAGAAATAGACTTTTTTGAACTTTAAACTCAAAGACTTAGGCATTGAGAAATAAGGATTTTTCTTCACACTCTCAATAGTTTAATAACATCTTAGAATACCAGGAAACCTCTTGTATGTGAGTTTACGAGGATCATTGGCCATATCTTTTTTTTCCTTGCATTTTTACACGTTGCCAATTATAGTCTGACAAACACAGATGCTCAATAAATGGCAGTACATGAGTGGCAGTAATTCAGTAAGTCACTGACACAATGCCATACAGGAAGAGCACATTTTTGAATACATTTTTCTCAGTTCTGTTTTTAAGCCCAAAGGAAATGCTACTATATTGCATGTCTAGTAGTAATCATTGGATGAAAAACATAAATTTACATCAGTGTATTGAGAATTCATCACTTTATATTATGAAACATTAAACCAAACAGAGAATGTTCAATTAACTCAGTGCCAAAGTTAACTGAATATTCCTAACTTGCCTGCAGAAAATCATATCTGAAACCAAAAAATCCAGTTTTTATTTCAATTCCTTTAAAAAGATTATTTTAAAATTATGATTATTACTTGGGGTAGGGAGTATATTTTATGACTTCATAATAAATATATTTATGATTTAGGTTTTTTTTTCTTAGCACATCAGCTAAATGCTTTTAAATATTTTACACATTCCTTATATACAAAGGGAGGCCAACGGATATAACTTGTTTTTAACTATTCTTTTAGTCGAATGCACTAATAACATGTAGCTAAAATTTATGTGAAAAAGCCTTGTTCTTGCATAAAATGCAAATAAATAAAATACATTATATTTACCAATACCAAGACCCCTTTGCAGTAGCATGGCCTTTTTGGGAACTGTGATAAATAAAAAAAAAAACATTTAGTTCTTCATTCTCAATTATAGGGAATTTTATGGATGCTACCTTATCTTTCAGAATAACATGGTAACTAATTCATGAATGTCTCTGACTGAGCCGCATAGTGGATGGTCAGAAATTGGCTAATCCAAGAAAAGTAAGCCATCCTCTCTTATTGTTACTTAATCTTTTCCTTAATTCAGAGATACTTCTTAAGATTGGATCCTTCCAAATTTCTCTGTGGAGTGATATGAATCTATACACTAGACACATTAGGAAATATCACCTTCATATTTGTGCAAACTCTCTTTTTCACAGATATCTGTAGAATGGACATGACAGAGCAGTTACGGATATCTCCAGCCTCTCTTTGCTGAAATAATACTTTAGTTACTTCGATAGTTTTTAAAGTTAAGGAATTTGTTTAGTGAGTGAATTTTTACGTACAAATTCAACTTCCCACACATTTTCAAAGAGATTATTAATCAAGTAAGTTTCTGAGACTCATAGATAACTTCCTCTGGAGCATATTATAGAAATTCATATTTAAATAGAAATCTACTAGGTTTCAAATCCTGAGACCAAGGATTAAGCTTATAAAGAAGAATATACTGCTCATTGGTAAGTATTGTTGTACTGTCTACTCTCCTCAGGTTTATGTTCTCTTTTTATAGCATTTTTTGTTATCTATTTGGATTTGAATAGTGTGACATCAAACACCTATTATTAACTATTAATTTATATCTTCTTATATTTTAATAAAATGTAAATGCTTATAAAATTTTAAATTTCTAACTCCACTCCATTATAGAATTTAGTTTATGTGAGGAAAGCACATTTTCTATTCTTATCACATGCTTCAGTTGGTAAGAATTTTTGGAAAAAGTGAAAAAAAGAAAAAACAAAGCAAAGATCTACAGACCAGTGCTTTCATTTCATGCGGAATTTGGCAAATCAGGAAGATAAATTGGACTATGACGAGTAAATAGTTCACCAAAATTCACATTGCTGGAAAATTACCTTTTCATTTGGACATTAAATTTATCTTTCTTATAATCCATGTTCCACAGTTTGGCAATTTAGAAGTTAACAAGAAATTTGGTTTGAAAGTTCAGAAGTGTTAGAAATGAATTTGCTAATTCTGATATGAAAACAAAATGATAAAAGTCTATTTGAGACTATTATGAGGCATTTGATCCTATCTGTTGTATAATTTTTTTCATTATTGAGGTATAATTGACAAATATAATTGCAAGATATTTAAAGTGTACAACATGACAATTTGATATACACATACATTGTTAAAGGATTCTCCACAACGAGTTAATTAACACATATATAACCTCATGTATTTAGCTTTTTGTGTGTGAGAACGTGTAAGTTCTACTCTCTTAGCAAATTTCCATTATACAGTACAGTGTTATCTACTATAGTCACAATGTTATACATTAGATCCTCAGACCCTATTCAACTTGTAACTGAAAGTTTGTCCTCTTTTACCAATCTCTCCCTTTTTCCTCCCAAGTCTCAGCCCCTGGCAACCACTTTTCTACTCTCTGATTCTTTGAATTCAACTTTTTTTTTAGCTTCCACATATAAGGGATACTATAAGTATTTGTCTCTCTGTCTGGCTTATTTTACTTAACATAATGCCCTCCAGGTTCACCAATGTTGTCACAAATGACAGGATTTCCTTCTTTTTAAAGGTTGAATAATATCCTATTGTATATGTATATATCCTATTGTGTGTGTGTATACATATATATATATATATATATATATATATATATATATATACCACATTTTCTTTATCCATTCATCTGTCAAAGGACAGATGTTTCATTCAGGAGTCTATTCATCAAGAAGACATAATATTTGTAAATATTTGTGCATCCAATGTAGGAGCACCCAAATATGCTAAGCACATTTTAACAGATCTGAAGGGAGGAAGAGACAGCAATTCAATAACAGGGGATGTCATTCCAGCTCTGTATATTCTTAAGCTCCATGATTTACATTTGGTGCTTTTTTATATTTTCTAACTCCTGTTGAAATTCTCACTTTGTTCATACAATGCTCTCCTGACCTCAGCAAGCATCCTTACAACCATTATTTTAAACTCTCTATCAGGTAAATCACTTATCTCTGTTTCAGTAAGAACTGTTTCTTGATATTTACCTTGTTCTTTTGTTTAGAACACTTTATTTTATTTCTTCATTTCCTTGACCCTCTGTGCTGGTTTATGCACATTAGATAACACGGCCACCTCCCCCAGTCTGACAGGTGGGTCTCCTGCGGGAGATGAATCTCGTCAATCAGCCTGTCCAGAGATCCTGGTTCTCTCTCAAGCCTTTGAGATTGTCCAAGCTGCCTTCCTTGTTCTTGGTGCCTCTCAGTACGTTAGCATGTGTCAAGACTCACCACTGTCCCGAAGCGGAGGATCACTGTCACCACCTGGATGCAGGTGGATGAGATGGTAGACCCTCAGTCTACAGCCAGAAAAAGATATAGTTAAGGACATTCCAAGGACACACTGGGAGATGGCTTTTTTGCCTGCTCCCTCTATGCTGGAACAAGGTGTATAGCCGCAGGGTGGGGGGTGAGGATGCTCCTATGCCCATTAAGAACTATTTGTTTGCTATGACTCTATGGGAATTGTGAATGCAAGCCCTCGTTGGCTATTAGAGCCAGGTGGGCTCATTGCTCTGGTGGCAGCCATAAAAGCTGGGGCACCAATGTCTGTGCAATCTCCTTTTAGGGAGATACTGGTGACTTGGAGCAAGCTGGAGAGAGAAAGCAGGACAGGTGCCCACTGACTTCTCCATTCTCTGGAGAGGATCACAGTCAGCTCCCTTGTGCCTGCTAAATTAGGAACCAGACCCTCAGGGAGCAGCTTTTAAAGTATGCAGAAAAAAACCCTTTCAGGAAAAGACTGGGAGATGAGTGATTTTTGCCTGCTCCCTCTGCCCAGGGGGAACGCTGTGATGAGTATGGGCACACCCATTAAAAATTGCTTTTTGTGTTCTCTGTCCAGCTTATTTCCCTTAGCATAATGCTCTCAAGGTCCATCCATGTTGTCACAAATTGGATAATTTTGTCTTTTTTTATGACTGAGTAGTATTCCGTTGTATATATATATATACCACGTCTTCTTTATCCATTCATCAGTCAATGGGCACTTGGGTTGCTTCCACATCTTGGCTATTGTGAATAATGCTGCAATGAGCACAAGGGTGCACATATCGTTGTGCATCCATGTTTTCATATTCATTGGGTAAATACCCAGTAATGGGAGTGCTGGATCATATAGTATTGCTATTTTTAATTTTTTGAGAAATCTCCATACTGTTTTGCACAGTGGCTGCACCAGTTTGCATTCCCACCAGCAGTGTGTGAGGGTTCCCTTTTTTCCATGTCCTCCCCAACATTTACTACTTTTTGTCTTGGTAAGTATAGCAATTCTGACAGGTGTATGGTGATATCTCAGTGTAGTTTTGATTTGACTTTCCCTAATAATTAATGATATTGAACATCTTTTCATGTGCCTATTGGCCGTCTGTATATCTTCTTTGGAAAAATGTCTGTTCATATCCTCTGCCCAGTTTTTGATCAGGTTGTTTGTTTTTGTTGTTGTGGCCCTTAGATATTTTGGAAATTAACCCATTGTCAGATATATGATTCACAAATATTTTCTTCTAGTTGGTGGGTTGCTTTTCATTTTGTTGATGGTTTCCTTTGCTGTGCAGAAACTTTTTAGTCTGATGTAGTCTCATTTGTTTATTTTTTTCTTTTGTTTCCCTTGCCTGAAGCGACATGGTATTCAAAAAGAACCTGCTAAGACTGATGTCAAAGAGCATACTGCTGACATTTTTTTTCTAGAGGTTTTATGGTTTCAGGTCTTCCATTCAAGTTTTTAACCCATTTTGAGTTAATTTTTGTGTATGGTGTAAGATAATGGTCTACTTTCATTCTTTTGCGTGTGGCTGTCCAGTCTTCCCAGCACCCTTTATTGAAGAAACTTTCCTTTCCCCATTGTATGTTCTTGGCTCCTCTGTTGAAGATTATGTGTGGGTTCGTTTCTGGGCTCTCAGTTCTCTTCTATTGATCTGTGTCTGTTTTTGTACTAGCACCATGCTGTTTTGATTACATAGCTTTGTAGTATATTTTGAAGTCAGGGAGTATGATACCTTCAGCTTTGTTCTTTTTTCTCAGGATTGTTTTGGCTATTCAGGGTCTTTTGTTGTTTCATATAAATTTTAAGATTCTTCCTTCTATGATTTCACTCATACGTGGAAGATAAACAAACAAACAAGCACATAGATAAGGAGAACAGATTGGTGGTTACCAGAAGGGAAGGGGATGTGGGAGGAGGGCAAAATAGGTAAAGAGACACAAATACATGGTGACAGATGGAAACTAGAGTATTGGTGGTGAACATGATGCAGTCTATACAGAAGCTGAAATATAGTAATGTACACCTGAAATTTACACAGTGTTACAAATTGTGTGATGCCAACAAAATAATAAAAAATAATTGCTTTTTTTTTTGATATAGTCTTATGTATCTCACGGACACAAGCCTCATTGGCTTTCAGAGCTAGATGTTTTGGGAGCCTGTCCCTCAGGTGGAAGTCTTAAAAGTTGGAGCTCTGGATGTGAATTCCTAGTTTTTCACTCCTCAGGGAGAAGTTGATGATTGCGAGTTCCCTACCGATTGCATGTCGCTGTGCCAGGACTGGGGTTTTTGGTGAGAGTATGTCTCAGCCTTTCCTACTGTCTTGATGTGGGTGTTTTCTCATTTGTTTGATGTGTAGGAGTGTTTCATCTAGTTTCTGGATTCCTTTCAGAGGGAATTGCTCCATGTATAGCTGTACATTCAGTGCATCTATGGAAAGAGGGGACCGCAGGAGCCTCCTATGTCACCATCTTGGTCAACTCCTCTCCTGTGTAATTTTTTAAAAAATGTTCTTCCTTCTAATTTGGAAAGCTTCACCTTTACTGAGGGGGAAGATATATAAATTAAGCAATATATTAACAGTCATCTAAAATTGGGTGCTTACAACTTATTAATAAGATTTCTCTAGTATAATGAGTATTTAATAAATTTTAGCTGGTATTATTATTAATATTAACATTCTTACTATTATTAGGATGGTTACTACCAAAGATTAAATAGCTAATAAATAATAAAATTGAAATTCAAGCCCAAACAATCTAGGAGATTAAATTTAAGAGGCGAAGTTGTAAGTAATGTCTCAGTGGTATGTGTTGTATATTTTGAAAAAATAAGTTTTCTGTAGAACTTTTCCCTCACATGGTATCTATTCTGTGAGAAAGTAAATTGAAAACTAGTATAGATGTGGACAACAGAGAACCCTGAACACCAAGCTAAAACTGTGGGATTTGGAAATATTTTTTTCCACGAACAGAAGAACCATTCAAGACAGTTTTAACAGAGAAATGGCTTATGTGCATTAATAAGTTCCATCTGGGATTGATGTTAATAACGGGTGGGAAATTTTTGAAAAATGAAATACAGGAGAACAATTAGGATGGTATTGAACTAGGCTTATAAGATTTGATGTGTTCAGCTTCCAGTATGGCTAAGTTCCTACTGGGCACAAACCTCTCAGATAATTATAAATTCTAGGGAGCAAATGAAACTTAAAGCAATTTGAACAGGATCAAAAGCAGACAAATTCTATAAGGGAGTCTAAAATTGGCAAAAGGGAACGACACTGAGTGAGCAGCCATTTTTATGGCTGTTTTAGTCTGAGGGCAAGCCAAGTTAGCATCAGTTGAGGAAACTAACGTAAAACTGAAGATTTTTCTGAACCAAAAAACCAGAGGAGAGACTTCAGAACAACCTTAGCCACTGGAAACTAATTGAAAGACAGACAAAACCAAATGTGAACAAGTTACAGAGCAACTGAAATCTCATACATAGTTTGTAGGAATATTAATTGTACAAACACTCTATAAAAAATCTAGTAGTTTCTCATATTCCTAAACATGCACCTCCCTATAATCTAGCAGTTCCATTACAAAGTATGGATGCAGAAAAAATGAAAACATATGACCATGAGAAGATTTTATAGGAATTTTCATAGAGCCTCATTCATAATAGCCCCAAACTGGAAACATCCTGGGTGTCCATCAATAAAGAGAATGGATAAACAGACTCATTTTTCAAAGAGTGAATCATGGATACAAGCAATAACATGGATGAATCTCAAAAATATTTTGCTGAGTGAAAGGTGTCGTAACAGTACATAGCTAATAATCCCAAAGGTGAAACTAATGTGGTGAGAAAAGCTTAGAACAGTGGTTGCCTTCGAAAGACGAAAGTGGGGATTGACTGGGTAGAAGCATGAGGGCACTTTCTGGGATAAGGCTAATGTTCAATATCTTGATAGGAGTTTGGATTACAGTGTTTGTGTGTTTACTCTTGAGATTTCTGTGTCTGTGTGTGTGTATATATATATGTGTGTATGTATATATATATGTATATATATGTATATATATATGTATATATATATATCCAAAAATAAAACAGAAAGCAAATATAAACTCTAGGTATGCATACTAGGTATAGAGAACAAGAGAGTGCACTGATGTTTGCAATTTACCTTGAAATAAGATGGATGGATGAATAGATTGAAGTATGGATAGATAGATATGTGATAAGCAATTACAGTAAAATGTTAATGGCAGAAATTAGGTGTCAGACATATGGGTTTTCACTGTGAAATGATTTCAGTTGTTGTATTTTTAAAGTTTTCTTTTTGTTTTTTTTTGGGGGGGTGTTGCTGAGGAAGATTCACTCTGAGCTAACATCTGTTGCCAATTTTCCTCTTTTTGCTTGAGGAAGATTAACCCTGAGCTAATATCTGTGCCAATCTTCCTCTATTTTGTATGTGGGTCACCACCACAGCATGGCCACTGATGAGTGATGTAGGTCTGCACCCGGGATCCGAACCCAGGCCACCAAAGTGGAGCAATGCCAACTTAACCACTAGGCCATAGGGCTAGCCCCTAAAGTTTTTTGAATTAAAATATGCAGATAAAGAATTGATGAGTTTAAACCACGGTACCATTGCAAATGAATAAGATTAACTATAATTTATTGAAGTTTGCTACTTACCAAGCACTGTTAACAACTCTCTCTTTCTCTCCTGTCAATCATTACAACAACAATGTGCAGCAGTTATTATAATATCTATATTATAGATGAGGAAGTTGAGGCTTAAAGCTGGTCAGATAACTAGTGAAAGTAAGTACTCTGATAGGAATCCATGTCTGTCTAACCACAAAGACTGCACCTTTAAGTAAAACCACTACACTACACAGTATGCTGGAAAGATTAAGAATTTGTGAAAGACAGCAAGATATAGTGTTGGTTAAAATTATACATTATATATATTGCAATATACTTTATAGTTCATGAACTTGTTATATTTTCTCTTTTTTTTTGGGGGGGGGAAGATTAGCCCTTAGCTAACATCTGCTGCCAATCCCCCTCTTTTTTTGCTGAGAAAGACTGGTCCTGAGCTAACATCTGTGCCCATCTTCCTCTACTTTATGTGGGACGCCTGCCACAACCTGGCTTGGTAAGTGGTGTAGGTCCATCCCCAGGATCTGAACCTGTGAACCCTGGGCCACTGGAGTGGAGCACACAAATTTAACCACCATACCACTGGGCCGGCCCCACTTGTTATATTTTCAAACTTACAGAATAACAATGCCAATAACAAAAATAAATACATAGGTTAAAAAACTTATTTGGGTGGATAAAGCAGGAGGAGAAAGTTACAAATTCGGTTACGAACATATTGAGTAATTGATGTAATTTTGACATCCACGCAAAGATGTCTATCAGTAATAAGGAATTTTCAAAGTGGAATTAAGAAATACTCTGAGAGTTCAAAAACTGTATTATAAATCACTTACATAGAAGCAGCTGTTGAATATTTGAAGCCAATTAGATTATCAGAGGAAATTGTGTCAGTGTGAAAAAGAAAGGAAGAGAAGAAAATATAAGGTAAAGAAAGCCTGGAAAGGAGGGAAGAAGAGAATAGAAAAAAAAGATCAGAGGAAGAAGAGAAGCCATGTGGGGGGTCAGTCCTCCTTTTACAGGAACCATAACTCCATGGTTGGGCATAGTGAAGTGATGGCACTTCCAAAGTGTTTGCACCACTGCATGTAATATCAGAAATAATAGCAAATGATCATTTTAGATCAATCACCTCAAGAGTAAGGTATGCCTCTTTTATAAGATACTGTTTTAGGAACTGAGAATACAAGGATGAATACCAATGGATTCTTGACTAGGATATCTTATACTCAAGTGAGGGATGAGAAATACAGAATTAAATATCAATAATATGTTGGATCATGTACCAAGAGAAAGCTATGGAAGTCAGTAAGTATATTTCTTTCTTGAAAGCAAAAATCACATCTTTACTCTGTAATCTCTAGCACAGCCTTTTTCTGCATGTGGTTTTTCAATATATGCTAGTTGAATTTACCCAGATTAATGTGATTTAGTGCATGGTAGTATCAATAAAATAACTTTAAGATTCAAAATTGTGGTTTTCATGTCTCTGACTAAACTCCAGAAAAGGAGGTAAAATTTGTGTTATGGTTATCTGGTTCATTCTGAAATCTGAGATCCTAATATTGACACAATATCTACTGCTTAGCAATAACGTACTCAGTTTACCTTTTTTGACCTCCTTGCTCTCTGTATACCTTTTGGCAGAATGCAGCCCCAGGAATAGTATTCTATAACCACTTTCAGTTCAATTCTTCTTTATCAATGAAATTTTCTGAGTCTCAGGGAAGAGCTTTGTACTGTATAGTCTAACAAATGACCTCAATTTTCTTCAGGTTTATTGGCAACTTGTAACCACTGACTCAGCATAACTATTCATCATCCTTTCTTATGATGAGTGAGTTTTCTGACTGCAATTATCACCATAAGGCATATTCTATACGACCACTTCAAGGACTTTTATAGAGGTTTGCATCTGATTGAGAATTCATGAGCTCCTCCACACTTGTGTCTTTTCTCTGGATGCGCACATTTAGCAAATGATGCAGTGAGCTTTCAAGGGCTGGGTTGGAATTAGTTCTTGCTCCACAGTTTCCATTTTACCAGAAGCTTAAATGTCAAAAGAAATGTTCTCCACCCTATAATCAAATAGCATCAAGGTGAAAACTTTTCTGATAACGGTTATATTTAATTTTTCTAGAGAAAGATAGATTCTTCCCTATTAAAACTAATTGGAAAATTTACATCTGTTATTGCTTTAGCTACTAGAAGCTTCACAGCTTATGTCTTTTCAGGAACATTATTCTCTTCGACTATAAGTTTATGGCCAATTTCCCAGATTTTTTTTCAATTTAGAGTTCCTAAGAGTACAGGATATAATTAAATATTTTTGGTATCAATAAAAGCAACTAAGAGAGAATGCCCATCTTGGTGGAGAAGTGGTATATTAATAATGTCAAATGAGATAGGTATTTAAATCTTTTAGAAATACCTTGGGCTTTCAGTAAATAGTTGTTATATAACATCAGAATAATAATTATTATTTTTCTTTGCAGCATTTCACGTTTTCTGTAAACTCTGATCCTGTCATCACACTAAAAGCCTGTTTTCATTATATATGCAAAAATCATATATATATGTATGTATATGGAGCGACAGAGAATATAACATTAGTTTCAGATATGTACATTTTATAGTCAAATTTTATCATAAGGAATAAATTTCTACTCTACACTTTTGCAGTATAGGGAGAATATAAGAATTAATTTGGAAAGAAATTTCTAGTCATGGGTTAGAAATATTTAATTTCAACTTTCATTTAAGTCTTGGTAACAAGGAACTTTTGTGTGCATAAGAAGCTCTTTGCACTCCACGAGGGGTAGATCTGTTCTTCCTAGGGTTTGAAAGGAAATTGGTCCCTAAGTGTGTTGCTAGTTAAAGTTTCAGGGGTTTTTGTTGCAACCAGGGCATAAGCTTTGCAATAACAGTGGGGTTTATAACCCTTAGTGTGAAAGGTTAACAGGTCTGTGCCTAATGAACTTCCATATGGATGACCCACATACAGGAAGTGGTTTGGGAGATTCAGTAGATAATGACCAACTTTGCAACCAGACACTAAACCAAGTAACCAGCACCTGGTGGTCTCATAATATCTGTTTTCTACAGTTGGAAAAGTGTTTCTAGAATCATCCAAAACTGTTTATTTTATTTCATTTGACAGAGAATTATTTCTGATGAATAAAAGTCAAGTAGCCAGAGAGAGAAGGACAGACATTGCATGAATTCACTCATATATGGAATATAAATGAACACATGGGCAGAGAGAACTGATTGGTGGTTACCAAGGGAAAGGGGGGTGGGGGGGTGGGCACAAGGGGTGAAGGGATGCATCCACATGGTGATAGACAAATAATAATGTACAACTAAAACCCAACAATGCTATAAACTATTAAGACATCAATAAAAAATAATAATTAAAAAATAAAAGTCAAGTAATCAGTGATACATTTTAAAAGCCATATCTCTCTGTATTCAAATACCTGTATATACAAACTTGTGGGTATATCCATGAAACATCTTTAAAAAGAAAACAAAACTCTAATTGTAGCGATTCCCTCAGAGGAAGAAAACCTGGGAGCCTGGAGAAATGTTGAGGAGGATTTAAAATTTTACCATTTACCCTCATTTACCTTGCAAATTCTGTACACTGTGCATTTATAAAACAAATAAATATAGGTTTACTATAAATTCTGTCTAATGTTTTCCCCTTGTCTGGCCTGGAATGCACTTTCTTCTAAAAAGAATAAAGGAATTTGAAGTGAGTTTTTCTATTTAAATTTCATCAGAGTGATGTGTTCAACTTTTATTTGTTAATTCTCTTGACACTTTAATTATGTCAAATCCAACTACCTAATACTGCATACACTCTCTTGGTTTAGTGAAATGCGTTGCCTCTGAAAAGCTCAAAGAACTTTCATGCCTATAATCCCATATTCCTTATGTTAGCCCCTTTAGGGAAAGAACCATACCATCGCCTATAAAACAGTGTAAAAATTGGAGAATAATGAAAATTACAAGCAGGTTTTACTTGTGTAATTGACTGTGAGACAGCAAATCACATATTTTTTTTTCTAATGGTACCTATACAAAATGAAACAAAATGAAAATTTAACCAGTTAGAAAGTTTTAGTTACTCAAGATGCATGTATAACAAATAATATCTTCAAATGAGTGAATTTTATCCCGTTTATCACTGCATGTTTTCCCTCAAGAAAGAAAATAATTGCAGAGGTAATAAGAGACTTAAGAATAATGAGGAGGAATATAGTTGTGGTGTTATGAATGGCTAAGGGACAAACTGAGCTCATCGTGCTCCTCGTTTTATGTGATACTTCCATCCGTTGTCCATAAAGCTGGGTGTTTTCTGGCATTTGTTTATTTATTTTTGTTTTTATCTGCCATTTCATCTTAACTCCTCTAATGTCTATGTAATATAGCCTTGAATTTGAATGTATCTCTGTAAAACATATATTTTATTTAATGTGTATATCCTTTTGATTTAGAGAAATGTATTGCTATAAAGTCATTCATTCTCATTTTACAAACATTTTATTAAATTCTATCTGTGTTGCTGTACACCAACGGGTTCTTTGTTTCCATTAGCTGAAGAGTATTCCATAGTGTCATGACCACATTTTATTTGTCCATTCCCCTAATGATGAACACATAGGTTGCTTTCAGGTCTTTGTTTGTATAGATTGTAAAGAATATTCCCATACAAACTTCTGGGCTTATGTGAGTGAATATATATACAAGTAGGGTTGGAATATAGATTACAGTACATATGACTATTGGGGTTAAATATGTACTAGCATATTATTGTATTATACAACTTTCTCATTGTTGCCTATCCAATGGCTCTAAGAAGTGTCTAGTTTTTAAATCTGTAATTGTCTGGTACCAACAAGTTGACATACCTCCTTGTGTTATTATAGCCAGTTGGGCTTTTCTTCCGATGAATTGCTTATCCAAATCCTTTTCCTATTTTCCAGTTAGATATCAATGAATTTCATGTTAACTTACAGAAATTCTTCTTTATTCTAGATATCATCATATTTCTATATAAGATGCACCTTCTTTACACACTAAAACATCTGTGAAATTCAGATGTATCCTACATGTATGAACTTGGTCTTAGCTGTTTATATGGACATGACGTTTATATTCAAATAAGTTTAAATGAAAGATTTCAATATTTGTAAATTCAAAATTCTAAGTAATGATAAAATATTGGCCTACGATTTTGGTAATATTTTTTCTTTCTTAGCAGTACATAAAATAATATTTCTAAGAATCAAAGACATCTTAAAGTTGATAAAACACAGTTTTACTTAATGGTTTTAGACACTGCACTTTTTTCCAAAAATTTATCATTTGTCACTTCACTGACGTTTTGTGTCATCATTCAACAGAAATCTTTAAGTTTGAGGTAATCAAATTGATGTTTCACTGTCTAGTATATTCTTTTTGAGTCTTCTTTAGAATTCCTTTTGCAAACTCTAGATCACAGATATATTCTCCTCCTACACTTTCTTCTATTAATTTTATAAATTTACCTATCTAATTTAGACAATCTAATCTATACAATTAGTTTATATAATGCTTTAGGGGAGGAAAATTTTTCCTCAACCCTCTCAAGTTCCCCGGCTGGTCTGAAAATTAAACTGACAAAGATTAACAGGAGAAAAGCATACAAATTTATTTAATATAAGTTTTCCATAACACAAGAGCCTTCATAAGGAAACAAAGACCTGAAGAAACAGACCTAAGTTTTTTTTGTTTTTGTTTTTGTTTTTGGTGAGGAAGATTGTCTCTGAGCTAGCATCTGTGCCCATCTACCTCTGTTTTGTATGTGAGACACCATCACAGCATGGCTTGATGAGCGATGTGTAGGTCTGTGCCTGGGATCTGGGCCTGCAAATCCTAGGCTGCCAAAGTGGGGCATGCTAACTTAACCACTACACCACAGGGCCGGCCCCTAGACCTGAGCATTTTTATGCTAGATTTGGTGAAGAATGGATAGTCATGGAGGAATATGATACATTAAGGAGTGTGAGGTAAGTGTGGTAAGCTAGGGGAAACTTAGCAAGGCCGTTTGTTTGGATTCTTCTTGGTGTCCCTTTGGCTTTGGAGATAAGGATATGCCTTTCTTCTAGGAATAGGGAGGGGATCTCTCATATGAGAGTTTTATGATCTGTTTCAGGGGAGAAAGATTAGGGAAGATCAAAGTGACCTTCCCGCTTCTGCTGTTTTCTCAGATTCCTTCAGCTTAAAATATTCAATATGCCAAGGTGCCATATTTGGGGCTAGGGTATCCTGAGCTCCATCAATGCAAAGTAGAAATATAACTCTATATTTGTTAATGAGCTGTGTATACAGACATATAGGCAATGAGCCAATATTAACTGTACCATTACTGAACAATCCTTCTCACTGAATGATTGTGCCACATTTATTATTTATAATGAAAGGTGTTACTACCTTCTACTTTCTATTTTATTGATCTGCTTTTCATTTCCTGTAAATCTATTTTAATGCTTTTTTAAAAACTACTATACATTAGTACCTGATAGGGTACTTCTTCCCCCTTGGCTCTTGTTTCTTAGAACTGTATTTAGTTATTAGCAGACATGCTTTTCCACAAAAAAAACTTAGAATATGTTTATTTCATTTCACAAAATATCTTGGAGTAACTTGCATTGGGATTGCCCTGATACATTAAAATTCTGTGGCTCCATTTATGACAATATTATATTACCATATTTGATCAAATATTCTTTTAAATTATTTCCAAATAGATTATGGGAAATGTTGATATTTTGTAGCCTTTGTATGTGGTACTTTATTTTATATTTTATTTTCTAGATGTGCAATGATGATATAGGAAAAAATTTCATTTTGTTTTTCATATTGATCTTTCCAGCAAAATTGCCTAAATCTACTATTATTTTAACTAGTTAGATTATGTGTTGATTCTGTTTGGTATTCTATATTATTAATTATATCATCTCCAATTAAAAAGTTTTATTACTTCCCTTCCAATTTCTAGGCATCTTTTTTTGTTGTATTATTTTGACCATAGCATCCACAAATCATGTTGTATAGTAGCAGTGAAGATGCTACCTTTTATTGCTTTTTTCCCCCAAATTAAGAGGAACACTGGTAAACTTTCATCTTTAAGTATGATGTTTAATGTAAATTTTTGGTAGCGAGTTTGTCATGTTAAGGAGTTTGCTTGCTTTTCCTAGCTCTCATTTTCTTATCACAAATATATAATGAACAATTTCAGATTCATTTTTACATGTTTTAAAATATAATCAAATTTCTTGTTTGGTTAATTAAAATGATAAATTACGTTGTTAGAATTTTTAATATTATTGGGAAAGATAGACACAAATGAGTGTATATACTATGTCTTTAAAGTTTAAAAATAATGAAAGGTCTTGCATCCAGTAAGGACAGAGTAACTTCTATTCAACAAACTCTCCTACAGATAAAAAATGTTAATTCTGGACCAAATATACAAAAACAACGGTCTCTGAAGAGCCAAAGAAGAGACTAGAAACTGAATATTTGACCCTTGAAAGAAGGGAGTGGTAGGAGAGGTCTATGTTCACATGTCTTTTCAGTGAGGGCAGTCTCCAGTCCATTCAATGTGAGGCAGTTAGAATTTAAATGGAAATGTCAGTTTATTTGGCTTGAAAAATAGGAAGTTTGAGGATACAGGAAACTGACAAGGGTAATCTAGAAAGAAAAGAATCACAGTGGGTGAAGTCCTGAAATCTGCATGTAAACTCAGTCCAAGTCTTTATTTTTCTCCTGACTTTGCATTTAAGGGAGATTTCAAGGAACCCACTGCTGGAAAGGAACCCACTTCCTCACTGTTGAGAAAGAACTCATCAGAGGTTTCACCTACTACCCATCAACCAGATTTCCCAATCTGAGGAACAGAGGAAAAAAATAATATTAAACACTAGTGACTTGTGAGACAATATAAGAGCAGCCTAACAATCATGTAATTGGTGTCCCAGAAGGTGAGGAGAACTAGAGTGGGGCACAATAAATTTTTAAATAAGTCATGACAAAAATTTCCCATATTTGATGAAAGTCATAAAATTTCAGATCCAAGAATACAAAGAAAATAGACACCTAGATACAACTGTCATACTGCTGATAACCCAAAATAAATTGAAAATCTTGAGAGCTGCCAAGGAAAATGGTACATTACATATAGGGCAACAACAGCATACATACAGCTGACTTCTCATTAGAAGTAATGCAGGCCAGAAGACAATGGAATAACATCATTAAAGTTCTGAAATTCTAAAAATAAAGCTCTCAATCTCAAATTCTACATAACTGAAAATATACTTCAAAAATGAAGGCAAAAAAATTTAAGATCAATAAGAATGAGAAAACTTATAAGCAAATTTGAACTTCAAAAAAGTTAGTCATTTTGATGAAGGGAAATGACATGAGAAGGAAACATCTACAGAAAAGAAGGAAGAACATCGGAAATGATAAATGTGTGAACAAATGCAAAATATTATATATATTATTTTCTTAATATTGTCAACAATTTTGTTTAAAGCAAAACTTGTAACAATAATGTGCAGTTTGTTATGAGTGTATATAATATAGGGGGCAACGATAGCACAGGACAGATGTAAATGGAAACCACCCACATGTTCATTGAGAGATGAATAGATTAAAAAAAAAGTGTAGTATGTACCTACAGTGGAAATTATTCAGCCTTAAGAAGGAAGAAAATTCTTCCATTTGCAACATCATAGATGGACCTGGAATACATTATGCTATGTGAAATAAGTTGGTCACAGAAGGAAAAATACTGCATGATTCCACTTACATGAGGTATCTAGAATGGTCAAACTCATAGAACCAGAGAACTGAGTGGTGGTTACTATGAGAAGTGTTGTTCAATGGGTATAAAGTTACAGTTATATGTGATGAATAAGTTCTAGAGATCTGCTGTGCAACCAGCATAGGGCCGATAGTTAATGATAGGGTGTTGTGCACTTAAAAACTTAAGAGGGTAGATCTCATGTTAAATGTTATGCCCACCAAACACAAACAGGAAAAAACAAAGGTACACAAGAAATCTTTTAGAAAAGATGGACGTGTTTATTTCCTTGATTGTGGCGATAGTATCACAGATGTATGCATATATCCAATTCATCAAAATGTATACATTAAATATGTGCAATTTTTGTATATTAAGTATACTCGATAAAGCTGAAAAGATAGAATGGTACTATTACAAAGTTGTAATGTTTTACATGAAGTCATCCAATTTTAACTCTAAATAACTGAAAAACTAAAGACAGATATTGTTACCATAATAGTAACAATTAATATAATAATGCTAAAGGCAGAGTTTGTCAGATTGGATGTGAAAGACCCAATGTTTTCCAAAAGACACAAACTCTATATATGGAAAGACAGATCTGTCGAAAGTAAAATGATGGAAATATATACCCCATGCAAGCAGTAAGCATAAGAATGAAGGAGGGACTTATTTTTCCATTTGCATGTTCCCTTTTGATTTCTTGCTTTTCTCCCTTCCTGCCCTCCATCTTTCTTGCCATTTTTCTTTCCTTCTTGAATAATTCAGAGCAAAGTTATTAGTTAAAGCCAGTATGCTTCAAGGCTATGTGTCTATATCAAGGCTGGGGAGTAAGAGAGGTCAGTAACCCAGCATGGAGTTTCAAAGCTCTGCAGGGTAAGGAGGGTCTCTGTACAGGTGTGGGAAACATTGACCAGGCACATGCTGAAGCAGGCTGAGTAGGAGATCCATTTGGAGTGGTGGCAAAATAACCCATGGCAGATTTCTGCTTCCAAGCAACGTGAGGATGTTTTCCAAGTATTGGTGATGGATCACAGCCATAATATGACTCACTATCTTCCAGTATTACCTGAAAGCACATAAATTCCTATATGAATGGGACACAGAAAAGAGGAGCACATAACTCTTGTAGTTAGTGAGAAACCAGAGAGAGAATTTTTCAGAAGTTAGAGAACTACAGGGTTATGGCAAAGGATAAAATAATAGCACCCAGATAGAGGTTCTGATAACAATTTCCCTAAATTTACAGTTTTTCAAAAGCCTGGGAATCTCTCCAATAATGGGAGTTTTACACTGTGTAAGATTTTTCAACTTTGTAAGGAGAGTGTGTTCTCTTTATTCCTAAAGCCCAATATTTCATGCATTTAAGATATATTATTTGTCTAGTTCTTAGGAACACTTTAAAGTCTTGTGTGGTAACTGGGAAATTACCTTTATATAACCGTATGCATAAGATTCACCTTTTATTCATCTGCACATTTATCCATCATCCATGCAAAGAGTCAATATACATTTATGAAGTACTTATTCTATTAAATCACCATGACAGGCAACAAGGAAGACAAATATGACAATTATTTTCCCTTGACATATAGTCCTTGAGAATATGCAGGGTATCAATGACAAATGCAATTTTGTTTGGCTCTGAATCTCCATCCAGTGCTGCCCAATAATACAAGGACCTACAAAATAAAATTAAAATACAATTGATTATTCTCATTCGGCTATCCACTGCTTTTGCTGTTATCATCCTTGGTCCTTTTACAGCAAATAACTGCCTATGATTGGTATCACCAGTTTCACTCCTTCCATTCTCCTTTGTCAAGGTTGACAGTAAACTACCATGTTATTATATCCTTGGTCAGTTCTTAGCTCTGATCTTACCTAATCCATAGCAACATTTGACACTACACTCATGTGGATTTCCGAACACTATTCTTTCTTGATAATTCTTCTAACTCTTTTTCAGTGTTTTTGTTTGTTTGTTTGTTTCATTTTGTTTTGTTAGATCCTTCTCATCCCCATACCCTCTATATGTGGGGCATAAACTTCAGATGTCTTTTCTTCCTAGATGATCTCACTCAGCCTCATAACACTAAGTAACATTTAAAATTATGAATCACACATTTACATTTCTAGCCCAGACATCTCATATGAACTTCTAACTTTTATAGCCAATTGCCTATTCAGCATCGCTATTTGGATATCTAGCAAGCATTTCAAACATAACATGTTCGAAACAAACTCCAGGCCCCCTCCACCCTGAAAGAAAAGCACCCTTCCCAATTGTAGGAAATGCCAATAGCATCCTTCAAGTTGTTCAATCCAACAGCTGCAGGCTCATTCTTAATTCTCCTTCTCTCACACCCACATTCCCTATCATAATATCATGTTAGCTCTACCTTCAAAATATGTCCTAAAACTATGCAACTCTTGGGTAATAACTTGATAATGTTGAATTCCCAAAGTGGGTATGAAGTTCAAGTACCCAGTGTGGCACTATGTTGAATAAATGAAGGTACTTTCCCGCAACAGGTAACTGAGATGAAAGAATGGAGCAAGATACGTGATAATAGAGAGTAACAAAATGCTATAGAAGTTCAGAGGACACAGAGGTTAATTCTGGGTGAGGAGGCTGCTCAGTTTTCATAGTAGTAATGACTTTTGAACTTAACCTTGAAAAAGGGTTAACTATTTTATAGGTGAAAAAAGGAGAGAAACCTTCCCCTGTGTAAATGACTCTGGAAACGGGAGGAGTAAAGGCAAAGAGGAATTTGGCATTTGGTGTGTTTGAGAAATATTGAATGATTCAATGTGATTAAACCATAAGGTACACGAGACAAGTTGAAGCTAGTAAGGTAGATTGGAAATTAAATTAAAAGAGTCTATTGTGAAATCCAGGCCAACAAGAAATGAAAACTCTGTTTTTCAGCTAGGCAAGAACAATTGAGTAGACAGCCCCCTTGCTGGAAATAATGCCACATGCTTCAGATGATACGTGTTTTTATCTAGGCTGTTTCCCTTTAGATTGAAAAATCATATTTTTGCTCACTTGCTACTCTTTACTCCTGATAACACCATCTCTATCTTGCCTTTCAGTTTCATATTTATTATACAACTAGTTTCCACTTTGGACTGACCTTTGCTTTTCAGCTTCCTTTCTACTATCACCTCTAAATTCAACAAGAACTATCTCTATTTTTAACACTACACAGATAACAAAGAAATCAAGGGATTTGTACATTATTCTATAAACAGAATGTATTTTATAAAATAGATTAAAATATTTTATAGTTTTCCATGACTGAATTATTAATTCCTTAAATCTATAACATGTGAATATCACTCCGCTTCACACCTGTCAAATCTGAAAGCTATAACACAAACAGTGCACTACTGTTGGAAGAGATTGCTAGTTTCCTTTAAAAATAACCACCTCAACTAACCATATATTCCAAAAGTTTGGAGAAGATTCAAATTCCTGAGATAAAGGTAAAAATAGTCTAAATAAACTTGGTCTTTTATTCTGTCAGATCTTCACCTCTCCACTGTGTGTTGGTTGCTTCATCCTATAGGATTCAAATTCTTTGATTCTCCCATAAACAGAAAGTTTTAATGGTAATATATTAAGAAGACATAGATATTTCTAGAAATTGAAGATTTAATTTTTCCAGAGGATATTCACTGTTTTTAATATTAATCCTTCTATATTACAAGTTTTTAAAAGATAGATGTCTATTGCATTGAAATCACATCCAGAACAAAAGTGCATCAGCCTATGTAATAAATTCTGGCTTTATTTAAAGAAATGCTTAGACAGTGGAGTCACTGTCTGGAGTGGTCAATGGAGGCAATCACACACTAAAAGGAAAGTCATATATGCATACAAGAGTTATATGAACCAATGTAACAAAGACAATGATACAAAATGACTGAGAGAATACAGAAAAGAGTGTTGACTAATTTAACCAGCAAAGACTGAAGAAGATTTCATAGAGTGGTAATATTTTAACTGGGTCTGGGAGCCTTTGTGTGTGTGCAGGAGTGGAAGAAATAAACAAGGTAAAATGGGAACATGTGAAAAAAATGTGGCATATTTAAGAAAGATAAATAGCTAAGCATTTACAATACAGGAAGTGTTAGGAGGAGTCTATGCAGATGAGCTGGACATGGACTAGCAAGTATGAGCATTATATGTCATAGGGAGGAATTTTAACATCATCTCATAAGCAATTAAAAAAATACTAAAAGTTTTAAAGCAATGAAGAAGCATCACTAGATGTTGATATAGGGTTCCCTCTTATGGCAGAGGCAGATATATTAGCAGAGGTGGAAAAATCTGTGAAGATGATAAGCCAGGTAGAGCTTCAATGTAGTAGTTGAAGTATGGTGTTATGATAATGTGGAATAAGTCAATAGCTGGAGATATGTCAAATTCAAGAGAATTTAAAAGAGAGACTCAAATAGTACATGAAGCCAAACAGAAAAATCTGGAAGATGTATTGCAACCTGTAAATATTTGCTCAATAAGCTAATTGATTAAAAGATAAATTGGACAGAGGGAAAACCAACTATTTCAAATAAGTAAATTTGGTACATGAATGTGTCATTGATGATATAAGATCAAGAAGAAGGGTCTGTATTAATGCATAGGGTGCAAAATAGGAGAAAAGAGAAAGAGACAATGGAGAAACAGCAAGTGGAGATTTTTTGGAGATACATTGGTCAGGTTTCATAATCGTGGGACCTAATTTATTAATAGGCTGAATTTTGCTTAATGTCAGTAAAATTTGTCATAGTATTTAAATCTATCACTGTATTTTTCAGACACAGTCTACTTTGAATACATATATTAGAACTCAGAAAGTGGACAAATATTCAAATAGTAAGACTATGTTAGTATTTGAATTGTGCCTCCAACACATATAATCATTCTGACATTGGTCAAATTACTTGTTTAGGTTCAATTCTGTCATCCATAAAGTAGGTAAAACAATACTTGATCTGGGGTCATTAAAAGGAATAAAGAACATCACATGTAAAAACCCATGTCCAGCACAAAATGAGGACTCATTAGGTGATATTTGTCGTTCATACTAGAAAAGACCTTGAAAGATTTCTCAGTCAATTCTTACTCACATTTCCTGGAACAAACCATAAGGAGAGTGAGATTTCCTCTATTGGAGGAACAAAACAAAAACCAAAACAATTATTTCACAAGTGTTTCACTGGGCAATGGCCTTCATTATGTTCCAAATTACAGCCTTCCTTTTCACCAAACAAAACTATTTCAGTGAATACCCAATTAATCACAACTCAGTTTCATAAAAACATAAATTCAACTTTAGTTGTTTCTTGCTTCTTAATCTTTTCCATAGTATTATTTTACACACACATATAAACCTCATTATTTCTACTATTCCTCAGAGATTCATTCCCCAGGATCATGATATTTGTTCTCCCGCCTTCTCCTTCTCTTTTAACAAGATTCTGTAAACCTTTATAGCTGTAGCTTATCCACACTTCCTTTCACACAATCCTTGCCAATTGGCTCCAAAAGTGTTTTTCTATGGTGCCCTCAGAGACCACGTTTTGCTGTGTCTCAGAATTTGAAAATCTCCCTGTGAAATATATCTTACATTTTAGGTGGTTAAGAACATATTTTCTTATCTAAATGGAATTCCTAGAGCTTAAATTCAGTCATGACTGGAGAAAGAAAGGTGATTATATCAAATTCATCTACTTCTTAGAGACTATTATTATTATTATTTGTAAAGAATCTGCTTCCTTTGCTGAAGGTAAACATATGAAATGTCTATGTCAGTCTTCTCAACCATACCTGACTCAGTGACTCCTTTAAGAAGCAAATATATCATAATTCTAACTCTACTAAAGTTAAATTAAAAGATAATATAGCCCACCCACACAAATAATTTTTAAACAATAATAATGTCCACTGTAATATAGTGGAGAGTAAAAGGGAAATAATTTATAGCTAAATTATATGAACTTTAATATATAAATGTTCAGATATCATCACAATGGAAAACAAAATAAAGTGGCCACATGTTCATACATACCTATGCTTTATGAGAAGTAATATTAGAAGCAATTCCCATAAAAGAGATTGATATTAGAATAAGAACTGTTGTTTCAATAAGTTAATAATGGACCAGACTTTCAGTGTATGGTAAGAGAAAGAGGAAAAATAGTTCCAACTGAAGTAGAAATAAAATGTTAGAGCAAGTTAAGGACTTTCAAGGTGGAGAAACCAAGAACTATCATGTTGTCATAAATGACCTTATTGATAAGGGCAGTGTCTACACAATTCTGTATGTTATGGCATAGCACACAAGTGGTGCAGAAAAGAAATCTTTTATCTTGAATTCTCACCACCTATCAAGACATATGTTCAGACTCTAGAACTTGAAGAAAAACAAAAGAAAATATATCTTAATTGATAAAGAGTAATAGAAGATGGGTTGGAAAGAAAAAGTAAGCTAACAAGCTATAGAAAGTGAAGTCCTCTGGAGATATTACCTGAAGGCTGAAATAAATAGGAAACCCCAAATAAAACATTTCAATATGTAGAGTTCACAACACATATTTTTAATCATTGTTATAATTTTTAAATAGAGCATTAATAATTTTTACCAACTATTATTTAAATTTCTCTTGTCTCCTATTTAATGGTATTTTGTTCAAATTTATTACAGTTGTGGCTTGTATTTAAATGGGATTCAATGGATAACTATACAAACGGCTAACAAGTCAGTCAAAGGTAATGTTAAAATTGGGAGAATTTTTCATTTGGTGAGACCATCCCACTAGTTCCAGTGGTGCTCCCACAATAATTGTAGCAACAAAAATGCTCTTGAAGACTTCAAAACTGCTCTGTAGAAGAGGCGTAGTATTACCCATATTGAGAATAAAGCTGTAAGATATCTTGAGCTCCTTCCTGAGGTTTATGCCATGTAACATGGAAACTTTTTTTAGAATTGAGACAATGTGGATGAGTCCATCATGAAGAGGCAATGAAGTACATGTTTTTTTAAATCAGACAAATAAGGTTCAAACCCAACACTTCCACTTACAAGGTCTATGATATTGGACAAGCTAATTATCCTCACTGATGCTCTTTTCTCCGATGACCAACCATCCTTGTTTGCCTGGGATTTTGCCAGTTTTAGCACTGAAAGTCCAATATCACAGGAAACTCTTCAGTCCTAGGCACAAAGGATGGAAAGTTGGTTACCTTAATTCTCTCAATGGCAAAATAGAATATCCTCATGAGGTTTTTATAAAGTTGAGTCATAAATGAGAAAATATTTGAACATCACAACACAGAGTCTGGCATATACAGAGTAAAGCTCACTAAATTATAGATATTATTATTATTTAATCCTAAATAGGCCATGGGATAAAATAACCTGGAAGGTAACTATATACTTTAATTTCAAAGCTAATATCTCAATTTATATTTTGCTGTATATCGAGAACCATAACATCTAGCCTAACAATAAAAATCAACAAAAGTGACAATTAATGACTATTCTTATATGTACTAGAAACTCTGTTAAGGGTTGGAATATTTCATTTTACTTTCATAATTTTCTTACTTCTTCCTATTAAAAAAACTAGACATAGAGCTGTTACTAGTTGCCAAAGCTCACACAGTTAGAAAGCAGAGAAATGAGACACAAATTGATCTGACTCCTAATTTTTTGCTTTGAAGCAGCCTGCTCAATGGTCTCTTTTAACTAAGGTACCCATAACAGGTGCTGACATGAAGACCAAATTTTTAGACTTAGTACTAAAATGTGCAGCTTCCACATTATGTTAAATTATATTATTTGTCATATGTACCTTGCCTGGTGAGCTTGAAAGACGAGAAAGCAAGATATTGGAACAGAATCATCATAGAAGAGATAAGAGGATTCAATGGTTCTTAGATAATATTATCTTATCAATTAAATCCATATGTCTTAGTTTATATTTCACCAGTAGCCGAGTCTGTGACAGTCAGTTGAGTGTGTTTAGTTTATTAAGGTATAATCCCAAGTGAGACCAATATGGAAGAAAGAAAATGAGGCAGGGAAGAGAAGGCAGAATGCATTACCAAGCCCAGTATCACCAGGCAAGTAGAGCCTTGTCCTGCTGGGGAACTCAAGGAATCAGTGTAGACCCTGTGCCTTAGAGTTATCCAGCCAAAGGTGAGGGAGCTGGAGTATCAATGCAACTACCTTCAGTCACGAGCAGAAGATAGGTCCCAGTAGGCACTTATTCTCCAGTATTTTACATCCAGAGCAGGTTTCAGCCACCAGAGAGAGCCCTCAGACAGTCAAAAATAGGTCAAGATGCACTAAAATACACAACCCAAGAAGGTATGGCCAGGGAACAACAGTGTCTGCTACACCATAGGAGTCTACTTATCTTTTTTAAATGCTACTTATATTTGGACACATTTAAATTCATTATACTATTTAATTTGATTGTATTATTTAATTATTTTAGTATTGATTTATTATCTAATTCTGATTTTAATTTTCTATGCCCTTGTTGAAGCTGTCCAGTCTTTATTGAATCCCTTTATTTCTCTCTCTACTTGGAGAACTCATATTCTAAAATGCCTGTCTTAAGTACAAATACTTTATTATCCTCCACTCTGGATCCTCTGGGAAAAATTATTTACTTTCTCATTGACATTCTCTTAGTATATGATTCATAAGTCTTTCTATCTTTTCAATAAATGTATCCATATTTATGTTTCTAAATCACCCAGAAGCTACCTGCTAATTTTGGTCTCTATAAGAAGTTTCAAAGCACTATTTTTACACATTTTGGATTTGCGGTTACCTATCATATTATCCAGTACTTATTATGTGTTCAATAAAAGTGCAATTGGAACAAAACATAATCACCTTAATCTTTGAAATCACAAATGTTAGCCAAGTATTTTGAACATTAATATAAATTTCTATTCAATAAACAGTTAATATAACATTTCCCTAGCTTAAAAATATCCACATGAGGCCCGGCCTGGTGGCGCAGCGGTTTAGTTCGCGCTTGGCAGCCCGGGGTTCACGGGTTCGGATCCCAGGCGCCCGCCGATGTCAGCCGTGCTGTGGCGGTGTCCCATATAAAGTGGAGGAAGATGGGCACAGATGTTAGCCCAGGGCCAGTCTTCCTCAGCAAAAAGAGGAGGATTGGCAACAGATGTTAGCTCAGGGCTGGTCTTCCTCACAAAAAAAATAAAAAAAATCCACATGAGATTAATCTCAGAACAGCTAATCCCGATTCCTAATTGTATACAGAACTCATTCACAGAATATATCTGGAATTTAATCCTCAGGTTAATTTTTCTGTAAATTTTTACCTTCATCTAAGTTGATTTACAAATATTCCAATTTAGGCAGACAGTTTTGGAATTTTCCTTTGAAATTCTTCAGGATAAATATTTTTGAAAACCTAGGGAAGTAGGTTTAATATTCTAAGATTATTTTTCCATAACTTTCAACAAATTTTTGCACAGCACATCAAAGTTGCATTATGTAAGTGATTCTTATGCCAACTTAATTCACTAGTGATTTCCTTCAAATCTCAAGTGTTGATCAAAGGCAAAGAACACCACAATAATTTTCCCCTTCATTAAGCAAATAAATTTCTGGAAATAAATCACTAGATTATCAAAATAAAAAAAAAAAACCCTGCCGTTAACATACATTAATATTTGGCAAACTATCTTTCAAACTGAAACTTCTTGGTGTTTCAGAGTTTATATCCATAAATACAATTGCCAAGGGCAGGTTTATGTCTTTCTCCTAAGTATACCCATGAGAAATAAAACCTCAATGAAGGAGGACAGGAAATATCATGTTTTGGTATATAATCAGCATATAAATGGGTTTTATTTAAAATAAAAGAAGGTAGAACGTACAGCCAGAAAGATCTTAATTCACCCCAATATTTTTATTTTACAAATAAGGAAAGTGATGCCCTGAGAAGAGCAATTCTTCTAATACCCAAGGCTGGAAAGAAAGAAATTCAGATCCTTCTGGTTTCCTAATCACATGTGTCTCACGAGAGAGCAATAGGTAACCTCCTCCTGCCCTTTTCTTAAATTCAACCAATTAAGAAATCAGGCACAGGTGATGATAAGTGGCAGTCAAAATATTGTACAATGGATGTAACCTAGTGATCCAATAACCCCGTTCTTCTTCTGTGCAGAAATGTGAATAAGGGGAAGGAAGTGTTACTCGAATTATTGCCCTGGTCAATGGTTCTCAAACTTAGTCTCAGGATGCCTTTATACTTTTAAAATTACCAGGTATCCCAAAGAGGTTTTATTTAAGTAGATTAAACCCATAGATATCATATTGAAAATTTTAAACTGAGAAATATTTAAAATAGTTATTAATTAATTATTACAATAATAAGCCTATTACATGTTAAAGAACATAGTTTTATGAAAAATAGCTATATTTTACAAAACAAAAAAATAGTGTAAGGAATGGCATTGTTTTATATTTTTCCAAATCTCTCTAATGTCTTGTGTAATAGAAAACAGCTAGATTCTTAAATCTGCTTCTGCATTCAATCTGTTGCAATATCACATGTCAGATAGTCTCAAAATCTCTATTGTAAAAGAGAGTGAAAAAGGCAAATACCAACTTAATATTGTGAAAATAGTTTTGATTTTATGGATCCTGTGAAAAGTTCTCAGAAATCTTGAGGAGTCCCTGGACTGCACTTTGGGAGTCAATGCATTAGTGTAAATCTGTCCACATAGGAACTGGACACTAGGGGAATGCAAAGGTCCATAAACACATACAACAGAACTACAGAAAAGCTTGAACTCTGGACTAACAGAAATAAGATCTATTTGCTGAATAATTTTTTGTGAATCCCATAAACTTTTGAAATTAAGCTTCCTCAAAATGGTGATAAAATAAATATATCAAAGGCTTCTTTTAGAAGCCAAATGATATGAAATCAAAATGCTTTATAAACTATAAATTTCCTATAAACATTTTTTTTCTGGTCACTCACTTTTTCAATTTATCATGAACCTTGTAGCTTTACTGCAACAAATTTTTTATAGGTTTGCCTTTGGAAACCGAGTTCCTGTTATCTCCATATCTATGTCATGTACTGACAAATTGTTATTTCCCACTCCTATATTATCTTTGATGTTATAAGAAATGACTATAATAAATTAGATACTAATTTAACAAGAAAAAGTCCACTTTCCTTTTCTTGCACTAAGTAAATGTTTCTTTCCATATTCATGGTATATTTTCAATATATATTTATTAGCTGGACAATTATGTTAAAGAACATCATTGATATTTGCTTTAAACAAAGGTAGTTAGCCTCAGTTTCTTTTTCCTTAAAAGCTGCAGAAATATTCCATAGTTAGGAAAGATGCCCTGAGAACTCTTCATGCTTTGAAAGCCAAAGAATTGGAAGTAAGAGTGAATCTGACCACATACAAACTCAACTAACTCCCATTTACTTCATTAATCAAAAAAGAAGTTTCCCAAAGGACAGAATGGTCCCTGCCTCAAATTATTATGCAGGCATCAAACAATCTGGGGACTGAAAATGAACTAATAAATTGATGACAAAAATAGGCCAATAATGACAGTCATTTAAGCAACTTCAGGAGAGTTAAGAAACAAAAACAAGATTGCAAAGAATTGAAATGTGAATGGGAAGAGCCATGATAAAGTGCTGAATGTAAATTACTGCACCAGAAAATGTGGTAGTGTGATAAGCAGGTTCAGAGGTGTAGACTTTTCTCTGTTAAGGGAAATCTGAGTATGTTTATGAGATAAGCAAAGGTAAAGACTGAAGGGAAAGCGAAGAGGAATACTTAATGAGCATATGTTTTAAAGGGTCTATAGCAGAGACAAAAGAGTTAGCCTTAGAAAGACATTATTCCACCATCCAAAGAAGGAGGAAAGAAGGGAAAAGTAAATTCATTCCTTTATTCAAAATTTATTTAGGGCCTGCCTATAGGTACAGCTACATCTAGACTCTTGGAGAACAGCAGTGATCACAACAGTCAAAACTCCTTGACCCTGGGGCTTACATTCTAGTTGGCAAAAGGAAACATTTAATCATTCAAAGTTATCATTTAATCAAATGGATGAGAAAGAGAAAGAAACAAACAGAGAGAGAGAAAAGAAAGAAAGGAGAGAAGGAAAGGTGAAGGAGGAAAGGAAGGTAGGAAGAAAGAAAGAAAGGAAGGAGGGAAGGAAGGAAAGGAAGGAAGGAAGAAGAGAGAGGGAGGAATAAGGGATAAATGTTATGGGAGATATTCTAGGAAATGGTGGTCCAATTTTACACAAGGAAAAGGTTTACTAACAAGAAACTTGAACAAAGACCTGAATGAACACAAGGGTTAGCTAGAATTCCAGGCAGAGAAAAAGACCAGTGCAAAGGCCCTAAGGTGGGATCCTAGCTAATGTGTCAGGGTGAAAGCAATGCAGGCAATGAGACAGCCTAAAATGAGTAGGAAAAGGCAGCAGAGGATGAGGTCAGGGTGATGATAAGGGTTTAGTTCATGGAGGATGAGATTGGCTATTTGAAGATTTTTGGCTTTCATCCTGAGTGAAAAGAGTAACTGTTGGAGAGTTTTTAACAGATTAGTTACATGAAAAGGATTACTTTATCTGCTGTGTGGAGAAGAGATTGTAAGAGGACAAGAACAGCAGCAGGAAGATTACAGTTAGGAGGCAATTACAAAAATGCAGGTGAGAAAAGATTGTGGCTTAAACCCAGATGGTAGCCATGGAGATGGTCAGAAGTGGTAAGATTCTGGATATATTTTCATTTAAAACTCACAGGATTTGCTGAAAGTTTTCATGTAAGGTGAAAGAAATAGAGGAGTCAGAAATGAATCATGAGCTGGAGGAAACTTGTAAAGAAGGGGAAGAAAAATTGAATGAGTTCAAGTAAGATGGACTTACCCTCAACAGTAAAATATCTTTGAGGTCATATTCCTGGACAGAGAGTGTCAGGCAATTTTAAGACAATAAAATGTTTGGAACAGCTGCTGTGCAAAACTTGATATGGAAATGGAATAAAAATTCCCCCACTACTTTCTGAACTCTTTCAACCTCCTCACCACTGTAGGGAACACAAGGACATTGATGAGTTCCTTGACTGAAACCTCAGAATTACTACTCACACCACAATTCTGGGCTAACTGCATCTAATACATCCAATCCTTCAACAGTTCCTGCCGTCTACTGCTTTGTGAAACTCATATGGGGCTACTTCTCTCATTGACATAAACTAAACTCTATCCCTCTATTTCTGGGTTTTGCCTTCTGCCCCAAAGCAGACACGAGTTTCTCATGGAATTTGATTTTTCATTTTTAATGATATCAATCCACTTCCTGAAATTCCTTGAGAAGTATAGGGAATAAAAGTGCTTGAGAAAATACATTGATTGGTCTTCACAAAGTAGTTAAAATGGTCCACAATTTTTGGTCAAACAAATGATTAGTATTAATTTATCTGTGTGTTATAGAATATGAGTTTGTGGTTAGACTGTGTTGTACAAGATTTTTAGCTTCCCCAAGTGTTAGATGCTAGTATATAGAGTTATTATGTTTCAATTTTATGGGAATTTGGCTATAGTTATTACTATTCATGGAGGTAAGTCATCTGCCTTCTGTCATGGGATATAAGGCTCAACATGCCAAATTGTGTAAAAGGAACAAAGCAGACGTGTTAAGAGAAAAGAACAAGTTTTTCTCTTTGAGATCCATGGACAGCTTCACTCAACACTCAGCATCTGTGACACCTCTTTACTTTCTAATTTGTAGACTGGGGGAAGAATAGGAAAGAAAGAAGAACATTATATATTTTAATTGAAATTTAATGTGAAGAGATAAAGAAACTGGCTCTTCCAGTTTCTGGATCAACCGATTTCCAAACATAGGAATCTCTTGTATCTAATAATTGACCTCAGAATTAAAACAAATCTTCAGTAATACTTTAAGACTTATATATTTTCATTTGTTAATCAGAAAATAATGTTTGGATTTTATAAAATTATGAATTTTAATGCTAAAAGGAACTTTGGAGATCACGTCTTGACTTTGATTATGTGATTTATTTTTTTATGTGTTCATTTAACAATAAAAAATTTGAGCATCTATTATACACCATTCACTGTGTGAGGCACTTGGGATATATAGTGAATCTGATAGAAACAAGCCCTTCCCTAAGAGAGTTTTAGAATTGGTAGGAGAAGTAATCAATTAGAACCATAACAAGACATAAAACTATACAATATGGAAGGTTCAGGTATCCTGAAAAGGGCCCAAGTGGTCAAGGAAGCTTTTTAAGAGGAAGAGATATTTAAGCTGACACTTGGAGAATGTTTAAGGTTAGCCAGCTGAAGTTGTGAAACAAACGAACAAAGCCCAGTGTGTGTTAGAGTCTAGACATGAGATTCTGCAAATCGGATAGCTATGAACCAGAAAGAAGTTCCACTATGTGTCCATTTCCAGGAAGGGATTTGGTGAAGATTAGCAAAGAGCAGCTGGAGAAATAAGCAGAAACTAGTCCATAAAAGGCAATTTTAACTTAAACTAAGGAGTTTGAATTCCTGTGGAGGCAAAGTAAAATCATTTAAACATTTCAGGTAGATTAACTGAATTTCCTTTTCAAAGAGTTTATTTATTTATTTATTTATTTATTGGCTGAGAAAGACTCACCCTGCACTAACTTCTATTGCCAATCTTCCTCTTTTTTTTTTTTGCTTGAGGAAGATTCGCCCTGAACTAACATCTGTGCCAATCTTCCTCTATTTTCTTTGTGGGATGCTGCCACAGCATGGCTGGTGAGTGATGTAGGTCTGCACCTGGGATCTGAACTTGAGAACTTCGGCCACCAAAGCAGAGCACACAGAACTTTAACCACTCGGCCATGGGGCTGGCCCCTAAAATGTTTGCTTTTAATTACATGTTTGGTTTGTTTTTAAGCTGTGAGCTCTTTGATATATGATATGGAATGTATACACTTTGGGGTTCTTTTTATTTTTAAGACCTTTTCCTCTCTTCGCATTGTCTTTTAATAAACCACTAGAAATACAATTCAATCTCATTTGTTCCCTTCACTAATCACATCCCTAGCACTTCCTTCATCTCTTGAGGAAATAGTTTCCTTGATATACATATGTTCTTTTCACCTATGTTCATATCCATTTATTCCACGTGTGTACCACTAATAATATTTAGTATTCCTTCAGAGTTCTAAAATCTTCAGATAAATAGTATCTCCATATATATTCTGAAATTATCTTTATTTTCCATTTCTTCTTAACATAGTTTTCAAAATAAATTTTTATTGTGAGTACTGATATAATTTGTATAATTTCTATCATCTTTTGTGTTTTCTATATACTTCTAATTTTATTTGCTTTTTTTTCAAATTTCTTGCCTTTTGTTAGATTGATGAAGCACTCTTTAGTCCCTTTCTTTTTCTTATTGCTTTGGAAATTTTACATTCTATTGCTATTCTTTTGTAGTTCCCTTAAATTCATAATATGCATATTTAACAGAATCCGAAGTTAATCAATATAGCTGTCCTTCAAAATCTGGAAAGGCATTTTAATACATTGGCTCTGAGGTCCTCTCCTCCCTTTTTCTAGGTTTATTTTGTTTTTACCTTGATGTTAAATCCCTAGAATTAGTTTTCTTTTAAAATTTCTGTATGTACATATTTAAATTGCCCAACATTTGCATTTCTTTGCTCTTTCTTGATTAAATTTGTTACTTCATCAATTCATTCTGCTGGTCATTAAATCTATTCACATTTAGATTGTTGGGAAGATAGTGGCATGGCATAGGAGGACTCTGGACTCACCTCCTCCCACCAACACAAAAAAGTTACAACTACCCTTGGAACAATTACCTCTGAGAGAGAACCAGAAACTAGGTAAAAAGAATTCCCACAACAAAGAACAGTGCTGACTGAGATGGAAGAGGCAGAAATACCTTTCTGGAGAGGGAAAAGCCACATTCTAGCCATAGTGCTTCACAGCCAGGAGGAATCTCAAGGTACAAAGCTTTTCCTGAAGGAGAGGGGGATCTGAGTGAGAAAGCTTTGCCACAATAAGCAGCTTTTGAACTCAGCACAACTGAGATGAGTGTCATAATGTCTGGCTTTGCTGGCTATTAAAAACAACAAGAAATACCCCCAGAAAAGCTATCCAATATAAGAGAAAGAAAAGCCTACTCTTAAAGGGCTCATGCACAAATTCACCCATTTGGGACAGTAACACAAAATCCCCAGAAAGAAAAGTACACAGTCCTTTGTTGAAAGAGATTCACTTGATAGGCTCTGAGAGCATCTCAGGGAGGCAGGAGGTGGCTGGGGCCACCTCCCCAGGGACTGAAACCTTGATGGCAGCCATTATTGTGACCTAGTATAAGCATGCTGACACAGCCACTGACAGATGCCATTGGAGTTCTTCCCCTGGCCTGTTATCACAGGGATTTGCCCCACCCAGTAGAGCACCTATTTAATCCAGCTTAACCAGGGCAAGCAGCCTGCCCTAGGGACTGGCCCCACCCACCAGCAAACCCTCAGGCAACTTGTGGGCTCACATAGGTGGGGTGTGTGGGACCTCTGCAGGAGTGCAAGGCATGGGCCTGGGGCAGGACTGCATTGGCAGGGTGTGTGGGCCCACAGGTAGTGAGGCCTGTCACCTGTAGGAGACTTGCACTTCTCAAACAGCCACATAGTGAATCTGCTCCACCTTCCAAAGCCTGAAACAATTGTGTGCTGCCACACCTGAGGCCATCCCCACCAGCTGCACTCATGAGGTAGCTGACAACAGCCTTGCAGGCCAGAAGTCTATAGCAATTGTGAGCCTCTGAGCCTAGCAACCAGCCATGCTGGGGGCCTACTCACTTTACAGCAGAACTGCAGCAGGAATGTGCTATTAGACCTTGCAGTCAACTGTTCTGGGGCTCCCCCTGCCCAATAAACTGACTGAAGGGACTATAGCAGCCACACAGAGCTGAGCTTTATAACTAGCCAGCCAGAGGGACAGCCTAACCTCCTTGTGTATGTGGAGTAAGAGTTACCTCACCACAACAGAAGGACACAATGTAGCTGACAGAGGGGACAGCCCTGGAACATTTAGAACTGGTGATGAAAGGGAAGCACATTGCTGGGCCTCATAAGGTATTTCTTACATAAGGTCACTTCTCTAAAATGGGGAGATGTAGCTGATCTAGCTAATACATAGATATAAGCACAAAGAAATCGACAAACTGGAGAGGCAAAGTAATATGTTCCAAAAAAGGGAACACGACAAATCCTCAGGAAAAGAACTAAATGAAACAGAGATAAACAGTATACTGGTAAAGAGTACAAACTAATAGTGATAAAGATGATCACTGATCTTGGGAGAAGAATAGATGAACACAGTGAAAACTTCAAAAAAGAATTGGAGGGGCTGGCCCGGTGGCGCAGCGGTTTAGTTCACACTTGGCAGCCCGGGGTTCGCCGGTTCGGATCCCGGGTGCCCGACGACGCACTGCTTGTCAGCCATGCCATGGCAGCGTCCCACATAAAGTAGAGGAAGATGGGCATGGATGTTAGCCCAGGGCCAGTCTTCCTCAGCAAAAAAGAGGAGGGTTAGCAACGGATGTTAGCTCAGGGCTGGTCTTCCTCACAAAAAAAAAAAAAAAAAGAATTGGAAAATATAAAGAAGAACCAATCAGAACTGAAGAACACAATAATGGAAATGAAAAATTCACTAGAGGGAATCAATAGCAGAGTAGATGACACAGAAGAATGGATCAGTGAGCTAGACAAAAGATTGAGGAAACCACCCAAGCTGAACAGAAAAAAGAACTAAAAAGAATGAGGACAGTCTAAGGGACATCTAGGACAAAATCAAGCATACAAACATCTATATTATAGGTGTCCCAGAATAAGAGAGAGACAAAGGGGCAGAGAATCTATTTGAAGAAATAATAACTGAAAAATTTTCCTAACCTGGGAAAGGAAATAGACATCCAGGAACAGGAAGCACAGAGAACACCAAACAAGATGAACCCAAAGAGATCCACACCAAGATACATTATAATCAAAATGTTGAGAATTAAAGGTAAAGACAGAATCCTAAGCCACAAGAGAAAGGCAATAAGTTACATACAAAGGAAACCCTATAAGGCTATCAGGTGACTTTTCAACAGAAACCTTACAGGCTAGAAGGGAGTGGCATGATATATTTAAAGTGCTGAAAGGAAAAATCCTACAGCCAAGAATTCTCTACCTGGCAAGGTTATCATTCAGAATGGAAGGAAAGATAAAGAGTTTCCCAGGCAAGCAAAAACTAAAGGAGTTTATCACCAATAAACCAACCTTACATGAAATGTTAAAGGGACTTATTTAAATGGAAAAGAAAAGACCACAAATAGAAATAAGAAAGTTATCAGAAAAAACAAATAAAATCACAAATATACAGTAAAGGTAGCAGATCAACCACTTATGAAGATAACAGGAAGGTCAAAATACAAGAGAACTAAATTATCAATGTCCATGATAAGAAGTTAAAAGATACACATACTCAAAAAAGAGTTAAATATGATATCAAAAACATAATATGGGGGGAGGGGAATAAAAGAGTAGAGCTTTTAGCAAGAGGTCAAACTTAAGAGACCATCAATTTAATATAGACTGTTTATTTACATAGGGTACTATATATGAACCTCATGATAATCACAAACCAGAAACCATTAATAAACACACAAAAAAATCACGAGAAAGGAGCCCAAACATAATGCTAAAGAAAGCCACCAAACTACAAGAAAAGAGAGAAAGAGAAGAAGAAAGGAACAGAGAAGAACTACTAAAATACCCAGAAAAAGGTAACAAAATAGCAGTAAGTATGTACTTGTCAATAGCTACTTTAAATGTCAATGGGATAAATGCTCCAATCAAAAGACATACGGGGGCTGATTGGATAGAAAACAAGACCCATATATATATGCTGCATACAAGATACACTCCTCAGACCTAAAGGCACTCACAAACTGGAAGTGAAGGGATGGATGCAAATGGCAAAGAAAAGAAAGCTGGGGTAGCAATACTTATATCAGACAAAATAGACTTTAAAACAAAAATTGCACCCAGAGACAAAGAAGGGCACTACATAATGATCAAAGGAACAATCCAACAAGAGGATATAACACTTATAAATATCTGTGCACCAAACATAGAAGCACTTAAATATATAAAGCAATTATTAACAGACATAAAGGGAGAAATAGATAGTAACACAATAATAGCAGAGGACTTTAACTTACATCAATGGATAGATCATCCATCAGAAGATCAATAAGGAAATGTTGTCCTTAAATGACACATTGGATCAGATGGACTTAATAGATATATACAGAACATTCCATCCCAAAATGGCAGAATACACAGTCTTTTAGAATGCACATGGAATATTCTCCAGGATAGACCACATATTAGGCCACAAAACAAGTCTCAAGGAATTTAAGATTGAAATACCAAGCATCTTTTCTGACAATAATGGCATGAAACTAGAAATCAACTACAGGAAGAAAACTGGAAAAGCTACAAATATGTGGAGATTCAACAAAATGCTACTGAACAACTACTGGGTCAATGAAGAAATCAAAGGAGAAGTCAAAAAGAACCTGGAGACAAATGAAAATGAAAATATGACATGCCAAAATTTATGGAATACAGCAAAAGCAGTACTAATGGGGAAGTTTATAGCAGTACAGTCCTACCTCAACAAACAAGAAAACTCTCAAATAAACAATCTAACGTCTAACAAAGCATTCAACAAGATACAGCATCCATTTATGATAAAAACTAAGAATAAAATGGGTATAGAAGGAAAATACCTCAACATAATAAAGCCCATATTTGAAAAACCCACAGCTAATATTGTACTCAACAGAGAAAAACTGAAAGCTATCCCTCTAAGAACAGGAAACACGCAAGGAAGCCCACTTTCACCGCTCTTATTTAACATAGTATTGGAGTCCTAGCCAGAGCAATCAGGCAAGAAAAAGAAATTAAATGGATCCAAATTGGAAAGGAAGAAGCAAAACTCGCTTTGTGCAGATGACATGATTTTATTTATAGAAAACTCTAAAGAATCCACCAAAAAACTTCTAGAAATAATAAGTGAGTACAGTAAAGTTGCAGCATACAAAATCAACATACAAAAATCAGTTACATTTCTATACACTGACAGCAAAGTAGCAGAAAGAGAAGTTAAGGATACTATCCTATTTACAATTGCCACAAAAAGAATAAAATACCTGGGAATAAATTTAACCAAAGAGGTAAAGCCCTGTACACTGAAAACTATAAAACATTGTTGAAAAAAATTGAAGAAGATGTAAAGAAATGGAAAGATAATCCATGCTCTTGGATTGGAAGAATCAACATAGTTAAAATGTCCATACTTCCTAAAGTAATCTGCAGATTCAATGCAATATCGATCAACATTCCAATGACAGTAGTCACAGAAATAGTACAAAGAATCCTAAAATTTGTGTGGAACAACAAAAGACCCCAAATATCAAAAGGAAACCTGAGAAAAAAGAATAAAGCTTCAGGTACCACACTCCCTGATTTCAAAATATACTACAAAGCTATAATAATCAAAACAGTATGGTACTGGCACAAAAACAGGCACACAGAATAATGGAAGAGAATTGAGAGCCCAGAAATAAACTCTCACATCTGTGGACAGCTAATTTTCGACAAGGGAGCCAAGAACATACAATGGAGAAAGGAAAGTCTCTTCAACAAATGGTGTTGGGAAAACTGGACAGTCACTTGCAAAAGAATGAAAGTATACCATTATCTTACAGCATACACAAAAATTAACTCAAAATGGATTAAAGACTTGAATGTAAGACCTGAAATGATAAAGCTTCTAGAAGAAAACATAGGCAAGATGCTCTTCAACATCAGTCTTAGAATCATATTTTCAAATATCCTGTCTGATCAGGCAAGGGAAACAAAAGAAAAAATAGACAGACTACATCAAACTAAAAAACTTCTGCATAGCAAAGGAAACCATCAACAAAATGAAAAGATAACCTAACAATTGGGAGAAGATATTTGTGAACCATATATCTGATAAGGGGTTAATCTCGAAAATATATAAACAACTCATACATCTCAACAACAAAAAACTAACAACCCAATTAAAAAATGAGCAAAAGATCTGGACAGACATTTTTCCAAAGATATATAGATGGTCAACAGGCACATGAAAAGGTGTTCAACCTCACTAACTGTTAGGGAAAGGCAAATCAAAACTACAATGAGATATCACCTCACCCCCATCAGAATGGCTATAATTAACAAGACAAGAAATAAGTGTTGGAGAGGATGTGGAGAAAAGGAAACTTTCATACACTGCTGGTGGGAGTGCAAACTGGTGCAACCACTATGGAAAACAGTATGGACATTCCTCAAAACGTTAAGAATAGAACTACCATATGATCCAGCTATTCCACTTCTGGGTATTTATCCAAAGAACATGAAAACACCAATATGTAAATATACATGCACCCCTCTGTTCATTGTAGCATTATTCACAGTAGCCAAGATTTGGAAACAACCTAAGTGATCATCAAGGGATGAATGGATAGATAAGAAGTGGTATGTATACACAATGGAATACTACTTAGCTATAAAAAAAGATGAAATCTTGCCATTTGCGACAGCATGGATGGACCTTGAGGGTATTATGCTAAATGAAATATCAGTCAGAGAAAGTCGAATACCATATGATCTCACTCATGAGTAGAAGATAAAAACAACAGCAACAACAAGAAACACATAGATACAGAGATTAGTTTGGTGGTTACCAGAGGGGAAAAGGGGAGGGAGAAGTGTGAAGGGGGTGACTGGGCACATGTGTGTGGTGATGGATGGTAATTAGTCTTTGGGTGGTAAACATGATGTAATCTACACAGAATTCGAAATATAATGATGTACACCTGAAATTTATATAATGTTATAAACCAATGTTACCTCAATTTTAAAAACATGAAAAAAAAAGAAAATGTAATTGTATTCAAGGGGTACAAAATTTGGATACAGTTTCATAAAAGTTTAAATTAATATAAGTGTAAAATATAGATCAATTAAAATTAATTTTTATGTCTTCAAAAAAAATTTAAAAATAAATCTATTCACATTTAATCATGATCAGATTGTCATTCTTTCCGTGAATAATATTTTTTTTGTTTTTGCATAATTGGTAATGTCATTATTTCCCCCGACTCTTGAAGCACTGACACTATATCTGTGTATAAAACCTGTCTAGATTGAATGCTACCATCTATGAAAACTGTGAAGATATTATGCCATTGTCTTCTGTGGTGTGTTGTTGATCATAAGTTAGCAGTGAATCTGTATTTTGTAAATAAATAGTCTATTTTTCCTGGTGTTTTTAAAAATTTTTTTTAAAGATTTTTCAATATAACTGTAATATGTCCAGATGTGGATTTTTAAAAATTTATCATGCTCAGGACCACGTGTGATATTTCAACATTTGGACACATATTTCAGATTGAAAATATTTCTTCTATTCTGGAAAACATTTAACCATCATCACTTAGAATACTGTCTTTCCCTCATACTTTCTCTTGTTTGCTTCTGTAACCTTTAAATTCTCTTTTTTATTTTCTATATCTCTTTATTTTTTTGTGCTGATTCCTGGATAACTTCCTCAGATACATTTTGACACCACAAAATCTCTTCCTTTATTTAGTCTCCTCTTTAACCCATCCACTGAGTACATTTATTGCAATAATGATACGTTTTGTTCCTAGAATTTCTACTTATTTTCTTTACATAACTGGCCATTTGTTTTACATTCACTTCTGTTCTTATCTCATTCTTTTCCTTCATCATTTTAAAATATTTCTCCATTCTTTTAGATTATTATTTCTAAATCTGCTTTACAATTTTTTCTTAAGTATTCTGACTTTTTCAACTCAATGATTTTCCATTTTCTCATACTACACTTTTCATTTGCTTGTTTTTTCAATGGTGAGCTTACCTGGAATGTATGTTGTTGGGAGTGTGGGCTGGGATACTCTGGAGAAATCCTGAATATGTGTGTTGTAAATACTACTCGGCAGAACCCTTTTGTGTTTGTCTTTAACGGGAGACTAGTGGATTTCACCAGTTTTGTATCTGTTTTCATGTCAATGTCTTGAATAATATGCATTTTATTCCCATGTCCATGAATGACACAAATTTGACATTGCAACATAGTCACAGGTGACTCTTCTACTCCAGGTGTCTATAAATTTGTAGTATAAAGTGCCGTATTTTTAAATTCCTATTTCACAAATAGGACATTATCGTGGGTTGTTACCTGTCATTACTGAAGCTCATCCGCAGTTCCCTGCCTCACACAGACCTGAGACCTCAATTTCTCTCTCTCCAAGGATCTTGAATCCCTAAATTATTAAGCCTATATTAACTTTCCTAATTCCATTATCATTCAACTTCAGCAACCTTTCAACACTATCTTTGAGTTAACTTTTCCTTTCTGATATTTGAAAATTTATCATCCTTGTTTTTGAAATTAGATATGCTTTCTAAATTATTTTAATACAGAGCATTCTAAGATAGAACTGTTCAGTGTTTGATCCTGGTGTGAGGTAAACTCTCCCAATCAGCACAATCTTCCATATCAACATAATCAAGTCTGGAGACAGGGAACCCTGTTTGGAGTGTTGCTCAAATCCATTGTATATACGTAACTTATATAAGGTAGTGCCAACAAATTAGGATAGAAATTATCAGGTGATTCAGTAGATTTTTGAGTTTGAGAAAGAAGAGAAATGGTCACAATTATGTTAATAGTTCTGTCAATGGGATGGCTGAGATACCATTAACTGAAATAGGAAACACATGAGAAGCCTTAGGTTGGGAAGATTAGATTATAAGTTTCATTTTGAATACATTGATTTTGAAGTCCCTTGAGACAACTATTTAGGAAGATTGTTTGATATATGTTCTAATGCCTAGGAAGAGATTTAAACCGGATATTTTTAAAACTGGGAACAATCTGCATCTCATTTATAATTAAAACAAATTGAATTGATTGAATGACCCAGCAGCATATTTAGAATGAGAAAAGAATAGGATTTAAGAAAGAATTCTGCATTACTGTGACATTTAAGGGATGGCAAAAAACCAGAAAAGAAAACCAAGAAAGAGCATCCTAGCAGTTGGAAGAAATCCAGAAAAGGATTATGACTGGAAGCCAAGGAAGAAGATTTTCATAACGGAGGAAGTAGTAAAAAACAGTATCAATTACCTGTGGTTAAGCAAAATAAGGAGCAAAAGACTCCTCTGTGTACAAATGCAACCACTGGGGAACTTGATTTAAGAAGTTTCAGTCAATTTCTAAGCAGTGAAGTACAGATTACAATGGAATAAGGAAAGCTTAGGAGATAAGGAAAAGCAAACTTTTATTATAGATAGATTTTTAATTTGTTAAAGAATTAAGAACTTAAGAAGACCTAATAAATGTTGATGGATTGGAAGACTAGATGTTGTAAAAAAAAATGTTAATTCTTCTCAAATTGATGTATATGTTCAATAAATCAGAATAAAAATCTTAAGTTTTGTTTTCTGTGTAGAAATTAGGAAACTCAATGTACAATTTCTAGGGAAATGCAAAGGACCATAAGAGTCAAGATGAACTTCAAGAAGCTAGATAACATATATTATTAGATATCTAAACTTCAATAAATCTGTAAGATTTAAGACAGTGTGTACTGGCACAGGATTGTGTTATCAAACAATGGATAAAAAATAGAATTTCAACACATATTCAGATTTTTGATTTATAACAAAAGTGATAAAGTGGTATAGAGAGGAAGGGATAAACTTTTCAATAAATGGTGGTGGGCCAATTGAATATCCATATGGAAAAAGAAAAAAATATTACCCCTACTTCACATCATTCACAGAAAATCAATTCCAGATGTGTTGTAGATCTAAATATAAAATGTAAAGCAATAAAGCTTTTAGTAAATATTTAGGAGAATATCTTCATGACTCTGGAATACATAGAATTTCTTAACTAGTACTCAAAATACAGTAATCATAATGAGAGAAATTGATCAATGGCACTATCATGGGATGCAATCATATGTCTATTTTGCTATAAACAGTGTCTCCTCATCTGAAGAAATATGATGTGGAATTCCATGTATGTGGATCAACTGCTTCAAATGCCCTTGAATAGTAGTGCTGGTTGAGGACGTGCAGGCAGAAAAGGCAAATTTATATTCAAAATCCATATCTCTTTCTATAACAATGAACTGCTGACTCTTCCAAGATGGAAGGACTCAAATAGTCAACTTGGAACCAACTAGCCAGGATGCCCCAAGGAATAGTGCCATATTTGTAACTCAGTGTTGGTCTCTGTTCCAGGAAGTTTGGATATTCCAGCACTGGAGTTGTCAATGGCAAAGGCTGGCCAGTCAACTGGCTTTTTTTTTTTTTTTTTATCTACATTGTTGTTTAGTGCTTGTTCCATGGTCTAGGCATTCTGGTAGGCATTTATATGCTGTACAAATTCTTCGTTCTTTGTTACCATTCTTCTTTGTCCATATATACACCCCACACTTCCTAATTCTCCATTTTTAATTATTTTATTTTATTTTATTTCAGTTTCCTGACTAGCCCTCAATCGCACTTGTCACTGCCCATGAGTCTATATGTATTTTAACCTTGGGACACTTCTTTTTCCACCCAAATTGGATGGCAAAGTGCATGACCTGAAGCTCTGCCCAGCGGGAGGATTCTTCCTCATTAATCTCTGTCATGGCCACTCCTGATTGAAGCTACACTGTGGTTACCATCTATTTTCATGTCAATCATCTGTCCACCAAACTTGGTCATTTTTCTCCCTCCTCTTTTAGCTAGTTGCAAGATACTCCCCATAAGACTATAGTGTAAGCACTATAGGGAGGGGCCCTGGTGCAGCCTTGATATGTGCCATGGGAGTCTTGGTTATCTGCTCATGCACCTTGCTTGGGCCCTCTGGTCCTGCTTGTGCTCGATCCCAGATAAACCACTTCCATTTTACAATGACTTATTTGTGAGCCCCTCAATCTGATGAAATGATGAGTCTGACAGGATTCACTTCATGATCACTGTGAAGTGATACCAGGGGTTGGAGGGCAGGAGCATACTTGTCCCTAATTCAGAACCACTGTTTTAGAGTAGCAATGACAATTAGCAACAGCTATTTGGTCCACTTTTCTTTTGTTACTCTTTTCTTGATGCATCTGCAATACCTGATACATTCTCCTCCACCATTGACATTCTCTCAATTCACTACTGGTGAACATTTTAATAGTTGGATCATGACTTTGTACCTGGGATTAGCTGTGTGCCACCTGTCACCAGTAAGGGAGTCTTCATTGCCAGTCAGGCAGTAGTGATTCAGCACTGAAATCCCCATTTATTCGCTGCTTTCTTGGCTCCAACTGTCGCTGGTTGGGATGTCTGGAAAAAGATACTGAGACAAGATGTTTATTAAAGATCAATATCTGTTAAGGGAAGAGGAAAGAAGCATGATTGGGAAGAAAAAGAACTGAACTGTGATGCAGGTCTGACATAACCTCAGCCAAGGGGGGCAGGAATCCAAAGTGAATATTGCCTATCAGAGTGTCCATTATTGGGACCAAATGTCCAGGCCTTTATACCCCTGACCTTCTCTATCAGCAGGTGCAAGCTTCCCTAGAGAAAGATGTGAGCTCCTTAAAGTGTCCCTCTGCAACTAAGGCAGACCCTGAAGACGCTGAGATCTGGAGGTTGTCTGCTGACCATATTCCCAGCAGCTAGACAGCAAGTCCTTCCTTGAAAGGAGATCCAGGTGGCACACCTCCATATTAACTATATATTTTTTCACACAGTGGAAAGCTATACAAGAGTAAGAATGAATGACAATTACTATATGAAATCACATGAATCTCATAAGCATCATGTTGAGTGAAAGAAGCCAGACTCTCCCCCTGCAAAAAAGAAGACTATATATAGAATGATTCCAAAAATATGCATTTCAAAAGCAGGCAAAATCAGTCTATATTGTTGGAAGTCAATATAGCATGTATCTTCAAGTGGTTAAAGTCTAGTTTATATGAGGAAATCTTTTGATATACTGTTGATGTTCTGCTTCTTTAACTGGGTGCAGGTTACACAGCTAAATTCCCTTAACGATTGCACATTTTTCTCAGTGTATATAATACTTCAAAAAGAAACTTTTTAAGAAAGTGTTAAAATATGGGTACAGAATGGATAGTGAAATGGGGGTAATTATAAGTCATTTTAGTTAAAAGGCATATTATTCTACACTTCTTTATTGTAAAATTTCATAATGAGAATCATGATGTATCATTTAAGATTCAGTCATAAATTACAAAGACCACAAGCAGTGGCTTAAATAAATGAAAACTTTACTTCTATCTCCTGTGAGAATTTAGAGGTAAAAAGTTCAGGGGTGGCATGTTAGCTCTGTTCTGCAAAGTCTTTAGGGATGCAGCTCATTCAGGTGATTTACTTCCCATTCCTAAGGTATAGACCTTGTCCTCACGGCATATGATAATGGCTAAAACTATAACAACAATACCCTATTTTAAGCAGTAGGACTGAGGAAGGAAAGAAGAGAAAGGAAAAAAGGCATGAGGCAAATGTCATTTAAGTAAAGTTCCAAGAAACTGCTACAAGACTATTTCCATTCATGCCATTGGCCCAAAAGTAGTCAAATGTCAATCACTTGGAACAAAGAAGTTTGGGAAATAAAAGCTTTAGTCTGGACAGTCATACATACATCTAAAAAACCAAGGGTTTGTGGAGCCGGCCCAGTGGTATAATGGTTAAGTTTGTGCCTTCCACTTCAGTGGCCCGGGGTTCACCGGCCCAGATTCTGGGCATGGACCTACACGCCGCTCATCAAAGCCATGCTGTGGTGGCATCCCACATACAAAATAGAGGAAGATTGGCACAGATGTTAGCTCAGGGCCAATCTTCCTCTCCAAAAAAAACAAACAAACCAAGAGTTATCTTACTCTGGAAGATGGAGAAAACAGTGATTTGGTTCAGCCATCAATCTCTATCACACAGGGAAACTGTGACAAGTTTTTATTTACCTGCTTTAAAAATAATAATAGAGAGCTTTAAAATATCACATTTACCATAAGGAACTTTAGGAAAGAGTATGAATGATTCTAACATCATTTAGGAAAAAACCTATCACCTAAGTGATAGTGAAGTAATACAAAGTAAGTAAGACAAAGGAGTGTGTTACCAATGGATTGTTATTGATTTAAAAAAAATATTCTGTCACCAGCTGATTGCAAATGCTTTCGAGGAGTGCCAAAGTTTCAGGAAACACAAAGTAATAGGTAGGGGAAAGTAGACGTTCTCACAGATATTACATTTCATTATCTTAATCATATTGGATGGTACCCAAGAAAGTGTATTTCCTTTATAATTTGTTAAGGTGAAGAAGTCGTGTTCACTGAAAATTGCTCCTGATTTAACTCATCCTGAGGTAAATATTCTGAAGAGCAGGGAAATATTTTACTTTCTCAGAGTTAAATTATTGCCATATGCATTGCACACATATAAGAAATGTAAATATGGTGTAATGAAATGTATTTTGAAATGTAAGAAATTATTTTCCATTTCTATAAAATTATACTTAAATATCCTCCCCAATCCTCTGTCCTCCTCTACCTACAATTTTATCTCCATTTCTCTAGAACCATATTTCTTAAAAAAGATGACTTTCATCAGTATATCCATATCCTTACCTATCATTTTTTATTTCTAATTTTGCAATCTAGTATCTTACCTACCACTGCACTGCATCAGCTCTCACAAATTTACCATTAATCATCAATTTCTTCTGATATTTTTCAGCCTTTATTTTATGGGATAACTGTACAGCATTTGATACTACTGGCCACTCCTTCTGCTAATTTATTCTTAAAATCCTAATCTTCCCCCTAAAAACTGTTCATATAATCTTCTCCATTTTGCTTGTTGGCAACTTCATAATTTTGGTTGCTCAAACTGAAATCCTGGGGGAGCATCCTAGATTGTTATTTCTCTTACATTCTACTCCTAAGCCACTAAGAAATTCCCTTGGTTTCGCCTTCACATTTCACTGTCTCCATGTAATCGCCCTAGTCCACGCACAGCACCTCTCACCTGATTCATCACAAGGGCCTCCAATCTGATCTCCTTTCTTCTTCTGATTCTTGTACGTAACTTAGCACTCAAAGTGATTCTTTTAAAACACAAGTCAGATTATGCCACACCTCTTCTCAAAACCCCAAAATGGCTCCCAGTTTCACTCTGAATATAAGCCCAAGTCTGTACAGTGGTCTACAAAGCCCTGCAACATCTGCCCCTATTCCTGTTGCCTCTCTAACCTTACCCCCAAACACACTTACATCTTTTTTAGTGGGACAATAACCTACTGTGATAAAAACACTGTTTTAGAGGAATGTATTAGAAAACCTATTTTGAATACCTAGGGAGAAGAGAAACTTATTGATCAGCCAAACCACAGAAAATGCTAGAGTGCAGGTGGTTTCAGGAGCAACCAGGACAAATCTTCAATGCTACTAGTACTCTTTCTCTCAACACTCTTTTTTTTTTTTTCAACATTGGCTTCATTTTCTCAGACTGCCTTTCTCTGACAGGCAGGAAATATTACCTCCTGGGAGTTCTTAGATTTAGACCCAAGTTGAGCCCTATTGCGAAAAATTCTAGGAAGACTTTTGACTAGTGTTATAGACTTCATGTTTGCATCCCCCCAACATTCATATATTGAAATCTTATTCCCCAATATGATGGTATTTGGAGATGGGGCCTTTGGGAGGTAATTAGGTCATGAGAGTGGACACCACATAATAGCATTAGTGCCCTTATAAGAAAAGACAGGGGAGACTTGCCTCTCTCCTTGCTCTCCAGCATGTGAGGATGCAAGGAGAAGCTGGCCATCTGAAAACCAGGAATAGAACTTTCACCAAGAACCAAATCTGCTGGCATCTTGATTTTGGACTTCACAGCCTCCAGAACTGGAAGAAATAAGTTTGTTGTTTGAGCCATCCATCTATGCTAATTTGTTATAGCAACCCAAGCAGATTAAGCAACTAGCTTGGCTTGAAGCATAGTAAGAGACGGAATTCAGAAAACAGATTCTTGTGTTCAAATCCCATCTCTGACACTTATTAACCATGTGACTTTGGAATGTTACTTAATTTTTCTGGGCTTTATTATTTCCATCAGTAAAATGTAGGTAATAATAGTGCCTATCCAATACAAATGTACAAGATAAGTGAGTTAATATATGTGAAGTGCTTAGAAATGCTATCAATCAGTTGTGCTCAGAATAAGCAAGATTTTCCATGCCTATTAGAACCATATGTTTGGACTGAGAGAGAGGTATCTCCCCAAATTAAGAGGGGGTTCTATGCTCCAAAATTAGAAGGAGTACAGTTAGAGAAAACACATTGACAACTCTTATGAGAAAGATGTTGAACATGATATACTCATAATATGTCAACATTAATATCCTTAGATCTCATACAACCATGGTCTAACAAGAGTCATATATTGTGATTTTTTTTGAGTTTTTAAAAAGTTTAACAACAGATAGAACTGGTTTGTTGTATTGATAGTAAGAATATTTGTTGCAAAATCTCAACTTTATTAGCATCTTCATATGGGAACCATCTGAAAACACTAAAGGCTAAATGTCTGTGCAAAGGAAAAGATTTCTCAAGTGAGCACATTAAGGGATGTCACTACAGTGTCTTGGAAAGCCTGAATCCACGGAGCTAGATTACTTCACAAATGACTGCTCAAATACTTAAACATGTCAGCCTAGCACAAATGAAGAAGGGGATTGTTGGTTATTTGGTTGTCAGAATTTATAGTTAGCTGATTGGAATGATTCAGGAGCTCTTGTTTTGCCAGCAATCCAAGTATATTGTACTATGCTAAAATAAAGTGCAATGCTAAGAAAAATGTTTGGGCTCGTAAAGTTCTGCCATTTGCCAAAAATATATCATTCTAGTTTTAGAATTCAAATGTTTATTGCTCGTATGTAGTGTCTATCATGTAATACAGTGCTTAAATATAAGATTGGTTGAATTTGTTTCTCTTTGTGGTTCCAACATAAAAGACTTATCACCAAAGGACTCTACATGGTTAGAACCTGAAGTAGCCAGATACCACCAAGAGATTTAATCCAAATATTGTGCATGGAATTGTGGTTTCATAGCATACACCAAGACATGTGATTTGATATTATGTTAGAAAAGAACATACAGATTTCAGATTCCTATAAAGTTCATAAAAGAGTTTATGTTATAAAGTTGATAAAGTTCTTTATGGCTTTACTACACTCCCTTAAATTGAATACAGAAAATACACACAGGAAAAGTGAGTTGATTAAAAATATGCACTAGAAGCAGCTATTTTCTGACTTGACAAAAAAGATCTCTGAATATTTTCAGTAGTATTAGTCTGTGTTTGTGTCTGTGTGTACAGTGTACATGTATAAATGTGCTTTCACACCTGCATGAATATATATTTAAAATCTCAGATGTGCTGATGGCTCCTGCTGAGTTAGCCATAAATGTCAGGGAGTCAACTTCTTGTGACTCACAGTACACATTTTCAAGATGGTTGCAATAAGATATCTACTCTGGGGAGTAGAATAGGTTTCAGTGTGCAAATTAAAAGCTTAATAATAACAATAATCTTGTATTGATTATTTCACTGGGTATGTTACATATGTCTAATTCAAACAATGACAAATATTAGCTAGATGATTATTATAGTTTTATTTCTGTAGTAACTTGACTCGTGTCTTTCTCCTCTGCTGGACTGTAAGCTCCACAAGAATGAATGGTCAATATTGGTTTTGTTCTCTATTTCACCCTGGATCCTAGAGCACAGCCTCTGACTCAATAAATATCTGGTGACTGAATGACCCTCCATGATATAGTCAATTAATTTTTTTAACTATGTCATTTTTTTTTTCTTTTTGCAGGGAAAGATTCACCCTAAGCTAACATCTGTTGCCAATCTTCCTCAATTTTTTTCCTCCCCAAAGCCCCAGTGCATGGCTGTGTATCATAGTTATAATTCCTTCTTGTTCTTCTATGTGAGCCGCTTCCCCAGCACAGTAACTGACAGATGAGTGGTGTGGTTCCACGACCAGGAAATGAACCCAGGCTGCCAAAGCGGTGAGGGTTACGAACTTTAACCAATAGGCGATCAGAGTTGGCTCTATAGTTAATTAACTTATGATTCAAAAGATAAGCAGCTTTCTTATGGACCCATGGTTAGTAAGTGATAGATCTGGGATTAAAATTCAGATAAAACTGAATCTAGAATAAATGCTGCTTCTTTCCCTACATAAACTTAAAAAAAATTATTGTGGTGAAATGCATATAAAAATTTAACAATTTTACCATTTTAAAGTGTGCAATTCCACGGCATTTAATCCATTAACAGTGAGGTGAAATTATCACGGCTATCTAGCTCCAGAATATCTTCATCACGTGAAAAGGAAACCCTGTCTCCATTAAGCAATCATTCCCAATTCTCCCTGCCGCCAAGCCTCTGACACTAATCTGCTTTCTATCTCTTTGAATTTGTCTGTTCTGGCTTTCTTTCACTCAGCATAACACTTTCAATGTTCATCCAGTTTGCAACATTTATCTGTATTTCATTCATTTTAATGACTGAATAATATTCCATTGTGTGAATGAACCACATTTTATTTATCTATTTGGCAGTTAATGGACATTTGGGTTGTTTCCACCTTTTAGTTATTATATTTAGTTTATCAAAGAGATAACTGCACCCTGATGTTCATTGCAGCATTATTCACAATAGCCAAGATATGGGAAGAACCCAAATATCCATCAATAGACAACTAGAAAAAGGAAATGTGGTATATACATACAACATGATATTATTCAGCCTCAAAAAAGGAAGGAAATCCTACCATTTGCAACAACATTGGATAAACCTAGAGGACATTATGCTAAGTAAAAAAGCCAGCCACAGAAAGACAAATACTTCATTATTCCACTTATGTGAGGTATCTAAAATAGTCAAACTCATAGTAGCAGAGAATAGAATGGTGGTTGCCAGGGTCTGGGAGAAGGGAGAAAAGGGAAATTGTTGTCCAATGGGTATAAGGTTTCAGTTATGCAAGATGAATAAGTTCTAGTGGCCTGCTGTACAACAGAGAGTACCTATATTTAATAAGAAGATATTGTGAAGTTTAAAATATATTAAGATAGATCTCATGCTAAGTATTTTTTCACACCAAACACTCTTACACACACACACAAAAAAAAACACAAGGAAAAGTGATGGATATGTTAACATCTTGATTGCGGTGATGGTATTACAGGTGTATTCATATGTCTAACCTCATCAAAATATCAAGATACAGATATTAAATGTGTGCAATTTTTGTATATCAATTATATCTCAATAAAGATTTTTTTAAAAGCTAGTGGGAATGTGAGGGGTACAGGAAAAAAATTTCACACATATGAAAAAGAGTACACCTACAAACTAAGATAAGTAGGAGAAAAGGGACGTGGTTTTAAGAAAGCATATTAGACATTTTTCCAAAGAAAATTACAGATGGCTAATAGGTATATGAAAAGGTCCTCAACATCACTAATCATCAGGGAAATCAAAATCAAAATCACAGTGAGCTATCACCTCACACCTATTAGGATGGCTATTTTCAAAAAGGCAAGAGATAACACGTGTCAGTGAGGGTGTGAAGAAAAGGGAACCCTTGGGCATTGTGGTAGGAATGTAAACTGGCACAGCCACTCTGGAAAACTGTATGGAGGTTCTTCAAAAAATTAAAAATGGAACCACCGTATGATTCATCAATCCAACTTCTGGGTATACATCCAAAAGATATAAAATCAATATCTTGAAGAGATACCTGCATTTCCATGTTCATTGCAGCCAACATTAATCACAACAGCCAAGATATAGAAACAACCTAAGTGTCCATCAACAGATGAATGGATAAAGAAAATATGGTGTATATATATATATATATTTTCCAATGGAATAGTATTCAGCCATATGAAAGAAGGAAATCCTGCCATTTGCAACAACATGGATGAACCGGGAGGACATTATGCTAGATGAAATAAGCCAGACACAGAAAGCCAAATACTATATAATCTCACTTACATATAGAATCTGAAAAAAATCAACTCACAGAAGCAGAGAGTAGAATGGCGGTTGCTAGGGGCTGGGAAATGAGGGAGAAGGGGAGATGTTGGTCAAAGGATACAAATTTGCAATTTTGAGATGAACAAGTTCTGGGGAATCTAATGAACAGCATGGTGACTTAGTTAATAATACTGTATTGTATACTTGAAATTTGCTAAAAGAGTAAATTTTAAATGTTCTCACCACACATACAAAAAATGTTAACTATACGAGGTGGTGGATGTATTAATTAGCTTGATTATGACAATAATTTCACAATGTATTTGTATATCAAATCATCACATTATACACCTTAAATATATACAATTTTATTTGACAATCATACCTCAATAAAACCAGGAAAATAAATAAATGCCTGAATTAATTTAAAAAAAGAACATTCAAAGTGAACCCGACCAAATTAGGAGGTTAGGAAAACTTATATAAGAAAGTGAGACTCAAACTAAAGGAGGAAAACCATTAGGAATCTATCACCATATTCCAAATATTAGATTTTGTCTGTCTGTACTTGCATCATCATAGTAGTGAACAGGAAAAGTCATATTTGAAAGATATTTAAGAAGTAAAAGGTGTATTACTCGGTGATGACTTATAAATGGGGACCGAAGCAAGAATAAGGGAAGCACCTAAGTAAAGATGCAGAATTAAGAGTTAGATCTAGTAGAGCTCAGAGCAGAGGCCTGAACTGAATATAAAATGTTGGAAGTCTCTAAAAGAGAGATGATGACTGAAACCATGGGTTTGAGTAAGTTTGACTAGGGAGAGAATATGGACTATGGAGAGCCTTGAAAACTTTTATGTTTAGTATTGAATGATCAGTTAGAGGAAAATGAATTACCAAGGGTTATTGACAAGAAACTCCCAGGAAAGTAGCAATAAAACCACCAGAAAAGTGCAGTATAATGGAAGCCCATGGAAGAATAGAATACTAAATACCACTGAGAATTAAGTTAGACCAATTTTGAAAACTGTCCTTTGGATTTAGCATAGAGACGATTGCTAACCTTAGGGAAAGCTACTGCACAAATGGTGAAGAAGAATCAGCCTTCAATAGATTGAGAGGCAAGTGAAATAAGAAAAAAATGAGAAGGCTCATTTTAAAAGTTTGGCTGTTAAGGAGAAATTAAATGTAATGTTTGAGCAAGAAAAGGATATGGAATCAAGGAAGATTTTGAGAGCATGGAGAAACTTGAGCATATTTACTTATTAGTGAAAAGAACTCAACTGAGACTGCATTGATATTTGGCAGGGGCCTGGAGGAGATACATCTAAAGCACAGTAGAGAAATTACCTTAATATAGGAGAAAGAAAAATTAATATATGTATAAAAGTAAAAAAATGTAATGGTAGGTAAGATTTTAGTAGCTTTATAGTGGTGTAGTGGTATGTAAAAATGATATTTCACTTTTCCCTTGGAAGCAAAATGAAAGATTATTGGAAGGGTGTGGGGAGAAGTAAAAATTTTCGAAGGAGAGATCCCAAGGTATATTTCAGTTCCTAGGAAATCTCTGGAAGTAGGTGAGGCAAGGTTGGGTCTATGCAATCTGACGCAATAGAATCACACTGATGTGGGATTTTTCCGATTTGAAAACTGCTTGTATAGATGTCATATAATTGATACCAATCAATTTGTTAGTTTAGAGTTCTCCATCTGTCAAGATGTTTTCTCCAGGGCTGCAAGCCCCAGACAAATTCTTATTTTCATGGATAACAAATACTCAAAATACTGAGAGTATTAAAAAAATTAAAGTGCTTTCCCCTTGTCTTCTTTTTCGTGTCAGTGTGTTCTCCCCGGTTCTTTGTCTCTGTCTGATCGTTTCTGAAAAGACTCTGCCATCTCTATCTTTAGAAATCTACTTTTAAGAAGAGAAGATCTTTTCCTTGTCTACCTCACATGTTTAATTCACCAATAATATTCTCTATGAGAAATATTATATTCCTTTCTCAACTACATTTATTTATTTATTTAGTATCAGAAGCCTACATATACCCTTTCAAGCTTGAAAACATCCCAGGTAAACAGGAGTTAATGTAATATCTGGAATAAGTGGCCCCCAAAGAGAGATGTAGCCAGTTTTAAAATAAATTAAATATATATATTTTACATTGACCTAATTTCTGGTGGATTAACTATGGAGCTAAACATCTTCTTCAGAAAAACTAATATTAGACTTATACTGTGTTATTCTTAAAGTCTCAGTAGAAGATATTTTTAAAGTTTTTGGAGGACCTAACCTTTAAAATATACTGAAAATTTAAATGTAGAAACCCACATTCAGTTTCTATTAATTAAAAAAATAGCTAAAATGTTTACTTTCTCTAGGAAATAAAATTCCTTTATTAATATTATGCCAATATAATAGTACTTTGCTAATAGAGCAAAGATTTTTAAAGTTAATAAAATAAAAACTACAGTGAATTCCAATTTTAAACAGCTGATATGTATGTGAGAAGGCCATCCAAATAAGTAGAAACAAATTTTATGAATTACCCACTATAATGTCACCTTTTAAAAGTACATTTTTTGTATGTTAACCTAAATATAATTCTCCTTTTTGGGGGGAGAATAGAGGAATGTCTTCTATAGGTATGTAAAGCATTATCAGCATCTGTTAACAGAACTTTGTAGTGCTTAAGTATAATACTTAAGTATTCATAAGTATGAAACTATATATCTGTGGCAGAGATTCCTTAATAATAGGATAATATCATGGTAACAAATTATCTACTACCTATTTATAATGAGGTTTTCATTCCTCAAGTTATCTAAAATGATATATTCACGTTTCTAGTCTAAATTAATGGCAAGAAAATAATTCCTATATATAAAATTAAGACTGTAGTCAATGAGCTTATAATTTGCATCTGTGATGGTGAGAAAATTCTGGAACCAGTGATTCCAGTCTCATATACTCCATTCCACAGCACACAACTGGGTGTAACAGTATGCTGCCAGGTTTTTCTTTCTCCTTGCAAACGGATCTACTGCATCAGTCACTCAATTAATTTAACTCATGTGGTATTCACTACATACTACAGACTGTGTTGAATGGTGTTATGCAAAGTGAATTTTGACATAGCTCCTGTCCTCAAAATCTCATAGCCTAATATGTTAAAACTGTTTCTGTGGTCCATTGTCCCCTGTGTCATAAGGAGAATGACCTCAATACTCAACTAGAATTTCTTGCTATCCTCTTAGTTGCCTTAAAGGTGCTTAGTGCTTAAATTCTTCATTAAAATAATATGTCAAGGGGCTGGCCCCGTGGTGTAGTGGTTAAGTTCGGTGCATTCCGCTTTGGCAGCCCAGGGTCACAGGTTTGGATCCCAGGCACTGACCGACACCACTCATCAGACATGCTGTGGCGGTGACCCACATATAAAGTAGAGGAAGATGGGCTCAGGGCTATTCTTCCTCAGCAAAAAACACAAAATAATTATGTTAAGAGTTACTATTTCCCATTATAAATAAGACAGTTGAATGTTAGGTTAAGAAAATTACGAAAGGGCAAAATGCCAGTAAGGAAATATCCAGGATTAAAAAACAGGTCTTTATGATTCCATAATCTATGGTAATAATAACATCATCAAACGTCAGTAATTGTCAGCTGCCTATAAACTCAAGAACACATGTTACAAAACCTTCTATCAGTATCTCTCTATTCCTCTCTAAACCAATCCTACTCCTTATTACGGCTCCTAGCCTAAAAGCACTACTAATTCCAAATTCTAGCCAGAGCTCCTATTATCACACACATACTTGATCCAGGCAGAGCAGAGTCAGCTGCACACAATTATTCATAAAATAAACTCAATTTAGTATAGCATTTCAGAAACCTAAACACCTGAGGGCCAACTTTGGTCTACAGACTATTCTCATTACCACAGCAAAGTACCTGTAATCACAAAAGACCAGTAAATCTTACAAAGCACTTAAAAATATCAATAGACTGTCCCCCCGCCCAAATAGACATAACCCTAAAATGCCCTGTCTCCACCTGCAGCCATGGAGATTACAAACCACAGAGATGGGATTGAATTTGCCTTGGACAGTCTGTTTACACAGGAAAAAATTATTCAAGACCTGGAACTTCTCTTGGCACCTGACTGAGAGTCAGAAATATTTCCCCCATGCTCTGATCATGTACGACATTTCACACATGGATGATCATCCAATCACACAATGAGCCAGATCTCTCAGAAACCCTTGGAATTCCTAAAACCCTATGTGTGTATACACAATAAGTCCAGAGAGTTGGAACAGAGAAGGTCTTTAATGAAGAATAGTAAATCTACATAGGGCTAAGTGAAATGTTTTATCAGCTGGGATTTCCTATGCAATCTTTCCCACTCTTTATGTAGCAATAAAGAAAACTCAGGAATACTAATATCTGAGCAAAACATCTCCAATGTAGGTGTAAAATTAATATGGTGGGGGAAGGCAAAAGAAAATAGAGAATGGGGAACATATGCTCAGCCTAAGCATTGTTTGCTCTCTAAAAACATGTTTTCAGTAATAGAATGATTCCTTGTGCAGCTTGAAAAATAATTCTGTAGGCTTTTAAATATCCATAAGATAAAAGTTCTGAGATAAAGCATAACAATATCCAGAAAAAACATGATAGTAGTATTGTTTTGACAGTGCATTTGCTTCGACATTCTTTGTCTGTTCCCGAACATCTTGGGGATTTGATATTCTCTCAGCTTCTCTGAAAGCAAGGCTAATTAAAACGTATATTAATTCAAGCCATATTACATATAAAATGTACTACATATGTCTCTCACCCCGAAGGAACATGATAAATTTAATCCTGTCTGCATCTGTGGGTGTTGCTCTATAGTTACTCTAAATCTAAGAGGCAGGCGGCTGCTCATCTATAACAGCGAGGATCTCATTCACGGAGTTTTGCCTTATGCACAGATTGTCCCCTGAAGGTGTCCCACATTAACAGGAGCCGTCTCCAGTGAAAATACTTTATCCTTTAAAGTACAGCAGTTCATAATAATATAGGGGAATTTTAACTATATAAGCTATAAAAATCTTAAATTGCCAGCTCTTATACCCTCGCTGAGACACTCATTTCCTCACTTTCCAGGGTCACTTGGGTTAACACAACCATTTAGATCAAAACGTTATACAGTAGCTGATGGATGGCACTTTCCATTAAAGATGCTACAGGAAATAAGAAGTAATTAGGTGCTACTCCATTCACCATAGTAGCTGCTATGAAATATTACTGCAAGCTGACTGAGAACTGTTTACCTAAGAACTTACCTAATTATAAAGGATAACTAGTTTGTGCATGAAATTTTGTTCCCTAAAATCATGGGTAGACTTCACAATATCCAATAAGGTATTTTGACCAAATGTAGATGGAGTAGGAAAAACAAATATCACTCTTAATGGTTGAGATTAAAGAGTATGCATTGCTGGATATCAAAAATACATACAATCAGTGATCATAATGGTGAGTTGGTGGGTCTTTTGTCACAGGGAAACTAGATGACAATTTAGTCTTCTCTTGAATTTCAAATATTGGTTTTGTGACTGAGAACCCTGACACCCAGTCTTGGTATTACAAATCCCTAGTATAAATTCTGCCCCTGAATTTTGCTCAAGCTTTCTAAAATTTGATCTAATTCCCTTCATTCACCAGTTTTCGGCATGTTTTCCATCTGAGTTTTAATCTGGGTAATGATCTAGTTTAATTTCTCAAGATTCTGCCCAACCTTTCTTCGTTGTCATATCTAGTTTATCTAGACCAATTATTCTCAACCAGGGGCAATTTTCCTTTCCAGGAACATTTGATAATGTCTGGATATATTTTTGATTACTACACCTGGGAGGGTGCTACTGGCATCTAGTGAGCAGAGACCAGGGAAGCAGTTACATATCCTATAATTCATAGGACAGCCCCCCACGACAAAGAATTATTCAGCAAAAACAATGTCAGTAGTGCTGAGGTTGAGAAATCCTGATCTAGATCTAAATTTCCCCATTCCCTTCCAAAATGGTTGGCAATTAGAAGCAGGCTTATAATAAAACAATGAAGAAAGGAGGGATAATGCACATTCTATTCATATTATTTTAAACCCAGTGTACTGTGGAAAGTCAAACTTTACAAGTAGGCATATCTTTTACTAATTTACATTTTGTTGAGATTAACATGCATAGAGAAAAGTGCACAAACCATAAATGTATAGCTCCCCAAAATTTCAAATCAACACATCTAGGTAACAGAGCCCTAAAACAGAATGCTGCCAGGACTCTAGTGACATCCTCCTAACTTTGAATATTCAGCCCTGGACCCATTTCTGAGTTCTAAACTTGTATATTCAACTATCTCTTGACATGATGCCTTTCTACCAATTGTAATGGAAATTTGGAGAGGAAATATATGATTTTTAGCACCATCTTAAGTCAGAAATTTTATTTTTTTTTAGTCAGCTTAAGGATAAATTAGAGAGAAAGATAACATCAAGTTAAAAGACTATTGCACCACCATTTTTAAAAACATAATCACTGGGGGCCGCCTGGTGGCGCAGCAGTTTAGTCCGTGCTTGGCAGCCCGGGGTTCGCGAGTTCGGATCCCGAGCGCCCACCGACACACTGCCTGCCAGCCACGCCGTGGCGGCGTCCCATATAACGTAGAGGAAGATGGGCACGGATGTTAGCCCAGGGCCAGTCTTCCTCAGCAAAAAGGGGAGGATGGGCAACAGATGTTAGCTCAGGGCTGGTCTTCCCCACAAAAAAAAAAAAAAAAAAAACATAATCACTGATATGTATTTAACCTATTTACAGTTTTTGTACCACCGTGAGTTGTATTATAGAATACAGCCTTGTGTATATAAATATATATATATAAATTACATTGTACTGAGTTTATTCTTATGGGTCTTTGTGCATTTATCATTTTAATAGATATCAGCAGATCTCTCTAAAAAAGCTGTATCAATTCCCACTTTCTTCTGCATTGTATTAGTATGCTTTTCCCCTATATTCCCACCAGCCTTGAGTGCCATCATTCCATAATACTCCACAGTACTATTGCACGCAAACCATGCCCAATTATATCTAATGAATTTCAATGATAAGCTGCTAAGAAACATTCAGATCATGTATAGTATATAATCCATTTATTGAAAACAGATACAAAACACATATGGGTATAGACAGAGATGTAATTACCTAAGTATAGAGAAAGTTATAGGAGACTACATACCACCTTACTGAAACCAGTTCATGAAGGAATGAGGGAAGAAAAGGAAAGTAGGCAGGGTGGGAGCAGATGGTCTTAGTACTTTCAGAAATAACTGAACAAATGCAAGTAAAATGCTAAAAGATTCAGCAAAATTGATCAATAGAAAGAAATATTCCAACACAAACTGAGTGAAACAGTCAGAGAAAGATCTGGAATTGTATTGGAACTCTCTCAGACCCACTGGTTAAAGGTTGTTACAAGTTCCTTAGGGGAGAGAAATAAGAGACTGATACCGGAAGCCACATTCTGCCCTATATATTTAGCTTTATATTAATATCTATATTATGCTGTAGAGTGTTCTCATTAAAATATGCTCCATAAAAAGGTATCCAGCTGCAACTTTGTGGTTTTCACCCACAGAGATCACAGAAATTGTGTCTCAGCTCTTTTAATCCATTATTCTTAGTAGGATTCATGTAGGGACACAAACATAGGGAGGGGCCATTGTAGGTCAGCATTCCCTACATGATATTTGTACCAGATACTAGCGGGAAGCTGGAAAAAAGGATTCTCAAGTCAGATCTATTTGGGAACACTGGGTTAGACAAAATTAAACAGATTGCTTTACATTTGAGCTCTAGTGGGCAATGTGTAATAATAGCCCCTAAGGGAATATAAATGGAAAACTCCTGGACCTATTTTCAGGAAGTGACTAAATGTCGCTCTCCCCTTATATACATTTCACCCCTTGTGCTAACACAGCAAGACTTTCAAAGTGTAGAACCAAGCCATCAGAGCATTGGGATAAGGCTTGCTGAGAAGTGGTGTCATTGCCTTGTAGGGTGGCTTAAGTTGTCTCCAGGTACTGATAAGTTTAGGGATATAACACATAATGAGTTTGCTCTTCTGGACCCTCTGACTTGGTAAGTGATTCCTTCCATGCGGGCTGCAAAGACCACTGACATAGATGTACCAATTGGAGGAATTAAGGGAGTCAATAGAGATCTACTTCTCCTTTGCAACTTTCTCCTTATATTTACTTTTTCCTTCTTCATTATTTCCTTCTGGAGTAAATCAAAACAAAGACAACAGATTTGGGGTCCTGTAAGGACTTCTCAGAGATTTTAATATGCTTACGTGGATCACAACTTTCCAAGAAAGAGAGAATGTATGCAGCATTTTACACAATTTTTAACTGTTGAATTTGTTGAATTAGTCATACATTTCAAGGGCCAGCAATCACAGAGCATACTTTGTACAATAATGCCAAAAGATAGTTAGAGAATGTAAAAGAGTATTACAGTAGCACAGGAGACTAATAAGGAAGCAGTGTTGATGTGGTTGGAAAAAATATTTGGAAGATAATCTTCATAGAACATACTGACTATTAATAGAAAGGGAGAGGTAGGGATAGAGTTTACGTGTTAGGTTTGGAAAGTTCTAGGTCAGTAAAATACTTCCTTCTGTTTAATATATATTATTTATGTAAGACTATAAAATATTTCTGTTCTTTTTTTCTTATTTTGAATAATTTCATTCGCACATTATGATTCTACTTTTGAACTTAGTCATGACATGGTCAAATGAAACTGATAATTTTTACTTACAGGGTAGTTACACATCAATTAAAGCACCACACAGCACTACCATGTTCCCTTATTATTGCCATTGATTTTGTGTTATTTGAAATTAGTCTATAAACTCAAATGTCAAGCCTGCCATTCAAATTTGCACATCCATTTTGAGCCTCTAGCTCATATATTAAAGTCATGCTTTTGCTCTTTATAAAAAGCACCTACCAAAAAATAGTCATTTTAATAGACTTAAGCATTAGTAAACTCTACTTACAGGAGGGAAGTTTGCTGTTGTATGGCTTTGGTGACAGATTGAAGTTAAATGCCACAATAGTGTTTTCTAGAAGTTACTGATTATACAAAACATCTACATGGTTATTAAAACCTATATAGAACAAGTAAAACATTTTTACAGCTATATATTTTTGACCGTGAATTTTTTCATATTCAGATATGATGTTTACATCCCAATATTTGTCAATCACTCTAAATATGAGCATAGCAATGCTGAGACCTTAACACCAGCCCAGGCTTTTACTCTTTGGAATGGGAGCACATGCACAATGGAACTTGAAGGCCAAGACTGGTTAACATAAATCAGACCTTAGAAACCAATATAAAGAGTCCCTCATACAATGTCCTAACTTAAAATAGAAACTGTATCCATGAAGAATTATTTTGACTGTTACAATGTCTAATCAGATCAGAGTCCCTGGGATAAATCATGCTTACTGAGGGCTTCTTGAAGCAGAAGGTACATATTACAGATCGCTATCTGATTGCCTTGATGCCTTTTGTCTACTAAAGAAGAGTATTTTGGACTTCAAGATTCAAACTCTTATGGGAGAGATATGCATATTTATACCTTGTCTAGATCAAACTCAAATCCCTGTCAACATGAACACTTTTCAACATTTGTATCACTTTCATCATACCATTCCATTAATTCCTGTATGTAGAAGGTATTTGTTGAATGCTGATTGTTTGCCTGGTCTTTTGAGAGGTATACATTTGTAAGTCCCTGACTTCCTAGAGCTCACCTCATGGAGGCCAGCTGACTAAACAAATATTATACATTTTTAAAATAAATAATGACTAGGTATGATAAGTGATGGTAAAGAAATATGAAGAGAGTATGATGTGAATGAATAGAGGAAACAATTGAGGGAGGAATCTCTTTTGTTTTGTCTAACTAAAAAATGCTTCTCAGAAGTGATGATATTTAAACTGAAATATAAAATATGAAGGAAAAGTATATGTTTCAGGGGGATAAACATGTTCCAAATCTTTGAATTTGAAAAGACTACACATTTGAAGAATTCAAAGCAAGTGTGATTGGAATATAGCAAGGTGGGAGAAATAAGGCATGAGATGTTGAGGAAGAATACAAGAGTTCAATCACACGGGCCATGTTCATAATTTTGCATTTCATACTTAGTGGAAGTAGAATCTTGTGAGTATGTTTTAAGAAGGGAGTGACATGATCCAGTTAACATTTCTAAAAGAATCTTTTTGGCTTCCGTGGGGATATTGGAAGACTGGAAGGTTAAAAAAAAAATTCCAGAGAAATAAATACCCCAATAAAAAAGGATAAAATATCTGAAAAGAGATTTTCACCAAAGAAGGTATATGATGTCAAATAAACATATGATAAGATACTCAACAAAATTTGTAACAGAGAAATGAGAATTAAGACCACAATGAGATACAACTATACACTTACTAGAAAGGCTAAAATCTGAAAAACTGACAATATCAAATGTAGACAAGGATGTAGAACAAAAGGAACTTCCTTTCAGTGCTGATGGGAATGCAAAACTGTACAGCCACTTTGGAAAACAGGTTGGAACAGGTTTTTTTAAGTTATGCATAGACTTATTATACAACACAGTAATCATAAACCTAGGTGTTTATCGAAGTGAGTTGAAAATTTATGTTCACACAAAAACCTGTACTTGAAAGTTTATAGCAGCTTTATTTGTAATCACTAAAAACTAGAAGCAACCAAGATGTCCTTCAGAAGAGAAGTAAACTAATTGTGATACATGCACAGAATGCAATACCATTCATCAATAAAAAGGAATGAATTATGACTCACTAAAAAATCATGGACTTCAAGGGGAGGATTGGCAACAGATGTTAGCTCAGGGCTGGTCTTCCCCACAAAAAAAAAAAAAAAGAAAAAGAAATATGTACTTTATAGGGGCCGCCTGGTGGCGTAGCGGTTTAGTCTGCGCTTGGCAGCCCGGGGTTCGGGAGTTCGGATCCCGGGCGCCCGCCGACGCACTGCCTGTCAGCCATGCCGTGGCAGCGTCCCATATAAAGTAGAGGAAGATGGGCACGGATGTTAGCCCAGGGCCAGTCTTCCTCAGCAAAAAGGGGAGGATTGGCAACAGATGTTAGCTCAGGGCTGGTCTTCCCCACAAAAAAAAAAAAAAAACATGGACTTGGGGCTGGCCTGGTGGCATAGTGGTTAACTTCGCACACTTCACTTTGGCGGCCCGGGTTCACAGGTTCGGATCCCAGGCATGGACCTACACACCCCTCATCAAACCATGCTGAGGTGGTGTTCCACATACAAAATCAAGGAAGATTGGCACAGATGTTAGCTCAACAACAATCTTCCTCAAGCGAAAACAGGAAAGGAGGAAGATTGGCAATAGATGTTAGCTCAGGGCCGATCTTCCTCACCAAAAAAGACCCAAAAAACAAAAAACATGCACTTATCTTAAATGCATATAAGTGAAAGAAACTGGACCAAAAGGTTACACATTGCATGATACATTTTATATGACATTCTACAAAAGGTAAAACTAAAGGATGGAAAGCAGATTAATAGTTGCAGGAACTGGTGGGTAAGCAGGTTGACTATAAAGGGGACACACAGACTGATGACACTATTCTGTATGGAACCGGGTGGTGGATCCATGACTGCATACATTTATCAAAATTCAAAGGGCTATGCATCACAAAAATTGAATTTTAATGTATGAAAACTAACACACACACACACACTAACCCAGGATGCAGTGCAAGATGTGATAATTGAATCTGTTTTGAATTGTATGACACAACTTCATTGAAACAGTCGAGGTGGAGAAGAGCTGACCCAGGAATTATCGGGAATTGTTTGGAAAACAATGTTTTGACTGGGAACTATAAAGGTAAAGACAAAAGGAACTGCCTGTGAACAATGTGAAGATTAGTCCTAAGAGCTCCAGGAAGAGTGTATTTGGAAAGTTTTTTTTATAGTCAAATATTTGCAAAATGTATCACATTTCTAAGGAATTAAATTTTACATTTCAAAATCAGTGAATTGGCTAGGCCAAAGCACATTTATCATTTTAACAGAGCTAAACTACCTTAATATATACTACACACTTAAACTTTGTGCAGTGGTATGTTTCAGTTTAACATCCAGGTTGAGATCTGAGAGGCTGGTGCTGTATGTATCCACGTAGACAGCTGTGGAATGGAGGCGAAAATAATCTGCCAGTGCTGTCTTGGGCATGAGCATCAGAAACTATTAGACTGCTGTTAATTAAAGAATTAGTAAACAGAAAAATCCAACATTTGGATTCAGGAGATATTCTGTGACCCAAAGGTAAAAATTACCCTGAAACTTCAAAGTAAAAGCAAATGTTGAATAAATATTTACAACAGAAAGCTAAAGAATATTCTAGACTGTACCTGCATTATAGAAAGTAATAAAAGAGAAAGAAGGAAGGTAGAAAGGGAGGGAAGGGGGGAGGGAGAGGAAAAACATCAAATAAATGTAAGTTGATAAAACAAGTGAATCAGGTAAAATAAATGGCAGAAATGAAAACAAGAGGAAGATTATAATCTGTATTAAAAGCAATAATGAGAAAATTCTTTGAAAAAACATTAAATTAGCAAACTAAAACCAGACGTGAAAAGATCTCTAGATATAAAGAGAAAGACAAACAAAATGAATATTTTAAAACAATGAAGAAAATGACAGACATTGAAGGAATTAAGACAGCTAAGCCAAAGAAGTGGCTAAGAAGGAACCAGATGAGATTAAAAATGCAGTAGAAGTCATACCCCTGGAAGACAGGACATTAACATTTTCAGGTTCTTGACTCAACTATGTATGAGAAACATAGCAATTTGTACTCATTTCTGTAACACAACCTAATTTTTTTCTTTTCTATACCTAAACTACTTTGACAAGGAAAACGGAACATTATATTTATGTCTTATTAATACAATGACAATTTGTATTGATTTATAACATGATAGAAACTGTGATAGTATCAAAATAGCTGAATGTTTAAAATATGCCAAGCACTGCATTACTTTATTTGATCTTTTGATCTTTCTAACAAAACTCAGAAGTTGATACTATTATCATCCCTACATTATACATGAGCCATTAATATTTAAGAGATCAAGTAACTTTTCCATGGTTAAATGGCCAACGTGTAGTGAAGCTGCAATTCAAACTTGTTTACTATTAAATCAGAGCTCTGAAATTCTACTCTATACTGCTTCTTGTATAAACTCTTTAAATATTAAGGACATTATCATTTCTCATTCATGCATATAAAAAGCTATTATTCACTTCGCTTTTTGGAATTTTTATGTTTCTAACTATACCGAACATTTTTTCTTGAATATCTCACATTGTATTTACGACTAGAACATCCCTTGCCGTCTGATTACATTAAGATCCATGTCAGGTTTTAAAAAACATTTTATTATTTAAGCTCTAAACTTATCTAAGAAAATTCACCTATTTATTTCAATGTATGCTGTAAACTACAGGTATAAATTAATTATTAATAATGCATTAATTTTCAGTGCTATTTATTTTACCACACACCAATTAGTAATTCTTGCACATAACTTATTAAATTATGTTAAACACTAAAATTTTATTGGAGCAATTATATATCATTGATCAAAACATCTCTTTATGTGCTCCAATGCTATGTAATATATCTTAAATATTTTTTAATATCTGGAAATCAGGCACCCACTTACACTTCTCTCTTCAAAATATTATGAGCTTATGAATCTGGTTTCTTTTTCCAAGGTAAAGCAGTATCAAATCCTGGAATAGACTCTGACTACAGAACCAGTGCTCTTACATTCTTTATTATACTGCCTTTTCTAAGAGAACAATGATTGACAGATAGATAGATGATAGATAGATAGATAGATAGACAGATATAGACAGATAGATGATAGATAGATACAGATAATATATAAATACAGATAATACAAATATATAACATATGCACAGAAAAATACACAAATATACATATAGCTAAATTAATTATTGCAAATGGAATTTTCATGCTGTCCAGGAATCTTTCTTGTGACTTTTCTCAATCACCACTCTCACTTTTCCCCAGAGGTAACCACTATCCTGACTTCGACAGCTTTGAATTAGTTTGGTCTGATTTTTAACACTGTATATCTTATTTATATATACACAATATATTATCTGGGTTAACTTTCTAGGGCTGCCACAACTAAATACCACAGAGAAGGTGGCTTAAACCACACAAATTTATTTTCTCATAGTTCTGAAGGCCAGAAGTCCAAAATTAAGGAATTTCTTCTGAGTGCTCTCTCCTGGGCTTGCAGACAGTCACCATCTCACTGTGTGTCACATGGTCAATGCTATCTATATAAGATTTGTTTTATTTTGTGTCTGGCTTCTTTCTTCAACATTATATTTGTGAGATTTATAAATGTTGCTCTTTGTAGCTGCAGTTAATTCATTTTCATTCTTGCATATTATTCCGTTCTATGAATGGGCCATTCATTTTTTTTAATATATTCTACTCCTAATATTTGAATTTCCTCCCAATTTCAGTTATTAAGAATATTTCAGTTATGAATCTTGGGATACAAGACTCTTGGTATGCATGTGTAAACTTCTTGTTGGGTTTATACCTAAGATTGGAATTATTGGGTCATAGGCTATAGGTTGTATAATCAACCTTAGAAGATACCCCAACCTGTTTTTCAAAGTTGTAACAATTTACATTCTTTCCAGCAGTGTATGAGAGTTCCTGGCATTCCACACGTTTACCAATATTTGGCATTGTGATTCTCTTAATTAGGCAATGACTCAGTGGCTAGTGTGACATGATATCTCATTGTTTTAAATTAGTGTTTCCCTGACTAATAAGGAGGTTGGACATCTTTTTCTATGTTTATAAGCTATTTGGATGTCTTCTTTTGTGAAGTCCCTGTTCAAGTATTTTGTCCATCGTTGTATTGCAAGTCTTTCTTTTTCTTATTAATCCATAGGAGTCCTTTTTCATTTTGGATATAAATCCTATGTCACATACATGAGTTGTAAATTTATCTTTTGCTCTGTAGCTTGTCTTTTTGCTCTCCTAATGGTATGTTTGATTAATAGAAATTTTATAATTTAGTTTAATTTATCAACATTTTCCCCTTATGGCTGATGTTTTTTGTGCGCTGTTTAAAACGTTTTTCCTGATTCAAGGTTGAGGATATTTATCTGTATCTTTTTCAGGAACTTTATGGTTTTGGCTGTCACATTTAGATCTACAATCTATGTGTAATTCATTGACCCAGTACCATTTCTTGGAAAGATCATTCTCTCACCACTGCTCTGCAGTGCTGCCTTTGTTATAAGGTAAGTGCCCATACAGCTATCAAGCCACAAAAAGATATGGATGAATCTTAAATCATATTGATGAGTAAAAGAAACCAATCAGAAAAAGCTGCATACTTCTTGATTCCAACTATATGATTTTCTTAAAGGCAAAAATATAGAAATAGTGAAAAGATCAGTGGTTTCAGGGGTTCTGGGGTAAGGGGTGTATAGGTGAAGTACAGGAGATATTTCAGGGCAGTGAAATTAGTCTGTAGCGTAACATAATGGTAAATACAATAAATCAATTGCAGCCAAAACCATAGAACTTTATAGCACAAAGAGTGAACCTTAATGTATGCAAATTTAAAAAATTTGAGTGCATCGGGGAATCTCAAGATGGGATTCAGAATAAGAAAAAAAGTATCTAAGTGTATTACCAATGTATGAAACAATCTCCCCAAAGGGGGTTGGGGAATAAGTTTCTGACCTAAGTAACTTTGGAAATGAGTGAAGCCTACAAGACGAAAGCAAAAGGAGTTGTACATAACCATTTTACTCTAGTTGATAAAGCTCTTTTTTTCTAACAGATATTGTTTAACAATTCTGAAAACACTAGAAGCGTATACTTACATTGAACCATTAAGTAAATAAACAGTAGATGGTACAGGATGGATTTTTCACTGTTGTAGTGGGAGGTTAGAAAAAAGCAAAGGGAGGAATTTAAAATGATCCTTTCGATAATGATTTCAAGTCAATGCGACATATTTAGCTTGGCATAGATAAAGGTGGTTTCATATGGAAATATTTAGATGCACAAGCATACACAGGTCAGTATACACACATATATCTCCAGCTCTTTTAGCTGAGGGCCTGGAAGTAACAATATCCTAACAGCAACAAGCACACCAAGTGCCCAGATGTTAGTCTCTAATACTATTCTCCACTAAAAGAAGCCAGAGCTCCTTGGAGAAATGGCTGATTTGAGGGTTGGGACAGGAAATATACGAGATGATCCTGGACCATCTTGTGGAGAAAGTAAGAAAGTGCTAAACACAGAGAAACATACGGAAATAATAATGGTGTATGTCAAAGGGAAACAGGAGCCAACTGAAAGAGCTCCCAATGTTTAGTGATTTGAGCAATAACATCAATAAAGCAGTATTGGATTTTAACCTAAAATATAAAATAAGTACCCAGGAGTCCATACTGGTGTAAACAAATGATTGAGTAAATTAATAAATGGGGGAGAAGAGAGAAATCTCCCATTCAGAAGAATTTCAAATCATTGATGTAAATACTTTACCCTCAACAGGGCAGAATATAACTCTTCATTGCTTTAGTGTGGGCTGAACACAATGATTCTCTTACATAGCAGAGTGTGGGAAGGTGAAGGAAAAGAGTAACCGTAGAGAAACCTGATGAACAGTATCTCAAACCAGATGATCAAGATTAACTTCAAAACGGTGAGTCATATAGATAGTACTCTTGATGTGAGGTGCTGAGAATGACAATTTACTTCACTGATCTTCCTCTAGAAAACCTATGATTCAGTCTAATCCAAGAAGAACATTAGACAAGTGTCAATAGAGGGACATTCTGCAAAACATCTGACTCTTCAAAACTGTCAAGGTCATTCAAAACAAGGAAAGTCTGAGAAACTGTCACAACCAAGAGGAGCCTTAGGAGACGTGATGACTAGACGTAATGTGGTATCCTGAATGTAATCCTGGACCAGAAAAAGACATTAGGAAAAAACAGGACATTTGAATAAACTATAGACTTTAGTTTATAATAATATATCAATATCAGTTCATTAATTGTGACAAATGTACCATGCTAATGTGAGATGTTGATAGTAGGGCAAACCGGGTGTAGAGTATATGGAAACTCTAGTACTATCGTTAGAATAATTTTATAAATCTAAAAGTATTCCAAAATAAAAAAGTATATTTAAGAAAATAAATGAATTGACACAAGACTTTTGTAAGGAGTGAAAAAACCGTTTAGTGATACTTTGTTTTGAAACTTGATTTTTAGCTTAATTCTGCTGTGATTTAATAATTTATGCTAAATAATCTCAAGTTCAATTTACAGTATGTTCAGAAGTCATACTTAATAATATAAATCATCAGAAGTTTGTTGAAACTTCCTTATGGCCCAATATGTTTAATTTTAGCAGATGTTCCATGTGAACTCAAAAACAACATAAATATTTTCAATTATTTAGTTACTGTTTCATATATTTTCTTTAGAAAAAGGTAGATAATTGTTATGCTCAAATTCTTTACATGTTTACTGATGTTTCTTCAAATCTTTCTGAGTTATAAGGAGAGATGTGCTCAAATCTCCCCAATGATCGTGGATGTTTCTATTTCTCTTTGTAGTTCTTTAAATTTTTGCTTTATTTTATGTGAGTAATATCATATATATTATACATAATAAATTTTATGATGTATTATATATAATATATATAATTGCATTTAGAACTTTTATAGCTCTTGGTGAGTCCATTCTCATTTATTATGCAATATTCCTGAAAGTCAGTCTTCTTTATCTGATATTAATATAGCAATAGGAGTTTTCTATGGTTTGTGTTTGCATGGGCTATCTTTTTCTTTACTTAAACTTTTTACCTATAGGTACCTTGAATTTATAATGTGACTTTCTAGGAGCCTATAGTTGTTTACTTTTAATCAGTTTGACAACTTTTGCATTTGATTGAAGTAATTAGTCTATTCATAATAATAGTCAATTAGGATACTGTTGAGTTTAAATCTCCATTTTACCACTGCTTTTCATTTGTCCAATTATTTTTCTTACCTTCATTTTCACTGATTAGCTTTTGTTATAACATTTTCTTTTTTCTTAGCCTGGCACCTAGACAGTTTTGCTGTTAGTTTATTGATTATCTAAGAAGTCATACCATGCATCCTTGCTTTATTAATTAATGCAAGGGTTTTAGAACATTTCAACTCCATTTTTCCCTTTCCTTATATATTTATATACTTATGAACTTGTTTGTCATATATCTTATATAAATAAACTATGTTTATATAATTATGACTTATATACTAAGTTTGTCATGTATCTTAATCCCATATCCATTTTAATATCCAGAACACATTATTATTGGCATTATTAGTCAATATTAATTTATGTTTACCCGTATATTTAGCTTTTTATTGTTTTTCATTCTTGCCTGCATCTCCAAGCTTCCAAATGAGCTATTTTCAAGACTATCTCTAGAAGATAGACATGCCTACCTAATGGAAATAACCTAGAGAGCCTTGAATCTTTTTTTCTTTCAGTGAAGCAAATACAAGAACATATATTATGAAACAAACTCCACCTTCTAAATATCATTTTGTGTCTGTCAGATTCTCACCAACTGAGCTACCCAACCAGCAGATAGAGAGTTTGAAATTTCCTCCCCCAGCACTTCCTCCAAGGGTATAAAAATATTGATAATTTTTTTCAGCTCTATTGAGTCCAGAAAATAGAGTCAAGAAGAAAGTCCTCTCCTTGACATTGTAATGCAGTTTTTATTATTGTATGTGTGCCCTTTGAGAGAAGAAATTTTGCTTTGTTTATTCGTATACATTGTTGACACCAAGCCCAAAATAATGAGATGAAAATACCAGTCTAAATAGCACACCCTTATTTAATTATACATCTAGAAACAAGCAAAAGTCTTCATTAACAAAAGTAGTTTCTTTTTTGTTTTTGGTTTTTTTAATAGTCAGCATATCTGTGGATGAAATCTTGAGATATTAACCAATAATTTTTATTCCTATAGTTGTTGTTGTTCTTGCTTAGTTGAGCATTTCTAATTCATTTAATCACAGGTATTCATTGCTTCAGGAAGAGGATGGTTATAGACCAGAACAAAGATATCTGTTGAGTTCTTGAATGGATTTTCAACTCACATCAGATACAATAGACTGAAGGCAAAGAACTTTTGATTTGCAATAACCAGACACTGGAGAGAAAGAAAAGTTTGCTTTGAATTTCAGACAGGGCTTGGCTTGGCTTGACTCCAGACAGCTCATGAGACAAAGCCTGAATTTCTAGGTGATGAGATTATCTACAAACAGAAAAGAACACAAGATAGGGCATGGGATCAGTTTGCCTGCTTCTAAGAGAAAAAAGTGTATGATTCTAACAGTGGCTAAGTGAATAGAGAGAATTGGAGAAAGGAGAAAGGGAATTCAACCAATTTAACAAGATGTAGTCTTGTCCTTGACTCTCATTTGGTACTTATTTTTTAGGATGAGGTCCTGGAATATAGAAACTGACCTGATAGCTTTAGGGACCTGCAGAGAAAATGACCCAGGCCTCACTTTGCCTGGAACCCTGGAAGCACATAGACTCTCAATGGGCTCTTGATCATGTTGATATGGACAAAATGGAGGAGAAATTTTAGTAAGGTAGGTCATAAAAGAGAGTCTGACATAGCATCCACCCCTTCTTTGTCCTGAAAATTCCCTTGGGTTCTCTATTGTGTGAAAGAGTTCCCACACGCCCTAGTGGAGGATTCAGAAGACAGCTGGCTATCAAGTGCCCATGGTTGAGTGGATTAGGGGGAAGGGGACACACCACTTAGCTAAGGACCTTGGCTTGTTAGAGCTAGAGATAGATTGGGAGCTGAGTCACACTTCAGGGGGCTTATGTCACTGCTGTGTGTCAGGACAGAGGCCCAGTCAGGTGAGAGAGATGCAGGCAGAAGTGGCCAAGCTCCCAGGGACAACCACCATGAACTGCCCTAGCTGAGAAGTGTAATAATAAGTTACAACAGCAACAAGTGCAGTGGGAACAGAGACAAAACTAGGCAAAGAGGGTCCCCATCACACTAGTCATAAAATGAGCAAAGGAGGGCGTGTGGAAACAGATGGCATTGCCCAGTCGCCATGATGTTATATAAATTTCTGCTGAACACAGATTCCGCTGAAGGAATTAGGGAAAGAAACCTAAAAATGTTATTTACCCCAAAGAGACTGAGTTGACCTGGAAATAACCAAGTTACTTTCAATAAGCAAGCTTAATTTGATTTTGCTGTGGGGCAGAAATTGGGGGTTCAAGAGCTAAGTGAATAATACTAACAGAAAATAAATGTAGTTATATCTTTGCAGATTTCAGTGTTGAATTGTAAATTTGCTCTACACAAAAGGAGGAACCAGAAATAACTAGCTCATTCTTTTCTGCTCCAGCATAGCATATATGAAAATATCCTTCATCTTCTCCAGTAAAACCCCTAGTAGAACATAACTATTTCTCTTCAAATTGACTTTCAAATTCAGGATAGCCCTACCTAACTTCAGTGAGGAAAATAATGAGTAATTGGTTTTCTTCTTTTCTCCTCCAATATTGCAGAATACAATATAGTAATATGGAGCTATCTGAAAATTATAATTCTGGATTTCTTTAACTTGCATTTTGTAACCTACACTTCAATTTTATTGAATTTTTTTTGTCTTCTATTCCTCAATAAAAATATCTATTAGACATGATATTAGATTTATTAAATTTAAATAAAAATCTTCAATAAAAGAATAAACACACAGTCACTACACCAACCAATTCATTTCTTTTCCACTTTCACAACTAAATAGTGAACATTGAATCACCAGTAAGTTAAGGTCTCTCAGATCATTCCTCATCTTTGATTATATGTCACATTCTCTTTTCTGATTCCTGCAACTAAGATTTTACCGTTTGGCTGTCCACTTCCCTCATTCATCATTCCGATTTTTTTTTCACTTCTATTGGTTTTGATTCAAATTTGTCCCGTGCTAAATTACATTTAATGCTTGAAACAGAAATTGATGCTACAAAACATATTTCTTTTAATTTACTTTCAATAATCCCACTCTAATGACTCAAAATAAATTTATAATAAAAATCAAATTAACACTTGAGGACTAAGTGATCAAATGCACTATTTCCTAAACCAATGTTAAAATATTTTTTTGAAAATAATAGCAGTATAAAATTAAAAATTAAAATTTCCCATACTTTCACTGACTGAAGATAATCCGTATTCTATTTCACTTATTTTCTTCTCTGAATAGAGTTCTGCTGAATACTTTCCACAATGTTTTCTCTTAGTTTATCTTCTTGATTTGTGTTTTATAAATTCAATAAGATTTTTAACATGGCTGTTTCCTGTGTAGATTCCAATAATAAAAATTCTGTGGGAGCTAAACTAATATCATCTAGTTATGAAACATTTTGCTAATCTGAACTGAGACAATTATATAGCTTTGCATATGTGGAACTGGTGGACACTCTTCCATTTGAGTGTCTTCCTTAAATACAGCCTTTGCTAGCCAGATTTAAATTGGGGTAGAATGATAGCAAGGCAAGCTAGAAGCTTTGACAGAAGCCTGTGGTTTTAGGGCTGTCAGTTCCTGACTTGGGGAGGATTTATATTCTTTGGATGTTATTTAATAGGATTTAAATTTTGTTTTCAAAATTCAGATTTCCAGAGGAAAAGGTCCCCTACCAAGACACTGAGATAGACTTAAGGATTACAGCAAAGGAGACCTAAAAATCTGCTCAAGTTGAAATTTTGAAGCATCTCCAGTGTCTAGATAAGCATTTGATTAAGACCTCAAGGTCCATTCCGTATAGAACAGCATCTCGAGTGCCCGGCAACAGAACCTGGTGAGCGGCTTCAGTAAAGAAGAATATGAGAAACTAACAAAGTGAGAAGTGAATGAGTGAAGAAAAATGTCTGTATTACTTTTAAATCAATTTGAAAGAGGAAAACAAGGAGATGGAAAGGTAGCTTGAAAAAGATATCAGCCCAAGGGAAGGTTGTTTATTTCAGAATTGTACTAGGCTAGGCTAGCCTGTGCTACACTATTGCAACACCACATTCTCAGAGGCTCGGAACCACAAGGATGTTTTCTTGTTCTCACCACGTGTCCATCATGTTGGCCTCTTGGACTCAAGTCTGATATAGCAACAACCTTCTCAAACATTTCCAACTGCTGTGTTGAAGAAAAATAGAGTTTTGCGAGAAAATGCCCATTAGGTAATGATTTATTTCACTTCTGCTTGTAACTTATTGTCTGTAACTAGACCTCTGGCCCCACCAAATCACCAAGGGCCACAAAGTAAAATTCTATTGTTTGACCTGAGGGCAGAGAGCTGGAAATATTTGAAAACAGCACTAGGTATTACCACTAGAAACTGGGAAAGAAAAGAGAAAATAAAAAATAGAAAAGATGAGAACAATCTTTGTCAGAAAAAAGTACAAGAGCCAGGGGGGAAGAGATGGACTTTAGTGCCAAGGTATAGGAACCCTCTTTCTCTGAGAGGAGAGAAAGTAATGCAATAAAAAGTGAGTTTAAAGGTAGAATGGTCAGAAGGAAGTTGAGAATGTCTTTTCTTAACACTCTCAGTTTTTCCTAAGAGGAAGAAGATTTTGGCTTAGAATGAGGGAAGTGGGTGGGAAATAACTCAGTTAAAAATACTGTCAAAAATTTGGGAAAGTGACCTGGCAGGCAAGAATGGCAGTTAAACATTGATGGGGTAGAAGCAATTAAGGAATGTTAAACAATATCCAATATTGGGGACACAACCGAGCTTTGGAACCAGACATTTTATAGGCTACAATCTGCATAGTTTTAGGATAAGTAGCCCAGACACAGAAGCAAGAAAGCAGCAAGTTACATTTTTTTAAGGCTCAAGACTGATGTGGTGAAAGCAGATTTAAAAACCTAGGTATAAAAATTTGAAGGTTGTGGTGAGAAGGCTTTGAAGTTACAAACCATAATAGCTAGGTTTTGGCAAAGAAAGAGAAGCATGGTAGATGTTTGGATACTGGAACAACGGGGGAAGATCCTGGGATCAAAAGTTTCAATCAGATCAAAGAAAAAAGTATACTGGAAGCAAGGAGGCCAAGAGTAAAATGACAGAACATTATGATTCGTTTTTTCTCTATTAAGGTGGTCAGGACATTAAAGTTTGTAGCTATAACAAGCAGCTCCCAAATTTTATGGCTTAACACAATATGCACTGATTTCTCTCACACATAATGGCTGAGGGTGGCGTTCCTAGTGAGATGGCTTTCCTGGGCAGCTGTCTCTAAGCAGTGAACTAAAGGGATCCAGACTCCTTTCATGTGGCTCTACCAATTCAGAATCCCACGGAAGATTGCAAAGGATGATGAGGGGGCCAGGTCTATATAACTTCTGCCTATAATCCTTGAGCCAGAGCTATTTATCTTCACCTAAAAGCTCATATACTCAGAAATGCAGTCTTCTTATGTTCTAAGAAGGAAAACGAAATGATACTGTGAACTTATATCATTTTCTATTCCAAGTCCTTCCCTCTAGTCACAAATCACGTAACTGTCCTTCCTACACGTAAAAAGAACTCACTATCTTCCCAAAGAGGACAACCAAAGTCCCCACTAGACACCACATCCAACTCAAACTTCAAGATTTCTTATTTTTGTGCAACCTACATCAAGTATCTATATAGCTCTTCTTTGCCCAGCAGCCTAGAAACTTCAAAGATAGGTTATCTGCCCATACCCTCCACACGTTCGTGTGCACACACAGACTCAATTCACAATGGTGGAGTGTAGGGATATATCTACCATAATAACACTTTCTTTTGGAAAACTAAGATAGGAAGACACACTAGTGACTAGAGTCACTAGTCCATAGTGGTTATGAAATCTCACTGGAAAGACATCAAGAATACCCCGTATCCTGAGGCTGGAGATGTCCTTTAGTAATAATGCACCATGGAATTTTCAAAGCCTGCCACTACTGATGGAAAGTTGCAGTCCCAAGGGATTTTTAAACTTGAAGAATTAAAGACTTTATTAAACCAGGCATGCAACTCTTTTTTCAATTATGATTCACTCCAACTTAGTTGGCTTCTGATTTACTTGCTTTTAGTCTCTGCCATGTGCTGGTAACCACACCCAAAGTTCTTTCTTAGACCTTTCCAGACTCCCAGGCTTATCCCTTTTCCTTCCTACTCTCATTCCCTCTCTTTGAAATTAAAGTGGCTACCTTGAAGCTATCTGGAATAATAATTGGAAAGACCACACCCTTAACTTGATCTTTTCCCTGAGTCACTTTATTATTTTATTTACCTGAGACAGTTTACCTAGCTTTTGTTTTACAAGCCTTCTAAAATTGCATTTCTTAATCTTTAGGGCCTGGAAGATGTTGATTTCTCTAACCCTGTACTCTTTCTGTGCCCCTTCATATCTGCTTGTAAACTGGCTAATGCATTCCCAAGCTCAACTCTTGCCTTTATTAACTTGGCAAGTGTAGCTGGTAATAATCAACATATAGTACTGTGTTTCTTTCTTACCTAGGGTTAACAGATAAATAGCCCTATAATCTGCCTTCCAAATGACTGCAGGCAATAGTTTTGCCAATGTTTTTTTCTGCTGTTAGATGGATTGCAACTTTTCCAGAATCTAATATCAGTGTTCTCACTGTTGTAGGAACAGACTACTTCAAAGTAACAATTTCTGTATTTCTCACCCAAATTAATGTCTCCTAAAAATCTCGGTGACTTGTCATAAATAAAGATGTGTTTACATGTATATGTGTGTGTATATATATATATATATACACCTGCATATGCACACATACGTATGCATATACACACACACATATACTATATACATATACACACAGAAATTTTTCTTAACCAACACAGAGTCCAGCGTGATGTTTCTGGATGTCTCTCCTTCAAAAGGTAATTTTAGGAATCTGTGCTCTTTCATCTTTTCCTGCCATCATCCACTAGATAATCAAACTCCTTGGCAACTGGCCAGCCCATGGGCAGAGAAAAAGAAACATAGAGAATTATGTAGAAGTTTTAGGGACAAAACTGGAAGTGATATACATTACTACTAACCATTTTGTATTGACTAGAAATATTTGCATGATTCACCTGGTGGAAGGGGTCTAGGGAAATATGGTCTTTATTTGGGCTCAGGACGCAAATAAAATAACGCATTAAGCATATAGCATTGCCTCTGATATATATATATATATAACCATCTAAATACATTTGATTGTAAATCATTTAAACATTCCTTAGTTCTTGCCTCAAGATGGTACAAAATCCTGTTCTTTTATCTATTTCTGGCTAATTCTACTCCAAAGCTCATTTCTAATTACTACTCTGAGTTAGTGTAAATTGCCTTCTGTACAGGAAAATTAAAAGAAAAAAGAACACGATCATGTTTCGTTGATTTATATAATTTTTACTAGATAATCCAAAGAGCAGTTAAAGCGTGAAATGAGTAAAACAGAAGATGAAACGATAGCTTGAAAAATGAAAGTACATAATTTCAAGGACTTGTCCACTTGGAATTTACTTTCTTCACATTTTGCTCTATCATGATATTGAATCAATTAATTTGTTGCATCTCCTTTCACAGTTCAATTCCTACTGTTGATGTTGGTCTCATGAAAACTAATTAGTATATCTCCATATCAACAGCAACTAATTTCTGAAACCTTTGATACAAATAGCTTTCCATCTGCCCTGGAAATGACATAACGTTTTTATTCACATACATACTAGAGATAAGAGAGTAGCTTCAAGAATCCTGGATCATTTTGCTGGTTATGTGGAATGAATGAGCTTGACTATATTCTCTGAATACCTTTGGTTTATAGTAAGTGGGGAGGAGCGGACACCACACATTTCTAAAGGCTTTGTATTAAGCACCATTGCATGTACTTGCAAATATACTAGAATGCACTGGCAAGCACCAAAGAGTGTGGAATCAATATGAAATGATGTACATCAGAATGTGTGTACTATTTCCAACATTGTGTTCTCTTCCATTGTATCGTGGAATGATACATCTTTCATGCTTGAGTCTCTTCTTTCAAGAAACATGCAAAGCTTCTCTTAACAGATTCACCTGATTTGGAAAAACCAGGATATCTCCATTTTGATGAACTCAAAGTAAATCCAACAGAATTTGTTGTTCTTTTACTCAAAGTCATTCAGTGACAGACTGGATATGAGAATTGTTCCAAGGTCTTCGGTTAAACAAATAGAAAGATGGACATGTATTAAGATGGGAAAACCTGTAGGAGAAGCAACTTTGAGAAAGATGGAAAGAACAAGGTGAGGAGCTCATATATGGACATGTTAACTTTAAATTTCTAGTAGATATCCATGTGGAAATATCATATAGGAGACCAGGGAAGTAGTTTGAGCCAAAGATCCACATTTGGGATTCCTCAGCATGTAGATGGTAATTGAAGCTGAGGCTGATGAAATCACCTAGTTAGGGGATGTAGATAGAATCAAAAATATCTAAGGTCTGGGCTCAGAGGTACTCCACTGTTTAGAGGTGAGGGATTAAGGGGTGAGGAAGAAAACGCTTGAGGAGATTTACTATGAAGAGGAACAGAAAAATGAGCTCCAGCAGTGGCTGGAAGTTGCAGTGGGGCCAACTGAAGTGTTTTCTTTATTTAATTGGGAAAAGTAACATCATATTTGTGTACTGATGCGACCAATCTAATAATGAGGGAGGAGAGAGAAGGGGGAAGATAGAGGGAAATGCTGAAATGATGTCTTTAGTAGGCAAGATGAGATAGGATTTACAAGATAAGTTATGGGTTTGGCGTTAAATAGGAACTGAACTAATTCATCATAATAACAGCAGGGGCATATGGACATAATAATAATAATAATAACTGAGCATCTGGGCCTCATTACAGTTAAGTGAGTAAATGTGGTATGGGGGCCTGTGGAAGTGCTCTTTGGCGAGGTCATTTTTTAGACAAGTTTCTCCTGAGGTGGCAAGCATCTAATTAAGGACGTGCTCCCAGGAGAAAGCTGTTGGGAGTTGGGAAATGAAGACCGAAAGCAGAAGCTGAGCGAATATGTGATACTGGCAATGTTCCCAAGAGTAGCTTCAGGATGATCCCAGAGGGAAATGCTAGAGAGTAAATTTTATTTCCGAATTTCTGATGGTGAAAGCATAATGTGTCTGCTGTTTGTGCTGCTTCTTTTGTTTCTGTTCTTTCTGTTTCTGTTGGCAAGCAAGGTCTCAAAGGCTTTTTATTTTTTTAGCAGTGTCATCAAAATCTAAGGGTCCAGCACTTAGTGGCTCTACGGATGTCTAGAGGCAGAGCACAAGGCATCCCCTTGGCTGGTGTGGCTCGTTACAGGAATAATACAGGACTCACCTGACGGAAGGGACGGCAGCTTCCTGGTCATGAAGAAGAAGCAGCTACCACTGCTTCCTCCCTCTTGCTTTGGAGCCTTGAACATCACTCCTGAAAACTCAACCTAGACTCCAGTTTGGCCCACCCAGTGGTTCTAAGAGACTCGGCCCCTTGTAATAAATCTGTCACTGTTTGTCTTGGCTAAAATGGATTCACTTCTCTAACAGATACAGATATTTGTTTTAGAATCTACTCTGATGATATTATTAATGGCACCTTTTTTCACTCTTAAAAATATTTTAGTTTGGATGGGAAATTACATCATCAACAAAAACCGTATTCCTCAGATTCTCCAGTATATACTTGTTAATTGGTTGACTGAGTATCATTACTGAACAAGTTTGGGGGAGAACAGGGGAAGACTGGGATTTAGAATATACTGGGGTCTCAAAATTTGAGGATAGAAGGAAAGCAATCAGTTGGATGCTGGGGCTTGAATAACTGACCAAGAATCAAGTTAAGTTTGAAGAAATGGCTATCCTGTTAGAACAAAACAAGAAGGTCAGGGGCGGAAGTGGACACTTCTTTAACTAAAGGACCAAATCTAACCTTACAAAAAAAGGGACAAAATTACAGTAAGGGGCCCCTGATGAGATGAACAGAGACACCACATCACTTATGTAGCATTCATACCAAAATGTTTGACTTGAGTCCAACTATGAGGAAACAATCAGAAAAATTCAAATCAAGGGAAATTTGGCAAAAAATCCCTGTGCCGGACTCTACAAAAATGTCAATTTCATGAACTATTTAGATCAAGAAAAGCCTGGGGAAATCTAGATCAAAAAGACCAATGAAATATGACAACTAAAAGAAGGTATGATGCTAATTAGATTCTGGATCATTAAAAACATACTAAAATAGGGCCGCCCGGTGGCGTAGCAGTTTCGTCCCCGCTTGGCAGCCCGGGGTTCGCCGGTTCGGATCCCGGGCGCCCGCCGACGCACTGCCTGTCAGCCACGCCGTGGCGGCGTCCCATATAAAGTGGAGGAAGATGGGCATGGATGTTAGCCCAGGGCCAGTCTTCCTCAGCAAAAAGAGGAGGATTAGCAACGGATGTTAGCTCAGGGCGGTCTTCCTCACAAAAAAAAAAAAAAAAAAAAAAACATACTAAAATAATACAGGTATAAAGGATATTATTGAGACAAATGCAGAAATTTGAACATGGACCCTAGTTTGGATGATGGTATTCCATCAGCGTTAAATTTCTTGAATACAATGAATGTTATAGTTACATTTTGTTTTTAGGAAATTTATGCCAAAGTATTTCAGAGTGAAAAATCTCGACGTATGCAACTAACTCTCAAATATATTACACCTACACACAGACATGCAGACACACACACCTACACATATGCATACACACTGACACAGTGACAGTGCAAATTAAAGAAAAATTGTTAAAGCTGTGGATATAGGTGAAGAGTATACGTGGTTCATTGTACCACTTATTATAACTTTTCTGAAGCATTAGAATTTTTCAAAATAAAACACTGAAGAATAAAGATAATGTAAAATGGTAGCAACTTTGCAAAAGGTCACTCTAGTTATATTGCCATTTGTAAATCAATAAAAATACAGAAAAGTCAAAACTAGCCAGACTATATGTCCCCCAGGAAATACAATCTACAACCTCATGTTTTGTGCAAAGTACACCTAAAGAGCACTGGATATTTAGTTGTCAATTATCAACCTAACTGATAATAGTTATCATTAAAAAAAAGTGATAATTTGGGCCAGCCCTGTGGCATAGGTTAAGTTTGGTGCACTCCTCTTTGGTGGCCCGGGTTAGTGAGTTCAGATCCCAGGTATGGACCTACACCACTCGTCAGCCATGCTGTGGCAGCAACCCACATACAAAATAGAGGAAGATTGGCACAGATGTTAGCTCCAGGTGAATCTTTCTCAAGCAAAAAAAGAGGAAGATTGGAAAGGGATGTTAAGTCAGGGCGAATCTTCCTCAGCAAAAAAGTGATAATTTCAAAATTACTTATTTATATCAATGTGAACTGGACGATAGAAAAAAAATTTACCTGGCCTAAATTTACCAAACAGGCACAATTTCTGTTCACTTATGTGAGCAATGAGAGACAATTATCTTGTTCTTCCAGAATTCATATTGTTGAGAAATCATATTTAAAATGTAGCTAATCCTGCTTGTAATCTGGGTTTCGAGTCCACAAATTTTGATATTACTTTTATTCTTATTACACTGTGCATATCAAAATATATTTTTAAATAGTTAACTATTAATATTGTTAATACATTCATATTAATAGATAAATGATTATTTAAATAGATATTATTGTAATGCCACTATGTGCATCATCAATCTTAATATTCTTCCCATATTTTTCATAGACAGAATACAAGCTACTAGAAAATTCTACGTGTTCTCATTTTAGTTTTTCTGAAATTGTCTTAAATTTCACCACATTTGAAGTTCTTTGTTTTAAACAATTACATCCACTTAAAATTCAATTTAAATTGAATGTTAGACTTTATGAAAAGTCCTATAATAGGAGGCACGGTGTGCTTATATGTGATATTTTCATTAATTTGCTTAAAAGCCAAAAATGATGCTGGCTCATTGCACTAAAAGGTCACTTATATTTTTTCTTAAACTAGGAGCACAATTGGTTTGAAGTCCTTAAGGGAATCTTAAGTCTGTGAAGAAACTAGAGATATTTCTATGGAAACAAGCTTTAGCTTCAGGCAAAGTTGTAAATCAGAGTCTTTTGTGTAGAAAGATAGACTTGGATCTTTGCATCACACAGCGGTCAGGTTACCTAAGTGATTTTCTAAAGTTTACAACTTTGACCATATCAATTATTTTGTACTTTCTACTTTTTATATTTCTATCCTTTTTTATATTACTTATTAGTGAGCAATTCTACAGTACTTTTATTTTTTAAAAAACTGGCACCTATTGTGTAAAATTAACATTTTTCTCCTTCAGTTCACCACAATAATTTATTCTGAATTTTTTCAGGAAATAACCAAAGAACTTTCCCCTCATTTGAAATGGGTAATTTTGTGTGTGTGTGTGTGTGAGGAAGATTAGCCCTGAGCTAACATCCATTGCCAATCCTCCTCTTTTTGCTGAGGAAGACTGGCCCTGGTCTAACATCCGTGCCCATCTTCCTCTACTTTATATATGGGACACCACTGCCACGGCACAGCTTGACAAGTGATGCATCGGTCCACGCCTGGAATCTAAACCTGCAAACCCCAGGCCGCCAGAAGCAGAGAGCATGAACTTAACTGCTACACCACTGGGCCGACCTGAAATGGGTCAATTTTTGATAAGCTTCAGAATATTGGATGATGCAGCTGTTCAAATAGGAGCATGAAGAAACTATTCTACGTTTTTAGTTTACCTTGTGAAAGAAATTAATCAGTATATATCAAGTTCATACTTTTATTTTGAATTGAGCTATCTATGGAAATAACTACACTTTGTTGTTTGTTTTTTTACTGCATTTTTTTGAAGTAACAATACAGAAAGCCTCGCATATGATCCATTGAATTGCATTCTGCCTAAAACATCACTGATATTCTTTTGCATTGACCAATGACTAAAAAGGTTAACACAAATCTAAAATCTGTTTAAAAAGTTGCAGGAAATGTATAACAAGGTTATAATAAAACAAATACTAGGATCTACACTTCATAATAATGAGGAGACCACCACAGGACGTGACATAAAATCACAATCACTACTCAAAACATCTAAAACATCGCCTTATTCTTGTGTCCATCCCCAAAGATGATTTATGTTCCAAAATAACTAAGTACTTATTAAATTCTGGGAAATCTATTTTTTCTTATCTCTGAAAACCCTCCCCACCAGCTGATCTGCAGACAACCAAAGCATTCTCATTTTCTTATTATGGCCAACAGAGTAACAAGAATAAGACAAATTCAAAATATCATTAAGGACAAAAGTAAGAAGTAGAAATATTAAAACAATGAGAAGTGTAGGGAAATAGAAGAGTGGGTGTAAAATAAATGCTTGATTCAAAAATGAATATTCAACAATCAATGATATAAAAGCTAGTGACAGAAAAAGACAATTAGTAAAGTGTACTAAAACAAAACAATAACAAAACTAAAGAACAAGGTGATGGAGGCAGAGCAGAGCAAATAAAGCAAAAAGTAAAAGACTCTGTTGATCATTTAGTCTCAAGTGTGCTTAGAATAAAAATATTCCCTATAATCTCTTTCCAATAATTATTTTACCATGTGAATCAGCTCTACTCTATTTCCCTTTATATTATAAATCACAGAAACAGGGGAATATCTCTCTTAATTTTTCTCCATTGCTCTTAGAATAAAGGTGCAAATTATTAGCAAGGCCACCATGGCCCGGCATCCTTGGACTTTGCCTCGCCTCATCTCTCTAGTCTCAGCTTCCTCCAGATCCCCTTGTTTTCTGTGCTCTAATGATGGTTTAACTTCACCTCCTGAATCCATATTCACCTCCATACCATGTTCTTGTTGACTTGGGGCCTTTGCACCTGTTACCTCTGCCTGGCATGCCCGTCCTCACATGTTTTCTATTTAAATCCAAATTATCCTTACATATCAGCCTAATATTCTTTTTCTGAAGGTAATATTTTTTGACCCTCCAATAGTCAAACCATTCCATTAAACATTCTCATAGCAAACCAAATTTCCCTCATAAGTTACCAATTGTAATTTAATACTTAATTGTGTGATTCTCTATGATCCTACGAATTGAAGACTTTCTAAGTTTGAATGTACAGTCATGTGTCCCTTAACAATGGGAATATGTTCTGAGAAACGCGTCATTAGGTGATTTCATCATTGTGTGGACATCATAGAGTGTACTTACACAAACCTAGATGGTACAGCCTACTACACACCTAGGCTCTATGGTACTAATCTATGGGACCACCATTGTATATGTGGTTAGTCATTGACCAAAATGTCATTATGCGGCATATGACTGTATATATATTCCTCTTTAAACAGTAGTGTGACAAGAACAAGGACCCAGTTTGCTTTTGTTTACCATTGTTTCCTTAATGTCTAATCCAATAAGTGTCCAGCTCTTGAAGCTGTGTTGAATGAATGTCTCCTCGACCAGTATCTCTCAAATTTTACCAAAAACAAACAGAACTTGACATCCTATGTTTATATTTCCTTCCAAACATGACTTTAACTTATTTCTGTTAAATGTGTACATGAATTTTAATTTACTTTTATTATGATATAGAGATAATAATGCAAACTGGTTCTGTCCAGACATGGTTCAAAGTTCTTTTTTTTTTTTGCTGAGGAAGATTCACACTGAGCTAACATCTGTGCCAATCTTCCTCTATTTCATAGGTGGGTCGCCACCACAGTATGGCAATGAATGAGTGGTGTAGGTCTGCACCCAGGAACCAAACCCGGGCCATGGAAGTGGAGTGTGCTAAACTTAACCATGAGGCCATGGGGCCAGCCACTCAAAGTTCTGAGTAACAGAAAACACTCTAGCTATTTTTAGTACAAATGGATTTAGTTCAGGTAATCTAGTGTTTAAACATTTTTGGTAGGGCTGGAGCAACAGGTTCCAGGTTCAACTTTCAGATGTTATCCCAGAAGAGGCTCAGGCAGGGAACTATTATCTCTGCTATTGTCAGGAAGTTACTGAACCCAGTGTGGAATCCAGGTTATACCACCTTAATCATGGCCTGATGATTGGATGCCACCTCAGCTACCTTGACTCGCTGTCACTCTGCACCTGCAAGATGTGCTGGATCTGCCACCTTTCTTCCCATGGAACCCAGTTCCTAATTCAGATCTTGCACAAGACATTGGAAGCCTATGTCAAGGGATTCTGGGAAATACAGATGTAGATGACCATTTTCCAGTCTCTGTGGTGCAGAAGAGGCACCAGAGAAGATTTTAGCAGAAGGAGATTTAGCAGTTGAGCAATCCAGGACATATTTTGCTTTGAGTTTCCTTGGACAGTAAAAAAAAGAATTGCCAAATATAAAATTTCTTTTTAGCTAGTGACATCAGCATCATGGTGGAGTGAGATTCCCTCTTTGAATCTCTGCCCCCTACGACACAATGAAAACATCATTCACATTCCAGCAGAGCTCAATCAAACACTACAAAGGACTTCTAAGAAACCCCTGCTGCCATACATTGGATGGTGGAGGCATGGGAAGCCCAAGGACGCAAGGAGAGGTAAGAAATTGTACTCCCCCTCCCCAATCGATCGGCAAAGACAGAGCAGCTTACAGACAGAGGGGGGAGGGGTGGCTCACAGCGGGAAAAACTATCACCATCCAGGTGCTCCAACAGATTGTCGAGAGATCCCCACTGGGAAGTGACAACGGACAGTTTAGGGGGTGTAGGAAACACCCTAAGAGAGCCAGAAAGGAAACCCCTGGGTCGAGCAGGAGAAAGAGAGGACCCCTCCCCCCACACACCCCACGTTTCAGCATAATCCCTCGGGGGGCTGCAGCGGGCTCAGAGCACACCGCTCGCGATCTCCATCCAGTGGCAGCAGGTAGAAACTGCAGGACCAACTTCATCATGAGGGGAAAAAATAAAGCCGTCCCTGTCGGATCCATGAGACAATTTGTTATGGCTACAGACCAAAAGGAAAATGACAAACACCCAGAAACCAACCCTGAAGGCATAAAATTTGATAACCTGAATGACAGAGAATTCAAAATAGCTATCATAAACAAACTCAATGAAATACAAGAGAACACACAGAAACAAATCAACAAATTCAGGGATTTTGTCACAAAAGAGATTGAAACTATAAAGAAAAACCAATCAGAATTATTGGAGATGAAAAACAAAATGAATGAGATAGTGGAAAAAATGGAGTCTTTAAAGAGCAGAACTGACAATATGGAGGAACGAATTAGCACTATTGAGGATAGCCACGCAGAAATGCTCCTGATAGAGGAGGAGAGAGAGCTAAGACTAAAAAGAAATGAAGAAATTCTATGAGAAATATCAGATTCAATGAGGAAAAGCAACATAAGGATAATAGGTATTCCAGAAGGAGAAGAAAGAGAAAAAGGAGCAGAGAGTTTGTTCAAAGAAATAATAGCTGAGAACTTCCCCAACCTAGGGAATGAGAGGGAAATAACAGTGAATGAAATCAATAGATCACCTAAATATATACACAGGAATAAAAAATATCTTGCCACATAGTAGCAAACTTGAAAAATACCCATGACAAGGAAATAATATTAAGGGCATCTAAACAAAAAAACAAAATAACATACAAAGGAAACCCTATCAGGCTCTCAGCTGATTTCTCGACAGAAACTCTACAGGCTAGGAGAGACTGGAATGATATATTCAAAATCATGAAAGACAGAAACCTTCAGCCAAGAATACTTTATCCAGCAAAAATATCCTTCAAATACAATGGAGAAATAATAACTCTCCCTGATAAATAAAAGCTAAGAGAGTTCATCACCACAAGACCCCCACTACAAGAAATGCTCAAGAAGGCCCTTAGGCCTGAAAAAAAAACAAATGAGAAAGGGGATACAAAGATTTCAGCAAGGAGAAAAGCAAGGAGACTAAACCAGAACAAACTACAGTTGGATAACATCAAAAATTAATTCAAGCTCATCACTGGAAACACACATTCATGACACAATCTGGAATAAAGAGATAACAAATAAGGAGGGGAAGAGGTAAGGGATTGAATCGACCCAGCCTCAGGAAAAAGGAGGCATCCAAAAATGTACTTTCTTATCCAGGAGATCGCTTATATAAACCTCACGGTAACCACTAAACAAATAACCAGAAGAGAACCACACATGACAAATAAAGAGAAAACCAAGAGAATGAGCATGCAGAAATACCAAATTGAATTTGCAGCCCAAAACACAAGTGACAAGAAATGAAGAAAATGCAAAAGAACCAGAAAATGAACAATAAAATAGCAACATTAAACCCTCGTATATCAATAATCACTCTAAATGTAAATGGATTGAATTCTCCGATCAAAAGACACAGAGTCACGGGATGAATTAAAAACCAAGATCCAACAACCTGCTGCCTCCTGGAAACACATCTCAGCTCTAAAAACAAACACAGACTCAAAATAAAAGGATGGAAAACAATACTCCAAGCTAATGGCAAACAAAAGAAAGCAGGAGTAGCCAAACTTATATCAGACAAAGTAGACTTCAAGATAAAAAAGGTAATGAGGGACAAAGAAGGGCAATATATAGTGATAAAAGGGACACTTCACCAAGAAGACATAGCAATCATAAATATCTATGCACCCAACACAGGAGCACCAAAGTACATAAAACAACTGCTAAAAAATCTAAAAGGTGGTATTAACAATAACACAATAATAGTAGGGGATCTTAACACCCTCTTACATCAATGGATAGATCATCCAGACAAAAAGTCAATAAGGAAATAATGGACTTAAATGAAAAACTAGACTCAATGGACTTAATAGATATATACAGAGCACTCCACCCAAAAAAAGCAGAGTACACATTCTTCTCAAGCGCACATGGAACATTCTCAAGGATAGACCATATATTAGGAAACAAGGCAAACCTCTATAAATTTAAGAAGATTGAAATCATTACAAGTATCTTTTCTGATCATAATGCTGTGAAACTGGAAATCAACTGCAAGGAAAAAACTAGGAAAGGGACAAAGATGTGGAGACTAAACAACATGCTACTGAACAACCAATGGGTCATTGATGAAATTAAAGGAGAAATCAAAAGCTATCTGGAGACAAATGAAAAGGAAAATACACCATACCAACTCATATGGGAAGCAGCAAAAGCAGTCCTGAGAGGGAAATTCATAGCAATACAAGCTCACCTTAACAAACAAGAAAAATTCCAAATAAATAACCTTAAATTGCACCTAACAGAATTAGAAAAAGAAGAACAGACAAAGCCCTGAATCAGCAGAAGGAGTGAAATAATAAAAATCAGAGCAGAAATAAATGAAATTGAAACCAAAAAAACAGTAGAAAGGATCAATGAAACAAAGAGCTGGTTCTTTGAGAAGATAAATAAAATTGACAGACCCTTAGCCAGACTCACTAAGAAAAAAAGGGAGAAGACTCAAATAAATAAAATTAGAAATGAAAGAGGAGAAATTACAACAGATACCACAGAAATACAAGGGATTATTAGGGAATACTATGAAAAACTTTACACCACCAAATTGGACAACCTAAATGAAATGGACAAATTCTTGGACCTGTACAACCTCCCAAAACTGAATCAAGAAGAAATAGAGAATCTGAACAGACCAATCACAAGTAAAGAGATTGAAACAGTAATCAGAGACCTCCCAAAAAATAAAAGCCCAGGACCAGATGGCTTCTCTGGAGAATTTTATCAAACATTCAAAGAAGATTTAGCACCTATCCTTTTCAAACTATTCCAAAAAATAGAGGAAGATGGAATACTTCCCAACACATTCCATGAGCCCAACATCATCCTGATACCAAAGCCAGACAAGGACAATACAAAGAAGAAAAACTACAGGCCAATATCACTGATGAACATAGACACAAAAATCCTCAACAAAATATTGGCAAACTGAATACAGCAATACATCAAAAAGATCATACACCACGATCAAGTGGGATTTATACCAGGGACACAGGAGTGGTTCAACATCTGCAAATCAATCAACGTAATACACCACATTAACAAAATGAAGAATAAAAACCACATGATCTTCTCAATCGATGCAGAGAAGGCATTCGACAAGATCCAGCATCCATTTATGATAAAAACTCTCAACAAAATGGGTATAGAAGGAAAGTACCTCAACATAATAAGGGCCATATATGACAAACCTACAGCAAACATCCTACTCAACGGGGGAAAACTGAAAGCCATTCCTTTGAGGACAGGAACAAGACAAGGGTGCCCACTCTCACCGCTCTTATTCAACATAGTACTGGAAGTTCTGGCCAGAGCAATTAGGCAAGAAAAAGGAATAAAAGGACTCCAAATAGGCAATGAAGAAGTGAAACTCTCATTATTTGCAGACGACATGATCCTATACATAGAAAACCAAAAAAATTCCATCGGAAAACTACTAGAAACAATCAACAACTACAGTAAAGTGGCAGGGTATAAAATCAACTTACAAAATCAATTGCATTTCTATACACTAAGGATGAACCAACAGAAAGAGAACTCAAAGGCAATCCCATTTACAATTGCAACAAAAAGAATAAAATATCTGGGCATAAATTTAACCAAGGAGGTAAAAGACCTATACAATGAAAAGTATAAGACACTATTGAAAGAAATCGAGGAGGACATAAAGAAATGGAAAAATATTCCATGCACATGGATTGGAAGAATAAATATAGTTAAAATGTCCATTCTACCTAAAGCAATCTACAAATTCAATGCAATCCCAATCAGAATCCCAATGTCATTCTTCACGGTAATAGAACAAAAACTACTGAAATTCGTATGGGGCAACAAAAGACCCCGAATAGCTAAAGCAATTCTGAAAAAAAAGATCAAAGCTGGAGACATCACAATCCCTGATTTCAAAATATACTATAAAGCTATAGTAATCAAAACAGCATGGTACTGGTACAAGAATAGACACACAGATCAATGGAATAGAATTGAAAGCCCAGAAATAAAACCACACACCTATGGACAGCTAATCTTTGACAAAGGAGCAAAGAACATACAAGGGAGAGAGGGAAGTCTCTTCAATAAATGGTGCTGGGGAAATTGGACAGCAACATGCAAAAGAATGAAAGTAGACCATCATCTATCGCCATACACAAAAATCAACTCATAATGGATCAAGGACCTGAAAGTGAGACCTGAAACTATAAAACTCCTGGAAGAAAACATAGGCAGTACACTAACTGAGATTGGACATAAAGGGATCCTTTCAGATTCCATGTCTACTCAGACAAGGTAAACAAAAGAATAAATAAACAAGTGGGACCTCATCAGACTAAAGAGCTTCTACAAGGCAAATGAAACCAGGATCAAAATGAATAAACAACCCACCAGCTGGGAGAAAATATTCGCAAATCATTTGTCCGACAAGGGATTAATTTCAGTAATATATAAAGATCTCATACAACTGAGCAACAAAAAACAAACAACCCGATCAAAAAATGGGCAGAGGATATGAACAGACATTTTTCCAAGGAAGAGATACAGATGGCCAATAGACACATGAAAAGATGTTCAACATCACTAATCATCAGGGAAATGCAAATCAAAACTACACTAAGATATCACCTGAGACCCGTTAGAATGGCTATAATCACAAAGACAAATAACCACAAATGCTGGAGAGGTTGTGGAGAAACGGGGACCCTCATTCACTGCTGGTGGGAATGCAAACTGGTGCAGCCTCTATGGAAAAACAGTATGGAGCAGTATGGAGAGTCCTCAAAAAATTAAAAATAGAAATACCGTATGATCCAGCAATCCCACTCTTGGGCATCTACCCAATGGACATGAAATCAACCATCACAAGAGGGTTATGCACCCCTATGTTCATTGCAGCATTATTCACGATAGCCAAGAAGTGGAAGCAACCCAAGTGTCCCTCGACTGATGATTGGTTAAAGAAGATGTGGTATATACATACAATGGAATACTACTCAGCCATAAGAAAAGACACAATTGTCCCATTTGCAACAACATGGATGGACCTAGAGGGTATTATGTTAAGTGAAATAAGCCAGAGAGAGAAGGCCAGACACTGCATGAACTCACTCATATATGGAATATAAAAGAACACACGGACAGAGAGAACTGATTGGTGGTTACCAAGGGGAAGGGGGGTAGGGGGTGGGCACAAGGGGTGAAGGGTTACATCCACATGGTGACAGACAAACAAAAATGTACAACTAAAACACCACAGTGTTATAAACTACTAAGACATCAATAAAAATAAAAGATTTAAAAAAATTTCTTTTTAATATGAAGACAATTTTTTTCTTTGAGTTAAACATCTTTTTTTAAATTTAAATTTATTTTTTGTTGTTGTTGTGGTAACATTGGTTTATAACATTATGTAAATTTTAGATGTATATCATTATATTTCAATTTCTATATGGATTACATCATGTTTGCCACCCAAAGACTAATTATGATCCATCACCATACACGTGTGCCTAATCATCCCTTTTGCCCTCCTTCCTCCCCGCTTCCCCTCTGGTAACCACCAAACCAATCTCTGTCTCTATGTGATTGTTTGGTGTAGTTTTCCTCTTCAACTTGTGAGTGAGATCATACGGTGTTTGACTTGCTGCCTCTGACTTACTTCTCTACCTTAAAACCCTCAAGGTCCATCCCTCTTGTCACAAATGGCTGATTTCATCATTTCTTACGGCAGAGTACTATTCCATTGTGTATATATACCACATCTTCTTTATCCATTCATCCCTTGATGAGCACTTAGGCTGTTTCCAAATCTTGGCTATTGTGAATAATGCTGCAATGAACATAGGGGTGTGTGTATGTTTATGCCTTTGTGTTTTCATGTTCTTTGTATAAATACCCAGCATGGAATAGCTGGATCATACAGTAGTTCTATTCTTAATTTTTTGAGGAATCTCCATCATGGCTGCACCAGGTTGCACTTCCACCAGCAGTGTACAAGAGTTCCCTTCTCTCCACATCCTCTCCAATGCTTGTTGTTTCCTGTCTTGTTAATTATAGCCATTCTGACAGGAGTGAGGTGATATCTCATTGTAGTTTTGGTCTGCATTTCACTGATAGTTAATGACGTTAAACATCTTTTCATGTGCCTGTGGCCATCTGTATATCTTCTTTGGAGAAATGTCTGTTCAGATCTTTTGCCCTTTTTTAAATTGGGTTGTTAGTTTTTTTGTTGTTGAGATGTATGAATTCTTTATATATTTTAGAGATTAACCCCTTATCAGATATAGGGTTTGCAAATATCTTCTCCCAATTGTTAGGTTGTCTTTTCATTTTGTTGATGGTTTCCTTTGCTATGCAGAAGCTTTTTAGTTTGATGTAGTCCCGTTTGTTTATTTTTTTTCTATTGTTTCTCCTGCCCAGTCAGACATGGTACTTGAAAATATGCTGCTAAGACCAATGTTGAAGAGCGTACTGCCTATGTTTTCTTCTAGAAGTTTCATGGTTTGGGGTCTTATATTCAAGTGTTTAATGAATTTTGAGTTAATTTTTGTGCATGGTGTAATATAATGGTCTACTTTCATTTTTTCTTCATGTGGCTGTCCAGTTTTCCCAACACCATTTATTGAAGAGACTTTCCTTTCTCCATTGTATGTTCTTGGTCCCCTTGTTAAAACTTAGCTGTACATAGATGTGTGGGCTTGTTGTTGGGCTCTTGATTCTGTTGCATTGATCTGTGTGTCTGTTTTTGTGCCAGTGTTATGCTGTTTTGGTTACTATAGCTTTGTAGTATATTTTGAAATCAGGGAGTGTGATACCCGCAGTTTTGTTCTTTTTTCTCAGGATTCCATTGGCTATTCAGGATCTTTTGTAGTTGCATATAAATTTTATGGGTTTGTTTTCTATTTCTGTGAAAAATGTTGTTGGAACTTTGATAGGGATTGAATTGAATCTATAGATTGCTTTGGAAAGCATGGACATTTTAATTGGACTATGTTAATTCTTCCAATTCTAGAACACAAAATATCTTTCTATTTCTTTGTGTCTTCAATTTCTTTCAACAATGTTTTATAGTTTTCAGTGTACAGATAGATCTTTAGCTCTTTGGTTAAGTTTATTCCTAGGTATTTTATTCTTTTTGTTGCAATTGTAAATGGGATTGTGTTCTTAATTTCTCTTTCTGCTACTTCATTGTTTGTGTGTAGAAATGAACTGATTTTTGTATGTTGATTTTGTATCCTGCAACTTTACCATATTCATTTATTATTTCTAAAGATTTTTGGTGGATTCTTTAGGATTTTATACATACAAAATCATTCCATCTGCAAATAGTGACAGTTTCACTTCTTCCTTTCCAATTTAGATCCCTTTTATTTCTTTTTCTTGCCTATTGCTCTTGCTAGGACTTCCACTACTATGTTAAATAAGAGTGGTGAAAGTGGGCATCCTTGTCTGGTTCCTGTTCTTAGAGGGATAGCTTTCAATTTTTCACCATTCAGAATGATATGAGCTGTGGGTTTGTCATATATGGCCTTTATTATGTTGAGGTACTTTCCTTCTATACCCATTTTATTCACAATTTTTATCATAAATGGATGCTGTATCTTGTCAAATGCTTTCTCTGCATCTATTGAGATGATCATGTGATTTTTATTCTTCATTTTGTTAATATGGTGTATCATGTGGATTGATTTGTGGATGTTAAACCATCCCTGCATCCCTGAAATAAATCCCACTTGATCATGGTGTATGAACTTTTTACTGCATTGTGTTCAATTTGCTAGTATTTTGTGGAGAATTTTTGCATTGATATTCATCAGTGATATTGGCCTGTAATTTTCTTTGTTTGTCTTGTCCTTTTCTGGTTTGGTATCATGGCAATGTTGGCCATGATAGGAAGCTTGCCCTCCTCTTCAATTTTTTGGAAGAGTTTGAGAAGTATGGGTATTAATTATTCTTTGAATATTTGGTAGAATTAACAAGGGAAGCCATCTGGTCCTGGACTTTTATTTTTTTTTTTGGAGGTTTTTGATTACTGTTTCAATCTCTTTTCTGGTGATTGGTCTATTCAAATTCTCTATTTCTTTTTGATTCATTTTTCAGAAGGTTGTATGATTCTAAGATTTCACGCATTTTTTCTAGATTATCCAATTTGTTGGCATATAGCTTTTCATGGCATTCTCTTATAATCCTTTGTATTTCTGAGGTGTCCATTGTAATTTCTCCTCTTTCACTTCTGATTTTATTTATTTTAGCCTTCTTTCTCTTTTTCTTGGTGAGTCTAACTAAGGGATTGTCAATTTTGTTTTTCTTTTCAAAGAACCAGCTCTTGGTTTCCTTGATTTTTTTCTATTGTTTTTTAGTCTCTATTTCACTTAGTTCTGCTCTGATTTTTATTATTTCCTGGCTTCTACTGATTTGGGGCTTTGTTTGTTCTTCTTTTTCCAGTTCCTTTAGGTGCACTGTTAGACTGTTTATTTTGGATTTTTCTTGTTTGTTGAGGTAGGCCTGTATTGCTATAAACTTCCCTCTCAGAACCACTTTTGCTGTATTCCATAAATTTTGGCATGTCATATTCTTTTGTCTCCAGGTGTTTTTTTGATTTTTTCTTTGATTGACCCAATAGTTGTTCAGTAGCGTTTCATTTAATCTCCATGTATTTGTGGATTTCCTGATTTTCTTTTTGCAGTTGTTTTCTAGTTTCATACTGTTGCGCTCATAAAAGACACTTGGTAATATTTCAATCTTCTTAAATTTGTTGAGACTTGTTTTCTGACCTAATATGTGATGAGTCCTGGAGAATGTTCCATGTGCATTTGAAGAGAATGTATATTCTTTGGTTTTTGGATGGAATGTTCTGTATATATCTATTAAGTCCATCTGGTCTAACGTGTCATTTAAGGCTAATGTTTCCTTATTGATCTTCTGTTTGGATGATCTGTCCATTGGTGTAAGTGGAGTGTTAAACTCCCCTACTATTATTGTGTTACTGTTTATTTCTCCTTTTATGTCTGTTAATAATTGCTTTATATATTTAGGTGCTCCTATATTGGCTGCATAGATACTTATAAGTGTTATATCCTCTTGTTGGATTGTTCCCTTGATCATTATGTAGTGCCCTTCTTTGTCTCATTACAGTTTTTGTTTTAAAGTCTATTTTATGTGATATAAGTATTGCTACCCCAGTTTTCTTTTCATTGCCATTTTCATGGAGTATCTTTTTCCATCCCTTCACTTTCAGTTTGTGAGTGTCTTCAGGTCTGAAGTGTGTCTCTTGTATGCAGCATATATATGGGTCTTGCTTTTTTATCTAATCAGCCCCCCTATGCCTTTTGGTTGGAGCATTTAGTCCATTGACATTTAAAGTAGCTATTGATTAGTATGTACTTATTGCCAGTTTGTTACTTTTTTTCTGGGTGTTTTAGTAGTTCTTTTCTGTTCTTCTTCTCTTGCTTTCTTCCCTTGTAGTTTGATGGCTTTCTTTAGCATTATGTTTGGGTTCCTTTCTCTTAATTTTTTGTGTATTTATCATAGTTTCCTGGTTTGTGATTACCATGAGGTTCATATATAATAACCTATGTATAAAGCAATCTATATTAAGATGGTGGTCTCTTTAGTTTTACCTCTTTCTAAAGCTCTACTCTTACTCCTCTCCTCCCACATTTTATATTTTTGATGTCATATCTAACCTGTTTTTGTCTGTGTGTGTATCTGTTACCCTCTTATCATGGGAATAGGTAATTTTAGTACTTTTGTCTTTTGACCTTCATATTATCTTCCTAGGTGGTTGATCTGCTACCTTTACTCTATTTTTGCCTTTATTAGTGATTTTATTGCTTTTTTTTTCCAAGAATTTTCTCATTGCTAATTGTGATCTTCTCTTTCCTCCTTAAATAACTCCTCTTAGCATTTCTTGTAAGACTGATTTCTTGGTGATAAACTCGTTTAGTTTTCATTTGTCTGGGAAATTCCTTATCTCTCCTTCCATTCTGAATGATAAACTTGCTTTGTAGAGTATTCTTGGACCTACGTTTTTTCCTTTCAGCACTTTAAATACATTGCACCACTCCCATCTAGCCTTTAAGGTTTCTGCTGAAAGGTCAGCTGATAGCTTTATCAGGTTTCCTTTGTATGTAACTTGTTGCCTTTCTCTTGCAGCTTTTAGGATTCTCTCTTTATCTTTAATTCTGGACAATTTAATTATGATGTGTCTTGGCATGGGCCTCTTTGGGTTTATCTTGTTTGGTGCTCTCTGTGATTCCTGTACCTGGAAGTCTGTTTCCTTCCTTAGGAAAGTTTTCAGCTATTATTTCTTCAAATAGATTCTCTGCCCTTTTGTCTCTCTCTTCTCCTTCTGGGACACCTATAACAAGGATGTTAGTGCACTTGATGTTGTCCCAGAGATCGCTTAAACTATCTTCACTCTTTTTAATTCTTTTTTCTTTTATCTGTTCAGCTTGGGTGATTTTCTCTAGTCTTCCATCCAGCTCACTGATTCATTCTTCTGTCTCATCTACCCTGCTTTTGAGTCCCTCCAGTGAATTTTTCACTTCCAGTATTCTTCAGTTCTGATTGGTACTTTTTTATATTTTCCAAGTCTTTGCTGACGTTGTTACTGAGTTCATCCATTCTTCTCCCAAGATCAGTGAGCATCCTTATGACTATTTGTTTGAACTCTTTGTGAGGTAGATTGCTCATTTCTGTCTCATTTAGTTCTTTTTCTGGAGCTTTGTCCTATTCCCTTACTTGGACCATATTCCTTTGCCTCCTTATTTTGCCTCTTTCTCTGTGCTTCTATCTATGTATTAGGTAGGTCAGCTACATCTCCTGATCTTGGAGAAGTTGCCTTATGTACGAGATGCCTTATGAGGCCCAGCAGTGTGCTTCCCTCTTGTCACCAGTTCCAAATGTTCCAGGAGTGACCTCTGTGTGGGATACATGTGTCCTTCTCTTGTGGCAGGGTTCCTCTTTCTGCAGGAGCCCAAGGAGGCTGGGCTGTCCCTCTGGCTGGCTGGTTGTAATGCTCAACTGCATGTAGCTGCTATGGATCCTTCAGTCTCTGTATCAGGTGTGGGGAGCCCCAGCCCAATTGGTTGCAAAGTCTAATAGCACATTCCTGTTAAAGTTTTCCTGTTAAGTGAGTACGCCCCAGCGTGGCTGGTTGTTAGGCTCAAGGGCTTACAATTGCTGTAGGCCTCTGGCCTATAAGGATTTTTTCAGCTCTCTCAGGATTGCTGCTGGGTAGGGCCTGGCCCCAGGCATGGCAGCACCCAATTGTTTCAGGCTTTAGATGATGGGGCTGATCCCCTATGTGGCTGTTTGAGAAGCACAAGTCTTCTGTAGCTGACAAGCCCCACTGTCCACAGGGACACACACACTGTCAACACAGTCTGGCCTGTGCACATGCCCTGACCCCTTGAAACAGACCCAGTTGCCCTACTGCAGAGGCCCCACACACTCCACCCGCTCCTCATGCACATCCTGCCCTGCTGAGGTAGACCTACTTCCCAGCTGCAGAGAATCCAGGCACCTAGCCTATGCAGGCCCACAAGTTGCCCAAGGGTTTGCTGTTGCGTGGGGCCAGTCAATAGGGCAAGCTGCCTGCCCTGACTGAGCTGGATTAAATTGGTGCTCTAGTGAGTGAGGCAGACCCTGAGCTAACAGGCCAGGAGAAGAACTCCAATGGCATCTGCCAGCATCTGTGTCAGCACGCCTGCACCAGGTCACCATAATGACTGCTTCCAATGTCTCAGTCCCTGGAGAGGTCTCACCTCTCACTTTGACGCACCCAGAGCTTATCAGGTGAGTCTCTTTTCACCAAAGGACTGAGTACCTTTCTTTCTGGTGAATTTAGATTGCTTTCTGAAATGGGAAAATTTGTGTGTGGGCCTTTTAAGAGCCAGCTATTTTCCCCTTATGTCCAATAGCTTTTCTGGAGGTATTCCCCATTGTAGTTAGTAGCCAGCAAAGCCAGATATGACACTCATCTCGGCTGTGCTGGGTGCAAATAATGCTTATAGCAGCAACACTCCCCTGCTCAGGTCCCTGACTCCTGCAGGGAAGGCCGCGTACCTTTGGATTGCTCCTGGGTGGCTGTGAAGCACCACAGCTTGTGATGGTGGTTTTTTTTCTCTTTAGAAGGGAATTTCTTCCTCTTCCACCTCAGTCAGGACTGTTGCTTGTTGCAGGGGTTCCTCTTATCCAGTTTTCAGTTCTCTTTCAGGGGTAATTTCTCCAGGAGTAGTTGTAAATCTGTTGTATCCATGGGAGGAGGTGAGTTCCAAGTTCACCTCTGCCACCATCTTGACACCAACTCTGAAGATACAAATTTTAAGATCAGGCTAATTATTTTTTACATATTCCAAGAAAAAATATATTTTTCTTAGCACTTGTTTAATAAGATACATATTCATATTTCCCACTTTGTCTCTTCAGTCACAACCTAAGGTTTATCAAACACAGGAAAGATTACTCTCTTCCTCTGTCACACCCATACATAAGCCTAATCTCATTCATGCGATTGTTTAAGGGGAAGGTATTTTGTCCTGAATTACAGAGACTCAAGTGCTCTTCTATTAATATGAAAATAGTTCGAAATTTCTTCCTCCTTTCTTCTTTCCTCCTTCCCTTCTTTCTTTCTTCCTTCTTTCAACAAATATTGCCTGACTTCTGAGCCAAGATCCATGCTGGAATATGAAAAGAAACTAAACATAACTCTCTTATCCACAATTTAGTCTAGCTGGGATAACATATAAAATAACTACATAAAAGTGAGATTGGTGTTATAGATAAGGAAAGTACAATGTAACTATCAGTCAGATTTCTGCCCGCAAAACAAGTCCCATGCCAACCAATTCAAGAGAAGGACTTTAATATGGGGAATTGGTCACAAAGCTATTATAAAGGCTGAGAAGGCAAAAATGGGACTGTGAGTCAACCCAAGATGAGCCACAGAGGGAAGCTGCTATCTCTCTAGAGTTGGAGGGACCAATGGAGCAAAGGGAATTAAAACAGCCCATGGATGGGGCCACCTGGTGAGAATGTCATCTTGTAGGAGACATGCTTACTGGAAGAAACATTTCCCAGAGCAGAAAGAAAGAGGAGGAGAAACACCCTGTTTCCTCCTCCAAGCTTCCACTTAGAGCTTCTATTGGCCAAACCCAACTGGGAAGTTTTTGAAAAAGGCATAAGGTAAATATAAGTTTCAAGAGTGAGACCTTTGAAATATATACTACTAGAACAAGGGAAGGATACAAAGTGGATCTGAGAAGAAATATACGGCTAACCGACACAGGATATTATAAAAGCATAGACCTGGTCTAGGGGTTAGGGGGGTGACGTTTAAATTGAGACCTACAGTTTGAAATTTAAATGTAACTAGGGAAGACTTGAGGAAAGAGTGTCTCAGGCAGAGAGAACACTGTATCCAAATGCCTGAGAGCAGAGAGAGTAGAGTAGAGTTATCTCTGTTTTCCTTTTTAAAACCACATTTCAGAGAACCAAAATATATCTTATCTTAAAGGAATAAAGCAAAACCAGCTCACTTTCTTGTCCATGCATACTTATTGGTAATGATAAGTAACACTAAGACTATTTCCTTAGCCTCTAATCATTAAGAAAGAAAAAGAAAGAGAGGAAGAAGAGGGAAAGAGAGAAGAAAAGGAAAGTGAGCCTCTTCTCAAATTCCTTAAAAGATAAATATTTAGCCTATATGTGTGTATAACATACATATGCCTTTGACCTCTTCTGTGGTTTACTGATACATGATGATCATTTCTAAGTAATCTCTGATGTTTTCTTTATGGCATCTAATTACTCTGAATCTTTGTCAATAAACTTTTATCATTTCCCTCAGGAAATAAATAAAACTAATTAAAATGTGATAACTTATTCTATCAATTATTTCTACAACATTTCCTCTTTACATGCCACAGAAGAGGCAGTGATAAATACAGGAAAGCAGCTTCCATAGTAAATAGTAAATCTCATCACAGTAGACAATTTACAACAGCAGCCATGCTCTACTGAAGAACCATAAATCCTTGCTTTTGATTCCCTGATAGAGTGATATTTAAAATGCATGGTTTTATCATCATCCCCAAAGTTTTTCAAACTATCATTCATGAATTTTAGGTTTTCAAGTCCATAGCATGGGACTAGGAATAATATTTATGCATTAATATGTGGTTAGAGGATGAGGATGCTTTCATTATTTCAACATGGGCTTTTATTGCATGTGATCAGCACACAATCATGTCTAAATTGCTTTCCCTTTTATTAACCTTAATGTCAAAGTTTGAGTGATTTGCTCAAAACTTGAACAGAAGATTCAGTAGTGTCCACAAGCACTTGACTGTGTTGGCAAAAACCATTCTTTTCATGAACAATATTCTTGTTTGATGCTCAAAGCACAAGGCAATCAGCACATCTCCAAAGAACTCTATCAAAGTCAGTCAATCACCCTTTCTCCTCAAAAAGAGAAAGCTGCAAAAAGGCACTTAGCCTTCCTCCCACCAGTAAAAAAGAGCATTTATCTAGATGTCACTTTTATCATATTTTTAAAAATATCAGAATATGGATGAATTGAACATTGTTCTCAACATCACTGAAGAAACATTTTTTGGTAGAAATTTCCTCATGACTGGAAAAAACCTGTATGACAGTAAACATAAATCCTGCACCCCAAATTGAGTGCACTTACCTGAAAAAATAGAATATATAACCTTTCGATTAGAGAAATACAATTTATACTATTTGTCCCCAGTGTTCGCAAGGGTATAAAAACTGGTACTTAGGCAACACTGGTGGCAATTTAAACTAGAAGAAAACATTTTCTTCTCATTTAAAAAACAAACAAACAAAAATTGTATAGGGAACTATAAATATTATTATAGTGCTTATCCTGGAAACTAGATGCTAAGGAAATTATTTTCAAAATTATGTAAAAACATTTCATATTTGAAAGTTGCTAAGAAAGCTGATCTTCAAAGTTCTAGACACAAGAAAAAAAATGTAACTACATATAGTGATGGATGTTAATTAAACTTACTGTGGTGATCATTTGCAATATATACAATTATTGAATCATTGTGTTTTACTCCTGAAACTAATATAATATTATGTGTCCATTATACCTTAATTTAAAAAATTACAAAAAAAATCACAAAAAATACCTGAAGTGAGGAAAGCTAGTTGCATAGTGTTTTTTAAGCAATGCTTAACACTTTTTGTGTATAATTAATGTATAATGAACACTATATCTGTAAGTTACATTCATGTTTTGTTTCAGTGCAGTAGGTTTGTTCTTTTTAATTGTATTGACTATTCCATTTTCTGAGTACACCATAATTTATTTATACATTCTACACTTCATGGAAATTTGGGTTGCTTCCAGTTGGGGCTTGTAGTTATTTTTAACAGATTACAAAATTAAAAACCTAAGTCTTCAAAAATAGGTCAATTGTAATGTGATCTATTGGATTCCTATGAAATCAGAAAAATAGATAATTATGAAAACTGTGCAGCAACATGGAAAATGTTAAGAAAAAATAGGCCAAATGCTAAACTGAGTCTAACTTATAATTGTAACTAAATAAAAACTATGTGCTCAAATAAAAATAAACTGAAAGATTACAAACAAAAGTGAAACCACTTAATTTGTTGGCATGGTTAGGTTATATGTCTAGTAAAAGTCATGCTAGTAATTTTTTGCAGTAAATGAATTTTAAGATTTAATCATCTTTCTTGAGGTAAAATTTATATATCATAAACCTCATTCATTTAAAGTATGTAGTTCAAGAGATGTACAAACTGGTGTAACCACCACCACAATCAAGATATAAAACATTTGAATCAACTCACAAAAAACTTCTCCATTCCCCTTTGCAATACATCTCACCATTCCCACTCCTGGACCAACACAAACTCTAATTGGTTCTCTATCATATTAACCAGTTTGCCTGTTCTAGAATTTCAGAGAAAGGTCTGATTTCTTTCACTCAGTATATTTTTGAGATTCATCCATGTTGTTGCACGTGTTGATGGGATGTCCCTCTTTGTGGCCGATTAGGACGCCATTTCAGTGGGTAGACAACAATTCCTCCATTATCTGTTGATGGATGTTTGGTTTATTTTTAAACTTTCGACAGTATAAGAGTGTTTTGGACAATCATGTGGAGCATTTTGACTGGGCGTATGTTTCACGTCTCCAAGTAAATTACAGAAGTGGAATCTCTGGTTTGAAGGTAGGTAAATATCTAACTTTACAAGTAACTTCCAAAATCTTTTCCAAAGTGGCTAGACCATTTTACAGTCCCAACAACAATATATAAGAATTCTAGTTGCTTTACATCATTGCAAACACTTAGAATTGTTAATCTTTTAATGTTAGCCATTCTCGTGGGTTCACAGCATTAGAAGCATCTCACTGAGATTTTAATTTATACTCCCCATAATGACTAATAGCTTTGAACCTCTTTTCACTGCCTATTTTTAAGTGCATTATCCATTCTCTTCTTATTGTGTTGTAAAATTCCTTTATATATTCCGAATAAGATTTTTGTCATATGTATTGAGGGGAATTTTTTCTCCCTCTCTGTAGCTTGTCTGTTTTCCTAATGGTGGTTTTCAAAGTGTACAAAATTTGAATTTTGATAAAATGCAGTTTATCACTATTTTTCTTTTTTTTGTTTTTCCTTTTGTGTCCTAATTAGAAAAGCTTTACCTACTCCAGATTCGCAAAGATTTCCTTCTATGTGTTCTCCTTACTTTTAGATTTATAATTCACTTTAAATTCTCTTTGATTGGGAAAAAAAATATATATATATATATATATATATACACACACACACATATATATATACATCTGAACTCTGTATTCTATTCCACTGCTATATATGCCTACGCAAATATTCCTAAAATTACATAAGTGATTCTAATGCATAGATGCTTTCAGGGATCCCTCAGAAACTTCAAAAAGTCCATGAAGTCTTCATAATAATATTAAGAAATTATTTGCTCTTTTCACAGTTGGCGGTTACACTAGTGATGCAAAAGCAATGGTGAGTAAAACTGATCATGTATTAGCTCAAATTGAAAAAGTATCATGAATCTGTACTGATATTTATTGCATCTTCACCACCACACACTCCCAGGGGGAAGAAAATAGCTCAACTCTGTCCTAAACTTTTTTCTGGCATTCTATGCGAGAAATGGGAAGTACTCACAAAACTGTTCTGTGGCATACAGAAATATGACGGTTGTTTCAAGAAAAAGTACTGGTGTGCTGGTTGAAATTCACAGCTGCCCTAGCTTTTTTCATGGAACACTATTTTTATTTGAAAGGATGATTGATAAACTATGATTATCTAGAAGGGTATTTGATAACATTTTCTTCAAAATAAATGAAGTAAGTCTGTTACTTCAAGGAAAACAAGTATTTGTGACTGATAATAAATTTTGCTTTCAAATGAAAATGAGAATTTTAGAAAACTTGTTTCTACCACCATGAGCTTGACAGCATTCCAATACAAATCATCTTTTCTGATGAAATGGATTGTGATATTAATACGTTTAACTGTTAATGTAAAATGAAATTGGTCAACATTTGGAAAATTTACATAACTTAGTGAACTATATTTACCAAATGAACAATGCATTTATTTTATAAGACAAAGATTCTTTTGATAGCAGAACACAACCCAAACGTACTAAGATAGATGAAGGTAGAACTCTCTAGCTTACAGCTCCAAATGAGAGAAGGCTACCAGGCAGGGCCACATAGGTGGTTGTTTCTGGGTGTAGGGTAACAGCACATTGGAGCTGTGGGGAGAATAAATCTATGGCAAGTACATTGGGGTTAGCTGGGTTTCCCAGGCTCCCTGTGGATTGACTAATTTGAATAATTTCTCAGATTCCATGGCATAGAGGCTGTTTCTTGTTGTCTGGTACCTAGCCTTGAGGCAATTATGGCAGTTACCATAGTGACCCACAGTGTGAGAGCCCATAAGGAATATGGTTCAGGTGTGGAGTGCAAGTATGGACTTAACTGGCTGCTCAAGAGGAGGAACTGACTGGCCACCTAAGCCAGGGTCTCAAAAATGGGTCAAGACAGTTTTGTACACTGTTGGTGGGATTGTAAATTGGGACAGCCATTATGGAAAACAGCGTGGAGGTTCCTCAAAAACTTAAAAATAGAACTATCAAATGATCCAGCAATCTCACTTCTGGGTATATATACACAGAAAATAAAATCACCAGCTACTAGAGATATCTGCACTCTATGTTCATTGTGGCATTATTCACAATAGCCAAGATAAAGAAACAACCTAAATGGGTCATCAACAGAATGGATAAAGAAAGTGTGGTATATATACACAGACAGAACATTACTCAGCCATATAAAAGAAGGAAATCCTACTATTCACAACAACATGGATGCACCTGGAATACATCATGCTAAGTGAAATAAGCCAGACTCAGAAAGAAAAATACTGCATGATCTCACTTATATGTGGAATCTAAAAAAAAGTCGAACTCATAGTAACAGAAAGTAGGATGGTTGTTACCAGGGGCTGAGGGGTGGGGGAAAAGGGGAGATGTTGGTCAAATGGTACAAACTTTCAGTCACAAGGTAAATAAGGTCTGGAGACCTAATGGTCAGCATGGTGACTAGAGTTAATAATAACATATTGTATATTTGAAATTTGCTAAGCAGGTAGATCTCAAGTGTTCTCACCACACACATACAAAAAGAGTAACTGTAAGGTGATAGATATGTTAATTAGTTCAATTGAGGTAATCAATTAATGTATACATATATCAAAACATTACATTATACACCTAATATGTACAATATTTGTCAGTCAATTTTTATCTGTCAATTTTATTGTCACTCAATAAAGCTGGGGGAGAAAGCACAATTAACAATACTCTCAATAAAAGTATGTACAGTATTATCTCATTTTTGCAAAAAAATTTTTTTTTCATGGAAATAGCCCCTAATGATGTCTTAACAGTGGTAATCTTTGGGTTCTTATTAACCTGATTATTTTCAGGTTATGATTATGAATAGCTCGATCTTACTGGAGGATTTCAATCCTACAGGAAGGTCTCAATTCTAGGGTCTCAATTCTACTGGAGATCTTCAGAGAAAACATAGGAAACTCAGAATTGTCCTTTCAGAGGATAGGGGAGAAGAAACATATGTTGACCAGTTACAAATTCCATTGCCTGAGGGTAAGCCCCAGTGCATGAACCGCCTGCAGATCTACATGTAACTACACCAAGCCAAGCAAAATCCTATGTAATCATAAAAACAAAAAAGAGAGGAGGAGGAGGATTGAATTGTGGGATGATTTTTCCTAACTTTGAAGAGTTCTTTGATATTCAAAAGTAGAAACATATTATGAGTATATTCAGGGAGATCTATAGATAAATCCATTCAGAATGGTTCTACCAGTTGAAATATTAGTTGTCTACCTTATTGCAAGACTCCCCAAATATCCAAATTGCTTACCTTTGTTTCTTACTCATCTGCTAAGTATGTAAATTCATAGTAGAGACACATCTTTGTGAAATTATATTAGTCACCTTTGCATCAAACACTGAAGTTTTTTTGTTTTTGTTTTTGCTTTTTGTGAGGAAGACCAGCCCTGAGCTAACATCCGTTGCCAATCCTCCTCTTTTTGCTGAGGAAGACTGGCCCTGGGCTAACATCGTGTCCACCTTCCTCTACTTTATATGGGACGCCGCCACGGCATGGCTGACAAGCAGTGCGTCGGCGGGCGCCCGGGATCCGAACCCGCGAACCCCTGGCTGCCCAACGCGAACTAAACCGCTGTGCCACTGGGCCGGCCGCTGACACTTCGAAGTTTTTTGCAGTGACATCCCTAAACCATATTAATTATGACTAAGTATATAAACTAAATAGGTATACATTGCATAGTGATGCCTCATGCTGCCTGTGATTCAACTTTTGTAACATTCTTATCTTTTTACAGTAGTATCTGTGAATATATGTGAACATTTTATTGTATTTTTTCTGTTTTTAAAGAAAATGATAGGCACATGAGGTACTAAAACCACTGACTAAAATTTACATTTCATGAAGTTAATGCAACACTGCATATTATGCCCAGAGGAAACACTGCTCTTCAAACTATGTACTTGTATTTAAAAAATGCACATGCATAGAAGAAATGGAATAGAATAGCTGTTGTGGTACATCTCTGGAATTAGAATTTCAGAATTTGAATTCTGAATGATTCATTCACGAGCTGAGTAAATCTGAGTATGGCATTTATTTTTTTAAATCTAAATTTCTGTAGTAAGGGAGTGATAATTATATCTAATCTTCGGGGTTACTTTTAGGATTAAAATAACATAATTCAATTTAAAGCACAACGTCTGGCACAAAGTAAGTATTAAATGAATGTTAGCTGATTATTATTATTATTCACGAGGACATATCATACTTCCTTAAATTCCCTGAGTGTGGTGATATGTGCTGTGCTTAAAACATTCTGAATACTCAAAAATGTATGTGGCAATAATGGCCTCACCATTTCTAAAGTTTGCTGCCACTGGGGAAGGAAGCAAATATTGCCGTTGGTCTTTTTATGTCAACTAATAAACTTTATTCCACTGAGAGTGACTGGGACATATAATCCGGTGTCTCAGTTGGCAAAGGTTTTCAGTGACTTTTCAGAAACTGTGCAAAGGTCTGCCTTTTATTAGGAAAATTGATCTTGGATCTTAAAGGTCAACAAAGTAAAGACCTGACTTTGGTTCCTAAGAATCCCCCAAAATAAGCTGCATGTAAGATAGGTTATCTGCTTTATGAGTTAACCCCATCTGGATTTGCACCTGTGATTTCTGGGAGCCTGTACATTTAGTGCACGCACTTAAAATGCTAAGAACTTCCCTTCGACTATGAAGAACGGAGTTTTAAAATTACAAAATTTACTTCAAAGAAAGTCTTTTTTAAGCCACTGCATTCAGCAATAGAGGGTAAACGCGATTGTGCCGCAAAGCAGGTGGCAGCGTGGAATTCGCTGGTGTGGATCCATAGTGCCATCCCCGTCAGCTAGAGAAGTCAGGAATGCGCTCACTCGGTGGCATCTAGCCAAGATCAAGAGCACTTTGCTGTTATATCCAACTTATTCATTCAGTTCAAACACATTTCTCTAATCCCTTACAAAAATAAAAATTTAATGCAGAGAGTTCCATGAAAGATGGCAAATTCATGTTTTCATAGCCTCCCTGCCTAAAACCCACTGAAATGAAAAAAAATAGAGATAACAACTGCCTGTCTGCTTAGGAATTGTCATAACCTCATACAGGAGACTCTGAATAATATCAGTCAGTTGCAAAAAAAATTTGGACCCAACTGAGAGACTGATTATCAGTAGACGTGTCCCCAGTTGGGAAGACCACATGGTGAAAGAAATATGAAAGGAAGTTGCAAAGGGGTCTGCTAACAACTTGTAGCTGGAGAGATGAGGCTGAGGAGTGGACACATCATAGGAGGAAAGAGAAGAGCATCCTGTGGGACTAATTCTACCACAATGAAAGACAGGTGAAGGGTAGAGATGTTTAATATATAAACTTCCTAGCCAAGTCACATTATTCTGTTTGAACTGATTTTTCTCCCTACAAGGAAAACCCTAGGAAGATGGGAAACTGTACACTGTGGCTTCTGACCCAAATAACATGAGCAAAGAGAAATATTTACATGTCTATACAGATCTGGACTTTTATCTGGGTATTCAACTCCCTACCAATCAATGGAGCATGGAAAGTGAAAGAAGCCCCCAGGTCAGAGTACTCAATAAACTGAAAGAGAAATTGCTTGATGCCAACAGCTATTAGCAGCCTCAGCTTCTTTTTCTACACTCTTCAGTTGAATAAATGATTAAGAAGGTGCACAACTATACTAAAAATTTAATTCCTAAAGGACTAAATGATACTTCTGAGGGAAGGGGGCAAAGGAGAAGGGAAATGTGGAAATGTCCAAAGTAATAAAAAAAATTAAAAGCCACTCACATCACTAACATTCTTGAGCAAATAGTGAGTTCTGATGGTTTTCCCCATTTAAAATGAATGAAGAGGATAAGCCAGCATAGTACCAATACAAACATTAAAAAAAAAATGGCAGAAAAGAATTGGAGAGGAGGGAGCCGCCCGGTGGCGCAGCGGTTTCGTCCGCGCTTGGCAGCCCGGGGTTCGCCGGTTCGGATCCCGGGCGCCCGCCGACGCACTGCCTGTCAGCCACGCCGTGGCGGCGTCCCATATAAAGTGGAGGAAGATGGGCACGATGTTAGCCCAGGGCCAGTCTTCCTCAGCAAAAAGAGGAGGATTGGCAACGGATGTTAGCTCAGGGCTGGTCTTCCTCACAAAAAAAAAAAAAGAATTGGAGAGGAATAAAAGGAAAAGCATGTAAATGACAAACACAATAACAGGGTAACTTTGGAAGAAGTTATTTCAGGGTAGACACAATACATTCATTGTACATTCAAGTATTGAATATTACTTGATAATACAAAATAAAAAAAGAAGAACATGAAACTGGAGCCGTGTTAATTAAAAATAATTTTAGGTGAAAAAGTAGTGTCAAACTTCAACTTCTCCAAAATCAACATGAAATATAAATTACCCAATAGGAAACTGGATTAGTGGCATAGACAACATTTTCAGAAAATTACATATTACTCAAAGGAAAAATACGGGGAAATTGAGATTCTAATATTTTTCAATGTATTTAAGTTATATGAATGTTATATGAGTCTAGATGGTGTGTGCTCCCTTCTCCCTCCTCCCATCTCAGTGTCAACATTTAGAAAGAGTAAATTTTATCCTCCCTTTCCAATTACAGTCACAGGAAATGTTCTGGCACCTGTTTGTACCTCCTTAATTGTGCCACCATATAGATCTTATGGCTGATCTGATTGGTGAGAGGGTCGCACACAAAAAGCTCTATTTTACTAATGGGTTAGGTTACTTTTTCCAAAGACAGGCCACCTGCTACTTTTTCTTTTGCATCTCAAACTCAGGCACAACATGTGCCATGTTGCTCCCCATTCTGCCTTCTGTGTGTAGACACTACACGTGAGGCTGGCCTCCCATTCTCTTCACAGTAAGACCTTCCTCATGTCAACTGGATTTTTCCAATTCAGGGAAAAGGACTAGAAAGATTAGACCAGGCTTGATAGACTAACCTGTATTCATCAATAGTTTATCAGAACTCTTGTATTTTGATGGGTGATTTTCCAAATTTATAAAGCAGTACTTTATTTTTTATTTGGCTAACGATTCTTGCACATAGTACTACCAGATGAGAAGAGAGGTGATGGAATCCAGAACCCATAATATAGAGAATTTTGTTCCAATACCTTGGTAATAATTTTCTCTTAATAGGTAAAATAGAAAAAAAATAAACAAAAAAGATAAAATTTTTCAAAAAAGTAAACTTCCCTGAAATATGCAAAATCACAAATCTATAGAACAAAGAAATTACCTTACGTCAGAAAAAAAATGAATAGTGAATGTTTAACACAGTAAAATATTTTAGGAAAGTTAATGAGGTCCAAGGATAAAGAAAGAATCCTACAAGTATGTTCAAGAAGAAATAAGCCACTTAAAGAAGAAAAAGAAAAGAAACCGGGGTGATCATAGAATTTTTTACATCAGTACTACATATCAGGAGTTAATTGAGCAACATCTAGAGTTCTACTGGAAAATAACCAGATTGCTATTCAAGATTGAAGATAGAATGATATCCTCCATTATGTATGAAGGAAATATTCATAGCATTTTGGTATCCATCCTGAAAAACATTCATAGATACATATATCCAATCAACAATAAGAAAACAGAAATAAATAATACCAAAATGGGAAAGTCATAGAATAAATGACTTCTGGGTGAAGTTTCAATACATTTAAATCCAAAATTAATTGAAAACAATACCTCTAATTAAGTTACAAAATAGCGTTTTAACATAAAGTATACTATTATTAACATATCTTGAAAGAATATTATACAATATATAAAAATAATAAACAGATGGTAGTAGACTAATAAAAATATCTCGAAAAACTGCCAACAAAAAATTTAAGACCAAAAATATTTTGTTAGCAAGGAGCAAGTGTGCTATTTTCCCCATATTTCACGAGTGGAGTCAATAATCCTAAATTTGGTAAATTAATAAACACAGGTTTAAACATCCAATTTTCAGTTTTTAGCTGTATTAAGGAACTGAAAAATCACTAGACACATTTAAATTTTCTCAGGTGGAGGACAGGCAAAAAACTACACATCATATTACGAAGGTACGAAAACAAAGGGAACAGAGAAAGAAACATGATACAAGAAGAGTGTCACCCCACAGACTACTCACTTGTTACAAACAAAAGAATGTACCTTTACAATGGGAAGAGAAAGGCATTTACCATCTTCATCAAGAGTTCAGACGTAGCAACAGGAGGATATCTTTCCATCATCTCCTGATATGATGCTCTATGGAGTTCACAACATCCATGTAAAGTGTTCTTGCCAAATGTTTTATCTGGATCTAATAAAACCTATAGACCTAACTTCCTTAGATTTATAGGAAATGCAGAAAAATTTAAAAGAAATATGCATAAACAGTCACACCCAGAATGTGAGATACACTATAAGACAAATGGCCTAGAATCTTCAAAAGGTCAGTGTAATAGAAAAAAAAAAAGTAGAGGGCCTGTTCTGAATTAAAGGTAATACAGAGAGATCAGTCTCTGTTCACAGGGTTCGCAAGGTTCATAGTCAAACGCAATGTGTGAACCTTGATTGGATCCTGGATAATAAAAATGATGGAAGGAGGAAGGCAGGAAGGAAAAAAAGAAGAAAAGAAGGAGGGAAAGAGAGAAAGAAAGAAAAAAGGAAGGAAGGACAGCTACAAGATACTTTAGAGATATATTAACTATTGAAAATAAAATAATAAATCCACAATTCCCCATAGCTTCAGTTTTCCTTTTTCCAATCATGAATAAACAATTAATTAGTTGCTTACTATGGAAAGAGCACTGATTTGGGGTCATGGGGCCTTGGTTCCAGTACTGATTATGTTTATTAATGTCTTAGGGAAAAGTATTTAATCTATCTGATTGTCAGCTTCCAGCTTCCAGCTTCAACTGGATCAAGTTAGATGATCTCCGTTGAACCTGAAACTTGTGCATTCCTTGACATTTCTCTCAGGAGAACCTTTGGAAAGCTTTTCTTTGACTCTTAATTCTAGTGAACTTCAAATGACAAATTTCCTGAGTTTTATGTTTTCTATTGCTGTGTAACAAAATACCATAAATGGATGACTTAAGTCAACAAAAATTTATTACCTCATAGGTTCTGTAGGTCATAAGTCTGGACATGATGTGCCCGGATTCTCTATTCAGGGTCTCAAGGGCTAAAATCAAGAAGTTGCAGTTCTCTTCCTGACTCAGGATTCTTTTCCAAGTTCACTGGTTGTTGGCTGACTTCATGTCCTCATAACTCTAGGACTGAGGTCCCCGCTATCCTTCTAGCTGTTGGCTGGGGTCAGCTCTCAGCTCTTAGATGCTGGTGACAGTTCTTTACTGTGTGGCCACCATAGGCAATTCACAACATGAATGTTTGCTTTCTTCCAGGACACCTGGAGCCCGTCACTGACCACCTTTTCTGCTACCTGCCTGGAGAAAACTCTCTGTTTTGAAATGACTAATGTGATTATCTCAGGGTCACCCAAACAATCTATCATAAAGTTAACTGATTTGGAACCTTAATTATATCTGCAAAATCCCTTCTGATCTGTAACATATCCTAATCATGGGAGTAAAATTTATTGTATTCAAAAATTGTGGGGATTATTGATGCACATTCACCAGGAAGCAGTAAATCCTGAGGTCTGTCTTAGAATTCTGCTACTACATGGCTATCTTAAATCCATTATATAAGAAAATATAATGCTTTCAATTGTCATAAGTATGTAGAAATTATTTTGAAATATACATAATTTTCTATGGAAATCATTAAAACTATTGAGTCAAACATATTTCTTATTTTGAAGTGGTGAAAACAAGTTAACTGAGTTTCTCTAAAGGCTTAAAACATAAGAGTATCAGAAGGGAAGTTAAATTTTAAATTATGACAAATATAGATTAATATATCAGATCAATAAAGCAATTTACGTGGAAATCTTGCAAAAGTATATTCTATCGTATGTTAAGAGCAATCAGAATGTCCTAGCAGGTGTAAAGGATTTAAATCAAAGAAAAAATAAACATACTTTTAAAGATTTTAGAAACTGTTTAAAAGAATTCATGAATATGAAAGATCAATAGAGACAAACACATTCCATGTCATTAAAAAATAATTTAAAGGATTACAGGTACTCTTATGATTTAAAGACACACCTTGAAAGCATTTGGTGAATATTTTAAATGCTACAGGCAAACATAGCATTTACTCAATTCAATAAAAAGGAGTGGAGTTCTACTATACAAATGCCTGTAGATGGGGAGTAACAAAATTCAGATGCAAAAGAGTATATTAAATACATTCAAATAACAAAAAATGAAAATCTACTGGCCAAGAGCTAGGGATATTTTGAAAAACAGATGGTTTATAAGAGGGAAGACAGACATTGGTCAAAAATGTTGACATGGAATGTTAAGAATGATAAAGTTTGGTATCCTATCCGAGTGTATAACACTGAAACTGATTCGAATAAATGTCACTGCATTTGGAACCAGGAAAATTATATTGAAAATAATCTTAGTTCCTCCTTTCGTAATTGTTTATTTTTTATTCCACATTAGGCTCAATGGTGAGAGGGTATGATCATATGGAAACAGTAAATCATGTTCTTGATTTTAAAAACAGTGAAATCTTGTACAAGATGTCTGTGTGTCACATTTTCAGTGCTAGGTGAGAAGGATTAATGACTGTCAAACACAGTGATCCCATATTATTTTTAAAATTTAACTCACTTTGAAATTTTCATATTGGACTTTAAAAGAAAAAGAGAGGGATTAAAGCAGAACGTGAACCTCTTTTAACTAATTCAAAATCGACTGAACTCAACAGTTAAAAAAGCATAGATGCTCAGAGCTAAATCGTAGGTTAAAGGTCATCCATTCCCATCCCTCACACAAAGAGAATCCAAGTGTCCTCCAACATCTGCTAGGACATCACCAATCAAGGAGAACTGTAAACATACTGAAAACAACCTCCTCTTTCTCTGGAAAGTTTTATTTGACTGCTCTTTAAATATAGTCCAAATCGGTCTCTCCATGTGCTACATCATTGATTCCACTTCTATCTCTTATGTATCTGTTATCTTTTCTTCTACTGACAGATCACTGGATATTTTTTAATTAACCTTCCTCTACTTCTAAATTATTCTTCTTTCGTGAGCTAAACATCCCTGATTTCACTAGCAATCAGACATCTTTCTGTTGTTAAATAATGTCATTAGCTTTAGATCAGTGTTTTAGCATACAGAAATCTTTCTGGAACATGATTGTAATTGAACATTTTTCCCTTTCTGTAAATTTGCTAAGAATATTTTTATAATATCATTCAAGAAATCAAAAGTGTAAGACAAGGACAGGGTAGATCCTCATGCACATCTTTGGATACTTGCTTTGCAACTGAAATCAGTTCAATTATTAGCTTTCTTTTAGGACACTGGAATTAATTATTTCAACTTTTCAAAAGTGGAATTGATATTGGGTTTAATAAAAGTCTTGTTGAAGTGAAGATGCGATATACCTATTGCACTTCTAATCTACTTGAATAGTAACACTTTCCATAAGGAAAATTAAGCTATTTAGATATGCTTTGTCATTACTGCAGCACCTCAATGCCCTTTGATTCTGAGATCGAATGAAATTCTAAAACCCCCTACAAACAGCCATAACAGACCCTATCCACTTTGAGCCTGACATCGATTTAATCATTTTTATCACAGAAATACAGGTGTGGATGTGCATCGTGGCAGAGAAGTAGCAAAATACTAAAAAAAAATTCCCCGAGGTTGTGGCCAGCTAATTGATGAGTATGCAGATGAACTTTATCCTTTGCAAAATTCATCCTGTAGTGTGTCTCTTTAGAAAGCAGCCCTGTGCCAGGCTGGAGTTTTCTGATGCATAAAGATGTGCTCTAAAAATGCCAGGGAGGTAGAACACTTATTGTGGTTGTCAATGGAATGTCCCGTTAGTAACCCCTGTGGAAATCACAAAGCTCCCGAGCACATTGAGTCATGAAGGTCACCCTGCGTAAATCTGTCTACATTCATGAGTTGCTACGGCTAACCGCCACCAAGTCAGGCTCATTGTACACCGGGCTGCCGCAATGGCAGACCTCACTGGCTGAAATCCCAGCCACCACGTTCACATTTCTTCTTGCTTATCTTTAAAGCTGTACAGTATCTATTCAGAAACATACCCTTGAACATTTGCATATCTGAAATGACATTTGTTAATGGTCGTACAATATGAGAGAGGCATCTATTATGGGAGTGCACACATTTCAAAGGAAAAATACTGGTTATAGCTTCTTCTGTACAGATATGGCATAGCACATTCTTGGTCTCTTGCAACAAGGACAAGTTGAAACAGCCTGGCAAAGAATTGTAGTTCTTCTAAGCTCTGACAACTAAAGATGATAATTTTCATGTCAAAATAATAATAGTTATAATATACTGTGGTATATGTTCTACATATCTCACAGTTTCAAATTTCCTTTAAGCACTATTTATTTTATTTCAAAATATTATTATGGGGAAGATATTAATATCCCCATTTTATAGATAATGAAACACATTCAGCAAAGGTAAGATACTTGTCCAAGTCACATATCAGGACTTGTATTTAAGATCTCATCCAAACTCAGTGCCTTTTCAATTTTGGTTCTCTGATTTTCAAGATTACAGATATGTAATTTTTAATTAACCACAAAATTATTTAAAAACAATCAACCATTTCTCTCCTATTGAATTCTGTCCTTTACTTGTCTAGATATATTAGTTCTGTTTTAACTGTGCAATTCTTAAACATGTATAACCCATCTGTGGATATCAGTTCCTACTATGTTAATCTGTGCTGTTGCTATATTGTATCACTGAGGTGTGTCCGTTATTGAAAAGATTGTAGTATAGTGTTTAAATCTTGATTGCCCAATTCCATGTCGTGTTATAAATTAACATCATGTAAGTACTTCAAATTGAATTCCTGAAGAGTCCAGACTGAAAAACCAAATTCATGACATCAAGAAAAACATACGTTAAAAAAAAAATCCCGGAATGTTAAGAGAAACAAAACAAAGATGTGAAAGTCAAAGAGAAGAGCAAGGACAAAAAGAAATCCAATATGTAAATGATGGATGCCTCTGAACAAGGGAATAAAACAAATCAAATAGATTGTTCAAAGGCATAATGAAAATAAAACCATTGACTGAAAAATGACCTGAATCTGCAGATCAAAAAGGCTTAACATTATACAATGGTTAAGAAATGGGATTTTGAGCTAGAGAGAGTTGTGTTCAGTCCTGACTCATCTTTATTGCTGATGTGGCTTTGGGTAAGTTATTAAAATCCTGAAAGCTTCACTTTTCTCATATGGAAACATCAGATTGTACTGAGGATTGAACGAGCTCCTTTATAAATGGCTTAGTCAAGGTTTGGGTATATTAAAAGTGTTTAATACATGTTTGTGCTTACCATTATGATGATGACTGATGATATTTAAATTATTACAGACTTGTAGAAAATATTAACTTAATATGATAAATATCTATTTTCTATTGAAAATTTTAATGTTGAATTTTGCACACATCCTGGCAGAAAAAAACAAAAATAAAAATAAAACACCACATAATAGAACCTTCATTGGAAAGGAATTCTAGGTCTGAGAAGTATTCAATATGATGTCTTTTTTTGTTTGAGAATCCAGAAAATGTCACTTTATATAAAATTTGACAAGACATTTTATTTTTTTTTATTATTATTATTTTTTTTTTTGTGGGGAAGACCAGCCCTGAGCTAACATCTATTGCCAATCTTCCCCTTTTTGCTGAGGAAGACTGGCCCTGGGCTAACATCGTGCCCATCTTCCTCTACTTTTTATATGGGACGCCGCCACAGCATGGCTGACAGGCAGTGCGTCGGCAGGCGCCCGGGATGCGAACCTGCGAACCCCGGGTTGCCAAGCGCGGACTAAACCGCTGCGCCACCGGGTGGCCCCAAGACATTTTAAATTTATGGTAAAAACTTATTCAATAAATGGTTTAGCTATTTGGAAAAACACAACATGAAATGCATAATATCACATAATAGAAACATACATAAATTCCAAATAGATTCAAACCATAAAAAAGTGCTTAAAGAGGATACAGGAGAATATTTATGTAATCTTGGTGTGAAACAAAAAGACAGACTTGACCATGTATTACAACTTCTAGTGGCAAAAGATACCATGAGCAAAGTTAAAAGATAACGAGCAGAATAAATATTGAATATGACAAAGGGAATCTATCATTGCTATAAAAAGATTCTTCATAGATCATTAGAATAAAAAGGGACAAAAGAAACAAACTGGCAATTAACAAGTCAAGTAATACAGATGGCAAATCTATTAGTCAACCTTAATAATAACTTAAAAACACATAAAGTAAAACAACATTGTTTAGTCACCTAAAGCAAAGTTCAAAAGTTTTTAATGCCCAATGATGTTATGAGAAAATAGGTAGTTTAGATTATAAATATTTTTTCTTTTATGGCAGTTTTAGGTTCACAGAAAAATTGAACAAAGTACATAGTTTCTATATACCCCCCCGCCCCGTCTCCAACATGCACAGCCTCCCCCACTGCAACCATCCTGCATCAGGGTTGTACTTTTGTTGTAATTGATGAACCTACACCGACACATCATCATCACCTAAATCCATAGTTTACATTAGGGTTCACTCTTGGTGTTGTATATTCTACGGGTTTTAACAGATGTATAATGACATGTATCCATCATTATAGTATCACACAGAATAGTTTCACAGCCCTAAAAATCTTCTGAGCTCTGCCTATTCATCTCTCCTTCCCCCCTAACTCCCGGCAAAAATTTATCTTTCCATTATCTCCACCATTTTACCTTTTCTAGAATGTTATATAGTTGGAATAATACAGTATGTAGCCTTTTCAGATTGGCTTCTTTCACTCAGTAATATTCATTTAAGGTTTCTCCATGTCTTTTCATGGCTTGATAGCTCACTTCTTTTCAGCACGGAATAATATTCCATTGTCTGGATATATCACAGTTTATTTATCCATTCACCTATTGAAATATATTTTGGTTGCTTCCAAGCTTTGACAACTATGAATAAAACTGCTATAAACCCCAAACTGCTTTATCTTTCTCACTATATGCATATACATAGATATAGATATAATTTGTCTTTCACATATCACTTGCAGACACCTTGACACTTTATCCTTAAAGATTTAAATTAAAATCTTGTTACTGTATCTTAATAACAAGGACATTCTCTACATCATCAAAATACATAAATGCATTATCCCATCAAGAAATTTAGTATTGTGCAATTCAATTATGCAATATAAATTTCATGTTCAAATATCATAAATTGTCCCCTAATTATTCTATAAGTGCTTTTCTGTTTCTGGACACAAGATTCAATCATGGACTACAAAATTGAATTTAGTTGTCACGCCTCTTTAAACTACAGTATAACGGTCTCCCAGCACCCATCTTTTTATTTTCTTCACAACATTGATGTTTTTTAAAATCTAAGCTGGTGCTTTTGCCAAATGATCCTTTTGTTTCTTCATCATTGCTGGCAACATTGTTACATAGGGGACACTGTGCCTTCTTAGTGCTTTTCATTAGGAACTTGATGTCAGTTTGACACAATAGTGGTGATGCTAAGTTTACACATTTGGTGAGTCTGTAAATTTCTCCACTGTGAAGAAATGTTTATCTTGTCCCTTTACAATATATAAGTAGTATGTGGGATGATACTTTGAGACTATGGAAATAATTCATTCTTCAATAATCTTTCACCCAATAGTTTTAGTTTCCATTGGAAGATCCTTATCTGAATCAGTTATTTCAATGGGAGCTATAATATAGTGATTTCTTATTTCTATCATTCCTTCTTAATTTATTAGTTCATATTTTGTATAAAGAGCTTTCACTTCTGCCTGCCTTCAACATTATTTTTAGTACTATTACTGAATTTTAGATTCTTCTATATTCATTATGTTATATAAAACAGTGTTTTTCTTTTTGATGCTCAAATTGTCAGTGATTCGGCTAGTGAGAGCCATTTACTGTGGTTCCTATGTCTTTTATTTGTCTCCAACAGTTTTTGAGCACTTTTTCTTTTTTACATTCTTGGACAAAAAAAATCTTACCTTATATTTCTCTTGCCCAAGGTCCAAAATAAGCCATTTTCCTAAAGAGCCATGGTTTCAATACTTTTACTGGGAAATGATCATACCAACATCTATCTGCTAGGTATGCTCATTGCTGCTGAGAAACACATTTTAATTATTAGAATTATGATAAAATAGAATTGTGATGTAATATGACTACATTGAGGCAAAAATTCCTGAGTACTTTTGTTTTGTTTTTTAGTTGAGAAAGGGATAAACAGAGAAAAATAGATCATGCTCGTTTTTTCCAAAGGGATAAGAAAATAAAATTTCACTTAAACATTTAAGTTGTTAGCCTGAGAAATAAAAATGTAAATATATTGTGTAAAAACATGACAATAAGGATTGCAGATCTAAATCAGGCTGTACATCTCAATTCTACAAGGAAAACTAAAACAGATGAAATAACAAAGACAAATTTTCTTAAAGGAAGGAAAAACACTAAATTAAATGAGAGATGGAAGACTAAATATAACCTTATGTAAATCATGTTAAATGGATCTACTAAAAGATGAAAATTACGGATTTAACTCAGAAAATAAAATCCTGCTCTATACTGCCTTTAAGGAAATCACCTAAAACAAAGTAAATCATAAAGACAAAAAAGTAAATTCATAGACAAAGATATAATTTACAAATGAAAGTGAATAGAAAATGAGTGTAAATTACGCACATGGCCAAATGACCATTCATTAAAATTGGTCATGCTTTATTAATGAATGGTATAATCCAAAATAATACTTATCTTTCAGAAATATACAAATATTATGGAAATGAATAAATAACATCATAACCTGGAAATGTAAAGCAAATAAGAATCTGAGGGGAAATATGTGTGCTATTTATAACAACAGAAACAGAAAGCCCAACTATCAACATATTTTATATATTACATTAAATACATTTATGTTAAAGCAAAAATTAAAACAGTAATTGAAAGCATATTTTCCAAATACTCCTTTAAAAACCACACATACACAAAATAAAATTATTCTGAAAAAACAAAAAGTAATTAATAAAGATTAAAATATGTATTAACAAACTAGATGGCAAATGGATAGGAGAAACAATAATAAATCCAAGAGCAGTCTCTGGAAATAACATTAAACAGATGAACCACACACACTTCTATTCAGGAACAAAAGAGAGAAAACAATGTCAAAAATAAAATAGTGATAATCCACAATTAAAGAGATAAGGAAAATAACTATGAGCACACATTCTATAATTTTATGTTAATAAATTTGAAAATGTGGATGAGATTATTTTCTATGAACAAAATTAACTAAATTTTATGTAACGTAGAAAATCCAATTCATTCAATAAGCAATCTAACAAACAAGCAAACAAAGGAAATGATCTAAGTATTGAACAAAATGGAATTTAATTAAATATATTAAAAATGACTAAGTGAAATTCTATGCAGCCAAAATTTTTTAATATAGATACAAAGTAATATGTAAAATAGATTCAATATATATTTATATATTCCTAAATTGATATCATACATATAAAGGAATCTTAAGATTTAAGGATATAAATATTAGTAGTATTTTCTCTGGGTGGTGAGATTTCAAATCATTTTTCTTTGTGTATATCTGTGTTACCTTTGTGTGTATGTGTGTGTGTGTACATGTGTGTGCTCGTGTGTTACCTGTAAACTTTTTTTAACAAAGAAAATTGTGTCAATATTCCTTTATTTGCTAGCATCTACAAAAACCTCTTACTAATTTATCTAAGTCTTATGCTTGACAGAAAATGTAGGATTTATGTAAATGCAAACAGTTTTACTAAAATGATTTAAATTTTAGAAATAATGAAGACTATTAGTGAGCAAACATTTATTAAAATGTAAACCATATTACAAATTTTAATTTTTATGCTGAAGATAATATCTATATACAATTTTCCTCATGAGTTCACTATTAAATTTTTTTCTGCCTGTCCAGAAGTATTTTTTAGTTCTAAGTTTTGTAAAAGAAAGATGTTATGATACAGTTAAATATCCCTACCAGCATGTTGAAAAATATGAGGTTACTGGTTTCTTAAAAATAAGAACAGAAGCTGGTTTAACTTAAAGTATAGAAATAATATATGATATCACTAATAGACAATGTTCAGATTACAATTTAGAAAATTTTTGCTTTAATCTTTTGACATAAGCAAAAATCTGATTTTACCTATTGACTATTCATCAAGGGAAGAAATAAAATGTGTTATATAGCCAACCTGAGCAAAGAAGAGAAATGTTAATACTGGGATTAACAATGGATGTCCAGAACAGGAGCTAAGTCTAAGCCAACTTTCCATGCATTTGTGTGTTATTCTTAGGAAATATGAAACTATATGCTTTCTACCTCTGTTCTTTCAATCTTTGACATCTGCAGTTTTAAACTGATATAAATGATGATTCTGTTTCTAAGTTTATTTTATTTGGTGATCCAGAGTCAGAATCAGGTTTATATTTTTATTACTTTATCATGAATGTTCTGCTATTAGAACACTAAACGTAATCAAATAATAGAACTATTCTAAACGGACTTTCAAATTTCACCATTTTTAAAAAAAAATTGCACCTTTATAATAAATTAAATATGATTTGCTATAGTGGGCCAAAATTTGTGACAGTGTGATCTGCTAGAACACAGAGATGCCATGATGTTCGAATCTTTAAGATGTGGGCTGGTGGAATGGATGGTAAAGGTGGATTTTAGTGATCTCTAACAAGACAAGATTGAGAAGGATCACAATCATTTATATATTTTGGCAGTAATAGCTGTTTTAGAAAAATTACTTGCAGGGCCAGCCCCATGGCATCATGGTTGGGTTCGGTGCACTCCACTTCAGCAGCCTGGGTTCCTGGGTTCAGATCCCAGGTGTGGACCTACACTACTCATCAAGTCATGCTGTGGCAGTGACTCACACGAAATAGAGGAAGATTGGCATGGATGTTAGCTCAGGGCTAATCTTCCTCAAGCAAAACAGGAGGAAGATTGGCAGTGGATATTATCTTAGGGCAAATCTTCCTTAGCAAAAAAATTACTTGCAATTTTATAAGTATGTGTTGCATATCCCATTCTTATTTCAAACAATGGGAACAAACAAATACACCAACTACCTAAAAGAAATTTCAGATAGAAGAAGTTGGGTTTGGATTATGAGGAAACAGAGAAATACTTTTTCTGGAGTTTAGGAATCTAGTTTATAAATAATAAGGAAAATATTGGGCAACAGATACTTTTCAGTATTTTTAAACATAGAATTTTGAAATTGAAAATGGAAAGGAGTGACCAGAACTTGAAATAATTAGAAATGAAGGGCAAGAAAGTAGATTAAATTAGGTTAGTTCCAAAACTTTGAGCCTGAAAAATTAAAATAATCTTTCAAAGTTTTTTTAAGTGATCACCTACTATGTGTTAGACATTTTACTAGATGTTGTAAGATGTTTCAATGAGTAGAATACAAACATTACCTTGGAAGAACTCAGGGTATAAAGAAAGATAACAAAGGTTAACACTAACTTTAAAAGGATAATAAGTGCTTAAATTAAAGTATACACGAAATTGAATGAGCACACAGAGAAGGTAATGACTATACCTGAGGCTGGGGTGGGGCATGGTCAGCAAAGTATAATAATATAAAATCAGAAAACATGACATTTAAGTTATGTCTTCAAAGATATTTCTCATTTGCCAGACAAAGAGGACATCCTAAATAGAACAAAAAAATAGAATATCGATTGATTAGATAGATAAATCATTAGATAGATAGAAAGATAGATAGATGATAGATAGATAGATAGATAGATAGATAATGAATAATAATTTCTTATAATGGAAACAACCAGCACCTAAGAAAAATCAGTGGCAGATAAGGCTGCAAAAGGTAGTTTTGTACCAGAACTTGGCTGTGGTGTGCAATAAGAACCAGAACACCAGCCATTGCAGTGGAACAGGAGATCAATAATGAGGGCCTCTAGACTACAGCAGTGGTGTTCAAGAGATTGATTGGACAAGCTACATCAAACAATTCAGTTTAATCATTTATTGAGAAACAGACACTGAAGAGGTGGAGTTCAAAGGTCACTATTATCAATGGTATTACTCAGGGTGACAGTAATAATAGTCACTATTTTTCAAGTGTTGATACACTATGCTAAGCACGTCGAGTGCTCAGTACAAAATTTAATCCTTCTAACAACCCTATATGGTCAGAGTACATGCGTCTTTACTGTGCAATGAGAAAGCCAAGACTCAGGTTGACTAAGTTTGGCTGCTTCCCAAAGGCCAATCTAGGAACGGCCAGGAGTAGATGAGAAATCCAAGAGAGAGAGAGAGAGAAGAGAGGAGAGGGGAGGAGAAAGGAGGGAAGCAGAGGAGAGGATGGGAGAGGGAGAGAGAGGAGGAGTATAGAAGATTAAGGGCTAAACTTTGTAATAGGAATGAAAAAATTTCTAAGAATGTTGAGAAACTGTCAGTCATAGAATTGCTATGATCCTTTTGAAAAAAAAAAGTTGAGAAAGACCTTTGAATATTGTAGATGATTATTTTCCTTTATTCATACTATAATGCAACTTCAAGATATTTTATTGACGATCATTAAAGAAAATTATTGTAATGATAGATTTACCTATACTCCCTAAAAATATGCATTCTTCTATTAGTCTGCCTTCTTTCCTATTTGGATTGTTGATTCCTTCAGGGTTCACCAAATTTATTAGATTATGTAAAATACACATAGGAAATGCTTAACATTTCCAAGTGTGATTTAAAAAAAACACATGAGTAAGAATAGAAGTTCCGAAATCTGAACAAGAAGTACAGTTATAAGTTCTACATCTGCAGGGAAGATGTTTAGTAGGGTACAAAATAGACATTTGTAAAACTTTAATATATCCAGAATTCTATGTGTAAACTTTACACTGAATATTTTTTAAAAAGGAGGGAGGAAAGAGCTAAGCATAAAGAGATTAGTGCTCATATAAAAACAAATATTTTTTATTTTAATAAAAATAGTATATAATCTACTAATTTGAATGGTAGTCAAAAGCTTGACTACTCTGACGTGGGGAGGTAAAGATATAACATTGCTGCCTAATTTGTCTTTGTATTTGTCTTCTTGGAAATGAGGTAGAGTCAAACTCCTGGGAGAAAAAATGTGATACGAGTAAATAGATCTTCAGGCCTACTACTTACACTTTCAGCTATGACTCATTATCATTCAGTACCAAAACAATTATGCATATATTTAAATGTGGGTAGAAATAACTTTGCTGTATATAATGTACCACACTAAACTCTGTGATTTTTACTCAATCTTATACTTGTTGCACATGGAATATGCTCATTTAGTCAGATAAAAATGTTTTCCATTCACAGGCAAAAAAATGTTGACAGGACATCCCTGTCAATATATTTTAATTGCCAGACAAATGCCTTTTAACAAGGAAATAGATGATAAAAATATTGGCACATTCAAGAATTGCAACTGAAATAGATATTAGTACATTCTAGAAATGTTACTCTAAAGATATTTTGGATCTAATTAAATGATTATAAATTATAATTAGATTTTCTCATCCTTCTGCATTTACCAAACTGTAGAAAAATTATGCAGAAATTTAAAAGAAAGGCGTTTATGTTCACGCATTTCAGTCATAAAGGGAATCCCTTTGACTACATCTGAAATTTCAACTGTTTGTTCAACCACCAAAATCCATTCTATGTGCCAACAATAATGTCTTCAAAATTTCATAGCATAAAGTCATTTTCAAATTCTTCACAATGGAGTGTAACAGTCTGCTGAACATTGCCGAGCGGTATGAAAACAAACAAGACTTGATTTTCCTGGCATAAAACCATGTTGCAACAGTATATTAATATTCTAGATATATATTAGAAAATACATTTAAAAACACGAATTCAAAATGTTACATTTTGGTTATTTGTGGGACAAGTATTATTCTCCATTAGACCATAATATCTATTATGTACTCCATCTCGTAAGTTCTACTAGCATATAATTGAACATTCCTCAATGATGAGCACTAATAATGAACATCACTACTCTATCTAACTTTCAGCTCAATACATCCAGAAATTTTCATAAATCAGGGGAAGTTTTAGACCACAGCTACAGAAACAAAAATGCTTCATATTTAAGTGTAATTCAACTTAATATAGTATAGCACTCTTTCACTTTAAAAAATGTTTACAAGGTGCACTACCATTGGTTTATTGGATTGGAAATTAGGTAGAGCCAAACTCCTGGAAAAAAAATGTGAAATGAGTAAATGGATCTTTAGGCCTACTACTTAAAATAATTATTTCATTAAAATAAAATAAAATTAATTTATCGGATAGATAGTGCAGCTATCTCTAGTCTTGTTTTACAGATGAGGAAATTTAAAAACAAATGGTTAAATGACTTCTTCAAGATCACACAACACAGTAACAGCACAGGAATCAAATTAGGTCTCATGATAACGTTGGGTTTTTTTCTACCACACGACTCCAGAAACAAATATACTTCATTCTATGCTGGAGTTGTTTCAGGAAAGTCCCTAGCACTTCTTAAAATTCGTTGAGTAGATAAAGTGTACCAGTGATGGTAATTTAAAAAAAGGGAAAGGGTTATTGTCATCTTAAAGTCTGGCTTGCCAGATTTCTGTGTTAATTGCTGCTACCAATCTGATTACACCAACTCTTAACGCCTACCTGCAGACATACAGTATACATTAGTACAGCATCATTGTGTACCATGGTTCTTGTGTATAGAATAATAAAGAAACAGTACAACTCAGCAGGTTAAGCAATGAGCTGGAAACTTCAGGCTCTGTGAATTCTAATCTCTAGTACCTTGGTGACTCTTGATAGCTATAACAAGAATTTAACTGGTTAAATCCCATCTGTAGATAAATTGAGTCCATTTAGCTCAGGAAAAAAGGCTATATTTTGGGTAATCATTTTACTTGAATGTTCTTGCCCCCTCTCGTATTCTCTAGACAACAACTAACCTACAGATGACCCAAGAATCCCCTGTTGGGAGACCATTACAGTTAAAATTCCCTAACAGGAATGCCGATATAAATAAGGGTTATGTGTGACAAAGCTGTTTCTATCTCCAGCAGATGGCCCAGGGTAACAGTGCACTGGTGATCTGATTGATTTCTATAATAAATAATTTTGGAAAATAAATTCTTTCTCTGCATGCAGTGCATTCTAAAACCATTCCTGTAAGCAAAGTTGGATAATGTGCTTTTTGCGTTCATACTCCCTCCTAAAGCGTCACAGCTGCTACAAAGAAAGCATCCACACTTTCCATTCGTCCGATTAAAAACAAAACACACACACACAAAAAAAACCTCTTCCAAACCTCTAGTTAACATAACTCACAAAAATATCAGAGAATTTAGATGAGAAAATAGAAGGATAGAATGATCGTTGGGGAAGGAATATTGAGGCAATATTCCAAGTCCTCCTGTTTGGGGAGAGGACCGGTGGGAGGGAAGACTGAAGCTAAAATGAAGGAGCTAGATCTCAATGATACCTCAAGAAAGCAACAGACAGGAACAGAAGTAAGAGAAACGAAAGCTAAAATGAATAAATGTGTAAGCAGTGAGTTGAAAGACTAGCAAGAATCTCCAACCCTCCCTACCTGTAACTCTAAGTCAAAACAAAGAGAACAGGGGTTAACAGCTCGATAACAATTCACACGGAGGGTGATGTGCATCATTCTGTCGTATTTACCTCCCTTCAAAGCCTCCTTAATTTTTTTCATGAGATTGTATGAATTTAAATGAATAACAGTTTTTAGTTTTAATCTGTGAATACGAAATGTATACTTTTTTTTTCAGATTTCATCTGTATATCATGCATTTATACCAAGTCTAATATTCTTTCTAGAAGATGAGCAAGCTGTGTGCATAAGCAACCAAATATTTATTAAGGGTGGTCAGAATGCTTCTATCCAAGAGAAAAGACATGGAGTTAGTCGTTATTATTTCTCCATCTTTCCTTTCTTCCTCCCTCCCTCCCTCCCTTCCTTCCTTTCTTCCTCCCCTTCCCTCCTTCTTTTATTCATTCAAGAAATATATTATGTGCATAAGTATCAGTGTCTTGGGTTTGAATATAAGATGTTGATCATTCCTTCATTTTCCTCCGTAGCTACCAGTTTTATCCACGTTATCCGGGGAAATTTAGGAATACCAAAGAACCATCATTAGGCTTTGTGTCCCTCTACCCACATTAATGGACATTTGGACAGAAGAAAGACGAACATTATCTGTGACAGTTTACCTAATGGTGAAAAAAAATAAAAGGAACCCCCCCAACTCACCCATGGAAAAAGAAGTGCTGGTACCTTTCTGGGCTGATAGAAGAGTCAAATTATGAGATATGAATGTTCATGACAATGCTATATTTTGAAATGGTTTGCTAAAATTTTTACATACTCAATTTTCATTGTCTTGACATAGGAAGTGATAGCCTTAAATCTAAATTATCAGGACCAGTTATCAGACCTACCATATATGCTGGGGGCCTTGTTCTTCCCCTCTGTATGGGAGTCACTCAAATCCTCTTCTGTGTACTCTGAGCATCTTAAAATCACTATAACTGGTTTATAGTCCTTAGCACTATTTCACACCAAACTCTCACTTAATATTTTATCTATAACCAACATAATTGTGGACACTTTACAGAGAAGTTATCTCATATGTAGCCTCTGAGTTATACAAATAATATTCCAATTTTATTTTTACACTCAATAATTCAGACATGAAAAATATTTTCAAAGACCTCCTGAACCAGAAGTTTAGGAATCATAAATTTGGGAGGTACTAAAACTGATGACAGGAAAAGAGACTCTCAGGATGGATGATCAGTCCCCAGGTAGTTCTCTGACACCTTTAACACAGTGCTAGACAGTGAGTATCCACAAGCTCTCCAAACACAGCCCCTACTCACATAATGACTAGTAGGGGAGACAGGTATACAAAGTTTAAATATGTTAATAAATATCATGGTAAATTGTTTTCAACGCCACAAAATGCAAAAACAGGGTCCTATCCAAAAATATGAAAATAATGAGGCAAATTTTAGTTGAAATTTCTCCAAGGTGATGATAGTTAAGCTGAGATCTTCAAGTTGAGTAGGAATTAGCCAGTGGTAATTATTGGATGGAGGGAGAATAGAGGTTAAGGAGGATTCGCTCCTACTGGAGACAAAAGCTTATGCCAATGTCCTTGTAGGTGATAGAGGTTAGTGCATTAGAGAAACTTAAAGTAGATCCTTTCAGTTGAACAAGTGGGGGAGTGGCATGAGAAGTGAGAAGCAGAAGCCAAATTACACAGTCTTGGAGGCTGTGTTAAGGAATTACATTTCAAAAATACCAATTACTTGGAGAAATCTTTGGTACTAATAGGATACTAATAGTAGCCAATAAAGAATGTTATTTTAAAAATAACATTTTGGCTGCTATGTAGAGATTGGATTAAAGGGGGCTACATTTTTTTTCTCCAGCCAACATTAAATAACATTTTCTCTTCAGGAGTATGCTACAAGGAAAAGCAATAATACCACTTGTTTCTTAAACCAGGGAAATTTATTATCTTTCTAAAAAAATGCTAATAATTTGTACCAGGAATACCACATATGGCAGCCAACGAATATCAGTTATTCTCACCTGGGGCAATTTTGCCACTCAGGGAACATTTGTCAATGTCTGGAGATATTTTTGGTTGTCACATTTTGGGAGAAAGAATTTGCTACTGGCTACTGGGTAAAAGCCAAAGATGTAACTAAACATCTTACAGTGCACACTATAGCTCCCCACAACAAAGAATTTTCAGTCCAAAAAGTCAATAGTACCGAGGTTGAAAAACTGTGCTATTGATCATCAGGACCATCCATGGATTATTAGTATCTCCCCACACATCTGCTCTTCTGAAACTGTTTCATGTTCATCAAATGTCCAAGGATGAATCCAAGGTTGAGGACACCTTCGATCCTTCCATAGTGCGGTAGACATGGATCTACAATACAAAGCAATTTTCAGCTTGAAACAATTATGTTGTTGCTGCCAGAATTAAACTCTGATAATCAAAATGGCTAATGATGAGTTCCAGCATATACTATAATCAATACCCATGTTTGCATAAATAAGAAAGAGATGAACTGGAGTTCAGGCAGAAAGGGAATTCTTGGTTGGGCTGCACCAAATTAGATGATGATTGGCTGGCCTTATACTGATGAGAGTGAGATACTAAAGCGACCAGATAGGTTTTATCATTGAATGCAAAGTGTTCAGATAAGTCTCCCCTCTGCCCCGTGTGTGTGTGTATATGTGTTTGGTTATATTTGCAATAATGCACACCTTGTGAACTGGTAACTACTATACGGACTCTAATCGAAGATATATTGTTTAACCTAGTACATAAAAAGTAGTTTGTTTTCATTTTATAAATGACAGTTAAAAAGACCATATACTCTACTGTGTCTCCAGGTCACAATAACTTGAAATGCAAATCCCAGAGTAAAATCCACTGCAGTAGTCAAGGAAACAATGACTATAACAAGGTGGTCATGAGCCTGTCTGTGTGTACCAAAACGAAATGACATTTCAACTCCACGAGGTGATAAGAACTTGTCACAGAGACTGTGCTTGAAGTTTCCTCTTAGCCACAGTCAAAACCAGTTTATAAAGACTTAAACTGAACAAAGAGGAATGGGAAGATACACTTACCCCACTGAATTCAGAGTCAAAAACTTAATCTATTACTACAGGAAATATGTTCAAAGAACCAGTCCCACCAGAATAGCAAATTCAGACTGCTTAAAGATTGAAAACTTTTTCATATGCATTAGAAATCTTTTCTAAGTAATAAAGGAATCATTTCTTCATCTCTGTACTCAAAAAATATCAATTTTTTCATTCAGTTTCTTCACCATGAAAAAACTAAACCAATACACAAATGTTGGTTCGCAAACTCGAGAGCTTCTCCGGTGAAATCTGAAACTGGCCTTCTTACTGGAGGGCAAGGAAAGATGAAAGAAAAAGGTAGACCACTCCAGATTGGTAAGTGATAATTTTAATTCGCAAGTGAACTTACATAGGAGGTTTGTCTTGGGCGCCACATCTCCGCATTCACCCATCAGAATCTTCAGAGTTTATAAAGAGATCTTAATGGGTTCGGTCACAAGTACTGTCCAGATAGTCTCAACACCACGTTATTCTCTCAAGGCTGCATCCTTGACAATAGCTCCCACTGTAGGAACAGTGAGCTAAATGTACATTCCAAGGATAGGGGAGGCAGGGAGGAGCCTCCAATTGCCCCAGTTCAGCTTGCGGGTCAACTGGCAGTTGTGTCCTCTCTGTGACCACTTCCAAAACAACGAGTTGGAGTTTTTATACTATGGATCAACACTAAACTGAAATAATTAATGGAAACTGAAAATATAAGAACTGACTTGAAAAATGATTCAGTAGAGGTTTTCTTCTCAAATAATTTTAGGACTAAAATAATGATTATGACTAAGTATTTGCTACCATTTAAACTGCTGATGAAATGTGATTTTACAAAGTAGTTATTGTACATTTTTAAAGGCACATTATGAAAAGATTAACATTAAAAATAAAAATCCAGGGGGCCGGTCCGGTGCCATAGTGGTTAATTCCACCCATTCTGCTTCCTCACCTGGGGTTCACCGGTTCGGATCCTGGGCGCAGACCTATTCACGCAAGCCAGGCTGAGGCGGCATCCCACAGTGAAGAGCTACAACTCTACAGCTATGATACACAACTACGTACTGGGGCTTTGGGAGTAAAAAATAGAGGAAGATTGGCAACAGGTGTTAGCACAGGGCCAATCTTAAAAATAATAAAAATAAAAATTCAATGTTACATATATATTTATTTACAAAATAATCCAATATTTCTAAATGACCAACATATGGCATCCCTAAAAGATTTTTCATAAGCATGTAATGTGAGAGCAAAACAAAAACTTAAAATAGAAACTTCACTCATTTGAAGCAATTAATTATTTATACAGATATTTCTTAATATCTTCAAATGTTTCCTTCTTCCACAATATTTTTATAAAATACTAGTCCCAGTACTTTTCTAGCATCTCTTGGTTAAATGTTGAATTGTTGTTGTATGACAATACCCTGACTTCATTCATGTTTGTTTCATTAGGTTGATTGTTTCTATGAGGAATGAGGCCTATTATACATTTTGGCTTCCAAAGATCTTCTGATTACAGTAAATGATTGCTAAATGTTGGCTGACTACATGCAGTATTCTGACAGATACTTCATTTTGCCATTCTAAATCTACGTGTCACCTGTTGGCATCCTACTTGTCACAAAGGGTGGATATTTATGGATTGCATCTATAGGATCCTTTGTTCTCTGCCTTATATTTGAGTTTGGACAATGGGAGACAGAATAGCAGACTGGAAGTCAGGAGGAGAATGAGGTCAGTGTATTTATTCCTCTGTCTCCCTCCCCGCCAAAGGACTTTTCTTCCATCTAGTTGCTCCCCTCATAAAGCTATTGTTTCTGGGGTACGGTAACCATTTCCTGTCCTTGCCCCTTCATGTATAGGAGCAGTAATGGTATCACACTATTGCTAGCCACCAGCTTTTGCATTATCCATGATGGGTTGATGAATCTGCCTTATACTTTTCTAAAGGAAGCGGAATCTGGAAAGTTGTGAATCATTGCCATTCCTGACCAATCTAGAATTATGGAACAAGTCGTTTGGTAAACATATAATTTTATGTTTACCCAATGACCCTTGAGGCAGAGGTTTTAGCAACATATGTTCAAATAATATTGAAAGTCAGTTTAAAGACCAATATTAAATTACATTCTGTCATTCATGTGTTCCTACCTGCAAAAAAGAAATTTTAGATTCTGATTCTTGTGTGGTCTGATAAGGAACACAACGTATGTTTGTCCCATTTTGGTAATGTTAAGTTTGATCACTTGGTAAAGGTGGTCTACATTAGATTTTTCCACATAAAATTTCTCTTTTTCCTTTTCTAATTGGAAATTAATTTGTTTTAGCATCCATCAAAATTCTCAAGTGAATCAATTGTTATGATGATGGGTGACAAATGGTGATTTTTTTTTTAGTTCCATCTTTTCTTCTATATTCATTAGTTGACATGGAACATCTTGTTCCAGAAAATATTTATTTATTTATTTATGTCAGAATGGTCCCAGGGATTCCTGCTTCAGTCAATGTGTTATAAGCCATATTCATCCTTATTGATTTTGATGCTCAAATTGGCCACTGGATGCCCCTCCAGTCATGCTCATGGATCTTTTGGACATGTACACATTATATCTTTGAGTACTGCCATTCTGGCCCAAAAAGATGTTCCACACCCTTCTCGTACTTTCACTACTCCAGTCCTCAACTCATCTATTTCTCTAAAGAATTCCAGATCCTTTTATTGGAGAGTGCTAGTCAGAAATACATAACCAAGATTGGCCTGGAATGCCCATTGCTGGCTGGAGGATCATTGATTCCAGGCACTCTCACCTGAGACGTCTATACATAGTTGATGTAAAATATTTTCTTTACCAACAGATCTAAATATTTTAAGGTTTATAACATAATTTCTTGTTTGGGCATAAATTATTCGTAAATGTTTTAAAATCACAATCTATTTTTTAAAGTTAGCATTTGTTATTGATTCCTAATTTAATTCGTGTCCCAGAAGTAATCTGACCAAACCAATGTTTGGCATTTTTTGAGATTTACTTTATGTCAGAAGGCATGTGTAATATAAATTAGAATCCCAAAACCCAAGAGAAACTTTTTACAATTTTTCTTACCCAGATTCCAGGCCGTGACAAACAAGCTTCTCCTAGTCTCATCATATAAGGGAGTGTTATTTTCTCCTCTTTCACTTCAGTATTCATCCTTCGATCTTCCTGTTTTTCGTTTGTTTCTTCTGATTTTGTGTTGTTCTTGTTTACAATGGTCTCATACCATCTCACACTGTGTGTGCCCAATTCTTTGCTCTTCTGTCTTGCAAGGGCGTAAAAATCAAGCCAAAGAGAGATTAGCCTCAAGGCTTAGTGCTAACATATCAATTTATGAGTTTCCTGCTCTGGCTTTGGCTTCTTCTTTATTTACACTCTTTGATTTTTGTTTTTACTTTATTTAGATTATATACTACATTTTTAGATTATATACTATATTCTTTCATAACATAGCATGTCACATCATGTTATATTCAGTGATATACTAACTAGTAAATGTTTAACAACCAGCTGGGTGGAAGAGGACATATCAGCTCTCATTTGTAACAGTTGAGAATTTCTGTGCTTTAAAAGGTTCATTGCCCTCAATTCAAAGTTACAAACATGACATCACTGAATGATGAGTTGGGAAAGGCACAGTACACACCATTATACAGTATTACCATCATAGATATACAATAGGCATAAGTAACTTCAAAGAGTAGACAATAGTAAAAACATAGTAAAATAATTAGGAATTAATGAGTTTTGAGTATTTATTACCTTTGTTTCTGGTATAACTCACTTAAGTTAATATAATTTAAAATCTTTAATATAATGGTTGTTTTCATAACTGGCTCTCAAAAAATTTATATTGAATCTGAAGATTTAACAATCAACTCTCTAAACCAGTATTAGCTTGTTCCAGCACACTGCTGTTTATGTCCAGAACTGATGGGGGTTTTGTACACTTCACATTATCTGTGCTGCCACGTCGTCCAAAGTATAAGTCCTAATTACACCTCTTAAAAAATTAGGCTGATGATTTTCTAAAGGAAAACATTTTTTTTCACATATCAAGTGTTCATTTTCCTCTACAGAAATGAATACCCTGAATTAGGCAAGATAAAGAGAATTGGAAGAATCACTTTTTTTCAATAATTTAATTAGTTCAAGAAATACATGAAATTAGCCAAGCTCAATGCATTCAAATCACAATACAGAGAATTTTCTCTTTAAAGGAAAACCTTCCCCAGATACTTAACAACTACTATGTATATAGTCAATACTTCAAGGTAAAGAATGTCATGGTCTTTCTTCTTTTACTAAGTAACTCCCAAAACTAATGTATCTTTTTTTATTTTATCAAGGTATGTATCAACCAAATTAATATTTATCTATTTGAAGAGGTCTTCCCTTGCATTAAACTATTAAATATTAAATATTTTCACCTTAAAAGAGATATTTAAAAATATTAGAATCATGAAATCTAGACATAAAAAACAAGGTTGTGAATTAGACATTAAAAGAAAAATAAGCACTAATTTATGGTGACATACTGCCTGGCTGGTAGACAACAATAATATGAAACCTTAAATCCCAGACTCTCTGGTTCATAACCAGACCTTGCCCACCCAAGTGGAGGTCAGAGGTGAGAAACTACGTAATAACAATAGTAAAAGATAGCAATAAATAAAGCTGTCATTTACTGAGTATTATGGGATAGGCATTGTATCAATTGCTATATATTTATTTTATCATTAAATCCCCGCAATGGCCAAAGGAAATAGATCCATTTTACTGAAGAATATATTGAGATCCATAAAAGTTGAAAAATTTGCCCAAGATCAGGCAATTATAACTGTGATTTTTGCTAATCTGACCTCGGAGTCCATCAACTTTTCTGTCCTCTATGCTTATATGTACTTAATACTCTTCACATCTATAGCTAAATCTTGCACCAGTCTAGTTTACAATACCTCCCATTTCTTCATTTTGCAAGATTTACACTTCATCTAGACTCCTTTGAAACATATCTGAAATACACACGACTTCCTGCTCACTCTGTTCACTGTTCACTCTGCTTGGAATGTCTCCATCTCTTTTTTCTCCTCATAGCCAATCACAAAGTTCTCTGCAAGTTCCCCTCATCTGGGAAATGTCCTTAGGTCACCAGAGCAACTATAATCTCTCCTACCTTTGCACAACCTATATTCATTTATCACATATGATCTTGTGTTTATCGGTTTTATTTATTAGTGGTTCTTAAAGTGTAGCACTTGGACACACAGCATCCACATCACCTGGATACTTGTTAGAAATAGAAATTTTAAGGCCCCGCCCTGAACCACTAAATTAGAAACTCTAGGGCTGAGGCCCAGCAAACAATATTAACAAACTTTTCAGGTGACTCTGACACATGACAAAGTGTAAGAATCACGGTACTAAATCATATAAGGAAATTGTTCTTTCCTACCCATATAATATACATATATGCATATCAGTGTACCTTTTGGGGGTTATCATATTCTTAGACTAATAATCTATTATGATTAAATTGGTAGGTTATATTCCTGCAGTAGGAAAAGAAACTGAAGTTCTGAGAAGGAAGCTGTAATAACACATCAGTAAGCAGCAAAATTAAACTTTAAATCATGTAGCCTATGGTTTTAAACATTTTAGCTTATGATTTTTTCCATGATACTTGCTTGAATCTTATTTACGTATTCATTAAAAATTATTGTTATTTAAATAAGGATCATAAGTCATTAACAGGCAAAACAATGGCATGGTAGAACATGCACTATTGTACTCTTGTATTTGTTTTCTCCTATAGTAGAGCTATAAGCCCAGTGAGGCTTTCCTCTTCTGTACTTTCCTAACCAATCCCCATCCATACGTATATTATTGGAAATGGCTGCTAGTGAGTAAATAAATAAATAAGTGGCCTGAGCAAGATAGAAGTGTGTTTTTCTCTATTTTTGCATGTCAAAATGCATGTGGTCCAGTGCTTCATACCATACTTCATATGGAACTTGGACTTTAATTTGGCAACTTCCATGTCCCCAAGTGATGGTATTTCTCACTGTGCAAAATGGTTCCAAGCTCCAGGCATTAGTTTAGAGAAAGAGAGAAGGATGAGAGCAAAGGAAGGCTTCTGGCAGCTAACATATGGAGCTTCTGCTAACATCCTTTTAGGTCTGAATTTAGCCACATGACCACATCTAGATACAAGAAAGGCTATGAAGTGAAGTCTTTATTTTATTATGTGGCTGCATTTCCAGCTAAAATTCTGATAATGGAAGAAAAGGGAAACAGACATTGGGGACAACCATTAGCCTATACTACAAGGTCTAAGTGATGTTAGGAAAAGGACTAAAATTAAAAATGAAACCTGATCACAATATGCTAAAGGTCAGTATTCCCTTCAAATTCTTTTTATGTCTGGTTGAAACAACAAAACTAAGATTGCTGAAAAAAACCTGAGGCTACACCTAGGAGACAATTCAATGAGCATAAAGCAAAAGTTTCTTCATGGGGCAAAACTACATAATTTAAGTAACAATAATCATAGTACTTAGTTTTTTCCTTTAATACAATTTAAAAACTAAGCACTAAAATATAATAGCAAATTGTCTGAATTTTTGCATGAATGCATATTCTTGATATAATAAGAAATAATTATTGAAAGTTTAATGTTAGAAAACAATATTGGGAATTTTAAATATATCAGGAATCTCTAGCCAAAATAAAGTACATGAAATTCACTCTGATCTGGCACACTTCTAAGAATAACATGGAGCTGTTTCTTTGCACATGCTTAGCACAGCCTTTGGCACTATTATAATTAAGTGTTACACAATTCGTGATGTAACACTACTCTCCAGGAAAGAAGAAAAAAAGATAAATTCTGTGTGCCTTTTGGGACACCGTTAACAGAAAACCAAAAGACATTCTAGTCCAAGCCTCTGCTGGAAAATGGAAAAGACAAATGACGAGAATGAAAAAAAAGTAAGGAAATACATGAACATTTTCCAAGGCTCATTACATGGACTAGGAGTATGCCATGGGAAAAAAAAGAAGTTTGGAAAACTTTTGAGAAAGACAAATAATGCAAGTTGCCTCAGTGTAGGAAACGTCTGAGAATCATGAATATGCTGACGGGTATTGTCTTTCACCATGAGTGTGTGTTGATAAAACATTTCCCCAATTATTTGAGTCTGGAATATGTTTCCTCAGAATAACTAGTAGAATTAGGATATGATGGGACACTTTTTTAGAAAACATTGATTTAGGGACTTCATATGTCACTGCTGACCACCCATTTTACCTCAGTTAACCTGAAAGCTGATTCTCTCCTCTTCTCTCAAGAGAGAACTCCATCTTCCGCTCCTCAGAATGCCCTCCTCCACGATGTCCCTGCTGAGAGCCTCTCTTAAATGTTTCAAGGACTCATCTTTGCCCCACCCCATTCTTCCTAATCCCCTAATTATTTCTCAGTATTTCCCTGAATAACTGCTGTTAGGATTACATGCAGTACCTAAATATATTTCTTTCTTAAATGAAGATGTATGCCATAAATGTTCAAAACCTGAATGTAGGAGGATATAAGTGAAAGTCATCCAAATTACACTGGAATTTGAAGATGTGGCCTGACTTGAAACTAAGTGGCAAGCTAGATGTACCAGTAGAGAAGATGCAGAATATAAAGAAGAGAACCAAGTTTCTAACTCTCCTTGGGACATCAAATGTGATAAATGTGCATCAGAAAGTGAACTTTGAGGAGTGTGTGTGTGTGTGTGTGTACTCGTTGGCATGGTTTCCTTCTCTAGTTTCTATTATAAAGATTATGTTTTCTGATTTTTAATCATCCCTTGAATTTATGCCATGAAAAAAATCAATAACAAACTTGTACTGGAAAATTGTAGAATTAATTCTACTGATAATATGTGGGCTGTGTTTAATGTGAATTGAAGAATAATAAAAAAGGCATTTATGAAATGAAGTTATTTGTCAAAATGTCTTAAATTATTTATTTTTAAATATACTGGTTTACCAAGCAGTATTTGAGTGATAACATGGACCCAACACTATGTTAGATGTTATGGAAAGGGGATGAGTAAGCCATAACCACTGCCCACAAAGACTCTTCAATCTAGTATGTATTGAAGGGTAAGGGGAGGTAGCAAAGAATAAAGCTAAATGTAATAAAATATAACAAAGTTGATATGCTGATATAGTGGTGACCTGAACAAAGTGTTACTGGAGTACAGTGCCAGTAGGGGGAAGAATTAATTCTGCTGAGGCAGGGAAGGAGATCTGGAAGATTCCACAGAGATGGCAACATCTGAGCTATGAAGGGAAGTAAAAGTAAAAATTTACTCTCTGAGGAAGAGATGAGAGGTGACAGTATGAGTAATGACTTGGAGGGATAAACATGAATGAAATATCTGAGAAAGGCAAGTAGAGCAGTATAATCTAGCAAAATGTCCAAATACAATAGATCCTTTGTATTTTCCTTCTATACAAATGAATGTATAAATGAAACATAGATGGGAGGTGGTTGAGAGAGGAAGATGGCTGGTAGAGGGAAGTAGATAAGTTTCAGAAAGTGAAGGACTCCACTTGCCATAATTGTAAAATTTACTCTAAAGTCAATAGAATACCCATATGCCAAAAAAAAAGAAATACCTAGACACCAATCTTACAACTTTATACATTACATAAAAATTAACTCAAAATGGAACATAGAACTAAATGTAAAACACAAAACTATAAAATTTGTAGAAGAAAACATAAGAGAAAATCCACATGACCTGGGGTTTGGTCATCAATTTTTAGAAACAACACTAAAAGCACAATTAATGAAAGAAAAAATTAATTAATTGGACTTTATTAAAAATTAAAAACATCTTCTCTGTGAAAAACACTATCAAGAGAATGACAAAATAGCCACAGGGTGGGAGAAAAAAAATCGCAAAACATATATGTGATAAAAACTTGTATCCAAAATATACAAAAAACAATAACTATGTGAGGTGGTGGATATGTTAATTAGCTTGATTGTGGCAAACATTTCACAATGTGTGTATATATGTATATATATCAAAACATCACATTATACACCTAAATATACACAATTTTTATTTGTCAATTATACTTCAATAAAACTGAGAAAAAAATAAGAAAAAAAAATACATGAAGAACACAAAACTCACATTAAGAAAACAACGCAATTTAAAAGAGTTTAAAAGATCTGAGCACACTCACTAAAGAAGGTACACATACAGATGGCAAATAAACTTAAAAAAAATACTCAACACCATTTGTCACTAGATAAATACAAATTAAAACAACAATATAATACCACTATATATTTGTAGATGGCTAAAAATTAAAAAAATAAATAAAACTGACAATACCAATGGCTAGTGAGAATGCAAAGCAACAGGAATTCACTTACAATCATAGCTGGTGAGAATGGCAAAAAGTTCAGCCACTTAAGAAGGCAGATTGCCAGTTTCTTATAAAGCTAAACAAGTCTGGAGAACACCAAGATTTGGGGAAATAGATGAAGTGAAATTAGTAACATACATTGAAAAAGAACCAATACGTTCATAGTTGACCTTCTTGCTCCTCTCCAACCTTGAGATCAGACAGTGGACCCCACCTGGCTAATAAGCAGGAAGGGTTTTATTACACAGCATTAGGTAGATGACAGAATTTTGGAAGGACTAGAAAAACTACTCAACCTGGAGCTTCTGGAAACAACTCTGGCGGAGATGCCAGGGACACCGCAGAACCACAACACCTCCGCCGCAGTCAGAAAATGGTCACCACCACTACTGAGCCCACAAGGACACTGCCTCTACTCCCCAGTGCCAGTGAAACACAGGCTCCACTCCAGGCTTTCACTGTGGTATAATTTTGTTGTGAACCAGTATCTGAGTGGGAGAACCTAAATCACACGGTCACGTATCTGCCCCCTAGTGGAAAGGGAAGCTAGGAAATAGAGAGTTTAGTTTGCCCGTTTTTTTCTTTTTGTTGGAAGCCTAACGTGCATTCTGAGAACGATCAAAATGTAAACAATGTGTTAAAAAAAAATTTTAAGTGCCAAAAATAACCAATGTCCTTACCCACCTAAAATGTATGAGAATGAGAGTCACACAGGGGGATAATAACAACTCTGAAAGTAGAATTGGAGTAAAATATCATTAATTTGTAGTGGGGATAGATGGCAATCATTTGTAATTTTCAGTAGGAGAGTATAGAAGCCAGTGGTAGGGGTGGAGGAAAAGGATGATGCAGTGCATTCAATGTAAAACAGTCTAAAATTTAACTGAAAACAAATCTCTTTAGAATCTATACATCTACCTGTTCAAAAACTAGAGCCCAAACTAGTAGAACATATATGTAATAAAATCGTTTAAACTAACTTTATTTTGAGTATGTCACATGCAACTAGAAGAAGCAAATCTATACTTTGGTTTTCTCTTAAACAAAAGCACAGAAATCATATTGGCTGATAGTCTAAATATTTTTGGCATGCTAATATAGCATAAATAAATCAATTTTGCAGCTGAAAATTAATCTGATACACTTTGATATATTCATTAGATGAGGTAATGCTGTTCTAAACTTTAAACAGGTCAATGCATAGCTCCATTCTTAATATACTTATAGTTTTACGTGGCAGTATTCTATCTTCAAATTCTTTGACTTAAGATAGTTGAACATTATTTCTAATAACCAATGTCAAGAGAAATCTCCCATGATATAATTGCTGTTAGTAGAGATTTAAGAGGAATAAGTGTTTAGAAAATTAATTGGATTTATTTCTGATAATTAAGTGTTTTTCTATGGGTACATTTCACTTAATGTGAGATTTTGCACTGTTGAAATCATTGTTTCCATTTACATCTCTAATCTGATGTGGAATATTTTAAAATTTAATTAACTTTCTTTTTGGGTCAGATATATCCCCTAAAAGTTCACCACTTAACCAGAATGATTAGGCTTATAAAATATACATAATGAAGAATGTGTTATGCATAATATATAAAACCTCTGCAATGTCAGGATACCCAACTGGAATTACATCATAGAAACTTTCCAGAAAATGTCATCTCTGACAAATTCCATTTCTACTGTTACAAATAAAACTATATTTGGGGGGCCCAAACCCAGAGGTAGTAGTATCTTTGGGGCTCCAAGCCCAGAAACCAGTGAAGAATTAGGACCAAATCGCTTACCTTCCATGGTCATTAGGAAATCCTTATCCTTGGTGTGTTAGATCAGGTCAGATAGTTATATTTATTGTAAATTAGATATTTGCCATATGAATAACAATTTATGGGAGTCTAAACTCTCTTAACAACTTGATTCTCATGCTCAAGTGTTTAATGGTCAGTGACCTTAGGTTTTAAGCAGCAACTTGGTTAGTCAAATCTTAGACTTTAAAACAAACAAAACAGGGCCGGCCCGGTGGCGCAGCGGTTTAGTCCGCGCTTGGCAGCCCGGGGTTCGCCGGTTCGGATCCCGGGCGCCCGCCGACGCACTGCCTGTCAGCCATGCCGTGGCGGCGTCCCATATAAAGTGGAGGAAGATGGGCACGATGTTAGCCCAGGGCCAGTCTTCCTCAGCAAAAAGGGGAAGATTGGCGACGGATGTTAGCTCAGGGCTGGTCTTCCCCACAAAAAAAAACAAAACAAACAAAAAAAAAAAAACAAAACAATAGCAACAACAAAAATAGAATCAGCAGTTATGTCTCAATATCCAGCTTGCAATAGCTGATGCTGGGATGGATAACTAGGATGCTATCTGTTTTCACTCGGAAGGTTCAGAAATGCTAGAGAGAGCAATCACACCTTCCAAAACAGGAAATAATAATACTCTGCTTTCGACTGAGAACACTACCACTTTGTCAAGTGTACTGTTTTTCAAAAGAGAAATTAGCTCCAGGCAGTCTGCTAGTCTATTCTAACAATTAAGCTAATAAAATAAGAAGTAACTAAAGTATTTTTTGTTCTTCTGAATCACTGAAATAGGAAAATGAAGAGAACTTCCAGGAAACCTGAGACTTTTTCCAATAAAACTCTAATTTGAAGCCCTTATCCACAATATTAAGGCCAAAGCTGAATATAGTTGCTCCTCAGGCCTCTCTAAAATACTTTGGAAAACTTATTTTTACTTATAAAAAAAAATAGCCACACATAATGTCAGATTTAAACAAAAACATTTTTTTCCAATATTTAACTCTGGAATACAATAAATCAGTACATGGTTAAAAAAATTCGCATGCACAAAAAAGGAAATTTCTTAAGAAAATTTGAGATTCAGAGTAAGCAAAAACAACTCCTGGCACTTAATAAATGTTATTTTTTAAAGATGTCAGTAATTTACAATTTATTTTCAAATGTTAGGATCCCACTCTGCTTACTATTTTATGACATTTTTATAAAAAAATTTCCTTTCAGGGTATGGTCACAAAATTAGAGACAGGAGACTGTTACAACATTGGAGTCACATGTTACATACGTTTAAACCAATTGGTTTTGCCATTTCCAATTTTTATCCGAGTAAAAAATGCACATGGCAGAAATAAAATTTTAAGAGTTTATAATATGTGCTATATCTCACAAACATAAGGCTTGTTTCCCTGTAGCAACTACTTTCGACTGCCTCTGTTTTGAGTTTCTTTTGGTAGTTAGTTCCTTAGCTGTAATAACTAACATAAATTTTTGTTTATTACTTTGGCATTTTAAGATTCTTCTAAAGAAAAAAATTTAACTCACACAATCCCCTCTCCCTCCCCAAAGTTGGTATTTTAAATTCTAGTTCTTGCTCCATCAAGTCTACCTGTGGAAGGAAGAAGAAAAGAATGGGCAGAAAGAAGTCAAGCTTCAATGGCAACTCCACAAGGAGCTCAGGATTGAAAATGGCCCATCAAGTTTGTCATAGATTGGGTCAAAATGGCTGGCCTTGTATACCTCCGCCTCAGTCATTGGATGTGGGTCTCCCTGAGAATGTGACCGGGGGCAAGGCAGCCTTCTGCAGCAGAGACAACCCTGAAGGGGCTGACAGCTGAAGACTGTCATCTAACAGCAAGCCCTTAAGCCAAGGCAAAGGAATTCTTCCTCAAAGGGGGACGTGGATAGGATATCTCTGCATCTACCGCACACCCCAGAGCTCCAATCCTACATCCTAGAAAAATCCTCTATAAACAGATTCCAGTTACTGATATTTTATATGCATCCAATGTTCATGAGAATACATGTGTCTTACTCTATTAATGCCCATAATATTTTTAAGCAATAATCTCTTTTACCGGACACTCGGGTGGTGGTGGTTGTTGGTTTGTCATTATAAACACGCCATGATGAACATCAATGGACCAGAATCTTATTTTATACTCTCCACAGTGCACAACACATTACTAGGCCCTGCGCTGAAACAATAAATATTTGGAGATGGTGCAATATAAAAGAATAAACATGGCTATAAATTTAGAAGAACATGATTGCAAGTTCCACTTTGGTCAATTATCAGCTCTGCTGTTTACATCTTTTCCTCATCTGAAAAAAAAGAGTACCAAATAATAATAAAGTATAAATAAATAATAAAAAGAGTGCCTATTCTATTTATTTTGCAGAGGATTTTGAGTAACTAATGATGCAGTGTATAATTGCCAACCATTGTTAAGTCTCCTGTGTGCCAGACACTGTTAAAGAGCTTTGAATGCATTCATGCATTGAATATTTAAAACAAGGATTGTTTTTAACATTGCTGTTAACACAGGTTAGGAAACTGAGAGAGAGAGATGAAATAATTTTCTCAAGGTTATATAATGAATGACTTTGGAGCAAGGATGTGAATTCAGACATGATCTTACTCACCACTACAACACACGGCCTCCCCGTAAGCATTGTGCTTTACATTTTGAGTGCACCAATGTTAGTTATTATTAGATTCATGCATATATACTTGATTTTTCATAAGCATTGTACATATTAAGAAGCAAAATCATGTATGTGCATTAAACCATTTATTCCCCCAAATTCATTGATCTCCTAATATGTGCTAGACACTTACCAAGGTGCTGGAGGTAGAGTAGTCAATAAAACAGTAATCCCTTTACTCATGCAGCTTGTCTCTTAGTGGGGGAAACATCCAATAAAATATCAAATAAACAAAATACACAGTATGTTAGATAGAGATAAATGCTAAGAAGAAAACAAACAGAAAAGCTGTTACATAATGTCAGTGCATGAAATTTTTGATAGAGAGGCCAGAGACAACCTCACTGAGTTGAATTTTAAGTAGAATTTAATTGCTCAATCAGAGAACTTAGCATAAAGTAGATTCTCAATAAATGTACAGCATTTTAATGTAAGATGCTAAAGAAGATATTTCAACCATGGCCATAGACATGATGACCATATAAAACAGTGTTTATTGTGATTGCAATTCATGGTAAGTATTTTGTACGGAAGAAACTATTTCAAACAGGTGCAAATTTTATCATTTAGGCAAATTTAAGCAATAGGAAGAAATATCATTTCATCAAAGATTTCACAAACATAAAACACACATTTTTATCATAATTTCCCCCCAAATTATATTAAATGGATTCTTACCTAATCTTTCTTCCATTTTGTGTTTTGAGTTTAGCAATCTACTCTTCTCTTAATGTTCAAAACTGTAGGGAATTGCTGATTCTATACTATGACATCCACAATTTAGATTTTAGATTATTGTTTTCTCTCTATTTGAGTATATTTTCCATTTAGTTTCAGGATTGTAATACGCACTATACAACTGTGCAGTAATAATTGCTATCACTTATATAGTGTTTACTATTTGCTATGTACTGCTCTGTGTCCTTTTACATGCAGTTTCTACCATACTGTATTCCTTATAACAATGCTAAGATGTGAGTATTATAGGTGTCCACTTTTACACATACAGAAACTAAGGCGCAGAATGGTTGTATATAGAATCAGTGAGTATCAATGAGTCTGTTCCAAGACACCACGATCTTAGCTATTAAATTAATCTGCCCCACTTCAAAAACAAATCCTAGACAACTTTCAATTTCAGGAAATTAATGTATGTTTTATTGAGGGATGACAATACTTTCTCACCAAATTCCTTCTTTTTCCTTAAAAAAATGTGGCATTTTTACAAGTCTTATATATCATAAAGATACTTGGCTGAAACAAACGAAAAAATCCTTTCAAGGATTCTGGTTCTGAGAAAATGGAATCCAGATACCCCACCTTTTTTTTTCATTGAATGCACCTATAAATTCCATAAAGAATGCACGGGGTCACTATCTGAGAACTCTGAAAAGTGAATGGTAGCCACAGAAAAGGAGATGGAGAGCAGAACTTTAAGTCCCCTTGAAATGGAAGTTTCTTTTTCTTTGCCAAAAGGTGGCTAAAATCCTAGACATGTGCATTGGAGCCAGATAAAAGAAGCTCCAACAGAAGCTCTCTATTTCTGGTCCAAGCAGCCGGAAAGGGTTTCTCTATGAGTCAGAGAGAGTGAAGGAAATCCCCTGTTTATTTTCCTTCCCCTTCCTTACCACCTCGACACCCTGGCAATACCATGGCAGCAGTGATAGCAAAGTCATCGCGGTGAGAGGGGGTAGTTATCTAAAACTCTAAGGGGAGAGAACACTCTCTAACCAGAGAAAGTATGGCTCCAAGAACATGAGACAAATTCCTGTTGTTTTTCTCTTTCTCTATGCCCACACTACAGTCAGTACACACCTGTAATCTGTATCTGTTGCAGTCACATTCGCTGTAAATTAGCCCACATTTAAAATCTCCAGTGTAAAGAATAAGGATCTATGATATTCAGGCCAAATATTACAAATTGAATTTATCAATTTACTCACAAATGATTTACCAGCGTGGCAATTCTGCACGTTTCTCTCTAACAGAGCAATGGGATCAAGTGATAAATGGAATATCTAACAAAGCAATAAGCTTATAGAATTGTCAAAGACATATAGAAGATTTAAAGGGAAGTTTAAAAGTCATAAAGCTGTCACAGCAATGTTTCTAAAAAGTGAAAATGTTAAAACCCTTCTAAATGGTAGAATAAAGATTTTATTTCTTACAGAAAGTATTCTGTAAGAATACTTTTTACTACCAATATCACAAAGCATGGTTGGCCATGCACTCTTACCAAATAATTAATCTTAGCAGCTGCCCATTGGTGGAAAGGAATCCAAATGAAACCATTTCTTCTATTTCATCCAGCAATGATACTCTTTTGAGAGAAATTGATGAGATGGCAAAAGATATTTGAAAATTATCTGTTTAACATGACTGTAGACAAGCAAATTTTAAATTCAAATGGGAGAAACATCCTGGGCAATAATATGCATAGCTGCTTGCATAAATTACTGAAAATGGATACAAAAGGTTTGTCTGTATTTAAAAACCAAAAAAATAATTGTATTGAAAGAAATTCCTTTGCAATGTCATCACTGTACAACAAATGAAACATGGACAAGAGGAATAGTTGTTCAGCCAAATGACTTTATATTCAACTTTTCAAAAGGATTACCAGGTATTTTATCAATTCATAGCATTCTTCACCAAAAATACTTAGTCACCAAGAATCTTAGTGATAGACTCCATAACGTAGTTATTTGGTCATCAGCATTACTAGCAAATTTGAGTAATCCCTTTTTCTTCTTCATAGTCTAGATAGGGCATTATACTTCATTTTTGTCTAGAAATTATTCATTTACTAGTTTATTCTATTTATGAATTTCATTTTAGGATTATCAAAGAATCATTACAAATATTAATTATATAAAGGAGTGATTTAGGCTAACAAGATTGAGAATGATTTTACTGTAACCTTGCCAAAGAGCTTTTTTATATAATTTAAAAATATTTTCCAAGTTGTATCATTTTTAAAAATCTCACTGTCAGATAAACTTTTCTTTGATTACTTATGTGGTTGAAATTTTTTGCACATACATTAGCCATTTATATTTTTTTCTCCGAATTATCTTCTATCATCATCTCTGATCAGTGAATTTGAGTTTTATTTATATCTATTTTTAAGTACTTTATGTATCACATATATTAAGCTTTCGGTATAATTATAGCAAGTATTTTTTACTTATGTATTATAGGCATTTTAACATCAGTTGTGATTTTGTTGGATAGATGGTTACCCAATACACCACATATCCTTTGTTAATACTTTCACTGTATTTATCCTTAGGAATTTCTCATCTAGGTTTATAAATAATTCATGTTTTTTCATTTATGTTTTTATTTAATAAATTCAACTTGATTTGTCTCTTAGTATTTATTTTACTGAAAAATGTAAGGTGTGATTCTAACTTGATTTATTTTATCACATGGTTTCTCCCATTTACTCATTTAACTATGTATATTATATTCTAAATCCTTATATAGAGAGTTTGTTTCTAATCTGTTTTTCCCCATGATCCATTTATTTTTGTTCTAGTAATACATGGTATTAATTGTTGTGCTTTAAGGTAACTATTTAGTATCTGGAAGGCCATGTCACCTTCATCATTATTTTTTCTTCACAATGACTACCAGTACTGTCTCAATCATTTCATTTTGATGTACTTTTGGATAGTCATACCAAATTTATAAAAACACTTAAGGGATTTGTAAGATTATATTAAGCTTCTATATTAATTTAAGATGCATACACAAAATAGCCTTTCCAATAACACTGGCCATGTCAAGCACAAATTGTGAAATATTTGTCGATAAAATAGATATATGAATAGGTAAATATATTAAAATGCATTGATTCATTTCAACCATCTGACGCTTATAAAAATACTACCAATTAGTCGATACATATATTAGTGATTTGGCTCTCGAAAAAGTTTAGATGCTAAATTTCAAATCGGTTAAGAACTAATTTTAATATTTTCAAAAACAAGTTTTACAAAATTGTTACTGAACTAAGAAGAGTTAATCCTCAATAGACATGCATAAATAGAAAATCAATAGAGAAAAGAACCAAAACAAAACACTTAAATGATCAAACTAAGAATTCAGAAGATAGTATTGGTACATGGATCTTCTCTTCAAACAACAAAAAAAATTTTTTTGCCCTTCCGCAGGCATTCTTTCAGCCACTGATATAATTTTTGACTAATCGACACTCTGAACCAGTCTATTCCATATCATCTGCATCTCAACTTTGACACGTTCTATGGTAACAGGGTGACTGATGACAAGGTGACATGGGACGAGAGGTTTCAGTATAATTATAACACATCATCCATTAGATTGTCAAAGTCTCCTTCCAGATATCAATCTGCTAGTTTAATAAAAGAGGTAAAAAAATCAAGATCCGTTATTACCCCTACATGAGAGCCCTCAGGGAAGGGAGGAAATTCCTCAGCCTAGTGCACAAGAATATTCTGTAATGAGCAGCAGCTTTACCCACGAAGTGAAGGTCAGACCTATGGCATCAAATCCTCTGTCACTTTTCTTCACAGACACCCACTAAAAGCCCCAAGGCAGCATTTTAAAGCAGGAAAGTGCTCCAGCAATGGTTAATGAAACTATGATTTTTCTCCCACAGGGAATACTTTTCTGAACTAGAAAACAGGCAAAACTAGTCCATTAACTCTCCTTTGAGAGAGGGTATGCTTTTTTGGCTTCATGAAAATAGCAATGCAGAGTTGGAAAAAGAATAAAAAGACTCAGACTTTAAATATTAAAATGCATGCCCTCGGTAATCAGTTTAATGTATGCTTAGTAAGTAAAGGACTGCACACAAAATATCCTTCATACATCCCTGAGAGATTGGTGTAAAACCCACCTTACATGAACAGGGAAGAACTTCTCCAAAAGCAAAGATCTGTGAGTTATTCACCTTTTCCTATGGCTCCTCTGCATTTGTTAAGCCACAGTTACAGCTCAACCACTCACTTGCCCTACGGGCATGTTTGGGAACATACCTGAACTGTGTTTTCTCTGGTCTCATGTTATTTGCAATGGAATCTTGACCATTATTTTCTTGTGATGAGGGAAAATATATTGTTTGAATAAAGAACTGACAGCAGCCGATTTCATATACAAAGAATCGACATCAGCATGAAAGACACTTTGCTCAGGAAAAGGGCACCTGAGGTGTAAGAGGTGAAAATTCCCTTACTTTACTCATCCCAAATATGCTATTTTCTGAAAGAAAAGGAGAAAACAGAGAACTGATTCTTTTCTGAATTCTAAATGAAGTGGAACTTGGAGTTTCTGAACATACTCAAGAATAGAGAGAGTAATGTGTACAAAAAACGAGAGAGGGTGGGAGAAAACTGTGGAAAGGGAAAATGGCTGAGAAACAAGTTTGAGGCTAGGATATTGATTACCAAAACGACTTTAACGTTCTCCTCAGCTTAATCAAACGTTAGACAGGCTTCTGCCTGACTATATGTCCCGACCTCTCTTTTCTTAGAGCATTTACTTTAGAAAACTTGCAAATATAAATTCTTTCTCTGACCTTTGAGAGGTAAATCTTCTCCCAGCCTACTACCAGTTTACCAAGAATGTCTTTCTTGAGGGCCCGGAAGCCAAGCCTTTGAAACATAATCAAGAAAGATGGAATCTCTATACCCCGGTTTTTATCCAAGGGTAGGAGCCTAACTTCGATACACACAAGGTAGCCAACTGGTAAACACCAGTGGCCTAATCACATTGACAACTTCCCTCCTTAAGGTTTTTTCCTCCAGTGCTTTTCCACTAGCTCCCTCTAGTGCTTAAAAAATCTCCCACCTTCTGTTTCAGTGGAATTGAGTTCCATCTCTTATTGCAATAGTCTTGAGTAAAGTCTTTCTTGACTATTTAACTCCAGCTGGTACAATTTTTCTTTGACACTGAAGAGAAAGTGAACTAGTGAGAAATTTCCATTGGTGATGAAACCTGAACAAAAATGAGTGACATTTGATTGTAAATAATTTATGTGCCATCCTACAATGGGCTACCACCCAAGAAAATCTGCCATAATGATTGTTACCTACAACTGCCTTTTTACAGAAAAAGTGGGGCAGTGTTTACAGGGATGAACTTTATAAAAGAATGGGAAGGAGAATGAGGTATGTCCTGACTCTGGAGGACATAAGCATTCTCTTGATTATTCATGGAATTCTTGATGAAGACTACCCAAAAGTATGGGATTGGAGATAAAGTCATATTTTAAAAAAAGGAGAGGGACTCCAGAAAGTTAGAGGACTTGGAGACCCTCTGTCAGCAATCATTAAGGATGTACTTTATATACACATGGATTCTGCCTCTGATTATTCATTACTGCATCCAGTCTTAGTCATGTCATTGCTAGGGAGGATTCCCTGACCGAAATAAGCTCTGAAAAATACTTATCATGAGCTATTTGTTACTGGGAAAGCCTTCTTTTTATGCTTACCTGGTACTGCAACTCTCTCTTTCTGTTACTGCCTCCTGCATCTCTGTTCCAAGTTCTGCATTGATAGATGGGCATTTTTACGTTACTTACTTTGGGATAGGGAAAATAATTTCCAGATTAGGATCTGAGCTACCTGTTGGGTAGAAACTAGGACACCATAGCCCTTCCTGTGTGACATCTTTAAATATCCACAATAAACACTGTGGCCCAAGGTGCTTATGGGTTTTTATTGTTTGTCCAATTCACAACTCTCATAAAATTATTAGCAATAACTCTGAGGGGGAAAATAAGTCAAAATAAAGTATGAGGAAACCAGACAGCCATCCAAACTTCATTGTAAAAAAGGGACTATTTCAAGGCTGGTCTGCTGGCGTAGTGGTTAAGTTTGCACACTCCTCTTTGGCAGCTTGAGGTTCACGGGTTTGGATCCGGGGCATGGACCCACCACCACTTATCAAGCCATCCTGTGGCAGGCTTCCCATATATAAAGTAGAGGAAGATGGGCACAGATGTTAGCCCAGGGCCAGTCTTCCTCAGCAAAAAGAGGAGGATTGGCAATAGATGTTAGCTCAGGGCTAATCTTCCTCACCAAAAAAAAAAAAGAGAGAGAGACTATTTCACTATAAGGAAGGCATATTTTTGGGAAAATTGATTTGTTGTTTCTCTATTATTCAATAGAATATATGAGTTGTAGTCCCAAATTTGCACTGGATGATGATATGACAATCTAGAAAATGAAATAATTAACCTGGTTGATATCTAAACTCCCTTCCACTCCTAAATTTATTTTCTAACTACTCATCTGTCTCACTTCTTTCCTTCATTTCCTTCCTTCTTTCCTTCCTCCCTTCCTCTCTCCCTCTGTCTCTCCCTTCCTTCCTTCTTCTCTTCCTTCCTTCCTCCCTTTCTCCTTCTTTTCCTTCCCTCTTTCCCTTCCTTCCTCCCTTCCTCCATTCTTCCCTTCTACCTTCCCTCACTCTATCCCTCCTTTTCTGGATTTCAATGGCAAGTGCAATATTTTCTACACCTCAAAACAATTTATTGATGGTAAACCACAACATTTTGAGGAAATACAAGGAAAATATTATAACCCCCATTGTCAACAGTGGAAAACAATTAAAATACTCTAGAAGGGGAGCATCATATTGTTCTCTCTACAGCAGTTGTATGTTATTCCCGAGTGAGAAATAATTTCCAGCTGGCAAAGGCAAACAGATTATTTTGAATGTACAGTATTAATTTAGTGCAATTACTATGATTAATGTTTTTAGAACAAAATTGTGAGGTTTTCCTAATGAATGAAGCTGAAATGTTTATCTTATAATAATGTTGTAGCATTGTATTAATATAAAGTGGAACAAAAAAACTAGAGAAGCATAGAACAGCCAAACCACAAATCTGAACACCAAAAATTTGCTTTTAAACATCATTACCTCACTACTATAAAATTTCCTAAACTGAAATGTAGAAAGTTTATTTGATATTTCCAATTGATATACTATTTCCTGAGGCTTAAATTCAATTTCCAGAGATTAAAACTATGTGAAAGAAAAAAAAAAAATCCCAGTAAAAAGGCATAGTTACAGATTTAGGCAATTAAAATAGTATCATTATACAGTGAGAGATATAAATGAGACAGCATGATACTTGCAAATACTAGAAAGTAATGGGCAACTTTCTATATAGAATTTATCTTTAATAAAAATAAATGGACTATAACGCGGTGGTTAAAAACTTGGTTTCTAAAGTGAGGAAGTTTGAACTTAAATTACAAGTTAATCTGTGTGGCCTTTTGCAAATTATTGATATTCTCTAAATCAGGGATCTTAAAACTTGAACTCTTGAGCGTTCACAAAGACTTTCCAAGGGCATGGCATGGGGGATGTTAGAAAGTCGATTTCCAGAACCTCAATTATGTGCTGCCTAGCAATGTACTTCCAGTCAAGGTACCACGCAAGTTCTCCTCTCTCACCTGCTCTATCCCAATTGTCCTTCTTCTAGTTGTGAAATTAAGGGGAAAATTCTCATCCAACCCAAATCCTTCTATGGAAAATTGTCCTTGGGTTTAAAAACTACTAGTGTGCCAAACAAATAGACAATTCAAGTTGCTTGTGTTGATGATGCCTCTTTGAATAGGGCACAAGAACCTCATTGTAGTGTATTATATTTTACCAAGTCCAAGTGTGACATTGGGAATGGAATGTTTTGTTTCTTGTTGGAAATACTGAATTCAGATATATTATAGGATAGGGAGTTGGGAATAAAGATCATTTTTATTTCAAAATCTTACCTCTTTCATGCTTTAATTATTGTCAAAGAACATATTTCTCCTGAAGCAGAAGCCCATCAGAGGAAAACAAAGAGAGCTGAGAGCAAGAGTAAGAAACAATGAAGGAGGGGGCACCTCAGTTCACCCAGGTGACAACTCATAGCAAAGCTCCCTGCCTTACATATTTCTGTATCAGTCTTTTCTCTCTCTCTCTTTCTCTGTAACTGTTCACAACTGTTTCCTATTAGAAGTCCTGCTGGTCCTTTTGAAGTCAATACATGAGATTAATTTCTAATTAGTAGCTTACACTCATAAGCTAAGATTAGCTTATAAAAAGTTTATCTGGAATAGGTTGAAATGAGTCTTTGAAATATTATAAGCTTTATTAACTGCATAATCAAAGCTATTCTTTACAGATGGCAAAAAGAAAATATTTCTGTCCAGCTCATCCTAGATTAAATCATAACAAATTATATAATCACATATTTGTTAGCATGTAAATTAATAAGATTTCATTGAACTTTCCTAATGTGAGAAGTTGTTATACTTGTTCCTCATTGGCCAAATAAAGTAAGAACACACAGAGCACCTGGGAGTGTATTACATTTTCATGTTACTAAATAAAAGCATACTTTTTGAACCTTCTGTGATTTCTTGGTAAAGTAAATTTCTCGTGTTATGAAATGACATAATTTCCAGCAAAGCTACTAACCAACAGGAACAAAATACTTTTCACCTTTATTTGGTTTTTTTGTCTGTGTGTTTATCATGTTTGAGAACACTGTTCTTAAAGTTGAACTTGGTGAAAATACAAGAGGATATATTCTACTCTATTCAAAGTCTGCTCAAAACAAGCATAGAGTATATTCTACATTCAGTTCTTAAATTGTTTTTGTGGCTTAAAAAGTATACTTAATATCCACATTTTCCATGTGTCATTGCTATAGAAAACATGGAATAATTTAAAAATTGGTGTTTAAAAAAACTCTTGGGGTAGGGAAAGAACCATCATTTTGAAACTTGTTTTCACTCAATATTTTATGCTGTACTATTGCAGACTACAGTGAGGGAATGAAATGCCCTTCTCTATATCCAAAGTCATCTGAGTAGCCTGCATGATGTTTCTCATTATTTAAAAAGCTTGATGTGTGAGACAAAATCCACAAGGAATTGATAATGCTGCCTGTTTTTGTTTTTGTTTATGTTTTGCAAAGTCAGATTTGTCAAATATGGACAACCAGAAGAAGAAATAGAGTATGTGAGCTATTGACTGTTGTGTACAACATAGAGTTCATTACTAAAATAGGAGCATATGGTCTCTAACTGCTTGCAAATGGATATGCATAAACACGGAGATAACTGTCAAGTAAGAATACATATCTATAAAAACAGAGTTTTAATATCTACTTCATTATTTCTGTAAATTGAATCTAGTGGCTGGTACCGTCCAGGGGATGTTGAATAAATAGTGGTTATTATGGGTAATCACCTCTTAACTTGACGTGAGTACACTTCATGTTATGAAAAATCTTTTAATGTGCTATAGAGTAATAGTTTCCCAACCTAATTTTGCATCAGAGTTACTTGTGGAGTTCTTTAAAAGCAAATTTCAGAATTTTAACGGAGCTGTAGAATCAAAAATTCTGCAGTTGGGTCTCTAAACCTTGATGCCCTGGTCATTTTTGAACCAATTTGTTGGGAGCAGTGGTTCTACAGATTTAAGTAGTCATAGACCCCTTCACAAACAAGTCTCCTTCCATACCGCTTAGCACTGGTCAGATTTCAGACTCCTTAATGCATGCCCAGTATTAGAACATTTTAAAGTATAGAAACACGGAAAGATCTTATAAGTTAAAATAATATGAAATTCTTAAAGGTAAATATTTTTACTTATAAATACTTTTAATATTTTGCAGTATATATTTTTGACTTTTTCTTTGTTCTATGAATAAGTATGAGAATTAGCATGGGGTGGCAATATCACAGGAAACATCATCAAATCTAAGAGGCCAATGATTGTAATATGCAACATTATTTTATGAAACACTAAAAGAGAAAAAAACTGAGTATTAAAATTTGACAAAATGCTTTCTTAACACACAATTTTTATTAGACTTATTTCAGGCACTATTTTAGACTTATTAAGGCACAAATGATATGACCCAATCGCCTTGGGCATTGACACTATAAATCTGTATTATGTCAGAGAACGAGAAAGTTTTGTTAGCTTTTCTTATTTGTCTAAACTTATGGTTTCACGTTTTCATCAACTGAGTCACATGTCACTGAAGGCCATGCAGCCTCTGTTGAAAGTCGGCAGGAATTTTCTGTCAAATCGATATTTGATGCCTTAATGATAGTTCTACATTATGCATGAATCTTTCCCACCAGCCGTTCATTGCTTAGAAGTGTCTTCCATCTATTAAGTGAGATTAGGAAATCTCCCCTTTCAATTCCCATTCTTGGCTGGTAATGATACAGATATTCCAGTTACAAACATATTACAGCTTCATCTACTTATCAGGAACGTCTTTTCTTAGGGCATGTAAAGCTCTTTATTGTTGATTTGCGAGGATCGTAGAGTGTCTGTTCAATTTCAGTAAATGATATCGTACAGTTTTCAAAAGTAGCTGCAGTTTAGAAACATATCAACCATATATGGACTTACAGTGCTCCAGTCGTTTGTCAACACATGGCATTGTTAGTAATTTTCACTATTCCGGTGGTTGTTTAATCATATCCTATTCTTGATTAACTTATATTTTTTCCAATTATTAATTGGAAAATATATAATATTAATAATTATTATTAACTCAGTATCAATGAGATTAAGCAACATTTTAAATGTTTCTTGGACATTTTCATAAACTGTCTTTTGAATTGCCTGTTCATTTCTTATGGCCATTTTTCTTTTCGACTGTATTTTTTCTTACTGATTTATAGAAATTCTTCATAGTTTCAAAAAACAAGCACTTTTTTTATTATATGTGTTGCATATATCTTCTACTCTGTGGCTTGTCTTTTCACTATTTTATTTGTGTCTTTGAATAAACACAATTTCTTAATTTCAATGTACTCTAGCTTATGAATATTTTCCTTTATGGTTGGTTTTGTGTGTGTGTTCAGTTAAAGAAATGTTTTTTTAACTCCCCCAAAAGGGAGGTAATTTTCTACATGATTATATGGTAGACTTATTGGTTTCCCTTTCACATTTAGAGTTTCAATTCATTCAGTGTAGCGTGTGAGGTAAGGGTCAAATTTATTTTACCTTTATTTTCACTTGCGTAACCAATAATCCAACATTGTTTATTGAATAGTCTATCATTTTCCCACTGCTCTGAAAATTCACCTTTGTTATATATTGGGTCTATGTTTGTCTGCCACTGGACTCTAATTCTGCTTCATTTCTCCATTTAGACAAATGGACCTTAGACCAACAACTGTCTTAACTATACAAGTTTTGTAAAAAGTCTTACTAGCTAATAGAGCAAGTTCTCCCACTTTCTTCTTCTGCTTCAGAATTTCCTGGCTAGTCTTGTATCTTTGTAATTCTATATAAATTTTAGAATAAGCTTTTCACATTCTAGAAAAAAATGTTGGGATTTTGGTTGAGATTGCACTGAATCTACAGATCAATTTGAGGAAAACTGACATTTTTACAATATTGAATCTTCCAATCCATGAAAAGTTTTATTTCTCTGTTATGAATGTTTTTCCCTCAGTTATAATCTATATATTTCTTTGTAGAGATCTTGCACATTTTAGTGAAGTTTATTCCCATGTTTTGCTTTTTTAATATTTCTGAAGTTATTGTAAATGATGCTTTTTAATGTCTGTAGGAATGTTAGTGATGTTTCTTTTTCCACTTCTCTATTGGTTGTTCTACTTCCTTTGCTTTTTATTATTCTTCAGTTTATCCAGGTACTTATCAATGTTTTAGTCTTCAAAGTATCAGCTTTTAGTTTTGTTAGGTCTCTATAATGTATGTTTGTTTTCTATCTTTATAATTTTGGTTCTTATATTTATAATTTATTTCCTTCTATTTTCTTTAGATGTCATTTGCTGCAATTTTCTCATGTTGCTTAGAGCAATGCTTAGCTCATTAATTTTCAGCCATTCACCTTTTCTGATACAAGGCTACCCATTTGCTCTAACCACAGCTTTAGCTGCACTCTAAAGTTCTGATTTATGGTGTTCTGGTATCACTTAGTTCAAAACGTTTTCTAATTTTCATTTTAACTCATTCTTTGACCCACGTATTATTGTAGAAGTATATTTTTAAATTTCCAAATATTTATGGATTTTCTAGTAATCGTCTTATTGAGTTATAGTTTATTTGTATTGATTTCAATTTTTCCTGGACTGGAAGCAGAATGCAAAGTTAATGAGAAAGTACAGAGACATAAACCAAATGGTTGGCTAGGTAGCGGTCAGTAAGCTGGCTATGAAATTTGGATTCCTTAGGAAAGCCAAAACATTTTGTGTGTTTTTTTAAAACTCATATTGATTTATAATGAAATATGATTATTGTTTATTCCATGAGATTACTTGTAAATGCATGTTAAAATCAGCATGATAGGAGAAAATAGAGGTATCTTAAAAGAAGTTTGGGGGTTTTTTTAAGGGCTCGAAATCTATGAGGTGATGGACTTTGGAGGAGAAATTCTTCCTAATTCTTTAGGTGGTGGTATTTATAAACTGAGTCATTTACTTACTTATTTGGCCAATGTTTGTTGAGCACTACTATGTGTCATGCATTATGTTATATACAAGTGAAATAACCTTGACCAAGAGAGCCAGAGTCTCTTTCCTCATTGAGCTTAAGATCTAGTTCCAGGTATTGGGAACTGAGTCAAAAATATGCCAGGCTGTTATTTTGTTTGGGTTTGCTCTGAACAGCATAACCATGTATATATTCTAAGACTTCTTTAGGAAATGAATGATATGGTACCATGTGCTTTTCTATTAATAAACTCAAATTTTACAGTCATAAATTTTTTTTCCCAGCATGCAAAGAGAACTTAACTATATGTGGAAATAATTATTTTTTATGCAGCACAGAATTTGGACTTTGAAAATACATTGCTTAAAATGGTCAGAAATTATTACTACTGGAGTTAATTTTGCACAGATTTGCATCATTTAGGCAGAAGCTGAAAATGTTGTAAGACAATTCAAGAATATATTTTATAATGTTTCTTAACACTGCCTTATGAGAGTTGCACCTTAAGACAAATTGTATATGATTGCCTGCTAAATCTACTAGTCAACTTTTCTCTCTATTCTTTAACAATAGGGAAAGTAAGCCCTCAGAATAAATATCAAGATATATCAATATAAGAGTAACAGTTGGACAGTGTATAGACTGCCAACATAAGTGGAAAAAAAAACACATATAAATCAAGTAATCAGAAGGGTCTATTTCCTTTCCATCTTGCTATAGGTAAACTTGAAGAAAACTAAGTAGAAAACATGATTTAAAGGAAAAAAATAGGACAAAAGTACAGTCAGTCTTCATTATTACAGATTCCATGTTTACAAATCCACCTACTTGCTGAAATGCATTTGTAACCCCAAAATCAATACTTGAACCCATTTCACGGTCATTGGCAGACATGCATAGAGTATTGAAAAATTTGAAGTCACCTTTAGATCATGTTCCCAACTGACATCAAACAAGATGATGTTCTGCCTTCTTGTTTCAGCTCTCATTCCGTAAAGTGTCCTTTCTGCAGTTTATTTAGTGCCACATTATTTGCATTTTTGTACTTTTTTGTTGGTGATTTCACTGCTTAAAATGGTCTCCAAAGCATAGTGCTGAAATGCTGTCTAGTTTTCCTAAGCATGAGAATGATGTGCTTTATGGAGAAAATACATGTGGTAGATAAGTTTCATTTAGGCATGAATTATAGTGTTCTTGGCCATAAGTCCAAGGTTAATGAATCAGCAACATCTTTAAACATGGTGTTTTTAGACAGAAACACACATAAAATAAAGTTTGTACTGACTGGTTGACAAAAAATGTGAGCAAAGGCTCTGAGGAACCTAACCCTGTATTTTCCCTAGGAGGAATGGGTCAGTATTCGCTAATTCAATGTTCACAGCAACCTTATAGAACATAACTTCTGTAGTAATGAGCATCAGCTGTACTTTGGTAGGATCTAGGAAGACAGAAGCTTGAGGAGCATCTGATAAAACTATACATGACGATACTAAAGAGCACCCAATTTAAGCCAAAATTTTTTTCTCGTTGCAGTCAAAGGAAAGAAACCAAACCAAAAGTGGCTCAAAGACAGAGAATAAAATGAAACAAGGATTGCCTCTAGGGGAACCAGAGGAAGAGAAAATAGAAACTAAGGCATCTCAATCTTTAAATAACTTTGGAAACTAGTCCAAAGTTTTCCACTTCAACAGAGTTCACTAGATAGCTTCAAAAGGTCATTCTGTTCCCATAGGATCCATCATTATCTCACCCTGGGTGGCTTAAGATATTGAAGCTAGAAATATTTCTTTATGCATAAGAATAAATTTATTTTTTTCCTTATTGGAGTATTTATTCTTTTTTTTACTGATTTCACAAATAGCAACTCAACCCTGTCTATATGTGTAGCCAAAATTCGTCCAATGCTTGACATCAAGTATAATGTATTGTGCACAGCAGGACTCTACAAATATCTGTTGAATGTATGAATTAGTGAAAAACGAATTATACACATTTGGGATTCAGCGGTAGGGACAGATATGCATGGCCATCAAGGGGCTATTTTTAAAGTCACAATACTACTCATCCCATGTAGCAAGTTCATCAGGAAGGTCATTTCAAGAAAGTGATCTGCTATGCAGAGAAAGAGCTCCAGCCAAAAGTATGATAACTAATTAAAATGCCTCTTACTGACTGTAAATAAATTATAAATATTTGATGAGAAATCTCAACTGTTCAAAAAAAAATCACTAGGTGCTATACTTAGATCCTCCCTAAATCAAGTTAAAAATAAAATCAAATGGATTAAGAAAAGTATAATCCCCCTAGAAAGAATCACTTGCTTTTGAATAGCAGACTTTGTTGTCTCAACATTTTTATAAGTATGAAACCACAAAAAGCTTGGCAAAGGATAAGATCTGACTTAGAATCCATTTGCCTTAAAAACCTAGCCATGAAGAAATCAAGAGGCCTTTCAATATACCAATCATGAGTTCCAAAGGGAGGGTAGGGCTTGGTGGGAAATTAAGACTGGCATGAACCAGAACTGGAAATTATTTGTAAACTGAGAAGTTAATTAGGGTGAGAAGACAGTTTCTGTGCTTGGGCGAGATAGTAATATAGTGTCTACTTATTCTTGAACAAGGGTGGACAGACTCTGACCCTTGAGCCAAATCTAGCCAACAGCCTGTAGTAATAGTTTCAATGAAACAACCAACCTTATTCACGTATATATCATCTTCGACTGCTTTCTCACTACAACAGCAAAGTTGAGTAGTTGCTATAAAGACCATATGGTTTGAAAAGCCTAAAATATTTACTATCTGGACCTTTATAGAAAATGTTTGCCAACCTCTGTTCTCAATTAATATTTCCTATCTAGAGTTAAGAATAAGGCTCTGTATATTCTGTTTTGTTTACCATTTCTTTGCAGATGTTTTCAATATTTTCTTAATATTGAGTGAAAGTCATAATGTAAAATATCAAATTTGATTTCCATTGAATGGCTTCCTTACTCTTTTACTAAATTGATATTAGATGGCTGTACATTCTGTTTTTGTTCTTAGCATCTATTCCACAATAAACTTTATTGTTTTATTAAACCAAATATTTCTGATACTAACTACAGAAAATTAGATTGAGAAAACAGAATACTGTGTAATATAAATAACATATAATAAAATTATATGATTTAAGTCTCTTTCTTTTTCTACTTTCATTTTTTTCCCCCATGGATCTAGGAGCTGATACTAAAAAATTAAAAATAATAGTATAAATGCTTGTTTCTGACCTGAGCTTGTTACCTACCTCATAATCATATTTGGAGCTTCAGTTGCTTATCTCTCATATAGTATATTATTTTTTAAAAATACTATTTCATCTTGTTCAAAGTGATTTGAAAATATATGTTGCTCTCACTTTTCAGGGGCATTATTTCCTTTGAACTCTGAAAGAATTATTATATTAAATATCAGGTTTCATTTCATTAGTACTGCCCTTAACTGAAGAAATATAATATCCTTCTTAGAAAGAAATCAACCTTTGGGGGAAATGTAGTTTAAACCATTCAAAATAAGTGAAGAAACAAAATTACAACTTAATATCTAATATTTTACTTTGCCAAATATGATATTATAATGACACAAGAAAGAATGATACAAAGCACATAACTAAAGCACAGCCCAAATAGTATGAGTTGCTATAGAATTTGGTAAGCTATGAGCCAATTGATAACCCTTTTTATTTTAAGATGTGAATTCAAGGACATAGAACTATGCCGGCCAGAAGAGATACTATTTTACATTTGATTGTCTAATGCTGTTTTGTTAAAGTGATATTAAGGGTATGCAAATAAACTGAATTTTCCCTATTTTTTGAATGATCTAAATATATATAATTGCATATCAAATGGAACTTTTCCTGTTGTCTCAGAATTCCTGGTGAAGATTCAAAAAGGGCAATATAGGTAATAAACCTCTCCACATTCTGAAGAGTTTCTAGACACATAGTCATGGGATTTACTAAGATTTGACCAGACCTCTGCTTCCTTCACTCCTACTACCCCTTCTAGCTTGAGTAAGAAAAAGGCTCAAATTCATCAGAGGAAAGAATTCATCTGAGTGTTCAGCTGTATGATTAATAAGAAACATAGTGACACTCTCTGCCACAAGCAAAGCTAATTGGGCTCCAATAGAATCCTCCACAGAGATTAGGGAGCCTATTGAAGGCAAGGCCCATGTAACATTCTCCAGATGGATGTTTGCTGAACTGGAGAAACTTGTGCCAGTGTGCTGGCGTAGATTGGGATGAAGAGTTGTTGGAAGAGACTGGCATACATCCTCTTGGAGTTTCAAGGCATGTGTGAATATGGAGGCTAAAAGCTGATTCTCTTCCACACATTTCTGAAAATCAGATTCCAGATGGAGCAGACACAGAAAGTGGAATGACAAGAGAGGGAAACATTGGGAATGCCATATATGTCCACTCTTTAGTGTGGTAAGAATTAGGGTTGACATAAAATACAAGATACCCAGTTAAATTTGAATTTCAGGTAGACAACAAATAATTTTTAATGTAAGCGTGTCCTAAATATTGCATGAGACGTACTTATTTCAGATATGATTCCTTGTTTATTTGAAATTCAAATTTAAGTTGATGACCTTTATTTTTATTTGCTAAATCTGACCAACCTGGCTAGAATGCATGAGTGAATTAGTTCAAGTAGTGCTAGCTGCTATGACAAACTCCATAGTGTAAAATGATTCAAGTAGGATAGAATTTATTTCTTGCTCGTGAAAATTACAAAGGAGCAAGCAGCTCTTCTTTAACTGGATCCAGATTTATTTTATCTTGTGATTCCATCATTTTCAAAGGTGCCTTCCAAGGTCTCTGTGCTCATCTGCCTCAAGAAGGCAGATGTAAAAATAACATGGCGGGGGATGGCCAGGTGGCACAGTGATTGAGTTTGGCACACTCTGCTTCAGTGGCCCAGGGTTTGCGGGTTTGGATCCCAGTCATGGACCTACACCACTCGTCCACAGCCATACTGTGGTGGCATCCCACATGCAAAATAGAGGAAGATGGGTATAGATGTTAGCTCAGGGTCACTCTTCCTCAAGCAAAAAGAGGAAGATTGGCAATAGGTGTTAGTTCAGGGCCAATCTTCCTCACCAAAAAAAAATTAGAAAGAACAGGGAGGATTGCACATGGGAAGTTGTAGTGGGTCAGGCCTGGAAATGGCACTTTTACACTCACATTTCATTGGCTAGAACCCAGTCACACATTCATATCAAATTCAAGGAAAGTTGGGAATTGCAGAATAACTTTGTGCCCGGAAAGAAAAGGAAATGGGTTTGGCGAACAACTAGCCAATCTCTAGCATACTGAGTTTCCATGTACCAGTGGAAATTCTGGAAATTAGCTTTGCCCAAAGTTTCTAGAAGGATCTTTGCCAAGAAAGCTTCCTCAACAGAGAGGAGATTCAGTAATGACAGACTAATGAAATACCTGTGAATGAACACAAAATGGAGAAAGCTAGTGATTAGACACAGTGTATTTCCCATATCAGTAAACTGTTCACTGTGAGGATCCCAACAGACAGTCTTCATAAGCCCACAAACACAATCTAAATGAAATTAAGCATTCAAATACTTGTAACAGCACCACAGATTCCAAATGTTTATTTCTCTTTCCCTAATGCCTTTTTCACCCCTGTGGGAACCAGGAATACAGGGAAAGAAGGTAGCAAGAATGAAAAAGCAGATTATACCATCTACACTGCAGGTCAGGCCAAAATGAGAGGTGGGAACAATGGGGAAAGAGAATCACTCAACCGAATGTGAGAATGAATTTATTTGATTCTGACTAATCAATACACAGAAGTGGCCAGAAAGCTGCCATTTCTACTCAGATTTCTACTTACTTAAGGCTCGGAGAAGGAAAATCTAAAATGGAATTGAAGACAATGGTTGATGAAAAACTAATTAATATCCTGTTTATATCCCACATCTATCATTCAGATTCCTCGATAACCTGATTACATATAAAAAGAAGTTGTAAATTCTGGATGCTTCTAGCCTCAAATAATACCTATTAGTAATCAACAAGTGTTTCCTCAGAAGCAAACCTTTTTTCTGCTTTTTTTTTCAATCCTATTGAATTTAAAACAGCCATGTGTCGGGGGCCGCCTGGTGGCGCAGCGGTTTACTCTGCGCTTGGCAGCCCGGGGTTCGCGGGTTCGGATCCCGGGTGCCCACGGACGCACTGCCTGTTAGCCATGCCGTGGCGGCATCCCATATAACGTGGAGGAAGATGGGCACGGATTTTAGCCCAGGGCCAGTCTTCCTCAGCAAAAAGGGGAGGATTGGCAACAGATGTTAGCTCAGGGCTGGTCTTCCCCACAAAAAAATAATAATAATAAATAAATAAATAAATAAAACAGCCATGTGTCTTATATATAATTGAATTCTAGCCAGGAACAGCTAAAGTACAGAACCAGACGGAAGTTTTGCTTTATGTTGTCTGGTGGAGATTGATCCCAGGGGCCAAAAGCTCTAGTTCAAGACTTGATTGAAGGGAGAAGAAAAAGGGGGGAAAAAGGGAAGGAGAGTTGTGAAAATTGGCAATAAAGATTGCTACAAATCATAGTTGCTAACAAAAGGCCACAGTTGTTCTTCTGACATCACTGGCTTACAGCATATAAAGTTCTTCTGGGTTGCGCTTAAAATATTTTAAATCTCATACTAGGGTTATTAAAACTTAACAGAGAGTACTTATATTTTTAAAAGTATCATAAATATTTTACTGCAAACTGTTTTGACATATATGAAAACAACACGATCCAAAGATATTTTTATTGTATTTCATTGTAACACATTTCTTAAACATTTCCCAAGTTCTCTAAGTGGGTAGATAGGAAACAATACTGAAAAAAAAGAGCAATAATCAGGATAATCAGGCAAGCACACCGTCAGGATATCTCAGTAATTTATCACCAGCGTGGGAAGATGCTGGCATTTACTTGTGCTTAAAACAGGTGTTCCAGAAATGTCTTAAATATTGATAGTTGCATTATCATCTCCATAAAAATTAATGTGTTGTTGAAGCTACAATTAGCAGAAAAGAAATAAATATTGGAAAAAATGTAGATCAGCTTTTATGTTATGATATTCTTAGTGTTGTAAGAGTCCATTTATTAAAATGTGACATTTCTCAACAATTTTTATTGTAGTTCTCACAATGTCTCCTTAAAAATCGTCTATTTTAGGGGCCAGCTCAGTGGTTAAGTTTGCACGCTCTGCTTCAGCAGCCCAGGGTTCACAGGTTTGGATCCCGGGTGTGGACCTACACACTGCTCATCAAGCCATGCTGTTGTGGTGTCCCACATATAAAATAGAGAAAGACTGGCACAGATGTTAGCTAAGGGCTAATTTTCCTCACCAAGAAAAAAAAATCATCTATTTTGTAAATGTAAACTGGTAAAGCTACTGTGGAAACCAGTATGGAGGGTCCTCAAAAATTTAAAAATAGTGGGGCAGGACTGGTGGTGTAGTGGTTAAGTTTGTGCACTCCACTTCGGTGGCCCAGGGTTTAGCAGGTTCAGACCCCAGGAGCAGACAGATGCACTGCTTGTCAAGCCATGCTGTGGCGGCATTCCATATAAAGTAGAGGAAGATGGGCATGGATGTTAGCCCAGGGCCAGTCTTCCTCAGTAAGAAAGAGGAGGAATGGCAACGGATGTTAGCTCTGGGCTAGTCTTCCTCACACACACACACAAAAATTAAGTAGAACTACTATATATGATCCAGCAATCCCATTTCTGGGCATGTATCCAAAGGAAACTAAACCATCATCTCAAAGAGATATTCATACTCCCATTGCTCATTGCAGCATTATTCACAATAGTGAAGAGGTGGAAAAAAATCTAAGTGTCCATCAGCGAAAGAATAGATTGAGCAAATGTGGTACGTATGTAAAATAGAACATTATTCAGCCTTTAAAAAGAAAAAAATCCTGTCATTTGCAACAACATGGATGAACCTGGAGGGCATTATGCTAAGTGAAATACACCAGACAGAGAAAGGCAAATACTGCATGGTATCACTTATATGTGGAAACTAAAAAAAAAAAAACATCAAACTCACAGAAGCAGAGAGTAGAAAAGTGGTTTCCAGAGATTGGAAAGTGGGAGAAATAGGGAGAGGTTGATAAAAGGGTACAAACTTTCAGTTATAAGATGAATAAAATCTGAGGATCTAATGCGTAATGTACAATGTATTGTACAATTGAAATTTACTAAGAGAGTAGAACATAAATGTTCTCACCCAAAAAAGTGATGGATGTGTTAAATGACTCAGTGGGGAAAGTCCTTTCACAATGTATATGTGTATCAAATCATCACACTGTACTCTTTAAATAACAATTTCATTTGTCAGTTATATCTCAATAAAGCTGAAAAAAGCATTTATTTTAATAAATTGATCATCAATTGCTAAAAAAATGTACTCGGCAGGTGTTAAATGACCCTATCAGGTAAGAAAAGAATCATCATATCCCACCACTTACTCAAAAGTCACTTGGGAAAGTGACAGGCACAACAAAAGTGCATACAATTTGTCAATTGGGAATTAGATTTGTAAAGTTTATTGTTTTATGAAATGAGAGTGACCGACTTCTAGTTTCCTACTTCCCATTGTTCTAGGTTCATTCTCCTCACTCAACATTTAACTGAATGATGGGTGGAGGCGGTAATGCATGGTTAAAATGCAAGAATAGTTAAAAGCATGGATTTTAGAGATAAATTGCCTGGATTCAAATCTTGACTCTTGCATCTACTAGTTACGTGACACTCACAAGTTATCTAAACTTTCTCTGCCTCGTTTTCTCGTCAATGAGATGAGAAAAATAATAACTCTCATGTGAGGATTCAGTGAGTTAAATATAAAAACAGAAGAACCTCGAACATAGTAAATACTACGCAATTGTTAGTACTTCTTACCTTTGGGGTTTAACATACCTTTGTTTATTTCTCTGTATCTGCTTATGTTACCCAACCAAGTGGGCTCGCCTCCTGGTGAGTTAAATAAGACTCTACACCAGTGGAAGTTGTCTCACAAAGTAAAGTGTATTTGCAGCAAATAGGAGGCCGTGAAGAATCATTTCCAAAGTTATGGCGTCCCTGAACAAAGGGAAGAATGACCTTTTATTTCGGATGGGGAATGAATATTCAAATGGGAGAGGTGGGCATTTGCTTGCACAGGCTCTGTAGGAAGACATGCTTCCACAGACAGTGCAGGTTCAGTAATGGGGCCTAAGCTCCACCTGGAGAGATCTTAGCATTAAAGGTAAAGCAAAGGTCATGGGCTCAGCTCTCATGGTGAGTGAGGCTTGGTCACTTTCAAGGTGGTTGGTGGTTACATCTCCTTAACATACAAAAGGAAAAAAAACAACTTGGAAAAACAGTTAAATACTTCCAAACCCACCCTGGAGTTTCTTGGGGCACCTAGTTGGTGACACATATTGATTTTTTTTTTCTGCAGTAGTAACCATTTTTAAGTGTACAACTCAGAGGCATTAATTGCGTTCACAATGCTATGCAACTATCACCACTATCTAATTTAAAACCTTTTTCATCATCCCAAACAGAAACTCTGTAAACACTAAATAATAACTCCCCATTCATCCCTTCCATCATCCCCTCGTAAACATTTTTATTTCAAAGTTTGGTTTTATTTAAAAATTGTAAAGATTTGTATATTCTTTTTATTACATATAATAAGCAATCTTTAGCTTAAAGTTAAAACTCTCACATTTAAAGTTTTTTAAAGCTGTTTTTGAAATGTAAACATTTTAAAAGAGCCGAAAAAGCTGAATATGTCTTGCAGCACACGTTTATCCTTAAATATTCACATCTCAAAGCTGTTTTGAAAAGACTGAAAAAAAAGGGCTAAAAATAATTTACAATTGGCAATGATTAAAATCTCCTTATCTTGGGAAGGGCATATTAATGACACATAATGAATTTAAAGTTACAAGCTTTTAACAGTTTAATCAAGCATGCAGTTCGTACCAGAATACAAATGGTCTTAAATTGTCACGGCACTTGTTTTTGGAGTGATTATTGTATCAGGAAAAACATACTTCACCCAAACCACAGCATCCATTTTCAAATGCTCTTTTCAAAGAGTTTCTGATTTTCAACTTAGGACAGAAGAATCGCACTTAATTACTGCATCTCTAACATATGGGATCCATGATAGACTACACCAGGCCATTCACAGGAACTGCAATGTACAGAACAATAAGGCCAATCCCTTCTTATGTCACCAAAGAGAAGCACAAATGGCAAATATAAAACAAAAACGGTTAATAATTGTTGCAAGATAATCTTGCTTCAAACATTTTCTTCAATTGCTTCAGGGGGCCCATGAAAAAGCTCAGACTGGCCAATGCAGCAAAAGCTCCCAGGATACACAACAGTGAAAAAGTTCTATGTCACCAGGAAGCCATAAGCAATCCAGTTCCAAGTATAGAACAGAAACGCCACATACAAAGCATATGACAAATCACTTCAATCTGATGTTGAAACTAAAGGACAAGCCATCCAGGACCTTTGTGGTCAGGCCCTGCTCCTTGTCACTCTCTCCACTCAGGACTTTCCACAGCTCCTCCATGGCCTTGTGCTGGGCAGCACTGGTGGCCATTCCTTCACCCGTCCTTCCTCCCCTCTAGGAAATCCGTGGTAATCTTTAATCTACTTTCTATCTCTATGAATTGCCTATTCTAGATATCTCATCAAAAGGAGTCATACAATATTTGTCTTTTTATTTCACATACAATATTTTCAAGGTTCATCCATGTTGTAGCATGCATCAAAATTTCATTCCTTTTTAAGCCTTAATAATATTCCATAGTTTGTACATGCCGCATTTTGTTTATCTATTCATCTGTTGATGGACAAGAGGTGTTTCCACCTCTTGGTATTGTGTATAGTGCTGCAATGAACATTGGCATAAAATATCTGTTTGGAGCCTGTTTTCAGTTTTGGGGGGTATAAACCTAGGAGTAGAATGGCTGGGTCATATGGTAACTCTATGTTTAGCTTTTTGAGAAACAGCCAAAATGTTTTCCCTTCTCATCATTTTCCACTCCTACCAGCAATGTACCAGGGTTCCAGTTTCTCCATGACCTCATCAACACTTATTTTCATTTTTTTCTCTTATTATATCCATTCTAGTACATATGATGTGATATCTTATTGTGGTTTTGATTTGCATTTCCCTAGTGACTGACACTGAACATTTTTTCATATTCTTTTTTCTTTTTTTTTTTTGAGGAAGTTTGGCCCTGAGCTAACATGTGTTGCCAATCTCCCTCTTTTTTTTTCCTTCTTTCTCCCCAAAGCCCCAGTACATAGTTGTATACCTTAGTTGTGGGTCCTTCTAGTTCTTCTATGTGGGATGCTGCCTCAGCGTGGCTTGATGAGTGGTGAGTAGGTCCGCACCCAGGATCCGAACCAGTGAACCCTGGGCTGCCAAAGCAGAACACGTGAACATAACTGCTATGCCACTGGGCCAACCTCAGGTTTTTCATGCTCTTATAGGCCATTTGTATATATTTGGAGTCTATTCAAGTCTCTTGCCCATGGTTTGCCCTTTTGTTGTTGAGTTTTAAGAGTTCTTCACACATGTTGGATTTTATTTTATTTTATTATTATTTTTTTGTGTGTGAGGAAGACCAGCCCTGAGCTAACATCCGTTGCCAATCCTCCTCTTTTTGCTGAGGAAGACTGGCCCTGGGCTAACATCCATGCCCATCTTCCTCTACTTTATATGGGACGCTGCCATGGCATGGCTGACGAGCAGTGCATCGGCGGGCGCCTGGGATCCGAACCCGCGAACCCCGGACTGCCAAGCGCGGACTAAACCGCTGCGCCACCGGGCGGCCCCCATGTTGGATTTTAAATACTTACCAGGTATATGATTTGCAAATATTTCCTCCTATTCTTTAGGTTGTCTTCTCAATTCCTTGATAATGTCCTTTAATACACAAAAGGTTTAAATTTTGATGAAGTTCAATTTATCTTTTTTTTCTTTTGTTGCTCGTGCTTTCAGTGTCATATTTAAAAATCCATTACCAATCCTGAGGTCATAAAGATTTACTCCTCTGTTTTCTTCAAAGAGTTTCATGGTTTTAGAACTTACATTTACATTGTTGATGCATCTTTAGTTAATTTTTGAATATGATATGAGGTAGGTGCCCAACAAAATCTTTTGCACATAGAAATCCAATTATTCCAGCACCATTTGTTGAAGGGACTATTCTTTTCCCATTGAGTGGACTTGGCACCCTTGTCAAAAATCAATTGGCGGGGGCACGCCTGGTGGCACAGTGGTTAAGTTCACATGCTCCGCTTCAGCGGCCTGGGGTTTGCTGGATCAGAGCCTGGGCGTGGACCTATGCACTGCTCATCAAGCCATGCTGAGGCAGCGTCCCACGTAGAGCAACTAGAAGGATGCACAACTATGACATACAACTATCTACTGAGGCTTTGGGGAGAAAAAAAAAAAAGCAAATTATTTCTGTACTCTCAATTCTTTCATTGATCTATATATCTATCTATCTGCCTGTACCACACTGTTTTGACTACTGCAGAATTGTTGTAAGTTTTGAAAATGGAAAGTGTGAATTCTCCATCTTTGTTCTTGTCTTTCAAAATTGTTTTGTCTATCTGAGACCTCTTGCAGTTTCATATGAATTTGAGAATTGGCTTTTCCATATCTTCAAAAAAAGTTGTTTAAATTTTGATAAGAATTGCATTGAATCTGTAGATTGCTTTGAGTATTACTTACACTTAACAATATTACATATTCCTACCCCAAAACATGAAATGTATTTCCATTTATTTAGGTCTTCTGATTTTTTGTTTGTTGATCTTGTTCCCTGCAACTTTGCTTAATGTATTAGCTCTAGTAGCTTTGTTGTGGTTGATTTTTTTAAAAGACTGTTTCCATTTTACCTCTACAATCCCTTCTCCCCACTTATGATAAGTTTAAAAATAAGAATTCTCAATTTTGGTCCCCCTATGAAATTCAAGAGAGTCTAGGGACCACCTAAAATAACATGACAAACTTACTATGTATGTACAGTTTTCTGGGGAGTGGTTAACTGCTTTCATGGGAACCTAGATGGTTATGATAATTTCTCCCTAGCCCCCAAAAAGTTAAGTTCCACTGTTTTAAAGGAAAACTAACTGCCAGAATTTTTAAAAAATGCATCTTGTTAAACACATTGGAAAATAATGGGGGGAGATGTATGACTATGATGGAAAACTCAGAATATTGATTTTCTTTATTGAGTAAAATGAAATAAAATATATTTATATGTTTCCATTTCTCCTGATTTAGAAAAGAATAAATCATATTCTGTACTAAGTTTTCTTTACAACTAAAACATTATGAGTTAGATAAGCATTTATTAAGTGCACATATTTCCTTTCCACGCCTTGGTCTTTGTGTAGATATGGAGTAGTAGTTCTTAAATTGTGGTCCTGGAGAAGCAGGAGCAGCAACTGGATGCTGGTTAGAAATGCAAATTTTGTGACTCCAGCCTGGACCTACTGAATCTGAAACCCTGGAAAGAGGCCAAGCAATCTGTTTTAATAAGGAGATTCAGAAGCAGGGTAGAATTTGAGACCCACTAGTAAATAAAGATAATAAAATGCTTATGACCTCAGGTGAATGGCTTCTCTACTTACCTGCTTTAATTTTGCAAAGCCAGCATCAGATCAGAGGCTCTGATTATATTCAGTATTCAATAAGTGTTTATTTTGAATAGGCAACTATTACCTAATTAAACGCTGAGCTAGATTCTGGGAACAGGGAAAGAAGGCAAAGCATCTGCACTCAGGGAGCAACAAATGTGCATAAAATCCTTTTGAATCACTGCTAAGCCAAGGGCTATAACAGAGTTATCCCCAGAGGGTGCCATTAGAACCTAGAAAAGTATTACTTAGCTGCCTAGGTGGAATAGGCAGGGATAGTGGAAGGTTACTCAGAGGAAGAGAACCTAAGTTGAGTTTTAAAGAATGAATAGACGTTTTCCAGAATGACAGTGAGTGAAGAGCACTTACTGTGCGGGTAATTAGACATGGAAATCTGATACAGCAAGTCTTGTGAGGATTTGAGAAATAAAAAGTCTTTTCCTTTTGGTGGTGATGTAGTGCACACAGAAGCTGATTGTGCATAGCCAAAAATAAAAATAGAGAGATAATAAAGCCTGGGTCGTGAAGAGCCTTGAGTACCATGCTTAGGTAAGTGGCATCGACCCAGTAGGCAATGTGCATGATGGATGTATTTTAAGCTAGAAAGTAAAACAAAGATCCTTAAATTTTAGAATAATGATTTTGTCAGCTGATTAGGTGATGACTGGGAAAGGAGTCAGAGTGGAGAGAGAGAAATGTGTTAGATGTTTGTTACATATTTATTACAATAACTTGCTAAGACATCTAAAGGGAAACAGTAGTTTGGACACAAATATGAATTTGTTCATAGCACTAGTATTTGTAGTTTAAGACATGAATTTCCTATTATTTACAACATGTCAGTGATGTCTTCATTGTCATAAAAGGTGAAAACTCTTTCGAACAATTGTCTTTAAACATCTCGATAAAGGATGTAGTGAGTCTATTACAAAATATTGGTTTTGTTTTAAGTCAATGAAGAAAAACGTCTGCACAGATGATTTTTCCATTTTTTCCTCAAATCTGTCACTTCAAGGTGCATTTGAAATGTATACTTAGAAACATTTACTGAATAATTGGTTTATAAGTATGACCTATAAGGTCCTCAGTTCAGGATAAAAGAAAATAAATCAATTGTGTTCAAAATAGTAAAATATAGCTTTAATAGCATGGAATTTTCAAGACAGACAAACCATTTTGTTTGTTCTTACTGAACCTATATTAACAGTCAATTGATAATTTTCAAATTGGGGTCTATATCTTATTTCCTCATATAAAAAAAAATTTACACAAGTGAAAGTAATGATTTTCTCCTTTCATCTTTTTATTCTTCCTTCCTAATACTCCCATCACACTTCTTCAGTGCATTTAATTAAAATAATGATCTTTCCTCTTTTGTTCTTTCTTCCTTTCTGATTGCTTGGATCCTGTAGATTCAAGGGACCCATGTACCTAGGAGTGTGAGTGTCATCTCCCATATACCCAGAGAAACTCCTATGACAGGCAGCTATAGCCGTGAAGGGCTAGACAATTTATGTAGCGAGATCAGAAAAGACCAAAAGATGTCACCACTAAATTGCAAAATCAACACTAACTTCTGATTAAGCAGATGGAATATAATATTTCAGGAAATCTAAACTCTCAAAGGTTATCATTTTAATAATGAAAGAAGGTAAAATATTTAATAAGTTGTTAAGAAAAATTATCCAAACTTGGAAATAAATGAAAAGGAGGTCTGCCTGTCCTTTCAAAGTCATACTGGAACAGCCTGCTTGTGATCTTCCCCTCTTTTTTTTTGGTGAGGAAGACTAGCCCTGAGCTAACATCTGTTGCCAATCCTCTTTTTTCTTTGCTGAGGAATACTGGCCCTGGGCTGACATCCATGCCCATCTTCCTCTATTTTATATGGAACGCCACCATAGGATGGCTTGACAAGCGGTGCATCTGTCCACGCCTGGGATCCGAACCTGCGAACCCCAGGCCGCTGAAGCAGAGCGCGCGAACTTAACCACTACACTACGGGCTGGCCTCCGATCTTCCCTTCTCGATGTTCTGACCTACAGGATCTCAGATTTGTTTAACCAGTCCCCACAAATAAGCCAATTCCTTGAAATAAACAAATAAATATGTGTTTGGGAGGAGCCAGTATATCCACATGTCTTACTTATTCTGCTTCCCTGGTTGAACCCTGACTGATAAACCTCGTTAATGAATTAAATAAGCCTTTGACATGTTTATTCTATATTTATATGAAAGTCATCTTTTTCGACTTTTAAAAACTTTTACTTTAACAAGGTAAATAGCAAACATCAGCAATAGTTCCTTTGGGCTCTGCTAACCTTAACATAGGGAGAAACCAAACATTGTGCCTATTTGAAACAAGTTTCTTTCCATGTTTCCAAAGTAACTAAGTTGTACTGAGTTGTAATAGTGACACTATTAAGGAATGATCCTAAATAATAACTATTTAGAAATAATATTATTTAGAAAGTGGGTTACCTAATTTCTTATTTAGCATATAGATCCAGTTCAATTTTGAGGAGTAACTTTGCAAGAATGTTTCAAACAAGATACTCTAGGGCTGGAATTCTCACTGACATTCACTTATTTTGCTTATCTCTCATTCGGTCTGATTGCTCTAGCCAGGTGTAACGGGGACAGGAAAAACACAAAGGACCTAATGACCAGGTAAGCTGCTCTGCTCAGATACAGCATCCTATCAGTCAGTTGAAATCAACAAGATGGAATGGCAACTAAGAAGCACCTCTGGGAAAGGCCAACTATTTATATGAAGTGTTTCAGTCAACTGAGTCAGAAACATGACTCATGATGACTTTTGGCAGCTGGAGGGACAGAAAAGATTGTTATTTTTTCCAAATGAGCCCAGGGAGAGTTGCATCTGGTGAACAAGCATCCTTTTCAAATAGCCCTGGAGATTCGAAAAAAGATGGGTTAAGAGAGGGACGATAATTAAAAACTGGAAGAAATGAAAGTGAGTAAGAAAGGGGGAAAGATGACACAGATGAAAAGAGAAAAAATGACAGGGCAAAGATGCTCTTTCAAATCACTGCCACACACCACAAAGAGGAAAGCAAGCAGTCTGTGGGATTTTTCTGTTGGTGACTCAACAGTGACATGATTAGTTGTCGCTCAGATATGGACGGGGTTTGTGAGCCAACTAGGGCCTTTACTAGACTGGGAGGGTGCGATGGGAGAATTGGCAGACCACTGCTCCTTGTGACTGAAAGAGGAAGGGTGTAGTCTGTTTGCACTTATCCTGCATTTCATCAGTTCAACTTGTGATGTTTTCATTCACTTAAAAAAAAATGATGAAGTGATCCCCAATGGGTGTGTTTCACTTTCTAAACAATAAAGACGTCTGTTTTTTCGGTGATGCTAGAAGAGCAAATTTTCACCAACCGCTTTTTCCACATTACACAGGGAGGGTATTCAATATCCAAGTGGGTGGCTCCCTGAAAGGGACCAATTTTGGAAACCCCCACCTAAAAAACGTTTTGGATTTTTATGGTTCTTTTCATCTAAAGATCTCAAGGGATTACCAAGCAAAATATGAAATCCCTGACAACATTTTGAGGTGGTAGCAGACAAGAATTGCTGACGTCCTTTGGCAGATGAAAAAACGGTGGACCAAATGAGGGTACCATGAGGCAGAAAATAACAATAGAACCAAGAATCCCATGCCTCCAGCTATTGCTGCCTCTGAAACTTTTATACACCACTGCCATAATAGTCTCGCTGTGATTATGCACAAAATATTACCCCTTTATTAAAATACTGCCGTTACTCATGTGTCAGTGTGTATCCTGAATGAGGTTCACATATTCAAGGTCAGAGGCAATTTCCAAGATGTATGTTACATAAACTTGAATATTTAGTAGAGTTTTGTACCTTTAATAATCATAAGATTCCTTTGGTTGATATTAATTTACTTGTGCGATTAACAGTTTGGAGGGGTAATTATGCACATGAGAATTATAGGGTTTTATTTCATTAGAAATTGAATTTTCAGTAGAATATGCCACTTGACTTTATTTTGCAAGTGAATTATTTAAATTTGACAAATGGGAGGGAAAAAAGATTAGCAAATACATCTTTTATGTTCTTGAAATAGCTATGCTTTATTTAAAAAATAAATTTTCTTCATTCTCAAATAAACCTTTTGCATTTCACTATACTGTTGACTATAATTCAAGTTGACTATAGGCCTGAGAGTTTTCCCAGGAATAGGTTAAATCAATTAGCATTGGTCTTATCCAGTCACTAGAAATGCAAAACAAATATGCAGAATATTAAGTAGACTTCCTCTAAGTTCCAGAGCTCATATACCTTCCATGACCTAAAGGATATATAATCAAATGAGCTGCAAAGAATGCTCTTTTTTGTAATATTAGTAAAAATCTTTGCCAAATTAATCTCTGTTCCAAGTTTCAGAAAATTCCTCATATACATATTTTAATATATTTAAAATGCTGAATCTAGAATTGGAGACCATTAAATGGCTCATATTTATTTTCTTGAATTTCAAAATGTAGCCAGTGCCAAAAAGCCTCTGGGTGTATGTACAAAATTTGTAAAAATACATAAAAACCTACTGAACCAAAACCACAGTGGAACTCACAGTAACTTTCCAGACAGCATAATTCACCACTTAGTCACTGGGGAATGCCAATCTCAAAAGATAGATTTTACACTAGGCCAAGAAGATCAACAAAAATAAACCCTTCTTGGACTGGGAACAAAAGGAAAGCCCAGTTCCAATGGCTTTAAAACAATACTAATATTAATGATAATAATAATAATAAATTAACTGTCTATTGTAGTGTGCCAACATTTAATCGAAAATTTTTTAAACATTGTGCCTTTTGAAGTGATACTGAATAACCAAGAAAATTAGACTATGTGGTATTAACTGTTTTCTATTTGTTGTACACTGAGCTCCATATTTCTTCCTGGTTTCCTATCAGATTAGTAGAGAAGCTAAAGTAAATGTATTTAACCACATGAGAGAATTATAGTGAGTTATCAACTCTCTTATCCCCCGGTAGTCTGAGACGAGGTAAGGAGCATAGCAAGTCCCATTCACTCTATCTCCAACAAAGATCCCCGCTTACTTGTCTCCATCTCCTTTCCAAACACTGCCCTCATTCAGACTGGAGGGATCTCTTGTCTGAGCAGCTATAATAGCCTCTTCTCTTCTGCTCCCTCTCTTCTGCTTCTCTCGTCTTCACCTTCCCCTACCAACACAATTTCTCATTTTGGTCTCTCCTCAGCAGTTTGACTTATCTTTTAAGAAATGGTAATTAGATCACTTCATTCTCTGGCTTATAATTTCCAGTAGCTTCTCAGTGCACTTAGAATAAAATCCAATTCCTACAAGGATCTACACAATATGTATATATCACCTGCCTATTTCTCTAAAGTGCATATATATACAACCCCAGTGACTACAGTATGGCAATGAAATGCTGAAGTTAATATGATTTGTTAGTTGTTTAGCCTTCTGTTTCTTTAAATATATACACATGTATAAATCTAAGAAATTATATTGTGGATATGGATTTCAGGTGGCTTAGCAGGAAAGAGAATCTATCTGTAGTAAAAAAAGATAAAACATGGAAAGTTATATTAGGTACATTGTGCATAAATCGAAAACCCTGGTTTCCATTTCATTCTACAGCATTCTGTGCCTTTCTTCTGCAATAACAAATGCAGAACTTTCATGCAAATAACTTATAAAAGTCTATTCTTGGGGGCTTAGTGTGGCTAAAACCAAAATGAAATAGATACCAGAGTAAAGAATAACAGAGGAATACTATGACATATTGTATGACATCAAAGGACCTAGGTTTCGGCCTGGTTTTGCCCACTGTGTGATGTTAGGGAAAAAATAATGTCTTAGACTCTACTCCTTTGTCTGTAAGATAAGTGTGTTAACTAGATGACATCTGCACCCTTCACAAATGTATTATGGGGTGAATATACAAATAAATGGGATGGATGAATGTGTAAATGATGACAGTTTGACATTAAACTCTCTTTTTTGCTCGCATTCCTATTACCCTTATCCTTCTCTGCACTATTAAAATGGTAGGAATATTGGCCTTGGGGTTCTGAGTAGGGCATTCAAGTATAGCTTAGAACAAAGATCTCAATTGAGAAGCTAAATGGATTTTAAAATTCGTAACACAATTGTCGAAAAGCCAAAGAGTTATTCATATGTAAGACCCCAGGCATTTATTAGGGGGACAGTTTCAGTTTGTGGTTTTAAGTTACAGAAAAAGTCTTGTCTTGGAAAAACAGGAGGCAGAGCCTAGAGGACTAAATAAAGCCTATGAAACAAGTGTTGAGTGAGGATGGTAACAAAGAGCAACGTCTCTGCTACACAGGAAAGAAATATTCAACACACACACACTTCTAGACAAGGAAGAAGTTTGGAGAATATTTGAAGGCAATAGTTTAAGATTTAGATGTTCTCTGGCTCCCTGAGAAGAAAACCAGAATCCCACACTTCTGAGTCATGACCTGTTGACTTGGGGGAGAAAAGAAAATGGGATATAAATACCCAGAAGGAATTGGTAAAATCCAATGGAGAGAATATGTATCTTACTTCACAGGAAATATTCAAGGAAAATTTCCAGCCCGTCAAAATTCTTCATTCAGAGAGGTGCCAGGATGTTAAGACACAACTGAAAAGAGATTAGAATTGTCTGAGAGAGGAGTTTCCACAGATGAGCCTAAGGATATGCCTTACAAAGTCCCCATCAGGACTAAGAGTGGAAGGGAGAGCAGATGAGAGAACTCTCAAGGGGCCAGGGGAGGTATAAGCACACTCAGAAGGTCTTCTTTAGACTGAATGGACTGTGGCCAGGAGTTGGGACAGGACAGACTACATGACCAGAGACCACAAGTGACCAGGGAAGGTCACTGTGGATGCCAATCTACAAAGCCCCCAAATCAGACAGAGCAAGGAACACCAACAGCAGATGGATGACCAAACCATGGCACTTATGTCAGACTCCCTCAGGAGGAATATTATGTTTGTAAATCAGAAGTGCCTTAGTTATCTAGAAGTTTCTAGATTAAGCATGTTACACCATCTGTGAAAATGGGAGTTCCACAACCAAGTTAAGTTCCCTTATTATAAAATGAAGACAAAATTAACTCACATAAGTACACAACTGAATTGTGACTGTAAAACATCTAATCTCTTATAAATGTGCATCAGGGTTGCTGGAAGGTGGCATTTTAATTTATTGTTGTTGTTCTCATTATTATTATTGAGAGAATGGGTCATGTAAAACTTACCAGCTGCTGCCACTTCTAGCAGCAGAGACCACAAATCTCTGTAGAGCAGTGTGCCCGTCACTAAGACAGTTGGTCAGAATGGCAGCTGGAGGTGTGGAACCATCTATTCTTCACTGTAGGTAGCTAGAACAGAAAATGAACTCTTCCAATTTCCTCACTGCTTTTTTTCCTTTCTCCACAGAGAAAATTTAAGGAAGTATGATGGCCTCCATGAGAGAAAACTTTTCATACAATACTGATATATAAAAGTATCCCTTAATTTGAATATAAAGACATGTGACATCCTGGAGCTCAACCTGTTGAAGGGGAACATAATTTTACGAAGGAAATACTGCAACTTACTGCATGGGACATGGACAAATATTAAGAGAGAGTCAAATTATGTACAAGTCTTCCTTAACTACCTAAAGTCTTATGAATGTATTTAAAATAAGAGGTCATAAAGAAAATTGAATCAGAAACATTAACTATGTAGCATAATCCATGAACTCAAGATTATAAGAAGATACTATATACATTTAAAAGATTTAGTTTTATACTCTGTTGCTAATTAAAAGTTTATATACATGTATTGTATTCCTCAGTCACAGATAGAGGAAACTTTATCTAGTAACTTTACAAATCCTTGGACTCATTAAGACTTACAGTAGGTAAGAATTACTCAGCCCTCCCTCTAACCACGTGAAGAGAGGTAGAGAATCAAAAAGAAAATCATATCTCTTGATTATGTATCAAGTGTAGAACTGTCAGGATTCTATGGAAAAAAAGGTAGACAATGAAAAAGAGATGTCTATTTCTATATTCCATTATTTGAGAAGTTGTTGTCTTGAACCAAATATACTCTGATAAGAAATGTAAACTAAATAAAATGTTTAGGCAACAATGCCAATAGCTAAAGGATCGCAATTGTTTGTAGAGAATTTCCAGTCCTCTAGAAATATGTTTTAAGTAGTCTGCCAACATATGTTTCAATTGCCAAGTCTTATAAAATGTAGTCTTTCCTGAATATTTTGAAAAATACTTGCAATAGCTATATTCAGTAAAACCTCATTTATCTAATAACACCTCATTCAAAAATAGAGTGCAATTTGAAGACTACAATTCTATAGCTGTATAGATAGTTTTCTGTTAATATTGATCATTTGTTTTGAAATAAAGTTTCAAGGTCACAGAAGTGTATGTAAGGAAACCAATTTGGCTACTCACCAATAGTGAAATGACACTATGCTTCTCCATATGCAAATGGGGCAAAGACCACATTCAAAGTACCAGGATCACTTCATGACACATTTGCCCTATAAAGTAGTCCCCCCTTATTCATGGGGGGATACGTTCCAAGACCCCCAGTGGATGCCTGAAACCGAGGATAGTATTGACCCTATATATACTATGTTTTTTCCTATACATACATACCTATGATGAAGTTTAATTTATAAATTAGGCATAGTAAGAGATTAATGGTGATTTGGGGCCATTATTAAGTACAATAAGGGTTACTTGAATGCAAGCACTGTGATACCATGAAGGCTGATCTTATAACCGAGATGGCAGCTTAGTGACTGACAGGCGGGTTGCATATACAACAGCGTGGATACACTGGATAAAGGGATGATTCATGTTCTGGGTGGGGTGGAGTGGGATGGCGTGATAACTCATCACACTATTCAGAATGGTGCCCGATTTAAAACTTATGAAACATTTATTCCTGGAATTTTCCATTTAATATTTTCAGACCACAGTTGACCATAGGAAACTGTAACTGTGAAAAGTGAAACAGCAGATAAAGGAGGACTACTGTATATTTAAATGTCTTCCACACTAAAACCCAATCACCATGACAGAAATAATCACGAAGTGGTCTCTATTCGTTCCCTTGCAAGGTCACTAAAACAAATGGGCTAACCCTGGCATTTCTATTCACATGAGAAACAGCAGCCTAAATTAGGACTATATAATAGAGAAAAAAGAAAAACCTTATAAATATTGCCCTATATTGTTGATAATATTAACCTTTTACTTTAGTATCTTCCCAAAACCCACAAACATTTTTTAAAAGATTATTCTAAGTTAACAAGAAAAAAAAAAGAATAGCTACTATAGGTTTATTTTTATTTTTTAGAATTAATTTATTTTTCTGAATTTGTAATGAAGGCACAGGGAACAGAGTTCAAATGATAGTAAGCTGTAAACAATAAAACGAAATTTTCTGTTCCACTCCTACCCAGCTTTTCTCCCCAAAGGCAACCACTGTTACTACCTCCTTGGATATTTTTCCACAGATATCCTATATACATATAAGTATGTACATGTATATTTCTTTTTAAACCCATGAATGTTAGCATGATATGGAGCCTTTTCTATATCTTGAATTTTCTCACAATATAAATAGGAGATTTTTCGGTTTCATTGCATATAAAGACTTCTTATTCTTTTTAATATCTGCATGACATTCCATTGGATGGATTTACAATAATTTATTTGAACAGTCCCCATTGGTGTACATTTTTCAGTGCTGCAATGGCTACTCTTATACATACATTATTCTCTGCACATGAAAGTATATCTGTAAGATAAATTCCTAAAAACTTAATTGCTGAGACAGAGGAATGCATTGACATTTGTGATTAGATAAAAAAAGCTGTATTTAATTCCAGTTATATCAATTTATGCTCCCATTTAAAGTATGAAAGAATCTATTTCCTCATACTCTAGGGTTTAGAACCTATTTATTGCCATTTTAAAAGTTACTAAATTGAAGACTTATTTGCCTACCACTGCAAAAAAGAAAAAAATACAAATATGAATTAGAAGTGAAAGGTTTGCATGTTTACTTTTAATAAAATCAAATATAATCTCCAAATCTAAATTTTCTTTGAATGGATAAACTGACGTTATTTTTCACAAAGCCAATTTATTTAAGACTAATAATTCTCTCCAAATTTCAGCATCATTGCAAATAAATCAAAAGAAAACTTCAATATGAACGGAAACAGTACAATCAGTAGAAATCTATGCAGTTCTTCATTGATATTTGAGAGAGGCAGAGAATGCTAGCAATAGATTTAAGATCATTCAACAGACATCAAATATTTAATTCTATTTTTTCCCAATTTACTTATTTTCTCAATATTTTATGTCTTTTTTCTAAAGAGGAAAACCCAGGACCTTAGTTCCCCCAAATAAAGTACACTTTTAGAGATTAAAAGAAAAATCTTCAGCAAAATTTTTCCTTTTTCAATTACCAGTTTCAATTTACTACTTTTTTTGAACAAATTGGTGGACTTCTGCATAAAAACACTACTCTTAACTTTAATACTTGAGAAATTCCAAGACTACAATGCTTGATTAAGAGTTACTTGGTAACAGTATTTTCTTTTAAACAAAATCACATTTTACGTTTAAAAATTAATCAATTAAAAAGCATCAAGTTGATAAATATATTTTTCCATATTATACTTTAGCATGAAGTTTTTATATTCAAAAGAGCCACATGGCTCTAAAATATCCCAAATGCCTTTGAGGTGTTAATATTTTTCTATTTATCCATAAGATATGGATTAAATTTTAAAGCAAGGAGAAAAGAACTTCTTGAGAACTGAAATACGGTTGTGAATAAATTTCACTGCCCACGACACTTTACTTGCTACCTAATTTTCTCTAGGTTGGCTAACCTTCCCTTACATTTCTTTTCATATCAGTACACATTCAGACTTGCTTTTGCTCTGACACAGCCCCAGTAGTTTTAACCTGATACTTTGAAGCATGAGGCATCAGAGTTAAGTGAAACTCCTTGGGTATCAAAAATGTTCCTACAAAGAACTGCTCAACTGAAATTTGTCTCTCTTAGAGATTCAAGAAAAGGTATGCACAAGACTGGCTCTCTGATCCTCTTCAACCAGACTCCAGTGATGCCTCATGTAAGGATCTGGCAGGGCTACTAGCTTGACCCATCTTTGACCACTGCTGGGGTAAAGGAATATCCAGGCACAACCAAAATACAGTGGCAGGAGGTCAGTTACACTGAGGAATTTGAATGAGACCCTCAGAGAAGAAGAAAGAAGGGATGCCTGGGGAAATGAGATGGAAAGAAGAGCCTGAAGTGTGTCTCCAGTTTGTTCCAGATGCCCAGCTCCAGAGATACTTGTCTGAGCAAAACCTGAAAGAAAGACTTTCATGAGACACCAAGGCATAATCATAAGGCATCAGCATCTCATAAATTATTAGTATTCTCCTCAGTGACTGTGTATTAGCCCCATTCTTGCAATGAGGTTTCATTATATGGAAATAAATTTTTGGAAATTTCTTACAATTAGAATTATCAGTTTATTGATATTTTGTAAGTCATAAAAATATGTTGGTGCCGTTGGCTTTTTCCACAGTACATGGACTTAAAGCACTTAAAAACAGTTTTCTATCTTATCTTCCCACTATGATGCATAATCAGCAATGTCGTCAGCTGTCTTTCTAAAGTGAGGCCTTATCAGCTGGCTCCCAACATCACCCACATCATTTGGTCCTCACCACCAAGAGATAAAGTCCAAAATTCTGGAGTATTTGATATACTATTCAGGATCTAGCTCCAATTAACTTCTAAGTCACGTCTCTCTCCATTCACCTACATACATTTTGCATTATAGACATTAAACACTTCTTGAAGTTCCTCAAACATAATGTTTTTTTATGTTACTGTGCAATGGTTCTTATCAGTCTACATGGTATACCCCTATTGTTTCTTTAAGGTAAATCATATGCTACCTCTTCTGTGAGGCCTCAGTAATCACTACAGAAAAATTAGTAACTTCTCCCACCATGATCTCACAAATCTACTAGAGATTCTCTTAACTTATGTTGTAATTATTTCTCTATATGTGTTTACCCTTCATTAGACTATTGGTTAATTTTCAGGACTTGATTTTAACATTTGCATACCTAATGCCTACATAAGATTTGACCCATAGTAGGTAATCAATAAATGTGTGTTGAATAGATGAATAAACAATGAATTAAATACGCAAATGAAGTCAAACGCACAGAAAATCTACAGTTATTTTTCTTCTAGAATGCTGCTTCACTTTTAATACCCCAACTTTATAGAAAATATGTACTTCTTAACACAGTATTTTCCAGCCAATATTTATATAAAAAATTACATTTATGTCTCTAAAACACAATATGACCTTTTTAAACAAATTTCATGGGAAAAGTAATTTTTCAAATAGAATTGATAGAATGTCAGAATCAGATAAACATTTTGAGAAGCAGGCCAAATCTCAACAAAGGGGGTATTCATCTTACATGTTGCTGGCACTAAGAATGACCATGTTATGACAAAGATACCATGTTTTTTGCTGTTGTTTTGCGTTTTTTTGAGAGAGATTGGCCCTGTGTTAACATCTGTTGCAATCTTCCTCTTTTTCTTTTTTCTCCCCAAAGCCCCAGTACATAGTTGTGTATCACAGTTGCAGAGTTGTAGCTCTTCTATATGGGACGCCACCTCAGCGTGGCTTGATGAGCGGTGAGTAGGTCCGCGCCCAAGATCTGAACCGACGAACCCAGGCTGCCAAAGTGGAATGCGCAAACTTAACCACGATGCCACTGGGTCTGCCCCCAAGCTATGTTTTTTAAGAAGCATATCAATTACATTCAGTGATCTGGAAGAAATTTTAAAAATATTTAACAGATACTCATATTTAAAAATTTGACTGTTTTTTAAGAAATTGGGAATGTGGGGCTGAAGTATAACATTTTTTTCCTGTTTAAAATAATGGGAAGTTCTTGGTTACCATTTTCATTCAGACTGTTTGATTTTGAGGAACAGATTATTGTTAATAAATGGCAGATAACATTAACATCCAAGTCGTGTTATTTATTGTGAGAAATATAAAAATAAAAATGATTTGTGCCCTGTCTGCAAGGAGCTTACAGTTTAGTTCACATCTCAGAAATATGATAGGATCACAAGTAATTTTCATTTCCAATGCTAGCTCATGAAATTGTGGTGGCTGCATAGGGTGCTATGTTAGTAAGGATTCTGAGGCCACAGCCCAACTTGAGAGAACACCCTGATGATTAGTGATGTTTGTAACAGAAACATGGTTGCCACCACTGCTCTAGAGGTTCACAGGAAATGCAAGCACTTGAAGTGATAAATTAAAATCTCCTGAAAGAGGTGACCCTTAACCTGGGCAGGGTAATTTTAGGAATAGGAATGGAAAGAAGTGGTCAAAGTGAAACAGTGCCAAAAGCAAAGTTTAGAAGAGAAAGAACTGGGAAAATTCAATGAAAGTAAGTAGTCACTTTGGTTGAAGCCAAATGTATTTCTCTTGTCCTCAAAGTGGGAGCATAGTGTAGCTCCTAAGAAAGTCTCTTTCAATTTGACACAAATGACCCACGAGAAGCCTCTTCAATGGAACAGCAATCTCACAGTGACTTGGAAAATTAAAACTGACAGCTATCCATCGCTAGTATATGGGAGGAACTAATGTTAATTATAAGACAAAATGTACTAAGTAAAGAAAAAAAAGTGGAAAAAAATCTTGGCATACCCTTGATTCAGTTAATGAAACATAGCCTGGAAAAAATAAAACATATAGCACTGTAGGTAATAATCTAATCAGTAGGGAATAGTAATAAAAAGAGGGAGAAATTTTAGTTGTCATGAAATTACAGAGTTGCGACTTTTCAGGAGCTAAGCTCAAGAAGAGAAAGAAATTATTTCTACCTACTGATAGAATAAAACCCCAAAAACCTCAGACCTCAATTTCCAACAACAGCTTCCCAGCAAATTATGTATCTCACATAATCACTTCAGACTTCCTAGGAGCTCTACATCCTGGGGTATTAGTCCTGACAGAAACACAAACACTTCACTATCATCCTTAAATTGGCCTCAGAGTCATCCTCATGAAGAGGAAATGAGAGTTAGTATGTTTGCGTGGAAGGGAGGAGAGGCTGACTGACAGCACTAAATTTGTTTTCATATCAATTTATTTGCTACTTTTATTTAATCTCTTTCTGGTCTTTTCTACATTAAAAAAAATCTTGCTTTCTTATTTTTAGCCTCTTTTACCAATCTTGTCTCAAGCTAATAGTAATCTTTATAGCACATAAATTGCTTCTGTGTATATCAGCTGTCTTGTACATCACCTAATGCATAAAATCTGATTCTTTTCTATCTTGAACATTTTTCTGCCCACTATCCATCCAAATGTTTCAATGCCTGTTGTACTAGTCTGGGTTTAACCAGAGTAATGGAAGTAGTAGGAGACATATATTAAGAGATTTATTCCAAGGAAGTGGCTTACATGATCATGGGGGCTAGCCAGGCAAGCCATCAGGAAGAGCAGGCTGGAACTTTCCAGCATGGATTGAAGCTATTATCCACAGGCAGAATTTCATCTTCTCTCAGGGGTGTTTCAGGTTTTAAGGCCCTGCTTTTAAGATCTTTCAACCTATTGAAATGGCCAACCAAGATTATCTGGGATAATCTCCTTTACTTAAAGTCAACTGATTATGGACTTTAAGCACATCTAAAAATTAACTTCATAGCAACATGCAAATTAATGCTTAATTGAAAAACTGGGTACTGAAGCCTAGACAAATTAATGGTCAAAAAAAACCACCGGGGCCTACCCCTTGTCAATTTGGCTATACCCATCTCATTAAACCATACTTACTATTCAGATTAAGACAATAACAAAGTCATTTCCATCTAACATGATACACTATCCTCTATATAGTTAAAAATGCATTAATACTTAACTCCAGAAGAAGATTCAGTCCTTCTGGGTTGTTCACACTTCTCCTTTGATAACCTATAACTTAAATACTGTGGTATACAATTAACTATTGTTAATATATCTTATGTTAGATAAAGAGATGAGAGGGAAGAAAGCAAAAATATTGGGCAAATATATATGCAAATATATTCATAACAAAATAAGCAAGAAATATTCAAAACCATTACAGTCCTTTTTTCTGCAACTAGTCACATGGTTGTAGTTGGCATTTATAACTACCTTCTTCCACTGCCCACTATTTACTCCCTTTGCACTCAGCCACCACCTCAGCTGGTTACAGTTCTTTCTGTAGCAAAGTGACCCAAACCTTCATTCAGGAAGATTCTGAACCATTAGAACTCCTGCCTGAATTGAGTTGTTTTAGTTTTCCATTGACTTGAATTATAGGATATGGTAGAACTAAAATGTATCTTAAGGGATCTCCTGTGTTCCGGACATAATCTTCCACACTTCCATTTTGTAGTAGCAATTTTCCCTTTGTTATTAATATCAAGCACCCCAGCCAGTACTGTAACTCCCTTCTTTGCCTGTTGATTCAAAGGTGAAAGGATCACAAAGTGGCTGGGTGGCAATCTCAACTTCCAATCCAACAGAATAATTGTTGTGTCTCCTGGTGGAAGCATTCATCCCAATGGAACTAAATCCTCTAGACCAGCAGAGTCTAAGGTTGTAAGGACTGGAAGCAAAGATTTTGCTAGTGGAACACTAGGAGTAATAGACAGTGGAGCCAATCCCATTTCTGTGCTTTCATTTCTGGACCAGTGGATCCTGGCTAAGGGAGAAACAGCATCGTATATTGGATGCTGATTTAGAGTATATACAGCCTCCTGCGGGGCACTGTCCCAACCCTGAAAATATGGCCACCTCACTGACATTGCAACTGAGTCTTTAAAATGTCATTTAACCGTTCTAGCAAGACAGCTGCTTCAGGATGCTGGAGAACATGGTGAAAACCAGTGAATTCCATGAGCATGGCCCATTGCCCCACTTCTTTTGCTGTGAATGAGTTCCTTGATCAGAAGCACTGCTGTGTGGAATATGGTGATGGGGAATTAGGCATTCTGTCAGTCCACAGATGGTAGTTTTGGCAGAAGCATTGTGTGCAGGGAAGGCAAATCCACATCCAGAGTGTCTACTCGAATAAGAACAAAATACTGCCCTTTTCATAATGGAAGTGGTCCAATATTATTAACCTGCTGTCAGTTAGCTGGTTGATCACTCCAAAAAATGGTACTATATTGCAGATTCAGTGTTGGTCTCTGTTGCTGTCAGGTTGGGAACTCAGCAGTGACTGTAGTCCGGTCAGCCTTAGCAAGTGGAGGTCCCCGCTGTTGAGCTCATGCACAACCTCCATCCACCATGGCGACTTTGTTCATGAGCCCATTGGGCAATGACAGGAATGGCTGGGGAAAGAGGCTGACTGGTATTCACAGAATGAGTCTTCCTATCCACTGCATTATTAAAATCCTCCTCTGCTGAGGTCACCCTTTTGTAAGCATTAACAAGGGGCACAAATATCTTTACAATCTTTGTCCATTTGGAAAGAGCTATCTACAAATATTTTCCCCAGTCTTCCTTGTCATGAATTTTGTAATCGTATTTCTTCCAAGTCCCTGTCCATTCAGCCAAATCATTGGTCAGAGTCCATGAATAGGCATAGACTCATAACTCTGGCCATTTTTTCTTCCAGGCAAAATAAACAACCAGGTGCATTGCTCAAAGTGCTGCCCACTAGGAGGATTTTCCTTCACCACTTCACCACTATCCTTCAGGGATATCCCAGAAAGGGGTATAGTAATAGAGTTGACCACTTTCAGGTGGTGCCTGCATCTCACTCAAAACCATCTCTAAATCAGGCCTGAGTTTTCTCTTCCCCAGTGAACTGGTCATAGGGAATTTCCCATGAGGTCATAAGTGCAAGCTGAGAGATAGAAGGCAATGTAGCAAGAGTAGGGGTCTTGGGCATTTGGGCTACTTCCTTATGCAACTTACTTATTCCTTTAGGGCCTGCTCAAGCATGATCTTATATATACCACCCTCATTTCATAGCGGAATGCTCCCCGTACACGCCCCACTTTATGGCTTCATGTGCCAAACAACACCCAGTTCACAATGGAAAGCTCAGTTCATATGATAATTTGGTGGCCCATGGTTAAGCATTCAGTATCTACTAAGGCCAAGTATAGACAGACAGATGACAGATGATAGATAGATAGATACATAAATAGATACATAGATAGATACATAGATAGATACATAGATAGATACATAGATACATAGATACATAGATAGATAGATAGATAGATAGATAGATAGATAGATAGAGATTTTATAGATTCTGTTTCCCCAGAAAATCCTAACTAATACAGTCCATATCAATAAATTTGGCCTGATTCCACTTTATGTTTTTTCCCCCATTATCCTACACTCTTAATATTTATTCCCATACATATTCCCCAGATTTCTAGCTACATAAATTAAGAAAACAAAAACAAAAACATGCAGTCATGCAGTTCTTTTGGTATGCAGTGCAGTGCACTTCCTGGCAGGTCACACTTGTTCCTCTTCTTTTGCTGCCTGCTGAGACTTAAGTCTAGCTATGGGTCTAGAAACGAAGACAGTTACTGTAGGTAGGTTGTGAGGAAAATCAGTAGTGCTTTGCAAGGTGACTACTGCAGAGGAGGCCAGTACAGGTGATCCAGGCTAAGGAAGACTAACCTCCTCATAACTGAATATTTTACATTATTTAAAAAATGTGTTAGTCTTATCAAATATACTCACGCACATACACACACACACGATTCATCCTATAATTTAGCATCTTCCCCATATTTCTGGTAACATGTTCCTCTACTCTCATATGTATTGAGGTATATTGGAGACAAAAAAAAAATCACTGGATGACTATTAAACATTTTCTAGATTTTCGTCATAAGCAAGTTTTCATGTTCTACTACAAATTAGCAAAGAGGAAAAATGAAAGACTCAGATGGAGCTGTGGAAGTTATTATTTTGCAAGAGTCCAAACGCAGCTATAAAATGCATATTCTTTGAGGTGATTCATCATTATTTTATAAACATTTACATTCTCGTTTTTCTTTATCCATGTTAGTGGTTCATTTCTTGCTTCTACCACTCAATCCATCAGCCTCGTCACAGACATTGTTTCCTTTATACATCAGGAATTCCCACTGATTTCAAAATGCATTTTTTGTCTTGTTTTTGTAACAAATGCATCTCTACTATCTCTTTGGTTGCACTGGGAGATTTATATATAATTTATATATATATATTTTTTAAGAATTTCATATTAGCAAAAACTAGGAAAAAAGAACTACCATTTATTGAGAAGTCATTACATACAAAGCACTGTACTAATTATATAAAAATGAGAGAGAGGGACACTTCCTTCCTTCTATAAAATCCTGTTGTAGAGTCTGTATGAAAGATAAAGTTACTATAATATTGTCTCTGTCTTTAATGGAAAAGACAGATAGGTAAGCATATGTAGTTATATGAGGGAAAATAAAGTGTTAGAATGAGATGCGAGTAGACTGCTAAGGCCATGTGTGATACACAGAATTCTAAGATGGCTCCCTAGATTCCCATCCCCTGGTGCACATGCCCTGTACAATCCCCTCCGCCTGAGTCTTAGAAAGATTTGTGAATATGAGATATCACTTCCACGATTATGTTACATTTTAAGGCTGAAGGGATTTTGCAGATTTAATTAAATCCTGAATCAGTTGACTTTGAGTTAACCAAAAGGGAGATTGTCCTAGGTGGGCCTGAGTTAATCGGATTAACTTTTAAAAGAAGTCAACTACCCAAAACAGCAGCAGATACTCACTTCCGTTGGCCTTGAAGAAGCAAACCAGTATATTATAGAGAGGGCCACGTGGCAGAAAATTGCAAGCCCCTCCAGGAGCTGAGAGCCTCAGTCTGACAACCACAAGAAACTGACTTCTGCCAAGAATCTAAACGAGCTCAGAAGAGGACTTTAGCTCCAAATGAGAGTGAAGTTTGGCCAACACCTTGATTTTCACCTTGTGAGACCCTGAATGAGAATTCAGCTACACTGTGACCGAACTTCCAACCCATGGAAACTAAGATAATAAATGGGTATTGTTTAAACACTATGTAAGCTAAGTTTGTAATAAATCGTTATGCAGTAATAGAAACTGATACAGCTTACAAAAGGGAAAATAAGTAATTCAACATGAATTCACCAATATTTAATTTTAAGATAATTTTCCAAACAGATCAGAAGCCTTTTCTAAGTGCTTTTCTCTTTTGATCCTAGCTGTTAGTGCTGATTTTAAACATTTCCTGTCTTCCCAAAAGAGATGTGCTGCTAGGCATATCTGCCAGTGAAATAAGCAGCCAGCCAAGTGACAAAGAAGGAAGAGAATCGCAACTCCAGCGAAATCAACTGAGGGAAGAAAAGAGCAAGCCGGCCTTGAATGTTGCCACAGGCTTACTTCTCTGAGATTTCAGAGTCCATATTCTAATCAGGGTTTCTATCTTTCATCACTCAGACACAAATTCTCTGAATTCAATAAGCCAGTGGTTTCAGAATGATTTGGGCAGATCTGTATATTATTGGGAAAAGTTTCTCTTTTACAAGAATTCCTTAACTTGGTGAGAATTATTTCTCTCTAATATTTTTCCCACTCCAAATATGGGTGCCCAACTTCCTTATGTGTAGACTGAGACTTAAGCTAAATGCATTTGGTTATTTACTCTATACCTCCTCATGCTGAGTAGTCTAGAAAGGCATTCTTATCCTAGTTTATGGCCAGCCGCAACTGTTCTGCTTACACAAATGAACATAAGATCTTAGATTTTAAATGTACCATATATTCCAACGGAATCATTACAACCTGTTATTTTTGCATTAATTTTGAGTCTAATCACTCAATTCCACTAATGATAATTTTTCAATAGTTCCCATCATTCAAACAGTGCTGTCCAATACAGTAGCTACTAGTCACACACAGCTGTTTAAATCTAAGTTTAAATTAAGCAAAACAAAAAATTAATTACCTCAGTCTCACTAACCACATTTCAACTGCTCAATAACCACATGTGGCTAGCGTCTGCCATACTAGACAATGTAGATTACAGAACGTTTCCATCATTGCAGAAAGTTCTATTGGACAAGGCTGAATTAAGCCCAGGTCCCCAGGCATTATGTTAAAGCCTTTCACAGTTTTACCCCCTCTAGGTTTTTTTAATCTAACTTCCCTCTTTCTGCCACTTTTAGCCAGTGCTCTAACCATTCTAAATCACCTACCTTTCACAAATTGGATACTATTTAACTTTTGAACACGACTTTTTCGTGATCATTAATATCATTTCATTCTCTTGTCCACCTGAATAATTTCTGCTAATTCTTTAGCACTCAGCCCAAATACCACCTCCAGGGAAATACCTTTCTTGGTATCCTCAAGTACAGATGAGTGTTTTCTCCCCTGTGCTCCCATGATGCCTTATTCACACCTTGATTGTGGCAGTATTTATATGGGTGTAATTCATTCACATGGGTTTGTGTTATTATTGATCACGAGCCTCTAGAGGAAAGGGACTTTGTTCTTTTCATCTTTAGATCTCTCCACAACAGGTATGTAGTAGACACTACATATGTTTTAATTTATCCATTCATATGCTTATTTTCCTCATACTGTTTGCTGACTGAGTAACTTTAAGGCAATAGCTTTATTCACTGGTTATGGAAAGAAACAAAAAATAATCCATATGTTACTAATCAAAAGTAGACCTTATAGGAAGGAAGCTACAATAAGAGGAAGGGCAAAGCAAGAAGCAGCCTTATAAACAAGAAGTATGACTTGGCAGATCGTGAAATATGTGAATAATTTACTCATTGAGAAGATAGAGTTATCCTACTTGAAACTCTATGAAAAATCAGATAATATCATATATAGAAAACGGACTATATATATATATATATATATATATACACACACATTTTTTACAGTTAGATAGATAGATACCTATGTATGTATCTTTTACAGTTCCATTGTTCTTGGCTCCCAGAGAAAGTGGTAGGTAGTCAGAAAATTCAGTGAGGCTGTTGCATTTTCCTTTATAATTTGGTGAACCGGGGGAGGGGACAGATTTCCAATGCATTGTAATTCCATCATTATATAGGTAACTAGCCTCAATTTATAATATACTCGCTTGGACATTTTCTCAAATTCTAATTACACAATTCTCTATTATGTTGTTCTGTCTCATTCCAGAGAATGGTTAATTAAAAAAAGAGAAATAAACTCTAAGATGTGCTGTTAGTCAATGTTGCCTTATAGTTATGAATAAAAATATTGTTTCACTGTCTTGATGTGAGTCATATTTTTTGTTTGTTTTGGTAGCTTTTAAAAAAATCAAAATGCTCTAGTAGCTTCCTCTGGCAAAAGCAGAAGAGCTCTACAGATTTTAGTCTAGCTGCCTGCCATCAGTCACAGAGCTGGAAAGGCCCTCTAGCACACAAGACCGTCTGAGTGACGCAGAAGAGTCCTTTTTAAGGGTCTTGGAACATGCAATCACTTGGCTGCCATCAAGTATTTCTAGAGGAAAGGAATTCTCAAGTCCAATAGACCAGAGGGTCTTCTGGCTCTGCCAAGAAGAGTGACAGAGGCTATAAAACTGTCTGCTCTCCTCCTCTGCTAAATGTCTTGCCAGAAATCACACAGACCCAGAGCTGTTGAAAATACGGCTGCTTTATTTCAAAACGCACCCTGCCTGCAAAGTGTGCCGCTTTCTACTCTCTTGCTCCATCTACTGGAGTTTACTCAAATCACTGATCTAGTTAACGCTCAGCTAGGAAAACTGCAATCCAGAGTAACTTCTGGTCTCCTGTTGTTTTCTCTTGAGGATAAAATCCTCAAGGGGCCAGGAGTCTGACTGCCGGCAACTAGAATTTGTTTGCAGAATATTTTTTTTAAAGAGCAATGGGCTGGCCTGATAAAGCAAAGTTCATTCTGAACACCATATGCACTTTTTGAGCTTCTCCTCCAGAATAACTTTTGCCTTTTACTAACTTTTTTCCGGAACTTTCTTCCTCTTCTATATTTACCTGTGGTAGTTATATCAGTACTTGCAGTAGAGGACTAGGTCCTGGATTTGAAGTTAGATAATAAAAATTCAGTTCTGACCTGCAGGCCTTAATACCAGAGATTCACCAGTATTCTTAAAGTGTCTACAACAGAGTGTCTACAACTCTTACTTACGGGGATTCCATTAAAAACTCTGGTGGAACAAAAGAGGTATTGCATCATATCTATAGTATCCCTAATTAGGAACCCTCAGTTCTGACCCCTACCACTCTCTCCTGTTTGCCTCTTGAACTTGCCTATAACCTTTATTATTATTATTATTAATATACCTTATTTCTTAGAGAGCAGTTTTAGGTTTACAGAAAAGTTGAACAAAGTACAGAGAGTTCCCATATACCCCATCTTCCCTAGTCCCTTCAAAGTTTCGCTTATTATTAACCTCTTGCATTAGTGTCATACATTTGTTACAATTGATGAACCAATATCAATATAACATTATTAACTAAAGTCCATAGTTTACGTTAGGGTCCACTCTTCGTGTTGTTCAGTTCTATGGATTTTGATAAATTCATAATATAATGTATCCGTCATTACAGTATTATACAGAATAGTTTCACTGCCTAAAATTCCCTGTACTCTACTTATTCATCCCCCACAAGCACTGATAACCACTGATCTTTTTCCTGTCTCTATAATTTTGCCTTTTCCAGAATGTCTATATTTGGGATCATACAGCATGTAGGCTTTTCCGATTGTCTTCTTTCATTTAGCAATTTGCATTTAAGGTTCTCCTATGTTTTTTCGTGATTTAATAGCTCATTTCTTTTTATCGCTGAATAAATATTCCATTGTATAAATGTACCACAGTTTGCTTATCCATTCACTTGTTGGAGGTCTTGGGTTGCTTCCAGTTTTTGTGCAGGTTTTTGTCTGGACACAAATTTTCCACTCATTTGGATAAATACCCAGGAGGACGATTGCTGAATTGTGTGATAAGACTGTGTTGAGCTTTCAAGAAACTTCCAAACTTTCTTCCAAAGCGGCTGTACCATCAGCAATGAAAGAGAGTTCCTGTTGCTCTACATTCTCAACAGCGTTTGGTATTGTCAGTGTTTGTATTTTCGCCATTCTAATAGCTGTGTAGGAACTTCTTATTTTCACTTCCTCTTCTAATGGCTCTAAGAGTTTCACCGTGATCTCTCTGAGGGGCCTTGAGGCTCCTCCAAGACTAAGAGCACCTTAACGAAAGTATCCACCTTTGTTCTCTGTATCTCCAGGGACTACGTGGCTTGGCGTGTAGAAGGTCTCACACACTGGATGTAATCTCCTGAACCAACTGTTCTTTCTCCAGTGTCCTTGGAACCAGTCTCTGCCCAACCACATGATTCTGACTTTGAGCAAGCCACGTAATCTCTCTCTGAATATCTATTTGTTTACTTATCTAAAAACAGAACTTTCAATAATCTCCTTGATAATCTTAAAGATTTTGGTAAATAAGAAATTAGTCAAATATGAAGCTGCTTTTTACGATATAAAAATCAATTCTTTTTATTGGTACGAGCACATACTGGGATACCACTTAATTTAGGAGGCACAAAAATCTGAATACTTCAAAATGTTTTCCTTCCCACTGTCCTGTAATACGTTATATTACAGACACACACAAACACACACATAAATCTAGTATCTTAGTTGAATATATAGGCCACAGCATAGTAATATTTGAGAATGTACCTAAATGAATGTTAATGCACACCAAACATATACTCCTGAATATAATATTTAGACAATTATTGTAAGTTCAAAAAAGGCAAGTGTGTTATTTATTCTTTTAGTTATTTTGGGGAGCTATTTTCCAAATATCTGATAACTGAAGTAATTGCGTGGACAATGGGGTGTTGGGGTTTGGTAAAGATGGCAAATGGTAATCAAGAATGCTAAACATTGCTCATCTGACATAGGAAGCAAATGAAACTATGCTTCCTACATTCTAGAGACTGGTAGAATATTGCCCAAAGCCATCGGGATCAGGGTAAGGATAACCATATGATTGTTTTCTTGACCACAGTCACTCCAAATAGGGGATAAGTATGTAGATTTGCCAGTCTTCAAACTCATAGGTATTTGGGCCATGATACAGTTGGATTATGTGTCTTAGTAAGATCCAAATCAAACCAGATTTGCAACAGACCCTCATTCCAAGAATATTAGAAAAAGAAGAGCTATTTAATTGAGGCCTCGAAGAGGCTGACTTACTCATATTTACTAAGCACCTACAATGTCTCAGGAATTGTGCTTTCTTGGTTTTTATTTATCTAAAGAAAAAAGTCTTTGCCAACATTCTTGAAAAATATTTTCAATGAATTGGCAATTATTTCTTTTACCATATGTCTCGGACTTCTATATATTCTTTAAGAAGTTAAATATCAATCCACACACCACTCTCTGAAGGTAATCTGTATTTTTGTTCTGGTTGACTCTTAAGATTGTTCACATTGTCTTTGGTATTCTGAAATTTCATTTTAATGTGTCTCAGGTTGAAATAATTATTATTTCTAGTCCTCTTTGAGATCCAGTGGGAATCTTAAATATGTTTCTCCATTCAGACAGTTCGATAAATATTTTATTCATTATCTTTTTATGTATTGCCTCTTCCCTATTCTCTACCTTCTCCTGGAACACCAATTAATCATACTTTAGAACTTGTCACTTAATCTTCCTTGTCTCTTAACATGTCTACATATTTTTCATCTTTAAATGTCTCTGTACTAACTTGTAGATAATTTCTTCTGACTAATTTCTCAGTTCCTCTTCTTCTCTTCAATATCTAATCTTCTTTTAAAATTATCCATTGAGGTTATACTATTATTTATTGCCTTTCTTATTTCCAGAAGTTCTCTGTTTTTTAAAAATATCTTTTGGCCATTTTTACACTTTTCTGTACATGTAGATATTTTCAAGTTTATCTTCTTATTTTTTAAACACAGTAAGTATATTTTATACTCTGTCTCTGAAAAGTCCAATATCTATAATCTTTGTGAATATATTTCTGTTATCCATTGTTTCTGCTGATTCTGGCATGTAGTGCTATGAACCTTTATGTGCTTGGTTTTTTTGACTGTGCTCTTCATGGTCTTGAAAAATTACCTATGTGAATATTTCGAAGATTGAAAAAAGGGATCCTTCCTCTAGAGATTTGCATTGGCTTCCTGCAAGCACCTTGGGGGCACCGCCACTCTGTGACTACTTTGAAATGTATTCAAAATCTACAGGTTATTTTACAACCTCCAGGTGATATTAATTTGGGCTACAGATCTGTTATTCAAGTTGGCTATGATTATGATTTCTGAGGGCTTTTCCCTCCCTCTGTTCTACACAACTCTAAGGCAAGTTTCCCTGATGTTCAAGGGATGGAGGACAAATTTGCTTCTGATTCACCATGACTCTAAAGCTGTAGCTCTCCGAAGTCTTAGCTTAATGTAGGAGAATCTCCTATCAGATTTCTTACCTTAAGTGGCTGGTGGGCCTTGGACCTGAACTTCAATTCCCCTCATGTTTAAGCCATCAAAACTAAAGCCCAAATTAGCCTTGATAAATAATTGCCTTTGGGGCAAAAACAGCTCTAGTACCCTCTTACCTCTTGGGTTCCAGGTTTTCCTTAGATTTTGGCTTGGTAATTCTTTATACCTCATCAGTTTGTTGATGGTTTTTGAAAGGTAGTCATAAAATATTTTATCCAGCATCTGTTGTCGGTTTCATTGGGAAGACTGGTCTGAACAACCCAACCTGCTATATCCCTGGAAACAGCACAAGACATGCAACCTTTTCTAAACAATTTGCTAAAATTGGGTTTGAATCTAAGTCTGATTCAAAGTGCAACAGGACACTTTGTGAAAACAAACCTGGCCAGAAATTAAATTCATGAACCCACCCCAGGGTCTCAGAAATAGTGATACCATTATTCTGTAATAAGTATGTACTGGCAAGAATTTTGCAGTGTGCTTTGCAGGGAACCAAAGTACAATTGAAAACTGAGTTTTAAAAAATCAACTATGTTCTGGAAGAGAAACTTTTGCAATTGTAGATAGAGAACTGGTGGTGCCTCTCATATAATAATAATGGATCTTATTCAAAGAAATAACAACTCAACCTAAATTGTAGTGGTACAAGAACAGGATGGAACAAACAGGAATATCAAGCACTGCTAACAATCAAAGAGGAGAAATTGTAGATGTTGAGACCAGTCCTACCAGAAATCCTTTAAATTTCATAACTAAAGATTTTACCAATTTCATAACAATGAAAGATTGCAACTTCACTCTATATCATTCACAAGTTTAATTTTGTTATATAATCTACTTTAGTTAATTTAGAGTAAATTATGTATAGTTTGAGTTCAGTCATTTCTACCAACCCTTTTGGACTCTATATAGCATCCCAAGTTACAGAGCGTATCCAGGTAGTGTCATGGGTGGATGTCTGGACCGAGAGAGCTGTGCTTTTTCCGGAATGTTACCAAGCCAGGCTTATTTCTGGCTGGCTATCTACAAAAGATACAGACATATAAAGGAAAAGAAAACATGGTGTTTGTTTATTTGTTTGTTTTGTTTTGTGTTCTGGGCAGGAGCACAGGAAATTGATTCTCCAGCAGAAATATCAGTACCTTGGAATTTCTGTAATTATGTAATGTACACGTTTCTTTCTGTTCATCTCTATTTTTTAAAAATTCTGTTATCTAAATGTTTATTAAAAAGCTTAATCATAACATTTCAAGTTAAAATGGCTTTTTATGGAAATCTTCAGTACTTGAAAGGCTTTGTCATCCACTTCCTTGATCAAAATAGGTAGTGACCTGTAAAGCAGCCAAGAAATTTATACTTCGAGTGGCTTTCTCCTGATGGATGAAGGAGCCGGCAAAGATTCTTCCTGGTAAAGTGTGGGTGGATAATTTTATGTGACAGCTGCATTAGGAATGAGGCAATATGAGCATGAAATAGTTCACAGCGTTTACTTCTATCAAGTTCTGCTGATTAAAAAAGCAAGGTGTGGTTCAAAAATTATCTGAGCCTCCAATAATTCTTGGCTTCTCTATAAGTCAGACTACATGAGAATACATTAGAGGTTCTGGAAAGGAAGCCATGTCATTGTTGGCAAGAAGACTTCTAGAATTGGCCCAGTTGGTTTAACTGAGCCTTCCAATGCAGCATGAAGGATGGAACTGGTGCATGTAATGGCATAAAGCCTCATATATTAAAATCTGAATTTCACTTGTAGCAGTTGTAAGCTTTATCAGAAATCCTAGATACAGGCATCTTTTCAAGATCTCAAGCATTGAAAGGATCTTTTGTAATATTGCATACTGTATAACAAACATTGTTGTCATCAGCAGGTTTGGATCTTCTGGGAGTCTGCATTCTGTCAAGGCTTTTGGCAGAGATTCAGGTAGAGAAACATTTACTTTAAAATGATTAATGATTCCCGACTCTCCTTTGCCAAGGACCATGCTTTTTGTACTCTCTTTTTAGTCATTGATCCTGAAACACTTCTGCAACTTACTCAGCTTTCAAATTAACATGTATACTTTGAAAAATACACATACTTGATTAGATCTTTCTTTTCCCTGGAAACTGACCATGGCAGACTCTATTGGACAAGCACTGTGTAAATATCTATTTCATTAGTATTAATATTTGAATGGTGTAATTTAATTAGTTCATTTCTAAACCACATTTATGGGCCAGCTGGTAAAGCCAGGATTCTGAGATATGACCTTGATTTGATAGGGTTTTAATAATGCGGTTACTGTAACAGAGTGTAGCACTACATATTACACAGTAATACCATTAAACTATTTCACAATAAACAATAGAATAATCTAAGACTCAATTTTTTTTCCAGTAAATGTGACCTGGAGCTAAGAAGGCAAAGTCTCAGATGGTTATAAATATAAGTCATTTATATTAGTAATGAAATACACTTAAAAATTTTCGGGCAAGTAAAAATTTTCACTTTGTGTCTCGCTTTATTAAATGTGCTTTGTGGTAGGGGAAGACTTTTTCTCCCCCTTTAGGTAGGGGAAGGCAGGGGATAGAAGTACTGTGTTTTGGTGTGTTTGTGTGTGTGTGTGTGTGTGTGTGCTTTCTAAAATGGCCAGTTAGTGAAATAATGTAATTCATTAAGAAAATTTACTACAATTTCATTTAAATATGTCTTTAGATCTCAAGTTTTAAAATAGTTTAACTTTTGTTGGGGATAACAGAAAAAAATAAACACTAGGAAATCATTTTTTGGGTCAGTTTTCTCATCACTATTTACTTGTAAGAAAAAGATTGGTCAATGGAGAAAATGTACAGGATATCCACAAACTAGCAAAACTTGGTAGGAAAACTTGCTTAAAACCAAGGGGTAGAAAATCTATGTTTGCCTCAAAAGTGATGCCATTTGCCCCTCCCTAGTAGGAAGAGGCCATTTATCCAAAATTTTTAAGGCATCTATCAAACTAACAATTTATCCACAATGATGATGACATTCTACAATTAAGAATTATAAAAACTCTCAATCTTTATTGTCTTTTGACTTGCACTTATATCATGAAAAGCAATTTTTAAAAACTAGATATATTGCAAATAAAACCTTCTTAAAATCTTACCCACAGAAAAATTCTCAGATCCAAAAATGAAGGCAGGTATTCTTATAATCAACCATTACTGGATTTCTCTTTTTATCGTAGTGTGTTTTCACTTCTTAGATCATTCAACAAGTATTTATTAACCACCTCTATGTACCAAACCCTGTTCTAGATGTGAGAATTTGACAATGAACAAACACAAAACGACATTTGTGAGGGTATTTGATGATTTATAGCGGGAGTCCACAAACTATGGCCCCTGAGTCAAATCTGAGCCACCGCTTATTTTATTAAACAACTTTATTAAGAAATAATTAATATACAAAGAACGGCACATGTTTGATGTATATAATTTGATGCATTTGAAGATATGCAAACATCCATGATGCCATCACCACAGTCCAGGTAGTAGACATATCCAGCACCTCTCGTACTTTCCTCGTTTCCCTTAGTTTTCGTTTGTTTTGTTGTGGTGGTGATTGTAAGGGCACCTCACATGAGATCTACCTTCTTAAGAAATTTTAAAGTGCACATAAATACCATATAGTGAACTATGGCTACTATGTGGACAGTGGATCTCTAGAACCTTACTCACCTAGCATAACTGAAACTTTATACCCATTGAACAACAACTCTTCATTTCCCCCTCTCTTCAGCCCCTGGCAACCACTATTGTATTCTCTACTTCTATGAGTTTGACAATTTTAGATACCTCATTCAGGTGAAATCATGCAATATTTGTCCTTCTGTGACTAGCTTATTTCACTTAGCACAATGTCCTCAAGATCCATCTATATTGTTGCAAATGGCAGGATTTCCTTCTTTTTTGAGGCTGAATAATATTTCATTGTATGTACATACCACATTTTCTTTATCCATTCACCTGTCAATGGACACTTCAAGATCCTGATTTCAATTCTTTTGGATATATACCCAGAAGTATGATTGTTGGATCATATGGTAGTTCTATTTTTAATTTTTTTGAGGAACCTCCATACTGTTTTCCATAGATGCTGCACCATTTTATGTTCCCATCAACAATGTACAAGGGCTCCAATTTCTCCACGTGCTCACCAACACTTATTTTTCATTTTTTTGATAATAGCAAAATATAAGGTGATATCTCATTGTAGTTTTGATTTACATTTCCCTGATAATTAGACGTAGAGCATCTTTTCATATATCTGTTGGCCATTTGTATGTCTTGTTTGGAGAAATGTCTGTTCAAGTCCATTGCCCATTTTTTCATGGAGTTACTTGTTTTTTCCTATTAAGTTGTAGGAGTTCCTTATATATTTTGGAAATTAACTCCTTATCAGATATATGATTTGCAAATATTTTCTCCCATTTTGTAGGTTAACTTTTCATTCTGTTGACTGTTTTCTTTGCTGTGTGGAAACTATTTAGTTTGATGTAGTTCCACTTGTCTTTTTTGCTTTTGTTGCCTGGGCTTTCAGTGTCACATCCAAAAATCATTGCCAAGACCTAAGTCAAGAGGCTTTTGCCCTATGTATTCTTCTAGGATTTTTACATTTTTAGGTGTTATGTTTAAGTCTTTCACACATTTTGAGTCGATTTTTGTGTATGGTGTAAGATAAGGTTCTGATTACATTCTTTTGCGTATAGATATCCATCACCATTTGTTGAAGACAATCCTTTCCCTGTTGTGAATTCTTGGCACACTTGTCAAAGATCAATTGACAGTATAAGCATGGGTTTATTTCGTGGGTTTATTTCTGGGTTCTCTATTCTGTTCCATTGGTCTTCATGTCTGTCTTCATGCCAGTACCATACTGTTTTAATTACTGTAGCTTTGTAATATATTTTGAAATTGGGAAGTGTGATGCTTCCAGCTTTGTTTTCCTTTCTCAATAATGCTTTGGCTATTTAGAATATTTTGTGTTTCCATATGAATTTTAGGATTTTTTTTTCTATTTCTGTAAAAAGTGCCACTAGGATTTTGATGTGGATAGCACTGAATCTATAGCTCACTTTGGGTAGTATGAATATTTTAACAGTGTTGAGTCTTCTAATCCATAAATACAGGATGTCTTTCCATTTGTTTGTGTCTCCTTTCATTTCTTTCATCAATATTTTACAGCTTTCAGTGTACAAGTCTTTCATTTCCTTGGTTAAGTTTATTTCTGAGTACTTTATTCTTTCTGAAGGCATTGTAAATGAGATTGTTTTCTTAATTTCCTTTTTAGATTATTCATTGTTAGTGTATAGAAATGCAGCTGATTTTTGTAGGTTGATTTTGTATCCTGCAACTTTACTGAATTCGTTTATTAGTTCTACAGTTGTGTGTGTGTCTGTGTGTGTGTGTGTGTGTGTGTGTGTGTGTGTGCGCAGTCTTAGGGTTTTCTACATATAGGATGATGTTATATGCAACAAAGATAATTTTACATCATCGTCTCTGATTTTGATTAATTTATTTCTTTTTCTAGCCTAATTTCTCAGGCTAGAACTTCCAGTGCTATGTTGAATAGAAGTGGTGAGAGTGGGCTTCCTTTCTTGTTCCCAATCTTAGAGAAAAAGCTTGCAATTGTTCACAATTGAGTATAATATTAGCCATGGACTTGTCATATATACCTTTTATTATATTGAGGTGCATTGCTTCTATACCTAGAGTTTTTTCATGAAAGGGTGTTGAATTTTGTAAAATGATATTTTTTTACAACTATTGAGATGATTACGTGATTTTTATCCTTTATTTTGTTAATGTAGTTTATCACATTTATTGATTTGTATATGGTGAAAAGCTCTTGCATCTCAACATTAATCTTACTTGGTCATGATGTATGATCCTTTTAATGTGCTGTTGAATTTGCTTTGCTAGTATTTTGTTGAAGATTTTTGCATCTATGTTCATCAGGGATATTGATCTATAATTTTCTTTTTTCTTGTGGTGGTTTTGCCTGGCTTTGGTATGAGGGTAATGAGGTCCTTGTAAAATGAGTCTGGAAGTGTTCCTCCTCCTTAGTACTTTGGAAGAGTTTGAGAAGGATTGGCATTAATTCTTCTTTAAATTTTTGGTAGAATTCACTAGTGAAGCCATCTGTTCCCAGGCTTTTTGTTGTTGTCAGGTTTTTATTACTGACTATATCTCCTTACTCATTGCTGGTCTATTCAGACTTTCTTTTTCTTCATGATTCATTCTTGGAAGGTTGTATGTATCTAGTGATTTATCCGTTTTCTCTAGGTTATCCGTTTGTTGGTGAATAATAATTGTTCATAGTAGTCTCCTATGATCCTTCTTATTTTTGTGGCATCAGTTGTAATGCCTCCCTTTTCATATCAAATTTTATTAATTTGAGTCTTCTTTTTTTGGTTAGTCTAGCTAAACATTTGTCAATTTTGTTTATCTTCAAAAAAATCAACTCTTGGTTTCATTGGTCTTTACTATTGTTTTCCTAGTTCCTATTTCATTTATTTCTGATCTGATATTTATTCTTTCCTTCCTTCTGCTAACTTTGGGCTTAGTTTGTTCTAGTTTTTGTAAATAAAGTTTTTTTGGCACACAGCCACATTCATTTGTATATGTATTGTCTCTGGCTGTTTTTGCACTACAATGCCATAATTGAATACTTGTGGCTGAGATCACACGGCCCACAAGGTTGGAAATATTAACTATCTGGCCATTTACAGAAAAAGTTTGCTAATTCCTGACTTTTACTATTACTACAAAACAAGGCCACGTGCCTCATAGTAGATGAGAAGAATCAATGTAAAAAGTCCATAGAACAAGAAATAAAAGAACAACTCAGATTAGGTGCTAAGAAACTCACTTTATTCATTATAGAGACTGTGATAGACTAAATAATGTCCCCTCCCACACCCCAGCCCAAAGATGTCCACATCTCAATCTCCAAAGCTTGTGAATATATTATCTTATGTGGCATAAAGGGACTTTGTAGATGTGATTGAGTTAAGGATATGGAGATGGGGAGATTATCTAGAATTATCTGGGTGAGCCCAATCTAATCACAATGGTCCTTATAGGAGAGAGGCAGGAGGGTCAGAGTAAGAATCAAGGAAGGAGATATGATGATGAAAACAGAGGTCTAAACAAGAGATAGACCAACAGAGATTGAAAGACATCATACTGCTGAATTTGAAGACAGAGGAAGGAGCTATGCACCAAGAAACACTGGTGGCATCTAGAAGCCAAAAAAGGCAATGAAACAAAATCTCCCCTCCGAGCTTACAGAAGGAATCAGCCTTAATGACGCCAGGATTTTAGCCTAGAAGACTCATTTTGACATTCTGACATCCATATCTGTAAGATAATTAATTTGGGTGTCTTAATCCATTAAGTTGGTGGTAATTTGTTGCAGCAGCCATAGGAAACTAATCCAGAAGTGAAGACTATGACTCTGGAGTCAGAGAGCTGGAACTTACATCTTGAGTCTGTTACCTACCAGATACAGGATATTGGGCAGATTTTCTAATTTCTCTAAGTCAATGTCCTCATCTCTAATTTGAATTTAATAATAGTACTTACTCCACTGAGTTGTTTTGGGTATTCAATAAGATGCAATGCATGTAAAGCACTTAGTAAAACATCTGGCATGTAAGTAATTGCTCAGTAAATGATAATTAGCAGCAGCAGCCTCAGGTCGTCTCATCTAAAATCAGAGCAGGATCATGTTTTTACTAGAAGGTTCCATATGTGTAAAATATTATGATCATGGGGGAGTGGTTACTCCAACTTTTTCAGAAGATGGGATATCTGGTAATTGTGATTCATTTTTTTGTGGTTTATTCACATATTTAATCCAGGTACAGTTTCTGCAAGTTTCTCTTCTTCAACATTTATTGTCTAGATTACAAATAACCTCTAAATTAGTCTCCCCAGCTGTCTCATCTGTCCACAGTGGTTTTATGAAATGGAAAGCTAATCTGATCACCCCTCTAATTAAAATTTCATACTTGTTAGAATGACCTACAACTCTTCAAGATCTGGGCCCAGCCCACCTTTCCAAACTCATCTCTCCCCAGCACCTCTCTCTCTATTCTTTGAAGCACCAACACTGTCCATCCTGGAAAACTTTTTATCTCAAGTTCTCAAATATTCTCAGCTTCCTCAACAAATGCTTATCATTACTTTGCTCCGCTGACTAACTGACACATTAGTGGATACCCTATTCCCATGGAATCATCTATGTGCTTCCATGGCACCAGCAATTCCCTGTATCAATTATCATAATGTATTAATTCATTTATCTAACAATATCATCTAGTTTAAGCAAGTATTATCCTAGTTGATGCACAGATATTACTCCTATTCTCTGAAAATTCAGTATCTAAAGGAATATCAGAAATATCAAACTACTTACTTACTTCCCTTCTCTCAGTTTTCTCTGTGAGTGGGGTTCAAAAATAGATTTTTATAATATAAGCACAATTAAAAAAACAATGAAGATTGAAAATTTCGTAATTCTTAACTGTACAAGGTAATCATCATTTTCTTAGTTTGATAAATGCTTTCGAAAGCACTTAACCCATCTCTAAGCGTAGAGTTAGTTAATAGATAGATGATTTGTGAATAAATAAGTGGATGGTCACCAAACACCCCCTTGGAGGGTGTCCATTTTATATTTCTCTCTTCTCTTTGTAGTCTAGCCTTGTTGGTAAAGAGACACCTCCAAGAAGCCATTACCCTTCCAAAATGTTACGGCTGCATATGCAATTCAGTAGGACAATAAGCACTTCCCTATATCAAGAACTCAATTAATGTACCTGCGGTCTTCCAGTCTAGGAGATACATATTCCTCAGAGTCTCTGCTCCTCCAGGAAATGATGCTTGATCAACTTTTCCTAAAGACCACCTTCTTCTCAGCAATTTTCTTCCTCTTATCTTGTTATTTTGCAGGAAAATTCCTACTATTTACAAGGTGAAATGTTTAAAGATAATGACTACAAAAATTATTTAAAAAGATATTCTGATGGCCATCATCAAAACCAGTAATTCTATTAAATTGCTGATATCACATAACAGATTCCTAGCAAACATGGTATTTAGGCCGTGTACAAATAAAGCCAGATAAGGAACAATGTGTAGAAAAATATTTTCTCTTTCTTATTAACTAGAACCTTTGAGTGCACTGATTTGTAACATACTGACTTAACATTAGCATTATACTAAACTCTTTTTTATTGAGGTAACATTGCTTTATATCATTATATAAATTTCAGGTGTACATCATTATATTTCCACTTCTGTATAGACTACATTGTGTTCACCACCAAAAGTCTAGTTGCCATTCATCACCATATAAATGTGCCCCTTTACCCCTTTTGCTCTCCCCCCACCCATCTTCCTCTCTGGTAACCACCAATCTGTTCTCTGTATCTATGCTTGTTTGATTGTTACGATAAGTGAAATAAGTCAGATGGAAAAAGACTAGACTCTTTATAAAGCAGAAAACAAGACCAAAATGCAATTCTGTGACCTCACACATGGCATCCTTTTAAAATCGCAGAGCAATGGGAGAGGCCTCAAAGAAGAAACCAGAAAAATGCAACCATATGCAAACTGCACCACCTCTATGTAAGTCATCCATCTTCAGGCGTTTTTATGTCTGTTTCATTACCAGCTTTATTTAGATTGCAGAATGACTGGGTGGAGGCCACATCTGTCTCTGTGTTGTGGATAGTTCTTCTCACACTATAAGTACTTAGAAAACATTTTCTAGCAGCAATGATTCAAGAAAAATCTCAAGTAGTACATTCTGTTGCACTACACATTTATTTATTAGTTCTCTCTAAAATATAGATTATTATTTTGCAACCTCTACCTGTTTACTTATTTAATGCATATTCCTAGACAACAAGCAATTTCACACCATTCTAAAATATATCTTGTGCCAGCTACTTGGGTGCAATTGGGTGCCACATGGGTTTCTACCTTAACTCTACTTGATACTTTCTCAAAGTTTAATATATGTCTCTCTCAGGAATGGTCTCATTTCTTCAGAGTCTTTTCAGGTCCTGCTCGGGTTTTACATTTTGTATCAAAAACCATTTCTTTTTAACATATGCTATATTCCCAAACTTGTGAATAATACAACTTTGTGGAGTTCTTTAAAGAAGTTCACATTTCATTGCCTGACTGAAAAAACCTTATAGAAACTGTGGCTTAGAAATCTGTAGTCACTTTTTTTTGATGAGGAAGATGAGCTCTGAGCTAACATCTGCTGCCAATCCTCCTCCTTTTGCTGAGGAAGATTGGCCCTGGGCTAGCATCCACGCCAATCTTCCTCTACTTTATATATGGGACACCGCCACAGCATGGCTTGATAAGCTCTGCATAGGCCCGCCCCTGGGATCCAAACTCGCAAACCCTGGGCTGCCGAATCACAATCAAACTTAACCACTATGCCACCAGGCCAGCCCCTGTAGTCACTTTTACAGGAAGCTTGACCTTGATATCTTGGCTTGGCCTACTCATATAGTTCATAAAACGTTAGTTCCTACAAAATACTCTGACATTACTCAGTCAGTTTGGATCTCTTGCATTTTTTAATTAATTAAATGAAAATTTTGAACGAAGGCCTTATTGTATTATAGTTTTGATGAGAATAAAAATACACAGTTACTCAAGAAATATTTTAATTTTTAAATAGTGCACTTAGCTTTTTAAATATTGCACTTCCCTATCAAAATCCAGAATATGTTAGGTGAATGTTAAGGAAGACTCCATGAAGGGGGCAGCTTTTAACATGGTTTCTGAAAGTTGTGGAGTATAAATGTGAAGTTGATGTGGGAGATAAGTATAAGTGTGGGAGTGGAGGGCTGATGTAAGCAAGGTGGTAGGATATTCCAATATGAGCAAATCTTCCAAGGCAATAGCACCGGAAGTACTCAAAGAAGAAAAGAAAGCATAAGATGCATGGGGTGGGGGGGGGGGGGGGGCGGAGTCACACAGGATGGGATCAGAAAGGTAGATTTAAATCAAAACTTGGTGGTATGTAAGATGTTGTGGAAAGAGGCAAGCAGGATTGTCCAGTGACTAAATCTTGAGGCTCCTGCTATGGGCTGACAGAGACCAAGCACTCCCCATCCCAGTGGGAGGAACTGCACCTGAGCTCAGCTTCCTACGGGCCTGAGTGCATTCCCTTCCCCAAGCAGCTGGCATTTTCAGACAACCCTCTGAAGAGTTGGTATATACACTCATACTGGACTTTGACTCTTACCCCTCCCAAAGGTGTTCTCCCACATGCACTACCAGGAGGTAGCATAGCAAAAGAACAATTACGCACACCTGGAACACAAAAACTCACGTCGTATCCTGAAGCACCCTGTCTTCAAAGAATCTTTCTGGAGGATAATGAGACATCAGGGGACTACTGTCTTCTCTTGCTTCACCTTGCTATGTTTCTCTATGAAGCCGGTTCTTTGTACTCACACCCCCACAACGTTATGGAATTCCCCCTAACCGTCTTCTCTATGGTTGCTGGTTATTTTTAATCACTATAAATCACTGTTAATTTTTGAGCAGTGAAATTGTATTACAAAGGCATTGACTATCCTGAAAAGAGTGTGCATGAGAAAGAAGCAGCTAGAATGAAGGAGAGAAGTCAGGAGCTGGGTCATATTAAAAGATCTTAAAGCCCTAAACTTTGAAAATATTATAGTACTGCAGCCCCTAATTGTGGACTAAAATAAAATCAATGCTTAAATATTAAGAATGAAATATGTGCAGCAACACTTCAATACATTTTTCTAGATTTTCTGATAGAAAAATCATGGAAATGTTCATCAAAACTGAACTGTCTTCACCTTTATGACATGCCTGTTTTGCAATGCTCTGAGGATGTGCTTGCCTGCCTATTGGGTAATCCACCTGGGTTTGGGGCTGGTGCTTTCTAGATGAAAAGTAATAGGAATATTAAACATGGCAGTGGCAGTGAGCATGAAATGGAGGAGAGAACTAAAGAGTGTGGGAGTGAAATTGACCTTAGAAGGGAATTAATTGGAAAAGTAGAAGGGCAAGGAAGAGAATGAATCATGACTCTGGTTTTGAAACTGGGTGACTGGAAATCACTAATAGCACTCTAGTGGCATTATCAGAGAAGCAATGAAGATGAGGAGGAAGAAAGGGCAGGGGAGGAGGAAGAGGAGTAGAAACAGAAGGAAAAGAATAATAATAATATTATTATTGCAGTTAACATTCATTGAGCACTTACAAAGTGCAAGAACACTTCCCAGCACTTTATTTGCATTTCCTCAAATGTCTTGGCATGTGATTACACACAGGAGGACTAGACTACTTTACATGAACATATTTATGGCTGAACATATGTTCTTTGCATCTCACTTGTATATATATGGAATTTTTGCAGAAACGTATGGGTATATTTCTCTCCTATACATAGTGACATTTAAACTCTTTAGCAGCCTGAGTCAATTGCTCTGGTCACATGAAATACAACTCTTATCCCCCAGTAGTTTCTATTACTTGAGTTAAAATAGAAGATTCTGTAAACCATTGCTATGACCAGCAGCAATCTGTCCTCAATTTATGGCTTCAAAGGAGTGAATAATAGGTAGTATCTGTGTAAAATAATTGGGTTCACCTGTGCTTTTGGAGCTGGACCTCCTGCGCCACTATCTGTGTTTAGTTCCCTCTCATGATTTTACCTGTTGACACAAATACAACTGATTCACTATTAAGGACTTCCAGTGGTTTCTGATCTTTCCCCAGTGTTTTGGTTTTTTTCCCAGTAAGCAATTGCCTACATGGCTTCTCTACTTATGTGTGAAAACACCAGGCAGCTTACATATCCAAAACCAGCTCAGGATTTTCCACCCACTTGCACACACTATTCTATGGTCACCCAACAGAGCAACCCCTTCTCTCTGGATTTCTCCACTGTAGAAATTGGAAAACCTGAATATAGGCATCTCTCACCTGATATCAGCAATTAATTTCTGAAAAATCTGATATTCTGGGCAAGAAATGCCAAACAGCTTATTTCCCATTACTTTAAATGGGAAAATTATAGTACATTACCTGTGAACACTAAACCTCCAATCAATTCCCTAAAACATAAGTAAAACACTCATACATGAAACACCCACCTATATATAACTAACAAACATGTTATGATATAAAATGTTAAAATATTACTTACCAGTCTCTAAGCAAATAACATATTAAGAAACATGACATTTATAATACAGCATGACAGATACACAGCAATAAATAAATTGGTTGAAAAAATGCAACAAAATTTTCAGTAAAAAAACAAGTCAATTTCTTATAATGACATATTACTCACTAAGTTGGGTGGAGACTTAAAACCTAAGAAAGTTGAGAACGGAGGAGGAGGAGGAAAGTTGAAAAGTCACTGTTTGTCATTAGTTGTGGAAGATGATGGTGCTAACAAATGTGTAGGGAACGGACAATTTCAGATGTCCCAGTTGTTTATCACTGTATGACAAACTTAGTGGCTTAAAACATCAATTCATCATTCTCCTAGCCCTGATCAACATTTACCTAACTAATCAGTAGAAATTCAATCTGCAAGGTTTGAATATTGTTTCCTCCAATTTGTGTTGTGCAAAATTAGGAAAACAATCTACTTTGTCCACACTGGTCTGCTGACATGCTCCTTGCTTATTCTGACAGGGTCTTTTAAGAAAGGCAGGGGCATCACTTCAATGCCATGATAACCTGGTGGCCCCAAGGCCAGTGCCTGGCTGGTCAGGAATGACCCACATAGACTGGCCTTCCTGAGCTCTTGCAGCAGAGATCCAGTCATCTCTCAGGAGCGTCTCTGCCATGACCCACACCAATCTAAGGGCTACAAACCCTCGTCCCCTCTCCACTATCACGGAAAACTCTCCAAACCTCTCATGGGTATGACTCTGCCCTCCTCCTATCAAGTTCGTAGCTCCCTTCTCTACCTTCTACCTGGTATTATACCACCTAACCTCATCTCTAGTGCCTTGAAAAACACAGAACAGGTTTCTCCTTTCTGTAGCTGACAGTGGACCAGGAAGGGCTGTTTTCCTTTGTTGTGGTTCTTTTCTAACTCATTCTGTGCCATTTAATTTATTGTTTATATTATAGATGGACATATTTTAAAATTTAAATAAAGTCACCTAAGAGCTCTGGCAACTTTCCATTAGAATCAAGACTGAAATACTACACAGACCCATCAAGTCCTGGAAGGTCTGTCCCCAAACCTCACCTTCCCCTTTCTCTCTTAGTTGCAGCCACTCTGGCTACCTTCCTGATCCACACAACACCAAGGGTTGGCATATGATGGTCTGTCCATCTCTTCCCACCCCTCACTACTTTCTTCCCTGCCAATGACCCAATTTACCTATTTAATGCCCACTCATCCTTCAGATCTCAGTTTAAATGATACTTTCCTGGAAAATTCCCTACTCTTCCATCTCCCAGGCTTTATTAAGTCATTTTGTTAAACTCTCTAATCATTCCCCTCCCTGTACTTTTTATTCATAGCTGTTAAAATATTCTGTGGTTATACTTTTGTTTGGATGGTTCTTATCTTAACGTCTTTCCTATTAATCCATAAACTCCATGAGAGTGAAGAATCACATCTGTTTACTTTCCCTTGGTTTTTCAGAATCCACCATGTGTATGGCACATAACAATCTGTCTAATTAATAATAATGAGCTAGTGGTAAGCGTGAACAAGTGTGGCTCACAGAATATTTCTATAATGGTAAAGTCTGACCTTGCTTTTGTGTTCCACAAATTTCTCCTCTTGTCTGAGACCTTCACTTCTTGCTTCAGGGTCCTTAGTACCAAGACTTGGTCTCTGCTTCCAAGAACACTCAAAGTACGGATTTTGAAAACCAAACCTTATTTGTTAAGCCTCCAAATACCTATGTAACACATAGTTGCATTGTTCTAAATTGAGCATTTTGTTTCTACCCTCTCTCTCTCCTGGTCTGTCTGCAGGGAAAAATGTCATTTTCTGCTTCAATGATGTTCGCTCTCCCACCTAAGTGTGGAAGAGGCTCTGAAGGCCCTCTGGTGGAAAGAGTCTGTTCCTGCTTGGAGACTGAAGGAGGCACAGAGTCTCCATTTGGGCAACAACCATGACACTTACTGCATAGCATCATTAAAACTTCCCAAGGCAACAGTAGCTGGGAGACTTTCTGTTTAATCACTTTACACCTAATAAAGTGTGGATTACACAATATTTTCATAATACCATGGTAACCTGATGAGTCATCCTCCATTATAGGCAAGAATACTTGTATCCATGATCAGGGCACAGTGTCATCAAAGGCAGGATGGAGGCACGCTGACAGATTCTTACCAACTTTTTTAGACTCATGATAACCACCCACATTTGCCTGAGTCACTGAAGCAACAAATTTAATCTTTGCGAAATACTTTTCTTATGTGTTGTGATTTTCACATTTTGAAATTATTTCAAATGGATTGCATTTAAGGAGACCAGGCCTCTGATGACATTGTGAAAGTTCTTAATCTTATCAATAAAATATTTCCAATTTATACTGAAGAATGGGTGACTTCTGGGAAGGTTTCCTGCATGTGACGATTTGATTAGCTGTGATCACAGAGATGCCCTTTCCCTGACACAGATTTCATATTGACTTCCTGATCTGTTGTCAGTCATTTCTTGTTTTGCAATGTGGCATTTTACACAAATTAATATTTTCATTCCCTATTTTACTGACAGCAGTAAAAAGCAGGTTTTACCACATTATTCACTAGACCTGTTAGAATAGATGAATGTCTTTGATATACTAATCCACTTTATCTCTGGTTAATTTGTTATCTACCATGAATTAACATCTTGATTTGGTGTCTGTCTGTCTGACTGTCTGGCGAAAATACTAAAGATATCATTATTTGTTTTAAAATTTCAAAATATAATTGGGAATAAGCAAATAATGCAAGACAACATAATACATAATTTAGCACTCGATTTGGTAGAAGAACAGAGAGTACTAGAGAAGTTCAGAGAAAAGGAAGCTCAATGAGATTTGAAGAAGACAGAAGATTTGGGAGAGGAATAAGTAAGTCTTAACTGAACCTATAAAAGGATACAGAGTGTAAGATTTACCTAAAGAGTGAGGAGAGGAACAGTGAGCAATCCAATTAAAATAAATTATGTGATTACAAGGACAAGGATACAAAGAGAAAAGTATGATCACGGGACAATGAGACAGAATAAGTAGAACAAATCACCATTGCCATTGGGATTGAATTCACAAATATAGCATTTGGCTGGATTTTACTAAAAAGCAGAATATTAAATACAAATTCCAGTAACATTTTCTGTGTGTTAGCTTAGAAAGAAATGGACAGTGAAGCCAAGCCAGAAAAATCTGGTTTTATATTCTAGATCTACTACTTCCTGGCTATGAAACTTTAGGTAATTATTTAATTTCTCTCAGCATTAGTTTTCTTATTTGTAAAATGTTGGGGAGGGGAGTTGCCTCATGAATTTATTGTGATTATCATACAAGACAATGTATGTAAAGGGCTTAAACACTCATTATGTATCATCCGCTCTTATTATAACCCACTGATGAATTCCCAGCACCAGGAATAGTGTACAGCATATATTAATTCCCCAATATGTTTTCATTAATTGAGTGAATTATTATTTTTAAAAATGTCCCACATCTCTCTGCCTTTTATTCATTAAGACTCATGTTTCTTTAAACAGGTGAAAAAGTAAAGACAGTTCAAATAAACAATCTCATCTAGTAATAAAATAAATTAAACACAAATTCAAAGTTAATAGTATCATTTTCATATATGAACCACACACATTGAACAAAGTGATAATCAACAGAATAAACAACAAAATCAGCTATGAAATAATAATTTGTGATCATACATGCTGGTAGGAGGTAATTGTAGCTCTAACACATACGTGCTATAAACTCTTTGTAATTTCCATAGAGATATCTGAGAACTAAGAGCTGACCACCCATCCTACCCCCCACACACATACCAAGAGTTTTGTAAATAAATTTAGTTAAATATTCAGCATAAATTTCCAAATAATTCTTCAGTTCCTATAATTAGTACATATTTTTTAATGAAATGGTCAAGTTACTTCTTCCAAAATAGTAAACTAAAACAATATTTTAGCAATATTTTACAATTTGGATTCAAAATATCCAAAGAAATATAAAATGAGATATAGAAATTGTTACTCTACTTTTACTTATATTACCTAGAAATGGTAAAAAGCTAGTCTGTAAATACACGACACATTGATGAAGAAATCTGGTAACTAAATCAACTTCCTGCATTTCAAATATCAGTGCAACAAGGGCCAGATGGTGAATTGAAATCTGCATGAGTATTGACTTTTAATGAAAACACTTACATGCTCTTCATGGCCACAATTAGTATAGCTTCTCTGCTCTCCTCCCTTGATGCTAGGACCTTGTTAGACTGACCTCTTATGTCAATAAAACCAGCTTGAAGTTCACATGCAAACACATTCATAGCAAGCAACTCCCTAGTTAGTTAGGAAGGTTAATCAAGGTAAACCCCTTGGTAGAGGCAGGATATTTATTTCTAAATTGAAAAGTCCTCTTGATATTAAAGCTTGGAGGGAAAAATATTTGCTAACCCTATAAAATTGAATTACCATCAAGCAAGGGAAGTGGTTCTGCATATCTGATACATGAAAGAGAAATACTTGGTATCCACTCAATGTTTTGCTCATAAGTCCTGTCTTAGAGACTTTGCACATATATGAATGGAGAAAAAGCACTAAACTAGGGCAATATCATTCCAATAGTTTGCCTCACTTTCTTCCTGGAACCCTTTTCTCTCTCTCTCTCTTTTTTCTGTTTTTTTCGGTGCTCTGAAAAAAATGAAAAGAATATACAGGACATAGAACAGCAGTACTCGGACTGTACGCTTCATGAAAACCTCATCTGAACAGCTGTTGTTCAGAGCTGTTGCAGAAAGATGGACATCTGCTATACAGATATCTTGCTTTAACCAATATTAGTTTTCTTAAAATTATAAGTAATATGGATAGCAATATCCATCTGTCCATGTTCTTGGTGTGAATATGAGCATTGTAGCTTTCAGATTTTCTTCCTCAATATTTACTTTCAAAAAAGCAAAATGAGAAAGAAACAAAAAACTAGCAGCAGGTCTAGTATACCATGGAGAGGAGCAAGGAAAACTGGATTTAATGTGGAAGATGATATTTCATTGATAATGGCATTGAAACTTATCAATTCTCCTTCTTATTTCTAGGACATGAAGGATTTTATAAATCTATGTATCTACGGTATGATCCTGTCTCTAACAAGATTTTCAGACTTATGGCATGTGTCTTTTGATATCTACCCTACCCAGAAATTTATTTCTTTCTACATTTTCTTCTTGAACCTACATCACTAGCAGTTAAGGCCAGAAATCTTCTTGTGGGTACTTCATAAAGAAGACTAATAACCCCAACCAATGCCACCTAAGGATGCTCAATATTGATTGGTATTCTGTCAAATTTACATCAGAAAATTTTGTAATAAAACTATAACAGAACAATCAAATGAATGTTGTGACAATAATTGCTGAAAAATTAGAAAAAAAGGGCATTCACTCTAGTGGAAAGACTCTGTAAAACTTCATAGAAAATGTGAAACTTGAGCTAGACTTAGAAGACGAGATAAAGAAGAGTAGTGCATTCCAGTGAGGGTGGCAAGGAGAAAAGTCATGGGAGACAGAAAAAAATATGGGTTCTTTGCCACTTGGACACTCAAAACCGTATTGTGTGCCTATTGTTAATCTCCTAGCACCCTGCGGGCACAGGGAGAATGGGAAGAGAAAATATCCCCTTTGACTCAAAGTAGTTTGGTGATTAACTTGAAAGAAAAGATTTTCAATCTGTTCATGGAGATACACAGATAAAATGAATGGTGTAAATGTTGGGTGATGTGGTCTATCCTAAGAAACTTTGTGGAGGGGAATTTTAGTTTGATCTTTGAAAAAGTTTTGGATTTTGATGGATAGAGAAAAAGGAGGATGGTAATTTTAAGTGGAGGAGATACATGTGGGGAAAAGGTAGTAGGTAGTATTGGGACATGGGTCCAGATAACATAGACATTAAGATCATGGGCTCTGCTGTCAGCCAGACTGGCTCAAACACCAGCTTCCCAACCTCCTAGCGTGTGACTTAGGACAAACGACTTGATATTCCTGTTGCTCAGTTTAATCACATACAAAATGGGGATAATAACCCCTAAATGTTGTTATACAAAATTAGTTGGTATATATAAAGAACTCAAAACAATTCTTGGCACAACACAAGTACCAAGTAAAAATGAATTGTTATCATCATCATCATCATCATCATCATTATTGGCTCACAAGATATGTTTATTAAATGAATAAAAGAATGCAAGAATGTGTGAATTAATGATAGTAAAGAGACAATAAGGAAACAAGCCCAGACTGAATACAGGTGGTGAGAACTATACTTGGAAGGAGCCTTCCAGAACCTGGATTGTTTTGTTTCAGGTTCTCCCTTTAATATTTAAGCTCTGTGAAGCCAGAGAAGGCTCAGGGTCAGCTACGGGGTGGTCAAAAGTAAGGCCTCTGGACTTGGACACATTTGCTCTTGCATTCTAGTTCCAGCCCTGACTACTGCTTGACTTTGGAAATTTAGACCTCAGCTTCCTCAATTATAAAATTGGGAAAATAATAGAGTCTATCTAAAAGTGTTGTTGCAAATGTTCAAAACATAACACATGGATAATTTTTACCACAATGAGTGAAACATAGTATTTAGTAAATAATGACTTGATGATTATCTTTATTATCATTCTTCTTTTTATTCTTGAGAGGAGCATTTACAGTATAAATAAATTGCTTATTTGGGTGTGTATGTGGGGTTGCAGGTGGAGGGAGTTTTAGGGGGATATAGGCCTCCAGGTAGAAAACTGCATTTAATCAGACTTGAAATGATGAAGTTGAGGACAATGATGCAATTATAGGAAAGGAAAGAACAGGAGAGATAAAAGACATGTTGGAGGATGAATCAATTAATCACCCGAAGTTGCTTGAATACCTATGGGGAGTAAAGACCAACAGGTCTGTGGATTCCAATTAACAGCAAAACCAGACATCACTGACTCAGTTACTAGTCAATAATGACCCCAAATATCTAGAAGATCTGCATAATAACTTATAAAGAGTTTTCCTATATACTATCTCAGTTGATTTTCATAACACTTTTGTAATGTGAATTTTATTATGTTTCTTATTTTATAGGAAAGGGAAAAAATTGTTCCCAGAAAGGAAGGAAACACTCCCAAGGTACCATGGCCAGTCAGCAGTAAAATCAAAACTCTCATCCTGGTTTCTGATTTGAAATTCCATGGTCTTTCCATTATATTACTGTCTTTCTGGAAATTAGGTTGTCTCTAAGGCCTTGTCTGTGTAAATCAATTACGATGAAACAGTTGATGGGTTTTCCAATATTGAAAATTGAATTTGACCAATTGACTTTTTCAGTCATTCTTGGCTCTGATTCAGTAAAAGTTAAATCCCCTGGGGTCATTCTGGGTTTACTCATGGAAAAATTGAACCCAGGGATTGTGCTCAGTCCACAGGCATCATTTTTGAGGTGAATTGAGGGTTGGTTGTTTGGTTGTTTGTTTCAAACTGGAACAATCTGCCTGACTTTGATCTAGTTCTGGATGAGGTGAGAAGCAGAGGTGATGAGAATGTTGTCCAGCAGAGTGGTTCTCAAAGTATGGTCCCCAGACCAGCAGCAACAGCATGCCCCGGTAGTATGTTTGACATGCAAATCCTCAAGCCCCTTCCTAAACCAAAGGAATCAGAAACTCTTGGAGTGAGGCCCAGTCATCTGTGTTTTAACAAGCCTTCCAGTGATTCTGTTGCACATTAAGTTTAAGAACCACTGACATAGAAGAACACCTTACAAAAGCATTAATTTCATGGCAGAAACCATGTTGCATGCAGCTTGGCATTCAGATTTTCTAGAACATTAACTGTCTAATAAATGTTCAATAAATGTTCAGATATGGCAGACAGCAGCACTATCTACAGCTTTAAAACTCACGTATATCTTTATTTTCACATTTGCAGGTTGTAGAATTTTCTTTTCACACCATGGCAGAATTTTTGAAGTATTTATTGTGCTGGTTGTCAATGTATTGCCACTAGAAATCAGCAACTGGCAAACTTATGTACTGAGAGTGGTAAAGGAGAGAAAAGATCATCTGGACATGGTGCCTCAGAAAAGATAAAAATTAAAGAAATATTGAAATAATAATTTGCATGAAATATATAAAAATGAAAAATAATTCATTAATAAGAAATTTACAATTTTATGTATTTTTCCACTCACATAGTATTACTGATCTATAGTAAACTAATACACTTCAAGGAGGGCCCTATAAGTGATTGAGACAGCAACAGCAGATTACCTAAACAAATTAAGATAGCAAGCCTCTTAAAAGAAGTTTCCTCAATGAACCACATCTCTGCAATTTATGCCCTTTTGTAGTCCCCTCCCACAGTGAACTTGGTCTGAACCTGCATAAAAAATGGAATACACAAAAGACACGGCTTGGTTTCTGAAGCTAGGTCACAAGTAAACTTACAGCTTCGGCTGGGTTTCTTGAAACACTCTGGGAGAAATCAGCCATCATATACACAGTCCCAACTCTCTTGAGACTACCATTTTGTGAGGAAGCCAAACCAGCTATATGGAGAAGTCAGGTAGAGAGAGAAGCCCAGGCAGCTTCCAAATGTTTGAGCCAGCCCATCTGAGCCCACAGCCACCAGCCATGTGAATGACGCCTCTGTTTTGGATCCAGCTCAGCGGGGCCTTCAAATAACTCGCCTCAGGCCACCAGGTGACAGCAACCTCATGACAGATTCTTAGTGAGAAGAGCTCAGATGAGCCTAGTCAGCTCACAGAACTATGAAAGAGAATAATAAATTGTTGTTTTAAGCTGCTAGGTTTTGAGGTGCTCCTCTATACATCAGTAGATAACAGAAACACTAATGTTTGTTTCAAACAATGCCTATGTTGATAATCACAGTGCCAAAATATACACATGACTGAATATTAGTCTGATCTTACTATTTGCTATAATTTCTGTAATTTCCTTTCAAAGTCACAGGAATTTAGATTTATTACTCAAATGTGCCAGAAATATCCACCAAATCTGTCCCTTTCTGCCCATGCAATTTGATCAACAGAAATATGGAGACAGCTGAATTTCAAACCAGAGAATTGATGCAGCTTTGTGTACACAGTATCACTCATCAAATTATTCTCCATTGAGCTCTGAGCTATAAGAGAGGGGAAAAAATAGGAACAGCACAGCAGGCAGCAAAGCTTTGAAAGTAAATGAGAATGGTTGAAAGACAACTCTAAACAGTATGCTTGAGGAGGTTAATATGTTTCATAAGATGTGAGCACATTTATATTTTTATCCATATTGCTACTCTTTGTACATTGATAAATCATGGATAAAGAGAAGTTACTCCTCTTTATCATTTGCTATTAATGATATTCAGCCACTGCTTTTGTCAATTCTACATTGTTGTTAGGGAGAAAATGTGCAGAGAAAGGGTGATAATGTATAGTTAACATATAGTCTTGTTTTATACATTAAAATATAAATCACAGTGAGGAACCAGATTACCACTAGAATATTATTAGAATGGCACATACAATACACATGAATGGATTCATCCACTATGTATAGTGAATACCAAGAAACAAGTTCCATATTGTAATTTTTTTATGTCGTTTGATTACTTTGGTCATCTTGTAACAGAGTTTGATTGATAACATAATTGACTATTTGGAATTTGCTGTTAAGAAACTGCTTGATTAATCATCTTCTAAGATTTTTGTTAACAGGAGACATTTATCCTGGTTCAAAGAAAACTATTTTCCTGGACCAATGAGTATCTGTTTTATCTTCAAATAATCTGTCAACTTCATCCTACAGAGGCAATGTGGTGTAATTGGGTGAGCTGTAGACTAGGAGTTGGGAAGCATCATTCATTTAACCAATACTGTTGAGTTCTCATCAAGTAGCAGACACCATGTTAGATGTGGGAGGCACAGCCCCTGTCCCTGTGGGTTTTAACACTACCACATTCTAGTTCTGACTGTGTCATGAAGTATCTATGTGAACAAGAAGCCATGTGACCTTACACACATCAGTTAAAGACTCAGGTTTTGGATTGTCATCAGTGAAATGAGATTGATTGGGTGACTATTAGTATATAATCATTCCAATATCTTGAGGTAAACTTATTCCTTAAGTACTGAACAAACTATATTTTCATCAAAATATGATGCTTCATGATTCAACACAAGAAAAATAATAATACATCTCTTTTCATCTGAATCATAAAAGTTTATTAAATTTTAAAACCTATTTCTGTTTTTAACACATTTTACCTTTCTTGTCCTTAATTTTATATTATATTGTCTAAAAAGCTTCCAGGATGCCCCACTAGTTTATCCCACTCAAAAACCTTGCACTGAATTCACACCTTGAATATGAACAAGGAACAGCCATATGCTGCAAGGGCTCAAAATTATCTGTGGGAGATAGTCACAGAGTGATAATTTTTTTAAAATGTGCAATAGTGTGATAAATATACATGAACGCTATTATGGAAACACTAAACAGGAACACCTAACATGACCTAGATGGGAATCAGGAAAGACCAGAGGTTTCTCTCATATTAAGAGTAAAACTCACTGTTTCTCTACAAAGCACTATTGGCATATTGGATGAGAATCACCTTCATTGTGTGGGACTGTCCCATGTACTGCAGGACATTTAAGACTCTCTGGCCAACAGTCAAGAAATGGCAGTAGGAATCCCCAGGCATGTGATATTCAAAAACATTCTCAGATACTTCCAAATGTTCCCAGGGAGAGGGGTGATGCTACTAGGTTAAAGGATTCCATAATCTCCTCTGCTGAGATGGTTTAGACAAGTTCAGAGAATGAATCAGGGTTTACCTGGGAATAACATAAGGGAATATGAAATAAATGGATTCAGGAAACTTTATGCTGTTCATTTGCTCTGTGGAAACAAGATGAACTTTATCTTAAATCTCAGTTCTTTGGCAAAATTTGCTTATTGTTTAAAGACATGGCTAGAATATTCATAAAAGGTAAAGAACTGTATTCTGTAAAATCCAAAAGGAACACTCTGCTCAATGAAACGAAATAAATAAGAGAAATACATGATAGACTCAACACATGAACATTGTCTTCTTAATGAGTAACGAAAAACAAAAATTTAACTGATGTCTTGGTTTATGATCCTTTTTATGGACTGGGAAAGTCCAAATGAGGAATAGAGTAGAGGACGTTATATCTTAGCTAGCAATACTATCTTTAAGACTTGTTTCTTAAGGCCCTACAAATAAATTGAAAACCAGAGCACTTACCAACTAATAAAACCCATAAACTTACTACTATACATGCTTAAACCAAAAAGACACCAGAACTACTATACTTCTTTTTTAACAGGTAACTACTCCTGTTACTGAATACAAGAGAGGTAATAAAGTTTCATCCCCCACCATGAAACTACTTGTAACCAATAAGGCTGTTTTCTTATGCTGACCTGCTTAAAAAGATTTAAATTCTGTCTAGTTTAAATGTTACTAAGTCAATGAAAATTAGGTGTCAGGCAGTACTGCACTACAGATTTTAAGTTATGCATGCACTAAATTGCCAGGAAGTATCAATAAAGCATCTTGTGCATATACATTCGGCCTAAAATGTGTTGGTTTTACCCCAGCAATGTAGGCTCAATTTCTTGCACAGGAAGTCTCATTAAAGGACGTTAGGGTAACTCTGCATTCTTCCCATCTGTACAGGGACACATACTCACCAGTTCCAAATAGTGCTTCACAGAAAGTATTAATCCATTTATAGACACTGTCAGCACCCTGTGTGCAGGACAGCTCAGTATTCGGAATAACGATGTTGCTGCACTAAAAATAAATTTTTTCTTTTCTCTCTTACTATTACCCTGCTGTTTTTTGCCTTCATTTCCTTGAATTGCTTACAGTTTCATTTCACAACTCTAGGCTTATTTGCCAGTGAAAACACATACATGAGCAGACACACACACATTTTGCCCCACAAATTATGTGAAAAATACCAAGAATATCTAATCAAGGCATAAATTATTAAACAAGATCTTAGAAATTTTTTCTCATTAAATTTTAATTGTGTTGATTTAATCATACACATTTAATCACCATAATAATGATGTGTATCCACTTTAAGAAAAGTGCACAGTAAGCACAAAAGCCAAAGGCTAGCCTCCGGTAATATTTTCGAGCAATTACAAGAAAAACATAGAGAAAAATAAAACTGAATATAAAAATAATACAAAGACTAATGTAAACCTAGAAAACCAAGAAGGCATTTAATAATGCCCACATCAAAATAGAACTATTCCAATAATACAGCCATCAATGTTTTCAGTAATTGAGTTTGTAAATGTCTTCAGTGATGATGTCTATATTTCTGCCCCCAGGAGATTATCTCATAATCCAATGACGAGGATCAAAATCAGAAGATTTTCACGAGCTGCCCTTCTCCCCATTCCCTGGCACTGGTAATAATGCTTTGCTCACTGCTGTTTACAGCTTTCGTATATCTGTGACTAGTTTTCTTACCATTCCTCTGATGTAATTTAGCCAAATAAAGAAAAAATATATATATACAAACATGTATATAGTATATAATACCTGTCAAACACACATATCCACCCACACACACTTTACAGAAAAGAGAGCCAAATCAAAGTCAGTTTTACTTAGATGCCAACCAGAGCTAGTTGTAATATCAATTAGGTTCGCAACATTATTCACAGTTGAGAATACGCAGGGGAAAACATTTGTTCTCTCAAGAATATTTCCATTTAAGATGTACAGTTAGGATAATCATGGCCTCACATGTGGAAAACTGAGAGCATCAGAGGGCGTGGCATTCTGTCATCTCTGTTTCCAATGCCAATAAGTACACAAGATTGCACACTTGGAAATATTTTAAATACCTCAGCTGAAAGGAATAGAAGAAAAACAATTCTATTTGCTGCAATCTCTGCGTAACTACATTTACTGAAACCAAAATTACATTAAAAAACAATTGGACTTCATAGTTTCCATCGGCCATACCAGGTTTGTTCTAATTTTTAAGTGCAAGAATGTGTTAATTTGTCTGGAAAGCAAAAATATTCTGGCAGGCATAACCACCATGTTAAGCAGTGTTCTGAAAATAAGAGAGCTAACTCTGAAGGGAGCATTATGTCTATGGTGTCACCTACTCACCTAGATAACCCCTTTACCAAAACACATGTAGTACCATTTCTGGTGACTTGAGACCATGCTCTCCTTCCCCTTTCAATTGTTCCAGTGTGGCTGCGACCTACTTAATAAACCTCCAAGGCTCCCTCTGCTGAATGATCCAGGAGGTGACCAATAGGGTACAAGAGTCTTGGTACTAATGACACATCTGAAGTCTGTACACAGATGTCCATTTTAGGGACAAGGGGAAATGCTAGGGAATGCAAGATGTAACTGGATGTTCGGGAGTCATATGCGCCAAACTCATTCCTCTGGGAGACTTGTCAATTCAACAATTCAATAAAATTGACTGAACACCTACTATGTGCTGGATGCTGAGACCATAGCAGCGAAGAAACAAGCCAGGTATCTATCTTATGGAGCTAATATCTTATACAAAGCTGTCACCTGCACCCTTAACAACTATTTCAAAATACCAGACAACCAACTATGAAACTCCAAATAAGATCCACTTTTTACCTGCAAGCTTTTCTGTGAAATAACCACCACCATAATCTGTTGTGGCAGTTCTGTTACTATGAATGCACGAAGCCAGGAGGGGCAAAGCAAGCATGAGAGGGTCTGCAGTGCCCTCAATTCCAGAGTTCAGCCACTAGACTTTTGTAGACTCTGTGCCTTGAAAAAGGTCATGGATTCCCCATGATTTCTTCCTCCAACCATTTCCTCTCCTCTCTGCCAGCCCTGAACCTGCATTTCTGGTTACTCTGATTAATAACCAAGTCATCTCTTGGGTTTCTGAATTACCTGACATCACATTCACTGTCCCTCAGCCTGTCACCCCCCAAAACACACATCATAGGCTCAAAAATGGGCTCCCTCAAAATCATTAAAAATGGGCTCCCTCAAAATCATTAAGTAAGAGGGTGGGAAAGTATTTCTTTCTTCTTCTTCCTCTCGTCTTTCCCCTTTCCTTCTCTTTTTTCTCTTTCTCCTTCTCCTTTCTCTTCTTCTCCTCTTCATTTCCTCATGTCCTTCACTCATTTCTCCTTTATCCTCCCTCTGGACACCCTTCTATTTATTTTTTCTCTCTCTCTCTCCATATTTCTTTCTTGTTTTGAAAGACACTCCTTGCTGCTTTGCTTCTTCCAGTGGACACTCTATCCATTCCTATTCACCATATCTGTAGCTCATTATTTTATATCAGTACTTTAGTCTTATTTCACAAAGAAGACATAAAATATCACATAACAAGAAAATTTCTTCCATTTCTGTCTACATTTTTTAAACTGTTTCTAGCAAAAGGTGAATGGATTTAAAAAAACAAACAAACAAAAAGCTCCAGGGGAAGACTAAGTCACAGATAGATCCATTTTCAATGGGTACTGCCAACTCTGTTTAACCAAATGAGAAGAAGAAGAAAGCTTCAGTATTAACATAATTCTTGTCTGCTTGGGCAACCCAGTCCACTCTTTACAAGTTGGAAAATCCAAGGACAAACTACAGGTATGTTCCAATGCCAAAGTCTTCAGTGGAGCTCTGTTCCCTTAAATGCTTTTTTTTGTAAGCTGAGAAAAACAGACACATATCATAAAGGTATATTTAATCCACTCAAGAATGTAACTGTTACCCTGGCTTACTCAGCCACAAGGAGGAATTCTAACAGTTCATTCTTTTTTTTATAGTGTCATTACCCTATTCAGAATGCTCACCAGCCTGACACAATAAATGCGTTGTATTTTCAGTGGTGTAGCAGGTCGAAGTGATAGCATCGAATCCTCTGGGTGTTCACATCCTGTCTCTCAGATATTCTTGCTGCCACAGGAATATCTTTAAGTTTGTTCAGTCTCACATCAGCAGTGACACCCAGTGGATGGAAACATCTTGAACAAGCTGACTCTTGGCTCTCTTGCTCTGTCCCCCACCCCCACCTCCTTTCTCCAGGGAAAGATTTTTGTAAGCGCTTTGTTTCTCTGACCTTCTTACAGCTCTCCACAGGAAAAGAATTTATCAGATTGCCTAATGCCAGCCAGCTTTTCTTTAAAATTTACTCAAATTAGAAAGCCTCAGATATTTCCTTTGCACTGAAGACATTTAAACCTATCAAAATATGTTCAACTAATCCGATATTTGGTTTCTAAAAATAAAACCAGATATACATGTATAGGGATAAAAGAGGAGCAAAGTGCTCGATTAATTTCCTACATTTTGCACTTTAAAAAAAATGTAATTGCCAGCAGATATCATGGCTTTATTATTTATTCATAGCAAGTCATTCAGAGCATATTAAGCTAAATTGTGAGGAAAAAGTAATATAAACTGCAGACTAAAATCAACTTCATTACAAATGATGGCTATCAGTAAAGAATTTATCCACTTTTTCTAATGCAACTATTTTATTAAGATTAACTAGTTCAGCTGGTCTCACAGGATGAAACAAATGGCCTTCTCTGCTTTAACGGAAACTAACAAGATATAAATCTTCTCAAAGTCTCTTACATATAGCTTCTTTATTTCAAAAATTCATTCGTGCAATCTTTTTTAATGATGTCCTGAAAAGCAAAGATAGAATTTTGCTTTATTTTATTTGAAAGACAAACTATTTTTTTCTCTGTGTACTTAGAGCCAAAGGAGATATTATTCACCTTTAAGTAGATCATTTTCCAGAATCAAGCTCTAGCACAGGCTCTCTTAATTACTTAAATATAAGTCAAGGAAGCACCTACCAGCAAAGATTGGTGTTGGGGGTGGCTTAATGAAACACATTCTGACTATCAAAACCACTACTCTCTGAGATTTCTGGTTTTCAAAGTGAATTTCTAGCATGGAAGTGGATCAATTCACATGAAGAACTGAGGGGATTTGGGAAGCAAAGGAACCAATACTCAGGTCTTATTAGAGTGGCCATCACCAAAATTAGGAAAAGGCAGTAAGTTCCTTGAAATAAAATTACCTTAAGGAAATAGGAGGTTGTAGTGGTAACCTAAGTTCAAGAAAAGGGATGTATTTGGTGGAAGATGGTTGATTTGGTTTGGCATAGTTAATGCATATTGCTTAAAGCTCATATGTACCTAGGTAACGTGACATGGAGATTGACTGAGCATGGAAGTATGAAATAACATGTTGCAACACGGTGCCTAACATAGGACAACATTCCCCAGCAGGAGTGGGTCCATTGGATTCAGCAGGAAGTTACTCAATAGTGTCACCACGCGGTAGTAAGAAGCAACATGATTTATGGGCGAAGACTCTTCTCTACCCAGGGCTTTCCAAGAGATTGTGTTTCACAAGGCACCCACATCTAGGGTGACACCTTTCATCTCTTCGGTGATGGAGTAAAATGCAGGCCTCTGGGCTAAATGCTGGAGAAGCAGGAGAGAGGGAACCCCAACATAATTCACATGAATCCACGTGGTCACGCACATGCAACTGGGGGAGCGCAATCTCTTCCACTCACTCCAGCAACTGTTCTTGCCTCTTCTTTTGCTTCAGCCCTCTCCTGAGGTTGCTTCTCTCACCTCAAGCTCCTGGACATCCAATCCCACCCCTCACTTACTTCCACCCCACTTTGAATGTGACCTATTGCTTTACTTGAGAGGGCATATATGTGTGCACAGCCTCTATGGCTCCAAAAAGCTCTCCCGGGCCAAGCAGTTTAGATTGTGCAATAATATATTCACTTAAAACAAATTTTATTTCACTTGAGGAAGGAATACTTTCTCTAATGCTCATAAAAGGCATCACCCAGATTAATTATAGCCTGGTCCTTACTAATTGTTGTTTGCAAACTAGGTGAACTCTTTGGATTAAGTCTCCCACTATTTAGAAAAAAAAAAAAAAAACTGCCAGAAGGAAAGGTCTTCTATTGGAAATACTAACTATATTTCTAATTGGGCAAGTGATGCTCAGAAAAACAGTTACTGGAACAGTGACTAGAAAAATAAAAGAGATTGAGCCACTTTGTACTTACGTAGGTGAAACAGGCTATACCATCTATCCATGCTTTCATTCTTTTGTCAAACATTTATTTAGCTCCTACTGTGTGCCAGTCAAGGTGGTCAACATCGGGGATCCAAGATAAACAAAATGCCTTCTCTGCTCTATTGACCTCCAAGCTGTTGTGCATGTGGATGGCGTGGGATGGGGAGGGGAGCGCATTAGTTACAAATCTTTTCCCCAACATGCTTTACTAAGTCAATCTCAAAATGGCTTGATCATCCTTCTTTCCATCGCATATCATGCATTTAATCATCATGTCTTTGGTTTTTATCCACTTTAAAAAGCAGAGTGAGTATAAATCAATTAATTCATGTGTGAAGTTCTTAGAAATTTTCCTTTTAGTAAAGTAGGGTTTTTAAATAGACTTTATTTTTTAGAGCAGTTTTACGTTCACAGAAAAATTGGGCAGAAGATACAGAGATTTCCTATATACCCCCTACACCCACACATGCATATTCTCCCCTATTATCAACATCTTCCACCAGAGTGGTACACTTGTTAAAATTGATGAACCTACATTGACACATCACTATTATCCAAAGTCCATAGTTTACATCAGGTTCCATTCTTGGTGTAGTACATTCTATGGATTTGGACAAATGTATAATGACATGTATCTACCATTAGCAAAGTAGGTTTTCATCAAGACAAGAAGGTCTGTGGATCCTGCTATCTTAAAAACTCAAACAACTCAGTGACCAAGAAAGGCACTGAAAAAGAAGTAAAGAAAAATGGCAAAGAGAAAGAGAGAAGGAAATATGAGAAAGAAAAGGAGGAACAGATGAGGCAGAGGAAAGAGAAGGAAAAAGCTACTACAAACTAACTTCACCTGCTTTAATTACTGCCAAGAGTGGCCCAGATAAATTGAATAATCCTAGGAAAATGTACTGTGGATCTGGCCCAGGAAGCTATGAAGGCACCATTTACCTACCCAAATGGCAAACATCAGCTGGAAACCACTGATGCAGGTGAACAATCTGTAGGTCTTGTGAAAAGAAACTTTTAAAAATTCATAGCAAAAGTAGAACACAGAAGGTAAATATTAGTTTAGATTAGGACCAAAATGATGCAGAAATAGTTAGATTTAAACTCTTTTCTTGTTTTAAGATTTTTGGTTTAACTTTTATTGAACTGTGAGATATTATTTTTTTCAATGCACAAATAATAAGCGCACAGCTTGATGAATTTTTATAAAGTGAACACACTCATGTGACGAGCACCCAGGTCAGTAACAAGAACGTTCTCAGCACCCTAAAAGCCAATTGCAAGCCCCCGTCTATGCACTATTCCACCAAGGGTAAACATAACTTGCCTTCGAACATCACAGATTAGTTTTTAAACCACATACAAATGGAATTATATAGTATATGGTCTTTTGGATTCTGACTTCCTTTGTCCAATCTTAGGTTTGTGAGAATCATCCATGTTATTGCAAGGAGGTAAAATTTGTTTATTCTCAGTGTTATATAGTATTTCATTGTATGAATATACCACAGAGAGTCAACCATTCTCTTAATGATCAAAGCTTACATTTTTAATATCTATTACTTGTAGTAAAAAAACACATTTTTTTTTCATTTTTCCATGAATTTATTTTTAAAGTAGATTCATATGAGCAAAGAACATTGCCACATACATATTTGTCCTTAATTAGATTTATAATCAATAGGCTATGTTCAGGAGGGGAAGTTGAGAAAAAGTCCTCTTGTTCCAACACACACACACACACACACACACTCAGGTTGAGTGAAAGGAAGGGGAGCAGATTGGGTCTGCATGTTGAATAAAAGGTGTGGGAAGGATGGTAGGGTTGCCAAGTCATATTAGAAACCAACTGAGTTAAGCTCATGTTGAGAACAAGATTTATGACTGACACCACTTTTCCCAAAACACAAATGTATGGAGGTCAGTAATGACCATTATGAAACTCATGGGCTTATAACAGAATGATTTTATTCATGAATAATAAAGAATTCCTTATTCTCAGCTCAGGAAACTTCCTTAAATCTATAGAGGAAGAAAATTATAGAAGTTGCTTTTGGTTGATTTGTTTTATACCTATGTGCATGTTTATGCATACTTACACACCCATACATACACACACACACGCACACACTATATATAGGTTGAAAAATAAGTTGTTTATAAGTTTTAAAGCTTCCACTAAGAAACAAGAGTCACATAACTATTCCTTTTCTTTATTTAGTTGGAAAAAGGGACTATTTTGCAAAATACCTGTAATATGCAATTAATCCATAAGAAGTGTGAGTTTACACAGGTTGCCTGTATAAAAGTGTGCATTGTACTGACCTAAAATAGAGGGCTGATCTCAATTTTAAGCTGATGATGGACTCTCTCCTGTAGTGCCATAGCAATAAAATCGCCACTTGATGACTAATTACCCTTGTGGATTGGCCATTTCCTGTTCCTCTACACTCATAAGTCACTAATGTTCTGGGTTAGCCTGGTACGTGTAATCACACTTAGTAGAGCTCAGGGGACCTAGTTGTCCAAAGATAAGTTGAAAATTTGCTTACCCCCCACTTTGTTGCAATGAATCTGTGTTTAATATTTGTCCCTGCAATGTCGAATTTAGCTGTCTACACAGCCTGGAATGAACAAAGTTCAAGAATTCTCCACCTCCTATTTTGCCTTTGTGTGCATGTGTGTGTGTATGTATGTGTGCATGACTTAACACAAATTTTATCATTGTAGAAGCAGACATTACTAAGTTCAAAAAAAGAATTGAATGTTACTCTGCCTTACCTTCTTTTTCCAAAGATTTATGGTTGGAATAAAAGTAAGACCTATTTTATTTGGAGATCAAATAAATTTTATACTTTGTGGGGAGACATTGTCAGTGTATATCCCTCCCAGCATATTCTTACCAAACAATCCCTTCTGTGTAAAAGGAAAAGGACCTAGCTATTTTTTAAATAATATATATCAACTCTTCAATAAGTTTCTTTTGGCCACTGTGATTAATTTGTCCTCTTAGAGAGGAGTTAATTGGAAGTAAGTTTATGAATCAATTCATTCCTGAATATTTACCCTCTTTTAGCCAAAATGTTGCCTCAATTCTTTAATTAATTTGACAAATATTGATAGTATTATAGAAACGAAAGTGATGCCGATTTCCAGAACTGAGTAGGTGAAGGAGGACGCTGAATATGAAAATGGGGGATTTTTCCTGCTCTCTTTAGATCATTAAGACAGGAAAGAAGAGAAACCACTATTCCTTTCAATGACACAAATTAAATGATATCATTTCTACTTGCTCACTACAGAGCTGGTCAAAATCTGGGCATTGGTCACCGAATCGAAGGTGGATTGGTTCCTGTGGAATGGTTATTGTGGACTTACTCTCTGGGGACCAAATTCTTTCACACATTTCACTAATCCCTATGTCAAACTTTATGTGGGAATGACTAGTATGATTTATTAACTAACGAGGACTTTTCCATTCACTCTTTGCAAATTCAGACATTTACTCAGATTTCACACCATGATCAGATGATACATACAAAATAAGTAGAATTTCAGCTATTATCAAGATAATTCAAGCTATATAAAACCTTTTCCTGATATCTCCAGATACTTGGGGCAACATTATTTAAAATATTCCTTCAATCTTACGAATTGTTTCCTCTAGTCTCCATCTCCCTTGCAAATTGTTGGTGCATAGGTGGGGAAGGCAGTATTAGCTACCTCTGCTTTTGCAAACTCAGCTGGTGCTCTTCGCTAACATCGTCCAAGAGGAAGCCTCCCAAAGAAGTCTGTTTGGGTTTATAGTCTAAAGGCTGTGGTCACTAGGAAAAAAAATCCACTCACTAACTGTTCCAGTTACTATTGCTGTGTCATAAAATTAACCCAAAGCTGAGTGGCTCAAATCAATCATTTTATTCTTCTCACAGAGTCTGTAGGACAAGAATGTAGACAGGAATCAGCAGAAATGGCTTGTCTCTGGTCCACAATATCTAGAGCCTCCCTGTGAAAACCTAGAGGTAAGAGATGACTTGCAGCCTGGGAGCTGGAGTCCTATGAAGATTTGTTCACTCACATGTCTGGCACCTGAGCTGGGAGACTTGCACTGCTGCCGGGAACACCGATATGTGACTTCTCCGTGTGATTTGGGTTGCCCGTAACATGGTGGCTTCATGGAAGTTGGAATTTTTACATGGCAGCTCAGGTCTCAATTTGCAAGTATCTAAGTATACAAGGGAGAAACAGCATTACCTTTATGATCCAGTCTCATAAGTCACATGGTGTCACTTCAACCACGTTCTATCTGCTGAAGTCGTCACGAACTCAACCAGAATTCTTTAAAACTGCAACAGTGATCTAAAGATGGTAACAAATATCAAATGTGTTTTCTCCATGTATTAATATGAATAGAATAAGCTTTTCTTGATAATATTCTCTATAGAAATTGCTACACATGTCTTCTCAAGATATCAAGAGAAACTAGACTAAACCTAGTTTTCAGGTACATTGGCTTATGATAAAATAACTATTTGAAAACTTATTTTACTCTACACCAAATGATAGTCTGGTCTATCTATCTGGACTGAACAGCAAGTTGTTGACTGAATTATTATGCAGGTCCACTGATTTATTTTGAACTGTGACAGCTGAGCAAAAGTTGGCTTTCTTTTTTTCAATCTGTACTTTCCATCTTGCTTGAAACTTATTTCTTTTCTGAAACCAAAGAGGATTATCTGAGTTTTTAGTCAACCATTGTTGAAAATCCCCAAGACTATGTAGTTATTACTCAGCATAGTTTTCTACTTGGACATTTCCAACAAGATTGGTTACCTGCTCAAAAAAAAAGGCAAAAATTAAAACCTACATATTAAAATATCTACTTACCATTTATATATCACTTAATATTATAATAATTTATATACAAGTGGCAATGAGAAAATTATCTACATGAGAAAATCATAATGAGCTTTCCTTGAGTTCCTGCATTACAGAATCTACATGGAGATAACATTCCAATTTTAATGGATATCACAATTCTGGAGGCCCCACTATTTCTTAGGGCTCTGTATACCTCATGGCATAGAATGATTAGGTTTCAGAGATGTATTATTTTTTTCCAGAAATGCCAAGCTGATAAACATCTGAAATTTCAACACAGCTGTTCTGAGTGATTTCCTTCTTGCTATAATCACATTGAGAAATCAAAATAGGAGTAGAATATTTGGAACACATTTTCTCTCCTATTTAATAGGGCTGTTTGAGTGTCTACAGTGAGGGGATGGTTCTGAGGGAGGTGGAAGGAGAATTGCCTTTTTCATTATTGTCATTGCATGCTTTTGTGCTTTAATGGAGGGTTTCTGATATTTGCCTTTAATGTTCTTTAGGTCTGATGGTTGGCATCTTCTCATGTATATTTAGAAAAGGATTTATTTTGAAACTCAAACTAGCTTTACCTACTCAAAGAAAACAAATAGTTGATGCAAGTATTCAGGTTATTTAGGCCCTAAATCACTTTCATCTCCATTTAAAAAATATTTCTGGGGGCTGGCCTGGTGGCCTCATGATTAAGTTCACGTGCTCTTCTGTGGCCTGGAGTTCGCAGTTCGGATCCCAGGCATGGACCTACATGCCGCTCATTAAGCCACGCTGTGGCAGCATCCCACATACAAAACTGAGGAAGATGGGCACAGATGTTAGCTCAGGGCCAATCTTCCTCACCAAAATTTTATATACATATATATTTATATTTATATACAAATATATACATATATTTCTGGCATTTGATTCCATTTTAGCAACAGTTTTACTGATGAACTAATTTAAAGGATGAAAAAGACAATATCTAAACATATTAATAGTGCTTTAAAAGCCTAAACCAGACTGTCAACATACCTTTGATTCTTTCTTTTGCATTCCTCTGTTATATCTCTGGGTCCCATAACAGTCTGTCATTGCTACTACACAAGATTTCTCCTGTTAAAGAGCAGACACCAGCATTTTTATCAGAACATAGGATTCTATTTATCAGATAATGGACATGATAACTTCTGAAGTTTTCTCTACCTATAAAACAATACAACTAGTGCCTACTTCATAGGGTATTAATGGAATCAAATGACATAATATGTATAAACACATTTTGTAAACAGAAACAGGCCATAAACTGAAAATTGATTCAAGGTCCAAGGCCTAAAAATGACTGGTATGCATTAGATATGAGTTTATTAATAAAGGGCTACTGTGGGTGATATACATAAAGGAAAGGTACAATAAGTGATGAAGTATTTTCCCACGCATCCATTCATTCATCAGTATGCCATGAGAGAGAATAACAAGGGTGAGTTTAGATTAGATTGGGGAGTGAGCTAAGATTTGAAGAGTGAATAAGTGTTGACACCCTGAAGAGATGGAGAAGAGCATGTGTGAATATTCTGAGCTTCAAAAGGGCTTGGTGCATTTAACGGACTCAAAGAAGCCGTGACTCCCTGTATTCCCCTGTCTCTCCAATCTTGTGGGGGGCAGTTTGCGTTATGTCCTCCCCTCTCTTGTGGATTCAAGAAGAGCTGTTGATTTTTCAGTCTGTTCAACGTTTCACTTGTTAATATGGACTGGCAATTCCCAAGTTCCTCACACGTGGAACCAGAAACACTTTTCCCTTTTTTCTCACTCCTCGCCCCACCTATTTTCCACTGACAATATTCACTTTAGTTTGTCCTGCCACACTGCTGCCTGCCACCTTGTGCTTCTCTCCCCTTCACAAGGTTCCATCCACTCTGCAATTTCCCTGATGATGCAGGAATGGCTCAGAGGAAACTGATGGAAAATCCAAGCTTCCCTTTATTTCCTGGGCTCAACCTCCACTAGCACAGAGTTTTCTTTTTTTTTTTTTTTTTTAATAAGAGCCTTTCTAGAGTGCTTTATGAGTTGATTAAAATTTTAGCCTATCTTTTTGAATCCACCTCCTGTTGGAGGTGAAATAAAACAGAGTCTGCCACAGTCTAGAGACATGACACACATATTAAGATGGAAAAAGCAAGGCAAGACACTGTCCAGTTCAGATCCAAGCTAGGGTGTCCTTTGAAATAAAGTGCTCCTAGGAGCTTCTGCCACATGCGGGAAAGGGAGAAATCAAGCATGAGTTGGTAACCTGCTCACTGGTCCTAAGCAGTCAGTGGATACTGACATTGACAGGTATGAGAGGAGGGGGAAGCCAGAGGTTACTGGGGAGAAACATACCTAGTTATAAAAGTCACTCACTGAAAGGTGATCTTAAGCAAAAATTGGGATAAGAGAAAAAAGTGAGAGAGATACTTATTGTGCCTAATAGTTTGTTAATGGTAAAGTAATAGAAAGATATTAATTGTGATTTTTCACCAAACCATGAACTCCTTCAAGGTAAGAAGGCAGGTCTTCCTCATTGTACTATTCTTTGCATCCAACACAGTGCAGTGCAAGACGTGGCCCCTAGATGACCCTAAAGAAATGTTTGTGAAATTGAATAATGAACCTTTTATTAGATTGAACAGTTAACAGTCCAGAGAGTTAATAGTCAGGAGAGAGTTGGTTTGTTGTCTTTTTACATTAAATTGTATTGTATTGTATTGTATTGAGGTGTGGTGCAGTGTGGTGTGGTATAGTGGATGTCCAATCTTCATAGCCTCATAGCCTTGGAATATCGACTGTAATGTAGAAATCAGAGAGGGTAAGAGTGTGTGTGTGTGTGTGTGTGTGTGTGTGTGTGTGTGTGTTTAATAGAGCTAGAGAGAAAGGTTTTTCTTAATGACCACTAAGGGCAGTCTTTCTCAAAACTAAAGTGAAAATGAGGGCTACAAAGAATTATAACAAAAGGCTGATCACAGGATTTGCTTAGGAGGAAGATACATTTTTCATCAGAATTCTAGGCCAGGTGGGGAAGTGAGTGAATGGGGGTGGCTGGCTAAAAAAAATATTAAAGCTTTATTAAGGCAGGCCCCCATGAAAAGAGCTGCTGGAGCTGGTTTTGGCCCCTTTCCAGTAGGTTTCATGCTGCAGGTGGGATATATATTGGTCTCCAAACAGAGAAAACAGAGATGAAGCCACATAGGAAAACAGTAGCTCACATTTCAGTTGTACCTGCTGCACACAACCCCCACGCATTTTCAGTGAAGTAACTAAAGTAATGTTCTGCCTTTTGTGATTTCACTTCTAGCAGCCATCAAGTGGCAGTGTTGTGTACCCCAGAGGACAAATGTAAAAGAAGGTGACGTAAGGTTGTAACTCTGTAAGAATCACAGGAGGACAAACATTTATGAAATTGAGAGTCTGAGCCAGGTTTATCCAATCACGAAGGAGAGGAAAGTCCTCACATGAAATCTGGGTAACACATCTCTCCTGTTGTAGCTATGTAATATCCAGTCCGTTTTCCTGACCCCAATACCCTAAATAACATAGTAAATATGTTCTACAGATTAATAATCAAATCACCTCTTAGATGTCTTTTAAAGCCCTTTTGCTTATTATTAATCCATACGCAGGACCATAGTTTTTATGATGTAGAAAACTCTGAAAACATTTTTGTGGACAATCTGACATGAATCCCGTCCTTCTTTCGTTCATCGACTTTAATCAGAACATGCACTCTGCTCTGATAAAAAAAAAAAGTTTGGTTAGAAAAGTCTGGCTATTTATTTTGACACATGAATGCTTTCTAATTTATCACTCTTTAGAAAGCTGAATTTTAAGTATTGATAATTGGTAAATGCTTTAACCAGTGGATATCCTGAAAGTATTTTGCTCACCATGTCTAATCATTTCACTTTCTTTTGTCATATAAATTACAGAAAGACATAAAGGGAAATACTCTGTAGGCATTAGAAAGAAATAAAATTTAAGTTTTAACTATTGAAAAAAATTACGAGAACACCCTGGATGCCAATGGAATACAGAAATAAAAGGAATATCACCCCTTTGAACCCTACTGTGTGTGTTTAATAGACAGAATACATCATTGTATTCTGATGGTTGCAGAAATTTAAATTACCTGCATTTTGAAAACATCAGTACCTAGCACCAAATAGTTGATTTTTATAACTCTTGGACTTTGTCTTAGCTTTTTTGATGAAATTCCACAGCTGTATATTGCTACACATTGATGTTTAAGGGGAACAGTTTGCTTCTTCATGAAGTAAGGACCTTAGGAGGGAACGTTACAAGAAAATGGAAAGAGCACCACACCAAGAATTAAAAGGTGCATTTTGGGTCCTTTTTCTGCTATTGGTATGCTCAATGTGGACAGTATACTTTGCCTCTTTTTACTTTTATGCCTTTAGCTTTTATATCTTTAGCATCATATTTACACAAAATATTCTAGAGCTAAAACTAAAGTAGAAGAAGGAAGAGGACTAGGTAGAAGAGGAGGAAGAGGAAGAGGAGGAGGAGGAGGGATAATCATAGAGCTAGACAACCACTGAAGTTTCTTCTATTTCTCACATGATACCAAACTCTAGCAACAACAATAGTCCTTGATTATGTGAAAAGTGATGTCATCCGGAGAACTTATGAAAGTAACAAAAATATTACTATTTTACAGTGTAATAATTAAAACCTTTTTACAGTGGAGATTAATTCCCTCCAGTATAACAGAGATAAGAGAGAGCAGGTGGGTCCAAATGTAGACAGATTTGTACATTTTCTGTTGAGAACACGTTGGTAATTCCTGGATAATGACTTCTGTTTCCTTCTCTAGTTTCTAGAAAAATGATTTTGGACAACATACTTCTGCAGTTTCCCCTTGGATAATATGAGATAATATGAGGATATTCCCCCAGGATAATATGAGAAAACACATTTGAAAGAGGCTAATACCCATTGTAGGTACTTAGTAACAGTGTATTTCTGTGGGAGAATAGAAGAAAATTTATTTCCTTCAGATTTGAGCTGGGACAGCAGCAGAATAAAAAGGGTTAGCGTGAGAGACAATAGAAGAGCCAAGTATTTGAGGGTGAATAGAGTTGCAAAGGTAAGAGGCAAGGATATTCAGGCATAGAGGCATGAGAAAAAAGTGGGTATGGGCAATGGCAGGGTTTGCTGTGGCTGGATGTGTTGTAAGGGATGGTAGCAAGAGGAAGAACATTGATCAAAAGGCGTTTTCCATAATCCATGTACAGAGTTTCAGTTTTATCTTGAAACTTGAGATCTCCAATACAGTAGCCACCAGCCACAAGTGGCTCTTGAGCACCTGAAATGTGGTTAGTGCAACAATTTTCCATCATTTCAATTAATTGAAATTTTAAAGCCGAAGCAATGTAAGTGTTTTGTTGCTGTTGTTAAACATAACTTGACTTGGGGGCAGGATTTCATTTCACTTTAAACACTGAAAATTTAGCATTGTAGTTGAGATGTGTGAAGTGCCAAATGCACATCAGATTTTGAACAAAAAATTGAAGTATTAATAATTTTCAAAGTAATTACATGTCGACATGATAATATTTTCAATATATTAGGTTAAATCAAATATATCATTAAATTAATTTCACCTAATTCCTTTTACTTTTTAAATATGGCTACTAGAAAATTTTAAATTATATGTGTAGCTCCCATTATATTTCTTTTGGACAGCACTGCTGTAGATAACAGGAAGACATTTTCAGATGACTATTTACAAAGAAAGCTTTGCATCAATGTGGAGAATAAATTTAGCATTTATGATATTACAGGCTAAATGACCACTTATGAGGCTGTTGTATTGTTTAGGACCTGGATAAAACAGAAAGGGATGAATTTTCAAAACTATATAAGAAATATAACAATGAGGGCTGTTGAGTATATGGGATAAACAGAGATTAAAGCATGTAAGATCAGAAGAGGGTTTCAGTAAGGTGAAGATGGTGTCTATGGAATGCTGCTGAAAATGTTATTGAAATGTTGCTCTAACTGCCCTCTCCATTAGCTTTTCTTGTTACTTCTTTCCTAAACTATTGCAAAGGTTCTTAATTGGTTTCTCAGTCTTCCGGTTTCAACTCCTAGGAAGTCATGGATGGGTTTCAGTCAATCAACCCCTAAAATTACATGCAAAAAATTTTGTGGATATGTGTGTAGGTGCAATTTTGTGCGTAGTTCTAGGAACATGTGCCATAGCTTTTAACACATTATAAATGGAGGCAATAACCACCACCACCCCCAAAAAGACTAAATGTTGTTGTTCTAGGAGTCCATGTAAATTAAGAAACCCTAGTTAGAGAGAGACAAGAAACTAATATACAATCTTGGAGAAAATCCACATTTATATGAGAAAGAGTAATAAAGTAGAAGTAGACTGACCCCACCTCCGCAAAATGCAATTGAAAAATAGATGGCAGCTTTTCATAGGTTTTTAGCATGTATTTGAAAAACTTGAAATGAATGTTTGCTAGCTGGAATACTTCACTGTTTGTATGAATGGTTCCCACGAAAACACTTTTTAGATCATGCTCTTTCTTGAATATTTAAGATACAGTATCTGCTAGGGTTTCTGTATCTAGAAGTAAGATCTCCATTTTTAAATACCATTTCCTGCCCTGAAGCTGGGAAGTGTCTGGCTGGAACATCTGTGAGATAATCGGCTACTACTCAACAGCTATCTAGATGGCCTGGTGTCCCATGGGCAGCTGAGAATTTAAATGGATTTCAGGTGCAGAGGTAGTATCACTTACCATTGAAGACTTATAACAAGAACAAGCTTCAGGCCCCGGGAAAATTCAAAGCAAACAGAACAGATCTAATCATGACAAGCCAAACCATAGCCTTGTAACTACAGCCCCAGCAAACTATGGATCAGTTTGGACTGATACAATGCACATATCATAATGTACTCATTGAATAATTAGTTTAGATCTTAGAGAAGGCAACATAAGTTTTATTCAGCACAACTTTTCCCAACATGCGTGATCAAGCTTAAGAATCCAAAGGGGCTCTTTGTCACTTGGTAGGTTTGTGACAGATTTTCGCTTTGGTGTAGACTGGTAGTTCATGGAAGGAGCACAGGTTTGCAAAAGAGAGGAAGGGATGGATGTCAGGAGACTTTGGTCTGGGAGCCTGTTCTGCGATCATCAGGCATGTCCCCTCAGAGTTTTACCCTTTGTCTTTCCATTGAGGAGATTGGACTAAAAGATACTGAATTCCCTTCCTCTTCTGACTTCCAATGATTTGATATCAGGGCCCCTTAATAATAGAAAAATTGACATTGTAATGCCTTAGGTCCTTGCTTAACTAGCTTAAAGGTGAGCACTGTATTTTAATAATTAGTTCCAGTTCAGGGATTATAGATAGTTAAATGTTTTTAATTTACCCATAAACTCAATCCAGTTATTTTTTTTCTCAATTGGTGTCCAAAATTGAATTCTCCTCACTTATGCAAATCATAGCAAGGAAGAAAAATAAATAAACGAATGTGTATTTTTTTTAAATGCTTCAGCATCAGATAACCATAAAAATTTAGTAAAACTTTTGTTTCCACATGTTCATATTTTATTTTCAACTGAAAGTATACATATATTTTTTTTAATTCACCTCCTACATTTATAGACAGACTCTTTATACAAAATGCGGTTTTTGTACAAATTATTTTAATTTTTTTGATCTAAGTCATAGAATGCAACCTGCTGGTAGTAATAACCACTTCATATTATGAGGCCCCACATGTGTGAAAGTCACTGTGCTGAGCAAATTACGATATTGTATTTCATCCTCATGACTAGTAGCTATCATTTCCCTTATTTAACATATGAGAAAATTTAAAGATTAGATAAGTAGTCTGATGTTAAATAGCAGATAAGTTGCATAACCAGGATTTGAACAAAAATCCATCTGACTCTCAACTCCCATGACCTATTAATTTTGCAACTCTTCCTATTCTACTTTACTGACTCTGTTTTCCTCACCTGTCATTTCTATAAGCAATTAAGTATTGCATATGATCTGCGCTTTATCTCTAGGTGTTGCATAAGAGTTTCCTTCATGGTCATTGAACAAGACCTGTATGGAATTACACAATTATTGACTTCTGTGGGGAAAAAAAATGTTCATATCTACCAGCATTTAAAATTTCCCAATTTTTACATAATCAAGAAAGAATTTGGAAAGAAAATTAGAGAATTTGAAGTTCTCCAACTAATCCATTTACTATGGTGACCAAAGATCATTCAACTTCTGCTTGAATCCTTTCAGTGACAGAAGATCAATACTTTGAAAGGCAACTCATTCCGATAGGTGAATTTCTAGATTTTTAGAAACTATACCTATAGAATGAATAACGTATATACATTTATGTCTCCAAAGCCTTAATTTTAGTCTTGTCTTCTCACCTAAACTTCAGAACTATATATCCAGACATTAACTAATCCTCTATATGCTTATATTGTTCGGAAGCGATTAAAACCCAGTATATTTCATTCAAATCAAAACTACAATGAGATATCACCCCATAACCATCAGAATGTCTATAAGTAACAAGACAAGAAACAACAAGTGTTGGAGAGGATATGGAGAAAAGGGAACTCTCATACACCACTGGTGGGAATGCAAACTGGGTGCAGCCACTATGGAAAACAGTATGATTTCTCAAAAAATTAAAAACAGAAATTCCATACGATCCAGCTATCCCACTACTGGGTATTTATCCAAAGAACATGAAATCAATAATTCAAAAAGATATTTGCACCCCTATGTTCATTGCAGCATTATTCACAATAGCCAAGACTTGGAAGCAACCCAAGTGCCCATCAAGGGATGAATGGATAAAGAAGATGTGGTATATATACACAATGGAATACTACTCAGCCATGAAAAAGACAATATTGTGCCATTTGCAACAACATGGATGGACCTTGAGGGTATTATGCTAAGTGAGATAAGTCAAACAGAGAAAGACAAATATTGTATGATTTCACTCATATGTGGAAGATAAACAAACAAACAAATGGATAAGGAGAACAGATTGGTGGTTACCAGAGGGGAAGGGGATATGGGGAGGGCAAAAGGGGTAAAGGGGCAAATATGTATGGTGACAGATAAAAACTAGATTACTGGTGGTGAATACAATGCAATCTACACAGAAACTGAAATATAATAATGTACACCCGAAATTTACACAATGTTATAAGCCAATATGACCTCAATAAAATAATTTTTAAAAATATATATACAGTTTTCCAGAAAAAAGACATGTACAAAAATGATGATAGCTTTATTAATAATAAATAAAAATTGGGGAAAAAATCTCAGTATATTTCAAAGTAAATCCATTCTCTTCTTCTCCATATCTGCTCTTTTTCTAGTGTCTTCTGTCTCAGTAAATGACACCTTCATCCACCCAGTTTCTCAAGACAGAAATGTTGAAGTCATGTTTCACTTCTTACCCAACACTTCTAAGAAAATACCAAATCTTATTGTTGATTCTACCAAGCAAAAAGCCAAACATTCTGTCTGTTCTCCATTCTTACTAATAACATAATTTCATTGCTGCTTTTCTTCAACTGTCTCTTCATCGATTTCCTTTCAGGCTTCTGAAAAACCATTGAGCATATAAATATGAACCAAATAGATTGACACTTGCAGTCAGAGGTTACCATGACCAGCTATGGGCTCATTCTGTGAGTCTACAAGCAGCTTCCATGAGATCATGAGAAGTCAGTCACCAACTGGGATACTATGCAATAATATCAAATGCTTAGAACTGGTAAACTGAGCAGATCTTCCAGAAGTAGGGCTGAGCCACTTTGGAGAGTGAGACCTAGACTTTGGGTAATTCAGGGAAGGAGCAGGAGGCCTCAAGAAAAAAAAATTGGATTTAGGTTTTAAAAAGGTAATGAAGCCTTGATTATGTGAATAATAATAATAATAATAATAAAATGTTATATAGCAATCGCATTCCTAATTACTGAATCAGTGAAAATCATTTAAATTTAAATTATGTTTATGATGTTTGGATAACTAAAGTTTCCATATTCACCTACCTTCGGTCTGCTCATAATGTGATAAAAAATAAACTACTATGTTTTTAAGACTCATAGTAGAGCTGTCTGTTCTTTGCAGCCAAGCCAATCCCAAACCAATATACCTACATTGGTCCCTTTGTTTTTCTCTTATGTGAAATTGTTTTCTTCTTATCTAAAGTATTTTATCTTACTAAACATAAACTAACAATTCTGAAATCTCCAATGCCATACTATTATTTAGTCTACCATAATTTAAATGTGATATCACAGCAATGATATCTTATTATTCTTAAAATATTAACTTCTGAGCCTGATATTTGACAGAAAGTAAAATAACTAGGAAAATATATAAACAAGTCAAAAGTAGAGAGAGAGAGAGAGGTATATATAATATAATCCCTTGGAAAATTTTCAATAAAATAAATAAACCAATCTACTTCGTGTATGGTGATTAAACAAGAGAAATGAACAGTAGTCCAAGTCTACAGGTACTTGAAATCTCCTATCCTGTACTCACCCAATATCAGTTGAATCCAATCTAGTGACCAAGTATTTTGAAGTTTGTATTTACTAAATGTACGTTTAAGCCAATTCACATGGGAGACCCTTCCATCTGATTTGCAAAGAACAAAACATAAACAGCAATCTAAGACAAAATTCTGCCAAATACAATTTTATTTGAATTACATTTTTTTGAATTACACTTCTCCCAAGGAAGCATATTCTTCTATCCATCTCTTTTTAATGGGATTAATCAACTATTGCTGCAGGATTTTGCAGCTGTATTTTTTTTGTCTACTAATTTCAACTAAAATCAAAATAATCACAAGTGAATCCATTTTTTACAAGCATCATTATCTTCATCCCCATTACTGCCAGAATAGGTATTTATAACTAAAAGGGAAGATGGTAGAAAGGATTTTGCTTCAAATATTTAGAAACTTATATTAAAGCAGTTGCTGAAAAGTGCATTGTACAATTCCAGAGGGCTCCACTCATAAAGAATAGCCCTGGTAGAGTTCCAAACACACTACTCTTTCTTATAATATCTTCTCTGTAAATCTGTTGGGGAGAATTCCACTACTGACTTTTCTGTCTCAACCAAAGATCAACTTTCTCAGTGGCAGAGGTCATGCCTTTACCTTCATATCGTCATTGTCTAGTACACTGGTTAGCACAGGGTACATAAAGAAAGATTGTTCTTTGAATTGAACCAAACTTCTGTCTGTATTTCAAAGCATCAACCAGGGAGCTAGTTTGGAGATTCTAGCTAGCATCAACATCTTTCATCTGATAAGAGTTGAATATGACCTAACGCACCACCTTAAGAGGTAAATACACAGAATCTGGATAAAGAAGGGAACAGTTGCCAAACCTGCTACAACATGAAGTCAACCCTGGGAATCCATGGAATGCAGATGGCTTGAACTGAACTTTCTTCATAGCCGTAATCTAGTCAACATTCCCCAAAATAGTTCTCACCTCGAATTTGCACATCATTTCACCATATAGTTTTCATTTTCAGTTCTAATTCTCTAATTTTTTTCAGTTTTAGTTGCCAATTCCTCAGCTGCCCGCATAAGACAATCTCTCTACTCCTCTAGCACTAAAACTCACACAGAGCTTCAAATTGTTAGCACCTGTCCAACATCTTGTGGTGAAAAATATTACTTTACACTTCATACAGTAATTTTGGGGGAAAGAAACTGTCACTCTAATTTCTGACTTGATTTTTAAAAGGGCATTGGGGTTAAAAATAGGGAGTAATGGGGCCGGCCTGGTGGCATAGTAGTTAAGTGCACGTGCTCCACTTCAGCAGCCCGGGGTTCACAGGTTCAAATCCTGGGCACGGACCTATGCTTGTCAAGCCATGCTGTGGTGACATCCCAAATACAAAATAGAGGAAGATGGGCACAGATGTTAGCTCAGGGCCAGTCTTTCTCACCAAAAAGAAAAAGTAGGCAGTATTGTTTTATTAAAATATGTACTTTTACTACTGTAAATAATTTCATAGTTTTACATCTTTCCTCTCTCTCCACCACAATTTAAAAAAATTACCCATCCATTTTTTTTTTCTAAATGCAGTAATAAGAGGCAACCAAAAAACACATTTAGAGAGTGTTATTTTTCCCCTAATGTTGAGAGGACAGGGGGTTTTTTATCTTGGATTCACACCTAAAGAATATGAAGTTTCGAGATTATAACTATGGAACTATGATGCCAGAACAAGAAGAGATTGAGACGCATTTGATGGTAGCCACACTGACTGTTCAAGGGAGCAGGTGTATATGAGAATTTCTTGTTAGGAACAGAGTCAACTGAGAAGTTCACTTTAAACTCATTGTAATCCTAACAGAGTGGGTAGGATGCATGTCACTCACATGGTTATGAAAGAATCATGTGCAATGAACCAGGGGAGATACAGCTAAATGTTCCCAGCTAAGAATCCTTTAAGAAATCCCCAGAGATGCTTTACAGAAAATGCCACTCTTGTATAGCCACCATACCCATAAAACACAAATGCCAGATCATGGCAGTATCTGCCAGCTAAGAATATCCTTCCCCTTACCTCTCTTTGCCTCCAATTTCAACCTCAGAGGAGCCAGAAGGCAGCCTAGGATGGAATGGGGAAACAGGCAGGAGGAGTTACACAAAGTGGACAAACAGAGATGTCATCCATAACGCTCTTTCCCACTGCCAGCATCCTGCTTGATGAAAGGCAGAGTTTGGGGTGGGTAAGCATTAAGTTTAAGAGCAGTTCATGGGATTCAGTTTTATATGGGTCTAGACATTTACTGAAATATGATTACATTTTCGTCCAGAATTTACTAAAATTTTGTGATTGAAAAAGAAAGTGCACATGTCCAAAGTTTCTCTCAAGATGCAAAAAGCTACTTGAGCAAGTCTGAATAGTCCTAAAATAAAGAATAAAGTTTTTGTTTTTTAATGGTTGTCAACTTCTATTCTTTCAACCTCATGATTTCAACAATGGTGATGCTCAGAGGCATGGAGGTATCCAAGAATGAGGTCCTCTTGAGGGACTAGAAGTGGATGGACATAACTGAAACCTTTATAAAATTTGTCAAAGTTCAGAATTAAGTTACATCTCTTGTTGGACTCACATATGCCTGGGAATATTTAGAAATCCAGGCTTCCCTCACAAAGAATTCATATTTATTTATAGCATGCACCATTGTTTGCCTAACTACCATACACCATCTCTTTCTCTAAACAGAATCCCATTTTTCCAGACTTCCATCCGTCCTGCACATATCCCTATATTTATAGGCAGCTGAACACCTCCCAAGTTCTAGGTAAGTCCAAGCCAATCAGGGAAATCCCATTCCCTTCACTGTTATTGGTTTACAGTTATCTAATTTGCTATTGGTTGTAGGGAATGGCCTGTTAGAGGGAAGAGTTCTGAGGAAACTTTCTCACTCTGGACATTGTTGTCTATGGGTACAGAAAACTGATTGTCTTACTTCTCTGCTATTGGTGACCCACCAAAATACAGTGTTGACTAGGCTCAGATGGCCTCTTGGCCTGCCTCCAAGTCTTGGACTATCTAAGTGACCATTTCGTTTCTTGGCTGACAGATTTTACATTATTGTGTCAGATCAATTACCCCCAATCTAAGAATGAGAAGATATGCGTGGTCATGGAGAACTATTTCTCCCACCAGTATCAGGAAGGCCCCTTTGAACTGCTACAGAAGTAGGCCATGGGAAACCGGAAGGAAGCCCTGGACAATTTCTACTGACTGCGTGACAACCCCCAGAATTCCAGTGAGGTACACTGAAGACGGATAGCCGAAGGTTCCATTTCCACATAGGAAGAACAGTTTCGGAATTTGCCAGTTGGAAAAACATTACTTCTAGTTACAGGGGATGATTGATCCTTGCCTATTCTCTGCTTGGGTGGACACAATTATTCTATGAAATTCATTAAGGCTGATATCTGTGGCTGCATATTGGTGGTCAAGAAAAGCCAAATCAGGGCCTTCTGCAATGCTCCCAAGACTCTTTGAGTGGCCAAATTTACGAGTGTAGAAAGTTAATATATTCATTCATTCCAAGTTGTGGATATGTTAGACCAATGAGATTAAAAGAGAATAAGGTGAAGGAGCTTAGTCATGTAGATAATAGTGAACTTAAACAATGGTGCATGTATTAAGACTAAAAAGGAGTCAAAAACAAGATGGGGGGCCAGCCTGGTGGCATAGTGGTTAACTTCGTGTGCTCCGCTTTGGTGGCCTAGGGTTTGCAGGTTTGGATCCCAGGCACTGACCTATGCACCGCTTATCAAGCTATGCTGTGGCAGGCATCCCACGTATAAAGTGGAGGAAGATGGGCATGGGTGTTAGCCCAGGGCCAATCTTCCTCAGCAAAAAGAGGAGGATTGGCAATGGATGTTGGCTCAGGGCTAATCTTCCTCACCAAAAAAAAAGGGGGGGGGGGATCGGGGACAGAACTTAAGCAGAAGAGCAAAAACCTACAGGTCTTCATGAAAAAGAAAAACTGGAAATAAGTGAATGGAAGAACTAAGTGAATGTGCCTTGACTCTTACATTTTTTGTAAATTTAAATTTAATATCACAATGTGGAAAATTTTCTTCTACTGCATACAGATTCCCGTATGCTTACATTACAGAATATCATCTTAATATAGTTTAATGGTTTTATTTTTACTTCCTATACTGTAAATTCTGATAAACGTTGGATTCAGGTTTACACCAAGAAGAATAACAGAATGTGTAAAAATGCATGAGTGAATGTACATGCAGAATGGAAGGAAATGCTGACCAGTTATTACTCACCTTGAGCACTCCCTCAAATACATAATTACTGCCATCATTATCCACATGTTAAGAAGAAGAGTCACAATTCTTCAAGTGTCTTCTAGATCTGAAGTCACACTGATAGCTGAGCAGTGGCACAGATTTCACCCAAGTCCAGTGAACACATGCTTATACAGCTGAAAGGCTAACAGTGGCTAGTACTAGCATTAGGAAACACAAATTATCAAGCTAATTTATTTGGCTGTTGTTTACATCTATTGTTAAGGCATTATTTCATTTTACATTAGATATTTTCCTTTAAAATCCAATTATGCCAATAAAATCATTATGAAGATGCATTTATTTAATAATCAAGAAAGTTGGAATTTTCTTTTTTTTTTTTTTTGAAGGGAAAGATTCACCCTGAGCTAACGTCTGTTGCCAATCTTCCCAATCTTCCTTGTTTTTTTCTTTCCCCTTCCCTAAAGCCCCAGTGCGTGGTTGTATACCCTAGTTGTAAGTCCTTCTAGTTCTTCTATGGGTGGTGTGGTTCTGCGACTGGGAAACGAACCCAGGCAGCCAAAGCAGTGAAAGCACCAAACTTTAACCACTAGGCCATCAGGGCTGGCTCAGAATTTTCTTGATAGCAGAGATTGAGTATAATCCAACCTGTATCTTCAGCATCTACAGTATCTTACTCTTAGTGGGTGCATAGTAAATGCATACTAAATGCTTGATGAATAAATAAATGTTTATTTGATTTGGAGTTATTGTATCTACCAATACCCTCACGTATAGTTGAGGTAAATTATTTTTCTGAATAGAATAATATTTTTTGGTGCTAATAGCTCCTTATCTTTAGCACATATAGAAGGACCTGAATTAACCAAGGTATTTTCATTATTTGCTATTTCCTATATTTGAAGATAATGCTATAGTTGACAACCTTCTTATTTCAAGTAAAATCTGCAAATACTAAATGTTAACTAAAACTAAATAAAGAAGTACTCAAATGGTACAATCTGAAACAGAGTAGTTATGTCCCTAATATATATTTTTCTTCATATTGAAGAAAACACTAATATCTGCCACTTTACTAACTTACAGAAATGTTTTTCACATGAGAAAATAGGTGTGAAGCATTTTGAGAAAGGTGATATATAACTACCAAGTGTCATTATACTATTCAAGCTGGTATTTTGATTTTTGTGTCTCTAGAAATTGTGTTTCTTTTCTAACAAATCCTTTAATAATTTTCAGAAGATTACTGCACAAGTCATTCTCATGTATCAGATCTAATGGCCCATATGCTACTCAGGAAATATTAGCACCTTCCTACAGAAATACTCACTAACACCTGATGCAAACTTCTGGAGCATTAGTCCGCAGGTGGAAAATATGTTATAATATAAAGACATATGAGCCCCAGTTTTTAAAAAATTTAAATTGACTTTTTAATTTTAATCACTTTTTAAAATTTTTTGCTTCTTTATGTGGGAGGAAAAGACATTCACATACTTTTGACGCAACAGAGCACAAACATTTAATTTAACTTCCCCTCTGAATTTAAAAAGAACTTGAAAAACATGTAATTCTCAAACACAGGTGACAATCTCAGTCTTCCCATAACCTACAGTCTGTTCTCAGAAGAGACAGAAGAACAGACTGTTTTTGTAACTGTCCCTCCATCTCCTGGAAAACTAAGTCCACTAGAGCAAGGACATTTAACTCAGGGACATTGAAACCACTAAGGGGACAATGAAACCATTAAATGTAATGCTAACAATAACAATAGAAAAAGAAGCTGCAAGAGCTTTCTCTGGAATTTTCCTAAGTGCTCTTCATGCATTGCCTCACCTAATGCTCAAGGCAACCCCATGGAGTGGATGCCACTATTCTTCCCATTTTATAGCCAAGGAAACTAAATTTAGGAAAGGTTATAACTCACCCAAATTCTTGCAACTAGTAATTGAAAGAGCTGCCACTTGAAGCTACCCCTGAAAGACTAAAGTCTGGCCTCTGTCACTCTGAGTACTGCCTGCCAGAAACTCCTTTAAAAAAAACACCCCGTCAATGCTGAATTCTTCAACTTGTAGGATAAAAAGCATAAATCTTGCAGATGTTCCTAATGATTTTTTTTGTCAGATTAAACAAATTACTGCAATGCACATTTCACTCCTAGAAAGAAAGTACTTTAAGTCACAGAACTCAAGTCACTGTTATAATTCACAATTTGCCAGCAGATCAGAGCCTTTACTGTGATTTGTGCAGTTATCATGACTCATAACCCAGGTGTCAAGAGGTTAAGTCTGTTTATGTTTATGGTTCAGTACTAATATTCCCATGAATTAGAAGCTGCATTGACAGTACCTGTAGTCCTGTCGTCCCCAGCTGAGAATTGTCTATGCAGAAATCAAGGCCAGATAGCCAAGAAGCTGATTTACGGAGGAAGCAATAGTTAGTAGGTCTTGGAAAGTTTTGCTTTAGCTGATTGTTAATCTATGTAAAATATATGTTCAATTCAGGAAGGAAGAGTATATATATAATCATTCATTCATCAAGTATTTATTGAGAACTTATCTCGTGCCAGGCACGATTGTTGGGTATTGCACAGACAAAATCCTTGCTTCCATGGAGCTAACTATTCTACTTGTCTAATTAGAATTATGCAATTCTAATTTTTAAATAGGCAATTGTCTAATAGCAATAGGCAATAAACAAATAAACTAGCAAATATCATGTCAAATGGTAAGTACACAAAGGTGGACATATGGTAACATGGGTACCATTTACCATGGAGAGATAAGAGAAAGCCACTCAGATAACATGATACTTTAACAGGCACCTGAAAGAAGACCAAGAGTGAGCCAGACTGATATAAGGAAAAGGTCCCAGGTAAAAGAAACAGGAAGTGCCAGAGCCCTGAAGTGACAGCAGGCTTGATACTTTCATAAAACTCATAGGAGTTTTGTGTGGCTGAATAGACCTAGGTGGGCTTGGAGGAAGTGGTGGAAGAGGAGGTACTGATAGGAGATTAGGTCATGGGGGTGGTGGTGAGGAGGGAGAGATCAGATATAATAGGGCCATGAAGATCACAGTCAAATCTCTAAATTTTTTATTGGAGTGAAATGGGAAGCCATTGGCAAATTTTGAGTGGAGGACAGATATGATCTGACTTGTGCTTCAAAAGAACCACCCTGGAAGCTATGTCACAAATAGTCTGTGGAGCAGCATAGATGGAAATGGAAAAGAGTTAGGAAGCAATTACAATGATCTTGTCAAGAAATGAAGGGACTTAGATGAGAGAGGCAGAGGTGGAAGGGGAAGTACTTTGATGGTGGATGTATCTGAAGGCAAAAATGACAAGGTGGGATGACAGATGGGTGTGAGGTGTGACAGAAAGAAAGGAATTCAGGTAACTGAGGTTTTAGACATGAGTAACTGATTTGCTGTATCCTGAGATGGGACAGATTAGGAGAGGAGCAGGTGAGAGATAAAGAAAAATTCAGAGTTTGGTTTTGAACCTGTTAATTTATGATGCTTATTATTCAAGAGGTGGTGAAGACACAAGTTTGAACTGCAGGTGAGCAGTCTACACTAGAGATATAAAATTTGGACCCATTAGCTTTAGATAGTTAAAAGACTTAGGTGTGAACAAGATCACCAACCAAGTGAGTATAGATAGAGAATAGTAAAGGTCCAAGAACTGGGCCCCTGAGGAATCCAATGTTTAAAGATCATAAGGCTGAAAAAGAGAATCTAGTGAGGTACAGAGGAATCAAGAAAATGGAGCCCTAAAGGCCATGTGAAGAAAGTGTCTAAAGAAAAAGAAAGTGATCAGCTGTGTTAAATGAATCTGATGGGTCCATTCACATGAGGATTGAGAAATGGCCATTGAATATGACATTATAGACACTAGTGATCGATGGAGGGCAGTTTTAGTTCAGAGGTGGGGAAGAATTTGGATTGGAATGAATTCAGGAGAAATTTGAAGGAGACAAAATGGCAACAGCATGTATAATCACAACATGGTGACTATATTTTCCTAACAAAAATTCAGGATATATGGTTTCATATATCGTCTGCTAGGAGTTGGGATGTTTAAACTCAAAATCATTCCAGCAAGTCCAAGACCGACACTGTTAGGTTACAATGCAAGCACATTTACATTTGACTTTCCTTTTATAGAGCAAACCCGGTGTACCTTTATCTTCACAGATCCTCAGTTCCTAAAGACAGCTTGTCACAGCAGGCATCCCACGGTGGATTGATAAATGTCTGTTAAAAGCTTTAGTCATTGTATGATTTAGTAGAATGTTTCCTGAAGCATAAGGCCAAATACTATTTCTAAATTTAAAATACCCTACATACGATGTTTATGCAAGTGTGCATACTACCACATTTCCTCCCCATGAATAATGCATGCCCTATGCAACTTGAGTCCAAAATAAGAAAAAATGCTAAACACCTAATAATCTACATTAAATACAGAATAAAGCTTGATAATATAAGCCTTGAAATAAAACGAGTTACTGGGTTAATTCTATACAGAAAAAAAACAAGGTCAAATAATTTTCTCCATCTCTCTCTTGTTATATATTTTCCTGCCATTCATTTTCATGTTCAAATAAGTGAATCCTGCTTTAAAACCATAAGGCAAAGTGTTTATTCTTTGAGCACAGGATAATGAGTGGGTCATTCTAGACCAATGTTAAATGGCAGAGGGAGTGGGAAGTGTACACAGCTGGAATCAAGTGATGCAAATACGGTTACTACACATATCACTAATCACTTCTTTACTTCAAACAAAGCAGGCAACCTCAGTCCAGTCTAGATCGTGTGAAAATCATCTTATTACAAACTTAGATTCAAAAGGAAAACAATTTTGACTATCGAGCTGCAGGATTACTTCTGGCTGATTATTTTAGTGGGTTGACTAACTTGTCAGCTAAAGCTCAATAAAGTATGCTAGTTAATAATCAGACAGTCCTTGTCCCCACTGCCTTTAAAGGAATGAGCACTGGATTCAGCTGTCAGGACATGAGGGATTGAGTTTTAGCTCTATGATCTACCAGTTAAGTTACATTTTGTAGGTTACGTAACCTCAAGTCTTAGTTATACTACGCACAAATTAATATCATCATAGTTATTATTATTGCGTGTGTGTTAGAGAGAGACTGACTTGAGTGAGATAATATGCTCTCTAACCAGTTTCCTCTTGCGTCCTCAGACACTTCACTTCCCAATTATTTCCTGTCCTTTGTCTCCATTTTTTTCTCACCTCTGCTCAAATTACTTTAACTTTAATCTCTCCCTTAGCCACACATTCTCTTTCATCTTTTGTTTTCTTCCTCACCTTTAAAGCCAATTTTTTAGGAGTTGTCCACATACTCCTGTTCTCTTTTCTCTCTCGCTCTTCATGTTCCATTCAACTCTTTACTATAAATCTTACTTATCTGTTCAACAGGTACTTACAAATCAATCTCCAACAACAGAAATGTATTAATATTAATCCAACACTCACTTTTTCTCTTATATTCCTATTTCCCAAGTTTCTGACCTTAACAACAGCAAACAGTATGTATCCTGTTGCTCATGCCATAAACTTTAGAAAATAATCTCAACACGTCTTCTGCCCCAAACTACTACAATTAATACATCAGCTAGTGCTATTGATTCTACCTCTACACACTCTATTCACTTCTCTCTAATGTCATCGTTATATTGAGTTGCGTCCTCAATCATCTGTTGTCTGGATTCCCCAACTAGCCTCCTACCTGGGCTACTTGCAAGCATCCTTGCTGCAGCCCAATGTATTATTTGTGAAGTCAGAGAAATACTTCTAAATGCAATCTGATCAAGTCTTCCTCCTTAAGACCATTCAGTGGCTCCCTATTTCCTATTCCCCTATTTCCTTAAGATAGAATCTAAATTTCTTGAGATTAAGTTTAGTTTAAAAAGCCACTTTTGATCTAGATGGTGCTAATCTCTCCACTCTCATCCCTTACAACTTCCCTCCTATAAGCTATACACCAATGATTTTGAATTATTTTCTCCTCTCCATTTTTTTTTTTTTTTTTTTTTTGCATGAACCATGTTCACCCATCTCTAGATTTTCATATTTGGTGATCTCCCCAGGCAGTCTTTCATCACCCCAAAATTGGAACAAATGCCCACATCGTGAAATCTTCTCACAGTCAAGTACCCCATCCAGTGTAGCACTTGCCTCGTTATGATGATATTGACATTTGCACTCTAAGATCCATGTCAATATATCTGTTGAGTTTAAGTTAGATACCTTAGAATTTTCATAGTGCTTGGCACTTAGTAATCACTCAGTAAAAAAGTCTGGGGAAGAACTGCGTAAATGGTTAAGCATTATGTAATTGAAAGTAATAGTATTACCTTACTGAAATTCTTATAAAAGATAGGCATAGATGATTTGAATTTTATTACACCTATTGCCAATGACTGAATTTGCTATTTACATTTACATTTGAGGAGCAACTATTTATTTAATTTACAAACAACTGTAACTCAAAGAAGCTTCTTTTCTAGTTTTGTCTGTTGAAATTACAATTCTACTGCCATTATATGTAACATCTATTTACTCACGATTTACAAGATACACAGAAGTATGCTTCTTTTTTTTATATCAATCTGAAAATACAGGCATATCTTGGTTTTTACAATGAATAATGTAATGGAGGGCTTCTATTAAGTTTAATACTTTTTTTAAAATTCAGTAGTAGTTCATATAAACAAAGGAAGGAATTACAATTTTCAGGAATCCTGAGGCAAACTGTTTTAAAAAAGGAATAATCTGTCAACAACTAATCAGCCTTAATTTCATTTTGGTGAAAAAAAATTTCTCTAGTTTGTCTTCCCAAAGAAATTCCTATCTATATTACCAAAAAAAAAAATCATTAGTGACTAGTTTCATGACAGATAAAGCACAAACATAACTAGCTGCTACATAAGTTTAAACTACGTGACTAAATATATCATTTAATAAATTACTGCAAGCTACTGAAAGCTCCCCTAGAAGCCTTTAAAATATTATAGTTCTTCATAAAATCCTTTCTTCTTAGGGAGCTATTTAGACCGTGCTCATACAAGCTGCCTAAAAACTACCCATTTGGATTTTGGAATGCGTTGTAACTCAACAGTCACTTAATTCAACCATTATTTAAATTATTTAATTTTCTTTTTCTGGTGAGGAAGACTGGCCCTAAGTTAACATCCACTGCCAATCTTCCCCTTTTTGCTTCAGGAAGATTGGCCCTGAGCTAACATCTGTGCCCTTCTTCCTCTACTTTATGTGGGACGCCACTACAGCATGGCTTGATGAGTGGAGTATGTCCACGCCTGGGATCCAAATCCATGAACCCGGGCCACCGAAGCAAGGCAAGCTGAACTTAACCACTATGTCCCTAGGCCAGCCCCTAAACTGTTTAATTTTTTTTAATTATTTGAATTATTTACATTTATTTATTTAATGTATATTAAATAAAAATATGTAAATAAATAAGTTAAATATATGTTAAAAATATAAAATTATTATTTAAACAGTTATTCAACTTAATCATTGACTCATCAAATGGCTTTTCTTCTGAAGCTATCAAAAAAAACAAATCTGAAAACAAAAGTTATAAATAAATAAACTAAATGGTAGTGTTGTCATCTACTGTCCACTAATCCCATATTTCAGTGGCGTCAAACAACAATAATTAATTGTTTCTCATGACTCTGTAAATTGACTGGGATTAGCTGGATGGTTCTTTTGTAACTAAAGTCACTCATGGGGACTGCATTCAACTGGTTGCCTAGCTGTGGTTAGAACATCCAAGATGGCCCTTGTCCTCCATGATCTCTCTCCCCATAGTCCTCTCATGATTCAATAGCTCAGCCCAAGCTTCTTTTCAGCATAGCATCTGGCTCCAAGAAACAAGCCCCAGCATTCAAGTGCTTTATCAACCCTCTGCTGCATCACACTTGCAAATGCCCCATTGGCCAAAGCAAGTCCCATGGTCAGGCCTAAAGCCAATATGAGAAAGAATTACACAAAGTCTTGGAAAATGGAAAGCATGGCCCTTGGTGGGCACCAATGTAAGCCACCTACTAAAGACAGTTTAAGTTTATATGCTTATGTTGTCTGATCATTTATTAAAGTCAAATCTCAACTCTCCACCCAGTTCTATACAAACATAATTTAATCAAGACAACCTTAAAACATAAGACACTTTCTTCCCATAGTCTTATCCTACACCTTGAGCATTAAAAACTTTGAAGTCTATATTTTATAAAGAAGGGTTTTTGATATTGATTTGCATCTACTTTTCCTTAAAGTCCTGAAACTTCATAAATAATGTCCTCTGTGTCCTTAAACTCTATTATAAAATTTGAATTTTACCAGTCTTTGAATGGTTTTCATTTTGACATGTAAGTTTATGTGGTATAATATTCCTTAATATTGGCTTAGAGAAAAAAAGTTTAACATTTGCCTTTTAGAAGTCACAGTAGCATATTTCCTACTTGGAAGGAACTTGCTATTTCCAGAGTCATGGCCTTATGATGCAACCTTTCCCAGTCTTATTAAACAACTAGACTAAGGTTTTCTCAGTTAGAACACTTCCCATTCCTTCAGCAGTGCTATCTTGAAATTCAAAGTTGGAGGACCAGAGAAAGTACTGGTTGAGTTGATCCTCTTCTATCATTTCAACAGTTCCTGGAATTACGGAAAGTCTTCCCATGTAAATAAGAGATTAGAGCTCTTTGTTTTAAAACAAAGATTGTACACCTGTTCTCTTAAGTTTTCTTGCTACCCTTGCCTCAGTCCCTTTTAAAATGAATTATTAAATAGTGAAATTTAGAGTAGGAAAGGATTCTAAAGCTTACTGAATTACCTTACTTCTTTTGGGCCTTACAATTGTCATAAATTTATGCCATATATTTCATCTTCCAAAATGTATTTCATTATATAAACTAGAGAGGTTTGCTTACTAAAAAGCAGCCCATTCCATCTTTGACTAGCTTTGTCTTTTAGAAATTTTCTTCTTATGGTGAGACAAAAATATATCTCTACATTACTGGTACACATTAGTTGGAATTTTAATCCTGGCAACACAAGACAAATCTAATCCAGCATCCATGGTTTCTATGTTTAACATATGTCCCCATTACCTAGACTATTAGCTGATACATAGTGGGTACTCAGTAAATGTTTGTCAAAAAGAGAGAAAGAGATAGAAATGGAGACAGAAAGAATGCTAACAATTATTGCATGCTCACAATATGTTAAACATGGTATTAACCTCCTTAAATGCTGTGCATTTTCTCATTTGAACGCATTTATCAAATGTCTTTCTCCCTATGCTCTAGCATTTCATCTTTAAGACTAAATATCCACAGGTCCTTCACCCACTCCAGATGTAACTTTATTGCCCTAGGTTGAATTATGTTCCCTCAAAATTCATAGGTTGAAGAGCTAACCCCCAGTTTCTCAGAATGTGACCTTATTTGGAGATAGTGTCTTTACAAATGTAATCCAGTTAAAATGAAGTCTTTATAGTGTGCCTAATCCAATACAACTGATGTCCTTATAAAAAGGGGAAATTTGGACACAGACACACACACAGAGGGAAGATGAAGGGAAGAGATACAAGGAGAAGACCGCCATCTACAAGTCAAGAGGAGACACCTGAAAGAGATCCTTCCCTCACAGCCCTCAGAAGGAACCAGCCCTGCCAACACCTTGATTTCAGACTTCCAGCCTGCAGAACTGTGAGATAATAAATTTCTGTTGTTTAATCCACCTAGTTTGTGGTACTCTGTTATAGTAGCCTGAGAACACTAATACACTGGTCTTCTCATGATTTTGGTCCATACTCTTAAAAATACTAATGACAATATAACCTACCACTTATTCAGTATAAAAACTTTGCAAATATTATCCAATTTAATACTGAAAAGATCAGTGCAAAGAAGATATTATTTATCTTTTTACAGATAAAAAATGAAAGTACAGAGAGGTTCAAAGATTTTCCCAGTGTCCTACTAGAAAGTAGCAGAGACAAGATTTACACCAGTGATTCCAAAGTCATTGTGCTTAATTTCTACTTTATACTGCTCCTGTTTGATCACAAGCTTCTAAAATTATGGCAGTTAAAAATGAGCATGGTACTTCACTTGTAAACTTACCTGTCCTGTCACTTAACTAGGACCCCAAACAATCTATTCATTAACTTCTCTATGTATTTCCCAGACAATCAGGCATTTAGTACATATAATTTGATAAAGGAACAAGAACCCTAAAGAATCACTAAATTCCCCCCTACTATCCCTGACCGTTTCTAACTTAACACATTTGATTGACCTAATTTTAAGCATACAGATTATATTTATAAGGAACTATATACAGAATTTTAATTTGTCAAGTAATGTTCCCAATCCCAATCCCAATCCCAATCCTCATTTAAGCATCCGCAGTTCTTTGAAGTGATTTTCTTCCTGTTACTCCATTGTGATCTTGGTGGACAATCAAGTGGACCTCAACCGCAGAATATTACCCAAACCAGGATAATCAAACTCTTTCTTTCTCTTTCTGAAATTTTATCTTGGGAAAAAAGATGTACAGAAAGAAAAAAGATACAGAAAGTGGTTGGAAATAGGCTAGTATGAAGACAACACCTTAGAGATTGCCTAGGTATTCCTGCTACTGAGTTCCTAGAGCTGCTTTGGATTTTGTTTCTTCCAAGGGTCTGGTTTTTTTTAGCATGCCCTTCTTTTCTGTGATTTATCTAGCATTGTTACAATAAACTGTTTTATATTGTTAAATAAATTAATCAGAATAATAGTTGTTACTTGCAATGAAGAAATAGAAACAATACAGTTAGAATGGATGATATTCCTGGGAGGGCCTTCATAGTGTCACAGGAGAAAAAAATTAATGGAGACTAAAACAGACTAACACTTTGGTCCAGGCAATTGGCCAGAATAGAAGAAATCTAGAAATTTGATACTGGCTAGAAGTATGATCTTACATACTAAAGTTGCTTATTAGAAATTAGGCACCTTCCATCGATACCAATGATTTTTCTGATATTGTTCCACCTCTAATAAAATGTGAATGATATTTTAAATTCCTGATATTCTTTTTGTTTAGACATCAAAAACAGTATCAGATTCAATTCAGAATTATACATCTGATATGTAATAGAATGTTTTAACACTATTAGGAGAAATTGGATAAAATTCATATGAATTTCCCTGTAGACTTGCATCTGTTAACCAGACTTCAGCAATTAAGCAACTTGAGTTCTCCCTCTCTCCAAGAAAACTCTCTTACCTAAAATATTCTACACTGTGAGTTTGAAACACGGTGATCTCCTTAAGGAGTGTTACCTGTCACTGACATAGAACCTTCCTCACCCTGACTTTATAATTTCAGATGGTGTCTTATGCTTTTACTTTGGTCGAACACAACTTACTTCTACTCCCTTGTGTTTCAGACAACTTTTGCTTCTCTTAGTTACTAATCTCTATGTTTCTGAATCTCAGTTGGGAAAATAGGCCTAATTGCTCATTTGAGCCCTCTCACTCTCAGCTATATCCCGACTCTGATAAACCTCCTCATAGTGACTTAGCAGAATTGCCCTGAGCCTTTTTCTCTGGGAAAGAAAATCACCTAAGAACCACAACTTGATTTGCAACCTTTTATCAAGCAATTCACCAGAACATGCTGTTTTGATACTGGCATACAAATGGGAGTACAGTGGAGGCCTTTTCACTGAATCTGTGAGGTGACCACATAAAATCAGCCTGCAGAAAATGTGGCCAGAATGTGAGACATGATGAGGTGTGTCCAAGGCTGGGCCAGCCAGGGCACGTCAGGTGGAATGAAGGCTCTCACTATATCTGTTCTCCACCACAAGGGCACAATTTGTCCTGGTGCTGCTGCATAAAAGCAGCCAAAGGAGGCATTTAAGAGTGATATATGAAAAGGGGAATTATAAGGTTTGTGTGTTGATATTTTCAGAGAAATTCTAAACTTCAGCAAGTGATGACACTCCATCAATATCCTTCAGTTAAAGACATATAGATACTTATAAATAAATATGCAAGGGAGTAAAGGCTTTCAATATGCACAAACTACAGTAATTAATTTAGGAAAAGCATACCATCTGAAGAAATTAAAAATTAGATGTATTTTTTTTCAGGCACAAATATAAGCACAAAATCACTTTTTATTTTCTTGCTTAGCTCTAGGAGAAATTTGTCTTTTCAGGAAAACTATGTTTAGACAGGCTCAGGTCACTCTGGCAATGTATTGTTTGAGGAAGAAGAACCAAAGGATGGGTGACCACTGAAGACATTGACATATTCAAGTGGGAGAAGTACAGTGTTGACTGCCTGGCACCTAGTGGCTTTTTGTTGTAAAACTAATTCTAAAGATATTTAAATGCAAGTACGGCACAATTTCTACTCCTAGTTTTCTCACACACATATATATGTATAAGTGGAAAGCTCTCCTACCTTCTCTCCTCAGTCCTTTTCTTTTACTCCCTGGATCACAAGCAGAGAATCATTCCATGTGAGCATTTGGAAGCAGAAATATCAGCAACTAGTAACAGTATGCAAAATTCACATTTTTCAGCTTCACCATGTTCCACAAGCCTCCACCTTCGCTGTCTTTCTTGTCTTTGGAAAGAAAAAAAATCAGAAGTTTTAACGCCATTTTCTACTTAAACTGTCATATCTACGCAACTCATATTGTAAAAATCTCATTTCACGGGGATGGAGCTGTCAAATGAGACAGTATCTCCAAAATGTTCATTTGACAAAAACTTTTAAAGAAATTTTCACTGAATCCAATTCACAGCATTTAAGCTTTTAACTTATTAAAAGTCTTTTGCTTAGTTTTTAACCTTTGTGGGGAACGTGGTGAGTCACTGTCACCAGTTGACTGAAAGAGTAGATTCAGTGTTTGTACAGAAGGCATGTAGGTCGACCCACTTGGAAGTGAGGGCAAGTTTCTCAGGGCCAAGCTCCTGATTACAGGCAGCATTCCTCCTAATTAACCTTGGAGTAATGTAGCAACCACAAAGGTGCCAAGAACAAACTTTCTAATTTAGAATAATTTTCATTAAAACATTTCCAGTCTGTAATCTTTAGCCGTGCAGGTAACCCTCTGCTTACAACTCCTTGACTGTTTTGCCATCTGCTTAGAGATGTTGATGACTGAAACATTTAATCCAACAATGATGACTACCAAGAAATCAAGGCTGAGAACCAATTGGCAGGAGTAGACAGTCACCAGAATGTGGACTCGTTAGTTTAGAAATCATTCTTAGAGGTGAAAAACGCCACTGGTCATTAGAATGAAATGGAAATCAAGCACAAGGAGAATCAAAGGTTTCAGATCATGAGAAATATAATTTTAGGGGCCGGCCCCAGTGGCATAGTGGTTAAGTTTGCACACTCTGCTTTGGCGGCTCAGGGTTCGCAGGTTCAGATCCCAGGCACAGACATATGCACCACTTATCAAGCCATGGTGTGGCTGGTGTCACACATATAAAATTAGAGGAAGATGGGCATGGATTTTAGCCCAGGGCCAATCTTCCTCAGCAAAAAAGAGAAGGATTGGCAACAGATGTTAGCTCAGGGCTAATCTTCCTTACCGAAAAAAAAAATCTCCACAGAAGCCATTCCCCATACAGATAGAGATGCTTCTTTCTAACACAGCAACTCCTTAGAAGAAGTTTTATCTGTACAATAATGAGTGGACACAGGGAACTCCTGTGTGCAACACGGAAACGTTTACAGGACTTTTTAACACTGACACACTGGCAAAGGTTTTACATCCTGCTCTTCAAGGAACAACAACAATAAAAAAGCTCTAGTTAAATCCTCCAGGCATGGCTGATTTCTAGCAACTATTGTGACTTTACTGAATGGTGGAGGTGGGAAGAGATACACAGTAGCACATCATTATGCAGTATGTCCAAGATAGAGATATAATCCATGAAAATACTCTCAAGAGATAAGATTAAAATGTAGTAAAATAATTAGGAAGGGATAAATTTTGAGTTTTTACAACTTTTGTTCTTATTATAAGCTATATATAATATATATAAGCTATATTTATAATATATAAGCTATATTTATTTAGCTATATATTTATATAATTTCTTTTTTTGCTGAGGAAGATTTGCCCTAAGCTAACATCTGTGGCCAGTCTTCCTTTATTTTGTATCTGATCTGCCGCCAAGTCATGGCCACTGATGAGTAGTGTAGGTCCACGCCCAGGAACCAAACCTGGGCCGCTGAAGTGGAGTGGGCAGAACTTAACCACTAGGCCACCGGGACTGGCCTAAAATTTCATTTTCATTAATGGCTATTTTTAATAACCAGTTCACAAAATTTCTGATAATTTAACAATTGGCTCTTGTGAGCCAGTTCAGCAAGCTCCAACACATCACTGTTTCTCAAACATGATCCCACCCAAAAGATGGTTATCAGCATCTGTTGTTTATTTTATTAGGTAACCAAGCAAAGTAAAGTAGATAGTCAACATTTGGAGAGACTTCATTTTCAGAGAGTCTGAATTTTGAAAAAGCACAAAAACTGACAGAAATAGAGGGTAGTCACATTGATTTATGCATTCAAACTGAACGGCTTTACAAATGTTTCCAGTTAACTGATTTCTCCCATGCCCTATTCCATCCACATTGACAACTTGTCTTATTAAAAGAAAACAGGTTGCCACACCAACCCTGGGCTCTAACAGACATTAGTTGGAAACACAGTGAGGAAAGGGGATTAGGAGATGATGGGTCTTTGATCTAGGCATTGGTGTGGGTACAGAAACGTGATTTGGAGGCTGAAGTTTTAGCCCATGCGCCTACAGTGAGCAATCAAGGGAGTTCCAATAAAATGAGCACACATTTTTTTATGATTCGGCAGCCTTTAGTGTGGACCCAAAGGAAATGTCCTGTCAAAATAGATGGAAAGAATTAAATTTCAGAATCTGGACAGGAGATGCTGAATGAAGTGATGCAGCCTTGACATTGTTAGAACATTAAGATAAATGTTAAAGAAATAGGTCAGAATGGTTGGACTTAATCAGGGGATTGCAAAGTCTTTAAATTTGAAAAATTCCCCCTTTTGGAATCTAAGGAATGTTCTCCTGGTGGCCCACCACAAAGATTAAATTCTCCCTTTTGAAGAAGTTACTGTTTTGATCACAGAACAAACAGATCCCCAGGAGAGAGGGACCACCCTGCATAGAGGGACCCCTACAAGGAAGGCAGCTTGGGAAGTAAATCTGCCTATAATTTTTGTTAATAAGACAGACCAAATGACATAAATTAACAGAAATCTGAAGCCATATAATAGTGTTTAAACTTATTTCAATACTGAAGTGAGAAATTACTTAAGCAATGTAGTTTTTATTGCTTTAAAGTATTAACTACTTAGGTTTGTATATGTCTATGTGGTTTACAAAGTACATTAACATTCACTATATCAAATGATTCTCAGAAAAACACTATGAGGTATTATCCACATTTTAGAGGTAGAAAAACAGGCTCAGACATTAAATTAAATGACTTACTCAAGATTTGGTCCTCAGGAAGGCAGGAGAGTCAAGACTCACAGAGAGATTTTCTAGTACAAATCGAGAGCAGAGTTTAGAAAACGTTTTCTGGAAAGGGCCAGTTAGTAACAATTTTCAGCATTGTAGGCCATTGATCTACAGCAACAACTAAACTCTGCTATTACAGTGCAAAAAGCAGTTACGAGCATGGCTGTGTCCCAATAAAATTTTATTTTCAAAAACATAGAGCAGCCCAGGTTTGACCCTTGTGTCTGGCCATAGTTTGCTGACACCTGGTCTAGAGTAGAAAGAGCCTGGAGTTTTAAGTTAGACAGAACTGGAACAATCCAGATCTACCACTTAACATCTGTGTGATAATGGGCAAGTTACTAAACCTTGCTAGGCCTCCCCTTCCTCAACAATAAAATAAAATAATGATACCTACATCACCAAGATATTATGAGAGTTAAACCAGGTAACATGTGTAAAGCACTTAACACCATGCCTGACCCATCATAAGTGTTTGGTACATGATGATAGCTGCCTCACTTTCCTTCCATCTCACATTTTATTTTTCTTAAAAAATATCTAATAAATATCCCCCATATTATAATTTTTTTAATCTACTGGAATATCATTGCCTCAGTTTCCCTTCCCCTCACTCCCCCCCACTTCTCGTCCTCTCTTCCTCTATATTTTTTTCAAAAGAAATGTTTCATAAGGCTGCCATAACAAATTACCATAGACTAGGTAGCCGAAAACAAAGGAAATTTATTCTCTCACAGTTCCAAAGTCTAGAAGTCTGAAATCAAGGTGTCACAGGGTCATGCTCTCTCTGAGACTTTGAGTAGAATTCATCTTTGCCTCTTCCCAACTTCGGCTGGTAGCCGTCAGTGCTTGGCATTCCTTGGCTTGTACCTGCATCACTCCAATCTCTGCTTCTGTCATCACATGGCATCCTCCCCGTGTGTCTCTGTGTCACGTGGCATCCTCCCCATGTGTCTCTGTCTTCATGTGGCATCCTCCCCGTGTGTCTCTGTCTTCATGTAGCATCCTGCCCATATGTCTCTGTCTTCACGTGGCACCCTGCCCATGTGTCTCTGTCATCACGTGGCATTCTCCTCTTCTTGTAAGGACACCAGTTATATTGGATTAGGACTCCCCCTAATGACCTCATCTTAACTTGATTACATCTGTAAAGACCCTATTTCCAAACAAGGTCACATTCACAGGTACCAGGGGTTAAGACTCCAAGTTTTTGAGAGGGACACAATCTAACCCATAACACATACCATTGCTATTTTCCTCCTTCTCTAGAGTCTCTTGGTAGGCACACAAAAAATCAAGAGGAATAGATATAATTCACATTGATCTTTACAGCAAAACATAAGGGCTCTATGTGATTTTCTAATTAACTGATTTCTCATACACAATATTCAAAATTATCAACAAACAATTATGCTTTGGTACTTAACTCTAAATTGAAAACTGTCTGCATGCCAAATAAAACAGCAGTCTACCACTGTCTGACGCACTATAGAAATTCTCAGATATTACTTTAACCAATGCCAAAGTTAGATATCTATTTATTTTTAATCATTCATAAAATGAACTGTTTGCTAGTTATATCAGTTAGGATATGTTTTATTGCAAGTGACAAAAACCCAGATTAAACTGTTTAAACAATTAGCAAAATCTATTGGCTCACTTAACTTAAAAATGCTGAAGGATATAAAGTGTCGAGGTTGATTAGATTCCATAGCTTTAAAAAATAAAATTTTCTGACTCTCTACTCTGTTCTGTGTGTCAGCTTCCTCCTTAGACTGCCTTCTCCTTTATCACCAATGCCAATAACTTCCTGGGTTCCCTTCTCCCATGTGCACACTGAAATGGAGAGAGAGCTGTTTCCTAAAATTTATCTCAGAGTTGCTGGGAATTCTCTTTTGGAGAAACATGAATTAGATCTCTTTCATACCACAGTGGCTAAAATTAGATCTTATAGTTGTTCTGTAACCAATAACTGGCCAGAGGATGGCATGCTACACGTTCCAATCTCTGAAACTAGAATAATAGTCTCAAAGCACATGGGCAGCTCCAGGTGACGTAGACAGCTGGGAGAAAACTGAGGGAGTTACTAAACTACGGGGAAAGGACAATGCAAAATGTTGCTGTATACATCAGGGTTCCATCAGTAGGAAATGTGTGTGTGTGTGTGTCCAAAGAGAGAGAGGGAAAGAGAGATTGTTATATTATTACAAGGAATTGGCTTATGTGATTGTGGAAACTGGTTTAGCAAGTTGAAAGTCTACAGGAAAAGTCAGAAAGAGAAGATTAGGAGCAGTCTGGAACCTTGTGAACACAGGCCATTTGTAGTCTTTAAACTCATAGGAGGCCTAGGTCCTTTTTTAAAGGTTCACCTGATTAGGTCAGCCCCACCCAGGATAACGTTCCTTTTCTTTATCTTAAAGTCAACTGATTAGAGACTGTAATCATATCTGTGCAATCCCTTCACAGCAGCACCTAGATTACTGTTTGATTGAATGACTTGGGGCTGTAGCTCAACCTAGCCAAATCACACACTGAAAAGCCATCACCGTTGCTGAGACAAGTAGTGCTCTATTTCGATCAAAAAAAATTTGTCCATTTTAGCTAGACCAGTTGCCACCAAGGTAAAAGACTGCGTTCCCCAACATCCCTTGCATCTATGTGTACCTCTGTAACTGGCTTCTAGACAATATGATGTAAGTGGAAGTACAAGATGGGATTTCTAGAACGTTACCTTAAGGAGACAGAGTAAACTTTTCTAATGAATTTTTTTTCTTCCTGCTGCCTAGAATATTGATGTGATGGGCAGAGTTCAAGCAGCCTCTCGGGCAATGTGCTTATATGCTAAATCTGGTAAAACAACATCAAAGAAGGAGCCAGAATTCCTAATACCAATGAACTGCCACACCAGTCATGGACTGCTCTACTTTGGACATCTTCCACATGAAATAGAAATAAACTTCTACATTGTTTAATCTCTTGTTATTTGGGCACTTGTGTTCAAACGAGCCAAAACAAATCCCAACTAATACTGGGAGGAAGCCACAGCATCCACTAAAGCGTGGTAAAATTGAAACAACTTTTCTAGTATGTTACCAAAACAACATTCTATCTCCAACTGAAGGAAAAATTAATGAATACCTCTGAATTTTAAGTTAAAAAAATCAAGTATTTTTGACTTTCATAGGTTGGAATAGAGTCCAAAAGGCAAGGGGGAAAAAGACCTGCTATTTGTAAAGCTGATATGCGAGGCTGCATCTAAAAGCAGGAAGGGCACTAATGTGATTCCTCTAATTTAAAAGGTAGTTAACCCAATTGATGCAGGAAAAGTTCAAATTATCCTGCACGGCCAATACCTCAGCTGTACTCAGGTCAGTAAAATTATTAAGACAAAACCCAGGCCCTTTAACAAAAATTAAGTTGGTTTATTGTACTTCAAACAAAGAAAATATAGCTTTTAATTTAACATAATTAGGCAAAGAAGGTATCAATTCCTGTCTTGAAATATGTACAAATTCTTTAAATTTCAAATCTGTCTTTCATTATATATGCAGAAAATGAAAGCATTGAAACCAAATTATATCACAGCCAAGTGAAGGAATATATGGAAAAAATGAAGAAAAAAATGAAGAAAACCTTTTGTTTAGCCTGCTATATCTCAAGTGTCATCAAGTTTTCCAGGGTTGGAGATTGTTCTTTTATTATTATAAAAGACTAAGATATTTTAATACTCCTATTGTGTTCTTAAGTTTATGGAAACTATGCAGGTTTGGCTTCATTAAAATTTGATCATAGGTGTATGACTGGTTTATTTTGGTTATTTTTTTTTTTTTTTGAAGTTTTGCTTTTGCATGGTTTTCGTGAAATAAAGTGGTTTATTTATCCATCTTTGAGCAAGTTTCTGTGATTTATTCCAACTTTTGGGTCATGGTTCAATTTGGTCAATGTCCCTCACCATGACAAAGGAAAACAAAATGACTCAATGTTAAACTGATTAATATTGGAGAGGATTTCTTGTGGTTTTGTATGAAAATAAAATACAGCATCAGACCAGAAAGAATCATGGGAAAGTATTAACCTTTCAAGAAGACTTCAGAGAGTGGTTTGCTTCAAGAAGTCGTAGCTTAGGAGAGGTTACACCAGAACAAAAGCCATACTATTCTACTCCATCAGAGTCCTTACCCTGGCAAGTTATAAACGTCAACCAACTGAAAAATCTGTGTTCTACTGATGTGCACAGAATCTCCTGCTGTCTACTTTGTTGTCTTAGTTTTCCTTTTTTTTTTTTTATTTCTTAACAAACTGTCTTATTTGAACCTAAAAAACCTTTGTATAAAGATCATTGTGCAAATGCTTTCCAAAGCATGCTGTCATAGAAAAACGCATGCACATCTTGTGAAAGGACTTTTCTTGTGTTCTCTTCAGGACAAAAATTGTTAAACACATCTCCTCTTTTAAAACATAAATCACTGCTGGCAAAGGCTAGAAGGTGTTATAATCACTCCGACTCGGGATGAATCAATCCACTACCTCCTAATCGGAAATATACACATTTTATACAAAATGTTTAATAAATTGGTTGTTCTCTATCCCAGATGGCTCTACAATTATTGGCTCATAACAAGGGAGTGGTTTCTTAATTGGCCTTTGAAGGAAGCTGAAATTTTCACTGCATGGGTTGGCCTTTTTAATAGCATCTGTGACTTTGCACGGCTTAAAGTCTGAAGATAATATTTTGTTAGAGCAGGCGAATTATTTCTTTCTCTGGAAAAGTGTAAAAGTGATTTGTCTGATTGGAATATAGTTAGACTGACAATGACTATTCTTGAAAGATACAGAGAATTTTCCATCACTGTGGGTTCTGGCAGTGGAAAAAGGCTAACTACCAAAATAAACAAATAACGTGTACACAGAAACTAACAAAATCAAAACGTCCCTTATCGAGTTCCAGTTTCAGCTATGATATAGAAAGAGCTTGGACAATGTCACTCTTGTCCTTACAAGAGGAAAGAACTAGACAAACTGAAAATCAACAACTTTTCTTGGATTCTTCAGAAAACTGAGGATACAGGAAAAACTGCTGCCCTGAAATCTGAAGGATAGTGGCATCCAGAGAGATACGGCAACCAAGATGTGTTTACCTGGAACAGAAGCTCCCGGAGCCATAAACTGGTAGGAATACTTAAGTGGTAACTGTGAGGAATTGCATGAGGCTGAGTGTATGTAGCCTGCAGTGAGAGTGAGAAATGCCTGGGACCCACAAGTCCATGGGCTTTCCCTACAATAACCCAACAGGTTCAAATGATGAAGATCTGAGAAACATGCCTTCAAGGCTCTGGGACAGGGAAGTAAAGAGTGATCACTAAAAAATACACCCAACGTCTTTATCATAGCAGGCCTATGCTCCAAAGGAATAGACTACAAGGACCTTATCCTTGCTGGGGGAAGGGCATGCCTCTCAATCCGGGCACATAAAGGCTTTGCGTCTCCAGGGAAGAGGATATAGTCAACAGGGTTGGGACTTCAAGGAAATAGATTGGAAACCCTGTCATCAGGAAAAGGAGTAGAGAACAGGAGGGCAGAAATTTATACTGCTAGAGAAACATTTGTGATGGTCACAGCCCTGAAACACAGGCCCACTTAAATATGTAGATTTATTCAGAATATTTTAGAATACTTCGCCTCCTTCACACTTGACCATCACACCAACAGGACTCCAAAGTAATAACTGGATTCCAGCTGAAACAGCAGCAAGCCACTCTATCAGGAGAATTACATAAGAAAGTCTAACATATGAAAGGACACAAAAGCAAGCACACACAGAGGAATTTGAAGCCAATGACACTTATAACTATTAAGTTAAACATTACCCCTAGTCAGAGTAACATAAATCTTCATAATAAAAGAATATTAGCCTCAGTTTCTATGACCTGATACAATGCGTCTGACTTTCAACAAAAAATTGCAAGGCATGCCAAAAGGCAAGAAAAAACAGCCTGAAAAGACAAAGCAATCATCAGAATCAGACTCAGTTATGACAGAGATGTTGGGATTATCAAAGAATTTAAAATAATTATGATTAATATGCTAAGGACTCTAATGGAAAAAGCAGACAACATGAAAGAATAGATGAGTAATATAAGCAAAGAAATGGAAACTTTAAGAAAAAAATCAAAAGCAAATGTTGGGAATAAAAAAAAAAGTAACAGAGGGGCCGCCCGATGGCGCAGCGGTTTAGTCCGCGCTTGGCAGCCCGGGGTTCGCGGGTTCGGATCACGGGCGCCCGCCGACGCACTGCCTGTCAGCCATGCTGTGGCGGCGTCCCATATAAAGTGGAGGAAGATGGGCACAATGTTAGCTCAGGGCCAGTCTCCCTCAGCAAAAAGAGGAGGATCGGCAGTGGATGTTAGCTCAGGGCTGGTCTTCCTCACAAAAAAAAAAAAAAAAAAAAAAGTAACAGAAATGAAAAATGCTTTCAATGGGCTCATCAGTAGATCCAAGTAGCCAAAGAAAGAATTACAGTGGACCTTTCATTAGAAACCATGGAAGTTAGAGATAGAGGAGTGAAATACTTGAAGCATTGAAAGAAAAAGATACTAACCTAAAATTCTATATCCAACAAAATTTCCTTCAACAATGAAAGAGAAATAAAGCTCACTTAAACAAAAATGGAAATAATCTCCAGCAGTCATTCTTTCCAAAAATAATGTTAAAAGAAGTTCTTTAGGCAGAAGGATAACGATATGTCTGAAAATTTGATCTGCATTTAAAAACAAGAGCATCAGGGAAGGAATAAATGAAAGTAAAATAAAATCTTTTATTTATCCTATTATTAATTGATACAAAACATAACTGTTTATATCTTAACATAAGTGCTTAAAACTTAATAGCAATGCTGCATCAGATGATTATAGCAAATATAAGTGAAATGAATGACACAAAGAACAGAAGGGAGAAATTGTGCATACTCTGTTATGAACTACCCATACTATAGGTGAAGAGTTATAATGTAATTTAAAAATGGATTTGGATACGTTAAACATGTATGTTGCAAACTCTAGAGCAATCACTAAAATTTTTTTAAAAAGTATAATTGATGTGCTATGAAATGAGATAAAATGGAATCATATGAAATGCTCAGTTCAAGCCAGAGAAGGCCAAAAATGGGGTGAACAAAGGCAGTGTATAAAAAAAGTTACAAACATGGTACATATTAAGTCAACTATATCAACAATCATTTTATATCTGAATATATGATTAATACACCAGTTAAAATACAATTAAAAATGAGATGGTCAGAATGGATTTTTTTAAAAAGACCCGATTATTGGTTGTCTAGAAACCTCCTGTAAAAATAAAGACATAAAGAGCTAAATTAAAAGATGTAGAAAGATACAGCATGCTTATACTAATCAAATCAGAACTGCAGTAGCTATATTAATTACAAATAAATCATACTTCAAAGAAAGAAAAATCATCAGAGCTCAAGAGAGGCATTAAAAAATTATAAAGGGATTAATTCTCCAAGAAGATGTAAAAATTCTAAACATGCATACACCTAACTACATAACATTACAATATGCAAGGCCCCCGAGCGGCCCAGTGGTGTAGTGGTTAAGTTCGTGCATTCCTCTTCGGCAGCCTGGGGTTCACTGGTTAGGATCCTGGGCGCAGACCTACTCACTGCTCATCAAGCCATGCTGTGGTGGCATCCCACACAGAAGAACTAGAGGGATCTACAACTAGGATATACAACTATGTACTGGGGCTTTGGGGAGAAAAAGAAAAAGAGGAAGATTGGCAATAGATGTCAGCTCAGGGCCAAACTTCCTCAAAAAAAAAAATAAATAAATGAAAGATATGTCATCCTACTGATATCCTGAACATTCAAAAGAATACTATGAATAACACTATGCCCAGAAATTTGGTAATTAGGAAAATGGATCAATTTCTTAAAAGACCAAACTACCAAAACTCATACAAGGAGAAACAGACTACCTGAATAGCCCTGCATCTATTAAAGAAAGTAAATCAATAATTAATAACCTTCCAGAAAAGAAAGTTCCAGACCCAGATTGTTTTACTTGTGACTTCTACCAAACAATGAAGGAAAAAATAATACCAGTTCTCCACACAGAAATAGAAAATAGAAGGAGTGAATCCTTCCTAAGACATTCTATGAAGCCATCATTACTCTAATACCTAAAAAAGGGATAAAGACATTATAAGAAATTTAAAAAATACAAACCAGTATCTCTCACAAATGTAAATTCAAAAATCTTCAACAAAATATTAGCAAATCAAATCCAACAATGCATAAAAATATTATACACCACAACCAACTGGGATTTATTCTAAGTATGCAAGCCTGGTTCAATAATCAAAAAATCATCCATGTAAACCTCCATATTACTGATTTAAAGAAGAAAAGTCATCTGTTCAAATTAATTGAGGCAATAAAAGCACTCGACAAAATCCAAACCTTTTCTAGACAGGAAGATAAAATTGAAGATCCAATTCTGAGTTCTATGCGCTTAAAGAAAAACTATATCTAGGCAATGCTTCCCATATCACTTGGTCTCACCAGGAAGCACAGTTGCTACACAGATTTTTCTGGTTAATGATAACTATACAACCAATTAGCTGACCTGTTTGAAATGCAAATATGATAGCCCAGATATCTCAAAAATCCCTGCCACTACAAATATCTAGAATTGCTAAATAAAACATAGCAAATATTATTTTAAATGCATATTTAATAGAATATCTAAGCTCACATGTGAGTGAGTGATGTGATAAAAGGAAAAGATAACAGAAAACCAGGGTGGTAAGCATTAAGTTGCTCTAGGGAATTGTCAGTGCTAGTAGCTTTAGTGCTTTAGTGTTCCCTTGAATACAAGTGACAAGGTCTTGGGGCCACATACATTGAGAAATTGAAATTGAAAGTTGGAGATACGTAATGGATACACACACATTCATGTACATACGGTCAAAGTCAAGACCCTGGACGATAGACTGGAAAAAAAAAAAAAAAAGCCACCTCTATTCACTGCAAAGGAAATCAAAACAAAGTATTTATTTGCCTGTGTTCTCAACAGAAAAAATATATCTGCAGAAAATTTAAAAACACATTCTCCTGACCCATGTGGTTCTGAGTCTTAGTTACACTTTTCCCATCACGTGGGAACCACATGCTTAAAATTTAAGAAAGACCTTTGTGACAGTCTAGGGACAGCCTGAGGATCCTGGCAGAGGCACAAAACAAACAAAACTTGAAGAAAGTTTGCACAACCCAGACCACAGATACATTTTTTTTCTCCTTTTCTCTGTCCTTCTGTCTATCTCTGTCTCTGTATCTCTGTCTCTGTCTTTCTTTGTCTCTCTCTCTTATACACACAATCCGTCAAGATGAGTTCACAGTCAAAAATTGCAAAATACATAAAGATACATCCACCAATAGTGAAAGTTTGCGTAAGAAAACAGCAGAATTATGACTTCAAGGGTTTGAAATTATAGAACAATCTGAAAGAGGAAACACACTTATGTAAATTGTTAAACAACAAAACCTTAGAATTACGATATGCAAATTTGAAAAAATACAGAATGGAAGCTGAAACGTAGAAAATAGGTATTAAAATGGAAAATGAATGGCTACATGAAATAGCATTTTGACCCAACTAAAACAGATTAAGTAAATTGGAAGATAAAAATGAGGAAATTACACATCTGCAACATGGAGAAATAAGACACAGCACATATGAAAAAAGAAGTTAAAATATATACAGGATAAAATGAGAAGAGGCAACATCCATTCAATAGAGAGAATAAAGAAGGGAATAGGTGATAAAATGAAAGCTAATGGCTGAAGACTGTCCCGATTTCATAAAAGTCTTAAATCATCAGCATCAAGAAAAACAAGTCTCAAAGATGTTAAATGAAAACAATCCTACAATAAGACATAGCATAATGAAACTACAGAAAACTAAAAGAAAAGAAAAGCAACCTTAAGAGCAATCAGAAAACACCTCTATAGACTGAAAACCGAATTCATCACAGCAACAATATCTCCCATGCGTTGAGATAAAATAATTTTGAACTAAAAATTCTATACACATTTTAATTGTAATTAAACATTGAGAACAAATGAAAGATATCCCAACAGAGACAGAATTTTTCATTTACAAACTCTTGCTAAAAATATTAAAGGATTTACTTGAGGAAAAATGTAATCAAACAATGAGAAATAAATGGAATTAAAGAAGCAATGAGTATAAAAAATGTACATATGTTAATAAAAGAATTGCAATATAAAAACATAATAAATAATTTTGGTTTGTTAATAAGGTGAACTAAAATACAAGAAAACAATAGTGTGTAAAACAGCAGAGGAAGTATTGGAAGTTAATGGCCAATTATGGTTAGAAATTGGGAAAAGAGTAAAGATAGTGATGAACTATAGACATTGTTGAATCATGGATGCAAGTTAAAAATGTCCATGTAGCCATTAAAAAGATATGAAGTCATTGGGGCCAGCCCCGTGGCACAGTGCTTAAGTTTGCACGTTCCATTTCTGGCATCCCGGGGTTCACAGGTTCGGATCCCAGGCGTGGACTGATGCACCACTTATCAAGCCATGCTGTGGCAGCATCCCACATAAGGTAGAGGAAGGTAGGCATGGATGTTAGCCCAGGGTCAGTCTTCCTCAGCAAAAAAAAAAAAAAAGGAGGATTGGCAACAGATGCTAGCTCAGGGCTAGCCTTCCTCACAAAAAAAAAAGATATGAAGTCAATATACATGCTTGTATTAGTCAGGGTTCTCCAGAGAAATAGAACAAACAGGATGTAGATAGATGATGATACATACATACATACATACATACATACATACATGCATACGTAGACAGAGATAGATAGATCAGAGAAAGATTTAGTTTAAGGAATCGGCTCATGCGACTTTGGAGGCCGTGAGTCCAAAATCTGATGGGGTAGGCAGGCAGGTTGGAGACTCAGGAGAGATGCAAAGGCAATTCGCATATGAATCCAAAGGCAGTCTGTGGCTGAATTCTGTCTTGCTTGGGGGAAATCGGTCTTTATTTTATTAAGACCTTCAACTGATTATATGAGTCCCGCTTACATTACAGAAGGTAACCTGCTTTATGCAAAGTCCACAAAGTTAAATGTTAATCTCATCCAAAAACTACCTTCACAGAAACATCCAGAATATGGTTTGACCAAATATCTGGGCACTGTGGCCCAGCCAAGTTGACTTGTAAAATTAACCATCACAATGCCCAAATTCTTAGAGGACACAAAAGATAAACATGATGTAAATGCAAGAGGAGACAGGAAACGAGGAGAAAAACATAAAATAAGGTAGCAGCATGGTTTAAAATTGCACAAATATAAATCCAAACATAATGTTAAAAATAATATCTATAAATTAACTTAAACTAATAGTTAAAAATGGAAATTCAGAAGAATTTTATATCCAGCAACACAGTGAAAAAATAATCTGAAAGGCCCCTCTGCTACAAACAACTAGATCCTGCATAAAACGTGTTTTTTATTGTAACCCTGTGCCTTCAGGAAGCAAAGAAAATCTCCTAGGGCCACCCACGCACACTCCCTAAAAAAAAACAAAGCTGAGTTCAAAATGATTTGCAGTAAACACACTCGAAAGAAAGAGTTCTCTGAAGGCAACAGACTAAATAAGCACGACAAGAAAAATAATAATCATGGAGTGAGTTGCACTATGAAGGAGTAGAACTTGGGGTTCCCATATTAGGTAAGGGACCTGAGAAGGGAGATAAATTATCACAGGTTGGTAGCATCCCTATCTTACAGCAAAAGAAAACGGACATTAAAATCAACCAAATACAAATCTACAAAAAAGATCCATAAAACAACAGTTTTCAAACATTGAACAATACGTAGAACAAGCCTGGGATTCCTGAGAAGAAGGAACCATATGAGATGAGGTCTACAACTGCCCTAGTTTTGGCCAAGAAGAATTTTCTGGACCATGGTACAAGAAGGGAAATCCCAGATAGAACACATAGGCTCACTGAATTGAAGGGACATAGATTAGAATTTGACTGGTATTTGTGTGGTAGAAAGTTAGAGGTAGAGGAGAGACACAAGAGCATTAGATTTAGAAACTTGCATTCTTGTGAATCTGTGCTGAAATCTAAGCTGTGCACACATGAAATGTAATTGAAAATTTCCAGTGATCACAGATTACAGGGAAATGCTCAGTTTCCAACCAGGGAGGATGGGGAATCTTATTTGAACACTCAGGGTTTTTAAGAGACACTACCCATCCTAGTAAGAGAGCAAAACTAGTTTTAGAGTACAGTCTATTCTAGACCCACTTTAACAAAACATAAAGCAAGCCTCAAAAGGATTCAGTTAATCCACACATAATATAACTGACTGCCAGAAAAAAAAAATCCAAAACTCTTTCAAGGAAAACAATAAAATCCAGTATCAACAACATAAATTTCAAAGCATCCACTACCTAATAAAAAGTTACTAGACATGTAAAGAAGCAGGAAAATGTGACCTTTCACCAGGATAAAATTCAATAAATAGAAAGAGCCCCAAAATGACAGAGATGATGGAATTATCAGACCAGAATTAAACTGTTCCTACAAATATGTTCAGCAATGTAAAAGCAACTATGAACATAATGAAAAGTGAAACAGAATTATTTTAAAAGAACCAAATGGAACTAGTAGAAAGGAAAAAGACAACCTCTGAAATAAAAATTTCACTTGATGAGTTTAGCAGCAGATTGCACATTGCAGAAGAAAGGATCAATGAATGTAAAGATATAGCAGTGGAAAATTTCCAAACTGAAGGACAGAGAGCAAAAAGGCAAAAAATCAAAACAAAACACAAAAACAAAGGGAAAACAAAAATTAAAACAGAAATCCAGAGACTCGGTGACATGTTGGATATGAAGCAGATACCATATAAGTCCAAGAAGGGGAGGAGAGATAGATAAAATATTGTGAAAAATTAGAACCAAAATTTTCCAACACTGATAAAAATCTACAAAGACAGAGATTCAGGAAGTTCAGTAAAATGTAAATAGGACCAAAGAAGGAAAACCACACAAAGGCATATGGTTATCAAATTGCCAGAAACCAGTGAATCAGAGAGAAAAAAAAGACTCTACATAAAATGGATCAATGCAAAGATTGGTCACTGATTTCTCATCTGAAAAAAACCCAAGCAGGAACACAATAAATTGACATCCTTATACTATTGAAAGAAAAAAAAAGTCAAACTAGAATTTTATATCAGTGAAAACATCTTTTTAAAAGGAGAGCAACATGAAAAACATTTCTGACAAACAAAAGCTGAGAGGATTTGTAACAAAAAAAAGTTACAGGAAGTTCTTCCAGTCCAAGGAAATCAACACCAGATGGAAACTCAGATCTACACAAATGAATAGAGAGCACTGGAAAGATAAGTATATAAAAGACTTTTCAATTTTTAAATTTCATTAAAAAAACAAAAAAAGTAACAATATATTGTGAGGTTTATAATATATGTAGAAGGAAAATGCATAAAAAGTAGTACAAATAATGGGAGAGGGAAAGGTAAGCATAGTGTAGTATGGTTATTATATTATAAATGAGGTGTTGTAATTATAGATAGACTGTGATAAGAAAAAATGCATATAGTAAGCCCTAGAGCCATCACTAAAAATAAATAAAACAAAAAAGGAAGAACAAATAAGCCAACAGAAAAGATTAGATAGAATACTAAGAAGTAATAAAAATAACACTTAAAAGGGCAAAAAAGACAGAAGAAAAACAAGTGACAGAACAAATGAAAAACGAATAGACTAATGGTAGATAAATCCAACAATATCAATAATAATATTAAATATAAATAATTTAAATACTCCAATTATAGGTAGAGATTATAAGATTAGATTTTAAAAATAGCAAAACCCAATTATATGTTGTCTGTAAGAAACACACTTCAATTAGTCTGCTCGGTCTGCCATAACAAAATCTCACAACTGGGTGGCTTAAACACAGAAATTTATTTTCTCACAATTCTGGAGGCTGGAAATCAGAGATTAATGTGCCAGGGTTGGTGAGGCCACCCTTCCTGGCCTGCAGACAGATATCTTCTCTGTGTCCTCACACGGCCTTTCCTCTGTGTGTGTACAGGGAGAGAGGGAGAGATCTCTGGTATCTCTTTCTCTTTTTATAAGGACACAAATCCAAAGGATTAGGGTCCCACCTTTGTGATCTCATTAATCTTAAATATCTCCTTAAAGCTCCTATCTCTAAACACAGTCATATTGGGGCTTCAACATATGAATTGGGGGAGGACATAATTTAGTACAAAACACATAGTCACTTTAAAAGGAGAAAGACAGAAAAAGATGTTACGTAAACAATAATCACAAGTAAGAAGGAGTGGTGAAAATAATGTCAGACAAAGTAGACTTCAGGAACAGGAATATTATGAGTCATAAAAAGGGCATTCATAATAAATAATTCATAACAAATATAAATGTGTATGCACATAATTATACTTTCAAAATAAATCAAACAAAAAATGACAGAAATGACTGGGGAAATAGATAATATTCCAATTTTAGTTGGAGAACCACTCTCTGTTAAGAAAACTGAAAATCAGTAAGGATATAGAAGACATAAACAATATTACCATTCAAATTTACATCAATGATATTATAGAACACTACACCATAACAATAGGAGTAGACATATCAAACGCACTTGGAACATTCAATTAGAGAGATCACAGGCTGCACTACAAAAAAAAATAAATTTAACAGGATGAAATCATATGGAGTATGTTCTTTATCATATGGTATTACACTAGAATTCAATATCAGAAAGTTGTCTCGAAAATCCCCCTGATACTGAAAGTTAAACAACGCCATTTTCTAAAACCCATGGGCTTATAAAGCAATCATAAAGGAAATCAGTAAATATTTTGAAATAAATGCAAAGAAGAAACACAAAATATAATAATAATGGGATGCCACTAAAGCTGTACTGAAGTAAGGAGATGGAAGGTAATAAAGATAAGTGAAAAAATGTAACAGCAAACAATCGATAAAAATCAGTGAAATCAAATGATAAATATTAATAAAGATCAATGAAATTGCTAAATGCCAGCTAGACTTATTAAGAAAAACAGAGGAGTCTCAATTTACCAATATCACAAATCAATGAGAGGACATCACTAGAGATCCTACAGACATTAAAAGATAATAGAAATTTTATTAATAACTTTATGCCAATTAATTTGAAAACATAGATCAAATAGACACATTTTCTAAAAGATGCAAATTGTCAAAATTGACTTAAGGAATAGAATGTCCAAATATACTTAAATCTTTTTTTTTTTAATTGAATTCTAACTAAAACCTTCTTAGAAAGAAAACTCCAGGCCAAGATGGCTTCACTGGTGATTCCTCCAAACACATACAGAAGAAATAGTACCAATTCTAGACTAAGTCTTCCAAAATATAGAAGAGAAGGGACACTTCTGAACTTATTCTTTGAGGCTAGTATTATAATGATACCAAAACCAAGAAAAGCTTTACAAGGAAAAAAAATCTACAAAAACTACATAACAAAACTCTTTGAAAAATTAGTAAATCAAGCAGTATATATTAAAACTTGAATCAAGCAGTATATAGTAAAAAGATATATTGACTAAGTAGAGTTTATCCTAGAATTAAAGGGTTGTCTTAACATTCAAAAATCAATGTTGTTATATAATTTAAAAAATAAATGACTATTTAAATGGTGGCAATTAAAACACTTAACAAGACTAAAAACCTGTTCATGATTCAAAATCTCAGCAAAGTAGGAACAGGCAGGAACTTCCTCATCCAAATAAAAGGTAATTGTGAAAAATCTACTTTTAACATCATATTTAAATGGTGAAAGATTAAATGCTTTCATTCAAAGATTGGGAACAAGGCAAGGGGATTTGTTTTTACCACCTGTAGTCAACCTTGTAATGGAAATCCAAACCATGGCAATAAAATAAGAAAAAGAATTAAAGATATATATATTGGAAAGGAAGAGGTAAAATTATATTTGCTAGTAGACAGCATTATCAAGCATATTAAAATTCCTAAGGAATCTGCAAAAATAGCTGTTAGAACAAATAGGGAAATTTAGAAAGGCCATAGGATAAAAGAACAACATAGAAAAATCTACTGTATTTTACCTACTAGCAATGAAGAATTGGAAAATTAAAATTAAAAATTCCATTCAAAATAGCATCAAAAAACATAGGGATAAATTTAACAAAATATGTGCAAGACCTGTCCAATAAAATCTACAAATCTTTGCAAAAGGAAATTAAAGAAGAATTTAATAAATTAAAAGATTTGTTCATGAATTTGAATATTCAATATTGTTAGACAACAATTATCCTCTAATTAGTCTATAGATCTATACATACTCCAAATTAAAATTCCTGCTAACATTTGCCAGAAATTGATAGGCTGATACAGAATATATAATAACTACATATGAAATATTTACAAATGAAATACCAAAAAAAGAGCTACTCAAAAACTACTATTAAAAACAAAAGTGAGGGCCCACCTGGTGGCATAGTGGTTAAGTTCTCACACTCGCATCGGTGGCCCGGGGTTCACAGGTTTGGATCCTAGGCGCAGACCTATGTACGCACCACTCATCAAGCCATGCTGTGGTGGCATCCATATATAAAATGGAGGAAGATGGGCACATATGTTGGCCCAGGGCTAATCTTCCTCACAAAAAAAAAGGTCGGGGGTGATACTGAGAAGAAAAAGTATACCTTCAAAGCTTATATCAGAAAATAATCATGGCTCAAAATTAACGAGCTAAGTATTCCCTTTAATACATGAGAAAATATTAGATTAATCCCCCAAAGAATTGAAAAAGATGATTAGTAACATTTAATAATAAACATTTAATATTAAGTAAGTAAAAATGTGGCTTTGAAAATATTGATAATGTAGAAAAACCCTCTGATCAAATATATTAAAGAAAAGTAAAAAGCACAAACATATACTAGTGTATAAAAGGACAAAAGTACAGAAATAGCAAAGGTTAAGAAAAATGAGATTATTTAGAAAAATCTAATACTGTCTGAAAACATAAACAAATAGGTACTAACATGGCTTATCTTTAAAAACTTACTCAAAGAGAAATAGAAACATAAATAATAATTTAATAATTAATAGAATCATAATAGGAATTTCTCCTGAAAGTCAACTTCAAGCCCATGTACATTTACCTGTGAATTATACTAAATATTCATGTAATAGATCATTTAAATATTATATGAATACTCCAGAGAATAGGAAATGAGGGTTCTCAATCATTTTATGAGGTCAATATAACCCCGATAATAAAACTAGATAGAGACATTATGAGAGAAAAATTCCAGACCAATCTCCCTCATGAATATCACTGAAAAAAATCTAAACAAGTGTTAGCAAAATGAATTTAATGAACTATGGAAAAAGATAATATATAGTGACTGGAATTGTCTCTAACAACATTAAAGTAGATCTAAATAAATGAAGAGATTTACCCCAGGAGAGCATAAGTAGAATAAGTTTTATAAAAATATCAATTCTTTCAATATTTAACAATAGTTACAGATGAATTTCAATCAAGATGCCAACAGATTATTTTTAAGAAATCTGATAGTCTAATTTTAATTATTTGGAAATTTATATGAAAGAGCAATTTGCCCCAAATAGTCAAGATGTTTCTGGAGAAGAAGAAGAATGGGGTGGTATTTGCCTATCAGGAATTAAGATTTGATTTAAGCTATAGCAATTGAGATAATCTGACATTAGTCCAGGGATGAAAAATTAAGCAATGGAACATCATAAAGAGCTTAGAAACAGAGACAGGCATAAATTTATATATGCAGAAGTGGCATTGTACTTCTCTGGAGAATGGAAAAAATTATGCAATAACATATGGAAAATAAAATTAAATTCTTAATTCACATAATATATAAAAATCTATTCTGGGCCAGCCTGGTGTCGTAGTGGTTAGGTTCGCATGCTCCACTTCCGTGGGCCAGGGTTTGCAGGTTCGGATCCCGGAAGCGGACATACTCACGGCTTATCAAGCCATGCCATGGTGGCATCCCATATAAAGTGGAGGAATGATGGGCATGGGTGTTGGCCCAGGGCCAGTCTTCCTCAACAAAAAGAGGAGGATTGGCAGTGGATGTTGGCTCAGAGCTAATCTTCCTCTCACACACACACACAAATCTATTCTCAGTGAATTAAAGACATAAATGTGGAAGATAACTTTTTTAAACCCTTTTTAAAGCAGTCTTAAAAACAACACAGAACAAGAAAGAAAAAAATAAAAGAAACAACCAACAATATGAAACGGCAACCTATAGAATGGGAGAAAAATTTGCAAACCACATACTGGATAAGGGGTTAATACCCAAAATATATAAAGAACTCATACAACTCAATAACAAAGAACAATCTGATTTTTAAATGGGCAGAGGAATTGAATAGACATTTTTCCAAAGAAAACATTCACATGGCCAACAGGTAGAAAAAAAGGTGCTCAACATCACTAATCATTAGGGAAATGCAAATCAAAACCACAAAGATATGTCACTTCACACCTCTGAGAATGCCAATCATCAAGAAGACAAGAGATAACAAGCGTTGGTGAGAAATACGGAGAAAAAGGGATGCTTGTGCACTGCTGGTGGGAACATAAATTGGTTCACAGTCACTATGGAAAACAGTATGAACGTTCCTCAAAAAATTAAAAATAAAACTACCATATGATCCAGCAATCCCACTTCTGGGTATGTATCCAAAAGAAGTGAAAACACTTTATTGAAAACATATCTGCACTCTCTGTTTATTGCAGCATTATTCACAATAGCCAAGATATAGAAACAACCTAAGTGTCAGTCAACAAATGAATGGATAAAGATGTGGTATATATATACAATGGAATATATTTCAGCCACGAGAAAGAAGGAAATCCCGCCACTTGTGACAATGAGGATGGACTTGAGGGCATTATACTAAGTGAGATAAGTCAGAGAGAAAGACAAATACTGTATGATATCACTTATATGTGGAATCTAAAAAAGCTGTACTTGTAGAAACAGAGAGTAGAATAGTGGTTACCAGGGGCTGGGGAGTGGAGCAACTGGGGAAATGTTGGTCAAAGGGTACAAATTTGCAACTAGAAGATGAATAAGTTCTGGAGATCTAATGCACAACATAGTGACATAGTCAACAAAACAGTATTATATACTTCAAAGTTGCTAAGAAAATAAATCTTACATGTTAACGCAAAAAAAAAAAGATAATTACGTGACATGACAGAGGTGTTAGTTAACACTACAGCAGTAATCATATTGCATTATATAAATGTATTAAATCAACGTGTTGTACACCTTAAACTTACACAATGTTATGTCAATTATTTCACACAAAAAAAGAAAACTACACAAAAACCACACTTCCTGAAGTACCTCTGCCTTTCATTAAGGGGCAAAGAGAGTTGGAAGGACATTATTCCCACCCATACAACTGAAAAGAAATGACCTAACTTCAAATTCAAAACTCTTTAAGAACCCACTGGAGAACTAATGTCACACATCAACCAACTGCCCCAATCTAAGGACTGATGAGCATCTTCAAAGACAGAGGACATGCAAACACTCATTTACCTGGACTAGATGCAACCAGACAAAAGAATTCAGTGAGAATAATTGATGAATTGTTGAAAGCTAAGAGGATGCTGGGGGGACTGGGGGAAGTGCTTGAGAGCTCATAAACTGGGAGAGTCCACACATTCTTACACATTCTTTCCCTGCGTACCCTGACAAGAAATATCAGAAAGGAACCTGAGACAGAGTGCAGTGTAATGCAAACCTGGGGCCTGTGGATCAGCATCCATGAAGGAGAAGCACGCAAGTACCCCTGACCTCTTCGCCTCTGTCTCTCCTATAGAACAAAAGCCTTGATTTGTGGGGAAAGGGTATGAAACACTCACATTCTTAGGGCAACTCATAGGGCACAGGTGAATATCCATTGCTGCTAAGGAGAGGGAACAGGAAAAAGGGTCCTACTCCTGGGGAAAGGAAAGGAATATGCAGAGCACACAACTAAAGCTGGGGGAGGAGCAGGAGAACTGAGAAGACTACACACCCAAGATTCAAGGACACAATGTATACAACTAGGATCAGCAAAGAGCTAAGCATATTGCAGATAATGAGAGCCAGGTTTCTCCATTCTTGATGTTGCAAAAAGAAGTTACAGATTAGAAAAAGTATCAGAGGTATCAGTAGGAACTCATAGTTTTTAATATATATACGAAAAGAAATAGGTATGGAGGTGTGCCTACACTCACACCCATGTGCGTGCATACGTGTATTTAGTAGTCCTGCTGCTTAAGAAGACCTAGAAGCAATGACACCCCAAGAGCAATGAGCATGTCTAGCTTCCGGATCATGATTTCTAAACGCCATTGACCAATAAGAGGAACAATATGAAAAGATATTTTCAGATTGAATTATAAAATCCAGTTTTATGCTATTTACAAAGAGATGACCCTAAATCATCTTGTCATAGGACAGTTGGAAGTAAAGGTATGAAAACAATACCCTTGGCAATTACTAACTGAAAGAAAGTCATATATATTTACATGCACAAGCAAAAATGACTTAAATGCAAAAGAAATTATTAGAGGTAAAGAAGGCCCCTACTTAACAGAGAAGCCTTCCATGTGAAAGACATAAAACTTATGAATGCATAGTAACCTAAGAAGTAAGCATACATTTTGAAAGATTTACTCAATAGACTATGAAATAACCATTAAAATGACTTTAATAATCAGTATATACATTTTTTAAATGTTTATGAGAAAAACATAATGTTTATGTTTAGAGAAAAGAACTTTATAAATTCAATATATATTGGAATTACATCCATGTAAAAGTAAAGCTTATGCAAGGAAAATATTAGAAGGAAAGGGGAATTCAAGTATGGGAGACTTTTTTCTTCCTTATAACTTTTCTGTATTTTTCAGATTTTATTTGTAATTATGTAATAGAAATAGTCATTTTTAAGAATCTTTTAACTGCAGTTGTGTAATCAATATTTATTGTATTTCTAGTAAGTCTTGAGGAAGGAAGAAAACATATGACCACTTTCTTCTTTAAATAGAACTTACAGCCTAGTTGAAAACAATATACAAAATAGCAACCAAAAATACTAGAAAATGCAATTCTTGTCAAATAAGTAGCACAGACAAGCATTTCAAAAACACAAAAGGGGTGAGTGGAATGGGCTAAAGAAAGAGGCAGAGGAAGTTTTATTTAAGAGGTGAGACTAGAGCAGCATACTATACGGATAAACTAAGAAGAAAGTGATTTTCTAGTCAAGTCTGTGTTAATACATACTATTTCATCAGTATTCGACCAAATTATGAACGCTTGGAAAAAACCCCTACTAAATGCTCTAAATCTCACTTTCTTGGTTAGAAGGGGCTCATAATCTATCTTCTTTGATTCAGCTGAGGAATACATACTTTCATTGGCTTTTTAAAAAGTACTTACTTAGGATCTTACAGCACTTTCAAATATTGCTTGACTGAAGTACATCCAGTCACTATGTATCTTCAAATAATAATAAACAACTTCCTGCTACAATAATAAACTTCCTGAAATCTCCAGGAAGTCAGCAGCTGTTCTGTCTCAAAAATCTGACAAATAGTAGGTATTCAATACATACTGAGTAAGTGCGTAAATGGAGCAGAAAAGATAAATGCACAAAGTTTAGTTGTGTCTAGTGTACGATTAATAAAATTAAAATCTACAGGAAGAAAACACCAGGAAAAATAGTAGATGAAGAGTAAAATGCAAAACGAGTGATCATTTTTGAAATAAAAAGACAGAATTCCAATACTGATTTAATTAAAATTTAACCCTTCCTCTAAATTTAACAGAAGTCAATAGGTCAACCCACAGTCATTGTTACTATCTACAACAGAAAAAAATTAAAATAAAGTGCTTTTTAAAATTGGCATACGATTCTACAATTGGAGAATTTCATTACTATTTTTCCAGATGCTATAAAATATTTTTGTGATTTATTACCATATGGAAAATTAAATAATTTTATTTCAATGGACTTATAAGAATCATTTAATACATTCAATAAATTTTAACGTCATCTAATCCCATATCCTACCATCAGCCATATCACCCTATATCCAGACAGATGAAAATTTAGTCTAGTTCTAAGTATGTATAGGGACAGAAATATCTCACATTCTTTAAAAAATCACTGATATCCAGCCTAGAGGTCTAGATTACTTTAGAAGTTTTGACAAATTCTCTAATTGCATTAATTTAATTTTAAAATAAATTTTTAAATGAGTTCCATAAAGGTAAAAAACAAATAAGCTTTACTCTCAAAGACCCTGCTTTTTGCATTTCTTCACACTTGCTTACTTCGCCCCCCCCAACTTATACAAAACATTGTCAAAATTTAACGAGTGGTTTGCACCTGGAAAATACAGGCATGCATGGAGAGTAGGAGGAGAATTCAGCTGACAGGATTTAAAATAGAGTTCTCAGTTGTGGAGGATTTTGTTGATGGAGAAAGCTGGAATATTCCCCTTCTGGTCAGCAAAGCAAATTAGGATGGTGTTGAAATTATATCTGTCTTGTCATCTCCCTGGCAGGACATCTCTTGATAGGACCTTCTGTTCCTCCCATTTCTTGGCAGCCTCTGCCTTGGGGATGTCTGGAAATAATGGAACTTTCAAGACTAAATAATGGAGCCTGGCAGAGCTTCTGTAGTTCTTACTTAAAGATCTAAATCATATGTTTGCATCAGGTCATTTAAAGTAAACTTGAAGCACTTGAATTGAAGCTTGAACTACAACTGCTTAGCAGTAGCATTCAGTTTTCTCAACTCTCCCGTGATTGCAATTTCATCTAGAAAACAAGGGATTGCGGTATTTTGTTAAATGTATCCGTTGCTTTTAAAATATGTGCTTCACACGTTAGGTAAGAAAAGGTAAAATATCCAGACAGACGATTTGGTACCCATCATTGGAAGCAGATGCGTGGTTTTTAAATGTGGCAAGGGATGAAAATCTGCCTGTATCTGGTTTTGCTCCGTCCTTCACAGGCCTGATGTAAGCAGGAGGTCTTGGTGACTTCACACAGAACACTGCGCCTTTGACTCCAGAACGAACTCCTGTATGCAATTCCACAGGGCACCGAGCAAAACAGGAAGGAGTTTTGTACTTTTCAGTGTCAGGATGATTCATGTAATATTCCTAAATACATGTTCTCTGAGTGCTCATCCTCTTGAAGAAATGTTTTATATATCCCTAGATGAGGCCTGGATTTTATTGCCGGTGTTTTTCTGAGGCAACAGATTTAAGTAATGCCAATTTTGTAAGCACTAGAGGACCTCATTAAAGGCTTGCTTTTATTGGTTTCATGTTAGTCTTTAAAAGATATGACTATATAAACTGAATCTCAAAAAAAATGCTGAGTGAAAGAAGCCTTACACAAAAGAGTACATATTGAATGAGTTCATTTATATGGCGTTCTAGAACAGGCTAAACTAATCCATGGTAAAGTATTTGTAAAGTCTTATGAGTGGGAATGAGATGTGCATTTTGATTTATTTCAAATATCTTCATTTGCAGATTGACCTAAGTAACAACCAATACTCAAAAAGGATAACTATTAGTGGATAAAATTATACTTCTCAAGCAAGAGGTCACAAGCAAGGCATTTTTTAATTTAAATTTTTTAACATTTTTTATTGTGGTAAAATACACATAACATAAAATTTACCATTGTAATCATCTTCAATGATTACAATTCAGGCATTAAGTATATTCACAATGTTATGGAAACATCACCAGTATCTAGTTCCAGAACTTTTTCATCAGCCCAAAGGGAAATCTTATACCATTAAGCAGTCACTCTGCAGTCTCGCCTCTTCCTAACACTGTTCTGAAGTGTATCTTTTTTCTTTCACTTATTAAATGATTATGTTGTAAGTGCCTCCTATATCCAACACTGAGAGAGGTGGGCAGACATAGCACTGTCCAAGACAGACTCGTAGGTCCCTCCTTCCAATGCCTCCCTCCCTGCCCTGCCCCAAGGGAAGGCAGCAAACAGAAGGGATAGAAACAGAGGTAAGAAGCTGGTGCCTACAAGGAGAAGCACTGGCCACATAAAACTGCAATATTTGTTTTCTAGCAACAGTTTTTAAAATATTCTTCCTTTAGAAGGCGGATTTTAGAAGCACAGACTTTCGTGAAAAGTTTTCCATTTACTTTGAAAGAAAGGCTTTGAAGTGTTTTGACAAATTATTTAGTGGCATCAGCAAAAGAAAGGGAATCGGGAACTTTTGATTCTATTCCTGTACGCTGGTGACTTCCTGTGTGGGTTTAGGCAAATGACTTTCTGTTTGCTGTGTTACTTATTGGGGTGTTTTTCTTTCTCAGAATGAGTAAGACAGTTCTAAATTGGAAGGGGCATACAGAAGATGCATTGCGGAATTTTATGCAACAAGGTAATAACCTACTTTCTGAATGACTGAGAGGCTCCGTCTTTCTCAGCATGACCTTTTTGCCTGGCCTCCTCGGCACCTATGCAAATCATGCTCCAGAGAGCAACATTTTGACAAATGCTGATCATAATCGCAAACCAAACAAGATTCTACACATATTTTTAATGAGGGAGAGAATAGTCACATTGTCAAACACGTTCATAAACATGGATAGGATCAACACCTACACACACACACACACATACACACACTCACTCACACAATTTTTCTCAGATGTTCCAGTTCAGTCCCAACTTCCAATATCAAGTCCCTTTGACAAATTAAGCGTCACAGATGTTTCTTCCTCTTGGCTAGTTGTTCTCATACCTTTTACTCATAATCTCATACACTTGTATTTCTAGTTTGCCATAGTCTCATTACAGGGCAATTTGGCAATATGCAAAAAAATGTTTAATTTTAAATTAATATTGATTTACACCTTGATCCTGGATATCTGCTTTTAGTATTTATCCTAAAGATACAATATTGCACACTAGTGGAAAAATAGATTAAAAAATTTTATTGCAGCATATTTTAACAGAAAAACAAAAAAGTAGGAATAACTTAATGCCATAATAATCTGTACATATCCATATAATCTATGATACAAATAAGATAGAGCTATATATACTATTAAAGAATGATCACTATACTATATTGTTACGGAGATCATTTATTAAATCACCAAATAATTATTAAGTACCTACCATATTCTGGGTAACTTGTCTAAGTCTTGGGATATGGTAGTGAACAAAAGTCCTGTCCTCTAGGAGGGATACGTAGACAATAAACAACCAAATATGTCAGATGATAGTAAGTGCTTTGGAGAATCATAAAGAGCTTAAGGAAAATGAGGAGAAAGATGGCGATGTATAAGCCAGGCTAAGTTAGGTTACGCTGTGGTAACAAACCTCACAATCTCTGTGGTTTAAAACAATATGTATCACTTCTTGCTCACACCATAGGCCAATGATTTTCATTTGGAGAGGTGTAGCTCTATATTGTTATCATTCAGGGATCCACAAGGATCAGGTCTCTGGAAGGTAGTCAAGGAAGAAAGGAGGGAGAATGGAGGATAACACACAGACTCTTCACTACTTCTACCTGTCACTTCTATTTACATTCTATTGACTAAAGCAAGTCACTTGGCATTGCCTAACTCCATGGTGGAGAGGAAATGCACTCTCCCATGCCCACCCTGTGCCAGAATGGAGAGGAAAATCCAAAATATGGGTGAGCAGGGCTAATGTCTACACAGGCGTATGGTGTTATTAATTAGGTTCTCTCTGATGAGGTGATATCTGAGCAGGGATGTGAAGGCAATGAGAGAATTAGCTCTGCAGACATCTGAGAGAAGAGCATTCTGTGCAGATGAAACAGCAGAGCGCAGATTTGAGGGAATTATGCCTGGCATATTTCAGGATAGCAAGGAGACTGGGATGAGTGAGTGAATGTGGGGGTAATGATGACGATATTAAGATAATCCATAGAATTAGCGGAGAGTCTAGCCCCAGAGAGCCTCATGGGCTACTTTAAGAATTTGGCTTTAATCTTGAGTGAGATGGGCTAAAACCAAGAGAATGACAAAAATCTGTCTTATGTTTTTAAAAGATCATTCTGCCTGCTGTGAGGAGGATAAACTAGGGGCAGGAGGCAGAAGTGGAAGCAGGGAGACAAGTGAGAAGGCGATTGCAATAATTCACAAGAGATGATGGCGGCGTGGGATAGGATGATGGCACAAGAGGATTACAAGTGGTCAGATTCTGCATGTAAGAATTTTAAGGTACCACACACAATGGAGAAAAAGCAAAAAAAAAGATGATAAATAGAATATGCACTATGATACCATTTGTGTAACTCGTGACTGTAGTTACTTCTGGGCAATAACTGGCGCTGGGAAGAGGAGACATTTACTTTTATATTGTTCTATGAAATTTTATTTTTCTTTTTTGCCATTAGCATTCATAACTTTTAACAGCCAAAAACAAACAAACTAGAAATGTGGCGCTTGAATGTACATACTGCAAAAACAAATGATTTCAAAAATATTCTGAACTACAGGCTAGAACATTGAAGGGATATATTCAAATTACGTGCACACAAATTTTTCAATGAAAGAGAAGAGTGCATTCAGATTATGAGGAACTATATCATAAATTATCAAATTGGATCTTCCCAATAACCCACAAATAGCTAAGTGAAATTTATTCATTAGAACATTAATTCATTCATTCAACATACTATTATCGGGTGCTTTACTACATGCCAGTGAAACTGGCAAACAGCCATTGATGATTAGGTAGCTAGTAACTAAAGTTTTTTTTCTTTTTTGCAATTAATGATTATAACTTTTAGTTGTTCACCTGCCCATTGTTAACTGTGCTGCTTAGGCAATATGTTATCTGAGTCCCATTAGCTTTCTATTGATAACATCCCCCTGGTGCCTGGGTCACCATGGTTAATGGGTGTTTGGGCTACTTTTCAGGAATTAGGACCCCCTTGTCCAGTTCAGTCCAGTTGAGACCACCAACCCATCAACTGGGCATGCACAGATGCCCGATAAGTGACCTTTTGATGTCAAGAGGCTAAAAACTCCACCCTCAGATCGTGCTAACGCTGACATTTTGTGAATATGCGTCCTATGAAGAGGCGTGAAGTTTGACTGTGCTTACACAGATCATCAATTACCTCACCTTTCCTCACCTCCAATCCTCTATCTCCACACTTCAGACCAGCTTGCCCCCCTACCCCATAAATATCCCTGAGTCCCCATTTTCGAGGAGGTGGATTTGAAATTTTCTCACCCCTTTCCTCACTTGGCTGCCTTGTGATTAAACTCTCTCTCTGCTATAATCTCGTCACCTCAGTGTTTCGCTTTCCAGGTGATGGGCAAAAACGAACCTGGTTGGGTAACACCAGTGATTACATTAGAGAATGGGGGAAAAAACAGATGAAAGCACAAAACAAATGCAGCAGGCTCAGTGTAAGTATGCACAGTGCAAGGTATCAGGGCTTTAAAAAAATGAAAAAGAGTGCTACACTGAATCACACAAACAAGGGTAGAAATAACAACTCAGAAGCAACTTGCCTACTATAATCAGTATTTAAAATTCTTACTAGATTACTGTGTCCAGTTTGGGGCTCCAAACTCCAGACAGATTTGAAATGTTGGAGACTTTTCACAGGAGAACCAAAAGACATTTAAAGGATTAGGAGGTAATGTTTATGAGAAAAAGCTACAGAAAGGATTATTTAGCCTGCAAAAGGATGTGAATGGTGATTTAATATTGACCTTTAGGGTAATCAACAGTTTAAAGATCCTGACTAACTTTCCTCTACCTCAATTGGGAAGAGAAAATGAGGAAATGGTTTAAAGCTACGATGTCAAGTTAGACACAGCAAACAGTGAATGAATGTTGTCGGACACTGGTATGAAGGCATGGCATTTCTTCCTCGGGGGGCTTGGTCTTTAAAAGGAAGATCAATTTTCATCTGCCTAAATGACTTCCCAAATCCCCTTCATCCTTCTGATTTTCTCTCTGGAGAAACGGATTCCTTGACCCGGTGTAGCAATCCATTCGTATGCCAAATAGCCTTCAAGGTCAGGAAGCTCTCTAATATAATTCACCTAAATAGATCCGGCTTCAACTTGAATCCATTTCCTCTTGCTCTGGCCTCAGTGGAGAGAAAGAAACATTTGTCATGGAGCTGCATTTCAGAACATTTCAAATAATTTCAAGACAGCAATTTTGTGCTCTAGCCTTCCTTTCTCCCCGCTAAATGATTTCAATGCCTTCAATATCTCACAAATTTTGCCCACCTTTTAATCTAGTTCATTACAGCATCAATCACAGCACCTCGGTTTATAGGAGTGAATTGAAGAGAAACTCTTCTGGAACCTCTCTGTTCTTTGCATCTCTTCTATGCAATGGGACAAGCTTTGATTAAGGATCAGCACCTCTAGTCCCATATGATATCAAGAGATGCATAAGAGTGTAATGTTTTTATTCCTTGAAAGTTGAATGATCTGTTTGGCTGAATATGCGACTTCAATGATCAATATCTGGGAGGTCAGATCTTGTATTGGATTGTCTCTTTGACTTCCTAAAACTTAAATGTTTGTGGTTCCTGGGTATATTCGTCAAAAACCTTTCTGCTGCAAATGCCAAAAACTCAATTTGAACTGGCTTAGAATAAAAAAGGGAACTTATGTAACCAAGCCACAGAGTCAGGGGTGTAGCTGAGCTTCCGCAATTAGGATACAAAATCAAACACAACCAGGACTTTTTTCCTTAGTCTCTTAACTCTACTTTTCTCTGCAATTCAGCTTCAATCTTTCCTCCTACTAACCAAGTTCGGGAGATTTCAACTCTTAAATATCAGTTACATCTGTCCCCTCCTCTCTATTCTTAATTCAAAAACCACCAATCTGTTCCCAATTGTCTCTTACCAAGATTAATGTAAGGTCCTACTAGGAGATTCCTCTATTCTCAGCTTCTTTCCTTCTAATCCACTTTAAATTGCATCATGTCACTTCTCTGGTTATAAACCCCCAAAAGCCTAGAGAATAAAAATGCAAACTTCTACAACATTCAAGATCCTTAATGATCAGCATACTTCTGACTTCTCTAGCTTCAATCTCTCCTTACAATTTAACTATTCTGAACTACTTGCATTTTCCCATTTCTGCCACAGCCTCTTATATACCCATAACTGGGCTAGCGCTTCAGTCTGGATGCTCCTTTCTGCTTTGTCTACCAGGTGACTTTTTTTAATCATCCTTTAAGATGCAAGTCAAATTGGACACCTTGTTTTAATGCCTCTGGTCAGAGTTAATCACTCCCATGATTGTAGTGTAATCATAAGCACGATTATATAGTTCATTTTCCAATTATTTTATTTTATTTTATTGTTCAGCTTATCTTCCCTGCTACAGTACGAACTCTTTGTGGGGGCAGAGTTGATGTCTTTTTGATTCTCAAACCTCACCCCATTACAGTCATGCACCCCTAACAACAGGGTACGTTCTGAGAAATGTGTCATTAGGCAATTTCATCGTTGTGTGAACATGATAGAGTGTACTTACACAAACCTAGATGGTATAGCCTACTAGACACCTAGGCTATATGATACTAATACTATGGGACCACCATCATATATGCAGTCTGTTGTTCACCAAAATGTTGTTATGTGGCACGTGACTGTGCTTTCAAGCTACGTGACCTCGGTGTCTTCACTTCTAAAATGGGATGATGATAACATTGTCTACATCATGGGCTTGTTGTAGGGACTAAAGGATCAACACATATAAAGCACTTAAAATATAAAATGCCTGGCATGGGAAGCACCCAATAAATGTCAGTTGTTGTTGCTATTATTATTTGTTATGTTTCTATCACTGTGCCTGCTTCTCCATAATATTCAATAAATGTTGGATGAATAAAGGAATGATGGGACTTGTATTAGAAGAAACAAAGAAATGAATATATCTGATGGCATCTGAATCTCCAATAACACTACTTCTTAAGCTTCATAATTTCCCTGAACCTTTTTAATGCCAGTTGGGACTTAGTAGTAACCACAATTTGTTACTAACAGAGAGATATTGAATGATGTGGAAAAACAGAATTGGTGGTGCTTCTTGGGTTTGCATCGGCATGAGAGCCCTTTAATCACAGCTGCAATAGCTGACAGGAGAGCACAGATGGCTCATAGGAAGACCCTCCGCAGAGTGGATATTCTTATCTCAGAGAATCTCCTCTCTGCTAAGGCCAAGGCCTACTGGAAAGGAAACTGACATTCCAACATCGTAGGCTAGGCAATCACATCCTCTTCCCCCACAGTGTTCCCCATTCTACATTTCATCAGTACTAACGGCACTATTTTTCGATGAAGTATGTACCAGCCTTTCTGTACTAAATGCTTCAAGTGGGCTACATAACTGAATCTTTATAATAATACTAGGAGATGTCTTATCATTCTCAAATTACAAACCAAGAAACTAATAAACCAAAACCTAAGTCCTTTCCACTTTATCGTGTTACTTCTCCGAAGTCTACTTTGAAGAGAACAAAGGAAAATGATAGGAAATACAGATGGGATTCATCTTGCGTGTTTATCCTCTTTTGGAATCAGAGATGGACTAAGAAAACATCTAAAATGCCTTTGAAAGAAGTAAATACAAGAGAGAGAAAGACAGAGACAGAGAAGGTAGCTAGTGCTTGCCAAGAGAGTGATAAAATGCAGACGAGAATAAAAGTGACGTGACTTTGGTTCCTATTGCTCCTACCTATTTTTCATGCCTTCCCATTGACCCTCCAGTATAATATAAGCAATAGATTTTGGAGTCAGATATTTTATTCTCACTTCTGCCAATGGCTGTATGAATTTGGGCAAATATATGTTAGTGTAGGTGTATGTGTATGTGTGTGTGAAAGAGAGACAGAGAGAGAGAGAGAGAGACAGAGGAAGAAAATGTGTGTGTATATGTAGTCCCTTCATTCTCTCATAAATTTTCAAAATCTATCCATTTCATCACTAAGAAGAGAGGAAATAGCGATATACACATGTTGTAAATCTTGTGGCTTGTGTACTGGAAAATATCTGCAAGATAATCTGGTCTCACGTCCTCATTTTACAAAGTACTTAGAAAACTAATCTTACCAGTCTAAATGTGTCTATGCCTTGTCTTCTCCCACTAAAAGAATTTCAGAAAACTTTGCTTTCTTCTCAGACTGATTGGAATAAAAGAATTCAACTGTAGACAGCACAGTTCTTTAATTTATATACATCCGTAGACCTTATATAAGAACAAACTATAATAAGCCAAATGGCTAGTAAGAAGACAATCCCTTCCCATCGTTTCTCTCACTAATAAGGAGAATTACCACAACTTGTAACAAAAGCATATGGCAGGTGTATTTCTGAAAGCGTTGAAGGCTTGGGGCACAAAATGAGTAACAAGATGAGGCTCTGTCCTATTTCTCCCTCATAACAGTCTTGCAGTTAATGCATTATTGGCGGTGGTCTACTACCCACTGTGCCAATATTTGTCTTCCTGTTACTACATGGCTTCTTAAGAAGAAACTGAAACAGATATTTCTGCTCTGGTACCTTTTAATCCTATGAGGCTAAAGCTTCTTTACTTTACTTTACTTTATGGAGTTCAATTGCCATAATCATTGACAGAAGATAAAAACCATGATATAATAGATTTCCCGCAAGAATGCTTGACCCAGTCACAGAAATATGACTTAATTATAGAAATTTCTCCCTGATCTTAAAATTGCCAATCATTTCTACCAGCCAAATCTTTAAAATGCTTTCAAGAAGAGTGGAAAATGTTGGTGTTTAACCAACATAGGCCTCTAAAACTTCTTATAAAACTTTACCAAACTATTTACTTTGGTTCCAGCCAAATTAGAAATTAAAAATTTAAACCCCATTCTAAGTGAATTTCTTGATTTTTTTTTTCCTCTTCTCTTTTAGTGTCACGGTAAAAAGAACACTGGTTTGGAAATGAGGTGATCTGGGTTTGAGTCACAGCCATGCCCATAGCCAACTTTGTGCCTTAGGAAAAGCATTTAACATTTTTGTCTACAAATTGAAGGGTAGTTCAACCAGATGGCATCTAAAGTTATTCCACTATAGGTAACCCACTCTCAAATTGAATTATCAACCTTTTCTGAAGATCAAATTCTAATCTGACCTTGATGAATCCTTCAAGATCTAGAGTCACTCATCCTCCCCCCAAAAATGGTAACACACTTTGGTTGTTATCATAATTATTCCCTGAATTTCTTTCAAAATAGCTGTTGTCTGTATACTAAAGTGGCACAGAAGTAAGCAGAGGCAAAGAGAGGGAAAAATAAGAGGTGTGGTACTCCCTCCTTCATCAGAGGCAAGGGTGACATTGATCTACAGATTAACCCTACCATGACCCTGTTCTGAGAGAACATGCTGGAAATGTGCCCCTGGAGACCTGATGGACATCGAGTAATGGCACAACCTAGTCAGGTTGTATGTCAGAATCTGTGAAGTTTTATTACAGAATGCAAAAATAAAATCTTCAGCCCAGGCAGCAGGGTAGTAAATCAGCAGCTTGAGCCTTTGCTGCTCTGATGGCTTGCCCATGTCCACCCATGGCCTCCGCGGGGCGTGGCTGAGTCTGAGATCAAGGTAGGCTGACCCCCTGAAGGAGGAGGGCAGAGGCAGGTCTCAGCAATGAAGCAGGGCCACACTGGACGTAAATCCTCTCCCCATGCCTGTTTTGTTTCCTGGCTTTGTTTTTGTGTTTTGTTTTTCATTACCACCACGGAAAAGCCTTAAGATTTACTGACTTTGCTTCTGATCAATTTATTTTTCCTTTAGAAAATCCACTCTCTTCTCTAAACTTTTATTTTATAGCCCTCTCCTCGGATTCCCTTAATCCTTCAATAAGGTCTCACTCTCAACCACATAAACAAAACTGCATTTCATTTTTCATGCTCTCCTTATAAATGAGCCGATTCAAACTTAGATCTGAATAGTAAGTCTCTGCTCCTTACTCTCGTGCGACCCACGTGCTTTGCAAAGTCACCCCAAATTCTGATTTCACAGAATGAGGCAATGCAGTCTCGAGATGCGGGTTTCCAGAGTGGATGGTGTTAAATCTCAGCCCTGTCCCCAACAGTCTTGAGATCATTAGGTAGTTCACCCAACCTCTCCGAGTCTCAGCTTATTCATCTCTGAAAGTGAAAGACAAATCCCTACTTTGGAGAGTTTAAGGAGTAGTTGTTTGATGACATCAATGGATTTAACATAGTTCCTGACACAGTAAAGATTTTAAAAATGATATTTAAGTTTTATCCTTTTACTAATGTTATTAATACAAGATGTGAAATTGAATAAACCAATAAACACGAATCAAATGATACAAAAAGAATAAGGTCTAGTCACTGTTCTCAAAGAATTTACAATCAAGTAATAATACTGTATGGAAGGAAAAATAATTTTCCCTCTACGCTTCTAAGTTCTTGGCTGAGATCCTCCGGTAGTAAAAGACAAATTAACAAAAGAAAACCAAATAGGAGTTTAATAACATGTATACCTCCTGTATACATGTATATATGTGAGATACCCAGGAAAACTGAGTAACTCTGAAATGGCCCAAGCCACCACCTTAAATACCATCTCCAGACAAAAGAAGATGTTGGGGGGATGGGGGTCGGGGCCAGTTATAGGAGGTTACCAGGAAAAGCACAGTAAACAAGGGTAAAGTTGTTACACAGATTTGAATCGGTTGCCTTCTCCACTGATAAAACTTTCTAGAGATTTAATCATCCTCCTCTTCCTGATACAGAAAGGGAGACACACCCTTACAAATGGAGATTTCCCTTCTAAATGTAGATGTCTCTTACAAAAGGCGAACTTCTACTCAGTTTTCAGAGCTTTTCCTCTGTCTGCTGTTTCTTAAAAATAATCAGCCTAAAATAATCCTTATGCCAGAGACATATTTGGGGGGCTAATTCTGCTGTCCTTCAATACAATTTAAAAAGTGAAAATCTCTTTGCTTATTTACATTGCTGGGAGGAATTAATGTGAGAAAGAATAAAGTGGCTTTATAAATTCTAACACTATCTAGCACCAAGAATAACGTCAAACAATAGCAAGTGCTCAATAAATATTTGAATAGATGAATAAACGTCTCTCTAAAAACTTTCTCTCAAATCAGGAGAGACTGGAAGATTTCTACACTTACTCTTTTTCCTTGTGAGCCATCTCCCTGGACCAAATCTCAGAAGCCTGCCGAAACTTTGATCCGCAACTCTGTTCCCTACCCTCTATTTATTCCCATGCGCTCCCGAATTGCTGAAAGGGCAGCTTTCAAGTAGGGAAACTGACTATGTCCCCTGTCTGCTCACTCTGGTCCCTGTCAGGAGATTGAGGTGATTAGATGTCTTTGAAGTACAGCATCCTGGTCATGAAAGAGGTAATGGTGTCTCTATCCTCTGGAAAAAACTGCCCAAATGGGCACTCTCAAGTTCAATCATGGGTACCTATTTTAAAAGGAGCATAAAAAAAAAAAAAATGGAGAAATGTGGTATTCTGGACCAGATTCTGAAACAGAAAAGGAACTTCAGAGGAAAATCTGGTGAAATCCCAATGAAGTCTGTAACTTAGTCAATAATATTGCGTCCATGTTAATTTCCTAGTTTTGCTAAATGGACGATGTTTATGTAATATGTTAACGTTAGGGGAAGCTGGGTGAAGGGAATACAGTAAATCTCTGTGCTATCTTTGCACCTTTTCTGTAAGTCTAAAATTATTTTAAAATAAAAAGTTTATTTAAAAATATCAAAAACAGGGGCCAGCCCACTGGTACAGTGGTTAAGTTCGTGCACTCCACTTCGGCGACAGTGGGTAAGTTCGTGCACTCCACTTCAGCGGCCCAGGGTTCACAGGCTTGGATCCCGGGTGTGGACCTACACACCACTCATCAAGCCATGCTGTAGCAATATCCCACTTACAACATAGAGGGAGATTGGCAACAGATGTTAGCTCAGGGCCAATCTTCCTCACCAAAGGAAAAAAAATCAAAAATAGAATCCAAGATACTGGCCAATTGTTTGGATATGGTGACAGAAGCTATAGTAGGGAGCCATATAGTTTAGTGACAGGTACAAGAGCATAGAGTAGTGGGTGATTATCATAATAATAGCAAACACATGTAGTGCTTGCATATACAGTGATCAAAGTGCCTTATTTATATTGTCTCTTAATTCTCACAATCATTTATGAGGAAGGTACAATTGTTATACCCATTTTGTAGATAAGAAAACTGAGGCTGAGAAAGGTTGACTTACCTTCCCAAGGTCACCAGATTAGGAAGATGCAAAACCAGCATTATTTGTACCTTGGCAGTTTAGCTCTCAATCCTGTGCTGTTAATATTAACCATCTTACAGCTGAGGAAAGATGTAGTAAAAAGAGGCTGAAGGCATGGTTATGAAAGATTAATTAGAAATAACTGTAGAAAGTAGAATAATGCATATTAAAAAAAAGAAGCAGCAGCAAAGATAGAGAAGACTTGGGTTTGGATGCCAGCTCTACCACTAACTAGCTGTGATGAATTCAGCAGTCACTCACATTTTTTGAGCCCCAATTTTCCTATCTTTAAAAAATTACTGGTGATTATGGTACAAGTGGCAGATGATTAGACCAAAAAAAAAAGTGGGAAAATACAAATCATCAGCCATTTTGCCAGAATGGGTTGATGTGGGAGCAACATCAACATGGGTATTTTATTAATCAATTTAGTCAAAAAGCTGAATAATTCAATTAAAAAAATAAGTCTAACAAGTCATCTGGTATTTCATAGTGTAATAAACAAAGCAGTTGTTGCAATTAAATAGTTAATGTAATTTAATGCCACAAAAATTCATTAACTGAGGGAAGAAATTTTGAACATCTGCATGTGCTGGGCAGAGAATCAAAGCTGGTAAAACAGAGGTGAATAATACTCTTCCTGCCTTCGATATCTGAAAAATGCTTACGTTTGGGGTGACATTGACTTAAAAGATAGTTACAATAAAAGATGATAACTGCTGTGATTGAGAGGGGACTCAAGAGGAAGGGCCATCTAATCCTGACAAAAGAAAAAATGTTTGAACAATAAGGGATATTTTTCAGGTGGAGAAGAGGGAAAGAACATTCTAGAAAAAGAGAATTGTTCATTCACAGAAAAGACTGGAAAATGATGAAGAACTCTGAGAGGTTTGTGCATCAGTTGTATGGAAGGAAATTGGGATGAGTGGGGGTGAGGATATCAATATAAATTGAGCATGATTGGCAAAGACCAAGAAAGAGAATCAGATGAGGTCTATAAGCAGGAAACCAGTTTGATTAGAGTTGATTTTGAAGAATGGCATTAACTATACTATTGTGCACTGACCTAATCAGGTCACATCTGGAACAGTATGTTCAATTATAAGTGTCCCATTTTGAGAAAAATGTTAACAAACGGAAGCATATGCAGAGAGGCTACTGAGATGGCAAATGAGCTGAAAGCTCTCTTTAATAATCATAAAAAAGCATATTTAAATAATTTCTGCTAGTGTAATCAAGAGCCCACCCCTAACCCTTGATGTCAAATCCATCCGCACACAATTTCACCAAATTCAACAGTCAGGTATTTTCACTACCAGGCATGGAAGCTTTGTTTTTTGAAAGTGAGAATGCAGAAGGTTTGGGTGGGTGCAACTGTGTGAGAGAAGGAAGAGATAATTGAAGAAGAATGGAGAAAGATAGAATAGTATCTTTATCCCATCAGTCCTATGGATTAGGCATAAATTTACCATAGAGAAAAGGGAAGAAGCTAATAGAACTTCTTAGGGGACTTCATGACATGACAGAGAGCTGCTTCTGGAATCTGAAGATAATTGAAGGCACAAAGAAGAGGCAGATGCCCCTTCCTCTTCTTGGCCTGGTGCCCAGCATGTTTTTCGTAAGGTTTGGAAAACTTGGGCTTTTCATGGCGGGCAGTGATAGTAGTTATGGACAAGTGGGAATCTAAGCAGGGCTGAGGCACATGGTTATACGGCTGGAAAACTGGAAAATTCCTTTGAGGATCTTCAGATAGAACCAAGGACAATTTGAGGATGAGGGCCAAAGTACTGTGACATCACAGGTGGAAACTATCAAGCCAATAGACAATTGGCTACCAACTGAATACAGTTCACCCTAAAAGAGAGTATGCTAAAAGATGATTAAATCCTGTTATAAAGAATGAAATACTACAGGAATGGGCCAGGGACAATGGATAAAAGTAATATAGAGTTGAAATTTTTTATGAGATTAAGTTACGGGGTATTTGTAAGTAAAATCTCAAACAGTTCAAGCTTTACGTGGGTTTTAAGCAACCTGAAGCTAAGTACCACTGCTTTCTACCAGGTGGAAGAAGATGGCAGACAGACATGAATAGTTCCAAGTTCCCCTGTGTGTGATTTTCAACTGGGGTTGAAAAATAAAGAACTGTCATGGGACAAAAATAGGCCAGGAAAGCTTAAACTGAAAGTTAATGTAGAAAAACAACTTGAGAAAGCCGTGATGTTTCCAGGTGATACAAAAAGCAAGTTACAAGAGTTTGACAAGTAATCCATCCTATGGCCAAGAAACTGGTAACTTTACAGACATAACAAAGTATCATTGCATTAATGCTTGATAAAAACAAATACACACACACACACACACACACACACACACACACACACACACACACTTCTCTGGGCTCCAAACACATGGAGATCCTTTGTTGTCCAATTTTCCTAATTCCTAAGACTGTAAATTCTTGACACCCATACTTACCACAGTAATAAAATATTTCCCATTGTTCCTGTAGGGTGACTAAAATTAGGCATAGCTCTGTCTTCACATAACCGGTTAGGCAAACTGACCAGAAGATAGGTAGAGATGTGGGCAAAATAGAGTGAGGTGTGTCTTCCCACCAGGCAAGTAGCACTGGACCTGGATGCACAATAGTTAGACATAAGAGTCTAAGACCACAGGTGGAAGAAATTAGCGCCACTAGTCCCTCAGAATGCTCATGACACAAATAACCCCTCATAAAGAATCCAAATCCTTGTTTCTAATCCAGAGACTAGAGTGGATGCCTTGGGACCTTCTGGCACACACAGCATGTGAGTTTGTCAGTGTCGCTCCATACATTAAATATTAGTACAGCACATTTCTCTTATTTCTACATCAAAAAATAAGAGCAACATCCCAATGGAGCAAATACAGCCTTTTGGAAACCACTGCTTTCCAAACTTTTTTGATTCTCCACTACTCCACTAATATTAATTTAAATGTACTCTTCATATGTTTGTTGGTTGGTTTATGTTGTATAGACATATAAAACCATACCATTAAGTTACATATATTATAAAGTGTGCACAGAAATATATATCAAAGAAAAATGAAGTAAATATTAAATGAATATTTATAAATACTTTCATTTTGTTCTATTTATTAATGATACAATATTAATAATGCTCTAAATCATGATACAAAATTAATGGTAAAAATTAATGCCCTAGGGGCTGCCCAGTGGCGTAGTTTTTAAGTTCCCGCACTCCGCTTCGGCAGCCCCAGGGTTCACAGGTTCGGATCCCAGGTGTGGACCTACACTTATCAAGCCATGCTGTGGCAGGTGTCCCACATATAAAGTGGAGGAAGATGGGCACAGATGTTAGCCCAGGGCCAACCTTCCTCAGCAAAAAGAGGAGGATTGGCAACAGGTGTTAGCTCACAGCTAATCTTCCTCACCAAAAAAAAAATTAATGCCCTAGTGAGTATAATAACTTAATAGTCTTTGATATCTAATTTTAAATTCTGTCATAGCTTAAAAGGAAATCTTATAAGAGCATACACACCAATGAAAAAAGTACATTGTTGGCTATTTTTCATTCCCACCTACACATATTCAGAGGTTTCAGGTTTTAATAGGGCTGGGAAAATTCTATCTTCTCACATTGTAATGAAAAATTAGTTCATCCAAATTAATATAAATGTGTTATACTTTTCTATTTTTAATAAATTGATTTAAAATGTATTGAAACTACTCTGGAAAAAAATTTTTTAATGCCATCTACAAGTTTTTAAGTGTGCAGTAGGAGAGATATTTTTTTACAGAAGACTCACTTGAATGCTATTGAGCAGCAGAATCCACACAATTCCAAACATCTTTTTTCAAAATACTCTCTCCACAGCATACATATTTTTAAAAATCCTTTCTCATCATCACCTTAAAGGAAAATATTACATATGTATTGATTTTCATAACTGTTAGTGTAGCACCCCACCAAAAGCTGTTAGTCATCGCAGAAAGCTTACTAAGTTTGGGACTCTCACCTTTCATAAAAAATGTACAACTGATTTTTAAGTTTATGAACCCTCTTAAATATCGTGGGATAGCAGCTAAGTGTCACCAATATCCCTTCTTCTCTTCTTTAGTAAAAGCATCGCCAAACTTCAGCTGGACACATGGACATGTAGCTAAGGTTCACATTTCTCAATTTCCCTCACAGCTGGGTATGGCCACGGGAATAAATTCTGGCAAATGGAAGGTGAGCTTAAGTGAAATATGAGACTTCCTGACTGTACCCTCCTCTTCCTCAGCTCCCCTTTCCTTGATGGCTGGAAGGTGGACATGGCACTGAACTGTCTTTATGCAAATGAGAGAAACACCTCGAAGGGGCAGAACAAGACAGAACGAAATGGAGTCTTCAAGCATCATTAAATTGTCATTCTAGCCCCGGATGGCACAACTTAGGTTATTCTACGAGAAAACAGAAATAGAAATTCTGACATACTCTGTCTGTCCCACAATGGATCATCTTAAACAACTGCACTTTGGAGAACACTGCTTCAGACAAGCCGACAACTGGTTAAAAAAAAAAAGTCTGGGACGGTTCATCAAAAGAAGAAATCTAGGATAAATGCTTCCTTCATTGTTTTCCTCATGTTGTACTCTTTCTTTTCTTTTATTTTTCTTATTAATTTTGCCTCAAAACTTAATTCTAGATAATTGAATTTGTTCACACATGGCTTTGTATAGTTTTCTAAGAAAACATACAGCGCTTTTCCCCAAAAGCTACATTGGAAAGATCTCATTCACATATTATTTGAAAAATGATTCATTTAATACTTTAAATATTATTTAAATATACTCTGTGCATTCACTTTACTTCTCTTTTTTCCATTTATTATTCCTTTCCTGGTTCAGTCTTATCCATTTCCAAAAATGTACTATTTACTGTTCTTCAATACGTTTATTTTTTCTTCCATTTTTAATACTAATACTGCCACTATCAGAGTATTTTTCTCCCAATGTGCCTTCTTTATAAGATTTGTGTGACAAGACTGTCTGACTTTGAGTAAATTTTTGAACTTTCTATGTAGATTTATTAGATAACTCTAAAGAAGGCCTTATGCCCACTTTTAAATTTAAACTGATGCTGATTCCCAACATAATTAGTCCTCAGATCTCCCTGACCTCCAAGAGCGTGCACATGGGCATAACACAATACCTGCACACATCAAGGAGCAGTATGGCATAGGATACATTGCTTGGATCTAAATCTTTGCTCCATCATTAACTAGCTGAATAAACTTGGGCAAATTGCTTAATCTTTTCACGCATCTAATTCCTGGGAAATAAAATGAGAAGAAGAAGAATCGTGCCTAATTATAGGACTGCTGTGGGGATTAAATCATGTCAAATGCTTAGAACAGTATCTGGCTTATAGCAAGAGCTATAACTGTTACTATTTCAATCAACTACCTCATTAGATATATCTCCACTAGTCAGATATCTTTGAAATGCAGCATTTATGGTTCATTGTAAAGGTGGAAGTGGCACAGAAGTTTCGGAGATTCTATCAAACAAGACATGTCAAGGTAAGAAAGGAAGTTTTACCAGTAGATGAAGCCAGTTTGTTTTTTCGCCTAGGCAGTCCCCAAATAACATTTTATTGCAACACAGCTACTCCCATTCAATTACATATTGGCTATGGCTGTTTTTGCGCTACAACAGAGCACTGTACTTGTGACAGGGACTGTATGGCTTGCAAAGCAAAAAGGTATTTACTATCTGGCCCCTTACAGAAAAAGTTTGCCAACCCTGCTCTAAGTCGTAGTTCATAGTTCTTTCTACTCAAAGGTGACAAAGTTGGCTGTGTCCCTTATGTGCCTGAAAAGAACAGCTGTCTCTTACACTTGCACATAGTCAGAACACCTTCCTGTTCTCGGGGCTGGAGCTGTTCATCTTGGTCTACCTCTCAAGCTACACAACTACCATTATGAGGTTCTCATTTCCCATCAGCTTGAAACTCTACTGCAGTGGGTACATACTTCCAATGTCTTAGAGCTGCTCAGGTCCTGCTCACTTTGCCTGGTAGGGAAGCCTGGTAGATTGGAAAATGGTAAGGAAAGAAGGAGACGAATCAAGAAGGTGTGTAAAGGCCGTTGTTCGGGTACAATAATGAGCAGTGGTAGAGATGCCCCACTCCTTTTTAATGTGAGTTCCACTATTCAAAACCTACTGATCAACTGCCAAGGGGCTTCATCCCAATCTAAGTCATGTCACCCATATACATAACAGAGGAATTCAGAATTCTTGATTTTCTTCCGAGATGGAAAGGATTCTAGAGATTCTCTGACACAGTGCTCCTCAAAGTATGGTCTGAAGACCTTGGGGTACCCTGAGACCTCTTCAGTGGCTCAGTGAGGTTAAAACTATCTTTATAATAACACTAAGATATAGTGTTAGTGTTAATAACACTTAAGCTCATTCTTTAACAAGGGGACAGTGAAGTTTTCCAAAGGTTACATGACATATGTTATCACAACAGATTGAGTGTAGAAGTCACATACTAATCTAGCTGTCTTCTATTAAACCAGACATTAGAGATATTTGGAAAAGCCACTTTCATTAATTTTTTTCTGAAAATTTAATGACTTTTTATGAAGATATTTTACTTATATTAACAAATATTGGGCCCATTTTTATTTTAAATTATTTAATAAATAGATAAGCTTTAATTTCTCAATTTTAGTTTCTTCTCTGGTAAGCCAGCAGTATGCTAATAAACCAGCTCACCAAATAAAAACCCTGATTAGTAGCATTAGCTGATTCCCATGATGTAAATATTCCCTCCATGGTTGATGTCAAGCTACCAATCGCTTAACTACAAGGTTGTAGAATTCTTGAATACTTAATAATTGGCTCTGGAACACTGGACTAGCACCAAAAAAAAAGCTCTATAGGACTCTAAGTACTTTGGGAGTGTAAAGAGCTCCTGAGACCACAATGTTTAACAACTGCTGTTCTAATAAAACCCCCTCCTTCCACAAACAAGGCAGTGAGACACAGACCCCATACCTGAGATAAGAGCCTGGCCCCAGGTTACCAAAGTAACCAAGTACAGAGCCTAGACTAGAACCCAAGACTCTTTGCTCCTATTTCTTGAAGCTGAACTGCAAAGAAAAGAAATAATTTCCCAGCACACTTAAGCACCTAAACCTGATTTAATGTCAAAGACAGGGAAGGTATGGTGGTGGGTAGTGAAGATGACAGAAGGAGAATGAAGAAAAATAGTTTTTATTGTAAGTCTCAAAATGGACAAATGCCATATAAAATATAAGGAATTTTTTTTTAAATAAAAGGACCCCAGAGGTAAGCAAAATTAACAGAAAAAGGAGCCTCCTTAAACCAAAACCTCTTTATTCCTTAAATCTCCATCCCCAGTGAAAAGAATGTTTTAACAAAAGACATAATCCTTTCAAAAGAAATAAATCATAAGTCAAATAAACACAGGGTGTTATGCAGTTCTCCTTTAGTTGAAGGATGAGGGCACAACAGTCCACTTTGAAGGAGAGCAATTACAGCTTGATGCCCTTAGGACACACTCTATGTACTTCACCGTAAATCAAAGTCGATCTCCAAAGGAGAGATATTCAATACTATCTGTAGAAGTAAGGCCGCATGCTTGTTCATCACTTCCTAAGGAGAGGGACAGAGGAAACTTGGGTTAAATCTCCCTTACCTGAATCAATCCAGAATGTTCTACAGATATATGCTTATTATGCTACATTCCTATGGAATCCTATGAAGAACAGGACCAAGCTGACCTGGGGACAGCATCCTAATAAATCTGTATAAAACATATAGTAATCTGTGGAACATAATCCCAGTTCCCATTGATAAATTACAATGGCTCCCTTAAAATTCCATGTCTTTCCTGATCCAGCAGGTTTCACGGAAATGGAGAGTGTGACCGACCTTCAGGAGCCAAATAGCATCTCAAACCACAGATCAAGACGTCACTCTGATCACAACAGCTAGTGTCCAGCAACTGCACTTTGTGTAACACAGGGTATTTAAAGACATCACTGATAACTGCATGAGTGCACAATACCCCACTCAAGTGAAACCTTAACAATCAAGAAGAAATTCCAGAAAGGTTTAGAAAGCTAAAATTTCCTTCAAGAAATCAACTTTAGAACTTTGGAATATCCCTGAACAAAAATTCTTCTGTTTCTACTCCCCCCCTAAAATATCCTATAATATTTTTGTTTTGTTTTTATAAGACTGATCATAGTTTGAAATGTATATTTATATTTTCTTGCTTGTTTTTTTTGCCCCCAGAATGTAGAACAATGCCTGCCACACATAGGATCTTAATAAATATTTGTTGACTGCACAACTGTATGAACCCAGGGTCAATCTCTCCTCTATTCAACTTCTCTTTCTCTTCTGTCTTCCAAATCTCATGTGAATGCCTCTCATTGGCAGTGTCAATGCAAAATAACCAATGTCCATTCTATAGATAAGAGAAATAAGGTGAGTTTACTTGAGCCAAAGTGAGGGTGATAACACAGGAAGGCCTTAGAAGGCTTTCTGGAGAACCATACATTATCCTCAAAAATCTCAAAGAGGTATTCAGTTGCAAATTAGGAGGTCAAGGTGACCGTGATGTCTGGAAAGGGACTAATTCAGGCCTTACCAATAGGGCGTTACCACTGGGGCGTAGGAGGGGAAGTATGCATCCTTATCTTAAGAGAGTATATTCTTTACTTGAATGGTTAAGCAGATGTGCAATGTATGTTTGATAGGACATAAGTCAGGCTTTTTACTTCAAGCCGAATCAGTTTCAAACCCAAATAGTTACCCATACACCTCAATAGGTGAAAATCTCTTGTCAGCACACACTAAACTGGAACCATATGGAGAAGGGAGGCTGGGGGAATGCAGTTCCTTAATTCTTCTCTGCCTAAGAGTGTGTTGGTGGTGAACCTAAGTTGAAAATAGACAATCTGTCATGGGGGGCTTGTATCCTGGGTCTCACCCCAGGCTCCTTTGTGCCACTTCACTAAGATGGTTGTAAAAAGTTTCCTAATATCTCCCTCCAAAGCTCCATCAAACACAAATGCAAAAGCACTATTCTCCTATAACAGGAAAGACTCTGAAAGAGAGTCCCCTAGATAGGCATTGTATAGTTGAAGTTGTTACTGCCCAAAAGGGCGAGTTCGTCTGCCCACTGCAAGACATGCCAATAGTCAAGAGGCAAGGTGGTAGGAGAGAAAAGACTTTTTATTACAGCTTGCTAGCAAGAGGGAAGATGGCCGACTCATGTCCAAAAGAACCATCTTACAGAACAAAGACTACAGGCCAGTTACATAGGGGGCTGGTCTCCGAATGGGGGAGGCATCTGACCTCCAGGTGGGGCAGACGTCTGATCTTAGTTCCTGACAGTCTTTGGTTTTCCTGGATATGCATCAGAGACCAGAGCAACGCCCTCCACCCTGATCGTTTAGCTGTGCTTGATGATGGCTATCAGCATAGACTCTGCTGGGGGGTCATCACATTCCTAAGGAACTCAAAAGAACAAAGTTATCAACTTATAGCAGCTGGGAGGGGCCGTAAAATCTAAAGCATGTCTGGGCTAGCTAATAAGAGGTCATTCAAAGCTACAATAGGGTTTCTTTTCTACAGTATGGCTTCCCTTATGTCAACCTTGTCTTGAGCCGGTATCAAAGTGATACTAAACTCCATATGAACAGAAACCAGAAGTAAAATACAATAGGACAGAACAAAGAGGGGTGGTGGCGGTGGTTGTTATTTTAATTGTTTTCTATTGCTTAATGAGCACGGCTCCTGATGTCAGAACAGGCAGAAAAGGAGTCTGGTGTGAGCTCTATGCAGGTGTGTAAGCAGCTAATGGAAGTGACAGCTAAGATGACATATAGCCAGGGTGTTGAAAAATGAATTATCCATGTGGTTTAAATGGGCCAAATGATATATTGGAACACCCTGTGGTTTAACACAAAGCATGGCATTCAAGATGGAAGATCCAAATCCGAATCCTGGCTCTCACACAGACCACTTTTACGAGACTGAATGAGTCATTTAAACCACACGAAGCTGTGGTTTCTCCCTCAGTCAAATCAGTGTAGCAAAATGTATTGCCCAGTCACATCACAGGATGTTGCAAGGAAACCAGGGAGGTAACAACAAAAGTAGCCTTTTCTGGACACTGCAAGGTGCATGGGTGGTGCAAAATAATAGATTTTATGTGTGATCGTCAAGACAAGACTCCTGCAAAATGAAATCATTTTTTAAACGATTTTTATCCCACTTGTCTAAACTGGTGACATGCATTAGAAATATTAAACTTCATTGCTTCAATTCTGTATTCCCTCTCCCTATATAAATTTACATTATATACCACAAACATCTAGAATTAGAGAATTCATTTTCGTTATAGCAACTGTTGCCAATAATTTGCACTGTTTTACCATAGCCTGCAAGATCCCTTCTGGCCAGAAATACGCATCCTTGTCCCTGTGTTCACAATCTTATATTTAGTCCTTGCCAGCAAGCCGTTTAGGTTGCTCCAAATCAAATAAACTCTGAAGCCCACACAGTAAGTATTAGATCATTAGTGAGCAGGCAGTACACAGGCTGGAGGTACAAACAAAACTCAGGGCGAAAAGGAATCACCAGACCTGAAATTAGACACAGAGGCAATTATGGCCAAGTGGAAAAAGCACAAGATGAGGAGTCAAAATAGCTGAGGTTAAATACCAGCTCTGTCAATTATGGTATGACCTTGATCAATCTGGAACAGGACTTTGGACCTCAGCTGTAAAATTGGAATAATAGATTACACCAGGTGACCAAAGGCGAGAGGGCATGCATTACTCAATTCAGCACACACTGAGTTTCTGTAAGAGGACAAGCTTTAGAGTCACACTGCTTGGGGCTTAATTCTAGCTCTAACTCTAACCATGTGACCTTGGGCAAGATACTTAACCTCTCTGCCTTTCAGTTTTCTTAACTCTAAAACAAGGACAATAACAGTGGCTACGTCACACCGAGGTGACAATTAAATGAGCAAACCTGTGTAAACCATTTAGACGTCTATGGCACACAGTAACACTCAATAAACATTGGCTATTATTACTATGTGTTGGACAGAGAGGACACAAAGATCAAATAAAATATCATCCATGTCCCAAAGAAGTCATAATATATCTCTCCCTAGGTCTCTTCCAGATTCCTGACTCCCTCAATTTTAGTTTTGCTTTCTCATTTCTTTCCTTACAGCCAAGGAAATTTCATGAAAATTGGATGTTTATTGCAAAGAGGTTGCTTCCCTGCCATTGCAAGCTCTCTCTCCCCTGAGAAATACTCATCGGAGACAGTGGTATTAATTGTCTCTCTGGCAATTGCTGTATCACAGAAAACACATCACCATGGGACCAGGAGCAAGAGCAGTGAGGGATACACCAAAATCAAAGCCGTTTTCATAACCTTCTTGCTAGAAATAAAACAAGAGGTACAAATGCAAGGAAAAAATTATTTTTATTCTTTCAGTGACTCTGCTCTTTATTGAAGAGTCTCAGGGGTGAGGAATAAAAACCAGGTTTAATTAACTGGAAATTAAAGACACTTTGAAAATGTTATTATGGTAGGTTTCCCAATCCAACATTTCATAGTGATGGCTGTAAACTGCTTACCCTCTTCACAAACCTCTAGCCTGCCTACCACGCTCTTCTCTCTCAGCAGAAGTCCTTACTGGAGGCCCTGTGTTTTCTGTGAAAGACATGCGCTGTTGGCTTCCCATCACCAAATGCATAAATTTACCTTGGTCACTTCTCCTTCTATCGTTTATTTTTGTGCATCATTCTCACTTAAATGGAAGAGCTGTCCCTCTTTCTCACAAAGGCTAAACCTGTGGAATAAATCCCATCCAGTCTCCTTACTCAAGTCCTCCCGTATAGAATTATTCCTCCCCTTTCCTGTAGCAATACTGCCCCTTTGCACTGGTTCCTCCACTTCAGTATGTGAACTTAATCAAGCATCTCAAATTATAAAAAGGAAAAGAAAAAGAAAAAAATTCTCCTTTAGTCCCATACGCTCCTCTAGCTTCAACCTTATCTTTCTCATCTCTTTAAAAGCCCCGGTTCTCAGAGTAGTTATCTACAATTGACATCATCATTTCTTCACTTCTCATTTTCACATTAACTCATTCAAAGCAGGCTTTTGTTCCACTGAAACTATTTTTGCTTAGATATCCATCGATCTCCATCCATATCTCTAAGTCCAACAGACTCTGTCTCAGTTTGTATCTTGCTTGACCTGGCAATGGCATTTGACCTTGTTAACCACTTCCCCCTTTTAAAAAAAACACACACTTTTTACTCAGTGTCAGCACACCACATGCTCCTGCTTTCCACCTACTTCTTTAGCTGTCTTGCCCAGGCCTCTTTTTTGGCTCCTCCTCTGCTACCCATTTCCTAAACATTGACATTTACCGGCACTATCCCCAAGAGTCTGTGCTCATCTCTCTCTCCACACGTCCCTAAGTGATCTCACATATATCCATGACTTCAGTAAATCTCACCTTTAGGCCAGACTTCAGACCCATATACCCAAATATGTGGTCCATATCGCTACTTGAGATGTCTCACAGGCATCTCAAAATCAGTTTTCCAAGACTAGTCATAGCATCTCCATTGACACAAGTGCACAAGCCAGTCCTTGGGGACTAATCGTTAACTCCATCCTCTTACTACTCACATCCAATCCATAATCAAAAAATCTCAGCTTCCTTATTTATCAGCTCAGACATCACTTCCTAAGAATAGCCTTCCTTGTATCCAAAGATATAATTAGCTCCCTTCTCTTCCCCTACACTGAATGGTCCCATACAGTTTTCTCTTCTTCTCCAACTCCGTCACATATCAATCCAAATCATCATTTCCTGCTGCTCGTGTTTTACACTCATAATACTAGAATTTATACAGTATCAGTTTTCCCTACTAAGCAACTTGGGTTTCAGAGACAGCTGCCCTCACAAATCTGCTCAGCCCATCTGAACTTCCCTCTGCAGACAATCCCTTTTTCAATAATGCAGAGCACAAACTACCCACACCCAAAAGAGAGGATGTGACGCTGAACACAAACACACACACACACACACACACACACACACACACACATCCTGAACTTCAATGAATAATGAAATAACAGTGATCCATAAATATGTCTTGGAAATTAATGTCTGTGTGATATTGCTAACTTTGGCCCGCCCTTCCATTGCTGCTCAGCTACCAGCTCATCTCCTCCATAAAGGCACATCTCACGCTTGAGCCACTAAAGCAATGTTATTCACCTCTTCTTCACAGCTCCCAAGGCCCTTTACTTCAACCCTAAGTTGGTACACAGTCTTGGGTTCAAGTCTCCCTTGCCACGGCAACCTTTTCTTATTTATCTTTGATTTTCTATCATCTGGCAGAGAGCCAGAAACAAAAGTGTTCAATTTATTTATTTGTTAATTTAAATGGAAAAACCGGAAAAGAGGTAACCCAGTCATGAGTCCAGAAACTGAAAATAAAAGAATTTTATCTCTTTTTTCATGAAGTTGGTAGAACTTTTAAGAAATTTCTTTAAATCTCAATAAGAGAATATTAATGGACCAAGTGCAATATTATATATACTCTGAGGAATAAAAGAAGATAACATTATTCTTTACTAGGAAATGGGGAAAAATTAATAATTAAAGATTAATGCTAACTAATGTGAAAAAATAAAAGTCTGATACTTAATAATTATTTTTTGAAAAAAATAAACAATATTCCAATTCCCTTAGGTTTTTTTCTAAAAACACGTAATGGGAAGTATTTGAAGAAACTCTGGAGAAAATTCAGGGAAAACATTATCTTCATATATAATATTAATGGCCAAATGATGTTAAAAATAATTTAGTACTGCCCCGAACTAGGACAAGAACATAAAATCTTACACAAGTTGGGTCCAATGGTAAGAAATCACATAGACAGCTTTACCCTCTTCCCTTTTGCCAGGTATTTGGAGAATATGGCTAATTTTGTTGAAGGTAATCATGTTGTACTACATTGGTTGAACTCCAAACACATATTTAAATTGTATTATAATATGTGTTAATGAGAGAAAATTATGAAGCAGCCTCTTTCCTCCAAGAGTTTTGTTTGGCTGGGCAGACACAAAAGTAAAGAAATAACTTCAATAGATTTGTTTTTCTGAGTAACAAAGAAATAATACAGAGGAGAGTGCATAATGAATGGTGAGGATAAACGGTTCAGGAGAACTTCATAAAAAAAGTAATGAACCTTGAACAAAGTATCAAGATTTATTTAAATGTTTTATTTATTTATTATCAAAGTTACACATTTTAATTGTAGACAAATTTGAAAACACAGAATAAAATAACACCTGTAATCTAATACCACCACCTAGAGTCACACACAATAAAATTTAAGACTTTTTTCCATTACTTTCTATCTACTTTTCTTTATGTCATTGGGATAACACTATACCTTACACTGTATTTTTTGACAGCACATGTAACAGGCACTTTAAGTAATGTAGTGAACTTTAAACACTTTTAGTAACTTTAAATCTTTTTGCAAACATAATTTTTACAGAACCATCATATTAAATTATTTGCTATAACACACTAGACCATCTCTAGTGCTGGGATTTTTTTTCTGGTTTTGAGTATCCTAAATACAGTTATTACAAAGACAGTTTTAATAAATAATTGTCTTCATAAATCTTTCTCCTCAGTTAAAATGAGAATTTGGTATAGAAACGGCAGAGGAAAGAATGTGATCTTTTTCTAAAGATGAACAGAGTTTTCATTGAATAATCAGCATTCAACAAATACATGCCTGATGACAGGACAGGCATTTTTGGTCTCTGGAAGTGAATGTACAAAAGCATACAATACTGATACATAATGGGGATTTAAAATTCACATGCACATCGTCTTTTTCATCTATAAAGATAAGTCAGGTGAGGAGGGATGGGGAATGAAGCTGAAGAAGTAGGTAGGAACAAGATTATGAATATGCTTTTATGCCATAAGCAGTAACTTATCTTTTATCCTGAAGGCAATGAAAATTCAGTAAATGTTTGCTCAAGGTAATTGACTTACCCACTGAGGAAGAGTTTGCTTCCTTAAATAAATAAGACTAGTAATGGGATACCTAGCAAGGGCCCAGTTGAAAATACTCTTTCTTCAGGAAGTACACCTTATCTCCCTAGCTGAAATTACAGGAAGCCCTCTTCCAACTTATTCAGGACTTCAAATCAATTAATTAATTCAGAAAATGATAGCCACAAATACTTTTTATGTGCTACCCACACATTGAGTGTTAACGTACTTTAAAACTTAGACAAATGCTTCAGTTACAAACTTTTGATTAGGGCCAAAGTCTTTTCTTTGACTAGGGAGCCATTGATCAGAGTTCTACCTCCTGTCCCTTTGCATCAAACACATCCATAATTCACAATATATGATCCCTAATTTCGATTTCTTCAAGATGGAGCAAGATATTCAGGAAGTGTAAAACACTCTAAATGCAGTGAAAATTTTTATCCTTGAAAATTTTATGAAACTTACATTTTATGAATTTTTACAACTTTCAAAATTTCTATTTTGAGTTCAATAGCAAATTTTTCTTAGCAACTCATATATCAATTCTTTCAAAAAAGCATTCCATTTAGATTTTATTATAAAAATAAATTTCATTTAAAACGCATATTCATTAGTTCACTTAATATTGAATCCTTTGAGTAGTCATATTAAGTAGTGAAGCTGGCTTAATCAGGTTTGGTTTACTTACCAGCTTAATCACATTTACAACCGACTCTTAGGAATTCAACACAAATGTAGTGAGCAGAAGTGCAAGGGTGTTAGAAGCAGAATGGATAACTTGCTGTAGACATCAGTCAGTCGGCCTTAAAGAGGGAATGGAGGGCACTGGTAAACCATGCAAACCTCGTAAGTGGAGTTCTGTCAAGGGCGTTACTAATAATGATTTCTCCTTTTTCCAAACTTCCAAAATCCTTTGTCTGAAACTCTTGTCACTATCTACTCAAATACATAATTATTTAGGTACATGATTTTTCCCCCTTGAAAAACACATTTCTGGTATTTCTTTGTGTTCAGCATATGGAAGCTTTATTCAATTTTTATTTTATTGCTCGTAAAGCCAAAAAGATTAAACCAATTCCACATGGACTTTTAAAAATATAAATATTGTTCAAATTGATAAAGACTTTGTATGTATCCTATTACTATTTTGTGAGGGTTTCCCCACATGTACTTTTGTCATTTAAACTCATCTATGCAATAAATGTTTATAAAGTACAGATTTTTATGGTTGGGTGACCTAATATTATTTTTTATATGTAATGATCATGAAAGAGATAATATGGAAATGTTCCAGGACAATTGAGACCAGACAGCCCTGAGCTGGTTGTTCTGTCTTTGCATACTCCTGCCATATATATTCTCCACACCTCCTGCCCTGACCTCTAAGAACTGCTTCAACCAGTCAGTATGGCTCTGGAAGCCAGAGGGGCTTGGCCAACAGAAAGAACCATTGGATGACTGGAGGATGGAAAGATATGGGATGGAAGGCCAGGATATTTTGATTTTTACTCTCACCCTACCTCAGCAGCAAAGTTTTAGCAGTGGCTGTGTCCCTTGACATCAGTATATCCTGTGAGGCAGCCCAGTTCCAAGAGATTAGTCCCCTCTGGGCTCCAGAAAAATCATGTCTTCTCCCTGTCCCATTAGATTGAGGTTACTAATGACCTCATTAGGGACCTCAATATCCCTTATTGGTTCTCTTAACCACACCCACACTTCTGTAATAGTCCCTCAACCAATTTTCTTCAAGATTACAGTCAAATATGTATTCTGTTTCCGGCCGGTACCTGGGCTGATACAACGACCAAACATCAGTCAATAAATCTTTGCATTAAGTTTGTTATTCAAAGAAACTCAAAAGTTCTTTTTTTTTTCTTTCCTACTCGATTTATGTTGCACTTAGGTCTAGCTGAGACCCTAGAAGAAAAGGCACTTTGGGTATTTAACACAACTTGAAAAATAATTTGACAGCACTTATAAAAAATTTAGCATGATTCTATCCTTTGACCCGGAAATTCCACTACTGAGGCTTTATCATTTAGTAATACTGACCTAAGTGTTTAATGATGCATCTCAGGGATCACAAATTTAAGAGTCCATGAGAATGAGGTAGTGCTATAAATGAGGACAGCCAGCCAAGTGCAATGTTACAGAGATGGCAGGGACTGTGGCAGGTGGAATAGATATCAATTTATAATTGCAACAGCCTCTACTCTGTCAAAGCTAGGTATTGCAGTGCAAGAACTAGACCCGGTGGTTGTTGATATTTAAATTTTTTAAGAGAAGGAAAAATCTGCATTTTCACCTAAATTCTCTTGATTCATAAATTTGGAACCCAAACCAGATGGATCTGCACTCTTAGTCTGGCCCTCGGGGGGCTGGTTTTTGAACTTTGATGGTTGTATAAGAATGGTATTGGCTGCATTAGAGACAAACTAAATGTCAATCATGAGATAGATTTTATGATATATACCTTCTAGAAACTAGATTGTCACAATTAAAAGAACAAGGCAGATCCTTCATGTATGAAATCAGAAGGATATGCTCTGCATAGTTATTTTTAAAGCAATTTGGAGCAAAATATTAAGGCAACAATCTAATATTTTTAAAGGGTTTGTGCAGTGTAATTTTGTGTGCATAAATAACAATCTGGAAAAATATACATCAGACTGCTGATGACGGTTTAACGATAGTCAGTGTGAATGGAAATGATGGGAGGTGTATTTACCTTTTATTTATTCTTTATATTAATTTTTCACAATGAGATTTTAACATAGGTGTAATTAAAACAAAAATAAGATTTTGCTAAAAGTTTCTGAAACTATTGTTCACCAGATAGCTTTGGAGAGTTTTAGTCCATCATGAACTATAGCAAAAAGAAATAGTAAATAGTCAATAAATATTGGCTATTATGTTATGCCAGGCCCATTTCTAAGAGATGTGCATGTACTAACTAACTCAACTAAAACTCACAACAACCTTTACAAGGTAGCTACTATTATTTTCCCCAGTTGGCTGCTGATAAAACTGAGGCACACAAGAGGTTAAGTGACTTGCCCAAAGTCACACAGCTCCTAAGTGGTGGAGCTGGGATTTAAACAATTAGTTTAGCTCAAGAACCCACACACTTAATCCCAGCAATACTGCCTAAATGCTGTTTACGAAATGTCAATAATTCAGGAATGGCTCAATATAAAATATGTTAGCTTTGCTCAAATTATTATTCATAGATTATGTAAACTGAATTATCAAAAAAACTCCAATAATATTCAGTTCAAGATAAAATAGCTCTTTTTATTGGAAAGCAGAAAATCCACAGAGAATTTTCCATATCTCTTTTGTGTAAGTTTTTACTAAGGCTTAAGAATTTATAGATTTACCTTTATTCAATCTAAAGCAGCCAATAACTATCTTTTAAATATGTAGCCAAGGAAGAAACACTTCAGTTTTTAAGATACGTTTTTATAGATGTGAAAACCCTTATTTAAAGAGAAGTTAAGGTCATTTTATCATCTATGGAGGAAAGAAGAGTTAAGTTGACCTTGTAAACTCAGAGAAGATTAAAGGAGAGCAAAATCTTGAAGACCTGCTTTGTAATATCAGATGCTTCTCTTGTTAAGTATGACCACAGTAGACATGTCTAGGAAGAGTCATGCATTGTTTGGCCAATAGGTTTGGTGCACAACAGGCAATATGTTAGAACATGCTAGAGGGACTTCAGAATTTTCCCTTTCACAAGTTTCTACACTCTGTGCCACTTGATCCAAGACAGGAGGACTGTTTCAACAAGAAGAAAGATTATAACTTTGCCATTAATACTTTCCATATATGACAAAAGAGATCCCTACACTCTTGTTAAGGTTACATCAGTATTTAAATTATACATATTTACCAAGGCATGAAATTTAGCATTCTTTCCTTCTGATCTCAAGCCCTCCTAATTCTTACCCTAATTCACTCAGTCAAACATACAGAGCTTATCTGCAGGGCGTTTTCAAGGCATCAAAACAAATTATTCTTTGTTCTTGCTTTCGCTTTTGTTTTTTCTTTTGCTAACAAGGATAATCAGATATATTACACAGTTGCTTTACCTGGGACATTTCTGAAGTTGTTAAAATTGATTTCTAAAATGCTTTATACATAAGAGAAAAGAATGTATAACAACGTAACACATCACCAAATTATCCATTTCAGTGAGGACATGACAAATAAGGGAGGAAGGGGAATGCTTCTGTGACAAGTTCTGCCAAAGAACTTGATCTCTTTATTCAAGAGATAAATGGAGCAACAAAGTTAAAACTGAGAGAGAGGGGTAACAATTTTAGAGACTACCCAGCTTATTTATTTATTCTCTTCTCTGCCTCTTCCCCTGTGATTATCCACATTGGGCCACAAAACTCAAGGTCATTTCCCAAGAGTAAGGTTATGGGAGAGTAGAAAATAAGTATATAAAATTATCAGTTCTAACATCAAAGCTTTACTTCTACCAAGGACCAGAGTTCACAGATTGCCAGATTATATCTGAAGCAAAGAACCAGTTGAAGAAAAAACAGACCAAGACCAAAAAGGAGATGGCTACCTGCCCAGTGAAGCCTCATCATGCTTGCAAACCAAGACGAAAGCTACAGATATGTGAGACTGAAGGACTCCAGGATGTTCAATTCTAGAGCTTCCCAGGCCAGATTTAGCCCTTCAAAGAGCTTTTATCCTGATGGGTTTCCCTACTCATCACTTTCTTTGAAAATCCAGTAGAGCATTATCAGCCCCAGAAGTTTCTTCAGGACAAAAATTCCAGGGATTATTATAAATATTGATCTCTTCTCACTCCATACCAAAGGTTCCTAAAATGTTGAAGGAGTGGTGGAATCATGTGCCTTCTGTAGATGTTTTAAATACTGCAGACCCATTGCCCCAGGAAAATGCACACCTGACAGCATTGAGCTATAATTTCCGGTGACTGCTGAAGTATTTCCAAGATCCTCCCATGTTGGGAACCACTGCCCTGGATACATGAAAAAAAACAAAAAACAGAAAAACCCTCAACATTTATAGTTTTAACTATAACCTAAAAGCAGATGACAACTAAATCTATGACTCAAACGTAGGTCTCATTCTTAAGGTCCAGAAACATATTGTCATTTGCTCTTTGGACATTCCAACCAGAATCCCATAGAAGCTAGGTCCAAATTGTGTGAACTATTTAGAAATATGGACTCCACTTCCCTGGGCTTGGTTCACAACTCAACCATTTGATATCTGCATCACGTAAAGCACCTCTGATTCCTCATAACAACTATATATATTTCATTAGGTTGTGATGGGGACTAAATGTGTTTTTATGTACTAAACACTCGACACAACATCTGGCACAAAGTCAATGCTAAATAAATGTTACATTTTCATCACCAGTATTATTAGTATTATCAACACAATATTAATATTAATTATATTGATATTAATATTAATAATATTGATTTGATATTTATAAAATGGAACTCTCCTTCAATTCTCTAAAACTAGCTTGTCCTCCTGCATTTCTTCTCTTGATTAATTGCAGCATAACATACTTAGTTTTCTAAGTCAAAAACCTATTAAACATCTTTTCAATCACCTCCTCTCCACCCTACGCTCACTTGTTTGTTCCCTACCAACACAAACAGCTCTTTCTCTTCTTAAGATCCCATTCACTATATTATGGTCCATGGAACTATTTACATTTTACCAAAAACACATCTCTATCTTTAAATTATTCTCTCCGCCTGTAATCCTCTTCCCCACTAACTTTATCAGTAATTCCTACTACCTAAAAAAAACTGGTTAAATATCACAAACTTTAGAAATGTTTTCATAACACTCACCCCACCAAATCAGGCAGAATTATTTATTCTTCTCTATGTTCCTTCTTGTCAATGCCCATAACACACTTGACCTACTTCCAACGCAATGACTGTCGTTATACCTTGTAGCAGTTACGGGTCTTGTCTATATGAGCAATCATTAGGGACTCTATCTTGTTTAGCTCAGTGAACCTAGAGCAATCACAATGCCTAGCATATACTAAGCACTTGTAAAGATTTATTGAATGCATGTAGATAAAATCAAGGACATAATTTCTGATAGTAAATAAAATATAACTTCACAATCACTCTCCCCTCCCCTGATAGTAGTTTTGAGTAGGAAAATAATTTAAAGAAACTTGCTGATCATTCCTGGGAATGGAAAAATTAGAATTTTATCAGTGACATATTATTTCAAAGGAAAACAGTAATGTCCAAAAAAATCGAAGTGACACTGTCCTCTATCAGTTATGTAGCTATGGCATTTCGCCTACAATGGCCAATTGCTTATAATACATGAACCATCAATAATGTACAGAGACTAGACATTGTGATCATGGTCACCAAATCCCTTAATTTCTTAATGTTCCTGTTCATTTCAAGATGTGTTTTTGTATAAACAGCTCTTACATTTTAAAAAGTTTTCTAATCACAAAATACCACATTAGTCCATATTTAGGATAAAATATCACTCTCATACAAACATTACTGATGCATGCTACAAATTCTGAGCTAACATGCCTGAATACATATCTTTCATTGCCATGAATTTATAGGCAAAAATGTGAAATGTCTAAAAAGAAGTGCTTCATAATGTATCTCTAACTTCCCGGCATTTGACGAAATTAAGTTACAGAGTTTAACCAACAGGGAAAATATTTCTAAATTGAATCTATTTGTGATATAGTGGTTTAAAATTCAAAACTGCCAACATATTCTGTTTACTCCCTTGGCATCTGTTGCATCTGCCAACTGGTGGCCAAAAATTAGAGCAGACTTAACTAATTAGAAAGGTCCCCATCTGGTAGCCAAACTTCTTGTTTATGCTTCCTTTACATTCTAAGTACAGAGATTCGAAGCAGAACTTCTGTGGTTTGTAGCAGAGGAGTCTATCTCTGGCCAACCTAGTTGCAATTGTCCTGCTGAGCTGAACTTGGCGCAGATGGAAACGTTCTCTATATTTTATGGTCTCCCTTCCTGTGTTCCCCTTGGGATGAATCATCTTTGCCACAAGAGTTTCCATTGTCTCCCCAAACACTTTTTCATTCATTTTTATCTCATTAGGCCTAGATCTAAGACTATGAGTACTTTATTGAGAAATAAAACTTCCAAATAGAATCTGTGATTTGGGAAAGCCAATACTATCCTTCTTAAGAATAAAACTAAAGGAAAAGATTAAAGAAAAACATCATAGTGTAGTTTATTTCTTCATGGTTTTTATTTAATTGTTGTGAGTATAGTTTCATAATAAAGCAAACTCCTGGCAGAATCATGCAGCCATCATAATCCCAGGCTTTGGATATGGGCTTCTGTTGAAATTTTGACCCTGCCTGCTATTAGTTGTGTGTCCCTCAGTAAGTTGACTTAACTTCGCTAAACCTCAGTTTCCTCCTATGCAAATTTAGAACAATATTTTAATTGCTCTTTCACAGAATGATTAGAATTAGATGAGAAATTATGTGCAAAGTGCTTACACCAGTATGTGGCATAAAGAAAACTGACAAAGACTTACTATTACTGAAAATAGGGGCCTAAAATATTTTTTAAAATAATAACTAATAGTCTTTTCAAACAGAATACATGTTGCACCATTTGGTTGTTTTGAAGCTCAGTTATTTTGTTATATTTTTTAATTTTCTCTTAGAAGCATTTTTATTTCCTTGAGCATATTCCAGTAAATATTAGAGGAAGATTAGAAACATGTTGGGTAGCAGTAGAAAGCAAGCATGAAATTAATCTATTATTAAGAGAAACAGAAGGATTATTCACTTTACCAACTTTTGCCTATTTTCCAATGTTACTTTTACCCTAAGTGGACAAGAAGTGAGAGCAAGTTTGAAAAAAACTTACCTGGAGAGATTGAGGAGGTGTTAATCACCTACTATGTGCCAGCCTGTTTTGAGCCCTAGGAATACGAAGATGAGTAAGACACGTTCTCTGCCTTCAAAGGGTTCAAGTTTTGAGGGAACCAGGTATATGAATAAACAAATAAGTTTCTGTATAAATAACCCCAAGGCTATGTTGTATTGTCTGAGAACACTTCCTAGGAGAAGAGACTCCTGAGATGAATTTTAAAGGGTTCAGAGAAGTTAGTGGAGCTCCATGTGATGATTGAAAGGCATTCCAGTTAAAAGAGCAGAGTGAGCTCAGTCGTGGGGTGGAGTTGAGAAATAGTAAGATGTTCTTTGGGTTAATACAAGAAGATGAGAATTGATGAAACTTAATGCATATGGCAGGCAGTATAGAGGGCCAGGATGGGAGAGACCACAGGGACCAATTGTAGAAGGTCTTATCTAGCAACTCATCCAACAATAGCAATGAGAAGCTACTGAAGGGTTTAAAGTCATGAAGTGGCATAGACAGATTTCCATTTTAAATGACTCTTTCAGCAGCATTGAGGACAGGTCTGAAGGAGTAGTCAAGATGAATTTTTGCAACTCAGGCATTAGCTAATGAAAGACAACCTCAACTAGGGCACTAATAGTTTGAAGAGAGTAGCTAGGGCAGACCTTCAAAATTGATGTAAAATATGGAGGCCTCATTGATTAATCAGATCTGGGGCATGTGCCAGCGTGGTGAGGGAGGAGAAGAAGTATGACACTCTCATTTGTAGTTGGGGACTAGGGGGATAGTGAGGCCACCCATTATACAAGGGAACAGAAGTAGAAAAGCTGGGCTAAGCCGGAAGATAAGGAGTTGTTTAAATTTGGAATGCCTATTGCACAGGTGGGCATGGGGAGGAGCAAGTTCTCAGCAAACTGGTTATAATTAAAATCATGTGAATGAATGAGATTATCCAGAAAATGTATAGAATGAGAAAAGGAGTAGTCCAAGAATGGAAATACAGGAGGAAAATTGAACTTGTAATGAGCAAAAAGAGGAAGAAGAACCCACACAGATACCCAAGAAGGAAAGGTCAGAGAGACGAGCCAAGAAAGAATAGAATCATGGAAGCCAATAATATAAAGCATTAGAGGAAAGACAATAGTGACAAATGGCTAATGGGGATCCTATAACATAACATAAGAACTAAAATGTGTAGTGAGTTAGCCTGGACTTTGGAGTCAGACAAACTTGGGTTCAAGTTCCTCTTCCACAACTTACCATTGGTGTGACTTTCAGCAAGTTTCCACATCTGTAATAATGATGCAATCTATCTGCCTCTGAGGTTTGTTGGGAGGAATAAATAGAATAATGTAAGCAAAGTACCTAGCACAGTGCTGGACAAATAGTAATATGGTAATCCCTCGACAGGGGCACCTATTTTGATTATTTTTCCCCTAAAATGTCAGTACTATAAAATGATCCCATAGGTTAAATTTTCTAGTTAACAAATGAGCATTATGATCTCTACCTGATCATTTCTCTATGAGTACTGTGTGTTAATTGTTCCCCCAAACACCTGGTATATACTTGAGCATATGTATTAATGAATGAGGCATAATTTAAAAGGCAATTCACGGTAAATTCTCATAATTACAGGTCTAACACTTCAGCAATCTAGGTAACATCTTTAAATATAAGGAAAATTACAGAATTGCTATCATGCTTTGATGGGAGATTTATCACATTATATGCAACAAATTTTAGACATTTAGAAGAATTTGGTTCTAAAGTGGAAACAATAGTTCCGTTGTCCAAATCCTCTATTCTCATACGCACAAATTTAGACACAAACTACCTGTCACAGTTGCTCTAGAAAGAAGTCAAGCGGAAAAACATGAGACATACAAGAACCAAAAGGAGGCATAGCATACAGTAAAGGTACAAATACATTTTAGTATTGCCAGATAAAATGTATTACACTGGGTCCCGTAAGGTACTCGAAAAAGACTGCCCTCAAGAAACATATCCTCTAGTAGCAGAAACAGGGCATTTCAAAAAATGAAGAAATTGTGTGAGCCTTCAGAAAAAGCTTCAAAAGGAGGGTTTTATCAGAGATAAAATATTAAATAAAGAATAACCTTGCAATAAATTGATTCATTCAAAAATATGTAATGTAAGTCTGTATGTCGGACATTGTTTTCGAGGTTGAGGACTTTGTGGCACGAGTTTATCAGGTCAACGCCTTGTCTGTGAAGTGTCAGTTGAATCAGTTCGAGAGAGGGAGCTGCCCATGCAAGGATCTGAGTCTTTCTGTTGAGTTAATAAACAATAGGGTGTGAGAGAAATTAAATGTTTTAAATATGATATTTAATATATCTTACAGTAAGACAAATATTTTGTCAGTAAAATTATAACTCATTGGATATCATTACAATTGATACAATTCACAGCCTTCTTGCTATTTCATTGTCAGCAAGCTTTCTAAAATTTGTCAAAACAAAATGTGTAATGGATGGCCCAAGAACCTAACTTGCTGTGTGACCTCGCTTATGCTCCCTTTGTCGTAGGCTGGGTCTCTCTTAATTCCTATGGGAAATAAACATTGCATAACAAGATTTTTTATAAAGAATAACAAAGACCTTGACAGAGCCTTGTTGCTGTGGATGGGCACCTCCAAGACCCACTGCAGGTCATGAAATCTTATCAATGTGGAGACAACCACGTGTTTACACCAATGAACTACATCTAGAAAAAGAGTCATTGGTGCTGCCTTTTTGATCTCTTCAGCTTTTTCGGATCTTAGGATAGGAGTTGCTATCAATATTTAAAGAAGCAAGCACATAATTACCCAAACCTAGCACAAGCATAATTGACTGGTCGTCCCTGGAATCACAGAACTAAGATATTCTGCAATAAGCTTCAAAAAGTATGTTTAAAAAATATTTCGAGGTGTGCTTTTATTTTTATATAATGCAGTATTTTAAAAATTCTAAATAAATTAATTAGTAATAAATAATGAAATATTAGGCTGAGTTGCATCAAATTGCCATTTTTGTAGATCCAAAACAAACGATTTCATATGTTCAATGTAGTATATAACCTGGAAGATATCACAGCTAATATGGCAAATATAACACTGGACCCATGTATCCAGCTCCCAGACAAATAAATAAACCTTATCAACATGGTTGAACCCCTTACCATAACAACTGAATCCCTGAGCCAAAGACTCTTGTCCTCATGCCCCTTTCTGATCTCAATTCCACCTCCCCACCTCCCCAGCACTGTCATAGAGGTAATGACTATCTTAAATATGGTGATTATCCTTACAAGAATTCTTTTACTTGATTCAAACAGTACCCTTATGGCCATTCTTATACAAGTTTCCTTGAGCACACACACAAGAGTTTCCCTAAGATAATACCAAAGAGTGGAGGTTCTGGCTCATAGCGTATGTACACCTCTGCCTCCTGAATATTGCCGCTGGTTCTCCAATGTGGCTATTCCAAATTATATTCTCACCAGCCAGTTAAAAGTTCACATGGCTCCACGTGCACCGACACATCATTACCACACGTCTTAATTGTTTCCTATCTGAAGCATATAAAATGGTCTGTCATTGTGGATTTAACCTGTGTCTTCCTGTTTACTAGTAAAATAATTACTTACTAGGTATAAATGTTGTAGTTTCCAAACCTGAGCATATATTTATATTGATTCTAGATTTATGAACTATCTGGGCACGTCCTAGGCTAAAGAAGGGGATCCCTTGAAATCTATTTGAATATGAGTCCTGGGAATCTCTTGGGAGATAGGGAATTCCTGTGCACATACCTAGCATAAGGCCATTTGGATAATATCTAAGGGGAGAAAGTGAGTCTGAATATTTAGGCTAGAAGCCAATGGCCTCCACCATTTGCTTCTCTGGACCAGCATCATAACTCATGAATGAATCCCAGAGAGAGAAAACAACCATAGGAATTTTTTTTTTAAATCTCTTTTGTTCAAATCTCCAAGACACTAGAAGAAGTTCAAGGCCACAATGCTTTGAAGCTCCTGTAAGAGGGAGTATTACAAGTGGCATGCACATGGCATCCGCCATTTTCCTCTGTTCTCCCACACTGCACCTGGCCTGGGCTCTGACTACGACTCCAGGGCTCTGTGGTCCTGTCTGCAGCTGAGTGCACCTGTTGCCAGGCCCATACCAAGGCTTCGGACAATACTCTTCCCACAGTTCTTCTGTTCAGATGTGAGACTAGTTTGGCTTCTTCTCAGACTACTCTGTTCTCTGTTTCAACTTCTCCTTTTCCATTCCTTCCATCTTTAACAAAGAAACAAACTATCCCCTTACGTACATAAGAAAGGATATAAAAATAGAAGGAAAGGGCACAGGGCATCATGTTCCCAAATGCTTTGGTGTAACTTTAATTGACACACCCAAATAGGCAAAGCAGTAATTACATTGCCTTAATCATGATGGTTGATTTCAAGAGATTAGGAGTATGAAAGAAAGGAAGAAAAAAAATAAAAAACAGTAAAACGACATTTTGCTCCTGTTTGTGGTTATGTATCACACTTTAAATTTGTGCCCCAACCCTTCAAGTAGACTAAGCTCTTTCAATGCTAGGAGCACTTCTTGCGTCCTTTGTGTCGTGAGGGCCCGCACATGGCATCACAGGTCCCCACAAGTATTTGTGAAGAGTAATATCAATCAACACTTTGAAATTCACATAACTAGGTGGATATCTTGAAGAATTAACTCTTATCCCTTTGGTTTTGTCTAAGAAAAACTTATCCTATCCGAATAGGAGGGCCTGGAATGTTCATCAGCAAGAGGGATGGAGAAGTTCTAGTCTATTCTATTCTCTGTTCTATTTTCTTTTCTGTCTTGCTGCTTCTAGCAGCAACTCTGGAAGTTGCAGCAATTCCTCAGTAAACCCGGCCTTTGCCTCAGTGCCCCACCCCCACCATCTCGAGGGGGCTGCTTGCCCTGGGCCTTACTGCATCATCTCCTCTCTTGTTTCCCTAGCGCTAGTAGCTGTTTTCTGCCATTATTTATCTCTGGATTACCTCACTTCCCCCTCTTACCTCCTCAGCCCATTCAACACTTGTATAACCAATTCCCTATATTAAATTCTCTCTGTTTGAAACACTTAAAAATGTTTTCTGTTTTTCAGACTGGACCTTGGCTGATGCACTTGTCTATTAAGCAGTCTCCTCAATCTTCTACTGGCTTGTCAGGAGCGTGGGAACTCAAAAACATCCCTCCATACAAGAATCTGCAAATTCCTGGTCATATATGTATGTATAGTACACACACACACACACACATACACACACCTCAAGGGATATTCTCAGAGAAGCATACTTAATATAATTCCTTTCATGTAAAAATGTATATGTACACATACAGATGCGCATACAGATCATCCCACTAACACTTATCTCTTGGTAGAAAACATTAATGGGTTTTACTCTCATTTTTGTATTAAAAACATGTATCATTTGATCATTTAATAAAGCTGTTTTTATTTTGAAAAAAAGTTCAACTATCTTAAGAGCACATGAATATGTTATAAAAATTTGATATTCATTAACTCAATTATATTAATTGGATATGATATGTAATATAAGTGGAAGGAGGTAAATATCAGATATAATGTAAAATAACATGACTATAATCTGCCTTTCTCATAACAGACTTAATAAATATTTATTAAATTAATATTATTTGGGGTTTTAAAAAGTTCAATTTCATTACCTTATTTGTCACATTGGCATCTCTTCTACTAAAGCATAAACTATCATAAGAGTGATCAATTCTACTCTAAGACATCCTTGCATGCATTAATCTGATACCAATCGGAGCACACAGTAACTGAACAAAAGACTTTGCATCAAAGGAAAATAAAGCACCAAATGTAAGATTGGTAATTACCTCTCCCAGGCACCTATTTTTACTGTAACTGAACAGCAGGATACCACATGACTCCAGTGATGTCTAAAAGGAGAAATAAAGCAATTTCCACAGAACAAGTTAAAGATTAAGTGACTCCATCTCGTTTGCTTGTGTTACAAAGTTAATGTTATTTAAATGTAGCTTTTTACAGTGTGTTAATAACAGTAATAAAAAAAGAGGAAAATGACAACATAGAGCTATGTTATAACAAGCAGATGGTGGCTGGAGATGGGCTGTTCTCCAACTGTTCCCTTCCTTTTCCAATTCATGATCAGTAAAAGGAATAAACATTTGTGTTCCCCTAGTCTGCCATAATATTACAAACACAGGTTCAGAGTCTCAGCGTCTTACCAGATGAAAATTCTATACAATAATTGTTTAGCATTCTAAACTTAGAATTAATAATCCAAACCATGAGTGGTGATTCAGAATGTTCAGGAGCATCATTCTTTTGAAATTATAGGCAACATTTTGTCTACTGCCTCCATTAGAAAAGACTAACAACAATAATTTACAGGCACAATTTATTAGCAAACATATATTTCTATTCCTCTCAATATTTCTTTGGCGATACTTGTTTTAATGTACATCATAATGGAATATATCACTCATAAATATTAGTGTACATGTTTGCATGTTTGCAATCTGGTTTATGTTGTATTTTTGGTGACATGAATTGGCACAGATCTTTGAAATTCATGTGGGGACATATTTATATTTGGGGACATATTTAAAGAAACATACACTGTACATCAAATAGATTCACCCAATTGTATTGAATTCATGATCTGTGCTTGGCAGTTGATTTTGTGCCCTGCAAATCAACACCTGCTCTAATTATCTTCACAACACCTAGATATATAACATTCTTGACATCGCATTAGATTAGACTATTGCAAGAAAAACTGTGGCATGGAAGAAGTTGACCTTTTCCATCCTTATATCATCATTTCTGAAAATTTACCTGAGTTGTGTCCCACTTTTTGTCATCAATAGGATCCCATAGTCTTCATGCCCCTCTTCATTTTCCCTAAGGAACCCTACACTGTGCATAAAGTCTGATATAAATTCACACTAAAGTGTAAAGGACTGCTAGGCATGTAAGTATTATAGCTGTGGGAACAATTTGTATTTAAGTGAGCACAAAACCTCTTCCATGACTATTGCTACTGTCTCAGCTCAAACTCTAAGTTGTCATCTGGACTCCCACTATAACCTCTAAACAATCTCCCTTTCTCCAGAGACTGGTTTCCCCACAACCCAAGTCAGACTACACCAGTGTAGTCTTTTTAAAAGGAAACTCTCATCCTGTTACCCCCTCTGCCTCAAAAGATTCCCCACTCAGTACTTAATAAAAACTTTATCTATTTTCCATCTTATCTCTTTCTCTACCACTCTTACATCTTACTCAACTGCTAGCATTTCCAAACATGTCACTGTGTATGCTGCTATGTTTTGTTCAGGTTTTGTGTGTTTTTTTGTTTTTTTGTGTTTTTTTTGTGAGGAAGACTGACCCTGAGCTAACATCCGTCGCCAATCCTCCTCTTTTTGCTGAGGCAGACTGGCCCTGGGCTAACATCCATGCCCATCTTCCTCTACTTTATATGGGACACCGACACGGCGTAGCTGACAAGCGGTGCGTCGGCGGGCGCCCGGGATCCGAACCCGCGAACCCCGGGCTGCCAAGCGCGGACTAAACCGCTGCGCCACCGGGCGGCCCCTGTGTGTTTTGTATTTTGTTTTGTTTTGTTGTCTGGCTGGAATAAGTCCCACCATTGATCCATCTGGTGAAATTCTGTTGGTCCTTCAAGACTTAGTTCTAGTATGAGCTCCTCTCTGAAGCCCCTCTTGATATCTGTTTAGAAACAACCACTCCCTCCTTGACAATCTTTATACCTACCTGTGTTTATCTGTCTGTTTCTCATACTAGACTGTAAGCCCCTTGAGGCCAGGGACTATGCTTTAATCTGTGTCTTATTTGTCTCTTTTTTTTTTTTAAACACACCAGCTCTTTTTTTTTTTTTTTTTTTGCTTTTTTCTCCCCAAAGCCCCAGTAGATAGTTGTATGTCATAGTTGTGCTTCCCTCTAGCTGTTCTTTGTGGAAGGCCACCTCAGCATGGCTTGATGAGCGGTGCATAGGTCTGTGCCCAGGATCTGAACCTGTGAACCCCAGGCTGCCAAAGTGGAGCAGGTGAACTTAACCGCTACACTGCCAGGCCAGCCCCTTATTTGTCTTTATATTCCCTACAATTGAGTATTGTAGGCATTTTATGCATGTGTGTTAGTTAAATAAATTGAAATAACATAACTGCAATTACTACATTTCAAATATCATTAAACCAATAGAGGAAACATTTTTGACATGGAATTTTTGCACCTGAAGGCAAAATATGCACAGAGATGCTTAATCATAAGGCTAGTGTAGAGACAATCTATATTCCCTAAGTAGATACTACAGTAGACATTTGCTGGGTTTCTTCCCAGCATGTATTTAACCTCCCTCTCCCTTTATTAATGATACTTTGAGTTTCCCAGCTGTGTGGGTTGGATGGACTTAATTCCTGTCTGTCTAACGAAGTAAGTCTTGCTCCCCTTCCTTTCAGAAGAAAATCTCATCCTCCAGCCACAGTGGTTGGTTCAGAGGCAGTCACACGACATAAGTCAAGCCAGTCAAAGCCAATGAAACTCAGTTCTGGGATTCTATGTGAGTTACCAGGAAAGTAAATTTTTGTTGCCGTGTGGCTGTAAGTGAGAAAGATATAACCCAAGGAAATAAAGGCAATCACTCTGTCGTATGGAAAAAATACCCTGCTTTGGAATAAAGCCAACACTGAGAAATTAGAGCTAAATGTAGAGAAAATGTAGGTCCTGGTGATATTTATATGAGTTTTGGACTAAGATGTTCCTAGGTGTTTATTCCTAGCCAAATATTTCTTCTATTTTTTATACTATTTTTAGAGCAGTTTTGTGTTTATAGAAAAATTATGCAGAAAGTACATAAAATTCCCATATATCTCTTCTCCTGTCTCAGTTTCTGCTATGATTAACATCTTTCATTAGAGTGGCACATTAGTTACAACTGATGAAATATTACTGATACATTATTATTAACTGAAGTCTATAGGTTACATTAGGGTTGCGCACTTGTGTTGTGTAGTTGTATGGGTTTTGACAAATATGTAATGTCACATATCCACCATTACAGTATCATACACAGTAGTTCATTGCCCTAAAAATCCCCTGTGCTCCATCTATTATTCATCCCTCCCTCCCTCCCCGCAAACTCCTGGCAGCCACTGATCTTTTTACTGTCTCCATAGTTTTACCTTTTCCAGAGTGTCGTATAGTTAGATCACACAAATTTAGTCTTTTCAGATTGGCTTCTTTCAGTTAGCCAAATGCATTCAAGATTTTCCATGCCTTTTCATGGCTTAATAGTTTATTTCTTTTTAGCATTGAATAGTATTTCGTTGTTTGAACTTCCCACAGTTTGTCTGTCCATTCATTTATGATGAACATCTTGGTTGCTTCCAAGTTTAGGCAACTATGAATAAAGCCACCGTAAACATTCATGTGCAAGTTTTTGTGTGGAATAATTTTCAGCTCAGTTAGGTAAATACCTAGGAGTGCAATTGCCTATATTTAGCTTCATAAGTGTTTTCCAAAGTGACTGTACCATTTTGCATTTCCTAGCAATAAATGAGAGATCTTGTTACTTTATATCCTAATCAGCATTTGTTTCCCTTAGTTTTTATGCCAGCTTTAATGGAATTTTGAGTTACTTATAAATCATAGAATTATAACCAATAGAGAAATCCAGCAGCATAAGGACAAAAGTGGGAAAAACACATAGGCTTAATATAAGGATCCATGGTACCTGGATTAGAATTCTAGTTCTTTCATTTATTAAAAGTGTGATTTTGGACAAGTTACTTAACCTCTCTGAATCTCAGTTTTCTTACTCAGTTTCTTTCAAAACTGCTCAGTTTTCTTTCTTTCTCAGTATAGAAAACAGAGGGAATGGTTCTTCCCAACACTATCATAAACCCTGAATACAAATGACAAGCTAATGATCAGTGTGTTTAAAAGGTAGGTCAAGAGTTAGATTATCACCCTGGAAATTAGAAAAATGTAAGTGAGGAGAAATGGAGGTGTATTATTAAATCCTCTTTTCTTATGAACCTCAGATCAATTTAATTTCCTCTTTTGCGTTCCTTGTCTTTACCAAAAAAAAAAAAAAAAAGAGAGAGAGAGAGAGAAAGAAATTGGAAGAAAGCTAAGGCATAAGTCTCAGAAATCTCCCTTCCAAAATGGGAGATCTGAACTCTAGAACTTTTTGCTTGCCTCCACCTGATTCACCCCCAAGCATTTAATGTACTACTTAATTGAGCATAAAAATATCAGTCAGTTTTGTCTTCCTACACATTGATACTTGAACAGGGTATAGCCACCACGTTTAAGTGGAGAAAACATGAAATGAATGTAAGATAATCCACAGAAAAATCCATGAGGGGACATTTTACTATTACCCCAGTATTTTCCATGCATCTCTTCCATGCCTGTGTAAATGTTCCCTTCCTTTTCAATCTTTCTCATCTTCAAAAAAAACAGATCTTTACTCAATAATCTTTTGGCTCTCTCGTAGAGTCCCTATCTGCCAAACTTTCTTGTGTTTTCTCTTACCTTTCTTCAACCAAACATAAGAGCAATGTGGATGAAGTATTAAAATATTTCAACAGGTATTCCAAGTCTTTATTTTGCTTAAAGGAAGTCTTCAGCAGACAAATCAATCAAACTGCACATATCTATCAAGCGGCTCTTTTTCCTAAGTACATTGTAGGAAGTCCTGGGAAGCTACAAAGTACTACAGAAAAAAAAATCTCTGACTTTCTTTCTCTATTGTTTTTCATGTTTACTTTTCTTAGGAATTCCATAAGCTCTTTAGACTAGCCCAAATAATTGTTGGCTTCTCATGCTTTCCTATTTCTAAAACAATAACCTTTCCTTTTTTCCTTTTCCTTTCTCTTCTCTACTAAACATCAGCTTTTCATTTATTTATGACCATTAAGGAAGTTTATAATTCTAAAAATTGCTCAAGATCTAAGTGAGCTACAAAAATATTAATTCGAAAATATGACACAACTATAAGTAAGTCATTGCGCTTTGAAAATTTATAGGTTGTACTCAGCCAAGCAACTAATAAATGTCTTAAAATGTATCAACAAATAGTGACTACCCAATATGTGCCAGGAACTGTTGCATTAGATATAAGAGATACCAAGCTACATAGTCCATTCTCTCAAGAAGTTGACAGTCTGGTAGAATGTGACAGGCATATAAATAAGCATAATAGCATGTTTTGTATACTGTACCAGTCAGTGTCTAACCAGGAAACCAAAAATCACATTAAATACAACAGAAGGAATTTAATGCAGGGAATTGTTAGATGGGTGGTAGGAGAGGTGACAGACAAAGAACAAGGAGGTAAACCAGAGATTAACAACAGCAGGAAGTCACTCCATCACTGAAAAAACAAGGGGCCAGAATATCTTGACTTTCCCAATCCTCCCTTTTGAATTTTCAACCAGTGCGTCCCATTGGCAAATTGACCAAATCCAACTGGAATCTAGCGGACATGAGAAGCTGAGAAATTTACCCCACAGCAGTCAAGCTCCCTACAACACAGAGATGAGCCGGGGAAAGGCACAGAAAGGTCAGAGGGCCATCAGGCCCAGAAAACACACAGACAGAATTATAGTGTACTACAACCTTTAATGCAAGTTCAAAAAGTCTGAGCAAGGTAAAGTGGGAGCATAAAAGAATTGATCAATTCTGGAGTGAAAGAGAGGACTGATCAGTAAATTCCTCATAGTAGTATTTCAGAATAGACATGGAAGGAAAGAAGGAAGGAAGGAAGGGGAGGGAGGAAGGCAGAGGAGGAGGGGAGGGGAGGGAGGAAGGTGGGCCAGAAATAAGCATTTAAACTTGAACCTTATATATTAAATAAAGGTGGTTACAATGTTATACCTATATTCTCCATTAGTGAAAAAGAAATGTTAGATATTAAGACATAAATTGACTTAGAAAGAACATTTCTATAAGGGTAACAGCTCAGGGAATGCCACCACCAGAGAGAACCTTCTCTCTTATTTAGTGTCCTAATGGTCATGAGTGAAGACAGAATAGTAAGAGCCTAGTTCATAAAAGGGAAACTTAAAAGATTTACCCTCTAGGTTTCAGAGGACTCCAGGAATGGTGTGGTGATTCAAGGTCTATAATGGAAAGTTTCATTTGAAATGTTCATTACAGCATGCTAAGCCAAACCCAAAAAGAAAGCCAAGTGTCAAATCTTTTACATATCATAATTTATTTCCTGCCCAAAGCTTGGCAAGCATCAATAAAAGAAAGGAAAGTGTTGGAGGCATGAGCTGTAAAAGAAACTAAATGAAGCAGAGCCCCAAAGCTTCGGAAACCACAGTGGAACATGATTGTTAAGAGTCTGAGTCTATTCAGCACAAAGCACAATAGCCAAGAAGAAAATAAATTGAGAATCAATAACCTCAAATTCTGAAATCACCTGAGAACTCTGAACAATGATATTTATCTTTATTTTTTAAAGCAAAGCACAACAGGGTCACAGAGTCACATGGAAACCACAACCTAGAAAATTTTATCTTCCCTGACGACCTCACAAATCTTATTTTGCCTTGTGCCACAGACATTACCATGGCCATATGCACCTCTTGATGTGAGAAAAGTGCCCGTGAAAAGACTGAAACTAAAGGCTGTGGAGAACTATAATTCTGTCTGTGTGTTTTTATTTCATTTACGGGTTCCAATATTTTTTTTCAAAATGTGCCTGTTAGAAGCAGAAGGAAACACAAATCACTACTTTCAATCTCCCCAATCTACTGTTTATATCTTCCTCTGTTTTGCCTTCTAGGAGGAAAAACCTAAATTCTCAAAAGATTAATGAATTCACATCATCAAAAACAGTTTACTTGAGGCCAGCAGATCTTCCACTAAGAAAGGAAAAATGTTCCATGATTTAATCCTAAATCTCTGGATTTCATTATTGCCTCCTTTGTATTCAGATTGTCTCTCAAAATTGTCAAAAGCCCCTAAAGTCTTTCTGATGGTCACAAATGCTCATTTAGAAAGCATTTTCCTTAGTCAGTGGACAAGAAATGACATATAGATATTATAACTGTATTCACAAATAAGATACACCAGGACTGTCTTTGGAAGATTGGGATGGGTGTCTGGAAGATGGCTGACTTGATTAGACCCTCAATTCTACACAGCATTTGTAGAAGAAGGGATATTTTAAAAGATTGTGGACACCTAAAAGTAGGTAAAACAAACAAACATAAGGGAAGCTTTCTCTAAGGAGCCTGTTTCTCTGACGTGACTCAGAAGTGAGGCTCTCTATAGACAAGCTTTTTGCTTCAATAAGACAGGACAATTGCAGTGTACTCAGTTTGGAGGTTGTGTAGCTGCTAAGTTGACTGACCATTCCAGTCTAATTAATCCTAGCTTGGTCCCCATGATTCAAATTGTTTGCCAGAGTAGTACTGGAGGCTTAAAAACTGTCCAAGAGAAAAAGCTTCCAAGCTTTCTCAAAGCACCTTACTTCAAGGACACTCATCATTCCAGCTTGTACTCATTTGCACCCAAAGAGCCAACCACTTTCCGCGGAAACACAGAGACTATGGAGAGACAAAGAGGTTGGACCTTGAAAAGATCACCTGGATCAATCCTTCAAACTAGCGAATGTCTGAATCCTCCAGAACAAATACCTAGTTGCTCGAAGACCTCAGAGAGGGAAGGGACGGGAGAGAAGGGAAAGATTTATGGAGGGCCAAATAAATGTATTCTCAACATCTGCAATATCCCTTGACGCTGAATTCCATCACCTTCACATTAAAAAATTTCTTCCTTGTGTCTAATTCTCATTTTTCTTCCTTTATTTTTACTACAATTTATTATATTTTTGTTGTCTAGAATTATAGAGAACAACTGTTCTGCAAAACTTCTCAATTTAATATATTAGTACAGATGAAGGTCATAATCAGAACACTCTTTGTACTTCCCTAAGCCTACAAACCAATCCCGTTAGTCATTCCTTACATATTTTCAAGCTTTTAAGTATCTTGTAACTTTCCATTTTTGCACATCTTTTTAAATATAGAGAAATAAAATTAAAAGATTACTTCACAGTCTTTTTTATTCTTTTCTCTGCGTTGAATCAGGTAGGCTTATTTCCACAATGGCATTATATTGCTGACTTATTCAGAGTTTACTCAGCCAAGCCCCAGGTCCTTTCCTTTTTATTCTTGTGCACAGACAGTTCTTCCTCAAATTGTATTCATAATGTTTACATTTTTGTCCCTAAGTAACTGAGCAAACATATTGTGGTTATAGCCAGGGGATGTAAGGAATTAAAGACAACAGGTTTTAGAGAATCACATTGAGTATTATATGTGTTCCCTCCAGCACCAAATTTTAAAAACAAGTTTCAAAAATTTTTGGAATCAATTTTGATAAATTTGTCCAATTTTTTGTTTTAATGTCTCACTGATAAAAGGCAAAATCTTAAGGTGGTCAACAAATTACTTCAGCTGATCTTAGTTCCCTAGAGAAGATAGGACATATAGAGGGAATTATATTTTAAGGTAGCAAGGATTTGCAAAAACAAATAGATAAATTAAAAGGGTTGATTGATCAAAGTTTATATCACAAATAAAACCTGGAAATGCTATGGAAGCAAGTGCAAAGTTTGATATTTATATGCAAAAAGAAGCAAGAGTCAGAAAGCTAGCTCCTCTCAGCCTCTGGCAGCTTTCTATGCCAACATAGGGGGTGTTTCTATATCTAGGAACAAATGATAAAAGACCTTGCCTTAGATCAAAGTTAAATGGATACTCCCTTGGAAGTAGATACGTGCCTCCATAAAAACCAATATTTATGGGATACGTACAAATTTAGATGTATACACTGTTTTTAAATAAAAACAAGAAAGTCTCAATTATACAAGAGATACAACTACAAGAGATAGCCATTATTTTTACCTCTTAGGATTACTTTCAACTTGCACACTGAGACATCACTAGATTTATTCTCATAAAATCTAAGTATATATCCTTTTTCTAGATTGATTGGAATTTATTGGTACCTTACTTAGCAAACTGCAGGAACTCAAACTTGACTCTTTCTTTAATGCCACCATTCATTTGGTCTCACAAGTTCAAAATTTCAAACATTTTTGATAGAAACTCTTCCTACATTCTATGTGGTCAGTTGTCACCAAGACTTGTCAAAGTTGAACTTGAGTTGTTTCTTATTTAATACTTCCTCTTTTCTCCAATGACCAATACAAACTGCACCCTTCTAATCTCAATACTCTGTGGATCATTTCAAGAATTCTCAGGTGATCTTTTGATATTAGTCTATCTTTTTGCTGCTAGAGTGATATTTTTTAAATATTTCTTTATAGTTTCATTCTTTGTGCAAAATCTTTTTGACTTCTGTATCATTTAGGACATTGGGCTATAAACTGCAGAAAACTCAACAGTGTAAGAAAACTTAGTGACATGACCACACATAACCACTTGGGAAACTAGGAAATATCATCTCTATCTGGGGCAGCATGAATAAGCTAAAACCAGGGTAAAGTCTGCCCATCACTGAAAAAATAGAGAGAGAGATCCCGGTAAAAATTAGCTGTATGTGAGGGGCCGGCCTGGTGGTATAGTGGTTAAGTTCGCACACTCCTCTTCAGCGGCCCAGGGTTTGCAGGTTTGAATCCTGGGCGTGGACATACACATCGCTCAACAAGCCATGCTGTGGTGGCATCCCACATACAGGTGGAGGAGAACTGGCACAGATCTTAGCTCAGGGACCATCTTCCTCAAGCAAAAAGAGGAAGATTGACAATGGATGTTAGCTCAAGGCCAATCTTCCTCACCAAAAAAAAAAAAAAAATTGGCTGTCTGCACAGTTATACAAAGAGACTTTGTGTTTCTTTTTGTTTTGAAATGACTCTAGTAATAGCATTTTTAGATTGAAAGAATTGTAGTATGACTCGTCCAGCAACATTTTTTTTAAACTATGCTCTGCTGAGGCTTAATATTCAGCAAAGACACCTCTAGGCTGCCTCAGGGGCAAAAAAACTGGTTGAGAAATAAGAATTCTGACCCCTCCATTCTTCTTCAACAAGAATAGCACTATTTTTACCTGTTTTATATATACTGTATATACATTTTTTTTACTCTGTACCATAAAGGTTAATCATCGATATTTTCTCATCCTGGGATAGATAAATATTCTTCTTAACAAGCTCATCTCCATTATTTGAACAATTATTTTTTTTAAGGTCAAATTGTATTGAAAGCATAAGATTGAAACTCTTCTCAGATATTGTATGAGAAAGAAGAAAACTGAAAAAAAAAATTGTCTGGTATATATGCAAAAAATTTTTTCTATTTGGAATGTGAGGAGAGAATTTTTTGATTTGGAATGTAGAGAAGAATGTGATTTATAGATAGGTACACTCAAATAATAGGAAAGAGCAACTTTGGTCTAAACTCAATGTTATATCCCAATATTTTTACCTTCCTGATGAGTATTTTTGACTTCCTGTCAAGTCTTACTGTGTCATAGGGGACAAGGAATGGTGTTCTTTGAATTCCCCAAGCCTTCTCCACAGCATCCATTTAATTTTTTAACCTTTGTCTGCTACATGTTTCTTGGTATTTAGAATCTTAGAACATTTTCAACAGACAGAAAGCTGACCTCTGACGTCCAGCACACAGTCATAATTTCAGTTCCAAGTGAACACCCACTCAATCCCTTTGACAGTAATCCTTGCCAAAGCTTTAATACATAGGGTGAAATCTCCCAAGGCTGAAACTTTTTCTTGGCAGAGGGACATCAAGGGGATGGAAAATGCTTTGAAAGAAGAAGGACCTACGTTGTTTTTTTTGTAATTTTTACACATTAAAGCTTTATCTTTGCCAAGTGCTTCTTCGAGGTTTAGCCTGCAACATCTATAGGATAGAAATTGTATGCCCTTATGAGATTTTGCTACAATGTAATTTATTAAAGGACTTCATGTGGTTTACACCTTGAGAGATAGCTGAAAGGACTTGGCACTCATATCCCCAACCTGGCTTCAGTGATCTTCGTACTCTTCCACTTCCTCTCTCAGCATTCAGGTGTAGAATCCACATCGCTATAATATTTTCAATTATTTCTTTTCTTATAATTTTACTCCTTCATTTGTGATTATCCTATATTTCCATTTTCAAAATTTATATTGTTTCTAATTTTATTTCGTCTTCATTTTACCAAAGCACCCATTAAATTCTGGATACATGAAGAAAATTATAAACAAACCACCAAATTCTTCTAGCTGTATTGCACTACCACATCAGCCCTGTGTGTGGCATTTCTTCTGGCCAAATTCAGAACTTATTTTTCTATTCTAACGTTTATTTTCTGTGTTCTATTAATTCTCATTTGGGGCTTCCATAATAATAATTTACTATCCTAGTCCATATAGTTCCCCATTACTCATTCCTTAACCCTCATCCTCAAATTTGTAACTGGGTAGTCTTTTTAATAAAAAATCTGGGTGGATATGTAGTATGTAGTGTGACTCATCTAGGACACATGCTGAATTTATTCAGCCTTCTCCAAAGAAAAATATTTCATTTTAGTAAATTGTCTATGTTTGTTAATGTTTCTACTCTCCCCCAAATAATGGAGAGATAAAATGATAGCTCTCTAAGGCAGTGAATCTCGAGAATTAGGAAAATTTTGTGAAGGGTAAGTATCCCTAGGTGATCAGTATCAAAGGTAGAGAGATGTTGGTTTCAAAAAATTTACTCTTCAGTAATCCTACATGGTCCTTTTCTGAGATTCAACCCCTCTACTCCCTCACATGACTTGAGGGCATAAGGATTGAAACAGTTCAAAACCACTTAATTTGTGAAAACCAATTAAATATGAAAATAGCATTTCAAAGAATAGAGATCAAAGATATGGAACTACTATTACTAGAAAATATATATTTTTTAAATAAGGCAAATACAATGTGTAAAGTAAAATTGAAGCATCCGCTATTGTAAATAAAAATTGTCAGGGAAATTAAAATATCAATTGGCAAGTTTACCATGGGAAACTATTTGCAAAATTCTGGATATTTTAAGATGGCAACATTAGGGTGATCATATTGATTGTCCAAGCTGGGACACTTTTAAGAATGAAAGAAATCATTATTAATAATTATGTTAAATGATAGGCATAAATTGGGACTCTCTCCAAATAAATTGAGCCATATGATCATTCTAAAAAAATCACAGATAAACTTCATACCCTTAGATATGTATATAGCACATAATTCCATAAGTATTTTTTAATGAAAATGTTGAAAGATTCCCAGATAACATAAACAAAGTAGAAAGAAAAAAAAATAAAGATATATTACAAGGGGACTGGTTTCTATAAAAAGCAGACAGAAGAACCACTATTATAATTAGAGAATGCACTATCAGTACTCTAGAACAGAAAAGATAAATGAACAACTGGAATAAAAGAAGTATCTTGATTTCTCCACTCAAAATAAAATTAAGTTATAAAATGGAGATAAGTTTAAAAGAACTCTCATCCAGGTCAACATGATTAAATTAAAAATAAAAGTATAAGTTGATCGTCTAAGACCACTGGTTATGTATCTGATAATTTAGTGATTAGAAATTATCAAAACTTCCTTGGCATGAACCCTAGACTGATAGACTAAGGTGTCACATTAACTATTGCATACCTGGTTAACAGTTCACACACTCCCAGGATATGAGCACACACATAATTTATCAATAGGCTTAAGGAATTTTTCCTGCTAACTAAAAGAGAGTTGAAAATCATAAAGAGGGAAAACACTTCTTATAAACACTAATAACCCAGAGCATTTATTCAATGCCTATTCTCACATGAAAATAGGCTACAATTTGCCCTAAGAACATTATCAAGGTCTGGTCCTTGTTTAAAAACAATAGCAATGTTCCTTTCTTCTATAACAGATAGGCCCATAAAGTGGTAAGAATCATAGAATTCTAGAATAGAAAGAGAATCATAATTGCTTTTAAAGTTGTAAATATAGTAAATCCATCATTAAGAAAACATTTAACTTAAACAATATTGAAGTATGTTTGGATCATTAATAATAACATAACATTTTCTCATCTAATATGCGATTCATAATATTTGCTCTATTTAGAAAACATTGTAAAACAAAACTACGATATTCATTTTATTATCAATGGAAGAAAAATCAAATATTTAAAATGACACTCACAAGTTATTTCTGCTTTCAAGACTCTGTTCTTGTTTGTATAATCTCACCTGTGTTTAGTAAGCTACAAACAAATATTTCATTCTATAATAAATAAATTCAAATTTATGACTAGAATATTTATAAATCTGTTTAGGTTCCCTATATCTTCTAACTCAAATTTTAGAACTAAGCAAAACTGAAGTCTTCTTTGTTTTTTTGTTTGTTTGTTTGTTTGTTTTACTGTAAATGCTTTTCAGCAAACTCTAATTTCAGAATTTCCTATATAAAATTATAGAAAATTTTTTTCACACAAAGAGTGGTTCTTACTTTTCATCAATATAAGGAAACAAAATGTGTTCTATTTTCCCTAGCATATCAATAACAATAAGTAAAGTCATTACCTTCTTCATCAGAAAAAATTAATACAAATCAGCTTTAACAGAAAGTAGGGTGGCACTATCAAGTTGGGTGTTTTTCTTAAAGATCAAGTCACTAACCACAAGGTCCAATGCAGACATTTTTCATCTGAAACTCTATGGTACTGAGATCAAATAGGTTTTAATGCTAATAAAATTGCCAAGATTTTTTGTTTTTATACAAATAATTGGCTTTAGGGTCTTGTGAAATGAAAATCTTTTTTTCTTCCATTTTGTTTTGCTTTGTTTCAATTTTAAAATCTATCTTTACTTTGTGTTTCTACAGTACTACGACTCCTGGGAATGATAAGCTGCCTCTTTCCCCCTATTTTTGGCCTGTTTAAAACCTCCCTAGGTCCCCCTACCACCAACAGCACTGTGGTTAGAGAAGGCACGATTTGGTGGGACCATTAATTCGTTTGAGGCTATAATTTTTGTTCCAGTAACTAACACTTCATTAAGTTGAAATAGTTTCATTATGAAAGGAAATAGTCACAGAGAATTTAACCAATGAATGGAAAATTACTAAGTTTCCAACCAGTTTGATTCAGACTAAATGTAAAGCTTATTAATAAAATTGGTTTATGTTTTGAATTTTTTTAATTTTTTAATCATAGGAGAATGAAGACGGGAGGTATTTGTAAGCTTTTAAGTTTACCGCAGAGAAGCAAAAATGGCTTACAAAAATACTTAATTACCCTTTAAAAATATGTCAGCTTCTATTTCATTGAAATTGAATGCAAACATCTGCTTTGTTTTCTTTAAAATACACATACATTAGATCCTGGACTTTATGCTCTCATTTAAGCACAGAAATTCAGTCTTTCATTTCATTCATTCATTCAACAACTATCTACCAAACATCTACTCTGGTCAAAGCATTGAACTAGAACACCAAGGCAAATGTAACTGACAGTTCCCTTGGGAACTAACATTACAGGCAGTGATATAGAAATGATGTAACCAAAGTCAAGATTATTTCATTACAATCATGATAAGTGGCATGAAGGTGAAGTCCATGATACTAAGAATGCTTCTCTGAAAAAAATATCATTTAAATTCACATCTGAAGAATGAGCAGGTCTGGCTAAGGTGAAGAAGGAATATAGGGTAATTAATTTGACGAGAATAGACACCCTGAGGGGGAAAATAAGCATGATTCATTTGAGAAAACAAAAAGAAAAAAACGGCTACTGAAACTAGAACACAGAGAAACAAGCAGAAAATAGTGCTGACTCTGGAGTCAGATGGTTTGGATTCAAATCCTGACTCCATCATCACTTCCACATTACATGATCTTGGGAAACTTCAGTTTCCTCATCATAAGATGAGGATAATAGCAGTATCGACTCTATGGTTGTTATAAGGATTAAGGAGTTTACATACTTACAAAGCTTATGGTGGTGCCAGGCACACAGGAAATGCTATGGAGATGTTCGCTCTTTTTATTGTTAAGGTTGACGTAATCCCAACGAGACCGTACATATATATGTTATTTATTGCACTTTTCCTTCTCTGAACTATATCCTCAGTTATATGATAGGATGAGAACAGGAATTGTTTGTATTCCCACAGCAGATGTTGAACAATGAAAAGTAAATGGACATCATGGCCAAAGCACCAGCAGACATTTTCAAAATACCCTTTGCAAAATCTCTCAAACTACAGTCCCAAGAAATTCAGCGTTTTTGGTTGTGGTGGTCATCAGTATCATTACCATTTGGTTTAGTTTTGCTTTAACAACGCTAAGTATTTAAGACTGGGGAACAACGTTTTCTGTAGCTACAGAGTCTAGAATTAAGTTTCATTACTACGACCACTCTTATCATAAAAATTCTTTCAGTTTTTTTAAAATGCAGTCATATGTGCAAAAGTAAGGTCCATTAATACAGAATAGTGTTATATAACCACATGTGTGTTTGAACCAAACTGTACGCTTTAAACTTTAAGGTTGATTTTCACAATTTTTTTTTCCTGAGGAAGATTCACCCTGAGCTAACATCTGTTGCCAATCCTCCTCCTTTCTTCGTATGTGGGCCGCCACCAGAGCATGGCCACTGACTGACGAATGGTGTAGGTCCATGCCCAGGAACCAAACTTGGGCCGCCGAAATGGAGCATGCCAAACTTAACCACTAGGCTACCAGGGCTGGCCCTTGATTTTGACAAATTTTGTTCTTTTCTTTTCCTTCCTTTGTTCCTATTTATTATTATCATTATTTTTGTGTGTGAGGAAGACCAGCCCTGAGCTAACATCCGTTGCCAATCCTCCTTTTTTTGCTGAGGAAGACTGGCCCCGGGCTAACATCGGTGCCCATCTTCCTCTACTTTATATGGGATGCCGCCACAGCGTGGCTGACATGCAGTGCGTTGGCGGGTGCCCAGGATCCAAATCCGCGAACCTTGGGCTGCCAAGTGCAGACTAAACCACTGCACCACTGGGTGGCCCCCCACTTTGTTCCTATTTAATGTCTTACTATTTTTATTCATTACTTACTGTACAGCTAACATAAGCTATATCTTCCTTGTTTCTTTTGAGTCTTGGTCATTCAAATTTATTTTATTTTATTTATTGTTAGTTCTGTCAAGTCAATTCTGACTCCTAGCAACCCTGTGTACAGCAGAGCAGAACCCTGACCAGTTTTTTTGTGTGTGTGTGCTTCCTCTCACCTTCTGGCACTAGATCAAACATCTGCTCCACTGCTATTCATATTTCAAATTTAATTAGATACTTCTTATTTTGTTGGTCAATTATTTTTCCATTCCTGTTTGAAGACTATAATGTTTAGGTTCTCCCAATTATAGAAGGATTAGCCAAACCAATTATTTTCATATCAATTGTTATATATGCAGATGATTTCAGCCCTATTCTTTGACCTGAGGTCATAAAGTTCTCACATATAGCCTATAAATGCAGAATTTACTACAGAGACCAGTAAGCCCACTGATAGTGATGCTCTTAGTCCAAGTACTTATCTGACATTCCTAGTGCAACAGAAATTCAGACTCTGGATAAATCCTTCTATTCTCTCTTGGAAAGATTCCCAGCTTTACTGTTGTTCACTCAGGAAGAGATTCAGGATTTTTCTAAATTTATCTGAAAATGAAACTACTCAGGGGAGCAACTACAATCCATACATAGTCTGACTCTACATGAACATCTATCCTGAAATTTGCCTACAATCGTCAAAGACTAAAAGTATTCGCTCCTGAAGCCCAACTAATACTTGCCTTATTTGGTTTCCAAATTCTGTGTTAGGGCATTCAATGTTCATTAAAGGATTCCAAGACCAATATGGTTTCCTAGTTATCTTAATTTTAAAATATGTGATACTTTTTTTATTCTAGGCAACTTCATAAACTACCTCATTCCTAATTGTTTTCAGTTCTGCATTTTTTCCTGACTATAAAATTAATAATTAGATCATTATGAAAAATTAAGAAAGCAGAGTAACACACATCTATCATCACCCACTTCCCCAAGAAGATTCATTGTGATTATTTTAGCATATTTCCTTTCTAAATTTCTAAAACTATTTAAAGAAAAGTGATTTTTTTCTCATGCAGTTAAACTTCAGAAAAATAGTATTTCTCTATTCAAAATTAAATCTGTAAGGAGTCTATATCCACCTGCCCTCCCCCTAATAGAACACATCAATTTTCTTGCATCTGTGAAGTATTTTAAAATGTAAAGAGGAGTATATATTTACAGATGCCACCATTTCCAGAGCAATATATTTTTCCCGTTTAAAAAAGTACCATGAGAAAGTTACACATTAAAATCAATAACCCTCTTTAGACAGTAGGAGAAAAAGATGCCTTAAGCTAAACAAAAATACAAGCTGGTATTCTTTCTGGATTTTTGCATTTAGAGAAAAAACATAAAAAGAAGGCACTAACCTCTTCTTGACTACTTTGCCAAGAAGATTATCATTCTGGTTAAATTATATTTCATAATTCTGGGATTTTTAAGTTAAATCACACACCAAATAATTATGGTTGAATGTGGATCCATCCATTCAGGGTTTTTGTAAACACATTATCTAAAGTGCATTAACCATGACTATTTGCTCAGTGAAGAAACAGCATGTCTCTACGTCACATACGAAAATATGACAACATTCAGATAAAGGCTAATGCTGTTGTCTGATTTCTAAAACGCAGAAGTGATTTCACCACAAGGGGCCATATCTACAAAAAGCACACTAAAACAAAGAGGATGGAAAACTTACTTTGGGGTCATTTAGTAATTTTTGCACTTCACTGGGGTTTATTCATAGCAAGAGCACAACTCTGTACAAAGTCCATAATCAAGAGATTCTCTTGTACTTTCTGTTCTTAATCCTAGCTTGACCAGAGGAACAGATAACTACTTAAAAAATTGTTTTTATCATTTTCTTCTTCCATTCATGCCCACAGATTATGGAATAGATACATATTGGGATAGAAGTGGGATATTATAGTTATTTCAAATAGCTATCAAACCTAATCACTTTAGGGCCTTGACAATTACTGGTCTACAATCTTCAATATGTTTAGTACCTCACCCAATTTACATATGAGATTTCTTCCTTTGTACTATGAGGAAGAATAGCTGAAGAATTAATACGGTCTGTAGATTTGCTGGCAACACTGGACTGTCAAATGTCCTATGCGGGTTCTAACACCATAGAGTGCAAATGAGAGGTGAATGTGGGAGAGATTTGTCATTGGTAGGTAGAAAGGAAAATCCATTGAAATAAATCACACCTTGCTTAACTTCTCCAATGGGATTGACTTTTTGACCACTATTGTTTAGATTCGCTATCACACACTGCTTCTTCCTTTTCTCCATTTTTTCATCGGGTGAAAGAGTAGCCTTCATCTTTTCATCATGTAGATAAATGGTCTACACAACGGAGTGTGTGGTGCAAAATCACTTATTACGGTATGGTGAGAAAAATGGTAAAACTTCTATTTACATAATTTTTATTGAAGAAAATAAGAAAAATTAAGTCTTGGTAATATTTAGTATGTAGATTGACTTTGTCATGGATATATAACGTATAAATATATTTTTTTTACTATGGAGGCCCAAAAATCAATAAAGCTTGAGACCATTCGTCTCTACCAATAACTAATATAGCTATATTAGAAAATGTTCTTGGGAAAGGAAGCAAAAACTCTCCCTGTCCCACTCCTACTTGTCTTCTACAAAAGTGGAGGCATGTTTCAAGTAGACCTCTCATAAAACAAGACATGCTTCTATAAGGGGCTTCTTTATACGAGAGGACTTTATGCCTGAGTGAGGAGTTTTCCAGCTTTGTTTCTGCAGGGACTTTTATGATAGTCAGTCTTCAAGATGACCCCACCTCCCAGGATTTGTGTGTTTGGGTAGTCCCCTTCCACACTGAATAGGGCTTGTCTGTGTAACCCATAGAATAGTAAATAAATTACAATGTGCGACTTCTAAAGCTAGGTTATAAAAGACATTGTGACATCCACTTTGCTCTCTTGGATCACATATTCTGGGAAAACCAGTTGCTAAGTCATGAAAACACTCAAGCAGCCCTATGGTGAGGAATTAGGCTATTCTCATAACAGCTAGCAAGGAAGTGATAGTTCCTACCAATAGCGATATGAGTGAGCCATCTTGAAAGTAAATGTATCAGCTTCAACCAGGTCTTCAGATGACTGCAGATCCAGCCAATATCTTGACTAGCCTTAGGAAACACCTTGAGTCAGAAAGACCTGGCTCAGCTACTCCTGAATTACTTACCCACAGAAACTTTGAGTTAATAAAGGTTTACTGTTTTTAGCTTCTAAGTTTTGGGGTAATTTGTCACCCAGCAATATATAATTAATACAGCTTTGTTCAATCATCAGTATTCTAACACAGAATCTAAATATTCAAATCAAATCACTGGACAAACCATATTAAAAATAATGACAAAAATAAGTCCTCTCCTCTACATTTGACATTATAATGTATATAAAAAACAGAGAAGGAAATTGATGAGTAAGCATGAGGAAGATGATTCAAACTTTCTAGGATCTCAGAAGAATAAGGGTCAAATTATCAAAGCACAATATCAACACTGACCATTAAAAAAAGAAAAATGAATAAAATGTCCTTAGCACGTGATCCCACGTTAAAGCGTTTGCCAAATAAGCCTTTTGTTGCGTTGCTTTGCTATTAAGTTATAAGCTATAAAATAATTAAAAGATGGAGAATCTCTGTCAAGTAGTAGGAGATGAGTTTGGGTAGAATTAAACTATTCTTTCTACCAGTTATTTGTTTCCAGAACCATCTCTCAAAGAATTCTCCTTGTTCAGGAAAAGAAAGCCACATCATCTGTACATGGACACACCAGAAAATGTAAATGATGTGATAAACAAGTTTTTCTCTACAGACTAGGAGGAAATAAATTCATATTAAAATAGACAAAGAAAAGCACAAGTTTGACTTTACTATTTCACCTTGACTTAATAATAAAGTATAAGTTAAACCCTTGGAGTGTTTACTAAATACTTCTCATTATACTAAGTGGTTTTCAGAAAAATTTCTCTCAATCTAATGAAAGGGCTCATTGACAGGTGGGGATACTGAGGCTCAGAGATCTGATGTAAATGGCCCCAGGTTACAGAGTTAATAAACAGAGGAGCCAGCACCTGAATTCACAGTGACAGCCTCTAGAATTGGGCTTTTAAGCAAGGCCCTGTGCAGTCTCCACGTTGAAATGAATGTGGATGTCCTCACAGCAATTAAATGAAACTGTAAGAAAGCAAGGGGAAAAAATCCAAAAGCTATCTACATAAAATTGGGGTCCAAGGAGTGGGGAAATTATATGTGTTGTAACCCGAACAGAAGAAGAGAAATCAGGACAAAACTTCGAGGCAGGCTGAGAGGCAGCAATGAATGAATAATGCCCTCAGAGGAGCAGCAGTGATGAGGACTCATTAGTTCTGACATTGTCACCTTGTCAGAGAGATGGACCAAAAAAACCCATTTGGGGAGCAAAGAGGAAAAACAATAGAAAGATGTCCGGAGATGATTTCTCAGAGGAATTGATCCTTGAAGGATAAGGAACATTTTGCCAGCAAGTCAAGAGAAGGAAGGACATTCCAGAGAAAGAAGAAAACAGAGGCAAATGCAAGGCTTCATGAAGAAAATAACCTAGCAATTTCAGGGAATAAGTAGTGGGGATGGCAGCAGAGGGAGGGATTTCTTGAGAGAAGTAATATCAGATAGGAGGCTAGCTGAACTGCTGGAAATAAGGTTTTCACATTTGTAAATTAATCTCTGTAGATAACACCTTGTGCACCCTAGATACAAAGTAGGAAAATTATAAAATTTATCTCAAGTGGCAGAGAAGTCTCTAAGAATATGCAAAACCACTTGACCCTGGATAGAGTGTGGGGGAACTTAAAAGTGATTCATTTCATTGAAATGTTGGAGATAAAAGCAGAACCAGAAAAGGCAGGAAAGAAATTGGATAACAGAAAAATGAGAACTAAGACCAGAAGGCCTATCACTTTTGGCCTAAAGGAGAACAGCATGATTAAAAGACAGAATTAAGAGAAGTTTGTTTCTATTTTTTATTTTTATAAGATCTGGTTAAAACTAGATGATTCCATCTAAAGACATGATTTTTAAATCATGAATTGTGGTCAATCTTTTCTAACCTGAAATCTCCAGGTCTTTTGAAATTCATCATTAATTGCTTAATATAATTCATCCAGTAGTAAATTAACTGTGGCTGCGAAACTGCCTTGACCTAGGGGGCCCAGCACACAACAGGCAGGAACCTCAGTGCCGTGGGCTGATGGAGAAGAGCAAATAACTAGGACTAGAAAAGTGCTTACAAACCCACAAGGGTTTTGCTAACAAAAAGACAGCTTTATATCCTGACATCTGGTTTCATTTGGACTAATAATAATACCCAAGGTTTTCAATCTATTGCTGGGAGTAGCAAGACTTTCCAGTCCATTCTATTAACTTTCTAGTCTGTTCTACTAAAGGCAGCTACAGGGACTGAACAATCATAGCTTGATTAGCAGAAGGGGAGCATTTGTCATCCTGGGAGGACTGGCAACAGGACCTACATCAGTGCCACTGTTTCCAATTAGATCCACTGATTATATCAAGAAGATTCCCTGCCCTGTTAGAATGACCTCAAGAAATAGGTGGAACTGAGCCTGCAGAGGACAGAAAGCTCTGAACATAGTGAAAGCAGTATCTGTCAACAGTTACTTCTTGTTTTTTCCTTCTTTTATTATTTAATTCTTACTTTATTGCTATCTTTTTGAACATCTATTACTAGTTTCTGCAGCTAGATGGTAAATTTTCAAGAAAGAAGACCATAACTCATAGGTTATCATATTCATTCCACAGCTCCAAGCCCTTAATTGGTGCTCAACCTATGTTGATTAATTCTCTAAACATAAAGCCTCTAAAAATATGAAATAAAAAGATTAAAGAGTGACATCAGCAAGATGACAGAATAAGAAACCCCAGACCCTCCTTGCTCCCACAGAGACACTGATTCAACAATAAAATGTGGACCAATCCGCTTTAGGAGAAATCTGGAAACCAGTTAAGAGGCCCCTGTACCCCCAGGTGAGCCTAAAACCAGCTGTATAAAAGCCAGAAGGAAATTTTTGGAACCCTCTTACCATAATCCCTCCCCCAAACACAATGCCACAAGCTTAGGAGGAAATTTCCAGCCCCTGGCTCCTTCATAGAGAGCAAAAGAGAAGACAAGACTATATATCAAACTTTCAGATTTTGGGGAGGAAGGGCTGCCCAAGGGATTGGCTTCTGTCCCGCTTGTCTCAGAGTGCTGACAGGGTCCAGCACAATTTAGATGCCTGGGGCTACAAAGAACAACAACAAACAAAAAAGCTGGTTGGTATTCTGCTGTTCCAGAGGACCTGTGGTATAGCTGATATAACTCAGTGGCCTCTACCTCAGGGAGAAAGAGAAGAGTGGAGTATGTGTTCAATGTTCCAGGTTTCCAGGGACTGCCTGAGGGACCAGTTTCTGTATAGTCCAACTTGGGGAACTGATGTGACCTGACATAATCTAAATGCCTAGAGGCTGTTGAGAACAAAAAAAAGCTAGGTGTCATGAGGCTGCTTCAAAGGATCTGTGGTACAGCAGATAGACACCAGAGGGAGCAAGAGATTACAAGCTGCTGAAAAAAAGGAAACTACCATATCCCTTTAATTAGAATTCTACACAAAGGACTTGTTTGTGTATATTCATGATTAGAGACACAGCCACAAAAACAGCTGGAGAGGACCATAGAGTCTCTAGACAGGCTAATGGATGAAGGTCTTTCCCTGTATGAAAAGAGACCATAAAGACTAGGAAAGGTGGCCATTTTTTCAAATGCACAGATATCAACACAAAGTTACAAGGAACACAAAGAACCAGGAGAAAATGGCCCAACTGAGGGAACAAACTAAATCTCTAGGAACCAACTCAAAAGAAATAGAGGTATTTGAATTACTTGACAAAGAATTCAAAATAATTGTCATAAAGATGGTCAACAAGCTAAGAAAAATGATACATGAACAAAACAAAAATTTAAACATAGAGAAAATATAAAAAAGAACCAAACAAATTTTGGAGTTGAAGAATACAATGACTGAAAAATTAATCATTCAGTGGGATGATACATTCCAAGTGCTGAATGAAAAAAACTGCCAACCAAGAATACTGTATCCAGCATAACTGTCCTTCAAAAATGAAAGAGAGATAAATACTTATCTAGATAAACAAAAGCTGAGGGAGTTCATCACCACTAGACCTGTCTTACAAGAAATGCTAAAGGAAGTCCTTCAAGATGATGAAAAGATGCTAAACTGAAACATGAAAGTATAAAGCTTGTTGGTAAAGGTAAATATATAGACAAATACAGAATATGGTAATACTGTAATGGTGGTTGGTAAATCACTTTTAATTCTGGTATAGCAGTTCAAAGACAAAAGTATAAAAAATAACCGTAACTATAAAAATATGCTAATGAATACACAATATAAAGAGATATAATTCATGACACTGATGACATAAAGTGGGGAGGGGAGAAGTAAAAGTGTAGAATTTTTGTATGTGATTGTAGTTAAGTTGTTAACATAAAATAAACTGTTATAACTATAAGGAATTCTCTGTAAGCCCAATGGAAACCAAAAAGAAAATAACTATAGAAGTTAAACAAAAGAAAAAGAGAAAGAAGTCAAACCATGTCATTAAAAAAATTAGGGAAACAGCAAGAGAGGAAAAGAGGGACAAAGGGCTACAAGACTGACAGAAAACAATGAACAAATGGCAGTAGTAAGTCCTTCCCTATCTATAATTACTTTAAATGTAAACAGATTAAACTCCCCAATCAAAAGGCATGGAGTGGCTGAATGTATTTAAAAAATAAAAATAAAAAAGGATCCCATTATAGTGGATTTATCCCTGGACTGTAAGGATGGCTCAGCACATGAAAATCAATTAATGGGATACACCACATTAACAGAGGATAAAAATCACATGATCATCTCAATATATGCAGAAAAATAATTTTAGAAAAGTCAACACCCATTCAGGATAAAAACACTCAATAAACAAAGAATAGAAAGAAATTACCTCAATATAATAAAGGCCATTTACAAAACCCCACAGCATACATCATACTCAATGTTGAAAAACTGAAAGCTTTTCCAGGAACAAGACAAGGATGCCCACTCTCATCATTTCTATTCAACATAGTATTAAAAAACCTAGCCAGAGAAATTAGGCAAGGAAAAAAAATCATCGATAACCAAATCAGAAAGCAAATAAAATTATCTCTGTTCACAGAGGACATGATTGTATATGTAGAAAACCCTAAAGATTCCACAAATAAATAGTTAGAACTAATCAACAAATTCAGTAAAGTTGCAGGATACAAAATTAACATACAAAAATGAGTTGCATCTCCATACACTAACAACAAACAATCCAAAAGGAAATTAAGAAAACAATCCCATTTATAATAGCATCTAAAAGAATAAGATACTTAAGAACAAACTTAATGAAGAAAGCAAAAGACTTGCACACTGAAAATTATAAAACATTCCTGAAAGAAAATAAAGAAGATACAAATAAATGGAAAGTCATCTGTGTTTATGAATTGAAAGACTTAAAATGTCCACACTACTTAACTATTAACTCATCCAATCTACAGATTCAATGTAGATTCAATCAAATCCCAATGGCAGCTCTTACAGAAACAGAAACAAAAATCATGGGGCCTGCTTAGTGGTGAATTGATTAAGTTCATGTGCTCTGCTTTGGCAGCCTGGAGTTCACGGGTTTGGATCCCAGGTATGGACCTACACACCACCCATCAAGCCATGCTGTGGCAGTGACCCACATACAAAATAGAAGAAGATGGGCACAGATGTTAGCTCAGGGACAATCATCCTCAAGCAAAAAGCAGAAGATTGGCAACAAATGTTAGCTCGGGGCCAATCTTCCTCACCAAAAAAAAAGAAAAGAAACAATAAAACAATTCTAAAATTCACTTGGAACCACAAAAGACCCAGAATAGCCAAAACAATCTTGTGAAAGAAGAAGAAAGCTGAAGTCCTCATATTCCCTGATTTCAAAATGTATTATAAAGTTACAATAATCAAAACAGTATGGTACTGGATTAAAGAGATATAGATCAATGGAACAGAATAGAGAACTCAGAAATAACCCCAGACACATACAGTTAACTGATCTTCTACAAAGGTGCCAAGAATACACAATGGGAAAACGATAATCTCTTCAACAAATAGTGTTGGGAAAACGGGATATTGACAGGCAAATGAGTGAAAGTGAACCCTTATCTTCCACCACACAGAAAAATCAACTCAAAACGTATTAAAAACTTAAACATAAGACCTGAAACTGTAAAATTCTTAGAAGAAAACATAGGGGAAAAGCTTCATAACAATGGTTTTGGCAATGATTTCTTGGATATGACACCAAAAGCATATGCAATAAAAGCAGAAATAAAGTGGGACATTAAACTAAAAAAACTTCTGCACAGCAAAGAAAACAATCAACAGAGCAAAAAGGCAACCTACAAAATGGAAGAAAATACTTGCAAACCATATATCTGATAAAAAGTTAATATTCAAAATATATAAGAAGTTTCTAGGGGCTGGTCTGGTGGCATAATGGTTAAGTTCGCATGCTCTGCTTCAGTGGTCCGGGGTTCACAGGTTCGGATCCCAGGTGTGGACCTACGCATCGCTCATCAAGCCATACTGTGGCGGTGTCCCACATACAAAATAGAGGAGGATGGGCATGGATGTTAGCTCAGGGCCAATCTTCCTCAGCAAAAATAAATAAATAAATAAGAAATAAATGCGTATAAGTCAGTACCAAAAAACAGCCCAATTAAAACGTGGACCAAGGACTTGAAAAGACATTTCTTGAAAGAAAACATACAAATGACCAAGAGGTATAAGAAAAGATGCTCAGCATCACTAACTATCAGGGAAATACAAATCACACACACAGTGACATATCCCTTCCCACCTGCTAGGATGTCCATTATCAAAAAAACAGAAAATAAGTGTTTGCGAGGATGTGGAGGAATTGGAACCCTTGAACACTGTTCTTGAAAGTGTGAAACGGTGCAGCCACTGTGGGAAACAACATGGAGGTTTCTAAAAAATTAAAAATAAAACTACCATATGATCCAGCAATCCCACTCTCGGCTATTTATCCAAAAGACTTGAAATCAGGGTCTTGAAGATCAATTTGCACTCCCATGTTCACTGCAGCATTATTCACAATAGCCAAGAAGTGAAAACAACCTAAACGTCCATAGATAGATGCATGGATAAAGAAAATGTGGAATATACATGCAATGGAATATGATTCAGCCATTAAAAAGAAGTAAATCCTGTCATATGCTACAACATGGACAGAACTTGAAGACATGCTAAGGGAAACAAACCGGTCACAAAAGAACAAATACTGCATGATCCCACTCATTTGAGGTATCTAAAGTAGTCAAAGTCATTTAACCCAGAAAGGTGATTGAAGGGAGGAGAAAACGGGGAGTTGCCGTTCAATGCATATAAAGTTTCAGTCATGCAAGATGAAAAAGTTCTAAAGATTCTCTGTAACATTGGGCTTATAGTTAACAATACTGTAATGTACTCTTAAAAATTTAAGATGGTAAACCTGATGTTATTTTTTTTACCACAATAAAAATAAATAAAGGATTAAAAAATCGTGATGAGAATTAGTGAGATGAATATAGAGTCACTGCTATCATTTTGGAATTCTAAAAAGAGATGACTCCTACAATTTTGAAACAATTAAATTAAGACAAACAGTAAACTATATAAACTATTGAATTTTGCTCAGGAAGTGGTTATCTGAAAATGTAGTTCAGGCGAAAAATATAAATAAGTTCAAGAATTATTCCAACAAATTAGCAAAAAATAACCTCAGTTGAAATTACAAAATTTTCCCTAACCATTTGAATCTGACATCACAGAGGGTAATGCGCTCTCTTAAAAAAAAAAAAAAATCCCCTGATGATCTTGACCTCTGTGTAGTTCAGTGATTTTTATTGCGAGGTCACTTAAACAAGCTAAAGAAAAAGCCAGGAAGAAAAATACTAACACTAACAGAGATGAAGTAAAGAAGGAAACTTTCCAGCACTTGAAAAGTTTTATGCTCAAAAGTGCTGATGACACAGCAGGAATTAAGCCTTTATCCCTGAAGCTAGGTCTGGTTAATATTTCATGGAGTCACCTCTCTTCAGAAGTAACCAAATTAATTCAGTGGCTACACTGAGATCTGAGCGCACACAGCTTCCTCACATACACACTTTACAGAGGCCCAGCTTCCTGTGAAAGCTGCTGGAGCTCTGTCAACACAAGGGAGTCGCCCAGTGGAAGATCCTGTAACGCCACGCTGGTAGCAAACAAAAGTAGGAGTGTACTTTGTAGAACAGCCCCGGGAAAACTAATACAACCAACACATAACCCAGAATCCTGTCAATCATTGAAATTTATTTATTTACTGATTCATTCATTTCCAGCAGATCCCCCTTTCCAAATGAAGTTCTATTTGGAAATCCAATATATAATACAGGAAAAAGTGGATCTAATCTGAAATGGGATCGGGAATACAGAACTCTGCTTACCCTCCTGTTCCCCTGTCCCCATAGTGTCTTCTACATTTTTGCTGAACTCCAGAACTTTGCAGAATGAGTTGGAAAAGAATAGACATAAGTCATTTCTCTGAAGATTTCGATTTTCTTTCTTTTTTTTTTTTAAGATTTAGAATAAAGATCACTAAATATTTTCATATAAAGGAAATAAAGGCTAGAAAACATTCACCAAAATTTTTTAAGCAAAGACATCATTCCCAGTTGTCAATCAAGTTGTTAGGATCCAGGGAAGCTGTGGAATACAATACATAGAAAAATTGATTTAGCTATTTAAATGTATTCAAGATATTTAATAGTATCTCTGATCCACCAGGCATGCACAGGTCCTGGGGATATATAAATAGCTTATAGGGCTCAGAATTCAAAAGCTTTCATGTATAAAATTGGGTCACATTTATTTAATACTACTCCATAAATTTCAATATTTGGGGACCCACCGGCTTGATCAGCAGGAGCCCACTCTTTTTTTCAAAGGCTCCTCCTAAATATTTCTGGAAATTTCTTGGTCATCTCTTCCTGCCAGTGAGGTGGGAACTCACATATACTGCTCAAGGCTCTAAGTCACAAAAATGGCAACCTCAATGATCCTTGGAAAATGCTGCTCCTGTTAACTCACCACCTCCTCCATTTGCCTTCTTTCACTCAAGCACAGTCTAAGATGCTGCTGGGGAAGGGTGAAACCTTTCATTGTCGGAGTCGCCAAAGCATACTGAGCATATGCGGTCTCAACCCCCCACAGTCCACAGAGATATGCCTCTGTTCAGTGGCCTTGTGCAGAGCTGTCTAATTACACATTAAATGATGGATCCAGCGGGGAGAAGTGGAGTGTGCCCAGCTCTTCTTTGCACTCAGGGAGGTGAGCTGCAGCAATGCAGCCTGGCCCGCCAAGCATTCAGGTGCTGCTAGATAAAGTGGAAACTCACCCTACACTTACCCTCTTCCAGCTTAGGTTCCACCTGCACCTGTGTTAAGCACATCAGAAGCTGTTTCATATGAAAGCGTGGAAAAGAAAGAGGAGGAAAGGGGAAAGAAATGAAAACTGAACTGTAAGGAAGAAAAGACTGAAGAAAGAAAACCATTTAGGAGATTTTACAATAATTGAAATGAGAAACAATGAAGATCTAAATTTAGTAGTATAAGCAATTGGGACGAGACTAAAATTTTAGTGAGTAAAATCTTGAGAGATAACGGTTCAATTGAGAAGAGTACAGTTCATAAGTCGAAATTGTCCCTGTGATTATAAATGTTACTGTACGTAGTCAAGATGATGAGAAAGCCAAAAAGATTTTTTTTCCAGAGAGATTACTCACAACATTTTTATGAATCCAAGGAGAAGCCCCTTTCTGGAAAGGAATTATGATCAGTGGAGTCAATGCCTTTGTGGCTATAAAACCAACTGTTGGATTCCTTGGAGCCTAGCTACTCAAAGTGTGGCCTTGTAGTCTGGCAGCATTCGGGAACTTGTTATAAATGCTGAATCTCAGGTCCCACCCCACACCTTCTGAATCGGGTAATTTGTATGCACATTATAATTTGACAAACATTGCCATAGAGGACTGGGAAGCACGAATACTTTAAAATACAACAAATACCACAAACAGAAAGCTCAGGTTGGTGTAACCCACAGGGAAACCCAGCTCAGAAAAAATAATCACAGCTGCTAAATGTGGCATATAAATAACTTCCTAAGTAGACAGAGTCCCATCACATTCAGCACCGAAATACAATTTAACAAAAGTTTAAATGCAAAATGTGAGAGATTGATGTGCAATAAGATAAATGGAGCAGTATGTTCGCAAGGTAGCATTAACTGGATAAAATGATTTTAAGGAAACATAAGCAGCCACTGTGGACGCAAAACTATATAAGACAACATTACTACCAAAAAAAGAAGCAACTCAAAAATGATAATTGGATAAGAAAGAAGGGCCGGGACTTTGCCTCTCATGACTCTTCATTGGGTTATTCATTTCTAACTAAAATAGCTCAATTCAAAATTGGAATCTGTATAATAAATGAGGTAACTAGGTATAGATACGTGTAAATAAACTGCTAAGTAAATCCACCTATCATTTACCTTCTGGAGTTCTTTTGAGTTAATTTTTTTTCTTTCCAAAGAAGAACCCAATTCATGTGTAGAATTTGGCCAAAGCCCAAATTTATTGCTCCTAAAGCAGCGTTTCTTAACCCACGGTCCCTAGATAGATCACCTGCAGAGTCATATGAGAGTGCTTTGTAAAAATCAGTCTCCTCGATTCAACTCCAGACAATGATTCATATTCTCTGGGGATGAAGCCTAATAATAGATATATTTAATAAAATGCCTAGGTGATCTTCATTCTTTCATTCAAATACTACACTATGTCTGGCATTGTGCAATGAACGAGATACTTAGCAATTTCGATGTAGGAAACAAAAGAACAGTCAGTCTTACATAATACATGATCAGGAACGGCTGTCTCAGGAGATGACTTGGACCATCGGGACCCTCCGCCCAGATTTACAGGGAACGAACTGCAGTAGTAGCATCTAGCCAATCCTAAATGTACAGATGCTGCCTCTGTGGAGTGCCAGAAGCTGGGGAGGTATGTTCAGTGATACAGGAGTTAGTTCTGGACATTGTCATTAGAAGTCATAACCATAGAAGTCATCACCATAACCATCCAGAACTGGGAAGGAGGAAACAGTAGAAGCTAGAAGTCGTCCAAAATGGCGAACCATCAAACACACGAGATACCTGTTAGGATCTTTAGGAGTATTTCAGGGAAATAGAGAACTAAAGGATTTATAGAACCAGTAGAGAAAGAACAAGAGAAATATGATGGGTAACTTTCTGTGACACTATTCTTCCCCCCATTCATTTTCCATCCCTGCCTCTCTGCCCCTTCTCTTTACCCAGTTTATCCTCAGAAACACGGGTTTAACCTGATTTACAGGAATCTGAAAATGGCTCCTTAAGGACCTTGCAATTTGAGGGTAGGAGTGGGTCTTCCGGAAACCCTATCTAAATACTCAGGCATTAAGCCTGTAAACTACATAGAAACATTTTAGTCATAGAATATTAGTCTTTCCTTGTTAACGGAAGAAGGAAAACCATATGGAAGATTTATCAGTGAGGTTTTTATCTGCTGCCCAACTAGGAAATATACTCATGACAAGCACATTAGGAATTTTCAATAACTCTTTCAGGGTCGGGAGATACTGTTTACAGATCTATACACAAACCTAGAATGACTTGGAAAAGTGTCAGAATGTCTACCCTAGCTCTCCAAAATCACTTTATACTCAAAAATGAAGGTTTATTCAATATTTTTAAATATAATAAAACTGCATATTTTTCTTTTAATTTTATTTCTTCCTATAAAACTATTCAGTCAATGTATTCCTGAACAGAGCCATATACTCAGAATTGGAGCATAGGAAAACTATATGAGTGAGAGTACCTAGCCCCAAAAGCTAGCAATTTCATGCAAGAGGAGAATGTGAATTCATCAATATAGGGTAAATAATAGAAGCAAAATTACATACTCAGTTCTCTCTCCTTGGTACTATAATGGGGTAAGGTTGAGTCAGGATCAATGATGAGTGGTTGTAGAGGTTGATGGAATTTGTCAGATGGAATTTGTCAGAAAAGACCAAGAGAGAAGATGAAGAAAGAGTTCAGTAATGTTTTAAATGATTATGAAGAAGGATCAAGAGGCTAAGAATGTCATTCTAAGTGAAAAGAATGCCTGCAAAAGAGGAAGCACAGCATTATCATGAAATGCATGAGAAAGAAACAAAAATTCTGGGGAGGTGACTCGAACAGTATTTGAAATAAGGTACAACAGAAAACTGAGAGGATTTAAGTCTGCAGAGAGTATAATTGGGTGCTAATCTTATATTTGATTGTGAAAAGGTTTACAAAATAATCCAAAAAATGAGTGAGGAAGACTATTCCTCTTATGCTGACAGACAAATAAAATCATAACATGATATTATACTGAATAAAAGATAATTCTATTTGTCTTAGAGAGAAAACTACAAAAGAATCTAAATTATTTAATAAAATTTAAAGAAAAGGCATTTTAAATGCATGTTGGGCTTCAAAGAAATAATATAAAAGAGACAATAAGTAGCAAAGATGTGCATTTTAATGACCAAATGAGCCAGGAGCTAAATATAATAATTTTGCCATTATGAAACATATGACTGAAAAGTGAATAACTAAAACCAGATAATTAGATTTTTTAAATGACTTAATTTGAAAAAAATTAAGCTGCAATTATTTAAGGTTTAGGTCCTGAATATGACAAAAAGCCTGCTTAACATATCCGAAACTATCTAGTCCCTATTAGAACTGCAGTCTAGATATTTCTTTTATAGACATATGTATATTGCCATTTTCCATATATAATTGATTAATGTGTTTTAAAATACTTCTAAAGTTGAAATTCTTAACTAAATAGCTACCAAAATTGCATGAATTAACGAAATACAATAAGCACAACTCAGTCAAATACACAGAAGTGTGATTTTTTAATTTGCTGAGGAAGATTTGCCCTGAGCTAATATCTGTTACCAATCTTCCCATTTTTTTTGTGGATGTGAGCCGCCACCACAGCATGGCCACAGACAGAGGAGTGGTGTAGGTCCACACCCGGGAACCAAACCCGGGCCACCAAAGCAGAGCACACCAAACTTAACCACTAGGCCACTGGGGCTGACCCTAGAAGTATGATTTTATTTCTACTAAACTTCAGACTTGGGACAAAAGGTAACTGTTCCCAAGAACATTTCCTAAAAAATATTCTAGGATCATTTAGGGCAAAAAACAATAGGGTGTGTAATTAAACAGATTCAAAACACTCTTAGGGGACAGTTTACATAGAACAGAGAGCAGCGTGGAGGTACTATCCAAATAAGAGATAAGAAACATCCGATACATTCTTTGTGGCTCAAACTACAGCTTCAGTTTGATGATGTGGAACAAGTATCTATGCGTAGAGATACTGCTTCATCCACAGCACTAAAGCCCCAGTTAAAATTTCCACCACTGGTGTGCTGTTATTGTTAGACCATTAAGAGTAAGGACCTGAGCAATTGAAACAAGCTCCGCCTTAAAATAAAGGCTCTAAGACAAGAATTTTCATCTTTTTGTTGACTACTCAGTACATAGAAGGGCAACTGGCATACAGAGTTGGTGCTCAATAAATATTTAAATACATAATGTATGGAAACAAAAGGATTCCCATCCAGGTCTCATTCAATCTAAAATATTAAGCCTAACAGTGACACTATGCATTATCCATTAATTTATCTATATTTTCTAATTACTGTATTTATATTCTTAGTCTGAGTCATCTCTTAGAGAAAAGTTTCCTGTTTCATGACTGTTTCCTTTCACTTATTCTAAATGTGTATCTTTCGTGAAAAAGAGGTCCCTTTCGTGCAGGAATCTCAGGAGTGGAACAGCAGGAAGGATTATCGGCAATCACAGTTTCCCCCATTCTTTAAAATCCCTGGAGTTCCCTTCAATTTCGCCACTAACTTCTTGGCTATCACCACTCCACCTAGGGTCAGTAGGGAGGCACTAACTCCCACTTTCCTCTCCATCAACTGGAGCTCATTCTTTCCCAGGTGATTCTATTATACCCCACCCCAGGCCAATCCAATCAGAATCTCTGGAGAAGACCCAAACATTTCATTTTTTATATCCCCGCCAGTGATTACACTGTGCATCCAAGTTTGGGAACTGCTGTTTCATTTGACTAGTGTTTCACAAACTTTAGTGTGCATATGAATCACCACGAATTTTGTGAAACTGCAAATGCTGACCTAGTAGTTCTGAGTTAGGAGTCTGAGATTCTGCATTTCAAACAAACTACCAGGTGCTGCTGCTGCTGGTGGTGTAGAACATACCTAGAGTAGCTAAGTCCCTTTAAACTTCTTCTTAGGGGAAGAGAGATCCTTTCTCCTCCCCATTATTGTAGTCCACAGAGGTAGTGGCCGGTTTAGTAATCCTTTTTTTATCTTATACTCCTCCCAAACACTCTGCTTGTTTTGTCTCAATAGACACTGATGATCCTTTTGTCTTGGAGTCTGGCTCTTGGAGAAATTACTTTCACATGTCTGAGGGAAGGAACGGGATAATATTCAAACTCTCCCAGAAGATGAGAGGAAATATTTTATCTGTAGCAAATGCACAGAATAAAATCAAGACAATTAAGTTTCCACGTTAAGGCAATCTAAAAGCCTCTAGCCAGCCATGGTTCGTTCATTTGAAGGTCTCATCCTACATCCTATAAGATATAGTCATGAAAAGAATTTGTCGCCGAAGAAAGAGAGAGAGTGAGCTTGTAAGAGTGAATACTATATTTTTTAAAGAAAAATATACCCTCTTCTGCTAAAACATCCTTCTCCCTTGATCTCTGCATCTCTCTCCTACCTCAATCATTTTTAAAGTACCTTTATGATAGTACTTCTCAACTCTGGGTAAAAACACCTAAGGAGCTTTTCAAAGTGGCAAAGCCCAGACGCTGAGGTGGAGTCTGAGCATCTGTGATTTTTTAATTCCCCACTTGTGCACACACAGTGGGTTCCGGATCACTGATATAGATGGAGAGGAAGGCTACGCCAAGGACTTTTGGGCCCCTACGTTTTGAGGCTTCCAAAAGGAATGGCTAAAGGAAATTGAAGAGTTAACAAAGCTCAAAAGATTTTGAAAGTGGATTTGATAAAACATTCAATCATCAATCAAAAAAAAAAAACTTAGTAAACAAAGAATGAAAGGGAACATTCTCTAATCTGATTAAGTATTCTACCAAAAACCTACAGCAAATATCATACCAAATGATGAAACTTCAGAAGTGTATCCTCTAAAATAAAGTAAAATTTAAGGATGACCCTATTGCTGCCATTATTTAATATTGTGTTGAACATCCTAGCTAAAGAGTAAAGCAAGAAAAAGAAATAAGGTATAATAATTAGAAAAAAACTCTAATGTGCAGCAAATATAATTATCCTCAAGGAAAATCTAAAGGGAAAATTTTAGATCTAATAAGAGACTTCAGAAGGGTTACTGGATATAAAGGCAACATTTTTTTAAAAACCAATAACATTCCTATTCAGCAGCAGTAACAGTTATTGCAAAAATCTGAAAAATTACCATTAATAAAAACATGGATAAATTGTAGTACTATGTAATGGAATAGACTTCAGCACTATAAACAATAAATTACTGTTATATGTGTCAACGTGGATAAATCACAAAAATAATTTTGGAAAATTTCATAATAAAGCATTCTGAATGATATCCTTTATTAATGTTTATAAGCAAATAAATTAATAGTATATATATCATTTATTAATACCCATGTAATAAAACTATGTAAAAGTGAATGAGAACTACATTGAATTGAAAGAGCAACTTCAAGATAGCTATTGTTTCCAGTAAGAGAGGGGAATGAAATAGGAGAGGAGTAAGAAAGGGAGTTTTAACTAGTGTTTGTAATATTTTATTTCTTTAAAAAATTCCAAAGCAAATAAGATATCAAATGTTGCCTTTACCATGAATATTTGTGCTTGTTGATATACATGAGACATGTTGTGATAAAAATTATTTCTAAAACAGTGGTAAGAGATGTAAGAGGATAATCACAGTCATAAGGAATCACAGAATATGACGAAGGAGGTGTTTTCAGGAAGAAAGCATTTTAATCCCTTCCAGCTGTTATATCAAAATACCATAGGCTTGGGGCCGACCCAGTGGCATTTGCACGCTCCGCTTCAGCAGCCCAGGGTTCGCAGGTTGGGATCCCAGGCGTGGACCTACACACCACTTATTGAGCCATGCTGTGGCAGGCATCCTACATATAAAGTAGAGGAATATAGACACGGATGTTAGCCCAGGGCCAAGCTTCCTCAGCAAAGAGAGGATCGGCAATGGATGTTAGCTCAGGGGTAATCTTCCTCACACACAACATAACAAAACCATAGGCTTATAAACAACAGAAACGTGTTTCTCACAGTTCTAGAGGTCGGGAGGTCCAAGATCAAGGCACTAGCATTTGGGTGTCTGGACTTCACATGGTGGAAGGGTGAGGGGTCTCTAGGGTCTCTTTAACAAGGGCACTAATCTCATTCATGAGGCTCCACCCTCACAACCTAATCACCTCCCAAAGGCCCCACCCCCTAATACCATCACTTTGGGGGTTAGGATTTCAACAAAGGAATTTGTATGTGTGGCGGGGGGGGGGGGGGGTTGCACAAACATTCAGTCCTCAGTATAAGGTCTATAGTGTCAAGGGGGCCATTTGATTGGGTGGTTAAAAACTCAACGATTCACTAATAGACATACAAATAGGATAAAACTTTGAAAATGAGTATCTGATGGACATGAGTTTGAATTTCTATTTGGCCACTTATTAGCTGTGTGGACATGGTCAATCTTAACTTGACTAAGCCTCTATATTTTCATCTGTAAATGTTAGTAATAATAGTTCCCACTTGGGGGATTATTTTGAAGATCAAATGAGATAACGTATGTAAAGAATTTATTATAAATATTGGTGACCTAGTCATTTGCTTTACCTCTCTCAGGCCTGAGTTGATTTAGTGAAATAACCTTCCGAGAACAATAAATTCAATCCAATTGGGATCATCTCTGCTTCCAAAGAATTTACAGTATCATTAGAAAAGCAGAGTGTGGGAGAAAGACTTTGGAGTCAGATAAATGGGGTTTCATGTCCAGGACCCTCCACCTAAGTTACTTAAACCTCCATTTTCTTTCCAAGACTAAAACAATGGAGATAATAAAACATTTTTTACAAATTTGTCATAAGTACTGAATGAGATAAAGTACGCAAGAATGATGATATCTACCATAAACCATAAAAGGGTTGCTCAATAAATGTTCACTTTCTTTGGAAAGACAAGAATAACAAGAAATGTAAGAATAAGTCACCAGAATGGGTAATCAAATGCCAAAATGGGTGGTACAGATAAGTGTTCCAGGAAGCAAGAGGGTGCAGTGTGTAAGAATGTAAGATCTACTACCTTTTCGTCTGATAGGATTATTCCAAAGGTGTAATACTTCTCAAGTCTAGGCAAAATTGCTTGTTTAAGGAAGCAACAAAATAAAACCCTTCCTTTGTCTCTCAAAGAAGGTACTGAATTTTTGGCTCATTACCTTTGAGAATCTTCTTCATCAATCTTCTGAAACAGAATCCCTTGAGGCTTCATTCTCATATCTCATCTAGTTCAACAAACTAGTTGTGTTATCTTTTCCTGTTTTAATCCGGAGGTTTCCAGGCATATTCGCCTAAATTTTCACACCTCATTTGCAAGGCAGAAAATTGTTGTTAAGTAAGGCTTGTCTGCAGACTGTGCATGGGTGCACGATTAGTCTGGAATCCTCTGAAAGAGCTGAGATAACCTCAGTGAGAGAGGCTTATCTGGCTTGTTTTTACAAATCAAAAACAAGCTGCTGAACAAGAGTTTATCTCAACCAGGAGAGCTACTTGAACAATTCAGATAACTTCCTATTTGCCAACCAACTTGCTGTTATCAGGAAATACGATACCAAGAGGCTGACTGTGTAAAATACGTGGAAATTTTCAGCACACATGTATAGTCCAGCTAGAGAGATGATGTTGTTTCTAGAACAGGCAAGTGTCGAAATGCTATTAAAAGTGTACAGAGTACCCACCAGTCAAAAAAGCCAGAGCATGCTGTCGCAGATAGGCTCATATATCATCAGCACTGTGACTTTTTTGTTTGCCTTTATCACAACTTTGTGTATAAAGAGGCATTTACCTGCCTGGGACTGAGGCAATTACCATTTCCCTCTTTCCTTTGAAAAGGTGTATTTTGGAGTCCTGTGCCTGACTGATGCTTTATATACAAGTCCTCTCTATTTAGTGGCGTTCCCAGAAATCTCCAAGAAATTCAGAAGATACATTTAGAACTCCTCAAGATCAAAAGCTTCCTGCAAAAAATTGAGGGGGTGAAGAGGGACGGGAATTCCAAAGGCTTCAAAGGAAAGGAAAAAACATGCTAATTTTCAGCAATGAAATTGATTACAAAAAATAAAAGTGGTTTATCCCACCAAAGAGGAAGGGGAATGGCAGATGCTGCTTCCTGGGCCAGGCTTCGGTGAGCAGGATCCTTCATTGCAAAGGAAATATCACAACAGGGAGGGAAGAATATTATACGGAGAGATAGAAATGTGGAGTAAAGAAGGCTAAAGTCTGACAGTGGGAGGAAGCAGATGCACTTCGGTGAAGCTCTGCAGGAAGTTTAATAACGTTGCCTCAGACCTGGCAACTACTGAACAGCAGGCCTAATCTAGTGTTTAATCGAGCGTTCTAACAGTCGCAGGAACAAGAAGTTGGAGGAAATGCTGAGAAGTAAAAATAAACAATAATGAGTCTTTTGTACGTAGCAAACTGCAGATAGACCAACTATGCTGTGGTGGGTTCTCATTATGCAAAGGGAATCGGTTCCGTATGAAACCAGACACTTTTTTGAAATCTGCTGGCAGTAAATTTGGATAATAAAGATGAGCTTCTCAATTTGAACATATTTATGAAATAAGATTGACAAAATGGAAAAAGGTGTAAAGAACTGAGGTAGAAAATAGCTACATTATTTACCAACAGAAAGTTTGGGAGAAAAAATGAAAATTTTAGAGAAATTTTAATCTATCCTATGAAGTGTGAGACTCTTAAAATATCGATGAAAGAATTTTTATTGGGGAAAAGTCATTCTGAGTCTCTTACGTGGGGTAAAAATTCTTAGCTTGAGTTCACTCTAGAATTCAGGTGTGGTTCAACAACAGAGTGTGGACCAGAAGGAAGGATGGAACCTTAAATAGGTTACTTCATGCTCTGAGACTCAGTATTTTACCACTATCACAAGGATCTTAACTCAGTTTGCCCCAAGATCTGAGACACAAGGATATTTGCCTGAATTCTAAGGGGAGACCTATAATTAAAACAGACATAAAAACTCAGAAACTTTCTAACGAAAATTGGCATGTTTCAGTGACAGCAAGCAGTGTCAACAGCATTAATGCTTACATGCCAGCAGTGTTCAGGGCTATGAAATAGGAATAGTGTCAAATCATGGAAAAGCTAGTCAGGAAGCCATAGCATCTAAGTGATTACAGGAAGTGTCCAAACATGGCATTAAATATCATTGACTTACTTGCTGAGAGGATTATTTCTTTTCCAGTTCTCTTAGTTTCTGATTAATTCAAGGAGAAATATCAGTGGTGTGCTAATATCTCTGCCTTTTGACACCTCTCCAACACTTACTAATCTCCCTATTAATAAATAGAGAGCAGACCTCAGGCCTAGAGTTCTTACAGGTAAGCATTTCCACCTACAATTTATTTTATTTTATTTTTTTTTTGTGAGGAAGACCAGCCCTGAGCTAACATCCGTTGCCAATCCTCCCCTTTTTGCTGAGGAAGACTGGCCCTGGGCTAACATCCGTGCCCATCTTCCTCCACTTTATATGGGACGCCGCCACGGCATGGCTGACAAGCGGTGCGTCGGTGGGCGCCCGGGATCCGAACCCGCGAACCCCGGGCTGCCAAGCGCGGACTAAACCGCTGCGCCACCGGGCAGGCCCTCCACCTACAATTTATTAACGCGGTTTGTTTTCACAGTATTCATTCTTATGGCTGCCTTTTATCCATAACAATATATTGCTTTTCCAATTAAGGTAGTAATAAGGAATTTGCCTTCAAATTACACATACATGCATAAAAAAAAATGTGAGTGTCTGGAAAGAAGTATATTAAGTAAATCATTGTTCAGCCTGTCATGAGTTGTTGTATGTTCTTGGTGAGGTTGCTTAAACTTTCTATGTCCTACTCTCTTATTTATAATATGGAGTAATAATTGTGCTTACCTCATACACCTTTAAAAGGATTAACCAAATTATGTGTGTGAATTGTTTAACAGAATACCTAGCACATAGTAATACAGGCTTAATAAAAACATGCTATGATTTTCGAGGAAGTCAATTCTTGAGTTCAAAGTATGGTTCATCAATCTATGTAACCAATCTTCATCTATAACAGTCTAGTTATCCAAATTATCTTCTACTAAAAAGTGGGTGAGTTAATATTATTATTAAATAAGCAGTACAAAACCATCCATACATATAGCCAGATAGAGTTGTCAATTATTTCACTCCCAGTAATTGATAGACTTTAGAAAATTAAGCAAGGCCATCTAATATATCAGAAAAGAGGATCATAGAGCTACATGTGATTGAAGATAACCAAATCAACACCAAGTATCCCAGAAACCACACAATACACTTCTGAGTTCTCAGAGGTTAAAGAAAGCAAACAGAGAGAGAGAATGAGAAAATTGAAGATAAAGGAAGGCAGGGAGTGGAAGAGCCCTACCAAAGGATTCCTTTTAGTATTGTACCATTTAGGGTCTTTGGTTCCAAGCAACAGAAACTGACTCTGACTAACATAAGCAAGTTAAAACTTTTTGAAAAGCCACTGGGAAAGGCTGAAGAACCAGGCTTCAGAATGGGCAGGAGCAAAGGTGGCTCAGGAGGCCTTGAACTGGGAACAGCATCAAATGAGGAAAAGGCTGCTTAAGATGCTGCTGTTTGGAGAGGATAGAACTCCAACCATTTTTAACATTTTCCCTTCTGTTAAAATTTCATATTTAGAAGGAAAGAATCCTCTTAGTCTAGCTTATGGCAGATACCCTCTCCACGGCCAAAAGACATAAGAAACTTACAACAACCCAATTAGAATATATATCCTACAGGGAAAAATAATTTTCATAAAGGAAACCAAGGTTCTAGTGAGATGGGAAAATGGATACTAAACAGCCATAGAAAACACATAGCTACTGCAAGAAGGATGAGATCCAGGTCAAAGGCTTTCATCCACAATAGCTCTCAAGACTATCTTTCTAATAGCCATAGTTTTTAGTTTACATTTAACCCCAAAACACAAACCAAAAGCCCATGGTGACATGCAGAAAGAACCACCCTCTCACCTTTGCTGGATACCTTTGGAGATCCACCCCTACCTTTCTCTACCGTCATCTTTGCCACAGGAGGCTGACCTAGACAGAAGGCATCAACAGGCTCCTTGCCTTCTGTAATCCAGCTGGATTTGTCCAATGGCAGGAGATTGGAGGTTGGAGAAGTTGAAAGTTCAGAGTATTTATTCCCACACCTCCGCACTGCCACATTCATATAGTCAACCCCTCTATCACATCCCTCCATCAAAATTTAGAGCTACTCATAGGCAGCCCATAAGTACCTTCTGAGGTTTCAGTAATTATTCTCCCCTTAGCCCTTCAGATCCAGGCCTGATAATGGCTCCCCCTGTTAATAGCCCTGAGGTCCCTGCACTATCCCTCCTTGGTTCCCCTAAACCAGCCCACACCTTTGTAAACAGTTCCTTTTTTAAAGTATCAATTGCAAGTTTAAGAGCTCCATCTGATTTTGTAGAGGCCCAGACTGACACTTCTTTCCCCTAGTATCATTCCAAAGACCCTCTTTCTAAACAAAATCTTTTCCTTTGCTTGTTGATACCTAAAATATTTGCAATAGAAGGGTGAAAAGCGTTTTATTCTACAAAGTTTAATGTTTTATTTATTCATTGATTGATTCATGCTTCACCTCTGTCTAAAATTATATTACTTTTGTTGTACCTACTCAATGGGATTTAATAAATATTTGTTGAACAGCAAAAAAATAAAAATAAAATAAAATTATAATACAAAGGAACAGAAAAAGAAAGATAAAATTATAAGTTAATAACTTGATAATAAAAAATCAAGAATAATGACAGTATAAATGTGGCAACAATGTGAGTTAACTTGTGATTGGAGTTAGGGACAGTCAAAGCAAAAAAAAATCTTGGTAAAGTAATTAGTTATTCACATTAGAAAGCAAAATAATTAAAGTGCCAATTATCAGTGATATTACACGGTGACTGAACTTCATTGCACTAAAGGTATAAACAGCAGGCAAAGCTCAACAAACTGAAGTAAGCTCTTTCCTTATTTAAATGGGTTTTAATGGAGTGGGTACAAAAGGAAGAAGGTCACGTGAACATTATGTGGAGAGAATGCCTACCAAAGGAGCAGTGGACCAAAATTATGAAGGATGGGGGGAAATAAGTCAACCTTCAGAGATATCCATGATTTTTCTGAGGGTCCATCCTTCCATTCTACTGGATGGAAATATCAAGAAAACCGAGCAGAGACACCCAGCAATTTCTTGAGTTTCTACTAATTCACAGCCCAGTCACAGATGATGCTATGAAGATTGTTGTCTGGGGCTTAATTTTTTGCTTGTTTGTTTGTTGTTTTATTTTTTTAAACATGGCCAAATTCATTAATGAGGAAACTTTATACGGGTCAGATTTCTAATATGAAGCCTCACTATAGACAATCTTATGTGATTTTTAAAAAAAAATTCTATTTGAATTTCAATAACCATAGTAAACACTATTGATTAGGTAGACCACCTCCTAATCCCTCAGATGACATGGGTGGGGGTCGAAAGCAAGATATCCTAAGTCTCAATAGAGTAGAGGAAGGAGTCAGTCCATCTCTAATGCTTGTTAAGAAGGCCCACATGACTTATGCCTAAATTTCTAAAGGTGTAAATCAAGCTAACAACCTGAAAAATAAAAAGTATTTAGTTTTACTAACTTCTTACCAACTCACGGAATTGACTCAGATTTAGACGTATTGGATTCTGTAAAGTTCCATACCAGAACATGAAGGTGCTGGTAGATCCAAGTCCTATCCCATCCCCTAGCATTCTCCCTTTCCCTTACCACCCTGACTACATCCCTAACTGTGAAAGGCCTCATGAACATATGTGTTGTTATGGACTGAATATCTGCATCCCCCCAAAAGCCATATGTGGAGGCCCTATCTCCCAGCGTGGCTGTATTTGAAGTAAGGAAGTAATTAAAGTTAAGTGAGGTCATAACGGTAGGGCCCTGCTCTGACAGGATTAGTACCTTTATAAGAAGAGCCATCAGAGAGCTTGCTCTCTCTCTTACTCCTCCCACCCCCTACCACCCTGCACACCCACATAGCAGAAAGGCCATGAAGAGACATGAGGGCATAGGGAGAAGGTGGCAATCTACAAGCCAGGAAGAGAGCTCTCACCAGAAACCAAATTGGTCAGAACTTTGATCCTAGACTTCTAGCCTCCAGAACTGTTGGAAAATAAATTTCTGTTGTTTAAGCTGCTCAATCTACAGTATTTTGTTATGGCAGCCTGAGCAGACTAAGACGTGTGTGAATACCCCACACTGCACATCCAAGCTCTGTCCACACTCTGTAAACAACAAACCTTTGGTCACCCTTTGTACCTAGAGATGTGCACAGTGATGACAGAGGATGACATCAAGAGGACAGCCCTGGGCAGAGGGCCATGCAGGCCCTAGAAGCCCACTCAGAACCATTTGGCTAGGGAATTTAGAAATTATGAGTACCCGGAATGTGATCTGAAAGGGCAGGCACAACCTCCAGGTGGGCATACACCCTTGACTCTAAGGAATCCTCACCCTGTAGAGAGGGGTATGAATAAAGGAGGTCCAGAGAGGCCTATTCTAAAGAGGAAGTACTGTGTAGTAGTTAAATACCTTCTAATCCAAAATGTCTGGCTTTGAATGCTTCCTTTATCATGTGCTAGCCATAGAACTCTACACAAATTACTTATCTATGCCTAATTTCCTTACTGTCAAATGGGATAAATATAGTAGCTATTTCATATGGTTGTTATGAGAATGAAATGAGTGAATATATATAAAATAGTTATACATGTGTCTGACATAGCAAAAAAATCAAGGAAAGTTAGTAAACACTCACTCCTCTTTGAAATAATCGTGGGATCAGTGTGGAGGAAAAAAACATATTCACAAATCAATTAATAAACTTTGCCAACACTATACAGGTAAAGATATTTAAAGCAATGTCTAATGTAAGGTTGTTGACAGATAAGAAATTTTAAATCTTCTGTGTGTTCTTCCTATAGACATTATCTTTCTCCTTCATTAACTCTTATAATTGAAACTTGGTTTGGAATATGAAATGCAATTGGGCTGATAAGGGGATGAAATTGTTGTCTCTACATAGTGTGAAAGTCATTCTATCTCTGCTATGTAAACTCTCATTAGTAAAAGTGCAAAGTCCATGTACACCTTGAAGAATTTCCCATTTCTAGGATTACCAAATCGTCCTGTGAAAGGATCCCGCACTGCTTATTTCCAGCATACTAAATTCCTAATGACTTTTCCTCCCATGGAAAAGACATGCTTATTCTTACAGACTAAGCAAATGCTTACTCTGAATACAGATCTAAAAAAGCATGCAAGCTAATGAAATAATATTTCAGATCTCACATTTCCATGTGGCAGAACAGGAATAGAAAGAAATCCTACTAAAGCTGGTACTGACATTCCCAGATGTGCAGCCATTAACACATGCTAAAACAGGCTTTTTAAAGAGTCTATGCATTTTTCTCCAAAGGAATATAAAATACTGTTCTCCAAAGCAGCCCCATAATACTCTGTCCTCCTTAACTTAGGAGTTATCAAAGCAGCAAGAGATGTTCTGGAACACTGCCACTGTCATGAATGCCATGAGTGGGGGAAAAAGGAAGACAATGTAAGTCAGTGTAATATTTATATTCCTTTTTGGTTCTTTTGAGTTCTTACAGAACCATACAATTTGATTTAGGGTAGGATTAGCCTAAAATAGTCTCTGCATCACTGGAAGTTTTAGTTGAGGGCCTGTTTATCCTTTATTGTTTACCGCTGCTCAACATTTCGTCTGGTGGTAAAGATGGGGCTCTGTCAAAAAGCTCGGTGAGAGCAAGCAGTATAAATTTACTCTCCAGCAGTACTGGTAAACTCTTAATCACAGCCTCTGCCTGGACCAGGGGTACATGCTGTGCTTGAAATGACTCCTTTGGGGAGTATTGAAGAATTTTATGTCATCCAACCTTTCAAAATGTATTAAAATGAAGTCCAGACATTATCATAATAATTTACATCACCTAGAGTCAGAAGCTATTGATTATTCACCAGAGAATGAAGCTGCAAGAGTCATCCCATAAAACCTTAGGACCCTGCTATATTTACCACAGTACTCACAAATGCTGAGTCCAAGATAAGTTTTGATTCCAATTTTGGCTTTTCAAAAGTCATTGAAGATATTTAGGGCCAGCCCAGTGGCCTAGTAGTTAAGTTCAGCACATTCTGCTTCAGCGGCCTGGGTTCGGTTCCTGGGCGTGGACCTACACCACTCATCTGTCAGTGGACATGCTGTGGTGGTGGCTCACATACAAAAAGAGGAAGATAGGCAGTGGATGTTAGCTCATGGCAAGTTTTCATCAGCAAAAAAAAAAAAAAAAAATCATCAAAGATATTTAAAAAAATATTTTCTTAGAAGCTTCTTGAGGAGGTTTCTGAGTTCATCATTCACTCTTCAAGACTGCATGGAATACACAATTATGTGTGAATGTGTTAATATGGAAATTTCCCACTACATTCACACTGGGGATAAAAATATGTCTTAGTCATCATTGTATGCCACCTCTTAGTGCAGCAGCTGGCCCATAATAGGCTCTTAGTTAAATATTAAACTAAAACATAATGAATATCTACTCAATAGTAAAAAAAAAAAGGCCATACATCTTTAGGAAAGACACTGGTTTTCACCACTGGCTTTATTTTCATAATTTCACTACAGAACATTGTCAACAGATTCCTCAAATGGCAAGTTACAAGGAGGAGTGTGATTGACCGATTGCATTAATGGCTGCCTCCCCAGTTCACCCATTTCTGTGTCTCTGTCTCTTGTCGTATAAACTTATAATCTTCCCAGCTCTGACATAGGGCTTGGTCACGGGCTTTGGCTAAATAAATGTTTAGTTTGTTGTTGTGTGCCACTGAAGATTTGTGATTGTTTGTTATGCAGCATTAGCTAACTGATACAGGAAGCCAGTTTAGTCCTCCTACATTTTGTGTGTGCGCTAAGTCTTCTGGAAGATTTGAAAGAATCTTCTGGAAGAATTGACTTTTTTGCTCTAAAGCAGGAAAAGTAGAAAGTTTGGGATTTACTCCACCTAAATCATTCCTGGCTTACATCTTTTGGGTAAAGTTCTGAATAATATGCATTGTAATCAACTTTTCCATCTTTAGTATTCAGTGCCATACCATCGTTTTTTTAACCTCAACATATCTACATTGCTGCTGAAAAATACATGTAAGCATGCTACGAGACCAGGAACATGAAGTAGGACATGCATGCTTTCTTTTCAGTTGTGGCGGGGGTTTTCCCTAAGAACAAGATGGCTTCAAGAGAACAAATGCTCACTTCTCACAATAAAGGCCGTGTACAGAGTTAAATTATACACAACCTGACAAAGTAGCTCTAGTGTTACCGCAAGAGGAGGACATCACAATTCTGTTTAGGAGTTGTACTGATCATGAACCTCTGTAAGAATTTTTTTTTCCTAAGCCAAGCAAAGACTCTTAGGCACATCATGAAATAGTGCAGAAATGTTTTTTGCTCAGTGCTTATGATTATAACAAACTCTGAGCTCCTTGAAGGTGTAATTTGGGTTTTATTTATATGTTTATCCCAAGTATTGAGAAGATACTTGGTAGAGCTACTTAATATTTGCCAAATGAATGGCTGGATGATTAAATACACATTCATCTCTGAAGGCACTCCTGAAATAGCCTGGTTAATCGTCACGGGAAGAGTGAAATTAAAAAGGGCAGAGAATTGAAACTAGACCCATCTGTGGAAGATTAGGCATTTTGCCAATGTACTTTGCTCCAGGCCCTTGAGTTTCAACAAGAATCAGTACTGTCACAACTTGCCTTGTCAATTTGCATTTAGACAGGTAAGTACACTACTATACGTAGCTCTCTTGGTTATTTTTTACTACAAGTCTAGTCATTATCAGGAATTGTAATTGTTGCTGACTCTATAATTAGACCAGACTGTGAGTTCCTTATTCATTAATTCATCCATTAATAATTTGAACCCCATTTGTTTGATCCACATGTTCTCCAAGAATGTTCAGTCAATTAGAGTGTGAGATATTTAAACAAATAATTTTAAAACATAATAGTAAGTGCAATACCAGAGGAAAGTGGAAAAAATTCTACTGTTCTCTAATTTCTCTTCAGTTGGAAACAGGAACTCTTTATAGAGGAGGTGGCATTTCTGCTCAAACTTAAAGAATAAAAAGGAGTTAATTCAATTCCACATTGGGTACTCACTATCTGTTGGGATATATGAATACTGTAGTTGATAAGAAAGATAAGTTGCTTCCTTTATGTGGCTCATTGTCTAATCATGGAGTAACAGACAAAACTGCAATTACAATATATTTTATTAAATGCAGTGATATTAGGAAATCAGCAAACTAATAAAGGAAAAACTGGAGAAGATGAAAAGGATCTTGTCTTATTCATCTTTCTACCGTAGAAATGACATAATTCCTAGTACATGGTTCATACAACAAAATCATATTAAATGAATAGATTGAGCTCTCAAAACCTGTGTTACAAGGTCTAAGATTCATCAACCTAGATAAGGTATGATCAGCTAAGCCAGCGTTAAAAATATCCCTCTCACATTGATCTGAAACAATACAACTACTAGGAGAATTTTCCCTAGAGCTCAGGTTTCCATAATGTAGCCTACAACTCAACAAAATATACTGTCCCTCTGAGTGCACGTGGGGATTGAAAAGGAGAGGATGTGTGAAATGGTAAGAAAAGCCCGGCCAGAAAAGAGAAGCCACTCTAGGTAGTCAAAGAAGAGAGACATTAATACAGGGGATTGAATATATTGGTAATTGGAGAGCTGAAAAGCTAAGCAGGAGATTGTGAAGCCACCCAGACATTAGCAACAGCAGGAAGCTCCTACCGATCCTAAGGATGGAGGGAACAAAGCAGCTGGAGCCTCCTGCTGGAAGGTGGAAACAATTAAGCATACGTGTTGGGAAACAGGACCTCACTGGAAAGTTCTCCACTCAAAGGCAGAGCCATAGAGGAGGAGCAGCACTGCTAGAGACAACACTTGAAGCACAGAGAGATGGAGTGGGGGGAGAAATACTCTGGTTCAGTGACGTGATGAAATCAGGTTCTCCCTTTGCAAATAAAAAATCCCCAATTGGTAGTGTTTGCCGATTTCAGTGGTGTAAATACTTGCAACATGGTTGATTTCAAAGTACCAAGAATTAGCAACCCGCTTGAAAAATGAATGAGTGTTTCACAATCCGTTCTTGCCAGCCAGTACGAGCTAGCTCCAGCATACTGCAGATGCTTCTCTCTTCTCTTCTCCGGGAGCTTCCTTCCCTGAAGCCAGGGGAAAAGGGAGACTGAGAAATATATAAAATATCCGTGGAACCTGGGCGCAGCATTCACAGGGATTTCAATGTTGTGCTCTAAGGAGTTCCATGCACACTTCATTCTTTACGAATGTTGCCCTTGGAATTGTGCACCTTTCTGCTCTGCATGTGCTCAACACAAAAATATTTCTATGTTTTCTGGCTACAGGACCCACTGAAAAATATACAAATAAAAATAAATTTTAAAGGAAAGCTTTGCTCGAGAATCATCTGGTCTTGGCCTTTCAGCTTTGTCAGTAAGGATTCTTCAGGGTTCAGAAAGTATAGGAAGCAGTGATTTTTTTCTGACCACTGTAACTGCTAAAGTGGAATTCCACTTTTATACCCCAAGGAAAACACTTAGATTTTACAGCTACAGCGGCTGTTTAATGGTGTTACATATGGACTGTCAGGGTGCCCACAATTTATGCACTGTATGAAAGGCTTTTCAAATTTAACTCAATCTCAAGTTATTCTTTCCACCAAAAGCAACAAGGGTGTAAAACCATTCTGTCACTGTCACAGCCCGGCAAAAAAATACATTCAATAAGTTGAGACACGATTCATTCTACCTCCAGCCTCTTTAAGGTAAGAGCTTGTCTTTGATTGCTATTTATGCCTATACCAAACATTCCTTCTGGATTTTTCTTTAGACTTTCAATAGTCTATGTCACGTATGTTTGACCTCCCAAGAAGTCTCAAAATATGTGTCAGTGGGATCATTCCTCCTCTTCATTCACTTATTCTAAAATACAAAGAAATTTTGTCTGAAATTAAAGTAGCAATGGATTCAGTTTAGACAAGGGTTTATCTTCAAACAGCTGGGATCTTAAAACAAGTACTACCATTGATTTTGTTTTTAATAGCCATCATTTTCCCCAAAATTCCCCTGGGAAAGGATGAAAGGGGTTGAGGTTTTCCACTTACATTAGATTGAGCAGTTCAATTCAGCTCTGTTTTTATGTCCTGGAGCTACCTTGGGGATTATTTTTATGCTATCCTAAAATGCTCACTATTAAAACAACAGGTTAGTTTTTTCACATTATCATAGGCATACTACGTTCAATAAATACTTATTAATGTTGCTCTCTTAGAGGAATCTCAGCGTGTAAAAGAAAAAAAAAAAATAGGTATACAAAGAGTTTTCTAAAGCACCAGTTTGGTAGAAGTTGATTGCTATGGGATCTGAACATCCCATGCATGACTAACAAATACAGTACTCACAACTCCATAACAGATATTGGGAAAGCTGAGCAAAAAGAACCTTCTGGAAACATAGGAGCTGGAGGTGGATAATATATTATTAGATTGCAATATCTGTAAATCTAGTAGTTTAAAATAATCAAAAGATATGAAATGTTAACCTTTGCTTTAGTCTTAAAAGCCAATCATCTGAGACTTTTTTGGAAGAGGACTTAATGATTTAGATGTTCTGATATAAGGTGTCCTCACAAGACCTGCACCTCTGTTTTCTGTTTTAAATACATTTTTTCTACCTAATGAACCACTATAGTTCCCAAATTGTACGTCAAATGTCCAGAATAGACGTTTGTTGAGGAGGGGTGTGTGTGTGTGTGTGCGCGCGCACGTGCACACACTCCTCCACTTTTTAGGTAATGTACATGGCATTGCTCATTTGCTTTTTTCCCCTCTAGGAATTCTTTAATTTTGGATGTTCTGTTGCAAGCTTTCCCAGGAATTTTCTATGAAACCCTAAACAGTTAACTTAATGTGCTTACATTATAGCTAATTTATTTACAAAAGGGAAAAATAATGACGTAAATCACAATGTTACTTAGAGAAATTAGCAAGGAAATTATTTTCCAGCAATCTTAAGAAAGCAAACCAAATTAGTGTCCATTCAGAGTTTTTCTGAAACTCTCAGATCATTTAACTCTCCAGAGCCACTAAGTCCTGACTTAATCAACTGATAGAACTAAAGTAACTTTAAAAGTGATTTACTCCCATAATTTATGTAGCTTGTATACTGAAAGCATTAGACCAATCATCAAGTAGCTAAATGATTATTGTTAAGAGTGTGTTATGGAGAGTATGTATGTTTGTTATGCAGCACATGACAAATACAATTATCAAAAAAGATTGTATACCCATCCATGACATTTCATTTTTATTTAAATTATGTATATTCCCTGTTGTATTTTTTCTATTGTTGTTTTTTCCCATAAAAGAATCACATTTGTATGCAGTTTCAATTACTATTGGAGTTATTCTGAAATTTAATTCTAAACATGTGCAAATAATATTACAACCATCATTTATCGAATTAAAACAGCTTTTCTGATATATGACATCTCACAAATCTCCACTGCAAAGAAATTCCTACAAGTGCAACACGGTCAAAATTCAAGTAAAATGTTGTATTTCTTTCAGGTTAACAGCTTTACTATTATTCTCATTCTACATCACTGTTTTCAGTGGGAATTTTTAATATGCTTAATCATACATTCACATTTTTCTCAGGGTTTCCTATTTTATGTGTGTGCATGTGTTCTTTTTTAATAAACAATTCACAATGCCAAACAGTAATTAAACCTCAGATACTTACGTGAACGCATAGGTTGGGAATTATTTTCCAAGGACTGGTGGAGCAGTTTCCCAGCAGAGTTTGATCTATTATTTGCTGTTAATGAATAAGCAGTGCAACAAAATAAAAAAAAATTAAAATATGTATGTTGAAATAAGTTGCCATTTAAAGTCCAAATCCTTCTTTGTAAAAAGCTAACTTCTAATTTGTATAGAAATCTGTAGAATCCCAGAGGCTATGTGAAAATCCCCACAGTGCTTTCTGAAAAAGAGACTTAAGCATAGCAATTATTGCATTGTTTGTGGTTACGGTACTGTTAACCTCTCTTTGATGTATCCTTAGGCACAGAAATAAAATTGACATTACCAAGATTTTAATGTTTTTTTTTCCTTTCTTACCTAACATCTTTGCGTTGATAACTTTATAGTATGGGGACTATAGTTTTTTTGTTTTTAATAGTAGAGAAAAGGGGTAATATTAAGCATATTTAACAACCCATTCAATATGGATAATGCTTAATCAGAATGATGCCAAAACACAGCAGCAACCAATAAAAATGGATCCTGTCTGTAAACAACTCATACAAACCAGCTGAGTATCAGCCGTGGCACAGGTTCACGGTGTCAAAGAAATTTCCAGAAACCCAAAATGTTTCAGTTCTCTATTCCTTATGTCATTACCTCTAGGTGCTCTCCTGATCTCTGGTGTTCAAAAAGCTAGGCAAAATATACATACATACAAAGTTTTAAAAGTATCAAAGAGGCAAGAAGACCAATAAAGAGTTACTAGGCCCAAAAGGAAGGGAAATTGAGGACTAGGGAGAAAGCTGGTTTAGAATCTGCCTTTGTCCTGAGGGGATTTATTGATCCAGAAAAATTAGAATATTCTGTCAGCACAAGAAAGGTGGGACAGAAATCAAAGCCTGGCATGTATAAGGTGGGGAGCTGAACAGGAAACCCAGCTGAATGGACAATACTCTTTTGTGTGTGTGTGTGTGTGTGTGAGGAAGACTAGCCCTGAGCTAGCATCTGTTGCCAATCCTCCTCATTTTATTGAGGAAGACTGGCCCTGGGCTACCATCCGTGCCCATCTTCCTCTACTTTATATGGGACGCCGCCACAGCATGGGTTGACAAGCAGTGCATCGGTCCACACCCAGAGTTCTGAATCTGCAAACCCCAGGCCGCCAAAGTGGAGCATGCAAACTTAACCACTATGCCACCGGGCCGGCCCCTGGACAATAGGATGAAGTATATCCTACATGGATCTATATTAAGATTTTAATCTTCTGTGCTATCCAGGAAAATTTTTTAAACCTTGAAAATGATTAAGGTAGTACTGGAAGTTTTGACCACAGTCTCCTAGCAAGAACAAATGTCAATCCTCCCTGGAGAAAAGAATTTCCATTATAGACTGCAATTTATTTCTGAAAAGATTTTTATCAAATACATTGTGCAGCACACAGCTAATGAGGATGAGTCACACAAGGATAGTAGACCTCATGAGCAAGAACCAGCAAAAATAAAAAACAACAGTAACAAATCTGCATAGAATTCAGATTTTTTAAATACTCAATATAGATTGTACAATAACTATACATCTATATTTAAAGAATTAAGACACTGACTATAAAACCATAATCTATAAAATGTGACATAGAAGATTTGAAAACAAAATACATTTTTTAGAATAAAATATATTAAATAGGTAACAATGGGCACATTTTAAAGGGAAACTAGATACAGATAAAGAGAGAATTACTGAATTGAAAGATGGCTTAGAAGAAAATTCTGAGTGCTACACAAAGAGACAAAAATATTGAAAATACAGACGGAAGGTGAAAGAGAGACAGACTACTGAGAGAAAGTCAAATATAACTTTAATCAAAACGCAGAAGGAGAAGAGAATGAGGAACAAATACAGGCTTTATTCAGGAGAAAATAGCTGAAAATTTTTAAAAACCAATTACATCAACATGCAAGAGGCTTCAAGAAATCCCAAGCAGATTAAGTAAAATTAAATGGTAGATTTAAATCCTAATGCATTATTAATTATATTAAAGATAAATTTACTAAATATTTTAGTTGAGTCATAGATAGACAAAACCAGATTATGAAAAAGATACATATAAAACATAAGGATACTGAAAGTAAAAGGATAGAAAAAGAGATGTCATGAAATCCTAATGAAACAAAAGCTGAAATCATATCAGACAAGATAGAGCTTAAGGAGAAACACTGGTAGAATTAAAAGTCACTTCATAATAATGAACAGTTCAGTTAACTAGGAAGATACCACGATTTTAGATTTGCATGAGTAATAGTAAGGCCTCAAAATATATCAACCAAAATTTTAGAAAAATCCAACATAATTATGTAGATAATTTTAATACACCTGTCTCAATAACTGATAGTAAAATCAGACAAAAAAGCAGCAATTATATAGAAAATTTGAACAAAATAATTAGCAATGTGTACATTAGGAACATAGCTAAAAATCAACCATGTACTAGGTCATAAAACAAGTATCAACAAATATCTAAGGACTGAAAATCACAGAGTATGTTCTCTGGCCACAGTTCAATTAAGCTAGAAATTGGCTAAAAACAATAAATAAAATAAAATATCTTTTTAAGTTAAAAAAATAGCAGAAACTGCTGATAACTTTAGAAATTAGGAAATATACTTTTAACTAACTTAATGGGTAAAAAGGAAATCATAATGGAAATTAGAAAACATTTTAAACTGAAAAATAAAAACCGCAGGCCTTGACTCAGCATTTTTTATTTGTCACAATGGCATTCACTCTTTTCTAAAAATCTCTCACTTTCCCTGATGTTTCAGTATCTCCAAGTAATGGAGAGTATGTTATCTTAGATGATACACTCTGTACCCTTCTCTTCTCACATCTAAGAAAATCCCTAAATTTTGTATGTCCATCTTTTAAGCAACCCTTAAATCTGCCCACTTCTCTTCATTCCCACTTTGGTTTTTCCATTTCAGGCCACCAACACCATCACTTCTCTCTTGGATTACTGCAACAGCTTCCTATATGGTCTCTGTTGCCCTGTGTTGTCCATTGCCAAACAGAGTAATATTTATATAATCAGAGTGAGATTTCTAAAATGAAAACCTAACCATGTCACTTCCCTGCTTTTCAAAGACAAGAAAAGCAGAGGAAAAAAAGAACAAAAAAGCTTGTTGACATCTCATTTCCCAGGTGACATAGGACATCTTTAACCTGTCTTCAAAGATTTTAGGAATGCCCCTCAATCCATTGACCTCTGCACCTTCATCTCTCACAATTATCTTCCTTAAACTCTGAGCTTTAGCCATCAAATATTTAAATTTATCTTAATACAGCATGATTTCTCTTTCCTCTGAGCGCTTGTATTTTCTGTTCTGACAGCAACACTCTTCTCCCACATATCCCTTTTCACTTGACTAATACTTACTAATCCTTGAAATCTTAGTTTATACTTACTGTGTTTGAGAATCCTTCCTTTACCTACTAAGCCTGGGTTAGGTGTCTTTCCTATAAGTTCTCATAAGGTACTCTAACATGCTCTATCATAGCACTTCATAAACCATGTGTTGAAAATATGTTCTTACCGGTCTATATTGGCCCACTCAACTGTAATCTCAAAAAGGTCAAGATTGTATCAAGCTAACATTATAATCCCAGTACCTAGCACTATATAAAAAGATTGGATCAAAAGTAAAATCTAGCTATATTATATTTGAAAATACATATAAATGCTCAAATTTTTCAATTAACAGCAAAAACTCTCAGATTAGTTTTTCAGATTGTACAATTTTTATTGACCTTTGTCCAATTCACTGAATCTTCCTTCTGCTATCTCAGATCTACTATTCATCTCCTCTAGTAAATTATTAAATCTGTTCTAGGAAATTTTCAATTAAAAAAATAGTGCATTATGACCAAGTAAGTTTCATTTTAGTAATGCAAGAGAGTTTCAGTATTACAAAATCAAGTGACATCATTTATTACATAAAAAATTAAAGTAAAACTGATAACATCAATAAATACTGAAAAGACATTTGATAAAATTGAATGATTAACACGGTTGAAATCTGTTATAAGAAGATGGAAACTAAATATAATGAGGACTACTGAAAACCAAGAGCAAATAGTACTCTAAATAGTATAACATTAAAGGATTTCTTATTTTGTCTATCCCATCAGTAGTCAGTACTATTGTGAATGTTCTAGCAAATGCAGTAAGAAAAGGATCATCACAAATATTGCCAAAAGAGATAAAATATTGTCTTTTTGCTGATAGTGTATTGTTCATACAGAAAACCTGCAAGACTCCAGTTAAAACACAAAACAAACAAAAAAGTCCTCCTAGAATTAACAAGAGAATAAGGTAACTACATCGTGTACTATCACAAACTATACAAAAATTGTCAATAGTTTTTCCTCTACATGAACAATAAACATAGAAATGGAAATGAGAAAAATATTTTATTCACCATACCAAAACCATAGAATATTTGGGACTGCATTTATTGAGAAATAACAGATTGTTATGAAGAAAATTACAGAATCTTTTTATAAGATTTTAAAACTAAATTATTAAACTAAAAAATCCTTTTTAAAGGACAAAACAGAAGCTGAATCCAAGGAAAGACCATGTTCTTGGATGAGGACATTTAATATGAATTAAATTCAATTTTCTTAAAATTAATATATATTGAATGCAATTCTAATTAGAATGTTAATATTATTTAGAATTTTGGAATTGGATACAATTATATTCAAATTCATATGGAAAAATGGATGACTGAAAATGCCAAAAAAGTTATGAGAAAAAAACACGTCAGGGGACTAGCTCCACCAGAGACCATAACATGCTATAAAACCACTAAAAATATCAATATTGTATTCAAAATAAATCAGTACAAAATAATAGAAAACTATACAATAGTTCTCCTATGTATGATAATGTAATATATGTCAAAGGCAGATTTCAATTCAATGCCTTATCTAATCTAATAACATGCTGCTTTTATAACTGTCTAAACATCTGGAAGAAAAGAAACTTGAATCTTTATCTCAGCATGTGAAAAAATAAATGCCAGATGGATTAAATGAAAAAAAAATTAAGTTTTAAAATCAAAGGTTTCTAGAAGACAGTAACAACAAAGCAAGGCTTGGAGACACCATCTTAATTAAGACAAAACCCAGAAGTTATAAAAAAATTAGGCATATTTAACCCTAAATAATGTGAAACATTTGAATACAAGACACATCTGAAACTGTTCCTGACATCTTACTCACCCCAAACCTGCTCCTTCTCCATCCTGCCCCACCTCAGTTGATGCCACCACATTTTTTCATTGCTCAAGGCAAAAGACTTAGAGTCGTCTTTAACTCTTCCCTCACACCCATCTTTAAGCAGCCAGGAAATCCTATCTCCCGTAGCCCTCAGAAAGATCCAACGTCTGGCTTCTGACCATTTCCACTGCTCCCTACCTTGTGTAAACTATCATCAGCTGGGGCTCGCCTTGCTGCAATAGCCACTTCCAGGGATTTCCTGCAGCTCCCCTTATTCCACCATGGTCCTTTCTTATCCAGCACCTGGAATGATCCTTTTAAAACAAAACTCAGATCCCATTATTCTTCTCCTGAAAACTTTGCAATGGTCTCCCATTTATCTCGATATAAAAGCCAAAGTCCTTCCAGTACCCCCACCTGGCTCCACTCCTGTTATTTCTCTAACCTCATCTCCTACTACTCTCACCCTTGGTTCACCCTGCACAGACCACACTAGTCCCCTTGCTGTTCCTCCAACACACCAAGCCTTCATATTGCTGTTTCTCCTGCCTGGAATGGTCTTCCCCTGCTATCCACCTAATTTACTCCCTCTAATCCTTTATGATTGCTCACCGTTACCTTCTCAGGGAAGCCCACCACCCTATTTAAAATGGCAACCACCTCCCAGCTCCCCATTCCCTGCTCTATTTTTTTTTTCTTTTTCACTTTTCTCTTTTCCCTAGAATTTACCACCTTTTACATGCTCTATAATTTATTTATTTATTATGTTAATTGTTTTTGTCTGCCTCCCCCTCTCCTTCCACTGAAATGTAAGCTCCTTTAGGTCAAGGATCTTGGTCTATTTTATAGACTGATGCCCCTAGAATTGTAGAATAGGATCTGCCACAACATGGGAGCTCAATAAATATTTTTGAATGGACGAACAAATAAATGCATGCTGTGCAGTATCATAATAAAAGTCAATGGGCAATAAATTAAGAAAATATATTGGCAGTATAGATCAAGTAAACTGAGATTTATGTGTTTTGACTTATAATGCCATAAATATATGTTTTTATATTTAGTTAGCTATATCTGTTTAGGGAGAGAGAGAGAAGGAGAAAAAACCAATATGGTGGTATGTGATTACTATTTCTGTTACATTTCTCTTTTGCTTTCTTTCAATTTTCTTTCACTAGCATGTAACTTTTATAATCAGGGGAATAGAAATATTAACTCTCAAAAATAACTCATTTGAATATCACCTCCATTAGCAATGCTTATCTGATTTACTCAGTCTGATTGAAATTCCCATTTTCTCCAACCTATAGCATACCTCTAGATATTTAAACCACAGCTGTGGGCTTATTGGTCTAGCCCTTATAGACTGTTAGCTTGTTGAGGAATGGGGTCTTGCCTTACGTTTGTAGGTCTTTGCTATTCTCTGCAGGACTTCATTACATAAGCAAGTCTCTGTCTCTTTTTTTTCTTTTTTTTTTGGTGAGGAAGATTAGCCCTGAGCTAACATATGTTGCCAATCCTCCTCCTTTTTGCTAAGGAAGACTGGCCCTGGGCTAACATCCGTGCCCATCTTCCTCTACTTTATATGGGGTGCTGCCACAGCATGGCTTGACAAGCGGTGCATCAGTCTGCACCCAGAATCTGAAGCTGCAAACCCCAGGCCACCAAAGCAGAGCGTGTGAACTTAACCACTGTGCCACTGGGCCAGCCCTAAGTCTGTCTTCTGATAATATGCTTTCAATTCTCCAGCAGGTGAGCCAGTGCTCTTTTGGAGCTTGTTTATTTTGTTTTGTTTTGTTTTTTGCTATACCACTTGTGGAAATTAATAAAAGAAACCTTAACTAAATTGGAGTTGGGAAGGTCTGCAGGAGGGGCTCTCATGCCCCATCACACATTGTCAATTACACCAAACAGGAAGAGATGGAGGCTTGCATCTTTGACAGGAAGTAAAACTACTTTACTACCGAAGGAAGATTTCTCTCCCCACCCAGCAACAGCTCAGTCAATGAGAAGCCATTGCCCCCCTGAACTGCTACTTTCCCCCACTGGACTTTCATTTAGAACAGCCCCTCCCCACTCCCCCCTTTTTCTCTATAAAGGCAGTTCCCCTCCTTTGTTTTCTAGATTTGCCCATGGTTTGCCATAGCATGCACATCTCTAATTGCAATTCTTCTGGCTATTCCCAAATAAACTCATTTGAGATAAAATAACAGGCAAATTTGCTTTTCAAGTTGACACACAATAAAAAATATTTATCTTTATATACCCAAACTCTGATCCTTGTGTTGCTCATGAAATCCCATATTTTCATATCTTCCCATTATGGCATAAATGAGCTCATATGGATATTTTTTGTGTCGCTCAAATAAATCTATAATTGTAACAATTTAAATTTTATAGCAAAAGCAATACATATTCATTGTAGGGAGAAAAGCAAACACTTTGAAGAGAAAAATCACTGTTAATATTTTTGTATATGTTCCTCCACATTTTTTCTTTCACACAATTAAATAAATATTAATGTGTTTATTTGGTTAGTTATTGCAAAGTTGGAATCATAAACCAAATCTTCCTATTAACAACATTTAATAGTACATTTTCCCATGTCAATTAAAACATTTTTACAATATAATTTTCATGGCTCTATAGTATTCCATATGAGGTTAACATTAATGTTTTGTCTATGTTTTTACTTTTCTGAACAATGTGGTTTTGTATATTCTTGCAGCTAACTCCTTGTATCCATATTTTGAATTTTTTCTTTATGATAATTTCCTTGAAATGAAATTATTGATTCCAGTGAGCAGGGATGTTTTAAATCTTTTTCCTAATAAATAGCTTGATTATTAAAAGTATTACATCCTCTGACTAATGCCCTCATTTTCAGCTCTGGTAGAAAATACTGGTGACTTTTCAATACCTTTGTGAGCTAATTGGCAATACATAAAAAATTTTCATGTTTAGATTCTCCTTAGAATGAGCAATACAAAGTCGCCTTTTAAATCACTCAAAATCTAGTCAGAGCAAGTCAGAAAACATCACAAATAGTTTCAACAATTAAGTATGATCTGTTGATATGTAAGAGGTGGTAGGTCCACATTATGAAGAGCTTTGAAATAAATCACAATTATATGGTGCTGTAAATGTATCCACGAAGTGTAGGAGCACAAGGAGGCACCTAATTATACAGGAAAATGCAATCGAATCCCAAGAAGGAGCCTAAGCCCCAGAACCTGTCCCAACTTGAGCCATTATGTTCTATAAACCCAGGGGCTCTACAGTGGTTTCACTGTTTTTCAGACTTTCCACAAATTTGCCCCAGTTTTTACTTCACATCTCTCTCCTTAATGTCCAACCTGTATGTTGCTCTCTGTCATATTATCATCATTAAATTTTCTTTATACACTTTCTTGGTTTCTTTCAGACCATCTGTCACCTAGGTGGCCCACTCACTTGCATCAGTCAAACTCTGCCGAAAAACATCATTCAAAAGTTGACACTTAACTCTAAGACACCTCTGTGATTAAGACACAAGCGAGGGTTCGCAGAAGAGTCCAGCTCTCAACCAATTTCCTCCTTCAAAAGACTACAATTAAACAAAACTCTTTCCTCTGACCTATCACCAGAAAGCTTAACCTTTAAAAGCTTCACAAACGTGTAGAAGACACAGAAAACATAGAACTGTATGTTTGTCCCTTTTTTTTTAGCCAGTGTGAAAAGCTATAGACTGGGACACATCAGGTTTTAATCTGGGAAGGGGGTGTAGCTGTATGTTGCCCACGGTCAAATATTTCCAAGGAATCAATGGATATTATTTCCGTATATTATTTCCTAAGAGCCTATAAGGGTTTTGCGGGTGGTGATAGAGTTAGAGGACCAAGAGCATTTAGTCATGTAAATCTATCTCCTAACTCCATTTTCTCCATCCCTTTTCATTATAATATCACAGAGATATAGCCAGTAGCAAAGACTCAACCCTGGGACGTCCTCCAACTTGTCTGGCAACCTTTTTCTTTTGCACCTTTTTCTTTGGGTCACTTTTGTTGTCTATTTAATTCCTAGTAAAGGTCAAAAATCAAGTTACAGAAGACTGTTACTTTCTACATGGCAATAAAACTTTTCAAGTATCATCTGCTGTGATTTTTATTCCTAGTACTGTTTGCTGACCCATGGACTTTCCAATAAGATTGAAGTATCCATTTCTTTAGACTAATGGTAGAAGCCAACTAAATTTAAAAAATAAACAAATAAATAAATGTTTATGCGTGAGACTTCCATATACACTTTAACAACCTATTGCTGTTATAACAGTGTGATACAAAGCACTTTGATTTACAAGAACCAGACACCTTAGAGAGAGAGTGTGTTGGATTTTGAATTCTAAGAAAGTTTTGTTAGGAAAGCAATTGTAGTTTTATGCAGTAGAAAGTCAACCAAAATAAAACTTCAGAGTGTTTTTGTTTTGCCACACAGGAAGATAAAATCCTTTCCTGTGATTTTTTTTTTTTTTCTTTTAGAAATTTTGAGGGAGAAGGAGAGGAAAAAGAGAGATTTAGCTATAGGCGTGAATCCCAGATATGAAACTCCTACAGAGGAAAAGATCTTTAGTGGGTCGGGAGGTTCTACAAAGAAATGCAAATCAAAATCACCTAAGTAGTTTGAGGATACAAGGACAGAAGGCAATTTTGCTCCATTTTTCAATAGAACTTTGGGAGGAAGCAGACTATTCGCAGAGAGCTGACTTTGAGTAGTAGGATGCTACAGAGAGGATGTATAGGTAGGCATCCAAAATCTGAAGTCCACATAAGAGATGTAGTTTCCACAGTGTCAAGGAAGGTCGAGAAGGAGGAAGGGGCATTGGTGTGGCAATCACCAAGCATTGACCACAGCAAGAGACGAGAACAGAGAAAACACCAGCCATATATACTTCAGCAGCAGAAGCGGCTAAAACAGAGTCTGACTCTCAAAGACCAAGCCAGACAAGCTCACCTCAAACAGAGTTGTTGACAACCAGAGAAGAACAAGAGCTCTGGTCTTCAAAATAATTTGTGTATCATCCCCTAAAAGAATTTTTTTTTTCTGCTGGGAAAGATTCATCCTGAGCTAACATTTGTTGCCAATCTTTCTCTCTTTTTTTTCCTCTTCCCCAAAGCCCCAGTAGCTAGTTGTAAGTCCTTCTAGTTCTCTATGTGAGCCCCTGCCACAGCATGGCTACTGACAGATGAGTGGTGTAGGTCTGCACCTGGGAACCGAACCCGGGCCACCAAACTGGAGCATGCTGAACGTTAACCACTGGGCCATCAGGGCTGGCTCCCCTAAAAGAATTTTTAAAGGCTATTTATGCTCTTGCTCATTGTTTAAATTGTCATCTATAATTTTTCATCCTACTTTTAAATTGTTGTAAAATATGTCAGTTCTATTATATTATATATATATTGAATTTTAAAATAAACCTGTTACATCAGTCTTTTAAATGTGTCCAATGAAATCTAAATATAATACAGCTTTGATATCTGCCATCGTCTGTTAAAAAATTACATGAACTAGCTAGCTCTTCTTTATCAGTCAGAAACTTTAGAACAAAATATTCTTTTTTCAACTTCTATTTTCATTTCAATTTCACTATAGAATATAATTGAAGTAATACAATATTATGCTTGAAAGTATTTTATTAATCAACATATCATGTGCCACTATAACAAAAATATGCATATAAATTGAAATTCCACTCTTTATTTGATTTTCTGAGATCATGAAGCTCTAAGTTAAAAAATAGAAAAAAGTGTTATCAATAGGAGCCCAGGTAAATCATGATATAACCATATGAAGGAATATTATGCAGCTTGAAAATCAACGACTCTCTGTCTCTACATACTAATATAGAGCATATCCCACCTATAGAGGAATGTCAAGCGAAAAACAAGGAGGAGAATAATGTGTTAAAAGGGAAAGTAAAATAAGTATTTATATGCATGTTTGACTTCTTAAGCAAAAAAAACTTCTAAAATATCATTGAGAAAATATAAACAGTCATAACCAATGGTGGGGGTAGAACTGGATACTTGGAAGATGAGGCAAGGGTGGGAGAAGAATGTTCACTAAATAATTAATCCTGGGTTTTGAACCATTTACTATTTTACATACATGCATTTGTGTATGTGTGTGTGTGTGTGTGTGTAATTATTACTAATACACCATGGCAAAACGTTACTAATATACCATGTAATATTTCAAAACATGAAATATTTTAAATTTTGATAAATAATTAATAACCATAAAAATACATTTCAATGAAAATGCATCACTCAATGAGATAAGGGGGCTGGATTTTTTCAATTAGATTATGTATATGTGAATAAATATTATTTATCACTACAATGTAACTGGAATAATTCTATCCTTACCCTATTTTTCATGGTATAGTTTATTTGCTGAGAAACTTTCTATACAATACAACAAGTAGATGGGAGAAGAAATTCTGTGTGGCTATTTCACTCAGTTTTCTTTTTTACTCTCTTTCCAAGTTTTGTGCCAACAATCCTATAGTGAACTGTCATAAAAATTAATTTTAACTATTTATCAGATGATAACTGAATTAACTCCTCCTTTTACTTTGTTTAAAGCAAATAGCTGGACAACATCTAATTTACAAAATGATTTGTTACCTGGTTATTAGAGTCATTAACTGCTTCAATTTTGTAGAAGCATATAAAAATGCTGTAAAAAGTCATCAAAAGACTATTAGTGGTACTTGGTAATCTTTTACTTAGAGGCACCTTATTTAACACTAAGAAAGGGTGGAGAAAATAAAGTCATTGTTAACATCAATAACTTTGTCACCATAACATTTTTAATTAAACAGTTTCATCTTTTCACATTTTCAGTAAATATTCTTTAAAACCTTGGAGCTGCAGATTTCGTTTATTTAAAATTTACTTAAATATCTGCCATATAATCTTATTGGAAAGGCTAATATTTATTATCAGATTCATTAGTCCAATATTTACTTTCTGCTGAAAAATGTCTAACTTATTTCCATTCAGACAAGCATATACTTTCTCATAACAATGATCCACTCCTAATTCTAGAATAGATAGATAAGGCAGAGAGCCTTGCCAGGAATTTGTCATCTAGATTAAGTCAGTCACATAGCACTAAGTATTTCTTACCAAAGCTTTCTTTGTGTTACTTTTACTGTATTCTCATTCAGAAGCAATGCATTCTTTGACAGTGGTCAAGGAATGGAACAGACAGAGCTTTGAATCAATAAAAAATCATCACTCCTACTGTCTCTCCTTGTGCTTTCTTAATTCAGAGCATCCCAATATAGACCAAAGTACATTGTTTCTCATATCATTCTTCACCCTTGAAACACACAAGTATAAGAGAAAGAAATCTAGGACACTCTGCCTCAGGTTTTGTTGTTTCGTATAAAGGAGGTTTCATTGACGTTATACAAACTGTCCATTTGCTCTTGGCCCCTAGATCTTTTTACACCCAGGAGCAAAGTACGGAATAAGATTCAGGATCCTTCCTCTTTGTAAAGTAGGGGAAGGGCCACTGTGAAAGGAGAGGCGGAAAAGGCTGCTACAACTGCAGGAGAGTTCTCAGATAAGCTTTAGCAAAGAGAACATAGATGAAAGATGAAACACTAGAAATTGGTTCCCTTAAAACTTTCCTTTTTGAGCCTGCCTCTTGGAAAGTCTTCATGTGCCCCAAATGGAACATGTCTGGGGGACATATCCCCAGTTTACAGCCCACTGCACCAGAGAACAGCAAGACACCAGAGAACTAATTCTACCCGAGATCATGATGGTATGTAAGCTTCCTTTTGTCTTGGGAAGAAAGGAAAGGAAGAAAAGGGAAAAAAAACGAATATTTACTCAAAATTAAGTTATTTTGGGAGAGACCAAATTCTAAAATGGATGACACTGTGTTTCCTCAGTGGCTAGATTAAGTTGTGTTTTGTTAACAACAGTAGAAATGGATTTTAAGCACACGAGCAAGTTGAGTCAAGTTTTATTTCTGCATATTCAAGTCATCGTGGGTAAAATTATCCCTATTACAGTACAGGTCAGAAATGGATTTGAAGATGAATTTTACTCAAGACAATTATTCCTAGAAGACGGGGAGATGGATTTCAACTATTTTTAATAGCAGAGCTTTTTTTATTTCCCTAAGAAAATAAGACACTCAAAACACACACACAGCTATAAAAAGAAAGGTGTTCTGGTTGAAGCCTGAGTTGGAAGTCTAGATCCTCACCCATCTTGCCTTCTCTTTGTGCCTCAGATCTGCTCCTGAGCCTCCTTCACAGAGACTTTAGGTTCCACAGGACACGTGTAAAACGTTGAGCTATCCTGATCTTTTTATGGACCTTGAAATCAAATTTGCAGCAAAGTCAACATTTGGAACAAAGCTGAGAACCTCAAAAATTTTTTAAAATGTTTTCTGAAGTAACCAATTCTGCACTAAAAGAGTTAGGGCATCAGCTAGCCTGGGTTTGAATCCTACCTCAGGTACTTATGAGTTATATAAATCACTTGAATAATAAATAAATTGGGCAAGTTACTAAACCTACCTGCATCTTAGTTAGGCTGTCTATGATCACCTAGTTTACAGGATTGTTAGAAAAATTAGTGATGACACACGCAAAGCACCTGATACATGCTATGTACCTGATACATAGTAGGGGCTCAGTAAATGACAGCTAAATTGATGAGATTTAATAAAACTCATGAACTTTTAATTGTTATGTTTGGCATGATTCCCTTCTCTGTATCTCTTCGATTCCTCTTCTCTTCAACAAACATACCAAACTTCTTTTTTTTTTTTTTTTGGTGAGGAAGATTGGCCTGAGCTAAAACCTGTTGCCAATCTTCCTCTTTTTGCTTGAGGAAGATTGTCCCCGAGGTAACATCTGTGCCAATCTTCCTCTATTTTGTATGTGGGACACCACCACAGCATGGCTTGATGAGTGGTGTGTAAGTCCACACCCGGGATCTGAACCCGCAAACCCCAGGCCTCCAAAGTGGAGCAAGTGAACTTAACCACTACGCCACTGGGCCAGCCCCCATACCAAACTTCTTAAAGCTTATTTGACTGCCTTATCTTTGGGAGAGAGGGAGAAAACAACATGTAAATTCATATTTTTTAATATCCAGATAGAAAAAATAATCCTAGGGCAGATGATGTAGGTCCAGAGAGAGAGGAGTGTTGAATCATTTTTACACACTTCTAACACTGCATCTCATATCTCAGAGCCCGGTGAGGTCTAAGTTCCAAATGAGAAAGGGAAGGATGGAAGGAAGGGGTGTATTCTGATAGTCTGGAAAGAAAAACTATTATAATATACGACAGAGGGTCATCATAATGTTTCAAATTACCAACAAATGATTAAACTATCTTCAACATTTTGTATTTAAGAAATAAAGTAAGTCACCTTAGAAATGCCACAATCAAAAGTATTTCATTTTTAAAAACTTTGGCACTTAAAGCATTTGGTTTCCTTTCTTCAAAAAAATCCATTTATGGGCATTACACATTCACTCAAAAGTGATACAAGGTACTGTAGCATAGTGCTGAAAAGCTGATGTCCTGTAGGCACATGGCGTCATTTCAAATGCGGTCAGAGTAGCTGAGTTCAAATTCTTCCTATACTCATCCTTAAGTATGTAACTTTATGGCAAGTTACTTTTAACCCCACTAAGACTCACTTTACCAATCTACACAATGGAATTGACAATGACAAATAATTCACAGTTTTGTTGTGGGAAATGAGTGACATAATCCAGATAAAATGTTTAGTACAGTTCCTAGAACATAGTAAGGACTTAGCAAATACAGGACATTGTACTGCTACTGTACTGCAGTGGTAGTGGTAGAAATAGTACTAGCATTAGTACTACTAGCATGAGTATTAATACTGATAGTATTAGTATTATGTGTAGGTATTTCAGTTTCAAACATTTCAGATATTTCATTACTGGTTCCCCAACTACATTACAATTTTCTTCCTAACGGGGTTCATTTATCACTTTTTAAAAATCTGCCACAATCCCTAGAACAGTTCTGGACTTGTAGCAGACACCTACTAAATATTTCTTGATTGATTGATATAATATATGCATTATAGTTGGATGAATATGAATTCATTTGCATTTCAACTCAACGACTTAAAAAAAAAACCCAGCTTCACATTTGGTATCTCCGTTTACTCAACTCTATGTTGAGTTGCAAAAGAGAGTTGCAAACAGCTAATTAGGGATACTACGGGACTGTTTGAGTTTTAGCAGACTATAATCTGTAGATTTTAATGCAACCAACTGCCTAATTCATCTACATTGGTTCACATGCCAGGAAAATATATGCAAATTGAAGAATATTATTTGGTTAAGGAAAATCAGAGGACTGGCCTTGCCTAATTATGACTTTGGGAGTCAAAAATTTAGCTTAGAGAAATGGTTTTATTGATGCTTTCATTTATTACTAAGCTTTGTTTATGTCATAAATACTAAAAAAACAGTATTTTGCCCCCAGGGATATTCACAGGTATAGCATTAGCCAAGTAAACATGTCATTACTTGTGGTAATGTGTTCAACGTTTTTCAAAGTAATATGGAACAAACACATTTCAGTTAAAAATAAATTTGAAGTCTGATGTCCATGCAAATACTATTTTTAACACACAAATTTTCAACAGAGTACTGTGAAATAATTCAGAAGAGGCAATCAGTATAGGTTTACTGAATTAATTTTTTTTTGCTTTTCATTTCTACTCAATACAAGTAAAATTAGATAGGTCTCTAATTTTAAACAAAATGAGACAATATGAAATAATACACCTCATATTATTGAGTTATATATAGTTTACATAAAACTATGGTGTATAGTTTCGTTTTTTGTTTTGTTCTGTTTTTGGACTGACCAGATGTAACTAGTCTACTTAAATCCATGTAAATTATCTCTCAAAATCTCTTGGTGTATTCAATTGCACTAAACAACATTATAGTGTAAAATTGTGTAAATTCAATAGATGGTATAGATATTAGATGATAGATGGATAAATAGATAGATAGATAGAATAGTTAATAGAGTGATAGAGACAGACTTCAATCATTAATGTAATTATTATTTGTAATAACCCACTTCCTCATGTCCTCTCTTCTCCACTCCACAGCCATTCATTTTCCTTTATCTTCTGAATACACTGGGAGGCAATAAATCATCAGGTATATAAATACAGATTTTGATTATGTTAATTTTATGATAGAGAAAATAGCCCCAGGAAAACTAGATTAGATTTTTTTTTTAAAGAAAAGGGCAAAGAGTAGAAAGGAAATTGATAGAGAAATCAGAAAGATAAGTGTGAAAAGAACTAGAACTTGTTTTTGACAAGCCAGAGTGGATGATTCGATACAGTGGCAGACATTATTTGCTGCCATTCTAATATCTATTCTTCTCTTCCTTACTTGATTCTGTTTATGTCAATAATATTCCTCGCCTCCCCCCAAGAAAACAACAACTAAATCTCAAAGTCTTCCTTTCAGCTAGGAAAAGCCAAGTCCTGATCAATGAGATGTCAGTGGAAGGGGATGGCTTAAGCAGGGAGGAGCTGCTAGGAAGGAAACATCACAAAGGGAGAGACTCAATTGATATGTCCCATTTGCCCTTTGACTTTCTCATTCTCCTCCTAGAATTATGCTAGAGAGTATGATGTTGGAGGCACAGCAACCATCTTGTCACCACAAAGTGGTAAGCATTAAGATGAAAGTTGGGGCCAGCCCGGTGGCATAGCAGTTATGTTCGTGTGCTCTGCTTCAGTGGCCTGGGATTCGCTGGTTCAGATCCTGGGCACAGACCTACTCACCACTCATCAACCCATGCTGAGGAGGCATCCCATATAGAAGAGCTACAACTCTACAACTATGATACACAACTATGTACTGGGGCTTTGGGAAGAAATAGAAAAGATGAAAACCACATGAGGAGGTGGGATAATGTCTATTAAAAATCCAAAAAAAAAAAAATAAAAGATTTTAAGCCTCTTTTAAGGAAAAGAGGGGCACCCATCAAGGAGGTTACTTTTGGACTATGTGTCCCTCTACCCCCAAAAAAAGATAGTTCAGAGAAACTTCTGTGAATGGGAGACCAAGAACAATACATTTTAGGCTGTCAAAGGGCTGCACGGAATACAATATAACCTGAGATTATGGGAGTCAATAAGAATCACCCAGAAATGACTTGTTTTCTCTGAAATTGAATAACATACCTGTATAGGTCATGGCTGGTTGCAGAAAACATTATCCACTCTTGCTTATTTAAATAGAAAGAGCTTCATTACAGCCTATTAAATGGTTTATAGAATTTTGGAAAAGCTGAAAAAACAAAACTGAGTTTGAGCTTTCAGAAATGACTTCAGAACTACCTCACAAATTTGAGCCACTTAGAGAACTGCTGCTTCTTCTACGATCAGGAAGCCTGTGTGAGACTGGGAGCCAACTTGCTGTAACTCTACTCAGTTAGTTGTTGGTTTGCAAAAGTAGTTAGATAATGCATTACGAAAGCCCACCCTATAGATAACATCTCTGATGCTTGGGTCACCGTGGTAACGGGCGCTTAAGTTTTTCAGGAACTGAGAGTTGACTCCTTGTCCAGTTGAGGCTGGTTAAGACCACCAGCTCATCAACTGGGCCCGTGTAGATGACTAATAGGTGACCCTTAGATGTCAAGGAGCCCAAAACTCCACCCTCAGATAATGGTAACACTGCCATTTTGTGAACATGCATCCTATGAAGAGCCATGAAGCTTGACTACGCTTGCACAGATCATCAATTACCTCGCTTCTCCTTACCTCCCATCATCTATTCCCACACTTGAAATCGCCCTCTCCCTCCAGCCCATAAATATCCCTAATCCCCATTTTTCAGAGAGGCAAATTTGAGATGGGTTCTCCCATCTCCTCGCTTGGCTGCCTTGTGAATTAAATCCTTTCTCTGCTGCAAACTTGTCCTCTCAGTGATTGACCTAATCATGTGGCAGGTTCTATAACATGTACACCCAGAACCTCGCTGCACTGCCATCATCAGTAGGCTTCCATGGTCAGGAAGCTGCTGCTAGCTCCAGAACCAAACCACCCCTAACATAACCACTAGCAAGAGGGAAGACCCTTACCAGTAGAGGAAGGTACAAATAGAAAAAAAAAAAGTGCTGAATTGGGTATTGAGTGCCAATCCATCACATCCATCAGGGCTGGAGCCAGAGTAAGATAAATGAGGCACGTGGAGACCAAAACTTAAGCAGGCACTCACTTTCAGGGATGTGTAATTGCCCCTGAGTGAGCACTTCCTTAAATTTTGTACCCTAATGTCTCATTAGCTTCAACCTAGCTCCCGCCCTGAAATCCACCACACTAATAGGACAACTGGATTTAGAGTACATGCAAATAGCGGAACTAGGAAGTAAAATTAGAAATGACTAAAGCAGTATAACTATTGTGGGTAGGGGTGGGACGGACACTCTTCTAAATGTTCAATAATTTGTGTTATTGTTCAATATGCTTTTAAGGGAAAAGCTTTGACCACTTTAATTAGTGTTATGGAAGCAACTCAGACTGTGTAGCAAAAGCTACTGATGACCTGCATCTTGTCACCTCAGCCTAACTCTGATTTCAGCTGCAGCTATGATGGATAATTCCATGCAGTCTCAGACTCACTCAGAGCTGAAAGCTTCCCACCTCAAGTATGTACTGCCCCACTTCTTGCCCCAGGACCTTCCCAAAAGCCACAGGAGCCAACAAGGGCAGTCCTCAACCAATCACCCCAGGGACAATCCTCAACCAATGGGGAGAAGCCAGTGGATAAATGTTTCAGCCCAGGGCTTCTCAGCCTACCTGTGATGGAGAACCAGTCCAACCACAGGAACCAATACTTTCACTTTTGAAAAATCACACACTTAAATGTTGCAGCAATGTCAAATTGTTATAAAAGATTCTAAAAGCTTACTCTGACTTCCTGAACTTGTCATGGACTGGTAACAAACATTCTGGGAACAAACACTGGTCTGCAGACAGCACTTTGAAAAGCATTGCTTTCACCTTAGTCTTTCAGGACAGCAATTCTGGAAGCCATTCTGTACGCTTCTCAGGAGATTCTGGCCAAATCAAACTCTGTTTCCCACAGCAGTGACACTATTAAGCCACTCATGTTGATTTCCTCCTCCCCTGCCCTCTCTCTCCCCACTCTCTCACTCCTGCTTCCCGTATCACCCCCACTCCCACTCCAAACAATGACCTGCACAAATAAAACCCTAGTCTCAGACTCTACTTCTTAAGAACCCAAACTAAGACGCTAGAATGTCCTCAGTTCTGGGATCAAGAGAGTAATATGGAGAAAAGTTGTGAAATATAGATAGTGCATTCATACAGAAGGAGGCGCAAAAACTACCAATAGCCCATTCCCAGAGTAATAGGGAAAGGCGTCCTCCTCACTTCTGTCACTCCTGAAATGAAGGAGATAAATTACAGACCCTTCCTGATATCCTCAACTCTCTTCAGAAATAGGAAAGGAAATATGTCTTTTTCATTTGTTAAATCTTATTATTCTCTACTTTTATATGAAGCATTACAGAAAAAATTCTGGTTAGACATGTTTGCTATAGGAATGAAAAGAATCTTGTTAAAAATCTATGGATTCTGTCATTACCTTAAGCAAGTTATTAAACCTCTCTATGATTTAGTTACCTCATCTAGAAAAATGAATTTGATCTTAGAATATATTGATATACATCTTACTAGGATTAAAACAGAGTCCAAGTAGAGCGCCTGGTAAATTACCAAGCACAAATTAGGTATTATTAAATAACTGTTATTTTATCTCTCATTACTTTCCTGTTCACTCGTTTCACTCCGGCCATAACGACCTTCTCTCTATTCCTCAGTGTGCCAAGTTCTTTCTTGGTCCTGTGTGCCTGGAATATTCTGTACTTTCTAACAACCCACATCCTCATTAGTTCTAGGTTAACCCATGTTCATCTTTAAATAAGCATATTTGTGACTTTCTCAAGGAAGCATTTTTGACACCTTAATCTAGATCCACCATTATAGACTCTTGTTCTTCCCTATAATTTTTTCTATAGCACTTATTGCAATTGCAATTTAAAAACTATTTTATCACGTTTTTCTGACTGTCACTCTGTTCTCCATCATGTATATGGAGGGAGGGACCTTGTCCAGTGCATCCCTGTGCCTAAGGCAATGTTTGTCATATAATAGGTACACACAAACATGCACTGTGTAGACACACTCTGTCTCCATTTTATTTGAGGCTACATAATGCCCAGAACAAAGTAATAGGTTGCAAGTAAGCCCACCTTTCAAAGCAATTTGAAAGACCACCAACACAGGACTTGCAGAGGTAGCGGCCAAAGACCAATCTGTGAGCTTTGTCCAACAGCTATATGAAAAGCTCAAACAGGATATTAGAAGAGACTCAGACATAGGATTCTTCCCTCTCACCTTTAACCTCTGAGAAGAGCTTCAAGAACACCACTGGGATGATTAATATGTTATCATATTATTATTATTATCACCCTAGAGTTTAGGATCACATTATCCTGGAGTTCAGGACACATAAGACTGTTGTCTGAAACACACCAGAGAAACTGAATTGTAAGAGGCTATGGCTATCAGCCTGGGCTGTGTTGGCCGGGAAGATGAATGACTATTTCTTGCCAGACTGAAATCATTTTACATTCTTTGCAAGAGGACTTCCTGAAATGATTATGTGACCCTAACCAAAGGGGTAGAGCCTTGATGCACAGGGCAAGATGCCCAATCAGAGGAGATGAGTAATTCATACCACATTTGGGTGAAGGTTCCCAGTGGGAGTTGTCTGCAGAAGCAATGAACATGTTTCCTGAGAGAATAATTCCAGTGGGATTTTTCCTCTCCCTCGCATCTCCTCCCTACCCCTGCCCAATCTCTAATCCTCAGAGAGACAGAAACAGTCTAGTGGTGAGAGGGTGGAACAGGAAAGAGGAAAAGCTAAAATGGGAAACCTCCTTTCCCTCTGCAGGTTCCAGCCTGAAGCAGCTCCTAGTGGAGGAAACAATAATTTCCTATTAAGCTCAGAATTCTAATTTTACATTCGAGTGAAAGCAATAGTTACAAAATTAGACTTTTTGTGTGTGCCTGAAAATGCCAAGAGGATTTTTATTATGTAAAAATGACCAGAAAAGTCACAGATTCATCTCAAAATTTTACTCAAGATATGGGAAAGAATAAGCTCAACACAGTCGGTTTGAACAGACAGTCATAATGGGAGGAAGGGAGAAAAGTTATTTTCTATGGAGTTTCTGTGAAGTTACACTCTATAGAGACATACTCGTTCAACGTAATTGTTACTTCTGAATGAATGAAAAAATGAACATAAATAGTCCTATTATCAATGTTCATTTGAACAATTTATTGATGAATAGAGGTATGGCATAGGGTTTTAAATGACAATTAGCTTTTTCTTTGTGGTTTAAAATTATGTATAAAAATTACCTAAATTGATTATTTTTCTGGCATAATAAAATATAATAGATGGCTATATTTACTACATTAATGACACTGAAAATTTGCAAGGCATTAAAATGTATGCTTGTAAGCAGAATTAATAACTTGACTATCTAACTTTTGTCTACTTTATTATCCATGGCATACTACATAGATAGATCTGGAAAACTATTCCAGCCTTCATTAAAGTTTTAAACAGTTATGAAATAGCAATACCCACCACATGGTTTAAATATTTTATGCAATATCTTTAATCACCTCTTCATAATTTACAGTATAGGTTGTAAAATCATTACAGATGTGCATTAATAATTAATATGTAATATTATCTTCTTATAAATATATGTCATAAATGCACTTAAATCCTTCGCTTGCAAGGTGAATAATAGCGTTTATTTCATGACTGCTACACACATAATTTTATTTTAAATTATGTTTCATGCTTAGTTTTCCAGGCAAGATTATTGTCACCTCTTCATAACGATCACAATACCTATCCTTTGGATTATACAGATAATTTCTCTGTAGTATTTATTAGGACTATTCACAAACATTCAAGTTTTCCTCCTGAATATGTGACAAGATTTCATTTTCCTGTTCTCCTTTGAGGATAAGCTTGGTCCTGTGACTTGCTTTAGCTAAAGAAATACAAGTGGAATTGATGTGCCACTTTCAGATGGAAATTTTAAGAGCCCCAGTGCAATTTCCCTGCTCTTGGAAGCATGTGTCAAGATGCAACTTCCGTCAACCTGGGACCGTGCCTTAGCACACATGCCCACTCACATTAGTCATGTGTGAAATGAGTGAGAAATAAATGTTCTTGTGCTCAGACACAGCAATTTGGGAATTGTTTATTCCTGCAGCACAGCCTAGACCAGGAGGTGGCTAAGTTTTCCTGTAAAGGGCCAGGTAATAAGTATTCTAGGCTGTGCAGGCCAAAAGGTCTCTGTTGGAACTACTCTGCCTCTAAATGATAAAACAGCAATGGGGGGGGGGGAGGTAAAGGAATGGGTGTGACTGTGTCCCAACTAAACTTTATTTACAAAAACATCTGGTGTTGGTGAGTCAAGCTTGGTCTGTGGGGCCCGACTTTACCAATCCCTGGTCTAGCCTACCCTGACTGATACAGTCTCATAGTGGAGTCATGGGAAATACATGGAAGTGAACTTCAAATCATGTATTTTGATTGATTACCCTGACTTTTTTTTTAATATCTTGGAATTTAAACTAATACTTCCAAAGGAGTTTTCAGCTTCTTTGTGGTTTTCATTTTCCATGTATTTTCTAAATAGTATTAGGAATGTGTTTAATAAACATTTCTACACCCTTGAATTGAAATATTCAAATATTTCTCCTTTTTCCTTGAGCTAAACATAAATAGCTTGGCAAGGTTTGCAAAACATTGTTTTATATTTCAGTTATTCAACTATAGAAAAATGAACTATTGTATTATATCAGTCTTTATAGTTGGATAGAGATACAAATATAAATTTGCCTGAATAGAATTAGCAAAAAAGTGTTTCTCAATCCAACAGAAAGTCTTCTCCCTGAAACTCAATGGTGTTACAGAGGTGAAAATATGGCTACAAATGCCAAGGATATGTGTTAAAGAATAACATACTCACATTTACACACATTATTCACACACAAAAACAGATGTCTATAGTGAAAATGTTTAGGAAGGAAAATATTTGAGAAAGCATCGTTTCCGTCCAAGGGAACTGTATCCTCTAAGTGAGTTCAATCAATAAATAAAATCTAGATTCCTCTTATTCCTTGTGACTTACATAGTTTTTATTTAATAAAATGTATTCATATTCCTCATTCTTTTTTCTCAGAGTAACTTCTTCATCAACATTTAAAATAAATGAAGTGAAATGTCAAAATGTATGTGAAGTATTTGAGCATTAGTGTAATAAGTAACCACATATTTCAATGAACATAGTACTTTTTGGCTGTTAGCTATTAGATCTGTAAAGAAGTCATTATGTTTCATTCCACACAATTCAATGAATGGATGTTTGACAAGGCAAATTGCAATAATTCCTCTGGATCCATTACTTTTTTGGTTTTTTTTTTTTTTTTTGGTATAAAAGCCTTCAGCCTTGGGATTATTGTATAGTAGATTCTTATGCTTCTAAAAGTGTTGATGAATTGGCTGGCCTACAAGAATACTCACTTAATTAAAATTTTTTCTATTCATAAATGATTTTTAAAAATTAGGTCAAATTATAGACTAAATGCTTCCAAAAGTCCTTAATTTTCATTTTGGTAGCTGTGAGCAGAGGTTAACAAAAGCAATTTAAAGCATTGAACTTTCTTCTTCTTCTTTGTGTGTGTGTGTGTGTGTGTGTGTAAATATAAACCTCTAAGCATGTCAAATATGCATTTGCTCTGATTTTCTAGATTCATCTGAAAGAAATATTTAGAATCTGGTATTAAACCCATTAACATTGTGGGTTTTAATGGAAATGTTGCCCAGTCTTTCATGTACTACTCTAAATAAAGATTTGAAAATTCCTGGTTTGATTTTTACCATGTAGATACATTTATTCCACTCATTAGCGTAACATCATATAACGGAGCCCAAATTAACAAAATGCAAAGAATGTCATCTCAGCGGGAAGCCTGGAACATGAAATGGACTTCTATCACTGGAATTTTTGTGAGAGCTCATTTGGGTACTCACAATATGCCGTAATAGTTACATTTATGTGCCCAATTCTCTGGCTCAGTCTTATGATTTTTCTCCATAAGAGGGTAAAAAGACCTTACAAATAAGCAATGTGTGTGGATGACTGTTGTTTTTGTTTTCTTTTGATACTTGTCCCTATGGGCTTGATCTGTAACTAAAATAAGGTTGCTTACATGGAGGTCTTGAAATTTCCCTCATTCTCTTTTATATTTTAGAAAACTCTCTTTGTTTCTGAGGAGTTGAAAAATCCTTATTACTCAGACTTAGACAAATATGTCTTCTTTATAAGAGCTATTAATTTCTTTAAAACTAGTCTTCCAGATGGAAAAGATAATAAAGAAAAACTATGAGATATGGTGTTAATTTTTAAACTACAGGTTCTGAAGGGGAGCAGAATTTGCCACCCCAAAATATATCTCTGGCATAAGGATGATGGTATTTAAGGTGATGACTTGGGCCATTTGGGGGAGTTACTCAGTTTTCCTGGGTCTCTCTCATGTATAGGAGGCATACATGTTATTAAACTTCTGTTTGTTCTTCTGTTAGTCTGTCTTTTATTACAGGGGGGTCTCAGCCAAGAACCTGGAAAGGTAGAGGGAAAATTATTTTTCTTCCCCTACAGTTCAAATCCATACAGTATCCATTGACTATCTACTGTAAAAATAAGGAAATTAGTCTCCTTATACTTCATTTGATTTTTCCTCCTAAAAGTTCCTGGCTTTATTAATTGTAATATAATGATATTATAGTGTGTGTGTATATTAGTGGATTAGGCTTATAACTTCCCTTCACTTAAGTAACTATAATTTCCATATTTCTTGGTTTTAGGTAATACTTAAACATATTCAATAATTTCCACTAGTTCAATTTCTGTGGCTTCTCCTTTCCTAGATTCTTTGTTTGATTCATCTCTTTATTGAAGGATTTTGTTGTCGAGTTGTTCTTTTCAAGAAAGATACATGGGTGCTTTCTTTTTTTTTTTTTTTTTTTTTTTTTTTTGTTGAGGAAGATTAGCCCTGAGCTAACATCCATTGCCAATTCCCCTCTTTTTGCTGAGGAAGCTTGGCCCTGGGCTAACATCCGTGCCCATCTTCCTCTACTTTATATGGGACACCGCCACAACGTGGCTTGACAAGTGGTGTGTCAGTCCGCACCCAGGATCCAAACCTGCTAACCCTGGGCTGTCGAAGTGGAGCACACAAACTTAACCACTATGCCACTGGGCTGGCCCCATATGGGTGCTTTCTAATCCTTCCACAGTTGAAGCCATTTGATTCTTACGCTTTATGCCTGAGGTACAACAAAGACAATTTGTGAATGTAATTTTTCTTCTCCCTTGAAAAATTTATATATGTTGCTCTGCCATCTTCTGGTATAGTCCTTCTGTGCATTTTTGATAAGCCTATCTTTTTCCTATTGACCTGTTTTATTTTTCCCTGTTTGAATGCCATCTAATTCTTTCTTCATTATTAATGCTGAATAACTTTACCACAATATTTCCTGGCTTCCTTTTGATCTCCACATTCAAGTATTTCTTCATTTCAGGCATATTTCCTTAAGGCAAATTTTCAATGTTATCTGCTCTATTCTGCTGTCCTTTTTACCAACTATAGTTTCCAAGTTATCTATCATATCTATATCTTCTCGATTATTATTTCTATATTTTTCTTCTCTTAAATTTTGTTTTGTGTGATTTCTCTCACTGGTCTTCAGTTGTGTTTAATTTATTTGACTGCATCAAATATGATTTTCTTCCTGCATGGTTTTGTTTCTCTTCTATTTCTTTCATGAATTTTGCTATCTTTTTTTTTTCTTTTTTTGGTATTCTTTCATTGTGTTGCCTTCATCTTAAACCCTTGTATCTCTTCTCTGAGCTGTTAATTTAAGATAAATCACATCACCCACAATTTAATTAAGAACTGAGAACAATTTTGTCAGAATGTTTCTTGTTTCTTTGGGTAAATACTTTCATAATGTATGTTTATTCTTCATGTGAATTTTCTGCTTTTTCCTTGTCAAAATTGACAATAGTGGAGCCATTTTAAAATGGAGTCAGAGTTGCCTTTCCAGAGAAACTGCCTTGCTGTATTGAACCTTGGACTGAGCCAAAATGGCAATTGTTTTACAAGTAATTGTTTGAGAAGTCAGCAGGAAAATGGACATCCTGATCACAAAGACTGATGATTGTGGACTTTCTGAAGATAGAATCAACAGTCAATCAATGTTTAGCCAAGAGTAGCTCTCTGCCTCCAACTCCAATTAAAATTCTTTGTAATACAACCTCCCTTCTTTGCCTTTAAAAGCCCCCGACTTTTACTCCCTAGCAGGACAGTATTAGGGTTTCTACCTGAATCTGTGCTCCCTGAATTGCAATTCTTGAGATCCCAAATAACCTTTTTGCTTCTCCTACAGTTTATGTCTCTTATTCATTGACATCCTGAAGTTCTTTTCTTTCTTTAAATTTTTGTTGCTTTGCAGTGCACTGGATAGCATCCAGTGAGGACTGCTGTAGGTATTTCAAGCAGGGTGAATTCCAATACAAATGTATTAGGAGGGCAGGAAAAGCAAAGGGGTGATGGTAATGCTACACAGAGGTCACTAGCTAGGGAAGCCACTCCCATCTCAGGGCTAGAGAAGCAAATAGGAGAAAATCACTGCTGTGATTGGAGTTCCCACTGCTGCTGCCCATGCGGTCACTGTATTTGCCCACCGCACTATTCTTGCAAACACTCTTATTGCAGGAGACCCCAGTCACCTGCAAAATACCACTTGCCAGGACAAAAATAACAGAAAAAAAAGCGACTTGTCCTTTCCTTTTGCCTTTTCGGCTCCTGTCCATACCTCCTACTGGAAGATCCTAACTGGAATCCAACTGACAAGGGAATCTGTGAAATATAGCTTATGGCTGTCCAGCCCTTGGAAATGTAGGAGAACATACAGAAAGGCAAAGTATGGGTGAAGTCCAAAAGACAAAAGCTGGCATATGCAGTATCCACACATGATTCTGGTGCTTGTTCCCCTTTGATCACTGCATATGTTTGAATGAGCACAATGTGGAGTGAAGCGAGAGAGTATGAACAGGTGTACATTGAAACTCTGATCCAGGATTTCAGAACTTTTCCTTCTCACCAAGGCTCCTGTTTCATTTTCTCTTATGTGTCTCTTCTGACTTTTTTCCTCCAAAGAGATTAGTGCATCTCAAGTAGAACAACTTAAGTTACAAGCATTTTTTTTTAAATTTGGTGATAATTGCTCCTCCTTCCTTTCCCCACTTTCCTTCTGCTTAAAGGCTGTCACTATGGCAGAGAAAACTAGTGCTCTCCAAATAGCCACATATTTCTCCACATCCCCAGTCCCCCTTGCAGATAGGCTGGAAGCCATGTGGCTCTACAGAGAATAGATTGTGAGTAGAAGTCGTATGTGTCACTTCCTCAAAGGATCCATTCCAGATAGCAAAAATGAAAGTGGACAAGAGTTGTCTGACCTGTATCTAATCCTATACACGCAAAAAATTTAAGTCACTGATAGTTCTGGGTTTTTCCATCTTAATTGCCTTGACTGGTCAAAGGCAATAGAAATAGCATCACGGGTCTACATCACAGTCACTCTTCCAGTTCCATCACTCTTTCCATTCCATGGGCTCCAATTGGGTTTTGCAGAAACCGTTTTCATTTATCTTACAGGTCATCCACATCCCCTTGATTTCATTATTCTAATAAATAGATTCTAATACAGATTTTTTTCAGATAATTTTAGGAAAATATTTTTCTGCTCTAGTTTTGGGAAAGAATGGGTCAACTCTCAGCATCTTCCTTCATTAACACTCACTTTTAATAGTACTATAGCATTATGCAATTATACACCCCAGTTTTTGTTTTGGATTTGGAGCCACCTCCCTGTATCATTGATGACATAACTGTCACCATTTTTACTCTTCTTTTTTGTCTGGTTGTCTTTTGAAAGATTTTTAGTGGATGTAAAAGACAATTTTTTTCTCCACCATTTATAAGTCTTTTCTGCAATTCTATACTGAAATTTTCCGGGTAGTATCATGTGCAACAGACCATGTCAGTTCACACACACACTTTTCCTTGGTCTTTCCCCTTCTACCCGTCCCCAACGTAAACCTCACACCCAAAATAGATTAAATAAACATACAAAACAACATTCACCCCAAAATTATGATGAAATTATGTATAAGTGAAGGGTTGGAACAGTTATTTGAGCAAATGAATAAACAAGAAATACATTTAGAAAACCGAGTAAAATATATTTTTGAGATTTTTAATTTCCTTTCCAATTTTAAAAGAGTATTTCAAATCTATTATGTTCACGGACTCTTCTGATAAGGCAGATGCTCACTGCTCAGAATATAGCACACCTTCTCTCCATTTCTACTTCCCAATTCCTTTCTTGTATGAACACTCATTTTGGTAGTTTTTCACACAATCGGCAGAGAGAAAAGAAAAGGTACTAGGTATCTATGGGCAATTTTACAACAAATAACCACCGTAAACAGGTTAGAGTTGTTTGAACAATTATCCTATAGATAAAATTAGTCTATTTTAATCATACCATGGCATGAAACCACATTTTTAATAGTTTATTGCTATATTTATGTTAAGTAAGTGCGTTTTGATTGGAACGTATTCCTGTAAATTTTGTCAGTCTTTGTATAGATAGCAAAAATAATGAAGGGAGGGTGGAAATCTAATAAAATATGACTTGTAACAAATATGAATATATTACTTAGGAAAATTTGCTTTGGACCATTCATATCTCATTTCATACTACAGATATTAAATATTTAACTCCCACCACCACCACCAACACACACCCTCATATTTTTTTATCCTCGGCTAAAATTATTCCTAGCCACTGCCATAGTCCCCACCTCTGGCACAACATCAATGAGACAAGCCTACAATGTTTATCTCCTCACTGCCCGAGATTTCCATGTCACCACTTTTACTTCATCCTGTTACTACTATCACGATTATTTCTTCTCCGACCATGTTACTATTATTACTGTTATCAAATTCATTGATGAGTTTAGCAAAAGCTGTTCAAGTGAAATGATGGGAGTAGAACCCAAATCATAGTAGGTGGGAGTGAGAGTGAAAATTGAGAAAATGGAGAACACAAGTAAAAATAATTCTTATGAGAAGACTGGCTGAAAAGGGGAGGGTGATACCGGCTCAACACAAGGTTAACATAAGGGAAGCCACATCATAGAAAAGAAACCATACTGTAAGTTCAAATGACCACTGATTAACTAGCCCAGACATGCTCTACGGGTTTTGTGGCCCCTTCCAGCTGTTATAAATTGATAATTTTGTCCTCTTGAGTTTCTTAGGAATGTGATGACCCCCAGGGAGAGAATCAATGCTGATAGCCTTCATCAATGACAAGTGAAAGATCAGGGAATAGAGCATTACTCTGGTCTCTGATGCATATCAACTAAAACAAAAGACTCAGGAATTAAGACTAGATGGATTCCCCACCCTGAGACCAGATGACTCCCTCACCAGGAGACCAGCCCCTATATAACTGTCCTATAGTCTTTGTTCTGTAAGATGGCTCTTTGAGACATTAGTTGGCCATCTTCCCCCTTGCTAGCAAGCTGTAATAAACCCTTTCTTTTTTCCACCATCTTTGCTCTTGATGATTGGCTTTTGTCACATGGTGAGCAGATCATGCCCTTTGTGCAGTAACAAGGGGAGGTATAATGGAAGAGTAGGTATGAGGTCCTGTGTGGTTGATTTGTTGTTGTTGTTTTAAAAATGGAGTATTGGAGCATGTTTAAAATTGAGAAGGATCCCCTTGAGAAAGGGAGGGTGGACATACAAAAAAGAGAAGGAAAGAGTAAAATGTATGGTTCCTGAAAAGGCAAGAAGGAATTGGACCCAAAGCTCTGGAGGAAGAATTATCATCAAAAAGAAGTAAAATCTCTTTGGTTTTCCTGGAAAGGAGGAGGAAATGATCAATGCAAATGCAGGCAAGTCTCTAGTTGGGCAGTGGTGAGTAGAAGGATTTTCTATAGGTGGTTGTGTTATCTGCTGAGATTGACAAGGAGGAAGCAGTGCTTAGGGTATTTAAGGAGGATGGAAAAGGTACAAAATGGCCATAGAAGAGAACGGAACAGATACTTCACCAGAAAAATGTAGGGGAATGGCCAAGCAGTATTAAAAACCCATTTGAACACAGTGATTCCAAATTAATAATGGAACTAATGTGTCCTCTGGTGTGACCATCTCCAGTAATGCCCAGATGTTCTCAATGGTACCTGCACTGATAATCTGGTGTTATGAGAAATGGGTTTTGCAAGGAGATGTGAGGAAAGAACAAGTATTTTTTTATAATGGCAAAGGCTTACTGAAATGCCAATGTATAACATCTGAGCTGGATGATAAGGGAAAATGAAGAAATGATCAGATAAAGTAGAGAGATTAACATAGTACTGTCTTTGAAGAGATGGATGTAGCTAAAGTTGTAGATTAATTCATCCCTGAGATCGGGGATATAACTTGAACCATCTTTCTAAGGTATAGGCCATCCCTCTTGCTACATGAAATGTTTGTTTGAGAGTCAAATTCACAATTTCACACCAGAGTTTGCATTTGTATTTTTAAGGAGTAGGCATTAAAGAATTGTTTTAAAAATTTAACCGAAATGCATATTCTCAAATGCACATTTTCTAAACAAAAGCACACAGCTATTTGCTGAAGTAATTGCTGGTTCAAGTTGGGTGGTCTTAAGCTTTTCATCTGAAAGTTCCAACCAGCTCTGATTCTGCACATCAAATAACATTTGGTGTGAGTATATACACACATATATAGATAACTAACTAACATAACATATGAAGCCACAATAGTACGCATTCCTTTATAATGAAAGACACAATTCACCATTTTTTAAAAAGAACAAAAATAAACAAACACAATAAAGACATTCATCCCCAAGCTTAACTTCCTTGTATAATCTGACGAAGATCCAAGTTTATTTTTGTTTTGTTCCTAAATGCCCATGGGCTTCTGAATAAAGTTAATAACAGTTTTTGCAAAAGTGATTGTATTCCTTCAAAGGCAATACATGATGCAAGAAATATCCAATGGAGGTTGTACGATTATGTTTATGAGCAGATAATGAAAATATTTCAAACTGTTTGATGGTTTGACAAAGTTACTTTTTCAAAATAGCGAAGACCCATTCTAAATTAAAGATATTAACTTGGTTGGGAAGAAGAGCTGAGATGGGACGATAAGGGAAAAAGTCATTTCTAGGTACATCATGGGACAAATTTCCTTCTTATTCTTGTCTATCAGATTCTCCCTACTCTGGTAAACATCTGGAAGGGAGCCTAGAGAATTCAACCATAAAGTGTTTTGTCTTCTAAGCAATAGAATGTCTTTGTCCATTAATTCTTGAATTGATTTCTATAACCCTGGAGTTTGCCAAAGTAGCAATGCATAAAGCAAATGCATGAAATCTTGGATACGTGTAAAAATATTTGCTGGGCCAGTTCGTTTTTCTATAATCTGTTAACATCTGACAGTGTTCAGCAAATGTGTAGATTATGCCTCTGTTCAGTGAACTGGTCTCCACTTAATGATTTGTTTATTTAATGGAAGACTATTGTTCTTCCTAGGAAATGTAATATATCAAAATAATATTTGTTGAGTCTAGCAAAGCACTGACCCTCACTGGACATTAGCCAGTTAGCAGTAATGTGTGCAACAGAAGAAAATGGATAGAATCACATACTCAGACCATTAGAGTTGGAAGGAACCTTAGAGATTCTCAGAGTCAGCCCGCTCATTTTACGTAAGAGGAAACTGAAACTTAGAAGAAGTGGCCTGCCAAAGTTTGCACAAGTGCTTATAAACTGGACCAGGACCAGAGCTCAAATCTCAGACTCCACATCCAATAATATTTCCTCCAGCTGAAGAACAAAACAAGAAGAGGGACACCATTTTGCATTATATTAGCTCCAATAATGCAAAATTAACTCCATATATTCTCATAAGATAGTTTTATAGCCTCTTTAACATATTGGAGAACTAAACTTGGTAATTAGAATTAGCACTACAAAAAGACTTATTTTACCATTCTGAAGACATCACAGATATCATAAAGAACATACATTTATAAGCTTATAATTCAAATTTATATATAACCATCACTTAGTCCTCAGACTATTCAAGGCATCACATCTACTGAGATTATAAATCAACACTGTGGGAAGCAACAGTGTAATTGTTTAAATGGCTTTCAACTATTTCTTATTTATAAACTTATGAAAAATATTCACATGTTTCGGCTTGAACAATAGAGAATATTGTATGTATTTCATCAATTCCATTACACCCATAAGGCAATCAGATGAAATGAGAATGTGCTATATATCCTACTAATAGGATAAACATACAAGATTTTAACTTTAAAATCTGTTGTTATATATGTGTAGACAGTGAACTCCACAGGGAACAGTTGTGAAATATTTATGACTGTAACCTATGTGTCCTGCTTCATCAACTTTGGGTATAAAATGAGGTCTCATTTCATATAATGTTGCAATTAAAAGAGTTAAAACACCATCTGAGACAAATTTTGGTTCTTCCTATTGTTGTCTTGTTGTGGTTTCTTTTGCTGAGGAAGACTTGCCCTCAGCTAACATCCGCTGCCAATCTTCCTCTCCTTCTCTATGTGAGCCGCCGCCACAGCATGGCCACTGACAGACGAGTGGTGTGCTTCCACACCCAGGAACTGAACCTGGGCCACCAAAGCAGAGCATGCTGAACTTAACCACTAGGGGCTGGCCCTTGTTATCTCTCTTGGGATGCATTCAACAGTCACCTGGGAGTGCTTACTAAGGCCTGGTCACTGTCAGCATGCAAAGAGAAAACCAGAAAATCTAATCTATCCACCAGAGGGTTCCATATGTTACGATAGTTGTTAACGTGGCTGCCACACGGCATCACTGTTGAAAACGGGAGCTGCTGGAGCCCAGACTTTCTTGCCTACTGCTGGCAATATCCAGGCACACTACACCAAAATACATCACTGAAGCAATCTAGTGCAGTCTCTGCCCCCTACTGAGAGATTTCATGTCATCTGAGCATAATTCATAACCAAAACCGAAGTCCAGCAAAATCCCTTTTTACTGGCGGCAGAGCCTCTTGCTCCAGAGCTGAATATAATTTGGGTTCTTCCCCCAATTTATAGGCCTAAGCTGCCAATATTAGGGCTCTTTCAGTTTACCCAAGATCTGTCTAGAAGGTCAGGGTGCCTGGAACAGGTAGGGTCTTCATTTCAACTTCATGATACTCCTGGAAGTAGCACTTCCTCACAAGAAGTTAGACTTTGGGTTTAAACATGGACCATCAATCCAGGTGCCTCCCTAAAGGCCAACCCCTACACTTACTCATTACTTTTTCATTCCCATCCTTCTCCTTTCTCCTTCCCATATCATTTTTCTTTTCTTTTTTACTGGATCCTTCACAATAGTATGCAAATAAATATTCCAGTTAAGATTTTTTTCTTCTCTTGACCCTACTTCCCCCTCCATTCACATATCAATTTTTGGTTCTCTTTTACAGCAAAAAGGACTGTGGATTCTCAAAGTCTCTAAGCAAAGTCCTCTCTAAGGTGGCTTAATATCTGTATCACTCTAGATTTATAAGTGGTTGCCTTTTTTTTTTTTTTTGGTGAAGAAGATTCACCCTGAGCTAACATCTGTTGCCAATCTTCCTTTTTTTATGCTTAAGGAAGATTAGCCCTGAGCTAACATCTGTGCCAATCTTCTTCTATTTTACATGTGAGTTGCCACCTCAGCATGGCTGACAAGTGGTGTAGGTCTGTGTGCAGGATCCAAACCCATGAACCTGGGCCACCGAAGCAGAGCACCCTGAACTCAACCACTACGCTGCAGGGCCGGCCCCAAGTGGCTGCCATTTTTAATAGCAATTTTGCATTCCTTTTAAAATGAGAAAAAAGTATAACCCAATGTATTAGGTCCTGTGCTATGAAAACAAAACAAAAAAATATAGTAACAGATAATCTATCTCAAATGGATGTATGAAATGTTTTAAAAAAGGAAGTGGTTGGAGTTCACAGATGTGCTTACGGAGTTTATCTCTGATGCTTTCTTGGAAATAAAATGGGCAGCAGAGACACAGAGTATCTGCCTTTGCCACCACCCCATCAAACCTAAGCTCTATTCTTTGCTCTCTTCATTCAATATTAACTAATATTTATTAAGAAACTACTACATATTTGACCTTATAAAATCCTCTTGGAGTACAAAGACAGAAAGACAGCCCTAGCCCTGAAAGATTTCATAGTCTAGACAAAAATAGACATGCAAGTAGCATGTAGAACTAGTTAGGACAAGGTATTACAGAAGCAGGGAGCTGGCATTTGGAGGATGATAGGCATTGACCAGGAGAGGTAGTAGAGAAGAGGATATTCCAAGAGGAGAAAACAGCACTTGCAAATGCATAGAAAATGGTAGGGCTGGAAATACTATGTATAAGTTCTTTCCTATTTCTGAAGTATAAAGCTTGAAGCAGGAATAGCCAGGTAATGTTGATCAGAAAAGAATGGACCACATCTTGACAGTCTTCTATACTATGCTAGTTTGGGTTTTATCCTATAGGTCAGTCATTCACTGATGGACAAAGGCTCTTGGGAGAAAATAGGAGAATCACATGCAAACCCTTTTCCAAATACACATGGTTACCATATGTGTTTTGAAAAATGTCTCAGATGATTGATAAAGCATCTCCTTCTTTCCACCTAATTTGAAAAATCACTGCTGCGGATTATGGACAGCCATTGATGAATTCTGAGCAAGGAAATGAATAGAGATTTGCCTGATATCCAGATGTATAAGACCTCCACGGACATTGGAGGCCCAATGCCTTGTCCAGTGAAGGCCCACCTTGTAATTATATTGAGCACTTTGACCAAATCCCCAAGATGGATCCAACTCCACAACACATTAAATGGAAATGCAAGTATTTTGCAGAAAATTTCATAGGGAAGTGCAGAAAATAATTTGCTCCATACAATAGTAATTTAATAAAAATTTCACATTAGATATATCTATTCCTCTCCGTTGCCATTTTCTCATTCTTCCTCTCTTTTTTCTCAGTTTCTAAAAAATCCCCTCTATTATCCTGAGCAATTTAATTTTTTACCCTCAACTTGCATACCCCATCCAAAAAACAAAAGCCTCAAGGCCATTATCTATTTTTCTTCAATCACTTCCCTAGTTAGTCTCACCTCTCTCTTCCAAGTAGTTTATCAAATTATTCAATCCTTTTAAAAAGGAGAGGTTCTAAATTGTGGAAATTTTTAAAAATTTTATTATGTATTACAAACATCAGCATAATCATTCATTCACTCATTTTGTAAACATTTCTTGAATGCACATTATATGCCAGCCTATCTTAATTTATAGCTACTAATTATGTCTTGCCATCAATATCTCTCTAAGGCATAAGAATGTCCTTATAACAGTAAAAGGCAATCATAAAAATACACAGTTAACATTCTTTTTCAGTTATGGAAGCACCATTGTGAGCTTCTGAAAAACCTTTTTCAAAGAATAGTCTTAGCCCTTGCATATTCTTTTAAGAATAAAAATGTTGGGACTTTTATTCTCTAATAGCTCTCCTACCCTCTTGTATACAGATAGAAAAAATGGAATGGGTGTCCTTCTTGCCCTTCTGTCATACAAAAAACAGATTTCCCCATGAATTATATACACACAGGCTTGCCATCAGTTAAAAAAATAATAATTCTTTTCTACATATGGGGAACTTATTTTGAAAAAATCAGCAAGTTCTGTATTTATAATTCTTATAATTATTTCACATTCTCAAAATATAATAAATATATAAGGACAGCAAAGCAAAGGCACATATGTTGTAGGTGTCTTCCTCTTAACCAAAGATAGATGGTTGAAATTCTCCTCATGCTCTGTTTTCAAAATGTTGCACTGCCATTTTTGAAACTAATTTAGTGAGCCTCCATGTAGGACACAGAGAGAAATTGCATTTACTCCGAACTATTTCCTGGCGAAATTGTTTAGCCCTCCAACAATAAGAAATTACAGGAGGACATTGAATTACTCCCTACTCAAATCTAAAGTTCCAGTCTGGAATGTTTTCCCAAGAAATGTATTAATCTGAAGAATTCCATGTTAATATCTTTTATTTATCTAAGTCAAGTATTTGAATAATACATCAAAACTATTCTTAAGACAAAGCATGCTTTTTAAAAACTCCCTTCAGACACAGAATACTTTAATGTGATTGTCTATTTTTTGCATGTGATCCAATTCTGTTTGAAGATAGCAGCTTTGAGTAATAGGCAACTATGTCAGGAAAATAGATTACTTAAAACTAGATTTTTATGCCAGATCTTTTTGGTTGTTGTTGTTAAAATATTATACAAATGGAAATAGCTTAAAGAATAATTTAATCACATCAATCAAACAAAGACATTAGAGAAGAGAAGCTAAGCATTTTTACCAAAACACCTTAGAATCCATTGTGGACTTTTCCTCCCTCAACCAGTAGGCGTATGTATGGTGGGGGGTTGAAAGAAGTTATTTAAGATACATTTTAAATAAAAACCCTGACTGGGTATGTGAATTGCTTTATTAAATACTATAAATTCTTATCTTTGTGAAATACGCACATACTATTTGCCTGATTCAGGATGCCCAGTTAAATTTTGTGTGTGTGTGAGGCAGATTAGCCCTGAGCTAACATCTGTTGCCAATCCTTCTCTTTTTGCTGAGGAAGACTGGCCCTGGGCTGACATCCGGGCCCATCTTCCTCCACTTTGTATGTGGGACGCCTGCCAAAGTTCGTGTCCTGGATCCGAACTTGCAAACCCTGGGCCACCGAAGCAGAGTGTGCAAACTTAACCACCGTGCCACCAGGAGGGCCCCAAATTTTAGTTTCAGATAAGCAACAGACAAATTTTTAGTATAAGTATACACCCTGAAACATTTGGGACATACTTATATTTAAAAAATTATTTGCTGCAGCTTGTATTTTTTTCTGGCAACTCTAAGTACATGAATAAAGCATGGAGTCTTGAAAGAAAAATAATTGAATAGAATGCAAACCTTATGTGGCTCTGATGTTTGCTGAGTCACTTATAAATTGATGGCCCACCCCACTCACGTCCTGGCATAAGGTATTTGTGATTCATTTTAAAAGTTTGGACCTAGAGATCTGAGTATTCTCAAGGTTCATGGAATTTGAGCAACCGGGACACCATAGACTTCTGTATCTGTTTTAAACTCAAAACATTGACTAACCAGGAAAATCTGACATAATCTCACCATCTTCACTCTCCGTTATGAATATTCATCACCACATTCCCTCTGAGTGCTACTGCAGACAATTCAGTTTAAATAGCAGTGTTGAATTAATTTATCCATCTAATTTACCAAAACACCCAGCCACTTTACACGATGTCCCTTACACCTCTGATCATCCTTCGTTCTGTACCTTAGCACAGCCCATTCTGTTTCTTGCTCCTGTAGTATCTTCAATTCGTCTGTGTGCCTAGTCAAACTCTACCCTGAGCTAAGCCTCAGTTACCCCCTCAAGCCTTCCCCAATCACTTCTGTTATCAGTGATTTTCCCTCTTCTGAGTTCTTCTAGCACCTTTGATATAACCAGATAAAGATTAAATACTAGTGAAGGTACAAATACATGCACACACAAACTGATACACCCTGCTAAAGATAATTTAATATCCTCGTTTTTATTTTTCTCCCACTTCGGTGGTTTGTAGACAGAGCATCTATGAAGTATCTGTGATCTTTGAAAAAATCAGGAAGGAAAGGAAAGGAGATGTTACAAGGTGTGGTGGATTATATCTGGGTGCCCTTTGAGGTTCTTTGAGAAATACATGTACAAGATTTAAGTTATTTTTGCTATAGGACTAGGTCTATAGTGATTGCAACACTACTCCAAGGTCATATGAAATAGGGGCCCACATCTATAAGATTATTCTAATGATAGCTAATAGATGAACAGTCTTGAATGCATCTTATACGCAAGGTACTATCCTAAGCCGTCTGCACGTTCAATCACATTTAATATCCAAGATAACTGGATGAAGTACTTTCTATCTCCACTTTACAAATGAGGAAAATTAGATTCAAAGAGGTATCGTAAATTTCCCACAGTCACATAGCACTTCAGATTAATGTAGGTGAGATACATAGAGTTTACTATAATTCAGACACTGAGCTAGATCTGAGGTGTCAAAACAGAAGGAGAATGAGAAGGAAAAGAAAAAGGAGGAGAGCGAGGAGGAGAAAGAAGTGGGGGAAGAAGAGGAGGGGTGGGGGAGAAGAACAAAAGGAAGAAGAGAGGGTCCTTGGCCTCCTATATCTTACAGTCTATTAGGGATAATACATTGCAAATAAAGAAATATAATAATATATAATACTATATAAAGATCATAAGTAAAGAAATAAAATGATTAGTCTTTTGGGAAATGAGGAGGAAGAACAGAAGCAGTGAAATAGTCACTACGGTGTTGCAAAACAAGAATTTGAAGAATAATTAATACACAAGGCGGTAAGCACACGTGCGTATGTGAAGGTTTGTGACTGAGAGACCAAATAATGTGTTGGTGACACTATAAGTAATTCAGTAACATAAAGCTGGAAAATCATGAAGGACGTCATATGTGTATGAAGGGTCTTGAGTTGTAGCATGGATGGGACGGGGAACATAATATCTCATGAGTCAAAAACAGGTCCAGACTCCTAAGTCTGATAGTCAAAGCTTTGAAGAAACTGGCCCAGACTGACCTTTAAAATTTATCTTCAAGTACGCCTGCAAATATTCCTCTCCAAATATATTAGCCTACTCATTCTTTCACAAAATATGACATGCATATCTCTTCCTCTATGCTTTTGGCTGTCACTTTTTTATACGTGTAGAACACACACACACAGTTTCTCCATTAAAACTCAGCTTAAATCCCTCCTTTCTACTTCTCTATTATTCAGTTACTAATGCGTAGCCCATTAAAATATGGTTTCAACAACCAATACTGTACCAGAACTTCTCTTAGGAAAGGAATTATTTATTTAGCAAAATACCTCAATGAGCTGCTTGGCAGTGGAAAATTAAACTCTTAGACAATGAGTTAGAAGAAATCACAAGAGACAAAATGTTACTTCCTTCTCAGATTCTACTTCCTTTGAGAAGTCTTCAGTGTCCCCTTCCCCAGTCTTATAATGCATTCTTCCCATGTGCTCCAGAGCATTCTAGGTTAACCCTTGGCATAAGATAAATCAACTGGACTGTAATGGCCAGTAGACTGTGCAACCATACTTCCCTCTAGATAGTGGGACGGGACTCTTTAAGGGCAGAAATTATACAATAATTCCTACTGTTCTTGTAGTGCCTGGCACACAGTAGGGGCTTAAAAGATGCTCTGTGAATGAATGAACCAAAGAACTCCACCAGGAAGATAACAGTTTCATCATTATACCTACTAGAATAGAGAAGAATCAAGAATTTCTTGATAACAACATAGTAACTTGAAAACATTAATAAAGCTGGGAAAATTAGCTAACATACTTCCTTAGATAGTTCATATGTCAGAAGAACACCGTATTATCAACTCAAGCCATGTCACAAAAGAGAGTTAATGACCTCAGTTGACGTAAATAGGTCATGAAGGCAAATTAACTTTGAATCATTATAGTTGATAGTGATTGGACTGGGACTGTCTATAAAATTGTACCTGGGGCAATAAGATGCTAAAGATGCCACCAAGTTGGCCTTTAGGTTAGCAGAGGGATAATCAGCTGCAGACTGTGTTCTGAACTTTAAGTGACACTAGAGATCCACAGAGAACAGTAATAGTCAGGCAGAAAGTCAAAAGTACTGAAACAAATATTCCCTTATCTCTTTAAGATTTTCATCAAAACAGCTCAAGTCCCAGTTCTGCAAGATGAATATGATAATTATTTCCAATGGTCTGTAAATAATAAAAGCTACCAATGTCAACTATTTTTTTTAATTTTAGATTAAGTCTATTAACCCTTACTGAACTTTAGATTTTCATCCTTTTTATTTATAAAATTATTCATTCATTCATTCATTTATGCAAGGTGGGTTGAGGAACTATAATGCGCCAAGCACTAAGTGCTGGGAATACGATGGCAAACAACATATATGTGGTTCCTACTCTCACCAAGCTTATAATCTAACTGGAAAGACAGGCACTGAACAAGTAATTGAAAATGTGATGAATAATTCTGAGGGAGTAGTACAGATAGCTTGGGGAGTTTAGAGTAGTGAAATCTAACCTAACATTTAACTTCAATTCTAAAGGAAGAGAATAAGAGGGAATACCCATGGGAATCTCAGTTGGCCCACCCAAGATAAGTTGAGAGGAAGCTATGCTAAATATATGTTATTTTCCTGTCCCAGAGTTTAAAGGATTAAAAAAAAAAAAACAAACCCTCTCATTCCCATATGGATAATTTAGTTTCAGGATGTTTAGGAGAAAGGGGACAATCAGGTCAACTATTAAAGCCCCAAACCCTTACTTAATAGCTGAAAAAAATTAAGACCCAGTGTGGTCACATGATGGGCCCCAGGATGACATAGCTCATAAATAGCAGAGCCAAAACTCAAACCCAAGTGTTAAGGCCTCTCTAAGAATGCTCCCTGGATGTTATACAAGGACATGAAAGGCGAGTTAGCCTCCTCGCCCCATTACTACCTTGGCTTGTATATCGCGATAATTTTTTTGGATTCTTTTGGTAAGCAAGTGGTCATGGTTATAGGTTTTCAGAATTTTGGAAGTGGAGGTGATGATATAGAAGTTCCAAGACCAGAAACTCTGGAAAGAAGGAAAAAAGCCCAATGTATGAAAATAGACTGGTGGGGAGAAGTAACCCTACTTCAGGCAGGGACACAAAATGTCAGCTCATTCCCCTTCCAACTTCTCTGACTAGTGGTGGCACAAAGAGGTGGCAGGGAGTGGGAGCAGAAGGGCTTACACTCCCTCGTGATTTCTCCCAGCCCATTCAGTATCTTATAATGGACCACTGAGTTTCTCAGTCTTACATCAAGCGTGAGCAACAAATTATTTAGAATGATTTATTTTTTTTAACTATAACATAAAATCAAAATAGAAACCCATTCTTTTTTATTCAAAAGCATTTTTCAAGACAAATTCTCTGGCACCCTTCCCTTCCTTTACCACACACTTCCAACTCCATTGCTTCCTGAGGACACCCCTATCTGGAGACTCTGGAGCACTCAAGCTTGCACCAGGGAAAGCTGGTTCACTGGATGACTATGTCATCGTTTACCTTGTACTTTGCACCGGTGGAGGCCTTCCTTTGATTGACCAAGGCAATCACTGGCTGCTTATTCTTCACCCTGGATGACCTCCATATATGACTCAGACCCTTCTTCCCAACAGCAAAAGGAAACAAAGGGTTACCAGTTTAAAGGAGAGCTTTGCTTTGATGCACTTAATACCAGAAAGGTGTTTGGTATACATGCAGTGTGGAAGCTTGGGGTCTTTTGTTCCTTGGTTTAATGTTTAACCTTTCCTTAATATCTCTTCCTTTGAGGGGCTTTAACCTTTTCCCTTTGATCTCTTTGCTTCCTTTTTAAAGAACAGGAACCAGCTTCTGCCCACCCACCCAATTCACGACCCCCTTCAGGGCCTTTCTCTTTGGCCTTCACAGCAGCTCCTAAGCTATTGGCACCTCTTCAGCAATGCCCCCCCCCAGACTGTCACCATTATACTTGTCACCTTCCCGATTAACACCTCCAGCATTCATCCCCATTTTTAAGTACTTGCGAGAGCTTTGTTCCAAGGAGAGAGTTATGCTTTTGTGAAATTTCTCCCCGAAGTATACTTTACTGACCATCTTTCACCACGTTGCCTTTAACAGCAAGCATTATTCATCCAATAGAAATTCAGATGAGAATATCATATGAAACCTCTACTTTAGGCACTTTGAGGAACTAACTAAATTATTTCAGACCATAAAGCATTACCTGGAACACTGAAGTGAAACTGTGTAAAAACCATACCTCCATTGACCGCTACTTGTTGTTTCACAAAGTGTTTTCACAGACATTTTATAACCCTGTGAGGTAGGCAGGCCAGAAGAGAGAAGGAAACTAAGACTCCGAACAATTGAGTGACTTACCCCAGCTAAGGCTGATATCCCTACATCAATTATTAAACAATGGAATACGGCGATGCCAACTGGTAAACAGCTGCTGCCTTGAAATTCCACCCCCATCTATTATGCTGGCCCCTCCCCTGGGACCCTCCATTCCTTCCTGGCACTACAGGGTGAGCATCCTATGTTATGGTCAACAGTTAGTTCTGATTGTCAACACCCAGTATGTACCTGTTGTTAAATGTCCAGTATCAACCACTTTAAGCTACAATTTCAGCTTGGCGGGGTGGGAAGGGGTCACATAAGCAGTATAAATTCCAGCTGCAAATCTGTGTGAATGCAAAGTTGTGGTTAGGAATCTTCAAATAAGATTTTTTTCCCTGCTCCCACCAAGAGTTAAGGTTGGCATAGACAAGCAAGCCTAGGCCTTCTGTGTAAAAGTTTTTGTTCCTTAAAAATATGTCATTCTTTGGTGTCCAAATTTTATTCAGGATTCGCCTTGCCCTCTCCCACTCTCCAGGGGCCCCCAGCTTTGTCTTCTGGCCTCTGCTAATTTGTGCCTATTATAACTCGCTCTAAACTACCAGTCATTAGAGCTGCTCGCAGGCGAATGCCAAATCTAGCACTTGCTTACACATCTGGACTGAAACACTTCTGGCCACTGATTGTTTCCTTTTCTTTACTGCTAGTTCAGCCATGCTTTTAATAAGATTTAGTATTTAATCCAGCATTTTTAAGTGTTCGATACTGAGAGGGCGTTCTCAGAATAGCTGGTCCTCCATAATGCCAGAAACAGAAGTCTTTGACCCATAATTTGTTATTTTGTCCTTTATTGGCTGCCAGACATGCCATATACAAATCTCAAGGAAAAATGAACTTGCAAAACTGGCATAGAAAAGTGGAGTTATATTTCATGATAGTGCGTGGAAATGGACCCTCGGGGTGTGCGGATGCATGGGAGGCTGTGAAGTCACCGAAATTGCTATCGTCTGGAAAAGATGATGTGATCATCAGCCAGACACATGGGTTTAAGCAAAGGAAAGTTTACACATTTATTAACTAAGGTTCCTTTTAAAAAGAGAGGACTTTTTTTTAAAAAAGAGCAACAGCTGCCATGGGAATTCTAGTAAAAGTACATTGCAGGAAGCGGGGACCGTGGTGGGCCTCGAGCCAAAACAGATTGGGAACCACTCGTATAGGGAAAAATGCACTCATCTCATTTAGAAGAATGAGACAGTTTGATTTTCTGCTTTGTGCCAGGGAATACATGTTCCCTCGGGGGCCGAGAGAGAGATGTTCCCTCCAGCCCCATCCACAGTCACCTTTTCAAGCAGATTTATTCTCAGCCGAAGGGAAAGATCCAGCTCCAGCTGCAAGGTATTCTATTTGCCTGCCTGCTAACAGATTTGTTTGTTAAAGCAGAATTTCTTGCTCTATGGGAGTGGGAAAATCTCCTAAGGAATGGGATAAAGTAATGATATATAGAACTCATCTCAATCCATAGGTATATGTGAAATATACTGGAAAAGACAAACACCAAGTGATAATAGGAAGCCAACTACACCAGAAAATCTGGTGTAAAACCAATAATGCATTTGAATACTACTGCATGCCAAGATTCCTCTCAAGCACAAAGAAAAACAGGCCCTGAAAGGTCAATTATAGGAAGAATTCTAGTGCATCAAGAGAGAAACTCATAGTAATTCATTCATCAAAAAATATTTATTGAACTCCTGCTAAGTGCCAGGCATTGTTCTGACAAATTCATCAGTGAACAAAACACAAATTACTATAGCTGGTAATATATTTTAATACAGGTCTTTGTGGATTTTTAATCATTTTTCTGCCCCTATACTTTGCCACCTTCCCTTCTTGGATTTCTCAGAGCTTTGCCCTTCTCTGTCCTGGATATATGTGTGCCCTTGTGGATTTTGTGGCCAAGAATAGTCTCAGCAAGTTCTCAATCTACATGTAACTAATGGAGGAGGAAAGCCTCTATCCAGCTCACATGGATTGGCCTTTGTGCCTGTGAGCTTACATTCTCCCAAAAAAGATGATTCAGGATAACGATTCTGGCATATTATCTCATTAGGCCTCCTGATACTAAATGAAGAAGGCAGTTGAAAAATAACACTCCATTTCACAAGAGAGAAATCTAGGGCATGGAGAGGTTAAATAACTTCTCTAAATCAAACAGCCAGCAATTGGTCCTGGGACAAGGACAGAGATCTTTAAAATTCACGTCACATTTTCCATCTCTTACATCGCACTGACTTTAGATTAAGTTTAAAGAATTCTGGCAATAATCAAGGATATAGAAAGAAGAAAATACAAATATTCAATAGAGCTGCTATTTCAGAATATTGCTCAAATTTGGATATTGTCGACACTAACCCAAGATACAAAAAATTAATAATCCACATGGAAATGTGTTTTATAAAATTAATTCTTATTTTCTTTAATTAGATAAAGCTGTAAGATTATATTTAAAAATGTTTATGTTCCAGCTGCCTCTTTTTCTCCTAATACTGATAATACAGCAACAAACAAAACTCCCAGAAAATATTTCATAGACATTATATTGCTATCTGAGCTTTTAAAATCCAAACTTGGAAAATAAAATGCATACAGGAAAAAAGCAGAGAGAAACACATTTGTAAATAACCTGGAAACATGAAGAAAAGAGATCAAGCTGAAACTGAATACCCAGCTGTGTAAACACATTTAGATACTTTTTAAAAATCTCAAATTGATGGTATTCATAAGGCCTTCCCAGTGCCAAATCATATACTTCACATTAATTCTTCTGTGATTCCACATCCTTTCCACACTGCATCAGTCTAAACTGTCTATTTCAGATGGAACCACTCGAATTCCATGAATGTTTTTGTTTAATCAAGTGAACACTGTAAACTGTTGTTCTTGGTCATACACTCTACTCTTAAATAAAAATAAGATTTTTGAAGATGAAAGATTGAGGTGCAGGTGCTAAATATTTGCAAATACTTTCATTACTCCCAGAGATCTGAATTGCAAGTGGAGAAGAGGGGCCTTCATTAGACTCAGTTCAGAAAAGAGTGCTGAATTCCACTATTTGAAGAGAGAATGATTTTTTTATAAAAAAAAAATAAAATGACTAGAACAGAGACTTCCCAGAAGACTCTTTTAACGTACTCAAGGTCAGGAACCAATCTAGCCACATGTTGAAATTCCTCTTCCAATTAAATGAAATTAACAGTAAGAAGAACCCACACAGTGTCTGGTGTTGCAGTAGGGGTTAATTTAAACCTTCATTTGCAACCTTCATAATGATGTTGAAAACACGACTTTGATGAAACCGATTACAAGGCGAATTCACATCTGAGTTGTAACAGCTGAAACTACTTAATGAATCCAACACCTCTCTCACCCCAACACCCTACTTCTGTCAGTAGGGAAGTGCCAAATGGATGCTAACCCATCAAATCCAGGAAATAAGTCTTATTTGTAAATTGCAAAAAACCTTATTTTGGAGGTTTATTAAACTTATTAATTAGTTGGTTTAGAACTACGCTATTGAAGGTAAATATAATTGAAGTCACCATATTTATTTACCACAAATGCTGTGACTACCAAGTCTTCATTCACTTGTTTAGGACAGAAGATTTCCCATCTCATGATCCATTAAATCCATGCTGGCATATTAAACAAATGTACTCAATAAAAATAATCATTTTCTTGATCACACAAAGGTAGGATTGCAAGAGCTAATAAAAATTCACAATGCTTAGTTAAATTTGAATTTCCAATAAACAATGAATAATATTTTATTAATACAATAAATTTTATTACTGATATTTTAATATTATTGTTAATACATTATAAATAATATTTTTAATTTTATATAATTATAAAATAGTGTTATTAATATTTTGTGTCCATTTGGGACATACTTATACTAAAATTATTCATTGTTTATTGGAAACTCAAATTGTTTATTGTGTGTACTGTATTTCATTTGACAACTCTGCTCAAAGGCATCACAATAACCAGTACTTACAGGTATAGAGAATGTGAGATATTGGGTTGAATCTATTTATCCCAGAATCGTACTTTCTGAGACTGATCAAAATTCAACTTGCTGCCTTGTCATTTTTAGATTTGTGACTAAAGTGGAGTGTAGAATAATTAGGCAAATGAACTTTGGTCAAGTATAACGAATACCTTTTCAAAATTTAATTTTAAAATCAAAAATGAAACTAGATTTCTTCTAAAATGTTAAACCTTTAAAAATATTGCTTTAAGGCTAATTTTAAGACTATTATTTTTAAAAAAGGATAGTGTTAGTGAAATCTATTTATCTTCTGAAAAGCATAAAAACTATTAAAACTTGAATAAAAATAGGGAAAAGAGGGCAAGAATCTTTTAATATGGTGGTATTGATCAAACAAAATGTAAAAGTCTACGCCAGCTCTAAGGGGCAGATGTTTGTTGAAAATAAGGTTAGTTGCATTTGTTTATCTACATATAAGATTTTGCCATATAACATATATTTACACATACAAGTATCAAATTTCCCCCCAGATACCAAAATTTCGAATATCCAGGTTTTTTTAAAAAATAAAGGATATACCTCTTGTTGAGATACTTGAATCAATGCTTTTTAAACATCTTTACTGAGGAAGTAGCATTATAAATTAGGAAAACAAAATACTTTAACCAACATCCAAGAGTAGTTATCAAAACAATTGAACCCAACAGGCAAAAAAAAATCAAAATATAAAGCTTATCAAATGTAAAATCTACCAAAAAAAAAAGTACGCTATCTCTATAAACAATTCAAGTGTGTGTTATCCAGTGGGCCACTGGTGCTTAATTCCATGCTACCCTCATTGCAGCCTTGTGAAATGCATCCCAGCACTGTCCCCTTAGAGATTGGAAGGGGTAAGCATTCACCTAGCAGCTCTCATGCCCTAGTGGTCAAGAGTGATGGGCATCAACTCCACCCCACATATGGGTTGCTCAACCAAGCGTACAAGTTGGTTTTAAAATCAAATCCTAGGCTTTTAGATATATACTTACATATATTTCCAAATTGAGCTGATTTTTGCCCAGTAATATGAGTTAGACTAAGTAGATAATTATTTAAAGTCTTTTCCAATTATGCTATCAATTGGGTTTTTCCCCATTTATAAAACAATGTGCAAAATGATTTAACAAACTTGAACTCAAGAAGACGTCACCAGGATGGCGGTATAGGAGACTCCAGCCTCTATTCCCCTACAAAGATCAACAATTAAACAGTTGAATAAAAACAGCTCTGGGAGAGCTCAGAAGTCCACTTAAGAAACTTCAGCAATACAGAGGAACAAAAAACCTGAGAATATTCGCACCAAGAGGAAAGGAAGAACAGCTTCCTTTTGCCTACATCATCCCCGGAGGCAGCAGTGCTCAGCGCCAGGAAGGATCTTCCCAGCTAGAAGGAGTTCCCCTCCCAGGAAAGGGAGACCTGGTGAACAACCAGTCTCTGCAGCCTTTCAGGCACTATAGGAAGGACCTGCTTCAGTTTCACCCCACCCAGAGACCAGCAAAGCTGAGACACATACAGACAGCTAGCAACAAGCAAGAAGGGCAGTGGCTACCAGTATCAACCGCTGCACCGCGGTTCCCAGTTACCTGCTCTGCAGAGAACCCCAGCAACTTTCGCCACTGAAGAAACCAATGGCCGGCAGAGCTGCCAAGGACCATCTGCAGATTTCACCCGTTTTTTGCCCCGCAGGTTTTCACATTCACAGATGCCAACCGCCTGAGTCCCTCGCAGCTCCCTCCTCTGCCCCCACCCCTCAGCCTGGGATCCACACCAGCAGCCATCCCTGACCTCTGCGGCTGCGCAAGTGCAAGACACATACCTTGACCTCTGTGGCTGACCCCCACCACCGTGCCTTAGCTCAGGACTAGCCCTTTCAGCTGTGTACCTGCATGCCCTCAGCCAAGTCCTGACATGGACCTCCACAGCCATTTGTGTGTGTGTGTGTGTGTGTGTGTGTGTGTGCCCACAGGGAGACTCTGCAGCCATGTGAGTGTCCCCAACAACCAAGGGTCCCAAGGCTGCCTTTGGGCAGAGGTCCGGCCCTATCCCCTGTCATTGGCCTACACTGCTGGGCTCAGCTGCAGCTAGCACCTCCAGCTGTGCACCTGCACCCTGCTGGCCCACATCCTATCACCAGCCTTCACTGCATGTGTGCACCTGTGGTGAGACCTTGTGGCCACAGGAGTGCACCCAGACAGCCAGGCCACCATAGCTGCTAGTGCACCCACAGTTGGCCCTGGCCCTTGCTGCTGGCTCTGGCCCTCACTACTACATGTGTGTCTGCAACTAGCCTCTGACACTACACAGGCACCTGCAGGTGGCCTCCACAGTTGAGAGTGTGCACACCACCAGGTCCAGGGCATGATCAGGTGGGATTTATCCCTGAAATGCAAGGATGGTTCAACATATGCAAATCAATGAATGTTTTACACCACATTAATAGAAGGAAAGACAAAAATTATATGATATCTCAATAGATGCAGAAAAAGCATTTAACAAAATTCAAAATCTTTTCATGATAAAAACTTTCAAAAAATTGAGTACAGAAGTAACATACCTCAACATAGTAAAGGCCATATATGACAAACCCACAGCTAACATGGTACTCAGTGGTGACAGTATTGTAACTGTCTGACTTTAAAAGTCCAAATGAGTGAACTTAGTAAAAACCAAATTGTTCTGCCTTAACAATAGCATATTGACTTTCACTACCTCGTGTATTAATTCTCTGTAAATTTTCATAGGAAATGTATCTATTTTTTTCTAATATAATAATAATACAAAATTTTAGAAAGTGCTATACACTTCCCTCATCCTACCTCAACATCTCCTGGGCATAGAACATGACACCTCATATCTCTTGGGCTAGGTACGATAACCTCCCCCACTGACCCACCTTCACCTTCTACTTCTAGCCCCAAATTGTCTTTGAACATTAATGACAATTAGCAACTTATGAATTTTGCATTTTAGTGTTGCAGAATTAGCTCAAGTATATGTATAATTTTCCTCCTCCCATATCCCTCTCTCCCTGTCCCAATGACTTCCTTAGTAATAGGTTTGTTTCACATAATGGCATGCTCAACTCCCAGAGGGGAGATACCCTTGTTAGACAACATCCCCTAACACTTTAGGAAGCAGAATAGGAGAGTGAGCAAAACAATTAACCTGCCTCTAACTATATATTTGACTTTGGATGAGTCAACTGAACTTTCTAATTTACCAGGATTTGTTCAACACCGATATAGCTTCTTCCCAAGAAATAATAGAGTTCTTGTCTTTTAAAAGTTGCCTTTAGAAAGTGACAAGTTGATTGGTAGAGCCAATTCCTCACTGATTCTTTTCCCCCTGTGAAATTTATAATTAGCAATGACTATAAATCATATAAGAAATATTGAACATATATAATTCAGCTTGTTTTCTATAAAACTATTTAAATACAAAATGGGGGAAATGATTATATAATTGCAAGTTTTCTCTGATAGCTGAAAATATTTATCAAAAAATCACATTTTCCAATGAGCTCTAGTTTGCCAATTTACAAAAGCAGTTTCTTTGCAAACTGGGAGATATAACTTTGCTCAAGTGAAGAAAAAAATTTCAATGCATATTAAAATACAATGAAAATAATTTTTATGTCTAATGTATTATTGAGTTCAAATGCAGTTGGTTTTAAAACTACATAATAAATTGGTCTTGCTGATTTTAAATTCAATTTTTTGTGCTATTTAATCGTTTTTTAGTAATCTTTGCTAATTTCACAAGATCACTGACTCATTCAAAGTATTTTTAAATCCATACATTTTTAAACTCATATTTAACTTCTTAAAATATTCTTTGTGATATAAACTCCAAAAATAACTCAGACCATTTTCTACTTTAGTAGATGAATCTGTTATTCCATATGTCACCATGTAGGTGACAGAAATAAAAGATGAACAAGATATAGTGTCTGACTTTAAGGAGCTTATCATCAAATGGGGAAAATACATAAACAAATAATATAAACCCTAAGCACTAGAACATTAATTCATTTAATAAGTATTTATTGACCACTCAGAATTTGCCAGCTACTCTTCTACATGCTGAAGAGATTGCAGTAAATAAAAACTACAACAAACAAACAAAACAACAACAAATATCTCTGCTCTCACAGAGCTTACATTATCATGGAGGGAGAGAAACAACAACAAAGTAAAATATCCCATATGTCAAATCTGATAAATGCTGTAGACAAAAACATAACAGAAAAGGAGGAAGGAGTTTTGCATGGTCAAGGAGAACACCAGAACGGCAATATTTGAACAGAAATGGGCAAGGAGCTAGCAAGGGCAATGACCCTGAGGCTTAAGCATTCCTAGTTCAAAGAAAAGGCTGATGTGGCCAGAGTGGGTTGAGCAAAAGGGGAGATTAGCAAGAGATGAAGCCAGTGAAGTAATGGGGGGGGTCATAGCCGGGGTGTTCTTTTGATGATAGTAAGTGTATTAGTTAGCTATTGCTGCATAACAAGTGATCCCAAAATTTAGCAGCTTAACACAATAAACATGTATTATCTCACAAAGATTCTGTGGGTCAGAAATCCAGGAATTGTTTAGCTGGGTGCTCTGTCTCAGATTCTCTCAAGAAGTTGTAGCCAGATGTCTGGTGGGGCTGTAGTCATTTGAAGTCTTGACTGGGACCGGGGGATCCATTTCCAGGTTGGCTCACTTATATGCCTGGTAACTTATTGCTCCTCTTGTCAGGAGGTTTCAGTTCCTCACCACATAGGCCTCTCCATAGGGATGCTTCAGTGTCCTTACAACATGGCAGCTGGCTTTCCTAGAGAGAGAGTGATCTAAGAAAGTGCAAGGCAGAAGCCACTGTTGTCTTTTATGACCTGCTCTCACAAGTCACACACTACCATTTCTACAATGTCCTATTGGTTACGTAGGTCAGCACTATTCAATGTCAGAGAAAACTACATAAGGGCTTACATTGCAGGAGACAAGAATCATTGGGGGCCATATTTTAGGCTACTACCTCAGTAAGGAATTTGGATTTATTCCAGGAGTTATCAGAAGAATTAGAGCATAGGGTTGACGTAACTTAAGTTTTAAAAGGATTACTATAGTTCCCAGGTTGAGAATAGTCAGTAGTGGGGCAACAGTGAAACCCAAGAGGTCAGTTAGGAGACTTTTGGGATAATACCTGCAAGATGGCAGATTAGATGATGATAGAGATTAGAGGGTTGGAAGGATTAAGATAGGGTCCTATTTGGCATCTGGAGATGTTTTGAAAAAAGATCTACAGAATTTGTGGATGAATTTTATGTGGTAAAAAAAAAAAAAAAAGAATCAAGGATGAACCAAAATTTTTAACCTGAGCTACCAGAAATATATTTGGTACAATAGAAATATTTATTGGTTGTTAAGAGAATACAGAGATAGGCTAACTACTAAATCCAAGGGAATCAGAAAAGTCCTCCAGAAAGAGATAACTCTGAACTTAATGGATAAATAGTAGTTAGTCAAACTAAGAGAAGAGAGAAGAGAACTAGAGGCAGAAAAACAGCATAGATAATGGTAAAGTGAAAAACATAATGATGTGTGCATGTATGCAGCTGGGGTGCCTATTACAAGGCATTTGGTGGGAAGAAACTGATATAAAGTATATCTTTCCATTTGGTCAGTTAACAAGCATTTAATTTTTTACACACTTTGAGCAGAGCACTCTACTAGCTGCAGAGACATAATGATAAACAAAAACATGTATTGGCTCTGCTCTCATGGAGATTACAGTTTAATGTCAGAGAGAGGCTTTAAAGAAGTGATCAAAAAATAAATGCAAAACTACAAATGTGATCACTGCTTCAATGGCTAGAAGCATGGTGCCACTAAAGTAAGTAAAAGGATGAAGGAACATCATGAAAGACATCGAAGAACTGTTTACCCTGAGGAAGTGATGTCTGGGCTGAGATTTGAAGAAAGATTAGGAGATAATTGAGTGAAAAAATGTGAATGGTGCAAGGAAAAGCATTTGAGGAGTAGAGAACAGCATACGCAAAGTCCTGTAATAGCTGAGAGTGTGGAATGTTTGTGGAAGAAGGAAGTTCAGCAGAGCTGGAGGATGGGAAGAAGAGCTAGGACCACGGAACAAGACGAGGATAAGGAGGAAATTAAGGGCCAGACCATCTCAGGCATTGGAGGTCCCACTAAGTATTTAGTCTTTATTCTAAGAACCATAGGAAAGCAAAGAAAGCATTTTGACAAAGAGGGATCGATGTGGAGGTCTGGGGGAAGATACGATGAGATTGACTTTGCAAAGAAACTGATTGTCTCTGGAAAATGGATTGAAAAAGAGTTAGAGAAGATGTGGGAAGTTAGGAGGCCCAGTGAAGCTGATGTTATTTTTGAAAAGGGTATTGACAGTAGAGATGAGGTGTTTAGAGGTAATAAAAAGCTAATTCAAAGGTCTGAAAAAAACAATAGGAGTGGAAATATAGACTTTGGCAGTGGTGGCTCCAGAATTTCTAAAATATATATATACATATATATATATTTTTTTCTGCGAGGAAGACCAGCCCTGAGCTAACATCCATTGCCAATCCTCCTCTTTTTGCTGAGGAAGACTGGCCCTGGGCTAACATCCGTGCCCATCTTCCTCCACTTTATATGGGACGCCACCACGGCATGGCTGACTAGCAGTGCATCGGCGGGCGCCCGGGATCCGAACTCGCGAACCCCGGGCTGTCAAAGCGGGAACTAAACTAGTGCCACCAGGCCGGCCCCTATAAAAAGTATTTTTTAACTTTTAAAAAGAAAAGTTAAAAATCTGGATGAAAAGCACTCAATATTTGATGAAATATCACTACATGACACCACTATTCTCACAAATAACTCTATTTACATTGAGAAAAAAGCAAATTGACCTGTACTTTAAGGCTGGATTTTGTGTTATATGTGTTGTCCATATATAAAGCTGATGCTACTGATCCCCTTTCAATAAAACATGTGTTTCTTCTATATCCAATAACAGTAATAGATTTATATTAATTCACCCACAGTTTCCTTTAGCCATTATTGGGTATGTTGGGAGAGGTAGTTGCTGATATTCCAGATAAAATTTGGAGCCATGGTCAGAATATAATTCATTAATCTGGGTGTTGCACAAATTTTGAGCTGTGCATTTTCTCTTGTCACTTGCTGCTACTGCCTAGGTCCTACTTGCCTAGGACCCTTCACAATTGGAGACTGTCATCTTCTATTATGGGGGGTGGTTTGTAAAAGCCACCTAGTTAAAGCAAAAAGCTAGCACAGGGTAATATAATTTTGGCAGGAAAAATTATTATTTGTCATCAAAAGAAATCATTTGCTGTTTTTCCTTCTATCTGACAAGAAAGGTAGTTTCTAGATCCTGAAAGATCTTTTATTTGCTGGTTGTTTCCATTAATTGAATGGCATGGGGCTACAAGATTAGCAGAGCCAATGAAATTAAATTATTCTGCATAAGGAAAAGAGAGGGATGAAAGAAATGCCACTGGAGATGGGAGACTCTTAGAGACTAGGTATAAAAAGAGGAAAGTCAGAAGAGGCTGAGGTGTGGCTTTGGGAGAAAAACAGACTGTGAAGGAGAATTTTGGAATGAAATGCTGTATGCTGGGTGATGTAAAGCCTCCGTTTTTACAAATTCTCAGTGAAATATTTAACTCTAACCAGTGCCTTTTGGAATCATTTTTTTGTTATCGTTGAGGAAATAAAGTGTTGATTCCTGCTCCAAGCAAGTCTTGCATGGGCAAGAATAGCCCAGAGCCTTCCCTGGGTACAGCCCACATCTGAGTTCATCTCTTTATCTGATGCAGAAAACCTTTTCCTATTCCCCGTCTCTCTGTTTAGACATTGGATTCCTTTTACCTTTTCTTTTTCTGAATTCTTGATCCAGTACCCATCTGCCTCAGTTTCTCCCGTGACCCTCTCGTATTCCCAGATAGCCAGGTTCCTCTCCTTTTCTCACCTAGCTCCATGGTATTCCTATTTCCTCTTCCTAAAATACCTACTCAACTCTCATTTATACCTTGTCCTAATGAGGCTGTTTGCAATTCATTACGGCTTCCAGGCTCTGTGATTTGCAAGCCTACTCCTGTTTATATCCTAGAGGTAGATCTAGCCAAAAGAACTTAGAAGATATATGATACTGAGTAGAATATTTTTACAGGAGTACCATTATAATTATAATTATATTATATTTTATATATCATTATTATATTACTATTATCTGTCATTATTATAGATAACCTGTGTCAGGCTCTTATTATGTCACGCGCTAGGCTAAATAATCTGCAAGCAGTCTGTCACTTAATTCTTAAAATAACTCTAGGAGATTAGTATTAATAGTATGATTTATGCATAAGGAAACCAAAGCCCAGAGTGGTGAAGTAATTTGCCCAAAGTTACAAAGCAGATGCAGCATTCCAACCCAGGCATGCTGACGCCAGACTACCATTAGCCAGTATCATATACTAATCCACGTTTAGCCATCTTTAAGATTTAAAAAATTTTAATAAGTAATGATAATTTTATTCAGATATAAAAATACAAAAAAGTGCTTATGTTTTGTTTTGCTTTAATAAGGTACAAGAGGGATCACACAAACAGGATGAGAGAGACTTGGGATATCGTAAAAAGAATTTCTCAGTAAATTGAAAAACAAGCTTACAAATCGCTTTGTGAGAAAATCCAAAGAGCTAAAACTTAACCACATGGGTAAAATGTAAAAAGTTAAAAACAGACATTCATAATTCAGGTTGTCAGCTTTCAAAAATTTCCTCTTAGACTGGGTATTGTAAACTATACTGTGATGTCTTGCAAGAGCATAAAAAAAAGTTTTGATGGCTGGAGAAAAAGTGAAGCAAATTTGAGTATAGTCAGCAGAATGAGGAAAACTAAGATCAGAAAAAAGGAGGAGGAGGAGTTTATCTAGAAGCTTTTAAGTTCAGGAAAGCCTGGGGAAAGTGGTTGTGGAAACGTTATTAATAGTGACAAATTGACATCATTGATTATGAAATTAATGGAAGTAGGAAGAGCCTGTCTCCAAGCTTTTATCCAAAGATTTCAAATGTTTTAAAAGAGTCCCATGGTCAGTTCTTTCCAAAGAGACTGATAAATTGAACATAATAAAAGCACAGATCAAGACCCTATCAGTCGACATTCGGGGGTCATTACGGCCTCCCCAAAGGATGACCCCTCTACCATGCTAGAAGCCTGAAGGCTGACAGCCACAAAATATTACACTGCCTCTAATGATCCTGAGGATGACGCGACTCAGCTTCCAACCTACCTTCTCAGTGATTTCCTGTGCAAAGAGAAAGTTAGCTTGGCAATAAATAACCTATTTGCCCATAGTCAGGGAGGACCACTTGACAACTAAACGAATAGGACTATTTTGAAAATAGAGGAAAAATTACCCTTCACCGAGAAAAGACTGATAAATGAGACGCTTCCACTGGTCTCAGTTAACCATTTAAAAAGTAGGAACGGCATGGATAGATCAGTTGGTGGTTAGACATAATCTCCAAACCATCTGTAGTGTCAGAGTCTGAAAAATCAATGAGGCACGGCAAAGAAAAAGGTAGAAAAGGATATGCATGGCACGACAGAAAAGCTGTTAGTGATAACTGTGCTTGGTTTTGCACATTGGGATGATAGGATTTCTCTTGGTTTTTCAGTCCAGCATAAAACTACTTGGCTAAATAAATACAGTTCAAAGAGCAAGATACCTTTTTTTTTTTTTTTTTTTAGCCCAAGTTAAATCTCAGTTACCCATGATACACGGAGCAGTGCAGAACTTGAAACACCGTTTAACCCACGGTTGCTCTTCGATAGATCCAGTCTTCAGAGAGGATCCTTAAGCCAACAGCCCGGAGGAGTAGGGTGGTTGGGGAAACACTGGTTATGAGGAACTCTTTGGAGGAAGGAAACAACCCAGTTGAGAAGCCTGGAAGTCTATGACTAATAAGCTTGAACAATGAGTATTTTACAATTAAAAGTCAGTTTAGTAAAATTCCAATTCACTGCTCATGTTTGTTTGGAACCAGATAGAACCTTTATTATAGGCTTTCTGCATATCAGTAGAGATTCCCAATGACTAAGCTCAATCTGTCCCCAATGTATTAGACATCAAAATAGGTTCAGCTTGACTGGAACTCTACGAATGTATGCCTCAAAGATTTGACCTTCTGACATGGAAGAGAAATACTCTATCCAACAGGATGTTGGTTGCTACACACTCCATATGAAAATCTCCATAATGCTCTTGAAGAGATATAAAATTTGAATATGTACTGAATTGAAGACAAAATGACCTTCACTACAGCAAAGAATTTTGCAATGAGACACTGGTGAATAGTATAATTTTTAACAAAGATGATGAGAAACATCATCCTTACCAATAATGCAAGGCAAAAATATGAGGATTCTTTAAAATCTTCCCACCCTGCCCCATCCAACCATTTCACACACACACACACACACATAGACACACACACATACCACCCAAACACATAATTCATGATAACTGGAATGCAAAAATCTGAGCCTTTGAGCAAAGGGAATAGAGAGAAAATGCTAAAATGAGAAAAAGATCTGACTCTTATACACTATTGATGAGAATATAAATTGGAATAGACTTTCTGGAGGGCAATTTGGCAGTATTTATGAAAATTTAAAATGTGCTTACTCTTTGACCCAACAATTCTCCTTCTAGGATTCTATTCTAGAGAAATATTTGCAGGTGTGCATAAAGACATGGAAAACGCTCACTATGTATTGTTTATTAAACAGAAAAGCTGGAATCAAGCTAAATATCTATCAATAGAGCAGTAGTTAAATTATGATAAATTCTCATAATAGAATACTACACAAAGATTTAAGTGAATAAGGAAAAGCTGTATGTTTTAATATTTGACTAACTCCAAGGCATATTATTATATAGAAAAAGAATAGAAAAGGAAAATGCATAGATAGATAGATATGACAGTCTGATTAAAATCTGTGTGTTTACATTTACATGTATATTACATATATATATAAATACATTTTAAAAAGTATATGAAAGCATGTTATCAGTGGTCACCTCTGAAAGGGAAAGTGGGTTTCTAGAGGAGAGGTAAGGAGAAGTTATTCATTTTTTAATTTTATAAATGTCTACATTATTTAAATATTTTAAAACAAGTGTATAAAGATTTAAAAGGGAAATATTTTAAAATTAAAAAAATAATATTATTGAAACAAAGAACAAGATCTACCACAGATAGACTGGAGTATGCAGCGGTATTAATCAACACCCAAATCCTAGTGGGATATACCATCTCTGTCTACAGTCCAGAGGCAGCTCTGCTTCACCCGTCTTCACTCTGCCACCCAGACTGACCGAGGCAAGTCACGTGGCCATGACCAGGTTCCCCTCCTTCTCTTCCTCCTCCTCCTCCTCCTCCTCCTTCTCCTCCTTCTCCTCCTTCTCTGGCTCACTTACTCTCACTCTAACTCTGTTCTTCCAGTCAGGGCCAGAAACATAAAAGACAATTTAAATACATTTCTCTACTAAAAACCTTTGCTCACCCCAGCTGGAGCAATTCAACCTCAAGTCTCTCTCTGACTTCCCACCTTCACTCTACCCTCAGTGCACTGCCCTCATTTAGGAAGGCATCATAACTTGCCTAATCCATGCAAGTGTCTCCAAACCAATTTTACTGTCCCCACTCATATCTCTCTACCTACTATATGTCCTACTTTGCCTCTGGAGTTATCTTTCTAGAATGTTAATCCAATCATCAATTTTCTCCTTAAAATTCTTTGAGTCAGACTTTCACCTCAGGATAAATTTTTAACTTGTGGATAGATGTTTCAAGCTGTTTCTAATCTGATTCATCCTGCCCAACTCTCTCCTCTCTGATGGTTCTTGAATAAAGACTTCACACTAGATGTACCAAACTCCTTACTGTTCTCCAATGTTCTAAGCTATCCTTACTTTGCAAATGTTTCATCCTCTGCTTGAAGCTCTGGTGCCCTTCTCAGGAACTCCTACTTTTCCTATAAGGATCAGCTCAAGGTTATCACCATTTCAATCACTGATATTCTCATGCTGTTATAGATGTACCCCTAAAACCTTGGACCTCTCACTGCCCCTGAGTTAATCACAAAAGATTGTAATTGCTGATTTATTTGTCTGCCTTTCCCATAAAGCATGTGCTTCCGGAAAGTGAGGACTTAGTATTTCATCCTTGTATTGTATTCTTGTACCTAGCTCAGTACCTGGTACCTGTAGGTGTTTAAGAAATGTGAGATAAACAAACAAATATCTTCAGTACAACTGAGGTGGGAAGGATACAGGTAGCTGTTCTGTGTGGCCCTTGCTTGACATAACTTGTAAATCCATGCACTTACTCTTGATAAGGAAGTAGATTCTTGGACAGGATCAAAGATAGACATCATAGAGTCCTGATCAGATCTCAACCCCTTTGTCTGGGGCTCTGATCTTCTCTACTTTCTCCGAGGTTAAGCTGCAACCTATACGGGCCTTCCTGGATCAACATGACTTTAAGAATGGCCACTACATGGAGACACCAGTACTGAACCTCCAGTCCCTTGGATAATTAAACCAGTGCCAGTGGGACCTGAACCTTTCCCTCCCTGTTGGACTACAGGCCATTCTCCCCGGGACCCACACTACCCACAGTCTGGGGCCATTAGCTCTATACTTCTTCTCAGCTCAATGCCTTCACCTACGACCCAGGACCTGACCCACCTTGGGGCAAAGTTTATGCTTCTACTTGAAAACCCAGCAGTTATTTTTCTTTAATCCATAAACACTAGAAAATCAGAAAGCTTCCCCTTGAGAAGCTAAGCTTGAATATAGGCCCAAGACCGGGAGCAGTTTTTGTCACACTTTCCTACAGATGCTGTAACCCAAGGGGCTACATTTTAAGTAACACCCTTTATTCCAAAAACTTGAACTACCTTACCCAGTTGACACAGCTTTAAAGGGCATCATCCACAAGACTTTGATAACAGAGCCTTATGTTGGTAAGTTCACTTCCTGAATCTGTTCGCTCAACAAATCTGCCTGCCTTCATTGGGTTTCTTTCCCATTATCTGTACATCTAAAATCTGTAAGCTTATAAAAGTAAGTAAATTCTCTAATTTATTTTCCTTCACAACTCTTCTTACCATCTGATATATTTTATATTTTGCTAATTTGTTTATCTATTTTGTTTCTCCTACTATAATACAAGCTCCAAGAAGGCAGACATTTTTATTTGCTTGGTTCCCTTGCATATCCTTGGTTTCTAGAACAGTGCCTGGCTCCTTGTAGGCCATTGATATGTACACCAAGAGGGGAGGATGTATATTAGGAGCCAACTAGCAATCTCTGCCATAGATTTTTGTTCAGTTGACGTGGGTGTTTGGCCACATCTAGTACAAGTAACATCAAGAGTGGTATTTTTTTTCAGTCTCCAGTGATTCTCATATGAGCCAGATTTGAGAACCACTGTTGAAAAGAATGCTGTTTGGTTGCTTTCCATTCAACAATATCAATGCCTAGAAGAATTTCTGATTCTCTCCTTGTCTTTCTATGTGTAGAGAATCTTCTGGGTAGCAAAACTCAATGGAGATGGGAATGAAAGTTGAAGATGGAGGTGGATCCAGTTAAAAGCTCTTTAAAGGAATGTCATGAACTTGAATCAATTCAGTAAAGAATTTAATTAAGGGAATTACGAGCTGTGATGACAAGCGCATGATATTTCTGCTTCCATCTTCTTTTGTGCCAAATATTTTACATTTGAGGTAGAACTACCATTACTTGAAAGCATGGTGATCTTATTTTAATTTACTAACTCTTTTAACTTATTTTTATTCATCAAATCCATACTACTCTAGGTTTTTAGAATTTAGGTTGCAGAGAAAAGGGTTAATAAAGTAGTTTAAGAGACTAAGAACTATGGTCTGGGGCCCATCGAGCCTGCTCTTTCACAACATGAGCTTTCTGTGTTGACTTCCATGATTTCTTTTGAAAATGGGATTTTCCCCATCCTGAACATCCTAAAAGTGGAAGAGAAGATAATCTATTGCATTTGAAACACGATATATGTATGTAGTAAAAAGTTTATTCCCTTGCTTTCTTAAAATTTCATTTTTTAAAATTCTTGTATAGATTATAGGGGGAATGGTAGCATATTATTTTACTCACTTCATCTTGCCTACTGAATAAAGTTAAATTTCTCAGGTACAAAGAAGGCATTTCCTGTCATGTACAGCAGTTATGAATTTCAGTCTACAGATTCAGACAAAATTATTAGCATTTTTTTGATGACAATCTAATATGAACAGCCATCTTGCTGGCATAGTAGAAACTTAGCTATTTTGGAGTTTCTGCTTTCCTTAGGCTTCTAAGTTTTGGAGCTTTTATACAGTGCCAAGGCATTTGATTGGGAGAAGTCTCAAGCTCCTAGGATCTGCAGATCACCAGTCCTTCAAGTAGGCCCTGGTGTCCCTGAAATAATCCTGCTGCCTTCCAACCATGCTAGAGGATGACAATAGCTGAGAAGCTGTCCAAACGGCCCTTTACCCAGACACACCACACCACCAAGCCTCTTTCTGAGCTCTTTTCTCTGCCCCAGACTCTGCTGGGCTCCCAAATAGAGGATTCCTCCATTCAGGTTCCTCCGATGTTTTGTCTTTCAATATCTCTGCTCCATCCAGGACTCTTCCATCCAGGACAGAAAAATTCATTCTTTTGCTTGCTTCAAAGGCATCAAGCAAAATCTCCTTAATGGATTGACACGTTTGGAAACCAAAAGCCCTGAAGACATGCTTTTTTCCACTTTCTGACATGTTGCTTTCCTTCCCTAAGAAAATGAGTTCAGTATCTGCTTGAAGGATATGAAGTGACAAGGAGAAGTATAGGAGAAAAAAACCTTCATATTTAAAAAAATGTTATCCTACTTCAAGAGTAGATTAAGTTTCAAATAAAATATTTTTTCTACATAGTTTTGACTATAAAGTGCTTTTCAGCACTGGTTCTGCATCTAGATATGGTTTACCCATGTGGTAACTCTTAAGAAATGTTTTATTATTGTATTTCATCTACCTATATGTACCTCCATTTGAACTTCAGGACCTATTGTAAGTATTTAATAAATATTTGTTGAGCTGGGATGTAAAATCAATTTTCTATACTCTAAAACCAAAAAGAAAAGAAGGGAGGTTATAAGCAAGGCTGAAAAATCCAGATGTGATAACAGATGGATAAGTTGTGTAAAATTTATACCTAATTCTCAATTCTTTAGTGAGTAACTATTCATATTATTCAATTGGGAATTCCAATGATCAGGGAAATGGTACAGTTTCCATATTGATATAAACTAGTCTGAAAAGGCATAAACATCTACTAAGGCTTAGTAAAGATGGATCACCATTTTCTAAATTAGTTCTGATTAGAGAGGATAGATGTGTAGCAAAATAAGGATTCCATAGTGAAACAAGCGTAAGAAATGCTGCATATCATAGCTTGGAAACCTAAAGTGCACATTAGCATATCTAAAACCTCTGAGGAGCTGTGCAGAAAAGGAAGCTGTTTAACTTTGCCTAAATTAGTATTTTTCAAACTTATTTGAGCATACTCTTTCTACACACACACATGCCTATATAATAGTATTCCTTTTATCATCTAATGGAACAAAAACATTCTATAAAAAAAAGAAAGAAAGAAACCAACCTTTGGGGTTGTTCAATTTTAAGTTCATAGTGTTTTATTTGTCCTCCATATCTTTTCTTAACTGTTCTTTAGTAACTTATCTTTTACCACAGAATGAACTCTTATTCATTCTTTTAAGAAACTAATAGTTGAATATTTGATGGAGAAGTGATGTACAAATATTGGCTTAAAATGTTTATCTTTAAAAATTTATGTGTATGTTTGTTTATGCAGGCTATTGCTTTTCCTTATTCCTGCCTACTGGTTTCTCTCTATTCTCTATGTACTTAGAATGAGTACACCTTTTTTCTTTCTTTCTTCCTTTTTTTTTTGGATACTCACTGGCAAAGGAAACGCCTTCGTACTAAACTTTAAAGTCTTTGTAATCTTCAAATATTCTTTAGATATTTGGACAAGTTTAGAGGAAACTACAAGAGATAGCCCTGCTTTGTTTTGTTTTAAGCATAATATTGTGTTATCAACCAAAAAAAGATCATTCATCTTTCAGAATCCTGGCGAAAGTAACCAGAAGGGAAGACAAATCCACACAACAGTGGACCCCCTTCAGTCATTCACATTTTATTGATGGGCGCGTGCTTGGGTACCTTACATTCTGATTAAACAACCTATTTCTTCTAGTTAGAGTAATTTTCCTCCTCTTAGCTTTCCACTTCGGCCTGTGGAGAAGTGAACTCCTTCCCACTCTTCCTCCAACAAGCAAAAAGAGCTCATCTGATTGGTGAGACCCTTTCAAGTCCCAGGTGTGAGTCACTTTTTCTCAGACACAGGAAGCAGGATTGGCTTTCTGTGCCAGGGACCATGTGGGCCTTTATTTCCATTCTCTGTATGTAGACCAGTGTCTCTCAAACTTTGATGGGCAGCAGAATCATTTGGAAGACTTGATAAAACAGATTGTTGGGCCCCATCCCCAGAATTTCTGATTCATTAGTTTGGGAATAGGGTCCAAGAATTTGCATTTTTAACAGGTTCCCAAGTGATGTTGATGCTTTGGTCCTTGGACCACACTTTGAGAATCACTGTGCTAGACAAAACAGAAAAGGCCTTTTTCACACCGATCATCCAGGTCTCCACCATCTCTGTTCTAGCATTTCCTCCTCTGGCTGGGTAGGTAATTCAGGTAAGTCTCTTACTTTTGCAAGTGATTTTTAATAAGAGGAAGCTAATAGCCTCATTTTCTTTTAGGCCTAAGCCATTATCCTCCCACACAGATGAACAGTGAACTTTGTACTTTCAATGATAAAACAGATGCTTACCCAACATTTGGCCCATTGTGTCTTTTTTGCAATTGGTTAAAACACTTAGGAGAGATGGGCAAGTGATTAGATTGTGATTCCTTTCATTTCATCCTTAAGCAACAGATATTCTCCTGCCCAGCTACTCACAAGTGGGTACATGTCGTGATCTTTCTGCATCTGTAGTTTGCTAAGAATCCAAGCTATTTCTGTTAGAAGGTCCTTGTATCAACAAAAGATATTCCAATGTCTGTCTTCCTGCAGAAGAAATTTTACAGAGCCTTTTTACACATGAGGAAGTGGCAGGTGTTTTTATATCCGTCTATCATTTACAGTTCACTGCCAGCAACTCATGACACCAGAATGCACATTTATCACAGAATTTAATATAAGGAGAGGTTTTCAACCAGTTTCCTGGTCTCCAAGAAAAATAATCATATTTCTTCTACTGGGTAAAAAAATAATAGAGATGATACTTTAACAAATAAGAAAGGAAAATCCCATATATTTTTCTTTTTTTTAAATTGAGCTATAATTAACATATAACATTGTATTAGTTTTCGGTGTACAACATAAGGATTTGATATATGCATATATTACAAAATGATTATCAGGTTAAGTTTAATTAACACTCATCACCACTCAGTGTTACAAAATTTTTTTCTTGTAATAAGAACTATTAAGTTCTACTCTCTCAGCAACTTTCAAATACACTCATGCGTCACTTAACAACGAGGATACGTTCCGAGAAATGCGTGATTAGACAATTTTGTTCTCGTGAGAACATCCTAGAATGTACTTACACAAATCTGGATGGTATAGCCTATTACACACCTAGGCTATATGGTACTAATCTGGGACCACCGTCATATATGTGGTCTGTTGCTGACCGAAATGTTGTTATACAGTGCATGGCGGTACACGATACAGCATTGTTAACTGTAGTCACCATGCTGTACATTACATCTCCAGGACTTATAACTGGAACTTTGGACCTTTTGGACACCTTCACCCATTATATAATCCTATGATATCTGCTGAAAAATGTGAAATAGCATGAAGACTGCCCTTGTACCAATTAATTCTGTTAAATATGATAATTATAAGTTTTCATGTGGTAATTTTAACTGGAATTTTGTTAAAGACTTTGCTAACACTGAAATGGATGTAGTGAAATTTTATATATACAGATGTTCATTGCATTATTATTTATAGAACTAAAAAATTATAATGTCTTAATTTTCACACATAATAAACACCCACAAGTATTTTTTGATAAAATGAATTATGGTCAGTGTTGTGTGGGAAGGAACTGAAGCTGGGAGAAGACTAAGTAATGCTGTGCTAAGAGAAGGGTGTCTTGTGGTCTACATGTTTTGTCAACCAAAATCACCTTTGAGACTGTCTTCAGGCACTGTCTTGATTATTTCATGTACGACATCTAAAAAGACGCTTAAAGATCATCAGGAGAATATATGTATAGCTGTGTATGTATGTACAGGCCAATAATGGTACCATTTATTTTACAATTCTGAGTTATTTTAATTATTCTGCAGTTTTGGGCCTATTTAGAAAAAGTCTGATGAATTCAGTCATACCCCTAAGCCATTTATCCTCTACCCTTTACCTTAAATGTGATGATTTCATCTCCATCTTCCAATAATCCATTCATTCTCAACTTGGGATGGGAAATGAAAATATTGCCTCCAAAGGAGTGAAAATTGATTCTCGGTGGATGAAAAAAATCATAACTATTGCAATGGTTTGTGGCCCTCCAAAGGCCATAGCAGAAAAACATTTACAGGATAACTTCAGTGTTCAAATTTCATTAGGTGGTAGAGATTAGGAAAAAATCTTCAAAGGGGCTCCTTAGGGCTTCGGTAATGACAAAAGGCTATGAACACTGTTCCTGCTTGTTGCTTTCTGTGTGAATTCTAATCCACTTCCCAGACTTTTTTTTTTCTTTTTTCTGAGGAAGATTCGCCCTGAGCTAACATCTGTACCAATCTTCCTCTATTTTGTATGCGGGTCACTGCCACAGCATGGCCATGGACGAGTGGTGTAGGTCTGTGCTTCTCGAATATGTAGGTTTATAGTTTTCATCAAATTTGAAAATATTTCGCACATTATTTCTTTAATATTTTTTCATCCCTCTTCTTCCTTTTGTTCAGGGACTCCAATTTTACGTATATGAGGCCTCTTGAAGTTGTCTCAAAACTCATTGATAACTGTTCATTTCATCTATTTTTTCTCTGATTGCTTTTGCTTTTGGTATCATATCTAAGAATCACTGCCAAATCCAAAATCATGAAGATTTACACCTAAGTTTTCTCTGAGAATTTTATAGTTTCAGCTTTTACATTTGGGTTTTTAATAGATTTTGAGTTAATTTTTGTATATGGTATGAGGTAGCAATTCAACTTCATTATTTTGCTTGTAGATATCCAATTATCTGATAATCATTTGTTGAAAAGACTATTAATTCCCCCATTTAATTGTATTGGCACCTTTGTTGAAAATCAATTCACCATAAATGTGAGGGTTTATTTCTGGACTCTCAATTCTATTGCATTGATCCATATGTCTTTCCTTACGGCAGTACCTCACTGTCTAGATTTTTGTAGCTTTGTACTTAGTTTTTAAATTGGGAAGTTTAAATCCTCCAACTTTGTTTCATCTTTTTCATAATTGTTTGGGCTATTCTGGGTCCCTTGAATTTCCATATGAATTTTAGGATCAGCTTGTCAATTTCCACACAGAAGTCAACTGGGATTTTGATAGAAATTGCATTGACTCTGTAGAATAAATTGGGGAATGTTGCCACTTTAACAATATTGTCTTTCAATCCAAGAATATGGACTATCTTTCAATTTATTTAGATTTCTTTTAGAAATTTGATTTGTAGTTTTCAGAGCATAAGTTTTGCTCCTTTTTTTGTTTAATTTATTTCTAAGTATTTTATTCTCTTTGATGCTATTGTAAATCAAATATTTTTCTTACCTTCTCTTTTGGGTAGCTTGTTGCTACTGTATAGAAATATAATTGATTTTGTATACCTTGTATCATAACTTTGCTGAGCTTATTTATTAGTTCTCATGGTTTTTTAGTGGATTCATTAGGATTTTCTATATACAAGATCATATCATCTTGTAATAGAGATGATTTTTCTTCTTCTTTTCCAATCTGGATATTCCTTATTTTATTTTCTTGCCTAATCAATCTGAGTTGAACCTCCAGTACAATGTTAAATAGAAGAAGCAAGAGCAGACATCCTTGTCTTGTTTCTTATCTTAGGGTGAAAGCATTCAACCTTTTTTCACCATTAAGTATGATGCTAGCTGTAGGTTTTTAGATGTCCTTTATTAGGTTGATGAAGCTCCCTTCTCCTCCTAGTTTATTGACTGTTTTTGTCATGAAGAGGTGTGGAGTACTGTCAAATATTTTTTCTATATCTATTGAGAAGATTATATGATTTTTGCCCTTTATTCCTTTGATTTAGCGTATTACATTGATTTATTTTTTGTATGTTGAATCACCCTTGCATTCTTGAAATAAATCCCATTTGGTCATGGTTGCAACAGACTCTTAACTGATCTGTCTTCGTCCCCTCTCAACCTCCATAAAGCCATCTGACTACTAGAGGAATCTTTATAAAATGCAAATCTGATTTAGTCACACTCTTTTATTAAGCTCCTTTAATTTCTCTTTGTCGCCTTTGGTGTGAAACCCAAAGTCGGCATGGCATTGTATGCTCCTTAACCTGGCCTAACTGGATCTTCATGCTGAATGCTCATCACTTTCTTCTCCAAGCACTGTGAACTACTTGTAATTCTTCATACACACAGTATTCATCTCCAAGTTCATGCTTCTGCATATGTTCCACCTGGAATGGTTTTCATCATCTTTGTCTAGTTAACTCCTAATGATATGTCAAGCCTGATTTCAGGTGTATGTCCCTTCCAGAAGCTATTTCTCATATTGACTCTCCCAGTATGAAATAGATCTCTGTCCTAGGTACTCATTCAGTTTATTTCAATCATGGTACTTATTGTGTCATATTATTTCTTTATGTGGAATTTTCTGAGGGAGACCATGAACTCCTTAAGGAAAGGATCATGCCTTAATAGTCTCTGTTTTTCCGGTGCCTAGTACAGGTCCAGACCATAAGATTTGTTGATGTTCAATACCTAAACATATGTATGATGGAGGAATGATTATAGAGCATACTTTAAAAGATTTTTAAAATTCCCAATTATCACTAATTCTATTGCCTATATAGAAATCCTCTGTACCAATCCAATCACAATCCTAAGTGACAATTTGAATGTAATATATTTAACATCAAATCTCCCACTAAGGCAGAGACCATTTCTGTTTTGCTCACCACTGTATTCCCAGCACTTAGCATAGTGCCTGTATATATTTGTTGAACGTACAAATGAATGAATAAATGACCATTCTTTTGCATGAAGGAGTTGTAATCAAAGTATTCTACTAAAATAGATCATACTTGATGGAAGTAAAATATTAGCCCTCTGGATTACCTCACAACATTTTCCCCCCTCAGATTAGTTGGTCTTAGCAGACTTGGAGTCCTAAAATCATTTAGTTTGACACGAAATTGGAATCATCTATTTTCACACCTCATGCACTTGCTCTTCACTTAGTTAATAATAATAACTTACTTCAGGTCCTGTTCTCAGTAATTTGTGTAAAATAACTTTTTAGTATACGAGATAGCTATAATTATTGTGGTAATCATTAGTGCCCCATCATTGAATATTTCAGCCTCCCTCCTGCGCACATCGTGAGACTGCAAGACTTGCCTTAGCCGCATCTGGCCAATGATTTATGAGGGGAAGTGATGTGGATCACTTCTAGGTGAGCACACTTACTGGAGACAACCTTCCTGAGCTCTTTCTCGTCTCGTATGGTGACTGGCAATATTCCAGAGAGTGGCTGCTGTATCCACCTGCCTGGGTCTTCGAGTAAGCGCGATGCGGAGCAGAGCCCCCAGGTGATCTGAGATAAGCATGCAACGTTAGCAAGAAATAATCCTCTGTTGCTCCATAAAATTGAGATGTGCAGGTTTTTACTGTAGCACAATCCAGATCAGCATGACAGATTAAATTAGCATCCCCATTTATAGATAGGAAAACTGGGGTAGACAGTGGGCAACCGAGCCGTTTCCATCACACCCCCAGTGTGACGCAGCCCTGTGGGATTCCACTCAGGCGATCTGCCTGCAGAATCTGCACTCTTTACCCTTGGCTTCGCTGCTCTACGTTAACATTCGCCATCTTCTGTCTGTGACACTTCCTCACGCATACAGAAACACACAGCTGAGTATATTCAAAAGGAGAAGTGGATAATAATATAAAGAACCTGTTTAATAGGGCCAAACCTCAGAGAACCATTTTTCTCCCCTGATTGAGTATGTACTCTGTCATTTTAATGGGACAATCATAGTTTCACAAATCATTTAGTTAGGACAATTTCTGGGATAATTACCTTGTCAGTTAAATTTAAAAATATTGAAATTAAGGTTGAAGTTTGAAAATTATTCACAGCTTTTGCTTTCTCCTTGTTTTAGAAAACCACCAATAATGTCCAGAAATACATGAATACTCTGATACTGTAAACCTGAGATCAAATGAAGTGTAATCAATTTTTCACAGTGGTTAAAAGGGCCCGTGGAGAAAAGCACGTTTCAGCTGACTACAGAGGCAGGGGCTTATTATTATAATATAAAGTGACTTCAATATATTTGCCAAAGTAAATTATTCAAGAAATTAGTAAAAATGATGTCTTAAAAAAATGACCCTTTTTTGATGCTTGTAACATTAATACACATAAATACAAAGTGCTTATAATTAATTACTGAGCTTTTTACCATAGAAACAAATGTCAAGAAAGGATATTAAGCTGTTGGTGTTATTTTCCCTACGGTAGAGCAACATAGCATGGAATCCCTTTCGGAAAGAGTTTACGGCTGCACTGGCCTAGAAATGGCACTAGCCACATGTGGTTATTTAATTTTAATAAAATAAAATAATCAGTTGCTTAGTCATACTGGCCGCATGTCAAATGTGGCTCTTACGCAGGGAGGCAGACTATCAGTATGATATAAGTGAGAAGATAGGCATGTGCCAGGAAGACAAGAGCAGGGGAATTTTCAACACTGTTCAGGGAAGTCATGCGAGAGAGAATTTCTGATCTGAGTCTTGACAGTTCAGTAATGAGAAAGATAGGCAAATAAATGTGGGAAGGGCCCTCAAATCAGAGGCAACGTTATAAGTGATACAGACTTGAGAAGTCCTTGATGTGTTTGTGAAATTAGAACCAGCGTAGTCTTACCAGGGAGTAATATGTGATGAGCTGTCAAGATGGATGGGGGCCAGGCACTGAAGGCTTTACAATGCAAAAACACTTGCATGTTATTCTGGAAACTAAGCAGGAAGCATGAAGTTCTTAAAACAGGTGAATAACAAGGTTGGCTTTGCATTCTATGGAGTTCACCTGTTAGCTGTGTGGAAGTCATATCCAGGTAGGAGACTATGGCCATGACCTGGAAGAAAGATGCCTCACCTGGGGCAGAGATGCGGAGGGTAAGAGACAGATGAGAAAACTGCTTCGCAGATAAAATGAGCAGGGCTTGTTCAAAGATTGGACCTCAGGGATGAGAAAAAGGGAGACAGCTAGGATGGCTCCCAGGTTTTATTTTGTTGGAGTTACTTACTGACATAGTATATTATAGGAGAAGCTATATAGTTCCCATAATCCAGATGGTTGATGAATGTTTTTCAACAAACATGAATAAATTTGGATGAGAGAACTAGGAAATTATGTTAAAAAATGGACAAATACCAAATTTTCTCCAACGAATAAAGGTGGAAGGTTGCTAGAATGTATACTTTTTCCCACAAGTTGCTACCCACCTGCAGACTCCAGAGGAACCTCAGTGGAACTTTTTGTTTAAAAAAGCACCCCTATTGCCTCAAAAAAAGAAAAAAGCGGCACATTAGAGAACTTTGATTCTGATGTAGCTAAACTGTAAGGCCCGTAAAGGAGTAATCGAGAACAAACTTGGATTTGGCAGTTTCTCATGTGTACATTTTAGTAATATAGATTGTCCACCCTGCATTCCCAGTCCTTACTTAAATACAGTCAATCCTTGACCCTTCATGATTTAACCAACAGATATTTATTCAATAATTATATACTCAAAATAGTTTCAGTAGATATTAAATTGAAAAAAGAAATTCCAAAAATGTCTAATCCCCAAATATTTCCCCAAAGTTTCTTTCTTTTTTTGTTAAAACCTCTTTCCCTAGTAGACATTTCAGAGCTATTAACAAGTGATTCCATTTAATCTAAAAAATGTTTATCGAATGCCCACTATTACTAGAAACAATGTTAGAAACGAAGAACAAAGAAGAAATGAGCCCTGTCCTTACTGATTTTAAGCAACAAAGTCATTCTAATATATTTTTACCTCCTCTTCCCTTCCCTGCCCTCTTCCGGTAGATATAAAAACGTTTTCTGAAATAGACCAAAGGCAAGTAGTTGGAGAAGGAATTGTCTGTAATTAGCATTTGTATCATCAGACCCTTACTTAAAAAATAATGGCTAGAATAGCAGAGAAGTATAAATAGTAGTGAGTGAGAGAATTACCTTGTTGTGATTTTCTAAGAGAAATATCAAAAATATCCTCTGCCCAAAGAGGAATTTTTGGTACACTCCTTGATGCTTTGAAAAACAAGGAAGCTATAGTGATTCAGAAAATATTGAGTGAGAGCAGAAAAATTTTGTCTGAATTTTCAAGTCTTCTTTGACACTTCCATGGCACATTACTCACTTCAAAACATAAAAAAATACCTTTTTGTGTTTCCCCAGGAATGTACTTTGAATACCCTAGTTTTTATCTTTACATTTTTTTCCTTATGGGATACCTTATAACTGATCATAAGCTAGAAGTAGGGATCTTTCTTGAGTGATCTTATATTTAAATTGTGATGAATTTTATTTCAATTACTTAAGTCTGGGAAATAAAATTTAATCGCTTTCTGCAAAAAAGTAAATTCATGTTGTTTTATATAACTGTAATTCATAACACAACTCACTTTCATTTTCAGAAAGTATATACTATGGAAAGATGCAAATGTTTTAATTTTTTCAAATTCTACTATATTTTAAGAAAAAAAAAAACCGAATTTGGAAATGGGGCAAAAGCAACTGATCTTTCAAGATCATACCAAGCATGATCTAAAAGGTTTATTATCTTAAGGTTTATTATCATTCTATTCTCCAGGAGAATATAACTATTTATTATTACTATTTTACATCTCTATAAGTTACCTCACAGAAAATTGATTAATCACAATGATTTTTTTGGCGGGAAGATGCATATGATCTCTGCTTAGTACTGAAGATAGCCCGAAAGGTCATGATCATTATTGCCAAGTAGGACATGAACCGTATTGAATCTAATTTAGCAATCTTATTTCAGCGTTCTTTCTTTTTCAGTCTTTCACATCCTTTTTTGAACCAGGTTTGTCATATTGCTGGTTCCCTCTTTAATGGGTTAATTACAACTTTTGCATGTGCTCACTCTTCCTGTGAGAATTATGATTTTGTTGTTTGTAATATTTTGAAAGTTATGTTTTTGACAATCTAAAAATTAAATAATAGTCTAGTTATTTTATTTACCATCAAACCCATTAGGATGGAACACCACACATAAGGATCCCATCTGTAAAGATGTTACCCATAACCAATTGAATTTCCAGAAATGTTTGTGGATAAGGCCAAGTTGATTTAGTCATCATGGGAAATAGATAGTTCACAGGTGCCTAGAAGGTGCAGAGTTCAATTCTTTGTGTGAGAGAATCTATTGAGGAGCCTGAAGAGCCAGCCAGCCTTGGCTCTTGAGCTTATACTGAGAGAGTGTAGATGGCCCTAGTGGTCTGGTTTTATAAACTTTGCATGTTTTGTAAGTGGTAAATGGCTGATTATATGTAAACTGATTTGCCAAAATGGAAGTATTACTATGTATTTATTTCTATTAATAAATAGTCTATAAACAAACATGCCTTTAGGGGAAAAAACACAGTTTAAAAAAGGAAAATAAAGAATCTCTTTGATGGCTGATTGGATCCTAAACATTCTTCATTAATACCTCAAGTTTTTTATATTATGGGAACTGTTTATAAAACTTTTCCAAGAATTCCATGAAAATCGCCCCCAAAATAGTAGTCAGCATGTTAAAACAACTTTTAAGGTTGTGGCTTAGTTTTTGTTATTGTTGCTATCTTTCATGCCTTCCTTCCAGACCAAAGAAATGTGAAGCATAATCCAATGTATAAAGGCTTATAAAACGTTGACTATATTCGTTAGTCCATCTTAAAATGATTAATTATCTAAAATCATCATGGACAATGGTGTATGCCAATAGGCAGTACTCTTTTCTCTGGGTGTTTATACCTCTAAGAAATAGTAAAACTATATTTCTATGTAAAAGAGCATTCTATAACTGAGTTTAAATGTCAGCAGAGCTGCATATTGGTGTTTATCTTGAAAAGAACAATTTTTGTTAATTAAAAAACATTTTAGAGTCTGTTTTTGAGGTTAAAGTGGTTGAGGGCAGGAAGGTTAAAAGGAGGAAGTTTTAGTAGCTTCAAGACTTGAGTGCATGTGAACACAGTCTGGGAAAGAGATGTTCAGGAGTGGGCCTTGTTAAAATGATGTGCTCATCTTTAAACTTAATTAACTGAAATGAAAATATAGCTACTCAGAGTTGGTTAAGGTGTTAAAGCCATAGATTTGAATCAAAGGAAATGCTTCTGGAAGTTGTTTACTTTAGTTTCATAAAATAACGTTTAGAATGGCAAACTATGCATCATCAAGAATCCAACGTCTTCAAAAGCAAATGACAATTCTTTTCCTTTCCAACATTAAGATGCTAGTAAGGTAATAGCGTTTGCAAGAATAGATGGCCAAAGACACAAAGGCATCGATTGAGAAAGGCTTCACCACGCGTTTGCTTGGACAACTTCAACCAAAGTGATCAAGGAAAGCGTAACTTCAGTCTTTAAATATGAGACTGTCCAGGAAATCAGGGCCAGCTGGTACCAATTTAGAAAAAAGATTTTCCACTGCGTTTGAGAATACTGGAGTCTCAATTGCCATCATTGGTCAGTAACGTAAGGGTATCGGGCAACCTACTCTAATTGTGTTTTTCAATGATGGTAAACATTTGCCATTGCCTATGAGCGACTTGCCTTAGCTTAATGTTTGCAGGCATGTAGGAAGCGTGATTGCTGGATTACAGAGCAAGGACGGCTGCTGCCCGCAAAGAAAATTCATTGATAAAATAGCAGTGGTTGATTGCTGGATTACAAGTTAAAGAGCAGTACATCGTCGAATAAATGAAACCAATTTCATTCTTTGAAACTTCTGTGGGTCATTGCAGTTCACTTGATTTGGGTTTCCAAGTTTTGATTTTTGCTTTATTAGATATCTAAGGTAAGGTATCAGTCTTTAAGGGCCTTCTTAGAAGTCACAGTGTTAACTAAGAAGTTACTTAGAAGTTGCACAGTTAACAAATACCAAAGTCTTTCCACTGAATATAGTACTTATTTTTAAAAGTCACAGTGGGAATAATGGATAAGTCTCTCCTAAAATCTCAATAAAATCTTATTAGGATAATGGGAAGACTTTTTATCAAGGGTACTAAAATGAATAATGAAATGAAATGTGACAACTAAAGGCTCAGAAAATACTCCCAAATAAGAAAAGATTTATAATGACGGCACCTTATAATTTAATCAATCGTGTATTTGTGGAAAAATCGAGAATATGCACCAAATTTTAATTCTCTTTTATGTCTTTTACTGCTCTTGCACAGTTCTGAGTCCAGAATCAGTACTCAACATGAATTAATTCGCTCAAAAAATTAATCACAGTCACAAGGAAAACTTAGTAAAAACCGGCATTTTATTAGGTGTATCTTCAGGAATTTGTAAGAAAGTATTAAGAGAAACTAAGCATGCTACGCTTTCTGTGGTGTTCCTTATTAGCATAACAAAGTGCATGTTGTCTTTTTAAAAATATAATTAAGAAAATGAGAAATAATTATTTTGTACTAACTGAACAGAATGAATGTTGGGGCAGATTTTTACAGAAACAATTCTTAAACTGAGATTCAAATACCATCTTCAGTCAAGTGACAGTTTTCTGACTTTATCCAAATATCCCAATGCCACTGGCATATAAAGAAACCATATTGGCTTATTTAATATATAAATTGCCTTGTTTGTGAGAAGAGTGCTTTGGAGCTCTGAATGGAGTAACAAGCAGAATAGTAGTGCCACAAGAAAACATTTCATCAAGCAAAGAGAGCTTTTGGGGCCTCCACCATCACATCCACACATGTACCAACATCTGTGCCTACACAGGTTGCTTTGCCAACTGTGACTATAAATGTGAACTATTTGTTTCTTCTCTCAAGTCATCCTCTCCATTTGGGCATAAGATCCTATCTCCTTTCACCTGCTCACCTATTAAAGTACATCACACCAACTGTTTTCTCCTCTTTCCTATAAAATAAGTAAGACCCTCCCTATGGCATCATCCTCCTTAGTAAAGGAACATGTTCTTATTTCTCCCATCCTAAAACAAAACAAATTAAACCTTTCCATCGATCCAATATCTCTTGATAGCAATCATGCTTTGTTCTGATTCCCTTTACAGCAAAGCTCCCCAAATTGTTTCTATACTCAGCTCTCCCAACTTCTCTTCCTATTCTCTCTTAAATTCACTCCATTAGGCTTTACACCCACCTTTTCAATGAAACTGCTCGTCAACGGCACTGTTGACCGGGTCCAGCTTCATGGGCATGCAACCTGCGCAGTTGCACAGGACCCTGAGTTCCGTTTAATGCTCTAATGTCTCCATCTGGAATACTTTCCATTCTTAATACCCTTTGAACAAGGGGGCCCTGAAGTTTCATTTTGCTCTGGCCCCACAGATTATATAGCCCACCTTGCCAGTGACCTTCATGCCGCTAAAGCTAATGGCCAATCTTCTGTATTTATTTTACTTGACCTATCAACAGTATCTTCTAAGGTAAATCACTCCCTCTGTGATACATTTTTGTTTTCCTTGGTTTCCAACATACCCTACTCTCTTAAGTTTCCTTCTGCCTTATAGGCTCTGCCCTCCTCAGTTTCTGCTGCTAGGATCTTATTTCCCTGATTTCCAAGTATCGAGCCTGATTTTTTCTCTAACTGTTCACTCCTTAGGTTATCTCAACCAGTCTCGTGATTTTAAATACTGTCTATATGCTAATGCTTATCCAACTCCAACTCCTGAATCACAGATCTAACAGTCTACTTGACCTTTCTAGTTGGATCTTAAACGTAGCTTGTCCAAAATTTAACTCCTTTCCTTCTCCACTCCAAACCTGAGCCATCAAATCTATTCTTCCAGTTGCTCAGAACAAAAATCTTGGAAGAATTCTTGACTCTTCTCTTTCTCTCACACCCTATGTCCAGGCAATCTAGTTTGATTTACTTCCAAAATGTTCTCTGGAATTTTAACTGCTTTTCTGCTCTTCTCATCTCTTGCAGAGATTACTGAATTAGCTTCCAAACTGGTTTCCCTTATTCTATCCTTGTATCCTCACCTCCCATGATTTATTCCAAGCACAGAAGTGTCCCATTAAAACATAAATCAAATAACACTCTTTTGCTGAAAACATTAAAATACTTCCCCACTTCAGACAGAATAAAAGCCACAATCCTGGAAGTGGCCCACAATATCCTAAATGATCTGATTTCTTCCCATGTCAATGCTTTATGTCTCTGAGTGAATTTTTAAATACGCTTCCCCGAGTTTACCCTAACCCAGCTCCATTGGCCTCCATGCTCTTTCTCAAATTTGCCAGATATACTTTCACCTTTGGGCCTTTGCACCAGCAGTTCACTCTGCCATTCCCTCCTTTAAGTCTTGGCTCAAATGAGGGACGGACTGCTGATTAGCCTATTGAATATGGCATCCATCCACCCCACTTTCCCGTAACTCTGCTTTATTATTTCTCCAGAGCATTTATCACTTTCTAATAGGAAATGTTATTTACATATTTGTTTATTGTGTGTGTATGCTTATTGTCTGTCTCCCTTCCATATAAACAGGAGTTTTGGTCTGTTTTCTTTCATTGATATAGTCCAAATGCCCGGAAGAGTGGCTAGTATACAGTAAATGCTCAATTAATATTTGTTGAATGAATGCATGAAGCCTGGGTTTGTACTGCACGTCGTTACTAACTAACAACAAAATAATGGTAACTTCACTAGAGAAAAAATCATCAAGGCAATTGTAAAAATAAGATTACAGAAAACAAACCATAAAAATGATATCAAATCAAGCTTTGTAAACTCACTGTTGTAGATATGCTTTTTAGGATACATCAATTCATTGAGTAATACATGCTATGTAGAAAGAAAATATCTAAGCAAATTTAAGCTCTGAAGAAAGTACCCTTGGTTGTATATTACACTAACTCTAAAATATGACTAATGTATAAATGAAACTGGTAAACAGTTGGCCATTGATGATTAAGTAGCTAGTAACTATTAAGTTTTTATTCCTTTTGGCAATTACTGTTTAGAGCTTTTAGTTGTTCCCCCGCCCATTGTTAACTGTACTGCTTAGGCAATATGCTATCTGACTCCCACTAGGTTCCTACAGATAACGTCTCCCTGCAGCCTCGGTCACCATGGTAATGGGTGTTTGAGCTGTTTTTCAGGAATTATAACCCCTTGTCCACTTCAGGCTGCGCACATGTCCAATAAGTGACCTTTCGACATCAAGAGGCTGAAACCTCCACCCTCAGGTCATGCTAACACCGCCATTCTGTGGACACGTGTCCTATGAGGAGGCATGAAGTCTGACTACACTTGTGCAGATCATCAATTACCTCACCTCTCCTCACCTCCCATCATCTCTCTCCACATTTCAGACCACATTGCTCCCTACCCCATAAATATCCCTGAGTCCCTATTTTCGAGGAAGTGGATTTGAGATTCATTCTCCTGTTTCCTCACTTGGCTGCCTTGTGATTAAAATCCTCTCTCTGCTGCAAACTCGTCACCTCAGTGTTTGACTTTCTGGGCGACGGGCAAAAATGAACCTGGTTTAGCAACATAAACGTGGTGAGGGCAGACATCGTTTTCATGTAAGAGGTGGTACATGGTCTAAGAAAAAGTCTGTTATGTATTTGTGGGTTTTGAGTTCATAAATATTCTGGAGAAATTGGTTACAGTTTAGTGTTCATGCAATTTTAATTTGGAATTTTACCTTCTATTTACAGAAATAGTGTAAACAATTTCTATTTTATTTTCTAATAATCCTTGCTATCCCAATCTCTACTGCTTACCTGAAAAAAAAAGTTAATATTTGTTAATTGTTGGTTGTTGTTATTGAGCAGGAAGATGGGAGAATGGGTTGTTACCTTACGTAATATACACTATATAAATACTGCACCATTTATGGATGATGACTTTCAGATTACTGACATCCTGAATATATTGGAGAACAGTATTATGTAACTAGCAATGAGATTTCATTATAAAAATTACTTATTTTTAAAGAAATTGTTTATTCATTAAAATGATCAACTGTAACATGAAAAAGTCCTTCCCTTCCACCAACTGTAGTTTTACTTTTCCACCCTTGTTATTTTCACTCTAAAATATGACACGGGAGGGATATAAGAACATCGTGGACATTACTGGACATTAACTTCAGCAACTTTAAATAGTTTTTGAGATTTCTTTGTTCATACTGGTGCGCTTAGGAAAAAAATTATAGTTGGGGTTACAAAAGTGGAGAACAAAAGCACAAAGCAATTAGCATGCTCAGAAAATAAGGCTTATTTCTCTTCTATGCAAAGGTTTTTCGTCTTAAGCAAACTTGGCTCCAAAAGAATCAGGCAGGTGCTGCCGCCACCGTGCTTTTGGGTTTCCTGGCAGAGCTGGAGATGCACTGGGACCTGAGACAAAACCCAGAGGAACCACAGCTAACCTCAGCCCTCTTTGCCCAATCTCTTCCCCGTCAGTTACCAGAGTTCACTATTGTTCAAGCTCCAGGGGTCACACTCTGCCTGTCTAGGGGTGGAATTTATTCTGAACAAGTGTTTTGTTTGGCTTGCAGCACTATAAAAAATAAAAACAAAAACAAGGCCAGCCACTGACATTAAAAATTAGGTTTCACATAAAATTCCCTTTGTCCAGTTTTTCTCGAAAACTGAAAATCTGAGAACACAAGTTAGCTTGGCAATATTCTTAGAGCTGAGGAAAAGCCACCTTTATACAGCCCTCCAGTTCCCAAAGTCTCCCCCCAGCTGGCTTCACCCACACAGGCTACTTGCTTGCTCCTTTTGTGCAAGTGAGTTCCTGACCCCTGTTCTCCCCTCGCGGAGATGGGAGACCAAAAGGTGAGGGAGGGGTGACATGGATGACTGACTCTTCTCTCCCCTTACAATGGTAAATAGCTGATGGCTGCATGTTTCTCCTTGAATGGGATTCTGACAGTTCTGGGTGAGAACAAAGTATATTCAACTTTATCTGAAAAGTGGTTCCTGATAGAAGAACCAAGTTCTATATAAGGAAAAGAAATCACATTGTGTTATTACTACACTCGTATCTAGAGAATGTTGCCTCCAGCCGTGAAACAAGCTAATTACCATTATGAAAGCCCTTCCAAGTCTTTACTCTGCTGTTTTCAAAACAAAGGAGAAGAGAAAGAGCAAGGAGAAATAAAGGATTTGTTAATTTAGGTTCACAAAAATGAGAAGTGAAGATAGTGCAATGAGGGTAGATACTAATTAATTTGAAATTTCCAAAACAAATCTTCTGAAGGAATGAGTTCTTTATATACTTTACGTCCTGTCCTTTTTGTGTTTTTTCTTTCTGGTTAAAAACACTTGGGTGAGTCTTCCCCTGTCCTTTTTCCTACCTGGATTTCTTCTGCCTCTGCCCTCTTTCAAGATCATCCTTCAGGAAACCTCCTCTCACTAATTTCATGTTAAGCAAACAAACAAGGCATGTAATATATTAATACAAACTTCTTGAGATGGTTTATCAGGATCTTCACATCATTTTCATGTGGTATATTGAACTGAATCAAAGTCAAACTTCAAAAGCAGTTTTGTAACATATTGTAACATCATCATTACCCAATACTCAACACTCAATACTTGATACTCAATAAATATTTTTGAAATAAACACAATTTTTATTGTTAATCTTCCTAAAGAAACTAGTATAATTTTTTTTACACAAAATCTATCAATAAGAGATTGACTGGTTAAAGAAAAAAAAAAAGGCAAAGCAAAACAAAACAAATTGAGAGAATCCAGGCTTTTTCAACCTCAGTCATATTCTTGAAAATGGTGATTTGATTTCACCATCTCAACTCATCAGAGCCTGTCTATATGTTACAACGGTCTGTATTTCCTATTGCTACATGGATGAAAGTGAATCCATATAAACCATACCAACGCCATTATGTATAACTGGTGGTAAAACTTTATTATTCAAGTTTAGATGTAACAGACATCTTTGCTGCCTGAAGATTGTTTGCATAAGAAATACACCAAGAACATGTTTGTGAGTAGAAATGAACATGCACTATGAAAACAAAATTAAATAAAACAAAAAAAGAATTCCATGTGTTGTAAGAACAGAACTATTATAGCCAACATTCTAATATTCAAATCAGGACTACAAATTGAATTTTTTCTTAGCAACATGAAATCATTCCATATGAAAGACATTTTCTGCTGGTGAATATTGCTGTAAGTTAATTTTACATCGGCATTTTGAGATGTTTCCCATCCCCATCCCACCCCCCCAAATTATCCATGTCATCAAATAGTCCACCCTAAGGAATTTGGCATTTCTTATTGTGATATTTGCCTTGTTGGTAGCCATTAAGAAACTATGATTTTATCAGCCTTGTGATAGTTTTGCCTCTTCAAAGTCAACACTATATAGGCTGTCTAGTTATGATATTTACAGCTCATCTTTAACAAAAATGACCCCAACCTTTCCTGGCCCTGGGGAACTGAGAGTTTAAATAAGCCCCTTGGCCATAAAATAATACTTGGCACTCCCATGGTGCCTTTCAACCAAGGATCTCAAAGTGCTTTACAAACAAGTACTACATTACCATTATTATTATTAATATTATTATTAATATATTTTTTTCCATTTTACAGGTGAGGAACCTGAGGCACAAAAAGAAAAAGTGATTTGCTGCAGGTCATATAATGAAAAAGAACCAGGGGTAAAATCAGGATCCAGTATTGGGACTATGAGTCTTGAAGGATCACTCCTGCTGATGAAGGCTAAATGTTATCTCCATGTAAAGTTACTCTTGCTTTTTCTCTGGTGTAGGACGGAGTGAAGCTTATAGCTCTACTTCTCCTTTCAAGAGAACAACACATGAGCACACATTATCCACTTTCCATGTGTGGATCAATGCTCTATTTCACATTTTCTTCATCCCTGACTTGACGCACACCTGCCCTAGCATCTTCCAGAGGTCCTAATTACTGCAAATAACTGGATGCCTTCTAAACAATTGCACTGCTATCAGGAACACGTGAGTCCGCTGTCTATGAAACAGTAATGGAAAACGAAAGGAAGTGCTCTGCAAAGAGGCCATGCCTTCTGCCCTTGGCCAAGTCTTTCTTTGGGAAAATAACACAGCCCTTCAAAGTCCCGATGCAACAACTGTAGTTTTACTTTTCTTTCTATCCTCTTCTCATTAACAGTTACCTGCTGATAGAGTTCCACCTAACAGTACCTACCTTTGGTTAGCATATTTAGTTTCATGTTCAGGTTGAATTTCGATTCCTCCATTTTCTCTTGTGATCTAGGCCAGTCAGCAAAACATGCCTTGCATTTTTTGCCACGGCCCTCAACCCAAAGAAAGGAAGATGTGAGCTCATTTAAACTTCAGGCAAAAGGCTGGCATACAGCCCAGAAGCTGACCACCAGCTTCTTTACTCCACGCTTCCACAACTGGATGACAGATACTCCCCCTCTAAATTGCGTTAATGTTCACTAACTAAAGAGGCAGGCAGTTCAGGGGTCTCAGGACAGGTCATCTTGTGATGTTTTGCAGCCACACAGCGGGAGGCTAATAATTATTTTAATAGCAGTAATGATACTCTTCAATTTATTAAGAAAAACGTATATCCTCAGGCATTTAAAAAATATATATACATTTAATATTTTTGGAGCTGTATTTGCATTGGATCATAATAGATTATGTGCACATGTGCAATCATAAAACATAATGTGCTACCACAGGCTTCAACAAAGAGCTGTTAAAGATAATCACTTTTTTTCTTCTCATTAATATTACCTTAGAAAAGAATCCCCATGCTTGTTTTCTAAAATCTACCTTTACTAAAAGAGAACAGTTTAGAACAAAACATCACTATCTTAAAAGTTGACTTTTTAAAAAGAACATCTCAATATGTCATGTAGAAAGAAGGGGCACACTCTTTTCCTTTTGAACTACAGAGTCAACGTGTGAACGTTTGGAGCTCCATCCTTCTCTTGTATACTTAAGAGTCGTGTAGTGTCTCTTAATCCACAACCTTCCAAGGTGGGCTGGCTCTTTAAGATTTTTCTATCCCAAACAACAATACAAATATATGGGTGAGAGATGAAGAGAGAAAGAGTGAGAAAAGGGAGAATGAGAATACATGAGCTAGTCCTGGCCTAAAGTTTGATCCCAAACTCAATTTAGAATCTAGACAAGTAATTTTAAAAGACTTACAGTTTTTCAATGACATACAATTTTAGCTGGCATATAGTTTTCATCACAGGGGAAGCCTTTTCCAAGAGGGGAAATTCCTAAATCATCTTGAACATCCTCACAAAAAAAAGTTAAGTACCTAAATAGCTCATTTAAAATCACCATTTAAGACAAAATGATTCAGAAATCTTAAAACCAAATAAAAATAACAACCAACCATTTTTATAATGTATTTTGAGAGCTGGAACAAAGACTTTCGTTAAGTCAAAAAGTAAGGGGTATTTTAGTGTTACAATAAATTTTCATCTTTTTAAAAAAGCCCAACCTCTTCTCCATCAAAAAATGTATAATAATGAAAACAAAAACGAAAATACAATAATCAATAATAAAGAAATATGAAATAAGATCGTGTCAAATGCTATCCAAGAAAATTCTACTGAAAGTAGACCATAAATATTCCAAGAATAGTGATATGTATTTTCCAATGCTAATCATCACTACTACGTCTGTCTGAGAAAAAAAATCAGATAAAAAAAAAAGGCATACATGCCCCAAATGAACAACCTATTTGTGTCTGACACACGGAGAAATTGCTCATGAAGTAGTTTTGCCCAAAAAGTCATACCTGTCATATTGCCCAAGTTACCCAAACTTCTGGTATTTTCTGATTTGAACAGTCCACATATAATGCTGCTTGAGGATTGCCACAGTGCACTTTGTTACTGGTCTTTTAACGAAGAAAATTAAATATTGTTTTGTTGTTTGGGAACTCTCCTCTCTTTTTTAGATCTTTAATTGCCACCTCTCAAGTCTGCCTGTACACTTCGAGATGCATTCATCGAAAGTCCTAAGACCGATAAATTACATCACATAGTTTGAATGTCAAAGCTCCTCATTCCACCTCTTTATTTCAGTTTACGTGAATACGAGAGCTACGCAACAGGTGAGATCAGAATAGGGCCCTTGAAAAAGGAAACTGAAGCAGAAGGCTTAGTCCTGATTTCTTTCTTTCTTTCTCTCTGTCTCTCTCTCTTTTCTTTTACATGAAAACGAAAATGCAAGAATGGAAATGACGACACAACATCAGAAAGACATTTTTAACTTCATTCACTACAACAGTCACGAACTGGTTGAACTCTACCTGCCATCCAACTTTAAGAAACGAAGACCTGGCACTGTGAAAAAGAAACAAAACCCAAACAAAACAAAACGATACAAAGCCACTGCAAATTCATGTAAAAATGGAGTGCAGATGCGACTACAGAAGGCAATAAAAACATCAGTGCTGCAGATTCCGGCAGCACTTATCAAAATAATTTCTGAAATGTTTCATCTGAAACATAGACAAAGCAATAAAAAGAGGATATATGTTTATCATTTTAAGCATAACAATGTGAGTTAAGAGCTTAAAAATTAAAAAAAAAAAGTACTTGGAATGAATAGTGCTACCCTTTTTTTCCTAAGTAGGCATAAAAATATTTTCATTTCCTTCTTGTTTTCCATACCATTATATCAAGAACTTTCATTTGTTTCATGTTACCGTTTACAACTTGAATGCACACACACACACACAAAAGATATCTACCGCAATAGAAATAGTTGCTTCATTACCTTGTTTGCTACATTTGCAAATGTAAACAGCTAGGCAGAGCCAGAACTGACTCTAATGCATGATGGAATATCTTTGTTGCATACGTACACTGTAGAAAATAATTATTCAATATGTCAGGCACCATTATTTGAAATGTAATACATTAATATTTACTAGAAAAATAAGTTTTTTTTTTTTCCTATTTGTTCTCCCAACTTCTTTAATGAAATAAGTTAATCTGACAGTGCATCCAGTAGCTTGTAATATCTTCTACATCTCCGTGGCAAAAAATAAACTACTGGTTGGGACAATATAATGCAAATTATTAAAGTCAGTCCTTGTACATACATCCTTGTAGCAAGCATGGAGGCTCGACTAACAGCACCTTTAACCAATTATTTAATGTTCAGTTATTTAGCCCTATTTCCCTGAGCAGTTATGCTGAGGAGCATTCCCTTCATGGATAGTTTTACAAAGCCTTAAGTATTAAAAGTACTATGAAGACATACTTCTAAGAATCCTATTTAATGCTACTTAACTAAACCTGTATAAATCTAATGAAGGGAATGATTGGTACATATACCAACTGTCAGTCTGTGGTAACGTAACCTTAGATGCTGCCTGACCACAAAGTTTGGAAATTATATCTAACCAAAAAAGAAAGAAATAAATACAGCAGGTTACCTTGTGGAGAAATACCATGTGTTTGAAACAAATTAAGCTCGTGCTCTGAACTTTTGTATTCATCTAGTCTTTTGAACTGAGGGGATCCCTTTAGTTATAATCTGCCAAGTGAGATTAGTGACCAAGAGGAGGCTTAAAAAACAAATCCAAACTGGTTCATCACATACGAGAAAGAAAAATCTGGCTAAAATAAAATTACTACGTAAGCATGGAGGACGTTGTTTTTAAAAATGCACATATATTTGAACAAAAGGAACCTAAATTGCAAACAAAAGGACTACTTCTGAAAGGAGTATTTGAACATCTAAAGGACTAAAATATCAGAGAGGGTGTGCATGTGTATGTACAGGCAGGGCTGGCCAAAAACATTGTGCCACCATCTGTCACTTTTCTTGCTGCTCTCTCACCAAGCCTAACCACAGCTCACATTTCTAGGTCTAAATCTGAAACATGGTCAATGAGAGGAGACTGATGTAAGAGGGCGCCATTTTCCTTTCACTGCCCTGGAGATTAGATTTCTCTTCATCTGCCTAGGATTTCATACTTCTAAATTTAGGCAACAATTTATGGGTTTTTGAACAAATGGGCCAATGGCCAGCCCAATACTGCTTTAGTATCATAATATGTAAACCCTTTCAAATTCTAGACAGCTTTGATCTCTTTCTTTACAAACATCATAATTATAGTCTGGTGATACTTCTTATGGGTCATTTCCACAGTACACATTCGCCAAGATGGTTTTGACTTACTAGGTTCCAAAACATGACTATTTGCCATCTTCCATTTTTTTTCTCACTGACCATTTGTCTCACTTTTTAATCTTGGTAACCAACTCATCAAAAGAAAGAATAATAAAAGAAGGGAATTTCATGTTGGATAAGGCAGGCTCTATGAAGTATTTTTTTTTAATAGGTCTTCATAAGACATTACAAGCTATTGAATTCCCATCAAGAAAACCTATTTCTATTCAATTGTGCTAAGTGCTAAGGTTTTACTCTTTAGGTTTTCCATTTTTTTCTGCTTGTGCATTGTTCCTATGCAGGCCCCTCTGGATATGAGTTGTGAAGTCATATTTGTCCGTGCAAAGATGCTGGCATATGCTGCACTGAAAAGGTCCACTGTCACCATGGCAACTCATATGCAAAGCATACATCACTTCATCCAGAAAGACAATGCCACAGTGCACACATTTTGTTGAAAGTTCATCTTGAGTACTTCTATCAACTTTCTCTGTTTTTACTACATTCAAGGGACCTTCATTTTTTACATTTGATGGTGCCTTCGTTTTCTCCTTGGAGGCACCATTTGCAGTTGGCCCAGGTCTGGAATGCTTGATCGCCAAATCTAGAGGAATGTCATTGTCTGATCCAACAGCTGAAAAATGAGGAGGCAGATTGAAGGTGGGATAAGGCACATAGTTTTGGCAAGGATTTGGTAGGCCAGGCACATGACTCAAGTAGTGCGGATTCCCAGGAACGGAGAGCTTATATTTACTCCAGAACCGCAGCCAGTCAGCTTCACTCTGGAAGTCATTATGTACAAAGGGAAGTCCAAAAAGGGGGTACTGGTACTTTTCAATAGGGCTGCCTGGTGGTGAATAATTCGGGTGTTTCGCGGGTCTCATGTACTTTTCTATGGGACTGCCTCTCTCAGAACTTCCTTTCCCTTCAGATACAGATGAACTATTTCCTGGGTCTCCAGTACTTTCCTGAGGACTTTTTATCTGAATGTGCAAAGGTTGCATCCTTTTGTGAATATCCAGAGTTTGGCTGACCAGGACTGGCTGCTGAGCAGAATGGCTTTTAGTCAATGAACCCTGGGCTTCATATTTACTCAGGCTTGGGAGTGGAATTTCTCTCTGGTGACTTTCAGTTAAATGATCTTCTGACCTCCTCTCTAAGGGGCTTCCATTGACCTGCTCCTCACTGCTACCCCTCTGCTGTTTGTTAAGCTGTTCAGCCTGAAGTGCCTCTGGGTTAAGGCGCTTTCTTGTTCTTCTCCTAATAATCTGCTCACCGTTGTTTTGTTTAATGATGTTTAAAGGCCTGGGAGTCTGCAGAGAACACACACACAATACATAAAAGGAAAACATTAAAAAATACATTAAAATGCATTAACAATTCTTCACAAATATAAACCATGCTTAAGTTCAAAGCACGGAGAGGCTTTATGTTATAGATTCACTAAATCTCCTCCTTTTGCCCAAAGCAGGATCAGAGGAAGTAACCAGAGCGCACTATTTTAGCCTAATTAGATCATGCCCATCTTTGCTGGGAGGACTGGAAACTTTAATCTACTTGAAAACAGCTTTTCCAAACTCAATAGATTTTGGAATTGCATCAGTTAGTGATAAAACTGTGTAGAAAGTTACCTGAAGAAATGTGATTTTTCTGAAACATTTCTCAACTTTTGAGTCGTGCACTAAGATGGCAACAAATAACATGGGAGATGGGTTTTGATGACAGCTGTGGAAAAATACATTGCTATAGACTGAATTCTGCCCGCCCACCGCCCCCATTCATATGTTGAACCTCTAACCCCCAATGTGACTGTATCTGGAGATATGATCTTTAGGAGGTAAATAAGGTTAAATGAGGACACCGGGAGAAGGTGGCCTTCTCCAAGCCAGGAAGACCATGAACTGACCATGTTGGCCCCCTCATCTCAGACTCCCATCCTCCAGAACTGTGGGAAAATATATTTCTGTTGTGTAAGCCACACAGAGTATGGTATTTCATTATGACAGCCCAAGCTGACTAACACATACATTTTTCTAAATAACTGCAAATGTGAATATAAAATATGAAATATCAGAGCATAAATAATCAATGAGGAAAGACATCATGAGGAAAGATATCAGGTAATCAAAGCCATATCGGTGGGAGGTGTTTTTTTTAAAACCTCCCACTTTTGTCTCTTCCTTTAACAATTATTTTATATTTACTATGGAAGATTTTGTTAACAGGTGAAGCATTTGTTTTCTGCTGAAAATCTGAATTCATCTGCAGCCTTGGTTCGAAGATCCAATCTGTCACTCTATTCTGTATTAGTGAGAGCTGACTTTCACTCAGCTTAAGTATTTTATTCAGCTTAAGCATTATATGATTGGTATTTATGTACAGGTTCAACAGGTATTTATATTATGTGACTAAACCCATAGATAAGACTATAATAAAAACTTGCAGTAAGAGCTCTAACTTTGATTTATAAAATCAAAAGAATAAGTTTAATACATCAGTGCACATTTAAAGATTAAAAATTTCTTTAAAAGGACTGAAGTCTGATTTTTCTAAAAGATTACTGAAATCAGGAAGTAATTCTATATAAAATGTGAATATATATACAATATGTAATTTCTGAATTATTCCTAGAAAGGATGCATCTTTTTTTTTTTTTTTCAATGAGGAAGACTAGCCCTGAGCTAACATCTGTGCCCATCTTCCTCTATTTTGTATGTGGGATGCTGCCACAGCATGGCTGATGAGTGGCGTGTAGGTCCATGCCTGGGATCCAAACCCGCAAACCCAGGGCCACCGAAGTGGAGCATGCGAACTTAACCACTATACCACCAGGCTGGCCCCTGAAAGATGCATCTTGATGCAAGGGAGTACCTTTTATACATTAAACAAAATATAAATATAAATCCTTTTTGGAATGTTTCTATTATCACAGAGGTATTTTGAAGGAAAGAAAGATACATTTGTTATTGACAATTCAATTACTGGTTTCAGAATGAAAATGCCACATCCCTGGGATATGCCATGTTCATTTATTTTGTTCAGAATGTTCAGGTTTATAAAAAGCATGTATTCGAATTATAAAAATATGCAGTATTTAATCTCTATCTTATAAAGAAACCTGAAATTTGCTTTAATACCCTTCTTAAACTTGCATAACTTTTGTGGCCGTCTTTGACATGAAATGTGAACATAAACTTTACATATTTCAATTTATGATTTAAAAAAACTCAAAACTGAAAACATCTCATCTCTGAAGAGATGAATATTAATATAATTGTAAAAAAAAAGAGTTGAGTTTATATCACAGTTGTTAAATTATCATAATCTGGAAGAGCAGTAGTTTAATTAATTCTTGGCCTGTGATTGGCCAAAGTTCAACTAAAATCATTAATGTCAGCACTCATTAAATGGAAGCTTATTTCTATGTTGAAATGGTAAAGGTTAAAAAAAAGTAAGGTGGTGTGGTGGTGGTGGGGAGACTCTTTCTACTAGCTACATGCTAATAACTACAGGTTTTACAGTTTACCCCAATTAGTATTGTTGGCAGCATGCATTTTTTAAAGAGTGCTTCCAATGGTCCATTTATAAGGACGTTCGTCTAAAATTGTATTCCCCGTAGCTGTAATCTATTCATTGGCTTGTGCTAAGAGCTATGGGAAAATGCCAAACAAAATGAAAAAGGTAGAGGGAACTAGATTTCTGTTTACTAAATGGGGTGTTCCTATTTTTAAAGGCAGCTCTTGTCAGCAGATAAACTTTCTAAACTAGAAAAATATCGTTCCGGAAGTCAAATGCATACACAGATAGGGCATTTGTGAGTTAAATTTTATTATAGGAGTCTAACTAAAATTTGGGAAGAAATTATTGGAAGTACCTCAGGGAGCCATAGAAAGAAGCCAACTGGAGATTTTAAAACACAAAGCACCTTTGCACCTTACTCTACTGGGATGTGTGTTATCTGGGCCCTCAGATAACCCCACCTAAACATCCACTGGAAGCATTGCAGCTACACCTGGTATTCTGGGGTCCTAGTTCAGAACCGCTCTTCTGAGTGTGCCCGACCTCCCGCCCCCAAAGCAGCTAAGATGACACTTGCAAATTCCAAAGGCAAACTGGAAAACAGGCATTCTTTCCCTGTCCTATATTGTACAGCGAACGTGAGAGAGAGTCCTCTTAAAAAAAAAAAGAAACGAAACAACAAAGTTTTTATGTATTTTTGAACTTTTAAGAAGGGGACTCCTTTCTACCTAAATTAATTTTACCAAATTCTGATAACCCTTAGTTCAACTATCTATTATGTGAAGTTCCCAGAAATCAATCATTTTCTTCCTTTATATTAAAAGAAGCATAATGCATTACTAACGATCTCAAAGGTATCTCCCCATAACATCTAACACCATTTCACCATAAATCACTTGTGCACTCAAAGTGACTGTATTAAACTCTGCGGGGGCAGGCGCTGCAAGCCAGGGAATGGTACTTATCACACCACAGACCAGGCTGCTTTCTAAAGCTTTTCCTGAAGCAGTCTAACAAGTTCTTACCGAGTGAAGCTTCTGGTAGAGGCCACACGCGTTGCATACATATCCGCCATTTGCATTCTTTCGCCAGAGAGAGGTCTTTGTGGTCAAGCAATTGGCACAGAAAACACCCGAGCCTCTACGCCTCTGAAATGGGAAGAAAAAACACAGGGTCAGAGGTGAGTCACGTGATCGGTGGAGTTAGACCAAATCAACCCAGGAGTTTTGTCTTTAGACTAGCAACAATGACAGTATAAAACCACACTGCCCATAATGAGGTCAGGTTCAATTGTGTTTAATAGGCACCACTGATTTTCATTATAATTAACCCTACAGTGATGGATGAGGTGTGTGCAACACCAAAGGCTTTTCACAGAAACAGCTTTAACTTTTTGAACTTTGGGTTTTGTGCCTTTAATGACGGCTCCTAAATGCTGAACCCTAAAATATACCTTTTAAAAGTGTCAAAACAAAAGTCAAAAGACAGAACGTGGCAATACGTTTAATATTCTTTGGAAAAGGAGAAGCACATGCCACCTGAGCTTTAAAATATAGTCAAGCTTGGAAGAGAGGCAGCCTGTAAACCATTTAAAATTAAACCTGATTTGTGTCTTTTTGTATGTCATTCACGTGATATAAGTTTAAGAGAATATAAGACACTCGATTCTGGGCTTTGGTTTGCAATTGTAAAATCTGAAAGAGAACGCCTTCTATTTCCCAAAGCCTAGAGGACTAGTAGAAACTTCTGCCAACTAGAAGTACAGTATTACTGATGAGAACTCTTACGTGGTGCCTGCTTAAGCCAGGCAACACAGTCCCATCAATGGCTATTTATTTATTTTATTTGACTCAGACTTGGAAATCACAAGAGTTTCCGAATACAAATTGATTTTCGTGGGCTGAATTCTGTAATCACCAGATTCAAAAATAATCTAAGAATACTTAAAAGTAGATAATTAAGTATTGCTTGTTCCATTCTTGCTATCAAGTAATGATTCCATTAAACTTCTCATTGAAACAAAAGTCAGGCTGTGTTGGTAGGCGCAAATACTAACAGGCAGGAAATGGAATTCTCTTGCTGCAAAAAAAGACAGCCTGAATTGCAACTCCGCTCTCCTTTCTCTAGGAAGCAAAGCCTTTAATGATAAAATATGCATGTTAGATAAGGAGTGGAAAAAGTCTTGCTGGAACCCAATTTTATTATAAATTTAAAATTACCAACACTGTAAGTCAAAATTTCAGGGATTCATAAAATTTAGGCAATTTATTTAACTTGAGTCCATACTGTAGACGAGCGGTGTCCTTGCCAAGAAAATACAATGGTTATAATTGTACTCTGATACATTTCAAATGGAAAGCTTTCTGCAGACATAATTTTGGCTTCAAGACTGGAACACTTTCTTGGCATTGAAAGGGCATTTGATTCATCGGGTGTTTCACAATGTATCACTAAAAAGACCTGGTGAGCAGCCAGTTCCCTATAGGGTAATTTTTCCATCCAGATGCAAGTGCTATCAGAGGCCCTCGTCAGCTAAACTAATTATGATCTTGCAATTGCTGATGCCTGCTCACTCTAACATTCGACATCCTCCATTAATCATCAATACAAGGAAAATGAATGAAACGTAAAGAAATGAGGGCTGGTAAGCTGCACAGCCATAAAAATCTGAAATGAGAGCAATAATTTAACAAGATTGGGGGAATGTTTTTAGTGAGCACAAAGTCAGGCTAACAATTGCCCTTTTCAACCAAGAACACGATTTCATTAGTGTAGCAGGTTGTGCTACTTTAGGTGATGTAATAAAAGCTAGATTTTTCACAAAGATAATCTCTGGCTCCCCCTTTTCTCCCCCCCGCCCCCCACAAGTCAGGACCGGGAATGTATTGCAAGTTTCCAAACCTCAATAAGAGTAACAGCAAATATTGGGTGTGAGTCCGCAAGTCCCAATTGGGACCTACCGTAGAGACTGCTGCTTCCTGAAAATCGACGACCTACTGTTTTTATTTATTTATTGTTTTATATTGTGTTTATCAAACACTCCGGGGCCTCCTTTATCCAAAGTAAGTTCGGGAGCCTAGTTTATAATTGTGAAACTTCTCTGGGGTCATGCTGTCTTTTTCCTAGATCTAAATAACACATTTGGCAAATAAACACTGACTCGATCCACATAAAGGCAACGTAAATGTCCATTTGGAAACTAACCCACATATATGGCTGAGGTTCAGATGTGAATGTGTAACCCTTCACTCCAGCCTGCCTTTCTTTCCTTATGCCCAGGGTGCTTGACACAGCATGCCAAAGTGGGTGTAATCGTGGTTTCAGAGAGCGTTTTCAATCCTTGCACAATTTTGTGCTTAATTCTCTTGCAAAGAAAATGCCCTTCATTAGTTAGAGGGAAAATCCTGAAATTACAGCACTGGTTTCCACAGGCATATCTTGCTTTAAGCAGCACTTAATGCTCCAATAAAGGTTGGTATATTTTAGGTAAATCATATCTTATTTTAAATACATCAGGAGTACTTTGGATTCACTTACTCGGAGTCAGTACAGCATGGAGGTTAATAATCGGATTTAGGAGACAGACTGCTTGTATTCAAAACATGTCTCTGCCTTTTGCTGGGTGAAACTTTGAGCAAGTCACTTAACCTCTCAATGCTTAAATTTCTCCATCTTTAAAGCGTGGGCTGCTGTAAGGATTAATGTGGGCTAATGGGTGCAATTTAAACAGTGCCAGGGACAGAGTAAACACTCAATAAGTGAGCTATTTGCCAATGGGATTCAATTGTATTTCTTTTGTAAGAGAAAAATATTTTGTTGGTTGGGTTTTTATCTCCTTGATCTACTGACTGAACTTTTTAGATAGGCTTCAAACATATAGTTGGATATTATCAAATGTATTTCATTTGTGTCAGTCTTATCAAATATGAGAACGGAAAGTTGAGTCAGAGCGAAATATCTAGGTGTTCACACCTAGAATTCAACGGGAGCGTTCTTGTGTGGGGGCGGAGAGTGGGAGGTAGGTGAGAAATATTTCACATCTTAAGTTACCTCCCATCTAAACAAATTTGTCACTTTGGTAAGCACTACAGAACTTTATTTTGGGGCACCTGGAGTTTCTGGAAGCAGCAGAGAGGGTGGGAGAAATGGATAATGTCCTTAGCTGTGTGACCACAGAATCACAGAACTGTGCCACATCTCTCTCAACCACAACACAGATGAGAGCCCTGGCCTGGTCACACTGTGTATAACGTAACCTGGCGGTACACGGTAAGGCATTTCTTTTGGAGTTATCAACATCCTTAGCCCAATCAAGTGCAGAGAAGCAGCCTGTTGCCAAAGGAAGGCAGAACAGGAGTCTCTCCTGCCCCACTTTTTAAAAACAAGCTTGGCCTTGTTAAAGAGAAAGAAAGGCACCAAAGACTTTATTTCACTCATACTTTATCATGCATGACAGAGTTTTAAAATATTTTGTCATTCTCCTTTATACCACATTTGTTAAGGACAGAAATCGTGTCTCCACCTCCATCAAATATTCTAAGTAACAGGCGCCCAGCACAGTGCTCTGTCTTGAGCAGCTAAATATTAATAAAATTGAAAATAATCTTGCCTGCTATTATTTTTATCCTCAGTAGTCACTCCTATTTTTGGAAAAATAAAAGTTAAAAACAATCCCTTTTAAATGTCTTCCATTAAGACTGACAAATTTGGGGCTGGCCCAGTGGCGTGGAGGTTAGGTTCGTGCGCTCCGCTTCAGGGGCCCAGGGTTTGTAGGCCAGGATCCCTGGCGTGGACTGACACACCACTTGTCAAGCCATGCTGTGGTGGCATCCCATATACAGTAGAGGAAGATGGGCACGGATGTTAGCCCAGGGCCAGTCTTCCTCAGCAAAAATAGGAGGATTGGCAATGGTTGTTAGCTCAGGGCTAAACTTCCTCACAAAAGAAAAAAAAGAAAAAGATTGACAAATTTATCTCCAGTTGGGCAGAGATGGCTAATAATGTTGCAGAAAATAAAATCAAGAGAATTAGTTTTCCAGTCCTACACTCCACACTTATTTTGGAGAAACAGCTGAGGCCAGGTATTTGTTAGGTCCCAAGAATACAAGGTCAGGTAGAACAAAACTCCAACTCCCCTTTATATACATCATCATAGTCATACGTTGCTGATGGTTCTATATGTGCATGTGTATGTTTAAACAATAATATTGTTTCTCCTTTTCCTACAAGCTCTTTCTAGGAGTTAATGATTTGTACTTTCATGACCCTGTGCAGGAGAGAGGAGAATCCAGTCAAATGGATAAGGACACGTCTGGGGGAGGAAATGACAGGAATAAAGTAGCTAGTGGATAACACCACTGGCACACCTAATGGGTATATTTAGCATGATTCTTGCTCTCCTCTCAGGTGGAAGGAAAATTTCACTTTTATATACTTAAAGCCACACACAGTCTTAGCATTCTCTGCCCCTGGCCTTCTGAAAGTGCACCTTCTATTTCTATGTGGGAGACAGAGGGAGAGAAGAAAGGAAGGTCAGCTGAAAACCTAAATCTACATGAAAGTCATCTCAACTGAAAATTTCTACAGAGAAAATTCTAGAATCAACAATTCAAGGAACTGATTTTTTTTTAACTTCAAGTTTTAATAGTTTGCCTAGTAACTTTTAGGTTGCATTTGTGTTGCCTCCATGTTATTTCTGTTGGCTGGCAATTTATTGTGTGAAAAAGGAAGGATGGTGGTAGGAACAGTTAATTGCAAGGAATTTTGAGGCCAGCCCAGTGATTGGCCTAGCAAATGTTTCTCAGTGATAATTAGCAAAAATTCTCCAGATCACTTATTTCCTTTCCACTTTTCAGATGTATTATAATCACAATACTGATTTTCACAACAGCATTTTAGGTGACGAACTTGGACAATCATCCATGCCGGGATTTGAAGTAGAAAATGACGCACCCATCTTTTAATTTAAGCACACTTTAAATCTAACATAATTTTTTTTCCTGCTGTGGAGTGCACCAAAAAGTATAATGACTAAGTATCTATCTAAAAAAAAAATCTCTAGTCTTTAGGTTCACAGCTAACCACTGTAAGGTATCACTATTGTTACATTTTTCTCAAAGCTTCCAATTCAAGTTTTGCTTTTAGGGGGCTTAAATCCTCAGTCAGTTATATATCACTCTGGGTTGAGTCTTGGTACGTGTTGATAAACCCAGATGTAACTTAAAAAAAATTTTTTTTAAGGTTTTAAATTGGTTCAGCTGTTTTTATTGCTTATTTTATTATTTGAAGATCAGCCAAAAACAAACATTTTAAGGTTTTCAAATTTCATTATTAACAAAGAACTGATTTCATCTGATTAAAAAAGGAAATTTGATTGAATTAGTCATTCAAGTGGCTTAACATTTAGAGACATGAATATTCATCTCCAAGATATTAAAAGTCTCCATTGGTGAAGGAATTTGTGCAGAAATGATCCTTTATAACAGTTTTCTATGAATAAGAACCATACTGAAACCATGTAATTACATAACAAGGCTTGATAGGCAGAGTATTTACTCACATTTTTTATGGTTTTATATCTTAGCCATTTTAAATCGAATCAATCTGAAATTTGATATATGTGCTGTTAGTCTGGATGTACCTCAAATATTTTTAACTCTTTAGGATCATTTCTGCATTTATTCAATTTTCTCAAGAATCCTTTGTGAACTTCATTTCAGGGAAATGCACAGATGGCTATGATAGAACCTTTTGGTACAGTTTTGCAGTAAAAAAATTTCAGTGGTAAATGTAATTCACTTCAGTCCTGGGAATAATGGCTGAACGTCCACCATGTGCCTGGCACTGTGAGAGAAGCTGGGGTTACAGTGATGTACATGACTGATATGGTCTATACTCTCTCAGAGTTTCCAGTAGAATCTGCTGAAAACATACTAAGTGTGGCATTAACCTGACACGAACTGAGACTGTTCATGGACAGTGACAGTTTAATTCATGTAAATTACATGGAAACTTTTCCAAAGAAACCAAAGTATTTCTCATGAATAAATCTCATAGAAAGGCTGAAAGTTATCTAATAACCAGAAGGCTTACTCTCTGTGCTTCTTTATAAAAATGGGTAATAGTCTAGTCATTTTGGAAATAAGCTGGCACTTGCTTTTCGACCCATCAGTAATAATGGCCTATCAGTAACACTGCCCTATTAACTACCAAAAGAGTTGATATGAGTTAAATAATGTGTTCATGATTTTAATACATATAGTAGACATTCAATAATTGTTAAATTATATTATTTGAGTTATCATCACTATTATTAACACCACTGAAAGACACAAAAACCATAGCCCCCTCCCATTTATGCCGTATCTAGAATTAAGCGACTATTGACTACACACCAGAGGACCCTACAGAATATATAGAATGTAGCACCTAAAACCACTTAAAAATAGATGGTGGCTTGCAATGAACACCTTTAAATTTTATCAGAAGCACAACTTGGCCAATAGTTTAGCAAGAGCAGGGAAGCAACTCTGCCAACAGAAAGCAAGGGTTACCAATGTCTTGGCTGACTTTTGTTCCAAATAAAATTGTGAAGAATCAGATGAAATGGGCTGTACAGCAAGTCTATGCCTGCTTTACAACAGCCCTCTTTGCCCTCAGATTTCTTGCCAGAAAACTGAAGAGACTCTACAAGGTTCAGCCAAGCACCCATCTTATAATCACCTATCTCAGAGTTTGGAAACAAAACCTGTTTACCACGCTTATTAAATTCACTTCCTCAACAATCAGCAACAATAATGGAGACCAATGTAAACTAAACTGACATCCCTGGCTAGGAGCAATGGAACAACTTCTGTTCCAGGATATGAGGCAATACATACTGTAGTAATCATACATTGTACCCAGGTACAAATGTGTCTGAGACTTATTCCACTGACATGTCACCATACGGGGAGTTGCCCAATTATCAGGAAATGCTAGTGTGCTACACACATTCGCTCCATTTCTGCTGAGATGCAATTGGTGACTCTTGGAGTGGGATAGCAAAAAAAAAAAAAAAAAAAAAAAAATCAAGATTTTGCAATGTATATCCCACACTTTAAATTATTCATATGGATTCCTCAAATCTGCAGAATTAAGAAATTTATCACACAGATATAGAACCTATCACACAAGCCTGAAGGACTTCATCTCCATACTTTGACTTACCCATATTTGGTAAATGAGCAAAGCAAATACCCAATATCATATACAAAATTACATAACAGAACTAGTACTAGAGAAAACCAAATCTTTGGAGTTCTAAACCCACGTTCTTTCTGTAATAATGTTTTGCCTTCACAGCAATATGTATTTGGACAGCTAAAAATGTGGTTGAAAATTTATGTCTGCACTGTCTTTTTTCATTCCACGTGAAAGTCATTATTGTCAAAAGAACTACTCAAGTCTTTCACTGCTGCTATTTCCGCCACCATAGATCCATTTTCACCTTCAGCTACAACAATGGTTGGAGAATTGCTCTAGAGGGACTTTCTTCTACGCCAGTGCCAAAATCTGACACTGAAAAGAAAGAAAAGGCTTTCTGGAGGCATAATTAAATAATTTTAGCACCTCTTAAGCAAACTTCAGCATGAGGATACAAGAATTGATTCTGTTTTAATAAATTTATTGCAGTTATTTAAACAATATATTTAGTAAACACATTTATTATGGGAATAATTCACATTATAAAAAATAAGAATCTTGGTGATAAAGTAGAGGCCTGTCCTAGAAAAAGCCTAAAGTCCAAAGGGCTCAACTTCTAAGCACTTAAAGAGACAAATACAGTTATTTTATGTATTATCCTCATAGGGTTGCCAGATAATTATGATGATAGTTATTTTTAAAGAAACAGAAATTCCCAATAATAATCAGTAATTCTACTCATATTAGCTAACAGACAATAACTGGTCCATGAAGTGTTATGTTCTCATTTACATTTAGGTCAATGGTTCCTCAATGGTTCTACCATTTTCCAGAGTCATAAAATCTTTTGGTAAAATTTATGACATTTTCCCCAGAAAAAAAAAAAGTTATGTAAAATATTTTACAAATAACTTCAGGCTGTTCAAAAGAATGTCCTTCGCAAAATGGATCCAAAGATTTGAAAGGATCTGAGTGCCCATGGATCCCAAGGTTAAGAACTCCTAACATATCATCCCACTTCAGATTCAAAATGAATTACTAGGTATCACTATTCTCCCACTTTTATTGATGAGATAAAAGACTGAGAATGGTTCTTTGACTTATCTAGTGTCAAAAAACACACCTTAGTCTCTAAACCTAGGCAAAAACACAGGATTGTATTCTAAAAACCATTTTGAAGCAATTATCTGCTAGAATTCTCCTTTGACTACTTTTTGTCCCTTTTTAAATAACCACCATCATACATCTAATATTATCAAGTACTTATTATGTGTAGGATAATAAACTATAGACTTAGTTTCATTATCTGACATCTTCAAAATGATCCTAAGAATCAGATATTATTATTATTATTACTATTATTATTCCCTCCACTTTACAGAGGAGAAAACTGAGGCCTAGAAACATCTTTCAATTGCTAAATAGTAGAGCTGAGATCCAAATCGAGGTCTCCCTCACTTCAGAGCCACAGTTCTTAACCATGTTTCAGGCTCTATTACTCAAGAGGCGATTGGGGAATTTTTACCAAAAATATTTCGCCATAACTTGGCTTTGAAGAACCCTTATCTCTTCAAACCACCCTATAACAGCTGATCAAAATTATGCAAGTTTTGAGGTACCAGAAAGAAATGACTCATCCCTGATCAGATATGGCAACGATCTGTTTTGAGGTCGACAGATACAGTCATAGCCGGAGGAACACAGCATTTGGCTGATGGAGAGGTAGTGGTGGGGAAGGGGGATGGGTGCAGTACACGAGTTTTGATCCTGCTGTCTCAAAAAAGAAAAAAAACAATATATGTGAAATAAGCCTCTGCTGAAAAGCAGAAATTAGTGACACCACTGACTAAGTCCCTACTAATGCCAGTCGTATGGGAGGGCAGCTGTGAATTAGGATTTCTATCTGCTTTTGCATTCACCTTGACTAGACTTGGGGCAGGAAAAAGGGTGCTGGGGTTTTGACAAGGTCTGTGAACATACATGTTCAGGTAACAATTTACTAGATTTACTTGATATATTTGTATGTTCCCTGGCAGGGAACTTTTACGATGTGTGGTATCATTACTATTCAAGATAAAATACTGCCAATTCTGAAAGACGAGGTTATTTTACCAAATTCCTCAAGCTTGCATAATATGAAAATATTTATAATTATTTTCCCTAAAACATTTTCCCCCATTATGATTTATAAAAGTATATGTTCTTCATCAGCCTATGGAGTTGACTTTGATACTTCTCACGTGTGATGCAGCTTTCATTTCATTACAGAACAGCAAAGACCAAAATACTCTTAACTCTAAACACTTTTTACAGGCTATCAAGCTGGGAGGTTACAGTACAGATCAGACGTTAAAGCGCAGCATGAAGTCTGCTCAGCAGAAAGATGGTAATTGCCGCTTATTTCCATTTCAACAACAACAACAAAACCTATGGAAATATACTGAAGTTCAAAACAGTGAACAACCACGTTAAAAATTTGCTGGGGCCGCCCGGTGGCGCAGCGGTTTAGTCTGCGTTTGGCAGCCCGGGGTTTGCAGGTTCGGATCCCGGGCGCTCGCAGATGCACTGCTCGTCAGCCACGCTGTGGTGGCATCCTGTATAAAGTAGAGGAAAGACGGGCACAGATGTTAGCCCAGGGCCAGTCTTCCTCAGCAAAAAAAAGAGGAGGATTGGCGACGGATGTTAGCTCAGGGTTGATCTTCCTCACAACAACAACAACAACAACAAATTTGCAAATGCATCAACAAGAGACCCTGATACCAAATATGCAATTTGGACTAAATACTTGGCAAGACTAAACTAGGAATACTTCCTGAACCATTTCATCTTCTACGACTTTCAAATACACGGGGGGTGGGGGGGGGGTGGGTAGAAAACCTAAGGGAAACGAACCTGAACTTCACTTAACTTTTGAAACGATAAATAATTCTTTAAAAATATTACCTCATTTTTATTCAATTTAGTATTTCCTTAGGACACATAAAATTGGAGGTATTTAAATACCCCTTTCCTATGGTTAAAATAAGTACCTAGTATGTCACATCATTGTTCAAATGGAACATGTGTCTTTAAATAAGAACTCTGTGACTGCTATAGGTAAAACCAAACATGAGCAGATAATTTCATTCCAGAGGTACTGTGCAGATGGGAAAATCTAAGCTGATTTTTAAAAGTTTTAATAACATTATTTTTAAAAGACAACTTGGAATTATGAATTTCCTTAACAATAATGATGTAATTTTGTAACAACTGAAATCTTTCATGGGAAAACTCCTTCTTCAATAACTCACCCAGTCAATTACACAGGAAAGTACTGTAATAGGCTGTCCCCCTGGTGCCCCCCCCTCAAATAGCTCACGCACACGACTTCCTTTTCCATTACCAACTTGTCTGCAGTACCATCTGTAAAAACGAACACATACCTTGTGCTGCCACTTTTTACTTTTGCACGTCCATTAGTGGGACTGGCTGCAGCTGCTCAAGAAGAAAGCAATGATTGTCTCTGCTTTTTTATATACATATTCCCCCTCCAGTACTACCATATCAGCACAAGACAATACGTCGTCTTGGGTAGGGAACTGCACTTAACAACCTTACTCGGACCCAGTTCTCTGTGTGATCTGGAGTTTGTTAATCACACTGTATCACATACCAAAGCAAGAACTACCTCATCGCATCAAGCACTCTCGAGAAGATCCCTCAGTCATTCCTACCAAAAGGAACAGTTGAAATCATTTCGTTCTCTGACATTTTGTACATCGAGCAGAATACCAGGAAACCAATACTGAGACCTGGCAGCACATCCTGAGACACACAACTCCTGGTGAGCGAGATTTTATTTCATGAGAGGGGCTCTGAAAACATAACACAGCAACTAACTTTTCTAAAACTTTATTTTCCCGCCTCGTGTTTATATATCTTTTTTTTGTCAGCATTATTTTTTCCCTAGGTGAACACTATTACATGGTTCACAATCTCTGCAGAAGGTGCAAATAAATTAAAGCAAGATATTATCCCAAATTAATTTTTTAAAGTGATCTGTCCACAAGGACCAACATTTCTCCCTACTGTGGAGTAATATGAAGAAAAGACCATCAAGTACCAAGCTCTTAAAATAAAAATCTTTGAAAAAAGATTCATAGAGAAGTTGATATTTAAAACACACACATACACAAACCCAAAAAAATGGTTTAGTTGTTTTTCCATGCTATTCCACATCTACAAATTTACCCCCAATATATCAAAACTACTCCTTATCATAAGAAGTACTTTGTGGTCAGGGTGTAAGCTTAGCTTTTAAAACATTAGAATGCCAGTTCTGCCTTGGCTTTTCATATATTGAATTGTCTTAAATCATCAAATGCCTTCTCAGCATTTAGGTACAGAAGATAGATTCCAATTATTTATATATGCAAGTCACTCCCAAGGCATGCGGGCTTCTTAAGAAAGGGCCTATTTTTCTTTTAATCTTTGTCTTATCGGTGCATTGCACATAGTAGTCATTTAATTAATGACAGCTTAATTGAACTGACCTCTATCAGAAGAGAAGATTCTGTTAAAATATGTCTGCGTGTATACATATATACATGCTGTGATCAAAGGATTATACTTTAAGTGCAGCTTTATTCATGAAATATAAATGGCAGTCATCGTTACAGAAAATAGGACTTAAGACTGAAAACAGTTTCACTTTTGTGAAATGTAAAAGAAAATTAATAAATTCTGCACCATATTTAGATTATATGTTACATGACAGGAGAGAAAAGAAATGGGCTTTGTTTGTTTCAGCTTCCGAGCAATTTGCAGAACTAGTAGAAGTGGCATATGTTGGTGTGTGTATTGGTGTCATACATACACAAAGGAATCCACTGAAACATTTTCAGCACTCACAAGTACTGAGATGTCGCTAGTTATTTTTATTTTTATTAAAGCAATATCATATTCTATAAGTGGGGCTAAAATACAATGATGTTGTTGAAGAGAGAAAAATTCCATGAGTTTCCTGGAGAGTTGAGATTAAATATAAGTAACCACAGGAACAAAAGACTGTGAAAAAGAAATGAAGCAATAGAGTGCCTAGGAGAGTGTCTCATATGCCAGCTTAATAATTATTGATTTTAGTAGGTGGAAAATAGGACATCAATACCTTGTGATTCACTTTTATTACAATGTTAGAGTTCTTTCAATTCACATATACACTCAATTAACAAATACAATTATGTATAAGAGAAGACTGAATGCTGTGCTTGACATGTATCAGGCACTCAATGAACATTAAATTCTTACTTTCTCTCTTCATTTCAGAAGATACTCAGTATCAATAGATATCCGATTTTAGAAGATATGGAATAAATGAATAAGCTTTTGACATGTATATACACATACATAATTCAGTATCTATGGCTATATATTTATGCACATAGGCACAAAACTTATACAAAGGACCTCATATTTATTTTATTTTTACAACATGAAAATAAGTATGAATAGTGCTCCAAAAACTCTCACATATAGTGACCATCTTAAAAAAAGTTTATCCCATCAATTATGGATTTAAAAATATGAATATCTCACCCTTCTCTTTGCTCTCTTGATTTCTCTCTCTCCTATTCTTTCTTTCCGTGTTCCAAAAGACCTTTAAGGAGTTCATTACATAAACCAGTTTGGTGGTGACTTATTCACTTTCATGAGACTCATGAGTCTATCAAACATACATATTTCTCATCGCAAAAGCTAAGTGGAAATTTGGGGAAGGAATCAGTGGCCTTTGGAATTTTCTAGAACATAAAGGAATGCCTTGAAGGCCAAGCTTCCTTATGCACATTACTCATTCTAGCTGCAGGTCATTTTCTTCTTTTCCTATAGTGTGATCACACAGATTATATACATTATCCTAAAATAGGACAATGTATATTTAATTCATTTAATTCATTTGATTACACAAAGTTGGTTCATTTGGATTTACACAGATCAAGACATAGAAACCTTTGCACAAGAATTAATCTTGAGTGCTGGCTGTAAATTTATATCCGTAAGCAACCATTTGGAGTTTGACGTCCTCTCTTTATATATAATACATTTACATGCACACAAACATACACGTAAAGTATATGTATGTGCGTGTACGTGCATATTTCCTTTTAAGAATAAAGTGGCTTCAAGGTCCTCTAGTTTAATAATTAAAAAATTCAGGGGCTGATGGTCTTTTATTTTAAAATGTCTACTTTTGAAAAACAGAGTTATACTTCTTTCTGAAGTTAAAGGGTTAGATCTGATTGGAAGATAAAATACCTTTTGACAAAAAAGTAGATGTAAAAAGTGTAATGGCAGAACCAATGAATCAGTGAAACTTAAGAAACCAGCAGGCAGCATTTCATGAAGAATAAATAATTTATGTACAATTAAAAAACATTTGCAAATATCATATGCTCCAAAAAGTTGTGTACTCTCTGAAGGAAAAGTTAAGTGGCTAGATTTGACTTAAGTCATCCCTCGTTTTCTACCTATTTTCCAAGATTTTATTTCATTAATTGCATATACATATATGTGGGTGTATATATAATATATGCACACACATACTGAGTGTGCCCAGGTGTATATTTCTTTGGCAAAATAAGAATAGAAATAGCCATCTTCCTTTAAATTCATCCCAAATGAAGGCAATAATTCAAAAATAAACAGAATGGACTGATTGCTACCAGACTAAAATTCAAAGCAATTCACATTTACAAAAAAAAAAGTAAAGAAAAGTGTGCCCTAAACATAAAAGTCCTAACTTTTAAAGAAGATGAAAATCACCATTAGTGGAGGTTTAGCTAATTAGTCGAGCTAATGCAGGGCTTTTATGTTTGTAGGTTTACAAATTTCAGAAAATGACCAAATTATTCCACTTATATCATTAACTTGACCCCTTCCAGGATCTGACCTTCCTAATAGATTTGTTTTATAAGATATGACATCTTGAACAGCTGTGCTATTCTTTCTTGAACTTGACGTTTTTAAAGCATGAAAATAGCCTGATTTACTAAAGCTTGAGTCGTCTTTGGTAACAGTGGGGGAAGGGAGGGATCAGAAATGGAAAAATAATGTGAGTTCCTACCTGAGCGAGTCATTTTGAAACTCAAAGAACACTGAGGTATTACAGACAGATGTGGCCATTAAAGAGATAATGTAGGAAGAATATGAAAATATCACCATGAATTGAGTTCATTAATATAAGAAGGTACGATTATTAAAATGGAGACACAATTCCTTTGAATGTTTTGCTCTTCAAACCCCCCACCACTGCATAGATGCCATTATATGCTCACTGCACATTGCAGTATGCTTAAAGTCTGGTTAGACAGGCTCTCTCCAGGTCTTTACTTTTTAAAACTAAATATAAAGCAGGATTAAGTTAGACAATTTCAGGGAAATTTTTTTCTGAATTTCTTACAGGGCAAATAACTTGCAGGCACATTGAGAATTTTAATCTATTCTAAAAATACCTCTAGATTGATTATATTTAATGTAGCAACTAAATAAATAGTTTGATTTAACTGCAATACTGGTCTTACTCAGAATTCTCTTAATGATAAAAAGCAACATTGGATTTATAGATGAAGCTGGAAGGGGAAAAACATGTTCACTAGTCAGGGCTTCTACCCCTACTCAATTCTGTATCAAGTTTAATCTTGCAGAGGTAGTTAGGCTTAAGTGTTATTTTTCTACCTTGGCTCCACATGGCATCTTGACTTAAAAAATTCAAGAAAGTACTTCAGACGAATAATAAATTGTAGCATAGTACTAAAAGCACATATGAAAGCTATTCTTAATTTCAATTACACTTTTAATACATTAATTTATCTGATTAGTGCTTCTGATAGGTCCACTATTGTCTAACACTTCCCAAGTACACTGCTCTTTTTACAAGAGGTTGGAGGCATTTGGAAAAAAAAAAAAATCAGACAACTGTTTCCAGTGTCTCCGGGATAATTGTTACCTTCCTCCTTTTCAACTTTAAAAGAAAGTAATGTCTATTTTTCTCAGGGCAGCTGTTTAAGGCTCCTGTTGTCAGAATCTTTTCAACTTGAGGAGATTTAGGATTATTTTAAAATGATTATTGTATCACACTAAGTCTTCTATTGCTATTAATAATTGAGCATGCATGATGTCCACACGCAGCATGGTAATTAACCCAGGAAATACGTATTCACCATCACCTTTGTGTGTATGTATACACATATACACATATTTTCATGGGTGAGTCTAAATGCTTTATTTTGATTTAAGGAAAACTTTTAGACAAGTCTGTGATAGGGAATGTAATACCAGTAGACTGAGATATAATACAATTATTAAAATATTTGGCCTTCTATTGTAATTCTGAAATTCATATTTCAAAACAAATTCTGAAAACACTATTCACTTACAAAAGAGGGGCTTCTGGAAGCTGTTCTATTCTTTTACTTTATTTTACTTATGCAATATGCTATTGTAACATAACCCCTGAATATTAGCATAGTAGTTTTGCTTTAATAACCTAACAAAATCATTTACACCAAACTATGGTAACACAGGCAATATCTTTATGTTTTGTAAAAAAAAAAAATTACCTTTATCACTTCATTAAGATTCATAAAATTAACCAAAATCATTACTTTGAAAATATACTTTTCAGTTCATAGTTTAAATGATTGGACTTGCTTCTATTATTAGACAAGGATATAATTTTTAACTTGGCAATATTGGTGTAATTTTCCATTATAACTACAATTAAAATTCATTTCGGTCCAAGCCATAAACATTGGTTTCCTTTAGCTTCCTTCTAAGTTGATTTAGATTTTCCTTAGCAACCAATGCACAGCCTTCTCCACCCCTTTATTTCTTTGAATGTTTATTACTTGTTGAAATTTTTTTGGCTTGCAGAAGTAGCAGACAGGAAAGGAAAAAACTTACAGCCTAAATGCCTGATATTTAATCAATAAAGGAAGGATTTTCTCCTTTAGGAATTCACTGCTCTATAAACTCTGCCTCCTCTCCTCTTTTAGGAACAGAAATGAAAACTCCCTGCTTCCCACAAAATCAAAAAGTTCAAGTCACTCCAACACATTGAAGAGCATAAGAAATACGCTCTTATTTACTTATTGATTACAGATTATTCATCTATTATTTTTGAAAACAATTGCTAATCACTTTCTATTGTATAAAGATGACAAGGCCTCTGAGTCTAAACTCATACTTCTATTTCCAAAGTTTCTCAGAGGCATGTATTAATAATATTCATTATGTTGGTTCTCTCAGTGACAGAAAATCTACTTTTCTGGAGAGCCTGTCTCATTTCTGGAAGAGGGCAAAATTTATTCAGAGTAAAGCTGATGAACAAGATGGCAGAACCACCCTGATAGTGAAACACACGACCAATCAGTATGGACATCGGCGTGGACACCGACTGAACAGAAGCAGAACCAGCGCTGGCTGCAGTGCAGAAGCAAAATTCTGGAGACCCTAAATGAGGACAGGTGCTACCTCTTCATCGCTGGATGGTACTAGTTCCCAGGGAGAGCTCAGGAAAGACCCAGGGCACCTGGGGCATCAGGCCCTTCAGAGCATGCAGGGCTGAGGCCAGTCAATCAGGATTAAAGTGTTCTGACTGTCTTGAATATTAATCTCAGTAGGGTCACTTTTCGTAAAAGTCAGATGTAACTTGCAAATCACTGGTGTGATCTCATGGCTCAAAAACCGGTGCTGATCATTATTCTCAAGACTTACAACAATGTTCTCTCCAAAGTCAGCAAAACCTGAATAAATTGGCAGCTTCCTCGGGTGGTGGTTTTGAAAGTCTACACTCACTTGGTGTAAGTTCTGGTATGTTTATTTATAAACGTCTTATTACTTTAAATTATCACCTCATGTAAGAAAAGTTCAGTGCCTTTGAAGTGTTTATAATTTTGACGGGAGGTAAGGTAAATATACATGAAGCAATTAAGAGAACGATGCAAGAAAGGAGACATGTCTCAATCCTAAGATTTTTATGATTCCTATGCTTCTAAAGTCTACAACAAACACGAAATGTGAAACTCTTTCTCAACACACACACACACACACACACACACACACACACACACATGCACACACTCAGCTAAGGAGCCCATGCATGTAGGTGGTGGAACTTGAATAAGCTCTTAATCATTACTCATCACTGTATCCTTTAGTTTCTTTCAGTTGCTTGTGGCAGAAAATACAACCCAAACTAGATTAAATAAGAAGATAAATCTTCTGACTCATGCAACTGAAAACCCAGGGAAAACTTTGAGGCATAATTTAATCAGGATTCAAATGATATCATGAGAGCACAACTTCCTCCCTTTTTGGAGTATGCTTCCTCCATTCTGACTACAGTCTCACCACATAGACCTTCTCCTTGGATGGCAAAATTGCTGATGCACATCTAGTGCCACAGGCTCAACTGAACAAGTGAGGGGGAAATAAGTCCACTTTCCTGATAGCTCAACCCAATGTCCTCAAATAGGGCTTTGTTGGCCAAACTCGGGTCATGTCTCTGTCCCATTATGGCCAGGTGGGATGTAGGATGGTATGCCTGGATTGGCTAATTAGGTCTACAGCAGTTTCTCTAATGTGAGTTACAAATTACCTGGAGATCTTGTCAAAATGCAGATTTTTATTTAGTAGGTCTGAGATGGGATCCGAGATTCACCATTTCTAATAAGCCCCCAGTTCGAGTAACAAAGATCTAAGGCACACACTTGAGCCCTAAATCTGGGGCGAAATTAGCTTCACCAGAATTGGATGACATTAAAGTGAGGGAGGTGTGGATTCTCAAGAGAAAATTAAGGACTGTTGCCAGAAGTAGAGCATTAAAAAATGAGATTACAAAATTAAAACATAAAATCGACACATTTCCTCTATAAATAAATAAATGCACACACACATAGACACACATATCCAGTCTTCCACATGTTATCTATCCAGAAGAGGAGTCTATTGGTAAGTAGAGTATCTGTGCTGACAGTACTGCTGATCACATTTGAGTAGTTCATCCATGCCATCTAGAATCTTCTTTGGTTTGAATAATCCTTGAGAGGATCCATCATTAGCTACACTTCTCATGTAACTGTTTTGACAAAATTGATCCATGCCATTTTCTTTTTTCTATAAAAGCCACACTATGAGGAGGTAGTATAATGGTCACTATACCACCAGAGTCTGTTTAGAAGAATTTGGCAAAACCTTATTGGCACAAAAAGCAAGGATACCCCCATGACAGGTGCCACAGTCAACTCTTTAAGATTCAAAGTCATTTCCTTAGTTCACAATGAACATTCAGGAGATATTTGGAAGGTTCACAATAAAAGCCCTTGTGGCCAGCTCACATGAGAACTCTCCTGAAGGTTTACCTCTACTTGAAAGACCAACTGAACTTTTCAGGTGTCACAACTATGACAGAGGTAGCATCAGATTTTTTCTGAATATATGTATTTACTATCCTCTCTCAAATATCAAAAAGTATTTAATGGGCCAGTAACTGTTCCCATTGGCACATATGTCAGAAAAATAAATAACTGACAAAAGTATCATCTTTATCTTTCAGAAAGGCCAAATAACTACATGAACAAGAAGAAAGGCTCATCTTCTTTCATATGAGGTATCTAAATGGACTGGGGAAATATGTACCCCTTCTGGTACTATGTCTACCCAGAGCTCATATTGACACTGTAAATATTAGATTAGCTACTATCAATTTCAACTTTTGCTCTCTTCACATCCTTAAGGAGTTGGTATACTCTTTTGTTTGAATTCTACATCACTGAGCATACCTCTAGTTGGTCTGGGTTATAATTCGGAGTCGAAGAGAGCATGAGACTACTTTCTATATTCTTTCTAAGGCAAAGAAAAGCTATGAGTTCCACTTTCCTCTATGAACTGAAAGCATCTTAATCTATCAAGTGAATTTTTTAAGTGTTTCATGAGGGTATTAAGGCTAAAATACCAAAACATGGCATATTTTGCTCTACATCTAAATGAAAGCAAGACAATATCATCCAAAAGACGCACAAGAGTCTAAAAAGTAGGAAACATGCAAGGCTCACTTACTGCCAAAAGCATGTAAATCTAGTGCCAAGAAGTCTTACATGCACAGGATTGCATAAGCCCCAAGGCCATGGCACACTAACTGTCATAATCAGGTGATATTTATCTGTAATTCACTTCATTCTTTGATATTTATTACCATTCATTGAGCGTCTGCCGTCCCCAGCGCCATGCTGGATGATATGGACACTCGGCTGTAAAAGACATGACCCAACGTCTCAAGTTGCTCACCAACTATCAGGGAAGCCATATAAGCAAAGACCTGTTAAGTGCTCTGATAAAACTATCTTTACTAGGTTCTGCTTCAGCCAGGAAGAAAAAAAAAAGAGCAAGTGGCCAATTATTCTGAAGGGTCTTGAATATGATGTACATAGAACATCTTGCCCCGTGCCAGTCACATAACAGATGTTCAAAAAATTAGTTTCTTCCTTCCCTCTTTATATAGCTTTATAAAATGGGGGGAGGGGAGTATAAATAACAAATGATCTCCATGCCCTCTTCCAGCTCTAGTTTTCCAGTAATAGTTCACTCTCTTTCCAGATGATCTGGAGTAACTCATTGGCTTTGAGACTCACATTTCCTCTCTCCCTTCTCCCTTCCTGCCTTCCTTTCCCATCCCTCTCCCTTCTTTCCTCTGTTTCTTTGTTTTTGCCATGTATCATTTTCAGACTACTCAAGTGCCAGGCATTATACACTGATGATTCTAAGAAAAACTGTATTTCACAATAAAACAAACACTCCAAGATCATCTTATGCAGTTACTAAAACATGATCCAAATATACAACCGGTGACTGATCCAACTTAACATAATACTATATATTCGTAATATAGGAAGGGATAGGGTAAACTAACTGTAATTTCACCCTTTTAACAGGTTTACTGACTACTTAGTAAAATGCACATCACTCTTCCTAGGTTTGCCTTTTGTTGTTGTTTGAGGGGAGGGAGTCAAATGGTCCCAACTGCACCTGGAGGTGGCATTAGATGTGTTTCTTTTGCTAAGTGCTTCAACAGGCAACAAAGCGCCTGAGTTGGAGTGCAGAGGATGAGTTCTTTACTGGCTTCAGTTATGCATTTTCTATAAACCAGGAATGAGGCTATTCACCCATGGGGCATGGGGGAGTGGGCAGTGACTCTTTCAGGATGGTGGTGGTGTGATTTTCATTGCCTGGCATTGCACAGTGACAAGCGCAGGAAACTGGGAGTTGGGAGACCCACATTCCAGCAAGGTTCTACCTGGGACGATTTTTTGATTGGAACAAGTTACTTAATATTCTTCTTTTTCACTATTTTCACCTTTTTTAGAAAAGAGGAGGTATGGTCTCTCCACTGCCATTTTCAGTGATGCTAACAAGATAAGATAAACTAGAAGACGTGAATGGACGTGAAAGTAAAAATCACCTTACTAAGGCAAGGGCTTTTAAAGAGCATCATATGGACAGAAACCGAACTTGTTAACACGGCAAAGACAAATAGAGCGAAGACACGATGGAGTCATTAGTTTCTCAACTGGCCTGTAAGTTATTTTCCGTACTATCCTCCAGGACAAATTTGGTTCACTATGACACGTTCTTCAGGTCTCTGCACAGTTTGTTTTTAAAGTAAATCACTGGTGAAACTGAAATTTATTTTAATAACGAAAACGTTACATTTAGAAAGCATAGTTTTTCCTCATTAGCCACGGGGGACATTTTGTACCCTGTTTACGTTATTATTAGCACTTTGCAGCTAACAAGCAACTTTTAAACACTCCTCTGAAACAGCTGTAAAACTAAACCTTCCAGCCGTTGGTCCCTTCTGCTGAATGTCCAGAAATGCAGTGTTATGACATGTAAGAACATCCACCCCAACCTCCTTTAAACTGAGAAAGCTCAAGACGGTAGAAAACTAAGGGAATCCACGAGAATCCTCTCCCGGACTATATACAGTATCTCACTCTCTGATTAGAGCCCATGGCACACTCGCCGGGAGGGAGCAACAGCTGTGTTCTGTCGTTTCATCCCCTTCTCCCATTAATGTTATTTCAATTGTGTTATGGGCTGCACTTTAGATCTAAAAAGAAACATTTAGTTTTATTTGAATGTTTAAATGATTAATGACCCTCTAGTGTAGTTGTCTTCTCATAATTGCCACAGAGCGAGCTGAAATTTACTTTAAAAACCCAGACCTCTGTGCACTGTGGAGAGCAAAGGATAGCTCGGGAATTGGCCACTCTGCGGAAAATTCATTTCTTGATGCATCCTTTCTGCAGTCTTCTATGTGGACAATTTCTTAAATTATTATGTCAAATATTAAGTCCGAAAACTTTTATTCTGGAAAAATCAAGGTCTTGCCACACTGTTCACGGGTGCAGGCCTAGGTGTGTGTCTAAGAAGCAGAAGATAAAAGGAGAGGGAGGTTCAAGTCAATAGGAAGGACTGCCTGCATGAGACGAAGCTTGTTGTTCTTCAAACGGAGCACATTCTTGCATTTCATCTGAGAGCAGTGCACAGCTGTCCACCGAGGGGGAAGGAAGTAGTTACGTGCTCCTATCATGTAATCAAGAAAAGGTGCCTGTAAGTTGTAATAGGACCATGTGAGTCTTACACGCCTCTCTTTCATACAGCTAAAATCCTCATAACCCAGTGCGAGTCAGAACAGCAGTCCACATAAAACATAACTCCTAAAAATATAGATGTTTACATTTTTATAATAGAAAAAGACATGATGTTTGCTTTCCAAGGTTTCTGCAATAAGTCTTATAATAAGTTCGTATTGCTCTCCTAGCTTTTTTTCTTTTTTGGAAAATACAACATACACTGAAGGATAGATTCTAAGGCATTGCTGCAGAGTACATTTGGGATGACATACGGGGATAATGGGCAATAACAGGATAAAAATTGACAGTATCAAACCATAGGGCCTGAGAGTTACCTAGATAACGCTGTCAGTTTGTGGTGCTTTTCTTTTTAAGTCTTCTGGCTAAAATGTTTTCTGACTTTTGTCTTGGCCAATTTTGGGCCACACTGAATGTTAAATAAACTATTATTTAATCAAATACAGGCATATTACTCTCACTCCTGCTGACAACTTCAATTAGAATATTTTTGCTTTGTTAAAAAAAACCCCTCACGATCTTTAAACTGTTAAGGCCTCTGCACAACATCTGGGAACAATTTTTGATATATCCAACCATCAAACTTCTATCTCCATGAAGTGGTTTATCCAAGATTTGTTTTAATTAGGCCGCCTTTCTAACTTCACATGGCTTTCAAAAGGCAGAATCACTCAGATGTTTTAAGCTGTAAACTTACTGAAAGGTTCAGAGGCTGTAATTAGAGCTTACCAAGGTGGACTATTTCTGTTTATTAGCTAGATAGCAAGGTTAATTCAGCTGCCTCCTAACAAGGACAATCAACTATGTCTAATTTTAGCACATGGGTTTTTAATTTTATAAAAGCTTAGAGTTCCTCTTTAACACCTTACCCTTACTTTTCTTGTTGGTGCTCACATCAAAAGGAGTTTGGGTCCAACCTTCCAATAGGAACCCACATTCCAAATGCATATTTTTATCACTGGGCGGCCCAGTTCAGTTTAAAAGTCCTCCACTTAAACTAAATCCAACTTAGAGGAACATATCGCTGTGAAGACAGGATCAGGTAGAGTAGCACACACTTGAACAACAGCTATAAAAGTAAATGTACTTGCAGATTCTCTTTAATAAACTGTCGTCCCTCTATCAACCATAGTATCTGGTAAGCTGCTGTTTTAGTAAGAAATTACACTTACCTTGAATGCTCACTTTTTAACATATTTGCCTGTGTATAAACCTTTGAGAGTATAAAAATCTCCACTCATTTATTTGCATCACAGGCACAGATTAAAGGCAAAAGTAATGTGGAAACTTAAAATTATTTATTTTATGAGGTAACTATTTTAAAATCCACTGGGAAAATAATGAAAAATGGCCTCATTATCCCTCTTCTTTGGTGACCAGGCTTCATTCTACCAAAATAGGTCTCCAAACCAAGTGTGTATGTGTGTGTGTATGTGTATGTGTGTGTGTGTTTTGAGGTTGATGGTAGCCTGTGGCTTTTCTCCACAAGTTTTTGATGTCGTTCCCTTTGAAGCACTAGCACAACTTTATAGCTTTTTATTATTACTAAACTTCTTCAGAAATGCAGTGGTCGCTCACCACGGTTCACAAAGCCTAAGAATCAAAGGAGCACTAATATGTTAACTTTTCTGGGTAAAACTGAGTAAAAACAATTGTAGTGAAGTTCATTATTTAGTCTACATGATGCAATGCATGTGGATATTTGGAAACCCTCGGAGGATTGACTTCAAATGTCATATTTAGATTCACGGGTATTACATCAACAGTCAAATTCTCTGAGTAGATGACACAGTGTAGGCAGTGACAAACGTTTTCACCCACTGATTTTCTGAAAGAAAAAAATACATCTGATTTTCTATTTTTGCTTGCAGAAGTGTGGGAGAAAAGTATGCATTTTCACTTGAAAATCTCATTCTGTTCATGGCAAGAAATAGGGCGCTTCACTAATATACATGTAACAGATGTGAAGATTTCAAAGGGTTTTACTGTAAATCAGAATTAGCTTCCTGCTCAACACAGGTGTCTATCTTTTGTTGCCGTGTTGATTTTGCGGGGAGAGGTAGATCATACAATATCACACAACAGGAAAACTGAAGGTAGTTGTCAACATTTAAAAATTGGGTGGTCTCACATAAAAATCCAAATTTTTCTAGGTTTCATTGACACTGTAAAATCTAGTTTTACTAGGTTCATCTTCTCGCATGGAAGACACAGTGAAGGTGGTCTTGGCGGCCCCTTTTGGAAGCTGTACTCGCCACTTCACCCCAGGCCCTCTGAGTCTTGGCATTTACACAGCCTGCTTGGCTCTCATAAGCATTTAATTTTGCCATGATAAGTTTCAGGTCCTTTGATATTAATTATCCTAGGCCTTTTCCGTCTGAGCTGCCTTTCTAATCTGGAGGTACAGAGCCCACCTGCCTGGGTTCAAATCCTGTCTCTGACACTAACCAGCAGTGTGATCTTGGGCAAGTTGCTTAAAATCCCTTTGATACAATTGCTTCATCTGTAAAAAGGGTCAAATAATGGTACCTACCTGACAGGTTGTTTCGAGGGGTAAAGGAGTTAACTCAGGGCTTGGAAAACAGTAAGTACTCAATAAATGTTGTTGTAGTTTCAGTTTCAGACATCAGTCCTTTATACTCAAACTCAGCTATGCCATACTTCCTGTAACTGGCTGACACCAGTATCTGAATGATCATCTAAAATGTATCTTTATGCCTAGTATATCTGCAAGTAAATACTTTAACTTGGCTATTTTGTTACCTTTCTAAAAGAAAGATCTACCATGGCTTCAGAAGAGAGCTAAAATATAGATCTCCCTTTTCTCCAAACGTTTAAAGTTCCCCATCATATAGAGAAAAACATGACCCAGTGCTTTCCTTCCTTCCCCATCTGGTCTAGTGTATCTTTACCATCTTATCTTCCATCAACTCCCTCCATCCACATTTGCTCCATCCACATGGGATCCCACGCCATTCACTTAGACTCTATACTTGACAGTCTTTATCTTCTCTAATAGAGACTGTGCTTTCTTACCACCATGTCCAGTGTCTAACATAGTACCTGCCACAGAGCAGGTACTCAAATTTTTCTTGAATGCATGCACGAATGAATCCAACTGATTTAAGTGCTTCCCATCCATCTTTTTAGGCCAACTCAAACCAGTTCTTCTATCTTCTCTTCCAAGATCTCTCCGTACACTCTCTTACATTCTTTCATTTCATTTTGTTGGTGTTCTAACATTTTTATAGTATATCTTTTACTATAGTATTTGTGAACAGGCTATTTCTTCTACCAAACCGTGAGTTTCCAAAGGGCGTAGAGCACACTTTTGGGGGGTTATTTTCCGAAACGTCTTGCAAATTATCAGTGCTCAATTATTCAACTGAATAAGGCTATATCATCTCGAAACTCAACAACCATTTAAATTCCTCGTTTATCCATAACTCGTTCTTCCCTTTCTCATTATTTGATGTGGCTCCAATGTCCTGAACATGGCACCAACTTTGATGCCTTCCTCTACCATATGCAATCTTCCTACTATCAATGTTTTCCCTCCATTAGGGAATACTCCCTGTACTTACATCTTGCTTTCCAATCCACCAAGAATAGCATTTCTAGATTAAATTTCTGAGGACAGTCTTAATTTTATCCCTTCCTTGTTCATCACTTTCATCTTTTTACAAGCCAGTGGATAAATTCCAAAATCCTTTGTTCCACATTCTTAAGGCTCTTCACAACCTCGATTCCTCAGTTAGCCTCCACCACCCTTCCCGAACCCTCCAGTCAAACTAGTTTACTCCAAGTTCCCTCACATAGATTTTGTACATTCACAGCTCACATATTTTTATATATTGTTCTCTGCCCTTCTCTCAACCTTCTGAAACTTGTAACCTTCAGAGCCCAGCTCAAGATTCCAGACTTAATGAAGCTTTAAATGCTAGAATTTGGTTTCTAGCACTTCCTCCAAGAAAGCTCCAGGTAACTTGGTTTATTTCTCCCATGCTGTCAAAGGCTACCTCCTCAGCTAAATAAACATTTTATTCTCTCTTTCTACGTATCTTTGTTTGCAACATCCCCAAAACCTCCCTTCAGTGAGTCCTGTCAAACCACTTCCCTTCTCTAACCATGCATCTTAAATTATATTCCTCTTTAAGTTGGTCCAGAGACGTTGGAACTAAATTACACCAAAATTCCTACTTAACTTAAGGAAACGAAAAAAGCCAATGAGGAAATCAAATGTTCGTTACTGCATTAGATTGAGAAGTCTAGGAGGCAGGAAACTGATTTTTAATCACTCAGCAAAACTTAGTTCAGTAAAGAACTGAGAAGAATTAAATGGCTCAATTTATATACTTGAGAAAAGGAGGTCACTAATTTAACTTAAAGACAACTTCCTTTCAACACATTGCTTTAACAAAAGGCTAAAATCAGGTAAGGGGTAATGGAGTTGTCAGAGAAAAATTACTAAAATAATACATTATTGCTGCACGGCCACTACACATTTAAGAAATTTACTGATAAATATCAGTGCATAAGCATTTAAATATAAAATGAAGCATGTCATTAACCACAATGTCATTCACAGATATGTTTATAAAAGGCTAGATAAATATATGATGCATGTATTTATCATGATGGTTTCCCCATTAAATAAATACAATTCTTTCCTGCAGAGCTTTTTTTAAAAATTTCTTTCCAACATTGATTACTTTTTAATTCTGAGTTTGGATAAAAGTATTGTAAAATAACCATTTGGCTTACACACATTTGGATTTTGTGGTAAGTCGGGTGTGTACATGGGTGTACAGGGGTTGCATTTTGTTTTGCCTTTGCAAAGTGTTTCTTTATAGAGTTCATACAAAATGCAAGGTCATGTATAGTGAGAATGTTTAAAACACTCAGCTAAGTGTTTTCAAGCTATTTTAGAAACATCATGGACATAAAAAGCAATGTGCTGTGTATAAATTACTTGTATATGTTTATTACTCTTTGCTTCCCCCACAAGAAAAGACCTTGTTTCCTATCGGACCAAAAAAACGGCTGCTTCCCCCGATCTCACCCATTTCACCTGCACCAGCTGCTTCCAATTACCTGCTTCCACCTGCAGGACCCCTTCTAGTTGTATTGAGATTGGTTCCTGTTTCAAAAACAACCAGGAAAGCGAGCTGGGCCTGAGGCAGAAGGCTGCTTCAGTTAGGAGCAAGAATCTTGCATCAATTTAGTTTCCTGCTTGTTTTTCCTCCCCTGAAATTCTTGCTTCCCCACTCCTGGCGTGGTTTCTGATCGCTTGTGTTTTTCAGCCCCTGACGTGTGCATCCTCCCAACTCCAGTCCTAGTCTGCCCTCTCTTTCTATCCATGGCCATCCTCGACTCTCTGAATGCTGGAACTAATTTATACATGAACATGTACCTAAAGGTGATGGGGATTACAAAATCTCATTCTGACAAAAGCAGAATTATAGACTGGACCTTATGCGACTGCCATTTTATATAGTTCAACCTAAGAGAACGCAGTTTCTGAGTGTGCCAATTCAGGGCTCCTTTCTGCTTTATTCTGATGTCTTTCTAGGCTTCAACTCCAGTTTCTCTACCTGCTTTCAATGCTTAGCCTCGCTCTGACATTCTGATATTCAGGATGATAAATCTCTTGATCTAGAAGAGTGTTTCCCAAAAGGGTGGGCCACATGCCACCCGCATCAGAACGGCCCAGGAGTACTTGTCAAAAAAATGTGGTTTCTTTTGCCTCACTCAAGACCCACTACATTAGAATCACTAGTTGTGAAGTTTATGAATCTGTATTTTTAACAAGGTTCTCTAGTGATTTTCAGGCTTGTTCAAGTTTGAGTCGCTTCTAGTCTTTTAGCTCCAGTTGGACTATGACCTTTGGGTTCTGTTAGAAGTTCTTTACCAAACCTACTTACTGCATCTTTGTCCCACACTTGCTCCCAAGTATCTTAGTCTTGTGATCATCGCAACATGAGACAAAATGGAGTTCCCCTGACTTGCTACTGAATTACTTGAAGGTGACGGAATTTCATATGTAGGGAAATTGTTTAGCAATTCAGACAGATTTTTCTGCCTATATATTGTTCTCGGTTTATTAGATCTTTTTTTTCATTAATTCTACAAAACAAAAATAAAAAAAAAATCTCAATGCCTCCTTTATGCCTTTAAGAAGCTCATAGGCTAATGAACTTTCATTTCAGAAGTAAAGAAAATTATAATGAAATAGGCTAAAAGTAATAAAAAATTATGCCCAGGTGTAAAGTGAACACAATTACCAATCAAACTTAGTTTGGGTTCCTGAATTGAATTAAACCAACCCTTTTTAAGTTTACTGTAATCTTAAATAACTCCAGGTTTCTTTTGGGGGGGGGCGTTAAAATTACAATTACACTTTAGAAATAATGTGATGTCCTTAGAATGCCATATTTTACATATCTCAGAAGAAACGTCATTGGCAGTATTCAAAAACAATTCAGCAGGTTTAAAAAAATACAAGTATTTTAACTGTTAACTTTTGTGATTAAACACTTAGAACAAAAGAAACTTATGTTCAATGTCACCTACTATGAAATCGCCGTGTACAGATCTGAGTCCATTCGTTTACTTTTGTAACTGTTGTCAAAGTTAAAATGGATTAAACCTTTGAAAACAGAAACGAAAATGTCTCAACTTTCTAAATCACATAAAAGAGAATACATCTTATGCTTGCCTTGCAAGCCTCTGATGTCTTTTCCTTTCAAGTACACTAAATTACTGACTTGCCATGATGACTAACAAAAAAGGACCAAGTAAAACACTATTCACTTACCAAAGAAGATATATAGACTCATTATAACAAAGCACAATTAATTTTCATTTATGTAAACTAAACAACGATAGTAGCAAGAACCGTCTTAGCCATGCTCTAAATCTTTACTTCAGAAGAGTCCAAACAGAGAGACGGTTCACAGAATTTCCTCAGTATATTTTATTCTTTCCTACCAACCACATTGCTCATATTGCTTTGGACATTTTCATTATTCTCGTGATGTTTGAGAAATGACAAAATTAGAGAAGAGGAATCTGATAAAGATAGAGCATGGCACAAAAGCTATATGGATAATTGCCTTCACAAATCTAGTTCAGCTCTCATCTCTCCTAATTAGCCTCATTACCATACTTTAAGATAGACTAGCAGTCGCTTAAGACCCTGTTCTTCTCTGTCAGAACGAGTGCTGACAGCCAAATGGACAACATATGGAAAAAGTACCGTCTTTCCGGCTATTCTTCCACGCACAAGGCCTTTGGTCAAAAATGCAGGCCAGAGAAAGTTTCCTAAAATCCATGCTCCATGAGCTGTCGCTAAAGCAGGAGTAGAACGATGCACCTTACATCTCTCTCTTCACCCCCAACTTATCACAATTTTGAGAGTTCAGGTCCTACATGTTAAATGTTTTCTACAAGAATGTTGACATTTTTCTAAAAGAAGGTAAAATGAATAAGCACACTAATTCTGCTAAACAACTCCATTTTTTGGACCTCTTTACCATTAAAGAACTATAATGAAACTCTTTTGGATACCCCATGTTAGTTTGCCCTTGACATAACTGTGATATCTCTTAAGACCAAATATAGAAACTTAATTGATCATCCTTTGAAAGTGAGTTTTAAATATTAATTTTAAAAATGTCAGCTAATCCTTGAGTACAGTCTGTCAATATGGACTCATTTGCTGGAAGAAACACACTATGGAATATATGAAAAGAATAAAATACTTGGTGACAGGCTGAGTATTTTTCTGGAAGCCTCACCTCATACATTTCTACCATGGTTATTTCTGATTAATTTAACTTTTTATAAAATAAATTTTGATAAGATTTAAAAATTATGTTAAACATTATATTGGAAAAGGTAATCTTTTGATTACATTAGTCATAACACTTATGATATGATTAATTTCCCCCAGTCTAAAGAAATCAAATGTTACTTTAAACAATTTAACTATTAAGTACTTCTATAGATCCTTTCTAGGCCTATTTGTTTATACAATCCCAGGTATCTTTCTTTTTTCTGATCACTTTTCCAGTTCTCTGAAGATTTTTGCTAGATTTAATTTTGCTTTTTCTGTGTGTGTGTGTGTGTGTGTGTGAGGAAGATTAGCCCTTAGCTCACATCTGTTGCCAATCCTCTTTTTTTTCTTTTTTTGCTGAGGAAGACTGGCCCTGGGCTAACATCCGTGCCCATCTTCCTCTACTTTATATGGGACACTGCCATAGCATGGCTTGATAAGTGGTGCATTGGTCCACGCCCGGGATCTGAACCTGTGAGCCCTGGGAGCACACGCACTTAACCACTACACCACTGGACTGGTCCCTAGATTTAATTTTGCTTTTGCACTGCAAAACCTATAATGCAATCTCAATGGCAATAAAATCAGGGAAATGGATTTTCTGCACTTTGCAGTTTGGGGAAACTAATAGTCCATTCAGCGTGACGGAAAAATACCCCAAAGGCCAATATTTACTAAGCATGGCACACAAACACAGGAGCCTTGTTAAAAATCCACAACAAATCTCTCATTGCAAACAAATCCAAAGGCTTTGGAGCTTCTGCAACTGTCTGAGTGATGCTGATTCTGACAGCAGAAAGCTAGCTGATTTCTTACCAGTCCAGCAGCTAGCTAGAGGTCTGCTGGCCTCACACCAAGATTTCTGATTTCTTGTCCGTATTCTTTGCTACACATTCCTCTTGTAACAATCTACCAGAGATAAAGAGCATAATATCAAGGTGAGGTTTTCTTATCTGCCTACTTAATATTCAAAGGAGATTGGTAAACACCAACTAGCTGTTTAACTTGATCATTCCAATAAAGGCATATATAATTAATGTCGGGTTCCCATCAGACTGTTGGAAGAAAAATAATGGTCAAAGCAGCATTCCCAAATAACAGGAAATACTTTGAACTTCACACATAACACTTCAAAATGCACGTTGTCTTCACTCGGAGATGCCAAAGTAATACAGGATTTAAAGAAAACACACCCACGAGCACACACGCGCACGCAAATACTTGCAAGAGGAAAAAAGTGAGGAAATTTCTTGTGTGAAAAAACAGGGCATATAGGAATGTGATGAACTATACACAGGCATATCTCAGACAGAGCCACCGGGCTGTGTGAAATGGAGAATTCTGAGGACTACAATTCCAAAGTTTTCTTACAAAAATCTGATTATAAATTGAACGAGTTATTTCTGAAATCTATTTCTTGCAGCCACCTATACAGCCTGGGAAACATCTGTTCTGATCATGATGTGGAGTTGGAAACTGAATTCCAAACCCAGTGTGATTAGGTGATCGGTATTCAGAATCCTCTATATCCCTAGGAGCTGCTCTGAATGGCACAGGCCTTGCCGACCATCTTAAACGCTTTGAACATGCCTTTCATTCTTCACGCTATTTAACTTTCGAATGCCTCACATTCCATTTCCAAAAATTAGATAATACAATTAAGCGCCACTGATTTTGTGAGGACCACTTAAACAAAATCACTAGCTAATGCTCTGACTCTTTTGAAAATAACTTTTAACCCTGAACTTGCAGTAACAGTATCCATGTTTCTCTTTTCTACCTTTTCACTTTATAAGTTTAGAATCTTGTGGCCGAGAAGATCTGTGTCAGGAACTTCTTTCTTCTCCGGAGTTACGAACTGTAACTCATGTGTCACCCATGCATCCCCAAACACCAATTATACGTGAAAAAACAGAGCCGTGAAAAGTGGCTGCACGCACATTTGCCTCGTTCTTGCCTCCCCCTTAATAAAAACAAATTAACAGCAGAGCCTGGGGACAGTGTTTCAGTGTTCACACCTTACAAAAATTTCATAGATCCATAACACATCCTTTTGGGAATACAGCAAGTTAAAGATGTTCAAGACCATTATGAAAACCCACAAAACAACAAAGATAGCAATCCAAATTCTGAAGGCACGTTACAGATGAAATTTTCCCTACTACCCCCAAAGTGTACAAAAGTGTGGTATGAGTGAACAATTGATGACCACCAGCATCCAGCAAATTCCTCCTCTAGCCTCCTCTTTTTCACATATTGACTTTAAATTTTATTTACAAGGACCACATGATGTAATATAATTATGCAAGGAAGTTAAAAACTGTATATTGATGTTAATTGATATATTTATATGTGCAGTGCTCTATTTAGGTCAGTGACGCTCTATAGGTAAACCTCTGGCGTGCTATTAATTCACAAAGTGATCCTAACCCCTTCTTTTTTTTTTTTTTTTTTAATTTTTTTGTGAGGAAGACTGGCCCCGGGCTAACATCCGTGCCCGTCTTCCTCTACTTTATATGGGACGCTGCCACAGCATGGCTGACAAGCAGTGTGTCAGTGGGCGCCCGGGATCCGAACCCGCGAACCCCGGGCTGCCAAGCGAGAACTAAACCGCTGCGCCACTGCGCCGGCCCCTAACACTTCTGAATAGCATAAAATCCAAATTTAGTTACACGCACACTTAAATGTATTCTCATTCACTACTCGTTTCTCATTCATTCAAGATTCATTCTTTTTTTAATTAGTGCATTCTACGTACCAGACACTGTGAGAGGTGCACCTCTTTTCATTTGAAATGACGAAAGGGGGTAAAAAGAGGAATAGTGACCTATCTCATGCACTGATGCGACATGTCAAAGAAGAATGGAACTGATGAACACACGAAAGAAGCAGACAGCAGAAAATGCAACCACTTGCGCCAACAAACCCTAGATCATTTAAGGGAAGTCCCTCCAGACTTGC